>CM037094.1:37992014-39293111 GCA_020916435.1 Oxytropis ochrocephala
GGAACCGATATAAAATATTTTTCCATATCCGTTCTTAACCGATATAGAAAGCTACTGCTTTTAATATCCCCTTTATCTATACTTCCATGATGAACCGATATGAAAAGCCTTTTTTAACCGATATAAAAGCCTTTTTCTAGTAGTGATAATGCTATTTACACCTCCCATTTCAATTAATTCCACCACTCCCTAATTTAATTACTAAACTCTACCTTCTTTAATTAACACATCACCTCTTAATTAATTTAAATACCCTATCGCCATTTCGTATAATCAACCACTAGCACCTAATTAAATTAATTAAATAAACACCGAATTATTTTGGGGCTTTACAACTCTCCCCACTTGGAATATTTTCGCCCTCTAAAATCACGCTAATTCCAACCACAAGATGAATCTAGTTCGCACTCAATCTCTTCAAAATTTACACGATTTAAGTCCTAATGTTAACCTCTGACACCCACCTATAACCTCTCAACGTTCTATTCTTTGGTCTTTGTGGTCACACTAACGTGATGCGTCTACTTCTCGCCATGGATTTCAACCTAATATATTGACTCCACCTCTTAGGCCACATAACTGCGTGCACTTTCATTCTAAGCATAAATCGCCACCACACAGTTCAAGAACGACACACAACTAAAATAAGGTATGAGATAAATTCCTACCCTCTAGGACTACACATAGAATAACACATCAAAGACTTGCAAACAAGCACACAAGTATCTAGAATTTGCTAATCAACTCTCGCATCATCATGCAACTCAAGAAAACAATCTTTTAACATATCATAATTAAATTAGGGGTATCTCGCTAATCAACACACAGTCTCGAAACCCACCGATCTAATCATATTAAACAATGAAACCTCAAAACAATATTCACATAAAAATTAATTAAATACTCGTGCATCGCTTTTAATCTATTTATCGTAATATGAGTTAGCATGTGGTTTTACTATTCTTCACTAAGTTAAATGTAACATATACTCCTACCGTAACAAGTCATCGCGACACCGTAGTGTAAAATCAAGACACAAGTAAGCTTACTTCACCCCTATATATCAAGTTTATTTCTAGTAAGCCCCTATAAGAGTTCTAGACTCATTAGAAGATACAAGCACAATTCACATATATACTTATATATTCAATTCTTAAGTTCGTAAACTCATTTAGAAAAACTTTCAACATTAGGATTATCTTAAACCTCTCGTTAGCACGCACTTAGCACAATTCAAGACATGTAGATAAAATAACTTCCAATCATATTACTTGTTTAGAAAACATATGCATCTTCACAAATAAACACGCTCACCACATCATATATACATAGAGAAAATTTTGGACACGTGAAATAAATGAAACAACATAGGTGAAGATGCCCTTAACACTTCTAAATCAAATAGTACTCAAAACAAAACCATTAGTTCTCGTCGCTTCTTTCATCGGTGGTGAGTACTTGGGGTGATCACCCTCCCACTCACGTAACCAATTAGTGAAGGTAAATGACTACAATTCAATCTATTTACGCAATTGCACAACAATAGCGACTCAAGCAACATATAACCAACACTTTAAATTTTTTTTTTTTTTTTTTTTGTTGTAAACATCCTCATAAAATTTTGGGTAAACTGTGGTGCTTAAAATCGAGTATACAAGAGCATTGAGTTGCAAGAACAAGTGGCAACCGAAATCTTCTTACTTATGACACAACAACAAACCATACCCTTTTTATTTATAAAACAATGTAAAATTTCATTCAAAACGGCATCAAGACAGAGTGTAAAACAAATGTACTCTTTTAGCGCAAAAACATCATCAAACAACAAAGAAACGGAATGAAAATAATACTTCTTTTTAGCGCGCAAACGACAATGGTGAAAACAAAGACGCTTACAACATAAAAACAAATAGCTTCATTTTCATAAAACAAAGAATACGATTATTTCATAAAAATAGCAACTCATTTTTTTTTTTAAGCAAAACCGCAAAGATTCTTATGTAGCAAACAAAGAAGAATGGTATTCTTTTCAAAACAACAACAAAGATACAATTTAAGTCACTACACATAGCATTCTCTCAATTTATTCCCAATTTTGTTTATCATCTAAACACACAATTCAAACTCTACAAAGTCTCTCTAAATTACTAGTGATTAAGTTCCATGAAGTCTCTCTAACAAATCTCGAATTCAATTTACAAGTATTAATATTCCCTATAATGACAACTTTATACTTATCACCTTTATAATACTAAGTTCTACACAAAATGAGACAACTATAATTATAGACTATCTACTTATTATATTTGAACCTAAACCTCTATTCCACATTATTTTTCCATCTCAAGGTACCATAAATCATAAATCTTAAATACAATATAGCAATCAATTAAAATACATCAAATCAATTCAATACAATACACTCAATTAGGTAAATTACTACAAACAGATATTACACATAATTCAAATAATACATAGAGCATACATAATTTCATAGCCAAATTCAACGTCATGGAGCACACAAAGTTTCATAGCCAAATATACCTAAAACCAAAATTTAGACAAAAATGGGGTCTAAGATCAACTATCATCCTAGAGAAAACACATAAAGCAGTCAAGCATCCTTTAAACACATGACATTTTTGGAATTTGAGAGTCAACAAACACAAAATCATAGTGAAGCGAGAAAACTACTTTCAGATAGCATTCCATAATTAAATCAGTAGCTAAAAAAAAATAATCGATATAGCAAGCTTACACAAAGTACTCAGAGCAAACACACACATAGCAAAGAATAAAACAATAAGCAGCCGCTAGTATCAACAATAGCAATCCTACTGTCCGCCAATTCAAACCTAATCAACCGCAACACAAGTCATGGTTAGAACGAGTACTAAGACTCGAGGACAACTAGACTCGACATCGACGACTTGGCCGGGATTGCATCAAACTTCAAACTCCGATACCACTAATGTAACACCCCCTTTCTAAATCAACTATTATTTAATATTTATTATCGAGTTCTCAAATTAAAAAATTTCAAAGAAAGTGTCACATTTCACCGCTTATAAAACCACTAACTTATAATTCAAGCGACATAAAGTCAATAAATCAAGCATGATATATAGCACGGACGCTTTAGTGGACGGCCCACAAACACTGCTTTAGTTTACAAAGACCAAAATAAAACAAACGTCTCCAACACAACTAAGAATCACTAAGTTTAACATTATACTTAGTACTCACCAATAATAGTCTAAAACATCAAAATAACAAATAAAAGACGACTAAGCCACTCCCTCGTGCTACATATCGAGCCGACTCGACCATACTAGAAGAAAGGCATAAGAATGCCCTCACTTGGCATGGTACTGCAGTTGCCGACATACGAAGCAACACGACGCATAGGGTGAGTCTTTTATACAAATAATAATAATTCGAATAAGCATTATATATTGGTAAGGCATCAAGAACATCTATTTCACCACATTAGCAAAGACATCAACATTAAATTCATTGACATATGTATGGGTTTATGCATGTATGCAACATGCATGAGGATCCATCATCACCGCAATTTGCCTCGAGGCACCCACCGCTTGGACCGAGTCCCACACCGCTTTGGCCAAGCCTACACACCGCTTTATGCACATGCAATATGTGACTCTATGTCAATGCACCACAACAACAACACAATGCCACAATATTTATTAGGCTCACCACTTTAATTATTTTCTCAACTCAACTCACCAACAATTTAAGCCTTGTGGCTACACACCGCTGACCGAGGTCCCACACCGCTTTTACATCAACAATTATTAACATATAATTAAACTCACCGCCTTAATTTATTATACTACACAACAATTATTAAACTCACCGCTTTTACATCTCCGCTTAATTACAACTCACTGGTACCTTTAGATTAGTCGCTTAACTCAACAATCACACTAACCCGCATTTATTGGACTAAACAGTCACCCCAAGGACCAACTTACCACACCGGGACTAAGCTAACACACAGGGACCAAACCGCCCCATAAGGGCTAAATTGACTCATGGGGACCAAAACAAAGACCTAGACACCACTAGGCCCACACAGCGCCATGGGGCGCACCACTTGGCGCCCCACCGCACGCACCGCAACACAAACTTAGACACAGCGCACGGGCCGCCGTGATTTGGCGCCTCAAGACGCACTCCACGGCACTAGGTCGCTTCGGTTTGCGCGCTCGTGCTTTGCCACCACGCATACACGACACACGCAGGCGGCCACATTTTGGCGCCGCCACGCACACCCAGCCACAATTGGGGCGGCCAAGACTTGGCGCGCCTACGCATACAACACACCAGAAAACACAAGCACGGGCGGCGTAGTTGGCGCCTACGCAACACGCACCCACACACCCACGGCAGCCATTTGGCGCCCACTCCTCGGCACACTCACAATTCTCACACGCAGGTAACCACTCGCGCCCGCTCCAAGACACGCACGCACTGGGCCTACGCACACACCGACACTACGCGCAGATTGCTAGGCAATTGGCGCCACCGTAGCACATTTTCTCACACCCTCCACAATGCTTCTAGCACCTCAACAACACCAATTACCCAACATCTTTCACACTTAATCCACACCATTCCAATAATAATCATTGAGCATTTCATCAAACATCTCACAACTAACATATCTCATTTTTCACTTAATTGAGGGATTTTCACAAACAATTAGCATGCACAATTCAACCACAAACACATTTCCAATCATCAAGAAAACATAGCACTCCAATTAGGCATAAAAACACAACAACAATCAATCACTCACACTCCCAACACCTAGCCTACATATAATACAAATCCTAAGGGTTATTATAGGTATAGAAAGAGCCCCCATACCTTGAAATGCCAAGAATTCTAAGCCAAATCCACAACTCCAAAAACGTAATAATCCTCCCCCCTTCTCTCCTTCGCAAACCGAACCTTCACTCGCTTTCGAGCAAGTTGAAAATCAACAATGAACAAGTACTAGGGATTAAGATCACAACACTAGAAAAAGGGTGAAAATTGGAAAAGAAAGGATCAAGAATCCTTACCTAGCACAACTTGAGAATCCATCCCCTTTCTCCTTCCTTAGCTTCGCGTGCTCCCTCTCTCTCTTCTCACTCTCTCACCTTCGCCGTCCCTCTCTCTCTCAAGCAGCCTCCTCCTCGGCTTCCTTCCCCTTCTCTCCCAACGAAATCGCAAAGCAAACATCTCCTCTCTTCTTCAATCGCGCTTCGTTCTCCGCTTTCTCCTTTTCCTTCACCGCGCGCGCTTTCTTCCTCTTTTCCTTCTCCTTCCCGCCACGCTGCAGCCTTCTCGCTTTCTCCTCTCTCCTCCTCTTTCTTTCCTTCTTTCTTTCCTTTTATTTAAACCCTAGGCCCAATCCACACCTACTTGCACCTCTCTTTTACTCTCACACACCCATCAATTAAGGCCCATAATGCTATTTACACCTCCCATTTCAATTAATTCCACCACTCCCTAATTTAATTACTAAACTCTACCTTCTTTAATTAACACATCACCTCTTAATTAATTTAAATACCCTATCGTCATTTCGGTATAATCAACCACTAGCACCTAATTAAATTAATTAAATAAACACCGAATTATTTTGGGGCTTTACATAATACTGACCGACATTATCTCTAAGGCACTTGACAATAGCACTTGAGTCCATCCGCAACTCAACCTTCATGTACTCGCCATGGGCAAGTTTGATCCCTTCAAAGCCCCCCCACGCCTCTAAGTAAGTGTTGTCGACATCTAAGCCGCCTAGAGAAACCAACAAGTTAGGTAACCGCTACTCTCCTACCAGAAGCAGTTATGTTGCTAGTAGCTTTCATTGCCCCATTTGTATTGATGGACACCTAACCGAGGAGGGCATGCTTGCAACAAACATTTGTCAACCTCTTCCCTTGAGCTACAACTAGGTCCCAATGATGTATGGCTAGGGGTAGTCACGTAACACTTGCATAATGGAGTCGATCGCTCCTTGGCAATTATGACAACTAAGATCACCATCAGTCCACCCGCCCACAATACTCCTTCGTTGCTAGCTTTACATGAGCTACTTGCCAAGCAAAACATCAAACTCTCTCGTGGACATCAAGACGCCACATGATTGCTCTGCATTATATGTATAGTTTGACTAGTTTTTAATTAGTTTTTCTTAAGTTTTTATCAATTATAGTGAGTCTTAGAATCATAATAGTTTAATTTTTGTTTATTAGTTTTTAATTGAGTTCATTTGTGTTTTTGAGATACTTGACACCTTTAATTCGTGTGTTTTTGAGATACTTGAGACATTTAATTGGGTGTGTTTTGTTGTCATTCGCCTAACTATGACGAAGCTTACCTAGCGGTTTCTACAAATACAAAAAGGCGAAATTTAACTTCCTGGTCGCCTAGCGATGGGACTAGCTCGCTAGGCGATGTTGATGTAATTCTCGCGCCTGATTTGCTTGGTAGTTCTGGCGATGGATGTAACACCCTAAATGATTTAATTAAGTAATTGATTAAATTATTTAAAGTGTTGCACTATTTTAATTATATTAAATATAATATAGTGTTTTATATTTAGTATTTTATTTTTAATTAGAAGGGAGTGGTATTAGGAATACCAGAGTCGTTGCTTTTGGGCCCAGTGGAGCCCAAGCCCAATGACTTAGGTTTCCTAGTGGTTGGTGCATTTCGCACCAAAGGAAGGAACAAAGAAAGAAAACGAAAGAGAGGAGAAGAGAGAAGAGAGGATCGGCGCACCAAGGAGAAAGAGAGAGAGTTGCATCGCAAGGAAGAAGAAGGGAAGGAGAGCTCCATTGTTATGTGGTTTTGGTGGTGACTCCCAGAGAAGCTTTTCTACTGCTAAAATAAGGTAAGGGAGTCTCACTCTATAATAGAGGTATAATAGGTCGATGTAAGTCATAGAGTCTTAATTTGATGATGTTGATTGTTAATCGAATGGTTGTTGGATTGAATTTGATGAAATTGCATGAGAAATTGATTTAGTGGCTCAATGTTAGGGTTTTATGTTCTTGATTTCGCGTTTTGATGTGTGAATTGATGTTTGAAATGTGAAATTGAACATGTTAAAATGATTATAGAGTGGATTGGAATGATATATGGTGGTTAGAATTGGAAGAAATTGAGGATTGAGGATTTTTGAGGTGTAGGCGCCAAGGGGCTAGGATTCAGCGCGCTCAGGCATCAGAGAAGAGGCTACAAGCAGTAAAGTTGCCGCTGTCCCGGCGCTTTAACGTGGGTATTTTGGGGCCCGGGAGTGAAACTTGTATTTCTCGGGCACATTTTCTCGTACAAATTTTGTATTCACCGCCAACTTTCAATTTTAAGTGTTTTGGCTCGAGTGGTTTTCAAGTTGTGTGTTATTTTGAAAATGTCCAGCTGGGGCTAGTTTTGTGTGTGTTTTTGGGCCCTGGGAGTGAAACTTGTATTTTGAACATATTTCCCCCGTACAAATTTTGTGTTCACCTGCCCAAATTCATTTTTAAGTGTTTTGGCTCGAGTAGTTTTCTCAAGTTGCGGTGTATCATTTTGAAAATGTCCCTGCTGGGGTGATTTTGTGTGTGTTTTGGGGTCCTGGGAGTGAAACTTGTATTTCAACATATTTCCTCGTACAAATTTTGTGTTCACCTGCCCAAATTCATTTTTAAGTGTTTTGCTCGAGTAGTTTTCTCAGTTATGTGTGTCATTTTGAAAATGTCCCTGGGGTGATTTTGTGTGTGTTTTGGGGCCCGAGGAGTGAAACTTGTATTTCTCGAACATATTTCCCCGTACAAATTTTGTGTTCACCTGCCCAAATTCATTTTTAAGTGTTTTGGCTCGAGTAGTTTTCTCAGTTGCAGGTGTCATTTTGAAAATGTCCTTGGGGTGATTTTGTGTGTGTGTTTTGGGCCCGGGAGTGAAACTTGTATTTCGAACATATTTCCTCGTACAAATTTTGTGTTCACCTGCCCAAATTCATTTTTAAACATTTTGGCTCGGGTGGTTTTTGGTTTGAAGGTGTTGGGTGAGCTGGTCGCAGTGGGGCGCTAAATCAGACGCCTGGCGCCTAGTCACGTCACTCGTGGTCTCGAGATTGTGTCTCAAATCGTGGTTCGAAGTTTGTGTCTAGGGTCTGTGTTGCCTGTGGGGCGCCAGACAGCTAGAAAGTGGCGCCAAAGTGGTCGTGTTGCCCAGGGGCGCCAAAATGTTGAAGCCGCGCCTAGTGCCGTGCTGCACCAGGGGCGCTGTATCGTGGGGAAAATGGCGCTAGTGCCGCCAAGTGCCTAAGAGGGTGCTGTTTTGGTCCCTAGGTGACAGCTTGGTCCCTAGATGATTGTTTTGGTCCTAAATGGTGGTTTAGGTCCTCGAGTTGAGGCTGAGTAGATTTGAGGAGATTAGTCCTCGGGACTTAATGGTGTCGAGAGTCTACAATGAGGTGACTGAGCATGCCATGAGGGCATGGGCCGAGGCAAGCCATGGGGGCTATAAAATGAGATTGAATACCGAGGTAAGAGTAATGTGTGTATTGAAATGTTTGAGATTGTGTATGTGTTGTACACATGGAGTCTCATGCATACATTCTGGCCGCGGTCGAGAGATTATAAAATGATTGTGAAGTTCGAGGCGGCTGAGGGCCTTATAAAATGATTGTGAAGCCCGAGGGGCCGAGGCCGCAGTCATGAGGACTCCATTATCGATGAGAATGCCGAGGCAAATGGTACCACATGCATACTTCCATTGCATACATTCTCACGAGTGCATGTATGTTCTTGAGTGATGATTGGTGTGTTTGAGTATGTTGTGAATGTGATTTTATATATTGCTTATTATCACTTTTATTATATAGTTCGAGACTCACCCTTTCGTTCGTTGTTGTTTACCACAGTAGTCATGAGTGAGGGCTTTCTACCTTCACTACTCCCGAGCCTGGCCCCGCTCGATACGTAGCACCTAGGGGTTGGGGTTATGAACTATAGTTGTCTTGTTTTGCTCTTTGTTGAGCCTTCTATGTATTGTTTTGAGACTGCTGGATTATTCTGTTGAGATCATGAGTATTTTCCACGCATTATGTGAAATTATATTTCTATGAGTTTATCTAATGGTGTTACGATTTCGATTTTGTTTATGAGAGAGAGAGGTGTGACGCTCCATTTCATTGAGGAATGATTTATGTTATACTATTAGTGTGCTGAATGACTATGGCTAAATTGTGGTTCGCCACTAAGGTCAGAATTTCTTTCGCTGGTGTATTTACAAGGGCATCACTGAGAGCCTTGCAAAGGAGGTCAATACCTGTTGCAAGTAGTATCACACTCCGAGCAATCCCATAGTCAGCCAGTTCACTATTTTATAACACACTAAACTAAAAGATGACCGTAAATGATTTTTGTATACTCGATTTTTGATTTAAATTACCAGGGTAGAAATGGGGTGTTACAATGGAGATTGCTCGCCACCGATGGTTCTCTTGGCGCTTTTTTTCTTCTTGTCGCTCGCGATGGAGCCTCGCCGCTGCGATGGGTCATTTACTCAACTCATATTTAAGCCATAACTTGAATTTTAAGGCATTCTGATCATTGTGAACAGTTTCGTTTTGCACTCTGATGTCCGTGACGGCTAGGATTCGCACTACGCTAATCTCTCGTTGATGATTCAAGCTGCGAAGAAGTCATAAGAGCATCAATGTTGCTCGCTTCTCCTCTAGTTTGATCTTTTCTTTTATTATTTCTATTTCTATGTCTAGCTAAACTTCCCGTTGTTGGGGATGAGTAATAATTTATGAATCTCTTAAATTGTAGAATCAAACCTCTTTTACTTGAATTAATATTATGAGTTATGTTTTAATCTCTGTTCTTAATGCTTTCTAGGATTTGATCACTCTTAGGATGATTTATGATATATGTGATTGTGATTATTAATGGAAATTTGAATCACATATGCTTGAGAATTGAAATTTGCTTATCTCTAGTCTAGGAATAGTCACTGGTAGTCAAAATCATAGGATAATTGTTATTATTACTGCTTATTTCTTTTTAAGGTCACATAAGGAATTAGGGATTTTCATTAGGAATAAAGTTTCTCTTACCTAAGGAATTAGGATTAGAATAATTATAACAATTTAATCATAGCTCATAAAATAAGTTCAATAACATGTTTGATTTGTTAGATACACCGCTTTTTAATTCATACAAACTCACACTAGTGTTCTTATTGTCCTGAAAACTAAAATCACAAAACTATATTTACCGCTTTTCACTTTAAATTCTTGCCAAACAAATCCAAATTTGTCCCTTTTCAATTTAGAGGTTAAATTGTTAAATTGATAATCAACCGCAGTCCCTGAGTTTGACACTCGGCCTTTTCATACTATTACTTGCAATAATCCGGTACACTTGACGTGATCTTGTCACCACACCAGGCGCCAAAGCTCATCATGATTCATATTCACATTGCTCAACAATTGGTAGGCAAAAGCAATAGAAATCGCCAGAGCTATCTCGAGGCCAATTGTGACACCCTTTACCCCGAAAGTAATTATAGATGAAAAACTACGAAGAACTAGTGAATTTGCTATTCAAATAAATTTTCCAATTCATTTTCAGAAATACTTTGACATGTCCATACATTGACATGTCACAAGGTGAAGCCACAGTGGTCTCATACGGAAAAAGTGACGAGATCTATCACACAACAAACCTCACCACAAGATATGCAACTAACTTAACCCCGTGATACTTAGCCAATCATCAATCAAATCATCATCCTCAATGAACGGAGAATACAACAAGAAGGAATGCAACAAACATGCCATGTGTGCTCGATTGATCATCGCCTAGTGTCGTCATCCCGAACCGTGCAACGTCAAACAATCCTACCCACTACTCCAATGATGAAATCGTGGTCCATCAAACTCTAGGTAAGATGATGTAAGTGCCCTCACATTCGGGAAATAGATAGAGTCTAGTCGTGGTACCCTGTTTTGTAAAAGCACCAATGCAGTGGCCTCAGACGCCCCACCGGGCATACCCAAAGCCGGTCGTGGTCGCCTCTAATACTACTCCCATAATCGCTTGCTTACCACCCAACCTATCATCATCACCATCCTTTGTGGTACGACTCGCCCATACTACGAGAAGGTTCCTCCAACAATTCTTAACTATCGAGGTACGACCACCCATACCGCGACGAGTCCTTGCCCATACTTTGACAAAGTTCCTCTTACAAATTTCAACTCGAAGGTGCGACTCGTCCATCCTGCAACGAGTGCTTGCCTATGTTGCGACAAGGTTCCTCCAAGCAATCTCGATCACGAAGATACAACTCTCGCCCATATCGCAAATGTAGTTTTAGCCCATACTACGACAAAATTCTTGAACACGAACAAACTTGATAATTGTAGCGACCGAAAAATCCAGGAATGGACTCTTCGAAGTTCGAAAATGAAGCCGCCACCAAATTTTAGTTTAAGGAAAAATTCGGAAAATCCCTTTGGGTTTGGATTAGGGCTAGATTTAGGTTCGGGAGTCATTTATGTGCTGGAAGGTATTAGCACTTCACGACATCCTTCTCAAAGAAGGCTACCTCTTAATTAATGGTGCAGAATGTTAATTTAAAATATATTAAATTTTATCCTTTGCAAATTAAAATTAAATAAAGACTTGATAGAAAAAGTTAATTGTTTTGGTTATTTTTGAGAAATAAGAAAGAAAATAATTTAGAAGAAAACTTTAAAAAAAGGTTTTATTAGTGTAATTTGACAGAGAGTGAGCTCTCCCTTTGCTCCTACGCACTCGTGGTAAGGATCAAATCGCACGTAGTTCTTGATATAAAATATTTGTGTGTTGGGTATTTTTTATTTATGTTTTTGACAAAAAGTGATTTTTGATGATTAATAAAAATGTGGGTTGCAAAATAGTAACAAGAGGGTTCATTAGTTATATGCTATGCTTCAAAGGTTGAAAACCCATAGAGATAAGTGGCCATGTGTTTAAGTAAAGCAAATCCATATTAAAAAGAGAGAGGGAGATCCTCTTTCTCACTACTTGTTTATTCTAGTGTTTGATGTTTTATCTAGGATGATTTCTAAAGCTTGCAATAATGGTTCTATTCAAGGTATTAGGTTAGCTAGATCCGCTCCTACTCTTTCTCATCTATTTTTTTCTTCGATGATGCTATTTTGTTCTCTAGAGATTCTCAAGAGGAAATTTATCAAGTTATAAATATTCTCAATACCTTTACTAAAGCATCCGGTCAAAAAGTTAATTTGAGCAAATCGTATCATTTGTGGGGTGTAAGGTGAATCAAGATACTAAGATAGCTATTGCTAGAATTACTTGTATTCCTCTTTGGGATCATCCTGAGAAGTATCTTAGTATCCCTACTGAGTAGGGTGGTTCTAAGGTTCAACGGCTAGCTTGGATTAAAGATAGAATTCTTACTAAGATGGAAGGTTGGAAAAGTAATCTTCTTAACCAAGCAGGAAAGGAGATTCTGAAAAAAGTTGTGGTTCAAGTTTTTCCCTCTTACATCATGTCTATTCTGCAACTTCCTAAAACCTTTTGTGCTTCTCTAACATCTTCTGTGGCAAGGTTTTGGTAGCAATCTTCATCTAATAATAGAGGTATTTGTAACACCCTAAATGATTTAATTAATTATTTGATTAAATTATTTAAGTGTTGCATTATTTTAATTATAATAAATTATTAATATAGTCTTTTAATTATAATTGAAAGGAGTGGTATCAATAATTCCGGGATGGCAAGTATTGGCCCAAGACCCCAAGCCCATTGACTTAGGCTCCTAGGGTTGATGCAATTCGCATCATTTGGAGAAAAGAAAGAAAAGTAAGAAGCTGCGAAGAGAGAGGAGAGAAAGGAAGGTGAAATCGGCGCTAGGGAGAGAAGGAAAGGAGGGTTTGATCGCACCAAGGGAAAAGGGAGAAGAAGGGCTTCTTTGTTGCTGTGGTTCTGTTGGTGACTCCGTAGAGAGAGCTCTATCTTTGGTATAATCAAGGTAAGGGTGAGTCTTACCTTATAATAGGGTCTATAATAGGATGTATGTAGATTGTAGGATCCTTATTGATCTCTATTTGATACTATTGTTGTTTTTGAATGATTGATTGATTGTGTGAATTAGGAAAAATTGTGTAGGAATTGAATTTCATGTGAATTGTGTGTTAGAACGCGTATTTGAAGGTGTTAGTAGTTAGAAATGTTTTTGAAATTGTTGTTGATGGTTGATTATAGGAAAAGGTGGAGAAATTGGGTTTATGGAACCCTAGTGTCATAGGGCGCCAAATGCTAGGAAAATGGCGCCTCAGATCGTGATGTGTGTATGTTGTCGCTCGGGCGCCTGGTCGCTCAAAATGGCACTGGTGTGTGTCAGAGCCAGGCAAGGCGCCCGTGGGGCGCCAAATTGCTGTGTGTGTGTCGTGGTTCAGAAGCGTGGCGCCAAAATGTGGATGCCCATGCGCCTGCGGTGTGCTTGGTTCATGCAGTGGCGCCAACGTGGCCGCCTCTACGGCGCCGGTGTGGCGCCATGTTGCTGGTTGTGTGGCGTGTCTATGCTAGGCGCCGTGTGGCGCAGCTTCGTGTGTTTTTGGCGCTGTGTACTGCGTGTTGTTGCTGGGGGCGCCAGCTTCGGTGTTTTGGCGCCAGGTGCTCTGTGTTGCCATAGGGCGCCGCTTTGCTTGTTTTGGCGCTCGGTGCCGCCATTTTGTGTCTTAGGTGCTGCTTTTAGTCCTTAAGTGTTGTTTTGGTCCTCGATGCGTTGTTTTGGTCCTCGAGTGTTGTTTTGGTCCTCTAGTGCCTGTTTTAGTCCTAAGTTGTTGTTTTCTAATGACGGTTGATGATGTATGAATAGACGATGATGTTATTGACGATGGGTCTATTGACCAAAACTAAAATTGACGATGATGTGAGAGATGATGTTGATGATGTATAAATTTTGGTTGTTGGTTGCTCATGGGGTCTCATGCATTACATGTGCATTCTATTGACGATGTGAGGCTTCTTCTCGAGCTATTAACGATGATAAGGCTCAATTATTGACGATGATGCCCATAGTGGCTAAAAATTATTGACGATGAATGGTACCACATGCATGATTGCATTTCATTTCATTCATTCCCATAAATGATAAATGCTCACGATTGATATCCGATATGACCGTGGATCATTGCTTAGATGTGTATGTGATGTCGTGATTGATGAAATTCTATAACTGATATACTACTTATTATAGCCTTTATTATGTGGTTCGAGACTCACCCCTTATGTTGTTATTTACCACAGTAACCATGAGTGAAGGCTTATTCCCTTCACTTCTCGCTCCGGGTGTATCAAAGAAACCGAGAGGTTCCAAGAACATTTGGGCCGCCGCCCATATCAAAGATAACCAACCCAAGCTCGGTTGTTTGAGCGCACTTTGCGCTAGCCTACTAAATCTTCGCAATGCGGCTTCAGAATCAAGAAGATATATACGCCATTCGCATATGGCTTCGTGCACGCTTCTCTTACCTTGTGTTATCCGCTCGAGCGACCACTCACTGAGCGCCTGAGTGTCTTTGCGTGTACCACCCGAGGTGCTCAGCCGTGAAGCCTAGACCGGTCCTTTCATACTCAACGATCGACCCCACCACGGACAACAACTTCAACACTTCATTGGTCAAGGTACGATCAATTGGCGACCACAGTGGGAGGCCCGAGCGCTATCCTACTCCATTCATGGCTCCACGCGACCAGCCCCAGACGCGGGCCTCATCTCGACTCAACTCCTCCGGGCAGAATCATCCTCAACAACAGACCCCGGAGGACGTACCTGCAACCGAGCATGGAGCGCAAGGAAACTCTCGCCAAGAGCCCTCAGTGCAGGGCGGCCGAGGACCTATCCTAGAACAGGTACAACGGCCTGCTCATCAACCGATGCCGGCCGAGCTGGCCGAGGCATGGATTGCAGAGCCTTTGCCAGAGCATATCACTCGTGTCATCCTTCAAGCGTCGCAAAACAAGAATCACCATTGCAGATCGAGACGAGCCGATCGCTCAATACGAAAAGAGGTCGACTCACCGCGCCATGAGCGCCAACGGAGAAACCTCTCGCCAAGGTCGCCCTTCTCTCCACCACCGCACGCCCTCGGCGAGCGCCGCCGAGGAAGTACTTCTCGCCGATCCCCAAGACGCCGAAATAGGGCACACAAAGTCGCTTCTCAGCAGAACGCGCGCAGACGCCGTTTCTCTCCGACATGGAGATGAAGATCCCACTATCGCCCTAAGTCGTCGCCGCCTACTGTGTATTCTCTCTCCGAGTCCTCCCGCCCTCTCGAAGGTCGAGAAGTCGATCGTGGGACTCGTGACGAGAGTTTGATGACTATCGTGATGGAGAAATCGTGGATGTCCCCAAATGACCGAGGAGACACCATTTCGGGCGACCAGGACAATCTTCTCAAATGCCACCGTCGTGTATGGTCCGCCAAATGAAGCAATGCATTCTACGAAATGCCGAGTAATGGGGCATACCTTCCCATTCAGCCTTTTGGGCCGAGTGGTATCCCGACCGCCATGGACCTTTAGTTAGAGAGATACGCTGCTATCGTATCCCCGAGACCGAGGAAGCCCCCAAATTTGAATAAATTCAACTACCGTGGGGATCCGCATGCACACTTAAGGTACTTCAACAATTATCGCAGCCTATAGGAGCTAGGAACGACCATGAAGTGTAGATTCTTTCCACGCCGCCGAGGAACGAGCATCGAGTGGTGGGAGAGCTCGTCGCCCAACACCATCTCGCCTTGGGACGGACTACCGTCGTAACATTCTCCGCCAACTACACGGCCAACAGATGCCCAGAGCGCATGAAAGAGCACTTGGATACGACATCCAAGAGGACAACGAATCATCGAGACAAGACATAGAGCTTATTCAACGCCGAGGCCGATCAAAGCGCGACCGACCGACAGAGACAAGTCAAGTATCTCAAGCGTGGATCGACCGACCACGCCTTTGCGTAAGAGTTCGCCTAAATCGCTACATGGATCCGACCATGTTCCTACGAAGGGCCAACGATCATATGGCCTGGTGAAGAAGCACTATTCGCTAGAAAGGTCGCCAGGCGCGCCCGCAGAAGAGCAGGATAGGTCGCTTGAAGAACAAGATACCGTGATAAGATGACAGACTAACGATTTATGAATAAATGTCGCGCGCTCTTTTCCCCACCGTGTTTTTTACCGAGGCCGACCTTTAAAAGTAGTACTTTGTAATTTATTTCGCATGCAAGAATGTATGATTGGTAGCTCGGCGCGAGTAGTAAAGCAGAGCGCCATAGGTTCTCGCGAGCGCCATCGAATGGCCCAAGGGTCGGCGACTCCACAAACAAGCGTAGGCCCCGAGCGGTTTACAATGAGCGCCACCGAAGTTGGCTCCAATCGAGCGCCATCGAAATGGCCCAGCGGTCAAGGACCCACAAACAAGCGTAGGCCCCGAGCGTTTACAACGAGCGCCACCGAAGTCGCTCTAATCAGAACACCCCTTATCTAATCATTTCGGTTTACTAAATTAAAATCGTAGTTTCAAAATTCCACTCAAAGGAGGCTACATTTGGTGATTTAAAAGGAAAACAGACCAATCAAGTTCAAAATAGCTTGCACAAAGATTATACTAACATGTAATCATGCACATCACATCTACCAAGGGTCTAAGCCCACAACATAAGGCATCTCGCCATTAAGACATCAAGTCACAATACATAGTAAAAGTTACAACAAAATATGATAGTTGTTTAGTTCAAAAGACTATCCAATGTAAAAATACACAAGATAGGCATAAACAAAACACTAAAATCTACTCGCCCCATCCCAAAGTTGTTACACGATCATAGCAGACTCGACCGACTTGAGCTAAGCACACTATCACTCATGTGTACCGCAAGTTGCCACGAGAGAGCAGCAACATAAAGCAGCTAGTGGTGAGTCTCTTAACACAAGTAATATAATGTGAAGAAAGCTTAAGGTTAAAGATAGCATTAAAACACCTCTGCTCAACCTAAACAACACTCACCGATAGTTCAAATCATCACAACAATTATCAATCGCCTCTAACACAAGAAATTATGAATTGTATGCATGAATGCAACCCAACCACACGTGGCATTATGCAACGAGGTACCTCCACCGCCGTTATTTAGCCCATCGCTCTCCGTCGTTAACTCCGCCGTTATTTGATATGGAGACCAAGTCCTACCACATCCGAGGTCGAAACCTCCTCACGCCGTTATATGCATATGAACATGTGACTTCATGACAAATGCAATCACACACCAATCAATCATAACGCATGTGAATGCTTACACCGCCTGCTCATCGCCGCTATTCGCCGCTCTACTCCGTCGTCACACCGACGCCTACACCACCTGACATCATCACAAGGCTAAGCGTCGACCCTACTACACCTGGCAGAGAATCAACCTAGGACCTACAACCGACCTCTCACCACCTCGGCACTCCATGGTGGACTAATTGTCACACCGAGGACCGTGAACGACACTTAGTGGACCAAAATGTCACCTAAGGACCAAAATGGACTTAATCGCCTCCCCGGCTTATGCACATTGGTACTAAAATAGCACTCACAAGCATGGCGCCCTCCAAAGGTGCTAGGCAACATTGGCGCTTAACATCACCTCGGCACACTATGTGTGTACCCTGCTAACTACTCATCATCACCTCTGCACACTACATGTGTACCCCTACTAACTATACTCAACTCTCAATCGTAGCGCGCCACACGCTACGCACTCCCTTACACTAAAATCGCCTAATGTCATGGGAATTCACTCCTCAAGATCTCCCGGTTCACCACTTACACTTAGCACTTGGGCGCTTTCACTTGGTGACGCTACCTCTACCGAGGACCCTGGGCTCACTACCTCTACAACTCCCAGAACCTTAAGGCGAAACACCCACACTCTGGCCGGCGGCCCCACCCTCGCTAATGGTGTTTAGACACATACTCACCTTCAAGCTCACCAACAAACCCTCAACACTAAGACACTCTAAACGCTGACTTCCTCAACTCCTGGTTTCTCTCACTTTAAGCTTAATGGTACTCAGCTTTTACTGCTTCGGCCACTTAAACTCAACATGCAACACACATCCACTCACCACACTCATGCACACTCGACACTTACTCCATTGGCTCCGATCCTCTCCTTAACTCTACATGCAAGCTCATTTCTCGCACACTATACCGATTCTCACTCTAATGCCTCACCATGCAAGCTCACTTCATGCCAAATGTATGCAGAGAGAGTGTTACACTCCTCTCTCTTTCCACACCGATCCACCATCATATCTCACCACAAACCACAATAAGGAGCAAAACACAAAGAAACATGTTATGAACAACACATAAAACATACATGCAAGGTGATCCAAACCACTCACACCAAAATACTACCAAACACAAAACATTACAAGGATTAAAAGAGCCCCCTAACCTTAATAACTGGAGAAAAGATGAGAACCCTTCACTCTCCACTAACCACAGCAACAAGCTCTCCTCTCCTCTACTAGCTTGAACTCTCCACGCACGCATTCTCTTCCTTCTCTCTTCTGGCCCTCACTTCTCTCTCTACTTACTTAATTTGGTAACTTAACCGATTTTGGAACAATGGAAAATGGTCTCCTTCAAGGCACCTTTAACATGTCCTAAGTGGACTTAAATGGGCCTTGGCCTTATTAGGCCGTGGGCTTCTACTACCCACACACCCTTTCCACACTTAGACATTTTCCTAAAATGCAACACATGCTTAATGTTTACTTAATGAATTACTTGACTTAAAAGTAAAATGTTGCAAACCCTTAATAACACACTAAGTTAATTAATTGAATTATTTTGGGGTGTTACAACCTCCCTACTCAGAGATTACGCCCTCTAATCTTACCTTAATCAAACAAATTTAATAGGCTTCCTTCATCTTGCTCTCTAGCTCCCAAGTAGCATGCTCACCAAACAGCTCCTACCCAAACCACCTTCATTAACTTGATTTCTTTTCCTCTAAGAGTCTTTTACTTCTGCCTTCAATTTCGATTGGCATTGTCTCCACAAAGTGAGGTCGTCTCTCACTTGCACATCATCCATTTGGATGACATGGGACTGGTCAGAACATACTTCCTCGCTTGAGATACATGGAACACACATCGCAAATTTGATGATTGGGTGGCAATGCAATTCGGTATGCCACCTTCCCAACTCTCTCCAAGATTTGATAGTGGTCCAATGAAACGAGGTGACGCTGACCTCGTGAGCTCGTCAACTCCAATACACAGGGTGACTCTAAGGAATACATGGTCACCGGCTTGAAATTCTAAGTCTTTCCTCCTTTTGTCATGGTAACTCTTCTATCCGCCATGACGCCTCATCTCTCTCTCGATCATCTTAACCTTCTCAAGAGTCTCTCTAACCAACTCAGTCCTAACACAACCCTCTCTCTTGTTTCATGCCAAAATAGTGGAGTCCTACACCTACGCCATACAATGCTTCAAATGGTGCCATTCCAATACTTGAATGATGATCGTTGTTGTAAGTGAATTCTATCAATGGCGATACTTAATCCCACGAACCTCCTTGCTCAAGCACACAAGCTCTCAATAAGTCTTCTAAGGATCGGATAGTCCTCTCTGATTGACCATCACCGAGGATGGTATGCCGAGCTCAAACGCAATTTGGAACCCAACGCTTTTGCAAGCTCTTCCGCACTCAAGTAAACCTTGGATCTCTCGTCTCGATACAATACTCAAAGGGATTCCATGAAGCTTCACAATGACATTGATATAAATTTCTCGCTAACTCTCAAGATCGGGTACGTGATGTTAATAGAATAAAGTGTGATGACTTTGTCACCTATCAACAATCACCCAAATGGTGTCAAACCCTCTTGTTGCCCCTCGCAACCCTAACATAAAGTCCATGGAAATGTCCGCCCCACTTCCATTCAGAATGTGCAACGGTTGCATCAACCCCGCCGCCGTACTGCTCCACCTTTGACTTCCGGCAAGTCAAACAAGCATAGATTTAAACGAGCTACATCCTTCTTCATTCCTTGCAACCAAAATAATTTCTTCAAGTCTTGATACATCTTCGTAGTCCCTGGATGGATACTCAGCCGACTTCTGTGACACTCCTCCAGAATTGCCTTCTTGATCTCTTCGCCATCGTGAATACATATCCGACCTCCAACCTCAACAACCCTTGCGAATCTAGCTCAAAATCTTTGTTATCACTTCTACCAACGCTCTCAAACACATCCACCAACTTCACATCAACCTTCTGTGCTTCCCTTATACTAAACATGAACTCATTGGTGATCTTCAGCATCCCCAACTTAACACTCCGAGGTGTTACTTCATATACTAGGCTCAAATCTCTAAACTGTTCAATTAATTCTAGCTCCTTTACCATCATCGATGACATATGCAGAGATTTCCTACTCAAGGCATCGCCTACGACATTGGCCTTCCCCGGGTGATAATTGCATCAAGTCATAGTCCTTCAATAGCTCCAACCATCTCCTCTCGCCTCATGTTCAATTCCTTCCGATCAAACAAGTATCGCAAACTCTTGTGATCACTAAACACCTCGAACCTTGAACCATAAAGGTAATGCCTCCATATCTTCAATGCAAACACTACGGCAGCCTAGCTCTAAATCATGAGTGGGGTAATTCTTCTCATGAGTCTTCGCTTGCTCAAGCGCACGCCACTACTTTACCTTCTTGCATCAAAGACACACGCCTAAACCTAAGTTAGATGCATCACAATAAATCACAAAAGGATCCCTTGGATTAGGCAACGCCAAGATCGGCGACGTTGTCAATCTCCTCTTCAACTCTTGGAAACTCTCTTCACAAACGGCCATCCCATACAAAATCCCTATCTTTACATGTCAATTGGGTTAATGGCAACGCCAATTTGAGAAACCTCAATGAATCTTCTCAGAGTAACCTGGCTAATCCCAAGAAGCTCCTCACCCTGGTGGCCGACTTGGGTGCCTCCCACTTCAACACAACTTCAATCTTTGAAGTGGTCCACCGCAATCCCATTGCCGGAAATCACATGGCCTAGGAAACTCACCTCTCTCAACCAAAACTCACACTTTGATAGCTTCGCATACTGCCTCTTCTCCTTTAGAATCTTCAAGACTACCCTTAAGTGCTCTGCATGCTCTTCCGCCGATTCGAGTAGACCAAGATATCGCCTATGAACACTACCACAAACCGATCTAAGTACTCATGGAAAATACGATTCATATACTCCATGAATACCCCCGAGCATTAGTGACACCGAATGGCATTACTAAGTACTCGTAGTGTCCATACCGAAGTTCTAAAAGCCGCCTTTGGCACGCTCGTCCTTCACTTTGATTCGATGGTAGCCCGACCTCAAATCAATCTTGAAAATACCGCGCACCCACCAATTGATCCATCAAATCACAATTCTTGGTAAAGTGGATACTTGTTCTTAATTGTAACCTTGTTCAATTGTCCGTAGTCCACGCACAACCTCATGCTTCCATCTTTCTTCTTCACTAGCAACACAGTGCTCCTCACTGTGACACGCTTGGTCTCACGAATTTCCTTTCTAGCAATTCTTCCAACTGCTTTCTTCAAATGATAAAACTTCGGATGCAGACATCCTATAAGGTGCCATAGACACCCTGGCCTTGTTCCGTAAATCAATTCTATGGTGAACTCAATCTCTCTCTCAGTGGCACATCGTATTTCTTCAGAAACACCTCTAAGAAACTCTCTAACCATCGCACATCTTCAATCTCGACTTGATTCTCTACTGTTAATGACGCCCATAATGCAAACAGAGTAACCCCTTCTCCTAACAACTTGCGCACTTGGTAGCAGGAAGTAAAGCCAACTCCTTCACCTCAGTGAGCGTGAAAACTAACCGATCTCTCAAACAAGAATGGAGATGAACATGGTTGTCTACCAACCACCCATACCAAGGATGACGCCCATTCCTCTAAAGTGGTAAACAAATTAAGTTAACAGAGAAGTCCCTGCCGAATATAGTCAGTGGGCACTTCGAACATACCAGAGAGGTAGTCACCGAACCCATAGCCGGAGTGTCAATGACCATCTCTCTCCCCAATGAAGACAACACTAAACTCACCTATTAGCACACATGGCGTAAACGTAAGGAATGAGTTGCACCAAAGATCTATAATTGCAACCAGAGGAACACCATTGATATAACACGCACCTTTGATTTCATTCACTACCTGACGGACCCAAACTAATGCAAACACTTTCCGCACGCCCTCTCTTGCTTTGGCTTTGGACACTTAGGACCGATGTGCCCCATCTCTCACATTAATTGAAACAGACACTATCTCCTTTCGCCCCACACTCAGCAGACAGGTGGCCCTCCTTGCCACATCTATAACACCTCTTCACCTCACCTTGCACTCCTTTGCCTTGTGCCTGTGCAATCCACACTTGTAACAAGTCGTAATAGCAGGAGCGCCTCCCTACTAGGCTTTCCTCTCGCAGAATTTCCCTTTCCTCTACCACCGTAATGGTCATAAGGCTTCCAACTGCATCGAGGTTGAAAAGTCTTCTTATCTTTCCCAGCTCGGCTAGTAGCCACACTATCTTCTTCATAAATTCTACAACTATCCACCACTTCTAAAATACCCTTATCCTTCGATACCCAATGGCCTCGCTTGATCTCAAAGCTTCAAACCGTTTCAAACTTGATACACTTGGAGAACTCAAAGAAGAGTCTCCAGCAGTAATGGGGGTAAAACTTTATCATTTCGGAAAACTTGGCAAAGATACTCCGACACTGGCCATGTTACCTTGCTTAAGCTCCAAGAATTCCATCTCTTTCTTTCCCCTCACATCTTCTGGGTAGTACTTCCTCATGAACTCTTTCTTAAAGTTCTCCCAAGTGATCTCCTCCTCTCGCAGCCTTCCAACCTTGGAAGAACTCCAAGCCACCAATGCCGGCTTCTTCAAATGAGCATACGAGTCCCAAACCTCACTTTTGCTCATCTGCAATCCATCACTCAAAATTCTCTCTATTTCTTGCACCCATGCTAGAGCCCCATCAGATCATACCTCCCTCAAGGTAGGAGGATTCTCCTCCGAAAGTAGCGAGCCTACGAGCCCAAAGATCATCGGCATTCTCACGAGGTCGATTCCCACAAAGATTAGCCATCGACTCCAACGCAAAGACCTATAGCAAAGATCATCTCTTCCAAATTTCTTCCACCATTCTTACTTCACCGATTACAAAATCAAGAATCTGGTTTAGAACGAGCCTAAGACTCGAGGCTTAAGACACTTAGACTCAATCTACTTGGTCTGACAAGATCGAACTTATGCTCGATACCAACAATGTAACACCCCCTCATCTAATCATTTCGGTTTACTAAATTAAAATCGAGTTTCAAAATTCCACTCAAAGCGAGGCTACATTTGGTGATTTAAAAGGAAAACAGAATTCAATCAAGTTCAAAACAGCTTGCACAAAGATTATACTAACATGTAATCATGCACATCACATCTACCAAGGGTCTAAGCCCACAACATAAGGCATCTCGCCATTAAGACATCAAGTCACAATACATAGTAAAAGTTACAACAAAATATGATAGTTGTTTAGTTCAAAAGACTATCCAACGTAAAAATACACAAGATAGGCATAAACAAAACACTAAAATCTACTCGGCCCCATCCCGTTGTTACACAACCTGAGCAGCACTCGACCGACTTGAGCTAAGCACAACTATCACTCATGTGTACCGCAAGTTGCCACGAGAGCAGCAACATAAAGCATCTAGGGTGAGTCTCTTAACACAAGTAATATAATGTGAAGAAAGCTTAAGGTTAAAGATAGCATTAAAACACCTCTGGCTCACTAAACAACACTCACCGATAGTTCAAATCATCACAACAATTATCAATCACTCTTAACACAAGAAATTATGAATTGTATGCATGAATGCAACCCAACCATGTGGCATTATGCAACGAGGTATTTCCACCGCCGCGTTATTTAGCCCATCGGCTCTCCGTCGTTAACTCCGGTCGTTATTTGATATGGAGATCAAGTCCTACCACATCCGAGGTCGAAACCTCCTCCGCCGTTATATGCATATGAACATGTGACTTCATGATAAATGCAATCACACACCAATCAATCATAACGCATGTGAATGCTTACACCGTTGTTCACCGTCGTTACTCGCCGCTCTACTCCGTCGCTCACACCGACGCCTACACCACCTAGACATCATCACAAGGCTAAGGTCGACCCTACTACACCTGTAGAATCACCCTAGGACCTACAACCGACCTCTCACCACCTCAAGCACTCCACGGTGGACTAATTGTCACACCGAGGACCGTAACGACACTTAGTGGGACCAAAATGTCACCTAAAGACCAAAATGGACTTAATCGCCCCGCCTTATGCACATTGGTACTAAAATAGCACTCACAAAGCATGGCGCCCTCCAAAGGTGCTAGGCAACATTGGCGCTTAACATCACCTCGGCACACTATGTGTGTACCTCGGCTAACTACTCAACATCACCCTGCACACATGTGTGTGTACCCCGCTAACTATACTCAACTCTCAATTCGTAGCGCTCACGCCACGCACTCCCTTACACTAAAATCGCCTAATGTCATGGGAATTCACTCCTCAAGATCTCCCCGGTTCGGTTCACTTACACTTAGGCACTTGGGCGCTTTCACCTTGGTGACGCTACCTCTACCGAGGACCTCGGCTCACTACCTCTACAACTCCCAGAACCTTAAGGCGAAACACCTACACCCTGGCCGCCGCGCCCTACCCCTCGCTAATGGTGTTTAGACACATACTCACCGCCAAGCTCACCAAATGCACTCAACACTAAGACACTCTAAACGCTGACTTCCTCAACTCGGTTTCTCTCACTTTAAGCTTAATGGTACTATTTTACTGCTTCGTCACTTAAACTCAACATGCAACACACATCCATTTCACCACACTCATGCACACTCTGACACTTACTCCATTTGCTCCGATCCTCTCCTTAACTCTACATGCAAGCTCATTTCTCGCACACTATACCGATTCTCACTCTAATGCCTCACCATGCAAGCTCACTTCATGCCACATGTAACAGAGAGAGTGTTACACTCCTCTCTCTTTCCACACCGATCCACCATCATATCTCACCACAAACTACAAAGCAAGGAGCAAAACACAAAGAAACATGTTATCAACAACACATAAAACATACATGCAAGGTGATCCAAACCACTCACACCAAAAATACTACCAAACACAAAACATTACAAGGATTAAAAGAGCCCCCTAACCTTAATAATCGGAGAAAATATGAGAACCCTTCACTCTCCACTAACCACAGCAACAAGCTCTCCTCTCCTCTACTAGCTTGAACTCTCCACGCCCAGATTCTCTTCCTTCTCTCTTCGGTCCTCACTTCTCTCTCTACTTACTTAATTTTGTAACTTAACTGATTTTGGAACAATGGGAAAATGGTCTCCTTCGAAGGCACCTTTTAACATGTCCTAAGGGACTTAAATGGGCCTTGGCCTTATTAGGCCGTGGGCTTCTACTACCCACACACCCTTTCCACACTTAGACATTTTCCTAAAATGCAACACATGCTTAATGTTTACTTAATGAATTACTTGACTTAAAAGTAAAATGTTGCAAACCCTTAATAACACACTAAGTTAATTAATTGAATTATTTTGGGGTGTTACACAATCGAGCGCCATCGAAATGGCCCAAGGGTCAGTAGGACCCACAAACTAGCATAGGCCCCGAGCGGTCTACAACGAGCGCCACCGAGTTGGCCCAATCGAGCGCCATCAAAATGGCCCTGGCGGTCGGCGACCCACAAACAAGCGTAGGCCCCGAGCGGTTCACAACGAGCGCCACCGAAGTTGGCCCAATCGAGCGCCATCGAAGTTGGCCCAATCGAATGTCACCGCGCTGACCCACGCCAAGTGCCGCCGAGTTGGCATTAACCATCGCTGTCATCGAATGACCGAGGTCAAGCAATGACCCAATAACGAGCATTGATCGCCGAACACGCCATAAGAGACCGGCCACAACTATCGCAATGAGGGCCGCTCTAGATCGAACCTAGTAAGCCCGCTGCCAAAAATCGCAAAACGCGGTCGAACAAGTCCGCTACGATAGCGCCCGCCGAGGTCACGATCGAAATAAGTTTCAAACAAAATAGGCAATGCGTGACAACACTTGAACAAATTTGAGCGACCGAGAATGATCGCACCTCCTAAAACGAGCAAGATCCAAGTAGACTTCGTAAGTTAAGGAGGTCGGCCGAGTCCCGACCAATTGGATCGCTTCAAAGATGAATGGCAAGATCCACACCTCAAGCAGCGGTGGCAGGGCCCACATGCTCCTACTGCGGGCAACACCACACCTCGGAAGCTGGCAACGCCCACACCTCGGCGGAAAGCGGGCAACGCCCACACCTCGGCAGTTGGCGACCGACTCACCCCGACTTAGCCCGAGCAACCACGCACTTCAAGAGATGGAGACCGACATGAATGCAACCCTACCGCACAACACGACACATGGGCAACGATCTAAGCCTCACCCGCCTTCTGCCGACCCAGGCTCGGGGAAACAGCCCCGGTGTATCAAAGAAACCGAGAGGTTCCAAGAACATTTGGGCCGCCGGCCCATATCAAGATAACCGACCCAAGCTCGGTTGCTTGAGTGCACTTTGCGCTAGCCGCCGAAATCTTCGAATGCGGTCAGAATCAAAGAATATATATACGCCATTCGCATATGGCTTCAGGTATGTTCTCTTACCTTGTGTTATCTGCCCGAGCGACCACTCACTTGAGCGTCGGAGTGTCTTTGCAGGTACCACCCGAGGTGCTCAGTGTGAAGCCTAGACCGGTCCTTTCTCATACTCAACGACCGGCCCAGTCAGCGGGCAACAACTTCAACACTTCATTGGTCAAGGTACGATCACTTCCCGAGTCGGTCTGCTCTGATACGTAGCATGTAGGGAATGGGCTTAGACTTCTAGTTGTTTAGTCTTATTTTGGCTGTGATTCTGGTTGTTCTGAGGTTTCCTTTTTATTTTCCGCTGCGAGATGTATACGTTCTATTATATGAACTGAGTTTATTTTGAGGATTCCATTCCACATGATTTGTGTTACGTATTGCCTTGGTTTAATAAGTGATTTGTTTTATTTTTGTCGTTGTTTTAAATGACGTAAGTGTAACATCCCGTTTGGATGAATTAAAAGAAATAATTTTTGAACTCTGATTTTTATTATAAATTGCCGGGTAGAAATGGGGTGTTACATTAGTGGTATCAGAGAAAAAGTTCGGTCTGTCCGGCCAAGTCTTTCTGTCATAGTGTTTTATGACAACTAGGTGTTGATAGACTAGTTCTAAATTGTTGTTTCATGTTGCAGTGTTAGGTTGAAATGGCTAGGAGAGGCGATGCTGCTCTTGCTGCCGCTTTGCAAGCTATAGCTCAGGCTGTTGGGAATCAGCAGAATGTTGGTGAAAATGCTGGAACTCGTAGTCTGGCCACCTTCCAGAGGGAGAACCCTCCTACCTTCAAGGGGAGGTATAATCCCGATGGTGCTCTTGCGTGGCTGAAAGAGATTGAGAGAATTTTTCGGGTCATGGACTGCAATGATGCGCATAAGGTCAGGTATGGTACCCACACACTGGCAGAGGAAGCTGATGACTGGTGGTTGGAGGTCAGGGCAAGGTTAGAGACTGCCAATGACGAAATCACTTGGGCTGTATTCCGTAGGGAGTTTTTGAGAAAGTACTTTCCAGAGGATGTTAGGGGGACGAAGGAGGTTGAGTTCCTTGAAATGAAGCAAGGAAACATGTCCGTGACAGAGTATGCTGCCAAGTTCACTGAACTGGCTAAGTTTTATCCCCACTACACTGAGGCTGGTTCTGAGTTCTCCAAGTGTATCAAATTTGAGAATGGGTTGAAGGCAGACATCAAGCAAGCTATTGGGTACCAGAAGATTCAGGTATTTGCTGATTTGATTGACAGTTGCAGGATCTATGAGGAGGATAGTATTGCTCGCTCTAGGGTCATGAGGGATCAGAGGGGTAAGTTTCAGAACCGTAGCAAGCCATATGAGGTTTCTGCTGATAGGGGTAAACAGAGATATGCTGGTGGTAATAGGTCTAGCGATAGTAAGAGATCTCATTGAGGTAAGAAGCCTAGTGGGGGAGATGCTCCCGCTAATCTTGTGTGTTTTAAGTGTGGCAAGCCGGGTCATAAGAGCTACGACTGCAAGTCTGGGGGAAGAATGTGTTTCCGTTGTGGCAAGGAAGGTCATTTGGCATCTGATTGTGACCGCAAGGAGGTAGTTTGTTTTAATTGTGGCGAAGGGGGTCATATTAGCACCAAGTGTCCTAAACCAAAGCAGGAGAGGTCCAGTGGAAGGGTATTTTCTCTAGCAGGATCAGAGGAGGCGAATGAGATACGAGGTACATGTTTTATTAATGGTACCTCGTTAATTGCTATTGTTGATACTGGTGCTACACACTCTTTTATTGCTGCTGTATGTGCTGAAAAGTTGAATTTAGTTATATCTTCTATGAAGAGGGGAATGGTTATCGACATCGCAGGGGCGGTTCTGGTGACTACCTCTCTAGTGTGTGCTAAGTGTCCTCTCGCCGCCTTCGGCAGAGATTTTCTCGTTGATCTTATTTGTTTGCCATTAGGTGGGTTGGGACGTTATCCTTGGTATGGATCGTTAGTAGATAACCATGTGCACATCAACCGCTTTCAAAGAAGTTCAGTGAGTTTCCTTCCTCCGTAAGAGGAAGAGTCTGCTTTTGTTGTCCGCGGCGATTGCATAAGGTAATGAAGGAGGGTGGTCATCTGCTTGCTTTGATGGCATCATTGTCTCGCCGAGAATCAAGCCATAGTTGAGGGTTGCGGTGGTGCGTGAGTTCCCTGAAGTGTTCTCGATGAGATTCCTAGTGTTCCGCTGCAGGAAGTGGAGTTTGGGATTGATCTTGTACCGTACTAGGCACGTGTCTATGGCACTGCACTTGATGTCGACCTCCGAGTTGTCTCGATTGAAGAGCTGACTAGAAGAGCTACTTGAGAAGAAATTTGTGAGGCCCGTGTGTCACCATGGGGAGCTCCGTGATTGTTAGTGAAGAAGAAGGATGGGAGTATGAGACTTTGTGTGGATTATAGGCGGTGAACAAAGTAACAATCAAGAATAAGTATCCTCTCCCGAGGATTGATGATCCGATGGACCAGTTGGTAGGTGCTAAGGTGTTTAACAAAATTGATTTGAGGTTCAGTTATCACCGGATCAAAGTGAAAGATGAAGACATCCGTAAGACGACTTTCGGACTAGATATGGGCACTATGAATATTCCGTAATGTCTTGTTTGGTGTTACCAACGCACTGTGGGGTGTTTATGGAGTATATGAACCGTATCTTCCATAGTTACTTGGATCGGTTTGTGGTGGTATTTATAGATGACATTTTGGTGTATTCCAAGACGGAAGAGGAGCACGCAGAACACTTGAGGTTGGTGCTAGAGGTGTTGAAAGAAAAGAAGCTTTATGCTAAGTTGTTTAATTGTGAGTTCCGTTGAACGGCGAGCTTTCTTGGCCATGTTATTTCGTAATGGTATAGCCGTGGATCCGGCCAAGGTTGATGCAGTGTTGCAGTGGGAGAGCCCAAAGTCAGTGACTGAGATTAGAAGCTTTTTGGGGTTAGCTGGTTACTATAGGAGGTTTATTGAAGGTTTCTCTAAGTTGGCCCTTCCGCTGACTGAATTGACATGTAAAGGGAAGGCTTTTGTGTGGGATGCTAAATGTGAAGAGAGCTTCAATGAGTTGAAGAGGAGGTTGACAACATCTCCTATTCTGATATTGCCTGTTCCGGATCAACCATTTGTTGTGTATTGTGATGCTTCCAAGATGGGTTTGGGAGGTGTGTTGATGCAGGATGGTAAGGTAGTAGCTTATGCGTCCAGACAGTTGAGGACCCATGAGAAGAACTACCCTACTCATGATTTGGAGTTGGTTGCGATTGTGTTTGTGCTGAAGATTTGGAGGCACTATCTGTATGGTACTAGATTTGAGGTGTTTAGTGACCATAAGGGCTCGAGGTATTTGTTTGACCAGAAGGAGCTGAATATGAGACAGAGACGTTGGTTAGAGCTGTTGAAAGACTATGATTTCGGCTTGAACTATCATCCAGGCAAAGCTAATGTCGTGGCTGATGCTTTAAGTCGGAAGACTTTGCATATGTCAGCAATGATGGTGAAGGAGTTGGAGTTGATTGAGCAATTCCGTGATATGAGTCTAGTTTGTGAGGTAACACCGCAGAGTGTTAGATTAGGTATGCTGAAGATTGGCAATGACTTTTTGGCTAGTATCCGAGACACCCAGAAGTTAGATGTGAAGCTTGTGGACTTGATAGTTGCAAGTGATCAAACTGTAGATGGGGATTTCAGGTTGGATTCCCAGGGTGTGTTGAGATTCAGGGATAGAATCTGTGTTCCTGATGATGCTGAGATGAAGAGAATGATTCTTGAGGAGAGCCATAGGAGCATGTTGAGTATTCATCCAGGGGCTACAAAAATGTATCACGACTTGAAGAGGTTGTTGCTCGTGGCCTGTATGAAGAAGGATGTGGCACGCCAGTGTATGCCTGTTTGACTTGTCAGAAGTCAAAGGTTGAGCACCAGAAGCTTGCGGGGTTGATGCAACCATTAGAGATTCCAGAGTGGAAATGGGATAACATTTCCATGGATTTTGTGACTGGTTTGCCAAATACCGTAAGGGGGTTTGATTCTATTTGGGTGATTGTAGATAGGTTGACGAAGTCTGCTCACTTCATTCCTATCAATATCACGTATCCGGTGTCGAGGTTGGCTGAGATCTATATTCAGGTGATTGTGAAGCTGCATGGTGTTCCGATGAGCATTGTGTCTGATAGAGACCCTAGGTTCACTTCTGATTTCTGGAGGAGCTTGCAAGAGGCATTAGGGTCCAAATTGAGGCTGAGTTCAATTTTATCATCCCAGATCGATGGATGCATGAGAGAGAACCATTCAGTCGTTGGAAAATTTATTGAGGTCTTGTGTTCTAGAGCAGGGAGGTGCGTGGGATACACATATTCCGTTGATTGAGTTTACATACAACAACAGTTACCATTATAGCATAGGAATGGCTCCTTTCGAGGCACTGTATGGTCGGAGGTGTAGGACTCTGTTGTGTTGGCATGAGTCTGGAGAGAGTATTGTTCTTGGACCTGAAGTTGTTCGGGAAACTACAGAGAAGGTAAAAATGATCCGTGAGAAAATTAAAGCGTCGCAGAGTCGACAAAAGAGTTACCATGATAGGAGGAGAAAAGACTTAGAATTCCAGGCTGGTGATCATGTGTTTTTGAGGGTTACACCTATGACTGGTGTTGGGCGTGCGCTGAAATCGAAGAAGTTGACTCCTCGTTTCATTGGACCGTACCAGATTACTGAGAGGGTTGGAAATGTTGCTTATAGGGTGGCCTTGCCGCCTAATCTTTCGAACTTGCACGACATGTTTCACGTGTCGCAACTGCGGAAGTATGTTCAGACCCGTCTCATGTGATTCACATGGATGACGTGGAGGTACGAGATAATCTCACTGTGGAGACTATGCCAGTGAGAATTGACGATAGAGAAGTGAAGGTTCTGAGAGGGAAAGAGATTGCTTTGGTAAAAGTGGTTTGGTTGGGAGCTGCTGGTGAGAGCATGACGTGGGAGCTGGAAGGTAGGATGCGGGAGTCTTATCCAGAGCTGTTTGAATCAGGTATGAATTTCGAGGACGAAATTTCCTAAGTGGGGGAGAGTTGTAACACCCTAAATGTTTTAATTAATTATTTGATTAAATTATTTAAGTGTTGCATTATTTTAATTATATTAAATTATTAATATAGTCTTTTAATTATAATTGAAGGGAGTGGTATCAATAATTCCGGAATGGAAAGTATTGGCCCAAGAGTCCAAGCCCATTGACTTAGGCTCCTAGGGTTGATGCAATTCGCATCATTTGGAGAAAAGAAAGAAAAGAAAGAAGCTGCGAAGAGATAGGAGAGAAAGGAAGGTGAAATCGGCTCTAGGGAGAGAAGGAAAGGAGGGTTTGATCGCACCAAGGGAAAAGGGAGAAGAAAGGCTTCTTTGTTGTTGTGGTTCTGTTGGTGACTCCACAGAGAGAGCTCTATCTTCGGTATAATCAAGGTAAGGGTGAGTCTTACCTTATAATAGAGTCTATAATAGGATGTATGTAGATTGTAGGATCCTTATTGATCTCTATTTGATACTATTGTTGTTTTTGAATGATTGATTGTGTGAATTATGAAAAATTGTGTAGGAATTGAATTTCATGTGAATTGTGTGTTAAAATGCGTATTTGAAGGTGTTAGCATAGTTAGAATGTTTTTGAAATTGTTGTTGATGGTTGATTATAGGAAAAATTGGAGAAATTGGGTTTATGGAACCCTAAGTGTCATAGGGCGCCAAATGCTAGGGAAAATGGCGCCCTGGACTGTGTTGTGTGTGTATGTTGCTTCCTGGGCGCCAGTGGCTGCCCAAAATGGCGCCTGGGTGTGTGCTGTGTCTAGGCAAGGCGCCTGGTGGGGCGCCAAATTGCTGTGTGTGCTGTGTCTAGGAGCAGGGCGCCAAAATGTGGCTGCCCATGCGCCTGTGTGTGCTTGGTTCAAGTGCAGGGCGCCAATGTGGTTGCCCTATGGCGCCTGGTTTGGCGCCATGTTGCTGGTTGTGTGGCGTGTCTAAGTGTTGGGCGCCAATTTGGCTGCCCAGGGCGCCTGGTGTGGCGCCATGTGTGCTGGGTGCGTGGCTTGTCATGTTTCTGGGCGCCAATGTTGCTGCCCAGGGCGCCTAGTGTGGCGCCAGGTTGTGTGGAAGGGTGTGTGTGCGTGTGTGGTACGCATGTGGCGCCAAATGGTTGCCCCTGGCGCGCCAAGTTGTCGCCGTGCCCAGGCCGGGCGCCGTGTGTGCGCGTGGTTCGAGAAGCTGCGTCTCGCCATTTGTGTCTTAGTTTGTGTCTAAGTGTTGCCGAAGAGTTCTGGCGCCCGATGTTGCCCGATTTGGCGCCCGTGTGGCTGTGTTGCCACAGGGGCGCCGCTGCTTGTTGTGTTTTTGGCGCTGTGTTGCTGGGCTGGGGGCACCGTTTCTTTCGTGTTTTGGCGCTCAGGTGTGCTGTGTGTTGCTGGGGGCACCGCTTTTGCTTGTTTGGCGCTCGTGATCTGTGTTGCCACCTGGGGCGCGTTTTTGGTTTTGGCGCCTGGTGCTGCCATTTTGTGTCTTAGGTGCTGTTTTAGTCCTTAAGTGCTGTTTTGGTCCTCGATGCGCTGTTTTGATCCTTGAGTGCTTTTTTGGTCCTCTAGTGCTGTTTTGGTCCTCTAGTGGTGTTTAGTCCTTGTGACATATTTTCTAATGACGAAGTTGATGATGTATGAATAGACGATGATGTTATTGACGATGGGTCTATTGACCAAAACTAAAATTGACGATGATGTGAGAGATGATATTGATGATGTATAAATTTTGGTTGTTGGTTGCTCATGGGGTCTCATGCATTACATGTGCATTCTATTGACGATGTGAGGCTTCGGCCTTGAGCTATTGACGATGATAAGGCTCAATTATTGAGATGATGCCCATAGTGGCTAAAAATTATTGACGATGAATGGTACCACATGCATGATTGCATTTCATTTCATTTATTCCCATAAATGATAAATGCTCTGCTGATTGATATCTGATATGACTGCTGTTTAGATGTGTATGTGATGTTGTGATTGATGAAATTCTATAATCTGATATACTACTTATTATAGCCTTTATTATGTGGTTTGAGACTCACCCCTTATGTTGTTATTTACCACAGGTAACCATGAGTGAAGGCTTATTCCCTTCACTTCCCGAGTCGATCTGCTCTGATACGTAGCACCTAGGGGATGGGCTTAGACTTCTAGTTGTTTAGTCTTATTTTGGCTGTTGAACAATCTATTTGGTATTATTATGTATTTGTTGAGACTGTGATTCTGGTTGTTCTGAGGTTTCCTTTTTATTTTCCGCTGCGAGATGTATACGTTCTATTATATGAACTGAGTTTATTTTGAGGATTCCATTCCACATGATTGGTGTTACGTATTGCCTTGGTTTAATAAATGATTTGTTTTTTTTTTTTGTCGTTGTTTTAAATGACGTAAGTGTAACATCCCGTTTGGATGAATTAAAAGAAATAATTTTTGAACTCTGATTTTTATTATAAATTGCCGGGTAGAAATGGGGTGTTACAGTATTCATTGGAGGAAGTTTGAGGAACTGTGTTCTCCTAAGCTTCTTCGAGGATTAGGGTTTAAAGATTTTCAAAAGATGAACTCAGCCATGTTATCTAAGCAAGTTTGGAGAATAATCAAGGAGCCCAATTCTTACTGGGCAACCACTTTGAAGGCTATTTATTTTACTAATTGTGCTTTTGATCAGGCTTCTGTTGGTAGGAATATCTCTTGGGTGTGGAGGAGCTTAATTCATGGTAGAAGTTTGATTGCTAGAGAAGCTAAATGGGATATTGGTCCTGGGCTTAACATCAGTATTTCCAATGATAAGTGGATTGCTTCGGGTCAGAAAGTTAATCTTTTGCATTCTACTGCTATCTCAAAGGTTGGAGAGCTTATTGATAACTCTCATAACTGGGATTTATCTAAGCTAAGGGCTAATCTTGCTCCTAATTCTGCTATTGAAGTGATTAAAACCCCTATTTCTTGGACATCTTCATCTGATCAAATTGTCTGACCTCATAATAATGATGGAAATTACTCTGTTAGGTCAGGGTATAAAATGCTTATGAATCCTACCCAGAATAGTTCTATAGCTTCTTCTTCTAATGGTATTCCTATTGATGTTTGGAAAATAATTTGGAGTGCTAATGTCCCTGCTAAGATGAAGCACTTCCTTTGGAAGGCTCTCCACAATTATCTACCTACTAAAGATGCTTTGTTCAAAAAGAATATCTCTCTAACTCCTAAATGCCCTTTTTGTAGGACTGAACATGAAACTGTTGAGCAACTTCTTTTGTTATGCCCTTGGACTCAACCTCTATGGTTTGGTCTTCAAATTGTTCACCCTTCTAATCCTATTGGTCTGTCTTCCTTTCACAATTGGTTTCTGAGTAAGGCTATTAGTTTTTCCCTGAGCTCAGAGCATAGTTTAACTAAACTTATCTACACCCTTTGGAATATTTGGAAAGCAAGAAATGAAGCTATGTTTAATGATAAAGTTCCTAATCCTATGGAGTCTCTTTTTAGGATTAAGGCTCTTTGGCATGAATATCCAATAGCAACTACTTCTACTGATCCTTCTAATCCTCTCCCCTTTAATGGTAGTGTCAATAAGGTGCCTAGTATATGGAAACCTCCTATTGGGAATGCTACAAAGATTAATTGTTATGCTGCTTTCAACAAAGATGCATGCACAGGGGTTATTGCTATTGTTTGTAGAGATAATAGAGGAAGAATACTCACATCAAGTTTCAAGAGAATCTTTGCTTCTAGTTCCATTGTAGCTGAGTCTCTTGGCTTGAGAGAAGCAATGTCTACTGCTGTGGCTCTCCGTCTCACCCATCCGGTGATTGAGTCTGATAATCAACAAGTTGTCAACATGTGCAAATCAAAGAAATACTCATCAGAAATTGGGGTAATTCTTAGAGATGTTGATAATTTCAGGAATAAATTAGAGAATTGTGTCATTACCTAGACGAATCGTGAGGGTAACAAGCTTGCGCATGAAGTAGCATCGTTGGTTGCAAAAGAGATTCTTCAGAGTAATTGGACTTCAAGACCTCCTGACCCGATTAGGAAGATTATTGTAGAGGATTGACGCTCTAAGATTTGGGACTGTTGATTGCTAATCTTCTTGGTGTGTCTTCATCAAGTGATCTATTTGATTAGGGTTTTTTCGTCTCTGATCTCAGTTGTTTAATTGAAGGATTGGCTTGATTTTACGATCTTGATGTCTTGATTTAAGCTGGTTTAGTGTGCAAGGTTGTTTAATTGAAGGTTTGGATCTTGTTGCTGCTTGCTTGCCGTGGTTGGAGAGCTAGATCTATTGTTGGTGAAATGAGGGTTTTCATCGACTATGTCTTGCAATGTATCGTTTAGTAGTTGTTTTCTTTTTGTGTTGAATAATTGTTGGGTTGGGCTTCGCTTAGCCTTTCTCTTAGTGGGCTCTTCTTTGTGTTCTGTTTAATTTTAAATCCTGTAGTTTCTTGTTGGTATCCCCCTTTGAGCCTATATCCTGTGTAGGTCTTTTGGGGTTCCTTTGTTACATTTGTTGTATTTGGTTGTGGCCTTTGCCCATATCTATTTAATTAGTACAACTTGACCAAAACAAAAAAGGGGTGTGGGCATAAATTAGAGGTGTGAAGAGCAACGTGAATACTGTAAAGACTTTCTTCCTTTTAAATTTTAATGAGATGTAATATGATACAAGATAGTAACTAATAACTATAACTAATAAAAATAATAAAATAACATCAAATCACAAATGATATAAAATGGGTATGAATCACTTTAGGCAACCCTAATTCCACTGTGTATTGCCACCCACAGTCAGAGGGAGTGAACGAAGGCTTCTGATGAGAGAGAGAGAGAGGAAAAGGGAAAGGAAGGTGAACGAGAGAGAGACAATGTGGGAGGTGAAGACATATGGAGGATGCTACGACAAGGGGAAGGTGATGATGTCGGAGAAGTCAACCATGGGGGACCGTGACGACGCCGACGATGGTCATGACAGTGCGAAGGAGGAGAGTCGAAGGGGGAGACGAACACTGGGTTTGTGTTTTGTGGGGGTGGTGTTTACGGCGGTGATGAGAGCGGCGTACGGTGGCCGGAGGTAGGATGCATTCCTTTGTCCCCTTTTCCATCTTTAACTATCCTTCTCTCCTATTTCTAACCCTCTCCTATTGTTTTATATATATTTTTAGATCTGAACCTATATTATAATATTTTTAAGCAACATCTTGCTTAAAAAAAGTTTTTTTTTACAGTATTCGTTTTCGTAACTTTTGCTTATATAAAAACCTATGATACACTACCATTCATGCTTCAACTATGTAAAGAGTAAAATTACTGAGGAATCTATTTGCTAAAAAAAATCATACTAAGAATATTTCATATGTTTCTAGAATTAACAAACATAGAAGCCAACCTAGTTTTAAGCCTCTGAAAATCGTTCCTAAGTTGCTCCTATGTCGCTTACTGCTATTGCTGGCTACTGCTCATTACTCTTCCTTGCTTCAGATCTCAGAAAATAGTGTTTAGGTGATTAGTGTTTTGGTGTGAAGCACTAATCCTTTTTATTTTATTGATTTTCGCAGTCAGTCTATGTTTTGACTGATGGTTGGCTGCCTTTTTATAATAAAAAACTAGGTTTTTGCAATAATTATATTTGACTGGGCTTTGACTGTGTTTTTGCAGATTTGGTCTCTAGGGAGCTTGGGCCAGTAGCTTGGAGCAGTAGCCATCAAACCCTAATTTGATTCTTTCTATTTTTGTTATTTTTTGTATTTTCGTTTTTTATTATTATTTTTTTTGGATTATCATTTTTTTTTGGACTTTTGGACAATTGGACAAATTTTTAATATAATTTTGTAACACTGATTTTATTTATTATTTTGGATGATTTATTTTATTTTGTTTTTGACTATATAAACAAAAAAACTAAATTGGGCCAAACCCAAATTAGTAAAAGAAATTAAAACCAGGTCCAATCGGTTGAAGCACTAAAATCAAACCCAATTAGTAACAAAATACTAAAATCAGGCCCAATCACGCAACTTATTAACATAGGCCCAAATTGTATAAACAAGCCCAAATTAAATAAGTGTACTTGAATGGAAATCAGATAACCATGGTGTAACACCCCCTTACTTTTAATACTACTTAGCAAATTAAATCAGAGTTTTCAAAAACCACTCAAGGAGTGCTACATTTTTATACATGAATTTAACCAAGCAAAACAATAAAACAATTGCGTGATTAAAACGAAATGTAGTGTTATGCACATACAAAGACCTCGGCGTAAGGGAACCGAGCTCACAGTAACATGTTATTAGTTACAACACAGTCAAAATAATACATGTTTCCAAAAAGACATAGGTTACAACTCAAAACCTACGCAAAGCAGACCCTACACTACTCGGCCATTTGATGTTACACTACCAGAGCAAAATGACGCTAAAAGACACCGAGTGAGGACACTCTACTGGGGATACCTGCAAGTTGCCAACATGAGAAGCAACATAAAAGCAAAGAGGTGAGTCTCTAAACACATATAATAAGGTTTATGACAAGCATTATGCTAAGCAAAACACATATAAACACCTCGGCACAACAAACAAATAACACAAATATTTAGTGCATGAGTTATATGCATGATTCTGCACCAGAACACCAAGGGCATATGCATGATGGATCCATTAAGACCCGAAGTCTTCTGCTATCACCTTAGGATCAAGTCCTCTGCTTTCACCATAGGACCAAGTCCTCTGCTTTCACCAATATGCTTATGATTTATGCGACACCATGAACAATGCATAACACACAAAGATATACATTATTCAATTAAATCATAACACGATTCCAAGAACTCACCAATTAGACCGCGACCTTACATTGCTCATAAATAGGACCTAAGTCCTCTGCTCACCTCTAGGACCGAAGTCCTCTGCATTCACCCTTTTCATTTATTTTAATGCCCCTCAGGGACTTCATCATTTATTACTCCTCTACTCGTAGCCATAAGACCAACAACACACATACGTCATTTTTCGTGTTTGGCGCCGACGTCTCTACGCCGCCACGCGGCCATCAAAGTATGTCGCCCTCAGCTCACCTAACACCTCGGCACCACGTAGTGGACCAAAAAGTCACCACGAGGACTACCATGTCACTTACGACTAAAACGTCAATTAGGGACCAAAATGACTACACCATTTAACCACTCACGTACTTGGCACTCAAAAACGACGCTCACAGTTGCGTCCAGCAACACCCTGCGCCATACTAGCGTTAAACGGGAACCTCGGCACACTCTCAGTACACCTCGGCACGCTAAGCACCTCGGCGCGGTTGGCACCTCGGCACACTTGGCACCTCGGCATGCCTACACTCTACTCCACTCATAGTCACTTCACTTCGCACGAAACGTACTTCACTTCCTCTACAATACCACCTGGTTACTCTACGCTTGAACACACCACACTTAAACGCAACGTCTCACCTCGGCAAGTACACCTAGGTATGATATACTCTACATCTCGGCCATAACACCTCGGTTACTACACGCCATACGTTATCAACTAAGACTTCCGAGCCTACGCCTAAGTACTTTATCTCGGCCTAAGCATCTCGGCCTACTTACCCTACACCTCGGCAAGTACAAACCGATACCTATACCTAGTCTCAGGTACTCATACACTTAGTCACTTGTGCTCTATCACTCACCTCGGCTCCTATGACATCGTTACATACATTCTTGACACTTACGATCATCACTTAAGTTTTCGACTTACGTATGGAAAGTAACTTCACCTCGGCAATCCTAAACCGACTACTCCATTTAACTCAAACGCACGCTCGTCACTTTATGATGTACATTTTCAGCTACTCCTCTGTTATCCTAAGCCTATTCTTTAAGAACCTCTCCAAGATTATGTTGCTCACTCTCACTCACTCTAGCTCACTCTCACTCACTCTAGCTCACTGGGAATGAGGGTTTCCTCAGCTCCCATTTCACTCCTTGATCCCTCGTATGATCAACTCTCCCATCCACTCCACACAACTCCACTGAAGTGAGCCAAAACACAACTCTCTTCACTGAAATCCTCCAGTTAACACTCGCAGCAACTCTTCTCCCTTGAGCTTGAGCTTCTTCCACGCCAAATGCTCTTCCTTCTCTCTAGAAAGTGATCTCACCTACCAACTTCTCTCTCTTACTTTCCCTTTGACTTTTTTCTCAAAACACTTTGCATGCATGCTCCCTTTCCTTCGACACACTCCTTTATGAGTCAACAATGGGGCTTCTAATGGCTCATGGGCCTCTCATGGCTCATGGGCCTCTACGCCCACCTTCCACATTCACCTAAACATCTCCTAAATGAAATAAACTTCTAATTAATACTTGACTTAACTAAAATGTTATAAACCTTTAATAATTCAACTAAATATTTAATTGAACTATTTTGGGGTGTTACAACTCTCCCCCACTTAGAATATTTCGTCCTCGAAATCTTACCTGAAGCAAACAACTCGGGATAGGCTTCCTGCATCTTGCTCTCGGCTCCCAAGTAGCATTCTCACCAAAGACTCCAAACCAAACCACCTTCACTAGCTTGATCTCTTTCCCTCTTAAAGTCTTCACTTCTCGGCCTTCAATCGTGATCGGCACTGTCTCCACAGTCAAGTTCTCCCTTACTTGCACGTCGTCCATCTGAATTACATGGGACGGGTCTGAAATATATTTCCTCGGTGAGACACATGGAACACATTATGCAAATTTGACAGGTTAGGTGGCAAAGCAACTCGGTAAGCCACCTTCCCAACTCTCTCTAGGATCTGGTATGGACCAATAAAACGAGGGGACAACTTCTTAGACTTCAATGCTCTACCGACTCCAGTCACTGGATTGACTCTCAGAAACACATGCTCACCGACTTGAAACTCCAAATCCTTCCTCCTCTTGTCGTGGTAACTCTTCTGCCTACTCTGTGAGGCTTTCATCTTCTCTTGAATTAGCTTCACCTTCTCGGTGGTCTCTCGAACGATCTCGGGTCCGAGCACCACATTCTCACCAGACTCATACCAGCACAACGGAGTCCTACACCTCCGCCCATACAACGCCTCAAAGGGTGCCATCCCAATGCTAGAATGACAGCTATTATTGTAAGTGAACTCGATTAAATGAAGATACGAATCCCACGCACCACCATGCTCGAGCACACAAGCCCTTAACAAATCTTCTAAGGACTGGATGGTCCTCTCGGACTGACCATCAGTCTGTGGATGATATGCCGAGCTCAAACGTAACTTGGACCCCAACGCTTCTTGCAAACTCTTCCAAAATGCTGATGTAAACCTAGGATCCCTATCTGAAACAATGCTTGAAGGGACTCCATGAAGCTTCACAATTTCTTTGATGTAAATTTCTTCTAACCTCGGCACCGGATACGTGATGTTAATAGGAACGAAGTGTGCCGACTTAGTTAGCCTATCAACAACTACCCAAATAGCATCATACCTCTTCACGCGATTACTCGGCGCACCCGATTCTGAAATCCATAGCAATATCGACCCATTTCCACTCCGGAATCTGTAATGGTTGCATCAACCCTGCCGGCTTCTGGTGCTCTACCTTGGACTTCTGACAAATCAGACAAGCATAAACGAAATGAGCTACATCCCTTTTCATACCTTGCCACCAAAATAACCTCTTCAAGTCTTGGTACATCTTTGTAGCTCCTGGGTGAATACTCAATTTACTCCTATGACATTCTTCCAGAATTGCCTTCTTCATTTCCTCTTCATTAGGAACACAAATCCGACCTCGGTACCTCAACAAACCCTGCGTATCCAACTCAAAATCTTTATTATCAGCTCGACCAATTCCCACTGCTATGTCAACAAGCTTGATATCCAGCTTCTGAGCCTCCTTAATGCTAACCAAGAACTCATTAGTAATCTTCAGCATTCCCAACTTAACACTCTTAGAAGTTACTTCACAGACCAAGCTTAAATCTCTAAATTGCTCAATTAACTCCAACTCCTTAACCATCATGGCTGACACGTGCAAGGACTTCCTACTCAATGCATCAGCTACTACATTAGCCTTTCCTGGGTGATAGTTCAAATCGAAGTCATAGTCCTTCAACAGCTCCAACCACCTCCTCTGCCTCATGTTCAACTCCTTCTGGTCAAACAAATACTGTAGACCCTTATGATCACTGAACACTTCAAACCGAGAACCATAAAGGTAATGCCTCCATATCTTCAACGCAAACACCACGGTAGCAAGCTCCAAATCATGTGTAGGGTAGTTCTTCTCATGAATTCTCAATTGCCTTGAAGCGTAAGCAACTACCTTACCGTCTTGCATCAGTACGCAGCCCAAACCCATCTTAGACACATCACAATATACCACAAAAGACTCATTTGGATTTCAGCAACGTCAAGATTGGAGACGTCGTCAATCTCTTCTTCACCTCTTGGAAACTTTCTTCACAATTATCATCCCACACGAAAGCCTTACCCTTGCAAGTCAACTGAGTCAACGGTAGCGCCAACTTGGAGAAACCTTCAATGAATCTCCTGTAGTAACCGGCCAAACCCAGAAAACTTCTTATCTCAGTGACTGACTTGGGCGCCTCCCATTGCAATACAACCTCAATCTTCGAAGGAGCTACTGCAATACCACCACCGGTAATTACATGACCAAGGAAATTTACTTCTCCCAACCAAAACTCACACTTTGATAGCTTCACATACAGCTGCCTATCCTTTAAGACCTCCAGCACTAGCCTCAAGTGCTCGGAATGCTCCTCCTCGGACTTAGAGTAAATCAAAATGTCGTCAATGAACACTACCACAAACCGATCCAAATATTCATGAAAGATACGATTCATATACTCCATGAATACTCCAGGAGCATTAGTAACACCAAATGGCATCTTGAATACTCGTAGTGTCCATACCAGAGTTCTAAATTTGTCTTAGGAACATCTTCATCCTTCACTTTGATTTGATGGTAACCCGACCTCAAGTCGATCTTAGAAAACACTTGCGCTCCCACCAATTGGTCCATCAAATCGTCTATTCTTGGAAGTGGATACTTATTCTTAATTGTTACTTTATTCAGTTGACGATAGTCAACGCAGAGTTTCTATAACAGCCTGGGTCCACCACCCCAAGTAGCTATTACTCAAGATCTTTTCTACCCCCCTTGTAGAATTTTTGCCTTCCGTGGGATTCGAACCTTGTACATGGGGCTCAAATACAAAGTTCCACTATTTCCCACTACCAATTGAGCCTGTAACACCCCAAATAATTTAATTAAGAAATTGATTAAATTGTTTAAGTGTTGCACTATTTTTAATTATATTAAATTATAATATGGTGTTTATAATTTAGTATTTTATTTTAACTAAAGGGAATGGTGGAAGAAATGGAGAGGGGGTGTAAAAAGGGCCTAAGGTGCGCCTGGCCCAATGTACATATACCCAAAATTGGAATTTGCTCTCATTTGTGAAAAGAAAGGAAGAACTTGCGAAGAGAGAAGAGAGAAAGGAAGAGGAAATCGGCGCAAAACCCTAAGGAGAAGAGGGAGAGAGCTTCGCAAGGGAGAAAGGAGAAGAGGAAAGCTCCATAGTTGCTGTGGTTCTTGTACGTGACTCGGAGAAAGAGAGTTCCTACGGTGTAAAATAAGGTAAGGGGAGTCTCACTCTATAATAGAGGGTATAATAGGTTGTATAGGAGTCATAGTGTCCCTATTTGTTGATAATTGGATGATTGATTGAATTTGATTGGGTGAATTTGAGGAAATTGCATGAGAAATTGATTTAGGGCTTAATGTTAGGGTTTATGTGCTTGATTTCGTGTTTTGGTGTGAATTGATGTTTGAAATGTGAAATTGAATATGTCAAAATGATTATAGAGTGAATTTGAATGATATATGGTGATTAGAATTGGAAGAAATTGAGAATTGGGGATTTTTGAGGTGTAGGGCGCCAAAGGGCTAGGATTGCAGCGCCACAATCTTTATGTGATGAGGCTATGGTCTTTGTGTTGCTATCTTGGGAGCCACTTTCTTTGGGAAATTGGCGCTGGGGTTCTTGTTCATGTGCTAGAGTTGTGTTTGTGTGCGTGGTGTTCTTTGCCCGGGCGCCCAATTCTTTGGGGAAATGGCGCCCAGGTGCACTGTTTGAGTCTTTGTGAGTGTGTGTTTCTTTGTCCTGGCGCGAGAATGTGGGTATTTTGGGGCCGGTGAGTGAAACTTGTATTTCGGGCACATTTGCTCGTGCAAATTTTGTATTCACACGCCCAAATTCAATTTTAAGTATTTTTGGCTCAGTGGGTTTTCTGTTGCGGTGTTATTTTGAAAATGTCCGGTGGGGGTGGTTTTGTGTGTGTAAATGGGGTGGGTTGAGGGAAACTCACATTTACGAACATATTTTATTGTACAAATTTTGTATTCACTGCCCAAATTCAATTTTAAGTGTTTTGGCTCGAGTGGTTTCTCGTTACAGGTGTTGTTTTAAAAATGTCTCGGTGGGGGTGACTTGGTGTGTGTAAATGGGGTGGGTTGGGTGAAACTTACTTTTCTGGGCATATTTCACCGTGCCATATTTTGTATTTACCTGCCCAAAAACATTTTTAAACATTTTGGCTTGGGTGGTTTTTGGTTTGCAAGTGTTGTGAGTCTTTGGAGTCGGTTGGGGCGCTAAAGCTTGTCTTTGTGGCGCTGGTGGTGCACGTGTCCAGGTTTGTGTCCGAGTTGGTGTGCAGGTTTGTGTCTAGGTCTGTGCCGCCTGCAGGGGCGCGGATTGCTAGAAAAGTGGCGCCAGCGGGTTGTGTTGCTGCGGGCGCCAAAGTCTTTGAAGTTCTCGCGCCTAGTCTTTGTGTTGCACTGCGGGCGCCAGAATGTGGGGAAAATGGCGCCTAGTGCTGCCAAGTGCCTAAGAGTGTGCTGTTTTGGTCCCTAGGTGACAGTTTGGTCCCTAGATGATTGTTTTGGTCCTAAATGGTGGTTTAGGTCCTTGAGTGAGGTTGAGTCCTCTAGATGAGATTAGTCCTTGGGACTTAATGGTGTTGAGAGTATATAATGAGATGACTGAGAATGCCATGGGGGCATGAGCCGGAGGGCCAAGCCATGAGGGCTATAACATGAGATTAATACTGAGGTAAGAGTTAATGCGTGTATTGAGCCGTTTGAGAATGTGTTTGTGTTGTTACATGGAGTCTCATGCATACATTCGGCTGCGGTCGTAGAGTTTATAAAATGATTGTGAAGCCTGAGGGCGGCCGGGGCCGAGTCATGAGGACTCCATTATTGATGAGAAATGGGAGGCAAATATTGAGAACGCCGGAGGGCAAATGGTACCACATGCATAACTACATTGCATACATTCACATGAATGCATGAATATTATTGAGTGATGATTGGTGTGTTTGATTATCCTTGTGCTCGTGATTGTATATATTGCTTATTATCACTTTTATTATATAGTTCGAGACTCACCCTTTCTGTTGTTGTTTACTACAGGTAGTCATGAGTGAGGACTTGATATCTTCACTATTCCCGAGTCGGTGCCGCTCGATCACGTAGCACCTAGGGGATGGGGTTTTAGTTTGTTACTGCTTTGTTTTGCTCACTGTTGAGCTTTCATAATGTTATACTGTGTATTGTTGAGATTTGATGATTACTCCTTTGACATGTAGTGATTATTCCGCTGCGTAGTATGAGATATTTATTCCACGTGTTTATGGTGTTACGTATTTGATTATGTTTATGAGATGAATTGACTGTCGAGTGTTTTAACAGAGAAGTGTGACGCTCCATTTAATGAAAAATGATTTTTATACACTCTGATTTTTGATTTAAATTACCGGGTAGAAATGGGGTGTTACATTAGTGGTATCGAGCAAAAGTTGGTCTGTCCGACCAAGTGTGTCCATTTGTCATGTTATGTATATGTGATTAGAGTCTTGAATTAGTTACGAATGGTTGTTTATGCCGCAGTTGTTAGGTTGATATGGCCGAAGAGTTGATCTTTGACTTGCCGAGGCGTTGCAAGCCATAGCACAAGTTATGGGGACGCAATGAATCATCGAGACCATGATGCCGCAACATTCCGAGAGAGAACCCCTACCTTCAAGCGGGAGGTACAACCACGATGGTGCATTGACTTGGGTGAAGGAGATTGAGAGGATCTTGTGGTGATTAGCCGCTGACCGATGAGCGAGAAAGTCAGTGCAGTACTCATACATTATCCGAAGAGGCCGATGGTAGTGGCCGGAGACCAGTGAGAGGTTAGGTCTTTGCACAGGAGAGATCACTTGGCCGTGTTCAGAAGGGAATTCTTGAGAAAGTATTTCGGAGGACGTTAGAGGTAAGAAAAATTTGGAATTCCTTGAAGGCGAGGCGGGGAAGTATGTGCATTCGCATCGAGTATCTTTGCCAAGTTCACGAGTTGGCAAGTTCTATCCCCACTATGCCGAGGTGAAATTTGAATTCTCAAAATGCATTAAGTTTGAGAATGGACTGAGAGCTGATATCAAGCAGGCTGTGGGGTATCAGAAGATTAGAGTATTTGCTGATCTGGTAGACTGCTGCAGGATTTATGAGGAAGACAGAATGCCCGCTCTAGGGTCATGAGAGACCGAGGGGGAAATTTCATGAGGGTAAGCCTTATGAGACGTCTCACGACAAAGGAAAACAAAGGTATGCGGGTGGTAACAAGTATAATGGTGGAAAGGCAGTGCTGAGGGTAGGAGGTATCATGAGGGCAAGAAGCCAAGTGGGGGAGACGCCCCATCTGATGTTGTGTGTTTCAAGTGTGACAAGCCAGGTCACAAGAGCTTTGATTGTAAGGTGGAAGTGAAGAGATGTTTTAAGTGTGGGAAGAATGGTCACATGGCATCCGAGTGTGATCGCAAGGAAGGCGTGTGTGTTTCAAGCTGTGGTGAAGCTGGTCACATTAGCTTCAAGTGCCCCAAGCCTAAGAAGGAAAGATCCACTGGGAGAGTGTTTGCATTGGCAGGTTCAGAGGGACCTAATGATATCAGAGGTACATGTTTCATCTCTGGTACACCTTTAGTTGCTATTATTGACACGGGTGCTACGCACTCTTTTATTGCTTCTGTTTGTGCTGAAAAGTTGAATTTAGTGTTGTCTACTATGGAGAGAGGGATGGTTATCGACACTCCAGCTAAGGGTCCGGTAACTTCTTCTCTGATGTGTGCTAGGTGTCCTCTGTCAGTCTTCGGCAAAGATTTTCTGGTTGATCTGATTTGTTTACCTTTGGGTGGGTTGGATGTGATTCTGGGTATGGACTGGTTAGTAGATAACCATGTTCACATCAACTGTTTCAACAAGTCTGTTAGCTTTCTTCTTCCTGAAGAGGAAGAGTCGGTTTTGCTGTCTGCTGAGCAATTGCGCGGGGTAATGAAAGAGGGTGGTCAGTTGTTTGCTTTGATGGCGTCTATGTCTGCTGAGAACCAAGCTGTGGTTGATGGGTTGCAGGTGGTGTGTGAGTTCCCGAAGTGTTCCTCGATGAGATTCCTAGTGTTCCACCGAGAGGAAGTTGAGTTTGGGATTGAGCTTGTGCACAGTACTAGGCACGTGTTCATGGCACCGCTGGGATGTCGACTTTTGAGTTATGCGAATTGAAGAAGCGATTAGAAGAGCTTCTTGAGAAGAAATTTGTGAGGCCTAGTGTGTCACCATGGGAGCTCGGTTTTGTTAGTGAAGAAGAAGGATGGGAGTATGCGCGTGCGTGCGTGGACTACAGACAATTGAATAAAGTAACTATCAAGAATAAGTATCCTCTCCCAGGATAGATGACTGATGGATCGGTGGTGGGTGCTAAAGTGTTTAGCAAGATTGACTTGAGGTCGGGTATCACCATATTAAGGTGAAGGATGAAGACATCGAGCGTCGTTGAGCGAGGTATGGGCATTATGAGTACTCTGTAATGCCGTTTGGTGTCACAAATGCACCGGGGTGTTTATGGAGTACATGAACCGAATCTTCCATAGCTATCTGGATCGGTTTGTGGTCGTTTTCATTGATGATATTCGGTGTACTCAAAATCGAGGAAGAGCATGCGAGCACTTGAGGTTGGTGCTAGAGGTCTTGAAAGAGAGGAAGTTGTATGCAAGTTGTCAAAGTGTGAGTTACGGTTTGCATGAGGTGAGCTTCTTGGGTCATATTATTTACGGTGACTCGGTATAGCGTGGATCCGGCCAAGGTTGATGCGATGTTGCAGTGGGAGAGCCCAAAGTCCTGTGGATCGAGATCGGGAGTTTCTTGGGGTTGGCCGTTACTACAGGAGGTTTATTGAAGGGTTCTCTAAGCTAGCCCTTCCATTGACTTGATTGACTGTAAGGAAAGGCATTTGTGTGGGATGCAAAGTGTGAAGAGAGCTTCCAAGAGTGAAAAAAGGAGGTTGACCACGTCTCGAGTGTTAGTGTTGCGGTGCGAGCAACCTTTGTTGTGTCTTGGAGCGCCCAAGATGGGTTTAGGAGGTGTGTTGATGCGAGGATGGGAATGTAGTTGCTTATGCGTCTCGGCGATTGAGGACGCATGAGAAGAACTATCCTACTCATGATTTAGAAAGCCGGCATTTGCGATTGTGTTTGTCTTTGAAGATCCGGAGGCACTATCTCTATGGTACTAGATTCGAGGTGTTCGGTGATCACAAGAGTCCGAAGTACTTGTTTGACGAAGGAGAGTGAATATGAGACAGAGGCGTTGGTTAGAAATTCTTTGAAGGATTATGATTTCGGCTTGAACTATCACCGGCAAAGCTAATGTCGTGGTGATGCTTTAAGTCGGAAAACTTTGCATTTGTCGGCTATGATGGTGAGGAATTGGAGTTGATCGAGCAATTAGTGACTTGAGTCCAGTTTGTGAGGTGACACCCCGCAGTGTCGATTGGGTATCTTGAGGATTGGGAATGACTTCTTGGTTAGTATCGAGACGCCTTGAAGTTAGATGTGAAGGTGGTAGACTTCTTTGGTTCTTTGGTGAGCAAGCGTGGATGGGGATTACAGGTTGGATTCCTGGGGTGTGTTGAGATCGGGGGACGGAATTTGTGTTCGGATGATCTTTGAGTTAAAGAAGATGATACTTGAGGAGAGCCATAGGAGTAAGTTGAGCATTCATCCAGGTGCTACTAAGATGTATCATGATCTTTAGAAAGCTATTTTGGTGGCACGGTATGAAGAGAGATGTTGCTTGAGCTTTGTATATGCATGTTTGACTTGCCGAAGTCAAAGATTGAGCACGAAGCTGCGGGTGATGCAACCTTTAGAGATTCGGAATGGAAGTGGGACGACATTTCCATGGACTTTGTGGATCAGGTTGCCAAATCGTGAGAGAGGTTCGACACTATTTGGGTGATTGTGGATAGGTTGACCAAGTCTGCTCATTTTATTCCTATCAACATCACCTATCCTGTGCCAAAGTTGGCTAGAATATACATTCAGGTGATTGTGAAGCTTCATGGGGTTCCGAAGAGTATTGTGTCGGACAGAGACCCGCGGTTTACATCGGAGTTTTGGGGAAGCTTGCAGGAGGCTTTGGGGCCCAAGCTGAGGTTGAGTTCAGCTTATCATCCTCAGACTGATGGTCAGACAGAGAGAACCATCCAGTCTTTGGAGGATCTGTTGAGAGCTTGTGTGCTAGAGCAGGGAGGTGCGTGGGACACACATCTCCCACTGATTGAGTTCACTTATAATAACAGCTATCATTCGAGCATAGGGATGGCTCCGTTTGAGGCACTGTATGGGCGGAGGTGCAGGACTCCTTTGTGTTGGCATGAGTCCGGGGAGAGTGTTGTTCTTGGACCAGAGTTGGTTAGGGAGACTACGGAGAAGGTGAAAATGATCGGGGAGAAAATGAGAGAGTCCCAGTGCCGGAAGAAAAGTTATCATGATAAGAGAGGAGGAAGGACTTGGAGTTTCAGTGGTGAGCATGTGTTCTTGAGGGTCACGCCTATGACTGGTGTTGGGCGTGCTATGAAGGCAAAGAAGTTAACTCCAAGGTTTATTGGGCCGTACCAAATCACCGAGAGGTTGGAAAGGTTGCTTATAGGGTGGCTTTACCGCCTAATCTTTCGATCTTGCACGATGTCTTCCACGTGTCACGCCGGCTTGAAGTATATTCCGGACCGTCTCATGTGATTCACATGGATGATGTAGAGTGCGTGAGAACCTCCTTTGTGGAGACCATGCCGGTGAGGATTGATGATAGAGAAGTGAAGGTGTTGAGAGGAAAGACATTGCCTTGGTCAAGGTAGTGTGGTTGGGAGCTCTTTGGTGAGAGTATGACTTGGGAGTGGAGAGCAAGATGCGGGAATCTTATCGAGTTATTTGACTCGGTATGAATTTCGAGGACGAAATCTCCTAAGTGGGGAGAGTTGTAACACCCCCAAATAATTTAATTAAGAAATTGATTAAATTGTTTAAGTGTTGCACTATTTTTAATTATATTAAATTATAATATGGTGTTTATAATTTAGTATTTTATTTTAACTAAAGGGAATGGTGGAAGAAATGGAGAGGGGGTGTAAAAAGGGCCCAAGGTGCGCCTGGCCCAATGTACATATACCCAAAATTGGAATTTGCTCTCATTTGTGAAAAGAAAGGAAGAACTTGCGAAGAGAGAAGAGAGAAAGGAAGAGGAAATCGGCGCAAAACCCTAAGGAGAAGAGGGAGAGAGCTTCGCAAGGGAGAAAGGAGAAGAGGAAAGCTCCATAGTTGCTGTGGTTCTTGTACGTGACTCGGAGAAAGAGAGTTCCTACGGTGTAAAATAAGGTAGGGGGAGTCTCACTCTATAATAGAGGGTATAATAGGTTGTATAGGAGTCATAGTGTCCCTATTTGTTGATAATTGGATGATTGATTGAATTTGATTTGGTGAATTTGAGGAAATTGCATGAGAAATTGATTTAGGGCTTAATGTTAGGGTTTATGTGCTTGATTTCGTGTTTTGGTGTGAATTGATGTTTGAAATGTGAAATTGAATATGTCAAAATGATTATAGAGTGAATTTGAATGATATATGGTGATTAGAATTGGAAGAAATTGAGAATTGGGGATTTTTGAGGTGTAGGGCGCCAAAGGGCTAGGATTCAGCGCCTGTGCCTTTATGTGATGAGGCTAAGGTCTTTGTGTTCTTTATCTGGCGCCACTTTGCTGTGAAATTGGCGCCTGGGTTACTGTTCATGTGCTAGAGTTGTGTTTGTGTGCAGGGTGTTGCTGCCAGGGCGCCAAGTTGCTGGGAAATGGCGCCCAGTGCATTGTTTGAGTGCTGTGAGTGTGTGTTTCTTTGTCAGGCGCGAATGTGGGTATTTTGGGGCCGGTGAGTGAAACTTGTATTTACAGGCACATTTGCTCGTGCAAATTTTGTATTCACCGCCCAAATTTAATTTTAAGTATTTTGGCTCGAGTGGTTTTCAGTTTGCGGGTGTTATTTTGAAAATGTCGGTGGGGTGGTTTTGTGTGTGTAAATGGGGTGGGTTGAGGAAACTCACATTTTCGAACATATTTTCTTGTGCCAAATTTTGTATTCACACCGCCCAAATTCAATTTTAAGTGTTTTGGCTCAGTGGTTTCTGTTCTGGTGTTGTTTTAAAAATGTCTCGGTGGGGTGACTTGGTGTGTGTAAATGGGGTGGGTTGGGTGAAACTTACTTTTCTCAGGCATATTTCACATAGTGCTATATTTTGTATTTACCTTCCCAAAACATTTTTAAACATTTTGGCTCGGGTGGTTTTTGGTTTGCAAGTGTTGTGGGTCTTTGGGTCGGTTGGGGCGCTAAACTGTGGCCGCTCAGTGGGCGCTGGGTGCACGCACATGTCAGGTTTGTGTCCGAGTTGGTGCACAGGTTTGTGTCTCAGGTGCTGTTTGCCTGCAGGGCGCCAGATTGCTAGAAAAGTGGCGCCCAGTGGGTGTGTTGCCACGGGGGCGCCAAAGTCTTTGAGTTTCTGGCGCCTAGTCTTTTGTGTTGCACGCGGGCGCGAGAATGTGGGGAAAATGGCGCCTAGTCTTTGCCAAGTGCCTAAGAGTGTCTTTGTTTTGGTCCCTAGGTGACAGTTTGGTCCCTAGATGATTGTTTTGGTCTAAATGGTGGTTTAGGTCCTTGAGTGAGGTTGAGTCCTCTAGATGAGATTAGTCCTTGGGACTTAATGGTGTTGAGAGTATATAATGAGATAGTGAGAATGCCATGGGGGCATGAGCCGGAGCGCCAAGCCATGAGGGCTATAACATGAGATTAATACTGAGGTAAGAGTTAATGCGTGTATTGAGCCGTTTGAGAATGTGTTTGTGTTATTACATGGAGTCTCATGCATACATTATTACTGCTGATCGTAGAGTTTATAAAATGATTGTGAAGCTTTGAGGGGCGTGGGAGGGCCGAGTCATGAGGACTCCATTATTGATGAGAATCTTGGGAGGCAAATATTGAGAAGCAATAGGAGGGTAAATGGTACCACATGCATAACTACATTGCATACATTCACATGAATGCATGAATATTATTGAGTGATGATTGGTGTGTTTGATTATTCTGTGCTCTGTGATTGTATATATTGCTTATTATCACTTTGATTATATAGTTCGAGACTCACCCTTTCTGTTGTTGTTTACTACAGGTAGTCATGAGTGAGGACTTGATATCTTCACTATTCCCCGAGTCGGTCTGCTCTGATACATAGCACCTAGGGGATGGGGTTTTAGTTTGTTACTGCTTTGTTTTGCTCACTGTTGAGCTTTCATAATGTTATACTGTGTATTGTTGAGATTTGATGATTACTCCTTTGACATGTAGTGATTATTCCGCTGCGTAGTATGAGATATTTATTCCACGTGTTTATGGTGTTACGTATTTGATTATGTTTATGAGATGAATTGACTGTCGAGTGTTTTAACAGAGAAGTGTGACGCTCCATTTAATGAAAAATGATTTTTATACACTCTGATTTTTGATTTAAATTACCGGGTAGAAATGGGGTGTTACACATGGTGCATGACTAAAAAGGGGAAGCCGTAGGAAGAAACTCATTTTACTAAAAATGTCAAGAAAAGTCAAAGGAAAGTAAGAGAGAGAAGTTGGTAGGTGAGATTAGTTTCTAGAGAGAAGAAGGAGAACATTGGAGTGGAAGGAGCTCGGAATCAAGGGAGAAGAGAGCTGTGAGCGTTAACTGGAAGGCTTCAGTGAAGAGAGTGTGTTCTACTCAACTGATCAAGGTAGGCCGAGTAGAGCAGGTGAGATAGTTTTAGAGAGAGGAAGAGGAATCTGGCGTGGAAGAGCTCAATGCCAAGGAGGAGGAGCTGAAATGTTGGTGATGGTTGGTGATTCTTGGTGGATCGGGAAGGCTTGGTGGAGAGAGTGCTACTTCTTCAATCTTTTGAGGTTAGGGGGTTCTCTCTTTCATCTATAGTAGGATATATGATGTGTGTTATGTGTGAGTAGACTCTAGGAATGATTTCTGAGCTGCCTTGTGTGTTTTGAGTGTTTGATATGCTTGAAGTTGTGTTTTAGCTTCACTTCGGTGAAGTGAGGTCGTGTTTGAAGTTGTGCTTTGATGTTGTGTTTTTGGCTCATTTCAGTGGAGTCGTATAGAGTGGATGGGAGAGTTGGTCATTACGAGGGATCAAGGAGTGAAATGGGAGCTGGGGAGACTCTTAGTCCCAGTGGGCTAGAGTGAGTGAGAGTTAGCAACATAGTCTTGGAGAGGTTCTTAAGGAATAGGCTCAGGATAACAGAGGTAGCTGAGGACGTACATCATAAAGTGACGAGCGTGCGTTTAAGTTAAATGGAGTAGTCGTCTTAGGATTGCCGAGGTGAAGTTACCTTCCAAATGTAAGTTGTAACTTAAGTGAATGGTTGTAAGTGTCCAGAACGTAAATAACTATGTCATAGGAGCCGAGGTGAATGATAGAGCAAAAGTGACTAAGTGTAAGAGCATTTGAGACTAAGTATAGGTGTCGGAATGTACTAGTCGAGGTGTAGGGTAAGTATCTTTGAGGTGTGACTACCAAGCGAAGTGCGGTTGATAGCGTATGGCGTGTAATGCTTAGGAGTGTTGAGGCCGAGATATAGTGCATAAATACTTTAGCGAGATGTAGTGTACTTGCCGAGGTGAGGCGTTGCGATTAGGTGAGAAATGTCAAGTATGAGTTGACTGAGGTAGTGGTGTAGGAGTGAGGAGAAGTAGTGTACGCGTGAAGTGGGCAGTGTACATTAAGTGAAGTAAGTGTGCGCCAAAGGCAAGGCGCCTAGGTGTGCCGAGATACATAGTGAGCGAAGATTTGGAGACACTATCTCTATGGTACCGATTCGAGGTGTTCGGTGATCACAAGAGTCCAAGTACTTGTTTGACCAGAAAAGTGAATATGAGACAGGCGTTGGTTAGAGTCGCTTTGAAGGATTACGATTTCGGCTTGAACTATCACCCGCAAGGCTAATGTCGTGGTCGATGCTTTAAGTCGAAAAACTTTACATATGTCACTATGATGGTGAGGAATTGGAGTTGATTGAGCAATTAGTGATTTGAGCTTAGTTTGTGAGGTGACACCCGCAGTGTCGATTGGGTATCTTGAGGATTGGGAATGACTTCTTGATTAGTATCGAGACGCCCCGAAGTTAGATGTGAAATTGGTAGATTCTTTGGTTGCGGGTGAGCAAAGTTTGTTGATGGGGATTACAGTTGGATTCCCGGGGTGTGTTGAGATTCGAGAGGCGAATCGTGTTCGGGATGATGTTGAGTTGAAGAAGATGATACTTGAGGAGAGCCATAGGAGTAAGTTGAGCATTCATCCAGTGCTACTAAGATGTATCATGATCTCAAGAAACATTTTGGTGGCTGGTATGAAGAGAGATGTTGCCACAGCTTTGTATATGCATGTTTGACTTGCCGAAGTCAAAGATTGAGCACCGAGAAACTGCGGGGTTGATGCAACCTTTAGAGATTCCGGAATGGAAGTGGGACAAACATTTCCATGGACTTTGTGGATTGGGTTGCCAAATACAGTGAGAGAAGTCTCGACCTTATTTGGGTGATTGTGGATAGGTTGACCAAGTCCGCTCATTTTATTCCTATCAACATCACCTATCTTGTGCCAAAGTTGGCTAGAATATACATTCGGTGATTGTGAAGCTTCATGGGGTTAGAAGAGTTTGTGTCGGATAGAGACCCGCGGTTTACATCGAGTTTTGGGAAGCTTGCGGGAGGCTTTGGGGTCCAAGCCGAGGTTGAGTTCGAGTTATCATCCTTAGGCGATGGTCGGGACGAGAGAGAACCATCCGATCTTTGGAAGATCTTACGAGAGCTTGTGTCTTTGGAGCGAGGAGGTGCGTGGGATACACATCTCCCACTCGATTGAGTTCACTTATAATAACTTGCTATCATTCGAGCATAGGGATGGCTCCTTTTGAGGCAATTTGTATGGCGGAGGTGTCTTTGAACTCCTTTGTGTTGGCATGAGTCAGGTGAGAGTGTTGTGCTTGGACCCGAGTTGGTTAGGAGACTACGGAGAAGGTGAAAATGATCGGGGAGAAAATGAGAGAGTCCCAGGCAGCCGCGAGAAAAGTTATCATGATAAGAGGAGAAAGGACTTGGAGTTTCAGTGGTGAGCATGTGTTCTTGAGGTCACGCCTATGACCGGTGTTGGGCGTGCTCAAGAAAAAGAAGTTAACTCAAGGTTTATTGGGCGTGCATCATCGAGAGGTTGGAAAGGTTGCTTATAGGGTGGCTTTGCCGCCTAATCTTTCGAACTTGCACGATGTATTCCACGTGTCACAACCGGAGTATATTCGGACAGTCTCATGTGATTCACATGGATGATGTGGAGAGTGCGTGAGAACCTCCTTTGTGGAGACTATGCCGGTGAGGATTGATGATAGAGAAGTGAAGGTGTTGAGAGGAAAGACATTGCCTTGGTCGAGGTAGTGTGGTTGGGAGGCTTTGGTGAGAGTATGACTGGGGGAGCCGGGAGAGCAAGATGCGGGAGTCTTATCTAGAGTTATTTGACTCAGGTATGAATTTCGAGGACGAAATCTCCTAAGTGGGGGAGAGTTGTAACACCCCAAATAATTTAATTAAGAAATTGATTAAATTGTTTAAGTGTTGCACTATTTTTAATTATATTAAATTATAATATAGTGTCTTATAATTTAGTCCTTTATTTTTAATTGAAGGGGATGGTGGAAGAAATGGAGAGGGGGTGTAAAAAGGGCCCAAGTGCGTTTGGCCTAATGTATATATAGCCAAATTAGGCATTTGCTCTCATTTGTGTGAAAAGAAAAGAAAACGAAAGAAAGGGAGAGAGAGAAGAGGCTGCGGCGCATAGAGGAGAAGAGAAGGAGATTTCAATCGTGAGAAGAAGAGGAAATCGCTTGGATTGTTGCTGGGGTTTCGTAGGTGACTTGCAAAGATCCTTTTCTACGGTGAATTTGAGATAAGGGGAGTCTCACTCTATAATAGAGGGTATAATAGGTCGTATGTAAGTCATAGAGTCCTAATTTGATGATGTTGATTGTTAATCGAATGGTTGTTGGATTGAATTTGATAATTTGCATGCTAAAATCGATTTGGGGCTTTAATTTAGGGTTTTGTGTTCTTGACTTTGCTTTGATTGATGATTGAGTGCTAATTTGTGAAATTGGGAGTGTTAGCATGATTATAACGTGTTTTAAGATTGTTGTTGATGAATGGGTTTGAGAGAAATTGGTTGAAAATCGTTGTAAAGGACTTTAGACACTCTAGGGCGCCAATGTGCTAGGGAAATGGCGCCACAGATGCTATGTGCAGGGTTTTTGGTGATGTGTTCTTTGTGCAGGCGCCAATTTCCTAGAGAAATGGCGCCTTTGTCACCATGAGTGATGGCCCAGGTAGGTGTGTTCTTTGTGCTGGGGCGCCAAGTTCTTTGTGTCTGGCGCCCAGGTGCACTGTTTGAGTCTTTGTGAGTGTGTGTTTTTGTGTCTGGCGCGAGAATGTGGGTATTTTGGGGCAGGGGAGTGAAACTTGTATTCTGGGCACATTTTCTCGTACAAATTTTGTATTCACCGCCCAAATTCAATTTTAAGTGTTTTGGCTCGAGTGGTTTTTCAGTTTGCGGTGTTATTTTGAAAATGTCCCGTAAAGGGTTGTTTTGTGTGTGTAAATGGGGTGGGTTGAGGGAAACTCACATTTCTGAACATATTTTACTGTGCCAAATTTTGTATTCACCTGCCCAAATTCAATTTTAAGTGTTTTGGCTCGAGTGGTTCCCTGGGTACAGGTGTTGTTTTAAAAATGTCTCGGTGGGGGTGCCTTGGTGTGTGTAAATGGGGTGGTTTGGGTGAAACTTACTTTTCTGGGTATGTTGCACCCCGAAAAATCCGATTTGGACTTCTCGATGTACAACGTGGGAAAATATGAAGCCGCCACCAATATTTTAGTTTTGAGACGAAAACATTGAAAAAACGTCTTTTTATACAAGGCGGGTGGTCTTTTCGAAAACAAGAGATGTAGGTTCGGGGGTCGGTTAGATACGGGGAAGGTATAAGCACCCCGTACCTCCTTTCTACCGAAAGGGAACCTTTAATTTGATGTGTGGTTTTGAAATGTTTGATTTGAAACGATCGTTCTACTTCTTTTCTTTTCTTTTGGTTTCGATTGAGAAATTATTTTATTGGAAACGGAAAAAAAGAATATTTTTGGCATCTTTGAAAAGCGGAACAAAACAAAGATTTTTTTAAAGGGTGCTTGACGGGACAGGAACCCGCTCCTACGTACCCTCACTGAGATGAGGGATCAAAGCTACGTAGTTCTCGTTTTTTGTGTCCGAAGACGGCTTTTGATGATTTTTGAAAAGATGCTTTTGCGTCCGAAGACGGCTTTTGTGATTTTTTGGAAAGAAGCGCGTTGGTGTTTTTTATTGTAGGGGTTCTCGGTCCTAGACTGTACAGTCCAATAGACCTAGAACAAAGACAGCCTCGCCTGTACAGACGACGTGCCCCACTACTTTTGAGAAATAATCTTTTTGATTTTTTTTAGGAAAAGGATTTGTTTTGAGGTTGATTGCTTGCTTTATTTATCATAAGTATCCGAGGCGTTTGATTTGCATGACTCGGTCTCGAGACCACTAGACAACATCGGCCGTACGTCCGACTTGCCTCCTTATGAGTTTTGAAAAAAAGTTATTTATTGACCTCAAAAGATTTGATTAATTTATGAAAATGATTTGAAGAGTATTGATTCTTGGAAAAAAACCTTTTTCAACAAATAGATTTATTAGAAAGGATAAGAAAGAATTTGAGGGTGGCATTGGTACAAAAAGAAAAGAAAGTAGAACATTCAATCAATTTTTAGTCAAAACCAAAACACAATATTTACTAATTTGCAAGCAAAGCGACCAACAATATAATTGGGACACAAGTATGCTAATTATTATTTGCAACAAGAATGCATAAGAATGACATTTAAAACATCAACAATTAAACAATTAGCATAAGGGTAAGAAATTGAGTCATGCTAAACAATCTCAACTATCTACAAATGGCGAGCAAATCATGTCATAACAACTTGAGGAAAATCATTTTTAAACCCACTTCAATTTGGTTTACAAGCCAAGTCACAAACCCTAATCATAATTTGCAAAACACAAGAACTTTGAAACAATTTTATTTTTTCTTCACAAGACTTAACAACAATTATTTTTGTGATTTGATATATCAAGTAAACATAAAGAAAGCCATAGGGCCGAAACATGTTGTGCCACAAAACAATATTTATTTCATGCAAAAATTAAAGGAAAGACAAAGCAACAAAACCCTAAAAACTTGCTTGAGCCTAAGGCCTTATTTACCCCAAAAATCATCAAATTATTTCATCAAAATTTACGCAATCACATAGATAAGCACGAATACATGATGAACAACAAAAAAAAAACAAGCAAGAAACCCTAAAATTTTGACCCAAAACCGAAACCATATCCCCAAGATTCAAGTTCAAAACATCAAGATTTAACAATATGTATAGCCCATCATTCCTTCACAAAATTAGCACAATTAATCATGCATTATTCAAACCTCAAACCATCCAATGAACAAGGAACAACACAAAGATCATGAGTTAGGCTCAAAGCCAAGGCAAAAAGAAAAGGAAAATATGCTTTTATTTGGTGAAAATCACATGAGCAAAGATTAAATCACAAGAACACCACATAATCACATATAGTCACAAGAACAAATTATTTAGTGGGTGATGGACCAGCTCTCACCCACAACAGCCCCTAATCTACATTTAAAATGAAGCTGTGAAATGCAAATATAAGTTGAAAAAGGTTTTAATGCAAGAAAATTGATGAAAATGCAAAGGGGTTTAGATTATATCTTAGCTTCAAGCTAAATAAGAGTAGAAATGAAGATCAAGAGTAACAAAACACCAACAATCCTCAAAAGCTTAGCAAGAACAGCCACACAACCTTGAAGAAACAACCCTTTTGATGATGTAAAAATGGAATCAAGGATGAAAGAAAGAAGGTATATGAGTATGGAAGTAGTTTGAAGTGATTTGGTGGATGAAAATTGAAAAGAGAATGGAGGAGGAGGGAGAAGAAGGTTTCGGCTGTGGGAGGGGGAGAGGAGAGCTGATGGTGTGCTAGGTTAGAAAATGAATGAGAGTGTGTGAGTGAGTCTCTCTCTTATTTTGGGTTTTTATATGAAGGCCATTTTAAGGGCATTTGTGACAATGTGCTTTTGTAAACCACTAGGATTTGAGATAGAATTTAAATGGAGGGTCAAGATTGCAAAGCACAAGGATTAGGGACACTCAAGAAACACAAATCAGCTGGTGGTGAAGAGGTACACACGGTTTTGGTGAGGGTTTTGGAGAGCAAAAATTGTTGAGGGCATTTAGGTCTTTTTACATTGAGTTATGGCCTAGGATTTGATCACAATTTTTAATCAATGGCTAAGGATCATTTCACAAGGATCATGGGCATGAAAAAGCACAAAAAATAGGCTGGAATGGAGCTGGAATTCGCAGCACACAAGTGAGAGAATGAGTGGAATTGCAAATGGTACTATTGTACTATACATGATCATTCAAAATTCAAAAGAAGATAGAATATTCCTTTCTAGATTATTCTTCTAAATTCATGCCATTTTGGGCCATATCCCATGATTCAATGATTGGGCTCTGAATTTCATGACTTCACCAATCCCAAAATTGATTTAGTACCCCACCGGGAGGAAAATGACCATTTTGCCCTTTTGTTCAAAAATCGAATTTCATGCAAAAATATTCCAATGATGAACACAAATGCACAACTCCTCATTTGAACCCAAATAAATTCCTCAAGAGATGCATAGTGATTTCTCTTGGGAAATTGTCTGTTTTAGTGAAATGACCAAAATGCCCTTTTGGTCAAAAACCCTAATTTTGCCCCAAAATTCAACTTTTGCATTGAACATGTCTCCCACTCCAAACATCATTTTAAAAACAATGAGATGACTTTTAGAACCCAAAAATGCATGCCCAATGGCTTTTCTGAGAATTTTCCTCTTTTCGTGAAATTACCAAAATACCCTTTTTGACCTAAAAACCCTAATTAGCTCAAAAATGCATTTTCATTCTAAACATGATCCTAAAAACCCTTGGATGACTTTTAAAACTCTAAAATGCATGCCAAGCCTTAATTTATTTATTTTGGTTGAAAATTAGGGTTTTGACCTAAATAGGACAAAATTGGGGTATGACAGGTATATTTCAGTGCCATATTTTGTATTTTACTCGCCCAAAAACATTTTTAAACATTTTGGCTCGGGTGGTTTTGGTTTGAAAGTGTTGGGTGTGCTGGGTCGGTTGTGGGCGCTATGGTGTGTCTTTGCCAGGCGCTGGGTGAGTGCTGTGTCGAGGCGTGTGCGCAGGCGTATGCGAGTTTGTGTCAGGTTCAGGTCTGTGTTGCCCGGAGGGGCGCAGATTGCTAGAAAAGTGGCGCCAGTGGTTGTGTTGCCTGGGGCGCCAAAGTCTTGAGTTTACGGCGCTAGTCTTTGTGTTGCACCGGGGCGCCGAATGTGGGGAAAATGGCGCTAGTCTTTGCCAAGTGCCTAAGAGTGTCTTTATTTTGGTCCCTAGGTGACAGTTTGGTCCCTAGATGATGGTTTTGGTCCTAAATGGTGGTTTAGGTCCTTGAGTGAGGTTGAGTCCTCTAGATGAGACTAGTCCTTGGGACTTAATGGTGTTGAGAGTGTATAATGAGATGGTGAGAATGCCATGGGGGCATTAGCCAGGAGGGCAAGCCATGAGGGCTATAAAATGAGATTAAATACTGAGGTAAGAGCTAAATGCGGGTATTGAGTGTTTGAGAATGTGGTTGTGTTGTTACATGGAGTCTCATGCATACATTAATTTGCGATCGTAGATTTTATAAAATGATTGTGAAGCTCGAGGGGCGTGGGAGGGCCGAGTCATGAGGACTCCATTATTGATGAGAATGCTTGGGAGGGCAAATATTGAGAACGCCAGGAGGGCAAATGGTACCACATGCATAACTACATTGCATACATTCTCATGAGTGCATGAATGTTATTGAGTGATGATTGGTGTGTTTGATTATCTTTGTGAACTGTGATTGTATATATTGCTTATTATCACTTTTATTATATAGTTCGAGACTCACCCTTTCTGTTGTTGTTTACCACAGGTAGTCATGAGTGAGGGCTTTCTACCTTCACTACTCCCCGAGTCGGTCTGCTCTGATACGTAGCACCTAGGGGTTGGGGTTTAGACTTTATTTGCTTTGTTTTGCTCACTGTTGAGCTTTCATATATGATTCTCTATGTATTACTTGAGAGCTATTTGAATCCCTCGAGATGTAACTTCATTTTCCATTGCATGTTATGAGATTGTTTACCACGTGAATTATGGTGTTACGTATTTGATTATGTTTATGAGATGAATTGACTGTTGAGTGTTTTAAGAGAGAAGTGTGACACTCCATTTAATAAAAAAATGATTTTTATACACTCTGATTTTTGATTTAAATTACCGGGTAGAAATGGGGTGTTACAACATACCTTGCCTTGTATGAGGCACCTTGAGTGAAATATATTCTCCCTTTGTGTTGTATCCTCCTCCTTTACAACGACCTCCAACAACCTTCTCATCATAAGTAACTCTCCACTAGGCATTTGGGTTTCCTCCTCCTCCAAATCCCCTTCATACTCTTCATCCCTTTCATCCTCCTCTGTAACCTCCTCTAAAAGCATAACTCTTTTGGTAGGACACTGCGATGCTATGTGTCCTAAACCTTAACAACACTTGAAACACTTGATAACCCGATTAGTTGAAACAACTTGAGAAGGATTAGTTGTAGTGTTTTTACCTTTTAGGTCGATCGTGGTTTCTTTGGATGATGAACTTCCTTCACTCTTAACATTGCTCTTCCAATTTTGAGGATTGGAAGTAGTTGTGTTTCTTCTTATTTGGCCCTTCCTCTTGAGTTGTTGTTCTATTTTTGTGGCTTGATGAACCACATCGTCTATTTGAACATAGTGTTGTAGTTCCACTATGCCACTAATATCACGATTTAGACCATGCAAGAATCGGCCATGGTTGCTTCTTCATCCTCCTCCACATCTCGCTCTAATTTTCGCCACCTCCATCTCCTTATAGTACTCATCAACACTTTTGTTGCCTTGGGTGAGTCATTTGTAATTTGTTGTGCAACTCTCTCTGTTGTAGTATGATGGAATGAATCTCTTCCTCATGAGCCTCTTCATCTCCTCCCATGTGGCAATGGGTGGCTCATCGTGCCTTCTCCTCTCCTTCGTCAATTGGTCCCACCACACCAAAGCATAATCTGTAAATTCAATAGAAGCAACCTGCACTTTTTGAAGATCGGTGTAATTGCTCTGAGGAAAAAATTTGTTCAATTTTGGTCTCCCATTCCAAATACACATCCGCATCATTTTTCCCAACAAAGCGTGGTACTTTAATTTTTATACCACCCAACCTATCTTCTCTAGGCTCATCACGTCTTCTCCTCCGACCCTCCTCATCACTATTATTTTTGTCTATTTTCTAATTGATCAATTCTCTCTGTATACCTTCCACTTCCTCTTTCAAAAGTTCTTTCCTTTTTGCTTAGTGAGGGCATCAAAAAAAGTAAACGATTTTGAGCATCCATAACTCTCACAGTTCTTTAAAGAAACCGAGAAAAATGATCAAAACAAAGAAAACAATTTCAAGTAATAATCCACACACACAAAAAGCTTTAGAAGGAAAAACAAAGTCTTGGAAAACAAAGTTTATAGGATTAGAACAAGAAAGGAAAATTTAGGGTAGGAAGACAAACAACCAGATTTTTTTTTTTTTTTTTGATATACTTTTTTTTTGTTTTTTTTGAACTCTTGCAAAGAAAACAATACACAAAGCTTGAAATTATTGAACAAACTATAACCTTGCTCGATATGCAAATGATGACCACCTTGTTATGAAAATTGGTCATTTCTTTGTTTTTCAATAGAGAGTCCAGGTTGTTTCTTATGTTTTTGTATTTTTGGGTTTAGGATGGAAGAAAATGGAAAAGGAAACTTGAAAATTTCGTGGTCTTTGTAGAATAGCACACTAGTTATCAATTGTTGTGAATTTGGTGAAAGAAATGGAATGGAAAGAAAGGGCGCCACCTTGTCTAATCCAAGACTAGGATAAGCCTATGAATGTGAGGATCACCACAAGAAAAGGAGTTCTTGATATGATCAAAGTTTGGTCCAATCCAGAACCTAGAGAGTATGAACTCAAAATGTTGTTAAAATCTTTGTTAAAAAAACTTCACTACACTTACACTCTCTATTTGTAATAAGAGAGTGCTTAACTATTACAAAGAAAGAAGACCAAAATCTATTACAATACCTAATCCTATGCTAATTTCGAAATTAGCTAGTAGGAATCTAAGCTAGTGTAATAAAACTCAATTACAAGCAATTACAAGCAATTCAAGTCTAGGAGTTGTTACACAAACACATATTAATGGAAATTACACTCCTTAATGCACAAATAATGAGATGTTGGAGAATAAATTCCATTGTCTTGTAACTTCTCTCTCCTTAATGTGCCTTTGATGAGATGTTGGAGAATTAATCTTATTGTCTTGTAACTCCTTGGCTTTGATTGTCATGAATGCCTTTCTTTGATTCCAACAATTATTGACTCTATCTCCACACTTGGAGAATGTGACTCCTACACCACTTGAAGTGGATTAAACACACCAAAAATAAATTAACTAAGTGCATGGTTCCCAAATATATCAATTGGTCACATGCAATTTTATTCAATTAAAATAAAATAGCTTGGTTCTCCTTTTAAGTCATGCCTTGCCCTCATTTGAGTTTGCCTTAGTGATGAACTGGACTAGACTTTCTTGGACTCTCCTTGCCCTTGCTCTAGTTATTGGACCTCCTAGGCTTTGCAAGACATCTTGATGCTCTATGTCCTCATCATTGGTCCTTAGGTGTTAAAATGGTCCTTATGGTGTTAGATTGGTCCTTAGGTGTTAAAATGGTCCCTGGGGGTGGAATAAGTCCCTATGAGGTGTTTGATCCCTAGGTGCGGGTTTAGTCCCGGGCGTTGACTTTAGTCCTTAGGGTGACTCTAGTCCTTTGGTGTGGAAATACTTGTTGGTGTTCTTTTAGTCCCAATAGGAGTATTAATTCTGGTGTTATAAAATAAATGGTGAGTATATTGGTGATGAGAGGTCTATGACTCTCTTTGGTGATTTGGTGTACATACATATAATTATTGGTGAGCATGTTATTGCTTTATTTTGGTGTCTTGGTGTTTTTGGTGCATAGTCATGGCGTCGCATAATCATATGCATTTTGGTGAATAGGCCTCGGCCTCTGAAAATATTTTGGTGTTTTGGTGAATGCCCTCAAGGCAATTTTGGTGATGGATCCACATGCATATGCCCAGTGGAGTTTTGGGTTGCATCTCATGCATTACATTCCATTGTCGGTGACTGATTTGGTGTTCTTAAAATAATGGTGTATGGGAGTTGACTGTATTATGGTGTACCTGACTTAACTGTGTATTTCTGGTGTGTATTTGAATAGACATAACTGTATTTGTGATGTACTTGACTTGGTGTACATCCGCGCGTACTGCGGTGACGGTGACTGAAGGTGACTAGAGGTCCTTTTTCTAGTGTGGTCGAGTCGCTCTGATACGTAGCACCGGGGGGATGTTTAGTTGTTATTTCTTTTACGTTTTGAACCATTGTTTAAGTTGTTATCTTTCCACTACTGTAATACTTATTCTCGGATATTATTTGGTGATATGTATCCTACGTTTTGGGAGTTTTATTTTAATTAAATGTTTTGGAGTTTTGAAAGGTGTTTTGTTTAAATGTGGCACCCTCGTGTGGCTGCACTGAAAGTTTTTATGCACTCTGATTTTTCAAAATTAATTAAATAGTAGTTATGGTAGAAGGGGATGATACAGATAAGGTTAGGTGTCGATGGTGAGAGCTCATTCTCATCCAAAACAGAGAAATAGAAAGAGTAAAGTAAGAGAGTAGAGAGAGAGGTGCGAAAGCTTAAGGGAGAGGAAGAGAAGATCTTGGCGTGGAGAGTTCAAGCAAGGAAGAGGAGCTTGATTGTTGGTGATGGTTGGTGATTCTTGGTGGAGAGAGTGTTGGTTTCTTCAATAAAGTAAGGGGGCTCTCTTTCACCTATAATAGAGTATATGATGAGTGTTATGTGTGGGTTAGACTCTAGGATGATTTGTGAGTTGTTTGTGTTGCTTGTTGTGTGATTGATGTTGTGTTTACTTCAGTTTGGTGAAATTGTGATGTGTGTATGTGTTGATGATGATTGGTCATAGGAAAGACCTAGGAAAGAAATGGGATCTAAGGAACCCTAGGCGCAAGGGCGCCTTTTTTGGTGTTGTCACCTTAGTGGTCATTTTGATGTGTGTTGGACAATATTCGAATGAATATGTGTTGCAGAAATTGTGGTTTAAGTTTGATCATAGTATGAGAATCAAAGAAAAGAAGGAAGATGAGGGTTAGGTGCGTTGTAGCTTGTGAAGGTCGAAGGTGTGTGCGTCGAAGGATAGTGAGTTGAAGTAAGGGTGTGCCGAGAAGCATAAGTGTGTCAGCGTAAGGGTGTGTGTCGTAGCCTAGGTGCGTCAAAGTATGTGTATGCCGAGAAGAATAGGTGTGTTGAAGTGAGTATCTGTGCGTTGTAGTATATGGATGTCAAAGGTAGTGTATGTAGAGGTGAGTAATGGTGAAGTGAGGAAGTGTGGCAAGGTGGCCAGATGGTTAAGTAAGGAAGTGTAACCGAGGGTAGTGTGACCGAGGTGAGTAATGGTGAAGTGAGGAAGTGTGGCAAGGTGAGCGATGGTTAAGTAAGGAAGTGTAACCAAGGTAGTGTAGCCGAGGTGAGTAATGGTGAAATGAGGAAGTGTGGCAAGGTGAGCGATGGTTAAGTAAGGAAGTGTGCAGAGGTAGTGTAAGCAGAGGTGAGTAATGGTGAAGTGAGGAAGTGTGGCAAGGTGAGCGATGGTTAAGTAAGGAAGTGTAACCGAGGTGAGTAATGGTTAGGTGAGGAAGTGTGGCAAGGTGATTGATGGTCAAGTGAAGTAGTGTATGCAGAGGTAGTGTAGTACCGAGGTGATGGTGAATTGAGGAAGTGTATGTAGAGGTATGGATGTATTGAAGTGAACTATAGGTATGTCGAATCTAGTGTTGTCGAGGTATAGATGTATTGAAGTGTAGTGTATGTATCTTTGAAGTGTAGTGGTCGAGGGTGTAGTGAATATAAGTAGAAGTGTAGTTGTCGAGGTATGGTGTAACACCCCTAAATGATTTAATTAAGCAATTGATTAAATTATTTAAAGTGTTGCACTATTTTAATTATATTAAGTTATAATATAGTATTTTATAATATAGTAATTTGTTTTATTGAAGGGAGTGGTATTGGAAATACAGGAGCTGAATATGGGCCCAGGAGCCCAAGCCCAATGACTTAGGCTCCTAGGGATTGTGCATTTCGCACCAAAGGAAAGAAAGAAAGAAAAAACGAAAAGAGAGAAGAGAGAAAGGGAGAGAACGGCGCAACCTAGAGGAAAAAGGGAGAAGGTGGATCGCACCCAAGCAAGGAAAGGGAAAAGGAGGCTCTAGTTCTTTGTGGTTTTGCACGTGACTCGAGAGAGAAGGAAATTCTACGGTTAAATTAAGGTAAGGGGAGTCTCACTCTATAATAGAGAGTATAATAGGGTGTATGTAGATTATAGGGTCTCTAATGTTGTTAATTGAGATTGAATGTGATTGTTGTATGTTTGATTTTGATGGATTGAATTGAAATGAGCATGAAATCGATTTAGGGCTTATGTTAGGGTTTGTAATATGTGATTTTGTGTTTTGAGATGCATTTGATGATTTGAACGTGCAATTGGTTGATAAATTATGAAATTGGAAGTGTTAGAGTGATTATAGGATGAATTGATTTATGAGAATTTGAGGAAATTGAGATTTTTGGGGTATGGGGCGTGTGCCAGTGACAGGGGCGCCAAATGCTACCCAGGTGTGCAGAATGGCGCTGTGTGTCTTTATTCATGTGCGGTGTGTGTGCCGTGTAATACAGGTGAAAGGCGCCAAAGTGGCGCCCAATGCGCTAGGAGTGTTGTGTTAAGCTGCGGGCGCCAAATGGTTGCGCCTGTGGCGCCTGTGGTGGCGCCTAGGTGGGTGTGTGCGTGGGTGTCTAAGTGATGGGCGCCAATTTGGCTGCCCATGGCGCCTAGGGTGGCGCCAGAATGGGTGTTGCGTGTGTGTGGGTGCTTGTGGCGCAGCACAGGGCGCCAAAAGTGCTGCCCAGGGCGCTTGGGCATGCGCCTGTGTCTGAGACTGTGTCTCAGTTTGTGTCTTAGTTTGTGTCTAAGACTGTGTTGCCCAGGGGGGCGCCAGATTGCTAGGAAAGTGGCTCCCAGTGGCTGTGTTGCCCACGGGCGCCAAATTCTTGAAGTTTTTGGCGCTGGTCTTTGTGTTGCCTGTGGTGGCGCCAGATGGTGGGGGAAATGGCGCCTGGGCTGCCTCGTGTCTAAGTGTGTGCTGTTTTGGTCCCTAGGTGACAGTTTGGTCCTAAGGGTGTTGTTTTGGTCCCTAGGTGCCAGTTTGGTCCAAAAGGTGTCAATTTGGTCCCTAAGTGTTGAATTGGTCCTAAAGAGTGTTTTAGGTCCCTGAGTGAGGATTTAGTCCTCTAGTTGTGTTTAGTCCTTGGGACATGAATAGTGATGAGCTAGTGAATAAATGTAATAATGATGATGCCATGGGGGCATGGGCCATAGGGGCCAGGCCATGGGGCGAGAGTCACGGGGGCTCAATTTATTGATGAAAGTGATGAATGGTGGGCTGCGGTCTTGGTGTACCAATGATTTTGATGATGTGTGTGTTCATGAGTCACATGCATACATTCGGCTGCGGTCGCGACGATATATTGTGAAGGTGCATGATGCGGTGTTTTATTAATTTGCTTGATCGCGACGTATAATGAGTGATGATGAGGCCGTGGGGGCCAATGGTACCACATGCATCTTTGCATTACATTGCATCCATTCTTATAAATGATATTGAACAGTTGTGATGGTTGTGATTGATTGACTCCTATAAACCCGATATAACGCTTATTATAGTTTCTATTATATAGTTCGAGACTCACCCTTTCCTGTTGTTGTTTCCCACAGGTAGTCATGAGTGAAGGCATAGCTCCTTCATTTCCCGAGTCTGATGCGCTCGATCGTAGCACCTAGGGAGGGATTGTAGACTTAGTTGTTTATTTTGCTCATTGTTGAGCTTTGTATTTGATATACTATGCATTGTTGAGGTTGCTGATTACTCTTGAGATGTAACCTTATTTTCCGCTGTGTTATATGAGATATTATCCCACGTGTTTTTATGGTGTTACGTATTGATTATATTTATGAGCTGAACTGACTGTTTGAGTAATTTTAAGAGACATGTGTAACATTCCATTGAATGCTGTAAATTCTAGAATTTAATTTTTATACTCTGATATTTGATTTATGTTTTCCAGGTAGAAATGTGGTGTTACATATGGTGTATATATACCGAGGTGAATGTGCTGAGGTGTAGACGTATTGGAGTGTAAGTGTCGTTGTTTAGACATGATGAAGCGTGTAATACCCCAAATAATTTAATTAAGAAATTGATTAAATTGTTTAAGTGTTGCACTAATTTTAATTATACTAAATTATAATATGGTGTTTATAATTTAGTAATTTATTTTAATTGAAGGGGATGGTGGAAGAAATGGAGAAGGGGTGTAAAAAGGGCCCAAGATGCGCTTGGCCCAATATACATATACCCAAAAGTGGAATTTTCTCTCATTTGTGAAAAGAGAAAGAAAAGTTGCGAAGGGAGAAGAGAGAAAGGAGAGAGAGCACGCGCAAAACCCTAGGAGAAGAGGAGGAGAAGAGCAATTTCGTGACTTGAAGGCTTGGATTGTTGCGGTGGTTTTGTTCGTGACTCAGTTAGGTTCTTCTCTACAGTTAATTTGAGGTAAGGGAGTCTCACTCTATAATAGAGGAGATAATGGGTTATATGTATGTCATAGAAATTTGTTTTATGTTAATTGATGATTGTATGATGATTTGATTTCTTGAATTTGATGAATTTCTTGGCAAAATTGATTTAGAGCTTGAGTTAGGGTTTTATAATACATGATTTTGTGATTTTGATGTGATTGATGGTTTGTACGTGTAATTGGTTGTTAATTCGTGAAATTAGAAGTGTTAGAATGATTAAAGTGTGGATTGGTTTGAGAGGATTTGGGGAATTTGTGATTTTTGAGGTTGGGGCGCCAAATGGCTAGGAATTGTGCGCCCAGTCTGTGAATGTGGGGTTTTGTGATGTGTTGTTGAAGCGGGCGCCAATTTCCTAGAGAAATGGCGCTGTGTCACCATGAGTGATGGACCGGGTGAGTGTGTTCTTTGTGCCGGCGCGCGAATGTGGGTATTTTGGGGCCCGGGGAGTGAAACTTATATTTCTGGGCACATTTTCTCGTGCCAAATTTTGTATTCACCTGCCAACTTTCAATTTTAAGTGTTTTCGCTCGAGTGGTTTTCAGTTTGCGGGTGTTATTTTGAAAATGTTAGGTGGGGCTTGTTTTGTGTGTGTTTTGGGGCCCGGGAGTGAAACTTGTATTTCGAACATATTTCCTCGTGCCAAATTTTGTATTCACACATGACTTTCATTTTTAAGTGTTTTGGCTCGAGTAGTTTTACAGTTGTAGGTGTTATTTTGAAAATGTCGGTGGGGCTTGTTTTGTGTGTGTTTTGGGGCCCAGGGAGTGAAACTTGTATTTCGAACATATTTCCGTGCCAAATTTTGTGTTCACTGCCCAAATTCATTTTTAAGCATTTTGGCTCGGGTGGTTTTTGGTTTGAAAGTGTTGGGTGAGGTGGTGGGTCAGTGGGGTATAAATTGTCTTGCCCGAGGCGCTAGTCTGCTTTGCTCGTGTGCGAGATTGTGTCTCAAAGCGTATGCGAGTTTGTGTCTAGGTGCTGTGTTGCAGGGCGCCGCAGTTGCTAGAAAAGTGGCGCCCGATGTGGGTGTGTTGCCACGAGGCGCCAAAATCTTGAGTTTCTGGCGCTAGTCTTTGGGTTGCACCGTGGGCGCGAGAATGTGGGGAAAATGGCGCCTAGTCTTTGCCAAGTGCCTAAGAAGTCTTTGTTTTGGTCCCTAGGTGACGATTTGGTCCACTAGATGATTGTTTTGGTCCTAAATGGTGGTTTAGGTCCACTGAGTGAGGTTGAGTCCTCTAGAGGAGATTAGTCCTTGGGACTTAATGGTGTTGAGAGCTTATAATGAGGTGATTGAGCATGCCATGGGGGCATGGGCCGGAGGGCAAGCGAGGAGGGCTATTGTAACACCCCGAATAATTTAATTAAGAAATTGATTAAATTGTTTAAGTGTTGCACTATTTTAATTATATCAAATTATAATATAGTGTTTTATAATTTGGTATTTTATTTAATTGAAGGGAGTGGTATTGGAGATACCAGGAGCGCAAGGATTGGCCCAGAGCCCAAGCCCAATGACTTAGGCTCCTAGAGTAGTGCAATTCGCACCACTTTGCAAAGAAAGAAAGAAACGAATAGAGAGAAGAGAAGAGAGAAAGGAAACGGCGCTAGAACCACAAGGAGAAGAGAGAAAAGCTTCGCACAAGAGGAGAAGAAGGAAAAGGAAGAGAGCACATTCTTTGTGGTTTTTGGTGGTGACTCGGAGAAAGGAACGTTTCTACGGTGAATTTGAGGTAAGGAGTCTCACTCTATAATAGAGGAGATAATGGGTATTATGTATCATAGGAAATTTTGTTTTGATGTTAATTGATGATTGCATGATGATTGATTCCTTTATTTTGATGAAATTGTTGGTAAAAATTGATATAGGCGTGAGTTAGGGTTTTGTAATGCATGAATTCGTGATTTTGATGTTAATTGATGATTTGAGCATGCAATTGGTTGTTTGATTATGAAATTAGGAGTGTTAGAAGAATTATTGAGTGAATTGGTTTGGAAGATTTTGAGAAAATTGGGGTTTTGGGGTTTGGGGCGCCAAGATGCTAGGATTCAGCGCCTGTATGCTGCATTCTCACAGTGAATGGAGAGTTTGTGCGGGAATGCACGCCGTGGCGCCACATTCTTTGGGAAAATGGCGCCACAATGCCTTTATTCATGTCTTTGGAATGTGTTCTGTGCGGTGTGTTCGCCAGGCACCAAGTTCTTTGGGAAAATGGCGCCACGTGCCTTTGTTGTGTGTGGAGTGCGTGTGTGCGATGTGAGGCGCCAAATGCGCCCAGTGGTGCCCAGAATGGCGCTGTGTCACCATGAGCGATGTGCAGGTGAGTGAGTTCTTTGTCGGGCGCCGGGATGTAGGTATTTTGGAGCCGGGAGTGAAACTTGCATTCACAGGCACATTTTCTCGTGCCAAATTTTGTATTCACCTTGCCAACTTTCAATTTTAAATGTTTTGGCTCAGTGGTTTTCAGTTGCAGGTGTATTTTTGAAAATGTCCGGTGGGGCTTGTTTTGTGTGTGTTTTGGGGCCGGGAAGTGAAACTTGTATTTCTAAACATAATTCCTCGTGCCAAATTTTGTATTCACTGCTTGACTTTCAATTTTAAGTGTTTTGGCTCAGTGGTTTTTACAGTTTGCGGTGTATTTTTGAAAATGTCCGGTGGGGCTCGTTTTGTGTGTGTTTTAGAACCCGGGAGTGAAACTTACTTTTCTCGGGCATATTTCATGTGCCAAATTTTGTGTTTACTCGCCCAAATTCATTTTTAAACATTTTGGCTCGGGTGGTTTTTGGTTTGAAAGTGTTGGGTGAGTGGTCAGCAGGGGGCGCCAATGCTGTACGCCTGCTGTGTCTTAGTTTGTGTCTCAAAGCGTATGCGAGTTTGTGTCTAGGTGCATGTTGCCCCGGGGCGCCAGTTGCTAGGAAAATGGCGCCGATGGGTCGTGTTGCCCGGGCGCCAAAATCTTGAAGTTCTCGGCGCTAGTCTTTGTGTTGCACCGGGCGCGAGAATGTGGGGAAAATGGCGCTAGTCTTTGCCAAGTGCCTAAGAGGAGTCTTTGTTTTGGTCCCTAGGTGACAGTTTGGTCCCTAGATGGTTGTTTTGGTCTGAATGGTGGTTTAGGTCCCTAGGTGAGGTTGAGTACTCTAGGGGAGAATAGTCAGGTGGGACTTAATGATGTTGAAGGTTTATAATGAGGTGATTGAGTATGCCATGGGGGCATGGGTAGGAGGGCCAAGCCGAGGAGGGCTATAAAATGAGGTTGACAATCGAGGTAAGAGTTAATGGGTGTGTGGAACTGTTTGAAATGATGTTTGTGATGTACATGGAGTCTCATGCATACATTGGGTCATGATCGTAGAGTTTATAATATGATGTGTGAAGCTTCGAGGCGGCCGGGGGCCTTATAAAATGATTGTGAAGCTTTGAGGCGGTGGGAGGGCCTTATAAAGTGATTGTGAAGCTTGAGGCGGTGGGCCAATGGTACCACATGCATCACCGACATTGCATACATTCCCATTAGTGCATGAATATTGTTGATTGATGTTTGGCGTGTTTGGGTATCTTTGTAAACTATGCTTATATATTGCTTATTATCACTTTTATTATATAGTTCGAGACTCACCCTTCGTTGTTATTTACCACGGTGAGTCGGGAGTGAGGGCTTTCTACCTTCACTACTCCCCCGAGTCGGAGTGCCGCACGATCACGTAGCACCTAGGGGTCTGGGGGTTTAGGCTATTCTTTGCTTGTTTTGCTCCTTGTTGAGCCTTTATGTATTTGTTTTGATATTCTTTGGATTATCTTTGTCGAGATAATGATTATTTTCCATTGCATTATGTGAAACTATATCTCTATGAGTTTATCTCTTGGTGTTACGTATTCGGATTTTGTTTAAGAGAAAGGGTTGTGACGCTCCATTTCATTGAGTATTAATTTATGTTATACTATTAGTGTCTTTGAATGACTATGGCTAAAGCGTGGTTCGCCACTAAGGCTAGAATTTCTTTATTTGGTGTATTTACAAGGGCATCACCGAGAGCCTTGCAAAGGTGGCCAATGCACATTGCAAGTAGTATCGATTACCGAGTAATCCCATAGTCACCCAGTTCACTATTTTATAACACACTAAACTAAAAGATGACCGAGAAAAGATTTTTGTATACTCGATTTTTGATTTAAATTACAGGGTAGAAATGGGGTGTTACATTAGTGGTATCGAGCAAAAGTTGGTCAATAAGGCCAAGTGTGTCGATCTGTCATAGTGTGTATGACAACTAGGTGTCTTAAAGTAATTCTGAGGCTGGTTGTTTATCTTTGCGGTGTTAGGTTGATATGGCGGAAGGATCGTCTCGCTCTTCTTGAGGCCTTGCGAGCTATAAGCGCAGATCGTGGGTACCCAATGAGAATAATGAGACCATGACCGCAACGCGTTCAGAGAGAGAACCCCTACCTTCAAGGAGAGTACAACCGGATGGTGCCTTGACTTGGTGAAGGAGATTGAGAGGATCTTGGGGTGATTGGTCGCGACCGATGAGCGAGAAGAAAGTCGTGCAGTACTCATACATTATCTCGAAGAGGTCGATGACCGGTGGCTAGAGACGGTGAGAGATTGGGTCTTGCCGCGGGAGGAGATCATCACTTGGTGTTGTGTTCGAAGGAATTCTTGCGAAAGTATTTCCGGAGGGCGTGAGAGGTAAGAAAGAGTGGAATTTCTTGAACCGAGGCGAGGAAGTATGACCATTCATCGAATATCTTTGCCAAGTTCACGGAGTTGGCCAAGTTCTATCCACACTATCTTTGAGTGAAATTTGAATTCTCAAAATGCATTAAGTTTGAGAATGGTCGAGAGGTGATATCAAGCGGTGTGGGGTATCGAGAAAATTAGAGTATTTCTTGATCCGGTAGATTCTTTGCGAGGATATATGAGGAAAATGCAATGCCCGCTCTAGGGTCATGAGAGACCGAGGGGAAATTTCATCACGCAGGTAAGCCTTATGAGGCGTCTGCGACAAAGGGAAGCAAAGGTATTCGGGTGGTAATAGGTACAATGGTGGAAAGCAGTCTGCCTGAGGGTAGGAGGCACCATGAGGGCAAGAAGCCAAAGTGGGAGGCGCTTGTCGATATTGTGTGTTTCAAGTGTGACAAGCCAGTCACAAGAGTTTTGATTTGTAAGATGGAAGTGAAGAGATGTTTTAGGTGTGGAAAGAGTGGTCACATGGCATCCGAGTGTGATCGCAAGGAACTGTGTATGTTTCAAGCGTGGTGAAGTTTGGTCACATTAGCTTCAAGTGTCCCAAGCCTAAGAAGGAAAGATCTTGGGAGGGTGTTTGCATTGGCGAGTTGGAGGGACCTAATGATATCCGAGGTACATGTTTCATCTCTCCGTACACCTTTAGTTGCTATTGTTGACACGGGTGCTACGCACTCTTTTATTGCATCTGTTTGTCTTTGAAAAGTTAAATTTAGTAATGTACACTATGGAGAGAGGATGGTTATCGACACTCCCTAACGGTCGGTAACTACTTCTACGATGTGTGCTAGGTGTCCTCTGTCGGAGTGGCAGAGATTTTAGTTGATCCGATTTGTTTGCCTTTGGGTGGGTTAGATGTGATTCGGGCATGGGTGGTTAGTAGATAACCACATGCACATCAAGCGTTACGATAAGTCTATTAGTTTTCTCCTTCACGAAGAGGAAGAGTGCGCTTCTTTGTCTGTGTGAGCAATTGCGCGAGGTAATGAAAAGAGGGTGGTCGGTTGTTTGCTTTGATGGCGTCTATGTCTGCGAGAAGCAGTGTGGTTGATGGGTTACAGGTGGTGTGTGAGTTCCCTGAAGTGTTTCCGGATGAGATTCCTAGTGTGCCCCCAGAGAGGGAAGTTGAGTTCGGGATTGAGCTTGTGCCTAGTACTAGGCCTGTGTCTATGGCACGTCACAGGATGTCACTACGAGTTAATTTGAATTGAAGAAGCGATTAGAGGAGCTTCTTGAGAAGAAGTTTGTGAGGCCTAGTGTATCACCATGGGGAGCTCGATTTTGTTGGTAAAGAAGAAGGATGGGAGTATGCGTCTGTGCGTGGACTACAGACAATTGAATAAAGTGACTATCAAGAATAAGTATCCTCTCCCGAGGATAGATGATCTAATGGATCAGCTGGTGGGTGCTAAAGTGTTTAGCAAGATTGACTTGAGGTCCGGGTATCACCAGATTAAGGTGAAGGATGAGGATATCCAGAAGACAGAGATTAAGAACAAGGTATGGGCATTATGAGTACTCTGTAATGCCGTTTGGTGTCACAAATGCACCAGGGGTGTTTATGGAGTACATGAACCGAATTTTCCATAGCTATCTGGATCGGTTTGTGGTGGTCTTCATTGATGATATTTTGGTGTACTCAAAATCTGAGGAAGAGCATGCGAGCACTTGAGGTTGGTGCTAGAGGTCTTGAAAGAGAGGAAGTTGTATGCGAGTTGTCGAAGTGTGAGTTCGTTGCATGAGGTGAGTTTCTTGGGTCATATTATCTCTGGTGATGGTATAGGCGTGGATCCGGCCAAGGTTGATGCGATTACACGGTGGGAGAGCCCAAAGTCTGCGGCCCGAGATCGGGAGTTTCTTGGGGTTGGTGGTTATTACAGGAGGTTCATTGAAGGGTTCTCTAAGCTAGCCCTTCCATTGACTCGATTGACTGTAAGGGAAAGGCATTTGTGTGGGATGCAAAGTGTGAAGAGAGCTTCCAAGAGCTAAAGAGGAGGTTGACCACGTCTCGGTATTAGTGTTACTGTGCTGCAGAGCAACCATTTGTTGTGTCTTGTGATGCTTCCAAGATGGGTTTGGGAGGTGTATTGATGCAGGATGGGAAGGTGGTTGCTTATGCGTCCCGACAATTGAGGACCCATGAGAAGAACTATCCTACTCATGACTTAGAGCCGGGCTGCGATTGTGTTTGTGTTGAAAATGCTGGAGGCACTATCTCATGGTACTAGATTCGAAGTGTTCGGTGATCACAAGAGTCCGAAGTACTTGTTTGACCGAAGGAGTGAATATGAGACGCAGCGTTGGTTAGAAATTTGTTGAAGGACTATGATTTCGGCTTGAACTATCACCCGGCAAAGCTAATGTCGTGGTGATGCTTTGAGTCGGAAGGCTTTGCATCGTCGGCTATGATGGTGAGGAGTTGGAATTGGTTGAGCAATTAGTGACTTGAGTTTGGTCTGCGTGAGGTGACACCTCGGAGTGTCGATTGGGGATCTTTGAGAATTGGGAGCGAATTCTTGGTTAGTATCGAGACGCTCGGAGACTAGATGTGAAAGTTGGTAGACTTCTTTGGTCGCGGGTGAGCAAGTGTTGTTGAGGATTACAGGTTGGACTCCGGGGTGTGTTGAGGTTCAGGGGCCGGAATTTGTGTTCCGGATGATCTTGAGTTAAAGAAGATGATACTTGAGGAGAGTCATAGGAGTAAGTTGAGCATTCATCCAGTGCTACTAAGATGTACCATGATCTCAAGAAACTATTTTGGTGGCACTGGTATGAAGAGAGATGTTGCGCAGATTTGTATATGCATGTTTGACTTGCGAGAAGTCAAAGATTGAGCACCGAGAAGCTGCGGGGTTGATGCAACCTTTGGAGATTCCGGAATGGAAGTGGGACAAACATTTCCATGGATTTTGTGGACCGGATTGCCAAATCATCGTGAGAGGGTCCGACCTTATTTGGGTGATTGTGGATAGGTTGACCAAGTCCGCTCACTTTATTCCTATCAACATCACCTTTCTGTGCCAAAGTTGGCTAGAATTTACATTCAAGTGATTGTGAAGCTTCACGGGGTTAGAAGAGTATTGTGTCGGATAGAGACCCGCGTTTTACATCGAGTTTTGGGAAGCTTGCAGGAGGCTTTGGGGTCAAGGCGAGGTTGAGTTGACTTATCACCCTCGGACCGAGTGGTCGAGACAGAGAGAACCATCCGGTCTTTGGAGGATCTTTTGAGAGCTTGTGTGTTAGAGCGAGGAGGTGCGTGGGATACGCATCTTCCAGCGATTGAGTTCACCTATAATGCGGCTACCATTCGAGCATTGGGATGGCTCCTTTTGAGGCACTGTATGGGCGGAGGTGCAGAACTCCTTTGTGTTGGCATGAGTCCGGAGAGAGTGTTGTTCTTGGACCAGAGTTGGTTAGGGAGACTACTGAGAAAGTGAAAATGATCAGAGAGAAGATGAAAGAGTCTCAGAGTCGGCAGAAAAGTTATCATGATAAGAGGAGGAAGGACTTGGAGTTTCAGGCTGGTGAGCATGTGTTCTTGAGGGTCACGCCTATGACTGGTGTTGGGCGTGCTCTGAAGGCAAAGAAGTTGACTCCAAGGTTTATTGGACCGTACCAAATCACTGAGAGGGTTGGAAAGGTTGCTTATAGAGTGGCTTTACCGCCTAATCTTTCGAACTTGCACGATGTCTTCCACGTGTCACAGCTTCGGAAGTATATTCCAGACCCGTCTCATGTGATCCACATGGATGATGTGGAGGTACGTGAGAACCTCACTGTGGAGACTATGCCAGTGAGGATTGATGATAGAGAAGTGAAGGTGTTGAGAGGGAAAGACATTGCCTTGGTCAAGGTAGTGTGGCTGGGAGCTGCTGGTGAGAGTATGACTTGGGAGCTGGAGAGCAAGATGCGGGAGTCTTATCCAGAGTTATTTGACTCAGGTATGAATTTCGAGGACGAAATCTCCTAAGTGGGGGAGAGTTGTAACACCCCAAATAATTTAATTAAGAAATTGATTAAATTGTTTAAGTGTTGCACTATTTTAATTATATCAAATTATAATATAGTGTTTTATAATTTGGTATTTTATTTAATTGAAGGGAGTGGTATTGGAGATACCGGAACTGCAAGGATTGGCCCAGGAGCCCAAGCCCAATGACTTAGGCTCCTAGGAGTAGTGCAATTCGCACCACTTTGCAAAGAAAGAAAGAAACGAATAGAGAGAAGAGAAGAGAGAAAGGAAACGGCGCTAGAACCCACAAGGAGAAGAGAGAAAGCTTCGCCTGAGGAGAAGAAGGAAAAGGAAGGAGTCATTCTTTGTGGTTTTTGTTGGTGACTCGGAGAAAGGAGCGTTTCTACGGTGAATTTGAGGTAAGGAGTCTCACTCTATAATAGAGGAGATAATGGGTATTATGTATCATAGGGGCTGTTTTGATGTTAATTGATGATTGCATGATGATTGATTCCTTGAATTTGATGAAATTGTTGGTAAAAATTGATATAGGCGTGAGTTAGGGTTTTGTAATGCATGAATTCGTGATTTTGATGTTAATTAATGATTTGAGCATGCAATTGGTTCTTTGATTATGAAATTAGGAGTGTTAGAAGAATTATTGAGTGAATTGGTTTGGAAGATTTTGAGAAAATTGGGGTTTTGGGGTTTGGGCGCCAAGATGCTAGGATACAGCGCACAGTGTATGCTATTCACAGTGAATGGAGAGTTTGTGCGGGAATGCTCTTGCGAGCGCCACATTCTTTGGGAAAATGGCGCCACAATGCCTTTGTTCATGTCTTTGGAATGTGTTCTGTGCGAGTGTGTTCGCCGGGCGCCAAGTTCTTTGGGAAAATGGCGCCCCTGCACCGCTTTGTGTGTTGGAGTGCGTGTGTGCGATGGTGAGGCGCCAAATGCTGCCCTGTGGTGCCGAGAATGGCGCTGTGTCACTATCAGATGTCTGGGTGAGTGAGTTCTTTGTCTGGGCGCCGAGGATGTGGGTATTTTGGAGCAGGGAGTGAAACTTGCATTTCTGGGCACATTTTCTCGTGCCAAATTTTGTATTCACACTGCCAACTTTCAATTTTAAATGTTTTGGCTCGAGTGGTTTTTAGTTTGCGGTGTATTTTTGAAAATGTCCGGTGGGGGCTTGTTTTGTGTGTGTTTTGGGGCAGGAAGTGAAACTTGTATTTCTAAACATAATTCCTCGTGCCAAATTTTGTATTCACACCGCCAACTTTCAATTTTAAGTGTTTTGGCTCAGTGGTTTTTTTGCAGTGTATTTTTGAAAATGTCGGTGGGGCTCGTTTTGTGTGTGTTTTAGAACCCGGGAGTGAAACTTACTTTTCTCGGGCATATTTCTTGTGCCAAATTTTGTGTTTACTGCCCAAATTCATTTTTAAACATTTTGGCTCGGGTGGTTTTTGGTTTGAAAGTGTTGGGTGAGTGGGTCGCAGGGGCGCCAAAAAATCTTTGCTGTGTGTCTTAGTTTGTGTGCAAAGCGTATGCGAGTTTGTGTCTAGAGTGCGTGTTGCCCGGGGCGCAGTTGCTAGGAAAATGGCGCCCGATGGGTGTGTTGCCTGTGGGGCGCCAAAATCTTGATTTTACGGCGCCTAGTCTTTGTGTTGCACCGGGGCGCCAGAATGTGGGGAAAATGGCGCCTAGTCTTTGCCAAGTGCCTAAGAGGGAGTCTTTGTTTTGGTCCCTAGGTGACGATTTGGTCCCTAGATGGTTGTTTTGGTCTGAATGGTGGTTTAGGTCCCTGGGTGAGGTTGAGTACTCTAGGGGAGAATAGTCCGGTGGGACTTAATGATGTTGAAGGTTTATAATGAGGTGATTGAGCATGCCATGGGGGCATGGGCCGGAGGGCCAAGCCAGGAGGGCTATAAAATGAGATTAACACTGAGGTAAGAGTTAATGGGTGTATTGAGCTGTTTGAAATTGTGTTTGTGATGTACATGGAGTCCCATGCATACATTTGGCTGCGGTCGTAGAGTTTATAAAATGATTGTGAAGCCTGCGGGCGGCCGGAGGGCCTTATAAAATGATTGTGAAGCCTGAGGGCGGCTGATCAGTGCATTTTGATGCACGTTCTTCTATGTTTTTACTTAAGCATTTTTATGTTTTGCTTTGTTTATTTTTATGTTTTATAATGTTTTTCTAATTTAGTTTATTTTTGGCTTAATTTGATTTTCGTGTTTTATTTTCAGCTTTAGCAGCTTTCGCGGAAAAATTCATAACTGGAGCTGCGAGTATCGGGTCGACGCGCTCTAATATGCGTTGAAAAGCCAAGAGAAAAAGCTACAACTTTCATGTTGCAGCAAAAAGCCAATTCGGAGCGCAAAAGTTTCAAATAATTCGTTGAAGTTCCAGACTTAATAAATATTTAGTTTTGGGCCGGGTTTTTTATGTTTTTGACCCGTTGGTTTAGAACCGGGGAATCCTTGTTCTTTTTTCCTTTAAAACCTAGCAGCCGCGGTACTGTTCATCCTCCTCGTTTTTCACTATTCACAAAAAATACTTGATTGCTTGAATAACTTTCATGGAGAACTAATCATTGAGAGTTGATCTCTTGTAAGAAGTTTCAGCGTGCTTTGAGGTTTTTACTCTATCAATTCAATTTCGTTTCTCTTTCAATTCTATTCTCTGAATATTCATATGCTTAATGTGTATTTCATGGAATGGTTTTGATTAAATTCGCATGATTGTATTCCTGATCTTTAATCGTTGTTTACTTCGCTTTGTCGTTAAACTACGTAGTAACTCGTGTTTGCTTAATTCACGATTGTGTTAATCCGTTTGCTTAATTCGGAATATAGGAATACCAATCTGTTATATATCTTTTGCGCTTGACAATCGATATTTAACCGAATAGAGATCGAAGCCGCTTAGGGAATTGGTAAGGTAGAAACCAGTGATTAGCCGGAAAGCGAAAGCGATAGATTGACTTATTTTTATAATCGCTTATTTTAATCAACTATTTATTCTCGTTTGTTGAATCGGACTTTAAATCAAACATCCCCAATCCGATTTCGGTTGGTTAATTATCACACAAGAATCCTTGAGAGACGATACTCGAGTTGTCGCTCACCGTATACTATATTTTCAAAATACTCGTTTTTTTGATCCGCGCGACAATGAGATCAAATTAGCGCGCGTCGTTAGGGATTCTTGTTGTTAATAACTGATCTTAGAGTCACAGGTCTAGTGCTCTTGCGTTTAGACCCTACTTCCTCACTGTTTTGGCAATTTCGCAGCTCAGTGTCAAAAATCCGGTTTTCGGGAAAATCGTGTCCGTTTCAAAATCTGTTTCTTGCAACCTGAGCAGAAAAATCGTGCGATCATTAGTCCCCTACTCATGGAATGAGTTACGGGATTACAGCCTCAAATTGCCAAATTCCTCTTCCTTCTATTTTTATGAATTTTCTTTGTTTTCATAGTTTTGAAAAATTCCAAAAAAATTCTCATAATTCTTATTTCACTTAATTAGATTAAATTTGGTGTTTTTGTATTTTTCTGAATTTGTTTTAGTCTTATCCCTTTGGTTTATTTTGTTTCTGCCTACTAGGGACATTGTTGGCATTTTCGGATTTGTTGCTGCATTGCTGCATTAGTCCTGGCTACTAGGTCTGTTTGTTCTGACTTGTTTTCTTTGGATCCTGAAGTTGAGAGAACCTTACACACACGCCGCAGAGCAATTCACACTAGCACTAGTTCACCACCCGTTATCGATTCTGATTCTGAACTTGTTTTTGATAACATGGCTGAACAAAGAACACTAAGGCGACTTCTTTGCTTACGATGTGAACTATAATGGTTTATGTATTGATTACCCTCAAGCTGATACACCATTTGAATTGAAATCTGGTTTAATACACTTGTTGCCAAAGTTTCATGGTCTTGCAGGTGAGGATCCGCATAAGCATTTGAAGGAATTTCAGGTTGTGTGTTCTACACCATTGAGGCCTGAAGGAATCACTGAAGATCACATCAAACTCGTGAGCCTTTCCATTCTCATTGCAAGGTGCAGCAAAGGATTGGATATATTACCTTGAACCAAATTCTATCACAAGCTGGAATGCTCTAAAAAGAGTGTTCTTAGAAAAATATTTTCCTGCCTCCAGAGCTGCATCAATCAGAAAACAAATATGTGGAATTAGACAGGATGGTGAGTCATTGGCTGAGTACTGGGAGAGATTCAAGCAGTTGGTGTCCAGTTGTCCCCAACACCGGATCACCGAGAAGCGATTACTTATCGAAGACTTCTATGAAGGTTTGTTACCAATGGATAGAAACATTCTTGATGCTGCTAGCGGTGGAGCACTTGTTGATAAAACTCCAGTTGCTGCTAAAGCCTTGATTGAGAACATGTCTCTCAACTCCCAACAGTTCACCACTAGAAACAGTACTATCCAAACCAAGGGTGTGAAGCGAGATCCGTGGTTCTTCCAACAAAGCTTTAGAAACAAGAATTGACGAGCTTACTTCTTTAGTGAAAGCGGTTGTAGCAGTAAGACCCAAGCAGCAAACTTGTGTGGTATTTGTACTTCGTATGAGCACCCGACCGATACTTGTCCTATTTTGAAAGATGAGTCAATCACCGAGTTGCCTCAAGCTTATGCAGCAAACCTTTACAATCAAGGAAACAATCGAAAGGGGTTCACGATCCGCCAACTAACAAATACCATCCCAATTGGAGGAACCATCCAAACCTTCGATATGGAAACCAACAGTCCAGCCAACAACAAAACCCTCCCCAAGTGACCACCCCTGCACCTTCCGGACCTTCACTAGAGGACCTTGTCAAGCAAATGGTCATCAACAATCTCGATTCAAAGAAAGAACCGATTCTAGCATTTAGACCTTGCGGACACAAATTGGAATGACTTGCTACTTCAATGAATGCCATGCGGCAAGCCCAAGGATCGAACCAACTTCACGCCCAAAGCGATTTGTGAATCCTAGAGGCGCTAATGTGAGTGCAATTTCCTTGAGATCCGGAAAAGTTGTAGACCCACCCACGAAAAAATAAAAGAACTAATGAGGTAACACCTTCTTCACTGAACCTCTTACATTTGTGGTGGAAAGTGGAAAAGATAAACAGAAAGAGTATGCACCACCAGTCCCTTTCCCACATAGAGTGCTGAAAAATAAAGGGATTGATGAGGGAGACAAAGAGAGGGAGATCTTGGATGTTTTCAGAAAAGTTGCGGTCAACATTCCGCTTCTTGATGTAATTAAGCAGGTTCCGAAGTACGCCAAGTTTCTGAAAGATTTGTGTACCAACAAGAGGAAGATGAAAGGAAGTGAAAGAGTCAACTTGGGAAGAAATATCTCTGCCTTTATTCAGCCCAAGCCTTCATCTGAAAAGGCTACAGGCGAGCACAATGTTTCAGCCATCACTCAGGTCTTGCCACAAAAGCAGAAGGATCCAGGAACTTTTGCTATTCCTTGTACCATCGGGGATAGTAAATTTGAGAATTGCATGCTTGATTTAGGAGCGGGCATTAATGTTATGCCTACTTCCATTTATAATAACCTTAATCTTGGTCCTTTGCGGCATCTGAGTTTGATCGTCCGGTGGCGAGCAGAGCAACGCGCCCTGCCGGGGGTGGTGGAAGATGTTCAGTTCAAGTTAACGATTTAATTTTTCCTGTGATTTTTATATCCTAAACATGGAAGGAGAAACTAAGTCAAGCGGGGCTCCCATCATTTTAGGCGGGACCGTTCATGAAAAAGCGGCGAAAACTAAAATTGATGTTGATGATGGAACCATGTCCATGGAATTTGGTGACATTGTTGCAAAGTTTAACATTTTGATGCTATGAAATACCCCTTAGAAGAGCATTACTGCTTTTTCATATTGAACCGATCTACGAGTTGGTTGAGGACACTTGTTACGAATTGTTATCCTTTGGATTTTCCATCCTTATCCGGGTTTGATGATATTTATTCATGTGTTGATTGTCTTTGAAACTAACCTTTGTGTTGTATGTCTTTGAGATTGATCTTTGCCTTGCGCAGTGACATGTTTCCTACAGTGAAGCCGTTGTCAATGAAGTTGTTTATGAAGTTGTTTATGCGATTGATGCTCTTGACATCCCAGTTTGCCCCAAACACGCCATCCACCGAAAGCGGCCCAGATCTTAGAGAGTTGAAAACAACTCCCGGATAATCGAAATACGCTTATTTGGGAAGTGATGAAAAACTCCTGTTATTATCTCTTCTACCCTTGATTTCGATCAGGAAAATAAACTTTTGCAGGTTTTGAAGAAGCACAAGAAGGCAATTGGTTGGACATTAGCTGACATCCCAGGCATCAGTCCTTCCTTGTGTATGCACAGGATTTTACTAGAGGATGGTACGAAAGCGAGTGAAGGCAGACCCCAAAGGCGGCTTAATCCGTTGATCCTCGATGTCGTGAAGAAAGAGGTAACCAAACTCTTGCAAGCAGGTATTATTTACCCTATCTCTGACAGTAAATGGGTAAGCCCAGTACAGGTTGTACCTAAGAAATCTGGACTCACAGTGGTCAAAAATGAAAAGAATGAACTTGTCCCTACTAGAGTTCGAGAATAATTTGGAGGTTTGTATTGATTACAGGAGATTGAACCAGGCTACTAGGAAGGATCACTTCCCTTTACCGTTCATTGACCAAATGCTTGAACGGCTTGCTGGTAAATCACATTATTGCTTTCTTGATGGCTTTTCAGGTTACTTTCAAATTCATATTGCACCTGAAGATCAAGAAAAGACTACTTTTACGTGCCCATTCGGTACATTTGCTTACAGGAGGATGCCTTTTGGTCTTTGCAATGCTCCTGGCACTTTCCAGCGATGCATGATTAGCATTTTTGCTGATTTTATTGAAAATTGCATGGAAGTGTTTATGGATGATTTCACTGTTTATGGTTCTTCATTTGATGCATGTTTGAGCAGTTTAAATATGGTTTTGGAGAGATGCATCGAAACTAACCTTGTTTTAAATTATGAAAAATGCCATTTTATGGTTGAGCAGGAATTGTTTTGGGTCACATAATTTACGAAAAAGGAATTTCAGAGACCCTCGCTAAGATTGATGTGATTTCTACTTCGCCTTATCCATCTTGCATTCGCGAGATTCGTTCTTTTCTTGGTCATGCGAGTTTTACAGCGCTTCATTAAGGATTTCAAGAAGATAGCTCTTCCATTTGTCAACTTGCTGAAGAATGGCGTTACTTTCAACCGATGACAAATGCAAAGCAAAGCGTTTGGCGTCTTGAAGAAAGCATTGACCTCTGCTCCGTCATCCGGCCCCATTTGGACCCTCCCTTTTGAGATCATGTGTGATGCTTCTAACTATGCTGTTGGGGCGGTCCTTGCACAAAGAGTTGACAAGGCTGCCCATGTTATTTATTATGCTTCTAGGACTTTAGATTCTGCACAGTCTAATTACACCACCACCGAAAAAAGGAACTTACGGCTATTGTTTTTGCTCTTGATAAATTCGGATCATATTTGCTAGGTTCCAAGGTTGTTGTTTTTCATGACCATGCGACTTTAAAATATTTGTTGAAGAAGCGAAGCTTGAAACCGAGATTGATTCGGTGGATGTTGTTACTTCAAGAGTTTAATGTGGAGATTAAAGATAAAAGTGGAGTGAGAACTTGGTGGTGATCACTTGAGCGGGATAGAAAGGGATGAAGATCCTTATCCCATTCGGATGACTTTCCTGATGAGCAGCTTTTACTTATGCATGGAGTTACTCCTTGGTATGCTGATATTGTTAATTATCTTGTTGCTGGTATTTTTCCTACAGGTGCATCCAGGCCACAAATTCAAAAACTCAAGAGCGATGCCAAATATTATGTTTGGGATGATCCATACCTTTGGAAGTTTGGCAGTGATCAAGTAATTAGGAGATGTGTTCCCGACTATGAGATTGAATCAATTTTGCATTTTTCTCATGCATCTCAAGTCGGGGGACACTTTGGTCCTCAAAGGACTGCAAGAAAAGTCCTAGACTCAGGGTTCTATTGGCCCACTGTTTTTAAGGATGCTTATGAGACTTACCGCACTTGTAAGGAGTGTCAGATAGCAGGTACTGCCATCACTCGCAAGAGTGAAATGCCTCAGCAACCCATGCTTTTCTGTGAGGTATTTGATGTATGGGGAATCGACTTCATGGGTCCCTTTCCTATATCATTTGATTATGTTTCAAAGTGGGTAGAAGCCATTCCCACTAGGACTAATGATTCTAGAGTTGTTGCAGATTTTGTCAGGTCTAATATTTTTTGCAGGTTTGGAATACCGCGAGCTATCATAAGTGACCAAGGCACTCATTTCAGAATCGCACCATGGAAGCTTTGCTCGGAAGTATGGAGTTGTGCATAGAGTGTCAACCGCATATCACCCACAAACTAATGGGCAAGCGAGAGATCTCAAATAGGGAGATCAAAGCAGGTTTTAGAAAATGGTGCAGCCAAACGGGAAGGATCGAGCCGCCGTCTAGAAGAGCGCACTTTGGGCTCAAAGAGCGACTTTTCAAGACACCAATAGGGATGTCTCCCTATCGGCTTGTTTTTGGTAAGGCATGTCACCTTCTGTAGAGATAGAACACCGTGCTTATTGGGCAGAAAGAGTTGTAATTTGGAGCTACAACAAGCGTGTATTGAAAGAAAACTCGATTACAACGGCTTGAAGAGCTTTGGCTAGAGGCTTATGAAAGCTCTAGAATCTATAAAGAGAAAACTAAGCACTTCCATGATAAAATGATTTCTAGGAAGGAATTCTCTGTGGGCCAGCGGGTTTCTTTGTTTAATTCCCGCCTTAAGCTTATGGTCGGGAAACTTCGATCCAAATGGATTGGCCCTTTTGTTGTTACTAATGTTTTCCTCATGGTGCAAGTAGAGATTAAAAGTGCAGTCTGCATCGACAAAGTTTTCAAGGTCAATGGCAGCGCTAAAGCTATTCCATGAAAGTTCAGCGCTGAAGATGCCAACATAGAGGAGCTTTCTTTGGAAGCACCCAACTACTGCTGCTACTTGATCGGGAGTGCTTCATCCTTCTCTCTACTTTAATAGTTATGCCCTTTCATTGAGGACAATGCTTGTTTCAAGTGTGGGGAGGGAATCATTTGTTTTCTTTGCTTTTATTCGTTGTTTTTGTTTGTTTTCGGTTATATAAAAAAAAATTTGCATCTTTTTGAAAGTTTTGGGCTATAGATTAACTGAGTTTTAGGTTGTGGAGATTTGGGAAGAGTTCACAAGATCGGTATCGTTTAACACCGTGAATCTCCGCTTATGGAAATTAATTTGAATCCTTATTATGACATAGCCTTGAACTCTCACCCTCGGCTGACTCTTGAGTAGTTTATCTTTGCGATCAACACCATCTCACACATGCTCTATGTAAGGAGCCGATGAAAATAAGTGAGTGATCTTTCAAAAAAAAAAAAAAAAAAAAAAAAAAAAAAAAAGGGAATGCTCCTTCTAAGTTTGGTGACCCTCACCCGGTCACTTAACCCAACGGACGTAGAACCTACACAAGAAAAAAAAAAAAAAGAGAGAGATTCCCATTGTTAGTTGGTTGAGAGGCTTCAGTCTTTGAACTTGGTAGGGTGGATTACGGTCCAATCCCCGCAACTACAATTGGGTAAACAAGGGTAATGCCATTTAATTCAGAACCCTATGCAAAAAGGATCGAGTCACTAACGGCGATAGCCTTACTATAGGTGTGTGGAGATAACGGGCTTAATGTGATTGCGCCAGAATGAAAAAGAGGAAAAATGAGGATGGGTAAGTTAGACTTAGGCATAATAACATGGTTCAGAATGGTTTGTGTATTCAGGAGGCTCATGATTGCACAATTGTGGATTAGTGTTCATACGATGCCCTTAGTGTGCAAGATTAGTACCTATCAACACAATCCTAGCCGAAGAAAAGTCTCATGGGCGGAATGAGTAACTCATGGTGCTTGTGTGTTTGCTGAGTTTTTATTTTTATTTTTATTTTGCTCGGAGTGCAAAAGTTCAAGTGTGGGGGAATTTGATCAGTGCATTTTGATGCACGTTCTTCTATGTTTTTACTTAAGCATTTTTATGTTTTGCTTTGTTTATTTTTATGTTTTATAATGTTTTTCTAATTTAGTTTATTTTTGGCTTAATTTGATTTTCGTGTTTTATTTTCAGCTTTAGCAGCTTTGTGGAAAAATTCATAACTGGAGCTGCGAGTATCGGGTCGACGCGCTCTAATATGCGTTGAAAAGCCAAGAGAAAAAGCTACAACTTTCATGTTGCAGCAAAAAGCCAATTCGGAGCGCAAGAGTTTCAAATAATTCGTTGAAGTTCCAGACTTAATAAATATTTAGTTTTGGGCGGGTTTTTATGTTTTTGACCGTTGGTTTAGAACCCGGGAATCCTTGTTCTTTTTCCTTTAAAACCTAGCAGCCGCGGTATCTATTTCATCCTCCTCGTTTTTCACTATTCACAAAAAATACTTGATTGCTTGAATAACTTTCATGGAGAACTAATCATTGAGAGTTGATCTCTTTGTAAGAAGTTTCAGCGATGCTTTGAGGTTTTTACTCTATCAATTCAATTTCGTTTCTCTTTCAATTCTATTCTCGAATATTCATATGCTTAATGTGTATTTCATGGAATGGTTTTGATTAAATTCGCATGATTGTATTCACGATCTTTAATCGTTGTTTACGTCGCTTTGTCGTTAAACTACGTAGTAACTCGTGTTTGCTTAATTCACGATTGTGTTAATCCGTTTGCTTAATTCGGAATATAGGAATACCAATCATTATATATCTTTAAGCTTGACAATCGATATTTAACCGAATAGAGATCGAAGCCGCTTAGGGAATTGGTAAGGTAGAAACCGAGTGATTAGCGGAAAGCGAAAGCGATGGATTGACTTATTTTTTATAATCGCTTATTTTAATCAACTATTTATTCTGTTTGTTGAATCGGACTTTAAATCAAACATCCCCAATCCGATTTCGGTTGGTTAATTATCACACAAGAATCCTTGAGAGGCGATACTCGAGTTGTCGCTACACGTATACTATATTTTCAAAATACTCGTTTTTGATCCGTGCGCGACAATGGATCAGTCAATGGGAGGCGAGTCATGAGGACTCCATTATTGATGAGAGCGGGAGGGCAAATGGTACCACATGCATACTTACATTGCATACATTCTCATTAGTGCATGAATCTTTGTTGAGTGATGATTGGTGTGTTTGAGTCTGCTGTGAACTATGATTATATATATATTGCTTATTATCACTTTTATTATATAGTTCGAGACTCACCCTTTCATGTTGTTGTTTACCACAGGTAGTCATGAGTGAGGGCTTTCTACCTTCACTACTCCCCGAGTCGGTCTGCTCTGATACGTAGCACCTAGGGGTTGGGGTTATGAACTATAGTTGTCTTGTTTTGCTCTTTGATGAGCCTTCTATGTATTGTTTTGAGGCTCTTTGAATTATCTTTGTTGAGATCATGAGTATTTTCCGCTGCATTATGCGAAATTATATTTCTATGAGTTTATCTAATGGTGTTACGTATTCCGATTTTGTTTATGAGAGAGAGGTGTGACGCTCCATTTTATTGAGGAATGATTTATGTTATACTATTAGTGTGCTGAATGACTATGGCTAAATTGTGGTTCGCCACTAAGGCGTAATTTCTTTATTTGGTGTATTTACAAAGGGCATCTTTGAGAGCCTTGCAAAGGTGGCCAATGCACATTGCAAGTAGTATCGATTACGAGTAATCCCATAGTCGGCCCAGTTCACTATTTTATAACACACTAAACTAAAAGATGACCAGAAATGATTTTTGTATACTCTGATTTTTGATTTAAATTACCGGGTAGAAATGGGGTGTTACAAAGCGTAAGTGTATGGGAGTTGACGTGTAGTTGCCGAAGTGTAGAGTATGGGTATCGAGGTGGAGTGTGGTGCCCCAAAGTGCAGTGTGGTGTGACGAAGGGTAGTGTGTGTGTGCCGAGGTGCAGTGTAGTAAGCCAAAGTGCAGTGTGGTGTGACAAAGGGTAGTGTGTGTGTGCCGAGGTGCAGTGTACTGCGCCAAAGTGTAGTGTCGTGTGACGAAGGGTAGGGTGTGTGTGCCGAGGTGTAGTGTGGTGCGCCAAAGTGCAGTGTGGTGTGACGAAGGGTAGTGTGTGTGTGTGCCGAGGTGCAGTGTGAGTGTGCCGAGGTACAGTTTTGATGCCAGTGTAGCGCAGGTTGCTGCGAGGCCAATTTTGGGTGTTGTTTGGGTGCCAAGTACCGATGTGTTGATGTAGCCATAGAGCTAGTAACCGATGTGTTGATGATTAGCCATAGAGCTAGTGACTGATGTAGTGACGTTAGCCATAATGCTATTGATGAGGAGTTGGTGAATTATTGCGACGAAGGCTGCGGTCTTGGAGCTATGCTCAAAAAGACGTATATGGGCTTCGGCCATTGTATCAAAGCGACAGATATGGGCTTCGGCCATTGTATCAAAAGGACGGTGTTAATTCATACATGATGTGATTGTTTGTGGTTGATGCATTGTTCATGGAGTCACATGCCTCATATGCATCTAGCGACGGTGATAGGCTTCGGCCTCGATATTGTAGTCTTCTGTCTTCATATTGTAACACCCCAAAGTAATTCAATTATTTATTTAATTGGGTTATTTAAGGTTTACAACATTTTAATTAAACTAAGTGAGTAATGTAGAGTGTTTAGTTCATTTAGGAAGTGCTTAAGTATTTAAAGAGGTGAGTGTAGAGGCCCATGATTTATTAGAGGCCCATGGCCATTAAGAAGCCCATGGTGCATGACTAAAAAGGGGAAGCCGTAGGAAGAAACTCATTGTAACAAAAATGTCAAGAAAAGTCAAAGGAAAGTAAGAGAGAGAAGTTGGTAGGTGAGATTAGTTTCTAGAGAGAAGAAGGAGAACATTGGAGTGGAAAGAGCTCGGAATCAAGGGAGAAGAGAGCTGTGAGCGTTAACTGGAAGGTTTCAGTGAAGAGAGTGTGTTCTACTCAACTTATCAAGGTAGGCCGAGTAGAGCAGGTGAGATAGTTTTAGAGAGAGGAAGAGGAATCTGGCGTGGAAGAGCTCAATGCCAAGGAGGAGGAGCTGAAATGTTGGTGATGGTTGGTGATTCTTGGTGGATCGGGAAGGCTTGGTGGAGAGAGTGCTACTTCTTCAATCTTTTTGAGGTTAGGGGGTTCTCTCTTTCATCTATAATAGGATATATGATGTGTGTTATGTGTGAGCAGACTCTAGGAATGATTTCTGAGCTGCCTTGTGTGTTTTGAGTGTTTGATATGCTTGAAGTTGTGTTTTAGCTTCACTTCGGTGAAGTGGGGTCGTGTTTGAAGTTATGCTTTGATGTTGTGTTTTTGGCTCATTTCAGGGGAGTCGTATAGAGTGGATGGGAGAGTTGGTCATTACGAGGGATCAAGGAGTGAAATGGGAGCTGGGGAGACTCTTAGTCCCAGTGAGCTAGAGTGAGTGAGAGTTAGCAACATAGTCTTGGAGAGGTTCTTAAGGATTAGGCTTAGGATAACAGGGGAGTAGCTGAGGACGTACATCATAAAGTGACGAGCGTGCGTTTGAGTTAAATGGAGTAGTCGTCTTAGGATTGCCGAGGTGAAGTTACCTTCCAAATGTAAGTTGTAACTTAAGTGAATGGTTGTAAGTGTCCAGAACGTAAATAACTATGTCCTAGGAGCCAAGGTGAATGATAGAGCAAAAGTGACTAAGTGTAAGAGCATCTGAGACTAAATATAGGTGTCAGAATGTACTAGTCGAGGTGTAGGGTAAGTATGCCGAGGTGTGACTACCGAAGTGCAGTTGATAGCGTATAGCGTGTAGTAACCGAGGTGTTGAGGCCGAGATATAGTGCATAAATACTTTAGCGAGATGTAGTGTACTTGCCGAGGTGAGGCGTTGCGATTAGGTGAGAAATGTCAAGTATGAGTTAACTGAGGTAGTGGTGTAGGAGTGAGGAGAAGTAGTACGCGTAGTGGAACGAGTGTACATTAAGTGAAGTAAGTGTGCGCAAGGCAAGGCGCCTAGGTGTGCCGAGATACATAGTGAGCGAGCCGAGGTGCCTGTTAACGCTAGTGTTGCACAGGATGTTGCTGGACACAACTGTGAGTGTCGTTTTAAGTACCAAGTACGTGAGTGGTTGAAAATGGTGAAGTGTGTGCGTGAGGTTAAGTACATGCGTGAAGTGAAGTGAGTGAGTGTGAAGTAAGGTGAGGATGCGCGTAGTGAAATGAGTATGCGCGAAGTGAGGTGCCCTGCTATGCCGAGGTGCATTGCCTAGCTATGCCGAGGTGCATGTAGCGTCGAGGTGTGCCTTTAAGGCGCGCCGAGGTGCCGTTTTAACACTCTATAGCGTAAGTAGTTGTTGAACATGCTTGTGAGTGTTATTTAATGCCAATTTCGTTTAAGTGGCTGAATGGTGTAGTCAATGTTGGGTTCCTAGGTGACGTTTAGCCCTAGGTGACGTTGTGGCTCTCGTAGTGACCGTTTGGTCCACTACCAGGCGCCGAGGTGGTTGGTGAGCTATGGACGATGGCCTTAGTGCTGTGGGCCAATGTAAAGACGTCGGCCTTAGTCCAGAGAATGACATATGTGCGTTGTTTGGTCTTATGACTATGTGTAGAGGAGTATTACATGATGAAGTCCCTGATGGGCATTAAAATAAAAATGGTGAAAGCAGAGGACTTCGGTCCTATTGATGATGCAGAGGACTTCGGTCCTATTGATGATGCAGAGGACTTCGGTCCTAGAGGTGAGCAGAGGACTTAGGTTCTATTTATGAAATAAAAGGCTGCGGTCTAATTGGTGAGTACTGAAATGGTGCTATGATTTAATTGAATAATGTATATGTTGTGCATTGTTCATGGCGTCGCATAAATCATAAGCATTTGGTGAAAGCAGGGGACTTCGGTCCTATGGTGAAAGCAGAGGACTTCGGTCCTAGGACTTCGGTCCAACGGTGTAGCAGAAGACTTCGGTCTTAATGGATCCATCATGCATATACCCTGAAAGGATGGGTTGCATCATTCATATAAATCATGCACTGATTGGTAGTATTATTGTGTGTTATGAACTAAGGTGTCATAACCTGCTGAGAGGGTTGTTTTGTGAGAGCCGAGTCGTTCTGGTGTCTCTACGTGTTTTTCTCTAGCATAATGATTATCATATATTTTATTATTTGTGAAAAGAGACTCACCCTAGCATTTTTATTGTTGCTTGCTCTCGTGGCGACAAACAGGTGATGTGCAGGTGATCCTGAGTGAAGGTCCTTTCTTCCCTCAGTCTAGTTGTGGCGTCTTGCTCTGTGACGTCGAACTGGGGAGCCGGGTAGTCTATTAGTGGATTAAGATTAGTGTTGAACTGTAATGAATATTTGTAGTAGAATTTGAGGGTTCGCCCCATTAAAACCTGGCTATGTATCTTGCAATTATATGTTATTAATTGAAAAGTATTATATTTTCAGTGAAAGTGATGTTTGATGAACGTAGCATTCCCTTGAGGATGTATCTTTAAAAAAAAAAAACGATTTTGAACTCTGATTTTTATAAATTAAAGTATTAATAGTAAGGGGGTGTTACAAGTTGGTATCAGAGCAAAAGTTCGGTCTGTCCGGCCAAGTTTGTCCAGTCGTAGTGTCTCAGAGATCCCTTGTTGATCTCCAACAGAGAGTTGTTGTAGATTTTGTTTAGTTGTTTGCAGCTGTTGATTGTAGCATTGCTTGTAGTTGTTTATGACTGTGGTTTGTATTAAGTGAGGTATGTGTGATTAGAAGAGCATTTTAACGACGTCAAAGGAGTAGGAGTCGTGACGACGCCTTCGTACTCTGGACTGCGTTAAAAGCCCTTCAATGTGAAAGGTTTAAATTTTGAAAAGACGTAGTTTTGTGACCTTGACTAAATTGGATGCGTGAGTAGGAGGGACTGATCACCCCGATAACTCATTCCCAATGAAAGAGGTGACAATAACTCGTAATTAATATATTTTTTGGATAGGTACTAATTACAACTTGAATAATTGAGTGGTGTTTCGATTTGTGTGTTGTATGGATATTGGTGTGTCCTTGATTTGGGGACTGATAGTAGGGAGATGTAGGGATAAGGGTTGACACTTGGGATTTAAAATTCATGCAAAGAAAATAGAGCATGCCTTTTGGAAAAAGTTTAGAAAAATGATTTCTGGAAAGCCTAAGGTAGAAGAATTGTTCTTAAAAGTATGGTAGTCGAGGGAGTACCTATATAGGATCTGGATGATAGTGTGTACTTTGTTTGCGTTACTTCACTTTGATGAAGCTGTGGTGTTTGTAATGAGTTGGTCATGTGAGAGACCAAGGAGAGGAGTGGGAGTTGAGGAACACTCAGCCCCAGTGAGTTGGTGTTGGTGTTGTCTCCTTCGTGGAGTTCTTGGAGAGTGTTGGATTGGTTTTGAAGGTATAAGTGTATAATAGTGGTGCGTAAGGGTAGTTAAGACCGTTGTGAGTGTCTACTCGGGTTTACCGAGGTGTGTTGTAGTTATACCGAGTTGTAGGAATTGAAGAACAATGTATAAGTATATCTGCGTATAGTTACTGATGTGTAGGCGTTGAATTATAGTGGAATCTACCGAGGTATGAGGGTTCTGAGGTGGAGCTTTGGACTTAGGTGTAAGTGTGGCTAAGTCCCAACGTGGAAGTCGAATTGTAGCCGCCGAGTTGTGGCATAGGTAAACCGAGATGAATAATAATAGACTGTTGTTCCTAAGTGTTACCGAGTTGAAATGCTGTGTTTTGGTGTTGTGCCGAGGGGTGGGGGGTAGCCTTCAAGGAAATGGTTAATCCTTAGGAGAAGTCGTTTGGTGACACATGGGTCCCTAAGTGTTGGTGAGTTGTGCGTAGTCATAGAGATAGTGGCTGACGTAGTGTGGTTAGCTTTAGAACTATGGTTTGGGTGTCTTTGAATTAGAGAATTGATAGTAGATGAAGGTTAGGCGCCATTCTAAAGCGAAGTATTCTTCGTGTGTGTGTCTCGGCGTATACCGAGGTGTGGCGTGTCGCTGTAGCGCGTAATGTGTGTTTTGGGCGTGGGGTGCCAGAAGTGTGCATGCCCCTTGCGTTTTGTTTTAGTGGCGTGTTGCGCGCACTTTGTACTGGACGCAACTCACTGAGTAAGGGGAGCTCTCTTCCATGCGTAATTTAGTGTTTATGCCGAGTGTTTTTGCATGAATGATTCTGATTGAGTTCTGCATGCGTGCCTATGTGTTCTTTAAGTATTCTGGTTGTGTTACTTCACCTTGGTGAAGATTGTAATGGTTAATTTCTGGGCTAGTCACGAAAGTGACCATGGAGAGGAAATGAGAGCTCGTGAGAGTTTAAGAGGGTGTGTTCTTGAGTTTAATCCTAGTCAGGAGCACCTAAAGAGAGGAAGGAGAATTTAGGCGCACGTGATCGTAGAGAAAGCTGAAGTGCATGAGGGTTTACGCACGACGTAAGTGTTGAAGCGTAGTTTGTAACACCCCAATTCTACCCGGCAGTTTAATTCAAAAATCAGAGTGTAAAAATCATTTTTCTCATTTAATGGAGTGTTACGCTCCTCTCTTAAAAATGCTCACGATCGTTTATTTCGAGAAAAATGCATAGATACATAGCACCATACAACACGTGGGATAAAATCTCATGTCACGCAACGGAAATAAAATACATCTCAAAACAAGTACTCAGTAATCTCAAATAGTACACAATACACATGAAGGCTCACAATGAGCGAAATAAAATCAAATAACGGTCTAAACCCCAACCCCTAGGTGCTACGTATCAGAGCAGACCGACTCGGGGAGTAGTGAAGGTAGAAAGCCCTCACTCATGACTACCTGTGGTAAACAACAACAGAAAGGGTGAGTCTCGAACTATATAATAAAAGTGATAATAAGCAATATATACAATCATAGTTTACAGCATAATCAAACACACCAATCATCACTCAATAATATTCATGCACTCATGAGAATGTATGCAATGTAGTTATGCATGTGGTACCATTTGCCCTCCGGCGTTCTCAATATTTGCCCTCCGGCATTCTCATCAATAATGGAGTCCTCATCACTGCCCTCGGCCGCCCTCAAGAGCTTCACAATCATTTTATAAGCTCTACGACCGCAGCCGAATGTATGCATGAGACTCCATGTAACAACACAACCACATTCTCAAACATCTCAATGCACGCACTAACTCTTACCTCAGTATCAATCTCATTTTATAGCCCTCATGGCTTGGCCCTCCGGCTCATGCCCCCATGGCATTCTCAGTCATCTCATTATACACTCTCAACGCAATTAAGTCCCAAGGACTATTCTCATCGAGAGGGCTCAACCTCACTCAAGGACCTAAACCACCATCTAGGGCCCAAACTGTCACCTAGGAACCAAAACAACACACACTCAGCACTTGCAAAGCACTGGTGCCATTTTCCCACATTCGGCGCGCGCTGGTGCAACACACAAAGACTAGGCGCGGAAACTCAAGACTTTGGCGCCCGTGGCAACACGGCCATCGGGCGCCACTTTTCTAGCAACTGGGCGCCTGGGCAACACAGACCTAGACACAAACTAAGACACGCCTGCATACACGATCTCGAACTGTGCACCGCCTAGGCGCCTGGCAAAGACAGATTTGGCGCCCCAACCGACCCAAAGACCCACAACACTTGCAAACCAAAAACCACTCGAGCCAAAAACACTTAAAATTGAATTTGGGCGGTGAATACAAAATTTGCACGAGAAAATGTGCCCGTGAATACAAGTTTCACTCCCGGCCCCAAAATACCCACATTCTCGCGCCTGCACAAAGAAACACCCACTCACAAGACTCAAAGCGAAGGCACTGGGCGCCATTCCCAAAGAACTTGGCGCCTGTGCAAAGAACACCCCGCACACAAACACAACTCCAAAGACATGAACAAGAACCCAGCGCCAATTCCCAAAGAAAGTGGCGCCTGCATCAGAAGAACACAAAGACCATAGCCTCATCACATAAAGGCACTGTGGCACGTAATCCTAGCCCCTTGGCGCCTATACCTCAAAAATCCCCAATTCTCAATTCCTTCCAATTCTTACCACCATATATCATTCAAATTCACTCTATAATCATTTTAACATATTCAATTTCACATTTCAAACATCAATTCACACCAAAACACGAAATCAAGCACATAAACCCTAACATTAAGCCCTAAATCAATTTCTCATGCAATTTCATCAAATTCACTCAATCAAATTCAATCAATCATTCAATTATCAACAAATAGGGACACTATGACTCCTATACAACCTATTATACCCTCTATTATAGAGTGAGACTCCCCTTACCTTGATTTAACCGTAGAAACTCTCTTTCTCCGAGTCACGTACAAGAACCACAGCAACAAATCTCCTTCTCCTTCCTTTCTCCTTGGTGCGATCCAATCCTTCTCTCCACACTAGGGTTTTGCGCCGTATTTCTTCTCCTTTCTCTCTTCTCTCTTCGCAAGTTTCTTTCTTTTTCCTTTCTCTTGCACAATGATGCGAAATGCATCACCCAAGGAGCCTAAGTCATTGGGCTTGGGCTCTGGGCCAATCCTGCGATTCCAAGATCTCCAATACCCCTCCCTTCAATTAAAATAAAATACTAAATTATAAACACCATATTATAATTTAATATAATTAAAAATAGTGCAACACTTAAACAATTTAATCAATTTCTTAATTAAATTATTTGGGATGTTACAACTCTCCCCCACTTAGGAGATTTCGTCCTCGAAATTCATACCTGAGTCAAATAACTCTGGATAAGACTCCCGCATCTTGCTCTCCAGCTCCCAAGTCATACTCTCACCAAAGCAGGCTCCCAACCACACTACCTTGACCAAGGCAATGTCTTTCCTCTCAACACCTTCACTTCTCTATCATCAATCCTCACTGGCATAGTCTCCACAGTGAGGTTCTCACGTACCTCCACATCATCCATGTGAATCACATGAGATGGGTCTGGAATATACTTCCGAAGCAAAGCCACCCTATAAGCAACCTTTCCAACCCTCTCAGTGATCTGGTACGGCCCAATAAACCTTGGAGTTAACTTCTTTGCCTTCAGAGCACGCCCAACACCAGTCATAGGCGTGACCCTCAAGAACACATGCTCACCACCAAACTCCAAGTCCTTCCTCCTCTTATCATGATAACTTTTCTGCCGGCTCTGGGACTCTTTCATTTTCTCCCTGATCATTTTCACTTTCTCCGTAGTCTCCCTAACCAACTCTGGTCCAAGAACAACACTCTCCCCGGACTCATGCCAACACAAAGGTGTCATGCACCTCCGCCCATACAGTGCCTCGAAAGGAGCCATCCCTATGCTCGAATGATAGCTGTTATTATAAGTGAACTCAATCAGTGGGAGATGTGTATCCCACACACCTCCCTGCTCTAGCACACAAGCTCTCAAAAGATCCTCCAAAGACCTGGATGGTTCTCTCTCTCGACCATCGGTCCGAGGATGATAAGTCAACTCAACCTCGCCTTGGACCCCAAAGCCTCCCTCGCAAGCTTCCCCAAAACTCCGACGTAAACCTCGGGTCTCTGTCCGACACAATACTCTTCGGAACCCCATGGAGCTTCACAATCACCTGAATGTATATTCTAGCCAACTTTGGCACAGGATAGGTGATGTTGATAGGAATAAAATGGGCAGACTTGGTCAACCTATCCACAATCACCCAAATAGTGTCGACCCTCTCGCAAGATTTGGCAACCCACCACAAAGTCCATGGAAATGCTGTCCCACTTCCATTCCGAATCTCTAAAGGTTGCATCAGCCCCGCAGGCTTCTGATGCTCAATCTTTGACTTCTGGCAAGTCAAACATGCATAAACAAATTGTGCTACATCTCTCTTCATACCAGGCCACCAAAACAGTTTCTTCAGATCATGATACATCTTAGTAGCACCTGGATGAATGCTCAACTTACTCCTATGGCTCTCCTCAAGTATCATCTTCTTCAACTCAAAGATCATCAGGAACACAAATTGCTCTCTCGAATCTCAACACACCCCGGGAATCTAACTCGTAATCCCCATCAATGACTTGCTCACCAAAGAACCAAAGCAAGTCTACCGACTTCACATCTAACTTCACGGGCGTCTCGATACTAACCAAGAAGTCATTCCCAATCCTCAAGATACCCAATCGACACTGCGGGGTGTTACCTCACAAACTGGACTCAAGTCACGGAATTGCTCAATCAACTCCAATTCCTCACCATCATAGTGACATATGCAAAGTCTTCCGACTTAAAGCATCACCACGACATTAGCTTTGCGGGGTGATAGTTCAAGCCGAAATCATAATCCTTCAAAGAGACTCTAACCAACGCTCTGTCTCATATTCAGCTCCTTCTGGTCAAACAAGTACTTCAGACTCTTGTGATCACTGAACACTTCGAATCTGGTACCATAGAGGTAGTGTCTCCAAATTTTCAGTACAAACACAATAGCAGCCAACTCTAAGTCATGAGTACGATAGTTCTTCTCATGTGTCCTCAACTGCCGAGACGCATACGCAACTACCTTCCCATCCTGCATCAACACACCTCCCAAACCCATCTTGGAGGCGTCACAGTACACAACAAAAGGTTGCTCTGGCACAGGCAACACTAACACTGGAGACGTGGTCAACCTCCTCTTCGGCTCTTGGAAGCTCTCTTCACACTTTGCATCCCACACAAATGCCTTTCCTTTACAGGTCAATCGAGTCAATGGAAGGGCTAGCTTAGAGAACCCTTCAATAAACCTCTTGTAGTAACCAGCCAACCCCAAGAAACTCCTGATCTCAGTCACAGACTTTGGGCTCTCCCACTGCAACACTGCATCAACCTTGGCTGGATCCACAGCTATACCATCCCCAGAAATAATATGACTCAAGAAGCTCACCTCATGCAACCAGAACTCACACTTTGACAACTTGGCATACAACTTCCTCTCTTTCAAGACCTCTAGCACCAACCTCAAGTGCTCTACATGCTCTTCCTCGATTTTGAGTACACCAGATATCATCAATAAAAGCGACCACAAACCGATCCAGATAGCTATGGAAGATTCGGTTCATGTACTCCATAAACACCCTCGGTGCATTTGTGACACCAAACGGCATTACAGAGTACTCATAATGCCCATACCTCGCTCGAACGCTGCTCGGATGTCTTCATCCTTCACCTTAACTGGTGATACCGGACCTCAAGTCAATCTTGCTAAACACTTTAGCACCCACCACCGATCCATCGGATCATCTATCCTCGGGAGAGGATACTTATTCTTGATAGTTACTTTATTCAATTTATGCGTAGTCCACGCACGCACGCATACTCCCATCCTTCTTCTTTACCAACAAAACCGAGCTCCCATGGTGACACACTAGGCCTCACAAATTTCTTCTCAAGAAGCTCCTCTAATCGCTTATTCAACTCGGATAACTCGTTAAGTCGACATCCGTGCACGGCACATAGACACAGTGCCTAGTACGTGCACAAGCTCAATCCCGAACTCAACTTCCCTCTCTGGGGCACACTAGGAATCCCATCAGAAACACTTCAGGAACTCACACACCACCAGTAATCCCGTCAACTACACTTGGTTCTCAGCAGACATAGACGCCATCAAAGCAAAGCAATGAGACCACCCTCTTTCATTACCCGCGCAATTTGCTCAGCAGACAAAGAGCAGCACTCTTCCTCTTCGGGAAGAAGAAAACTAACCAGACTTACTAGAACGGTTGATGTGTACATGGTTATCTACTAACCACCCATGCCCGTAATCACATCTAACCCACCCAAAGGCAAACAAATCGAGATCAACTGTAAAATCTCTGCCAAGACCGACAGAGGACACCTAGCACACATTAGAGAAGTAGTTCACGGACCCTTAGCCGTGGAGTGTCGATAACCATCCCTCTCCATAGTAGACAACACTAGATTCAATTTTTCAAAGACAAAATGTATAATAAAAGAGTGCGTAGCACCCGTGTCAATAATAGCAACTAAAGGTGTACCATAGATGAAACATGTACCTCGATATCATTAGGTCCCTCTCGAACTCGCCAATGCAAACACTCTCCCAAAGTGGATCTTTCCTTCTTAGGCTTGGTGCACTTGAAGCTAATGTGACCCGGCTTCACCACAGTTGAAACACACAGCTTCTGGCGATCACACTCGGATGCCATGTGACCATTCTTCCCACACTTAAAACATCTCTTCACTTCCATCTTACAATCAAAGCTCTTGTGACTGGCTTGTCACACTTGAAACACACAACATCGATGGGGGCGTCTCCCACTTGGCTTCTTGCCCTCATGATACCTCCTACCCTCAAAGCAGACTGCCTTCCACCATTATACTTGTTACTATCCGCATACCTCTGCTTTCCCTTGTCACAGACGCCTCATAAGGCTTACCCTGTTATGAAATTTCCTCTCGGTCTCTCATGACCCTAGAGCGGGCATTTTGTCTTCCTCATAAATCCCGCAGTGAGCCTACCAAATCAGCCAAATACTCTAATCTTCTCGATATCCCACACCGCTTGATATCGGCTCTCATCCATTCTCAAATTTAATGCACTTTGAGAATTCAGCCCCGCCAAAGATAATGGGGATAGAACTTGGCCAACTCGTGAACTTGGCAAAGATACTCGAGAATGCACATACTTCCCCGCCTCGGTTCAAGGAATTCCGGCTCTTTCTTACCTCTAACGCCCTCCGGAAATACTTCCTCAAGAATTCCCTTCGAACACACGCCCCATGTAATCTCCTCTGCGCAAAGACCCAACCTCTCACCGGGTCTCCACCACTACCATCGCCTCTTCAGATAAAGTATGAGTACGTGCACGACTTTTCTCGCTCATCGGTGCAACTAATCACCTCAAGATCCTCTCAATCTCCTTCACCAAGTCAATGCACCATCCGGTTGTACCTCCCTCAAGGTAGGGGTTCTCTCTTGAATGTTGCCGATGCATGGTCTCTCAGATTCTGTTGCGCCCCCATAACTTGTGCTATGGCTTGCAACGCCTCAAAGAAGTGCAAAGATCAACTCTTTCCGCCATATCAACCTAACACTGCAAAGATAAACAACCATTCGTAACTAATTCAAGACTCCTAACTGGCCATACACAACATGACAAACAGACACACTTGGTCTGGACAGACCGAACTTTTGCTCTCGATACCACTAATGTAACACCCCAATTCTACCCCCAGCTTTAATTCAAAAATCAGAGTGTAAAAATCATTTTTCTCATTTAATGGAGTGTTACGCTCCTCTCTTAAAAATGCTCAACGATCGCAAACTCGTAAAAATGCATAGATACATAGCACCATACAACACGTGGGATAAAATCTCATGTCACGCAAATGGAAATAAAATACATCTCAAAACAAGTACTCAGTAATCTCAAATAGTACACAATACACATGAAGGCTCACAATGAGCGAAATAAAATCAAATAACGGTCTAAACCCCAACCCCCCAGGTGCTACGATCGAGCGGCACCGACTCGGGGAGTAGTGAAGGTAGAAAGCCCTCACTCATGACTACCTGTGGTAAACAACAAATGTAAAGGGTGAGTCTCGAACTATATAATAAAAGTGATAATAAGCAATATATACAATCATAGTTTACAGCATAATCAAACACACCAATCATCACTCAATAATATTCATGCACTCATGAGAATGTATGCAATGTAGTTATGCATGTGGTACCATTTGCCCTCCGGCGTTCTCAATATTTGCCCTCCGGCATTCTCATCAATAATGGAGTCCTCATGACTCTGGCCCTCCGGCCGCCCTCAGGCTTCACAATCATTTTATAAGCTCCACGACCGCAGCCGAATGTATGCATGAGACTCCATGTAACAACACAACCACATTCTCAAACATCTCAATGCACGCACTAACTCTATCCTCAGTATCAATCTCATTTTATAGCCCTCATGGCTTGGCCCTCCGTCTCATGCCCCCATGGCATTCTCAGTCATCTCATTATACACTCTCAACGCAATTAAGTCCCAAGGACTATTCTCATCGAGAGGGCTCAACCTCACTCAAGGACCTAAACCACCATCTAGGGCCCAAACTGTCACCTAGGAACCAAAACAACACACACTCAGCACTTGGGCACCAGCGCCATTTTCCCACATTCGCGCCCCGGTGCAACACAAAGACTAGCGCGCGTAAACTCAAGACTTTGGCGCCCCGTGGCAACACCCACCGGGCGCCACTTTTCTAGCAACTGGCGCCTCGGGCAACACGCACTCTAGACACAAACTAAGACACGCCTGCATACGCCTCGCACATGTGCACCGGCCTAGGCGCCACTGGCGACATGGGGTTTTGGCGCCCCAACCGACCCAAAGACACCACAACACTTGCAAAACAAAAACCACTCGAGCCAAAACACTTAAAATTGAATTTGGGCGGTGAATACAAAATTTGGCACGAGAAAATGTGCCTGTAAATACAAGTTTCACTCCCCGGCCCCAAAATACCCACATTCTCGCGCGCGGGACAAAGAAACACCCACTCACAAGATTTAAACAGCGATTGCACCTGGGCGCCATTCCCAAAGAACTTGGCGCCAGACAAAGAACACACCGCACACAAACACAACTCCAAAGACATGAACAAGAAGAACCTGCACGCCAATTCCCCAAAGAAAGTGGCGCTGCAGCAAGAACACAAAGACCATAGCCTCATCACATAAAGGCATGTGGCGCTGAATCCTAGCCCTTTGGCGCCTTATACCTCAAATATCCCCAATTCTCAATTCCTTCCAATTCTAACCACCATATATCATTCAAATTCACTCTATAATCATTTTAACATATTCAATTTCACATTTCAAACATCAATTCACACCAAAACACGAAATCAAGCACATAAACCCTAACATTAAGCCCTAAATCAATTTCTCATGCAATTTCATCAAATTCACTCAATCAAATTAAATTAATCATTCAATTATCAACAAATAGGGACACTATGACTCCTATACAACCTATTATACCCTCTATTATAGAGTGAGACTCCCCTTACCTTGATTTAACCGTAGAAACTCTCTTTCTCCGAGTCACGTACAAGAACCACAGCAACAAATCTCCTTCTCCTTCCTTTCTCCTTGGTGCGATCCAATCCTTCTCTCCACACTAGGGTTTTGCGCCGTATTTCTTCTCCTTTCTCTCTTCTCTCTTCGCAAGTTTCTTTCTTTTTCCTTTCTCTTGCACAATGATGCGAAATGCATCACTCCAAGGAGCCTAAGTCATTGGGCTTGGGCTCCTGGGCCAATCCTTCATAGATAAACTTGATTATGTGTTGGTAATGTTTAAGGACATGCCTTGATTTTGTTTTGGTTCAATAGAGGCATCATGTGGCAGTGGGAAACCATTAGTAATCTATGAAGAGGATGTTTTTCTGAGTTCCTGCCACTATCACAGAATGTATGGTGATATACTTGGTGATATGTCATTGGGTTTTTGGCTAAAGGCACTAATATTTGTTCTCCATAAGGAATTATTGCATGTTCTCATGGCTAGTATGAAGGATGACAATTGGCAACCCGCTACTAGACAATTGGAAAATGATAACTAATTGGCATAATCGGCCATTGGTACATGGAAGGATGGCCTTGTGATAACTATCATGGTATCAAGGAAGGCTTTGCCTTGTGATTGGGAGGTATCCAAGCAAATTCTATGGTGCCTATGGCTTTGTTAAATTCTGACAGAATGTTTGACATTCCAGTTATACTCCACTCCTTCCTAACTGTCTGTCTTGGACTGCAACTTAGAGCATCTAAAATTCTATTTTGGAATCCAAAATTTGTAATGGTTGAGTCTTTTGGCCGTAACTACATACGAATATGCAAGCAAAGTTAAGTACAAAGTTTATTCCTTTTGTTTATTAGTTGCTCTCCATAATTGTAGTTGTCAGTAATCAAAATCTGATTGCGCTCCTTACCTTGTGGATCTAGCGGTGGTGAATATGTAGAATGCTTTCTACAAATAATTTTACAGGACAATACCAGAAGCATTAGGCAATTTGAAGAATCTCACTCAATTGTAAGTGATATGATATGATACAACTTTTCTCCTTAGTTTACATTTTATCTATTTGTTAAATTCTCAAATCACTTTATATTTTTCGTAGTAGAATAGATGGGAGCAAAGATATCCTGGAAAGATCCCTAGTTTCGGGAATTGAGAAATTGCTTAATCACTAGGTCACATTCCCGACTACATAGGCAAAATGGAAAGTTTAAAACTCTGTAAGTTGCAACGTCGGTATATTATGCTTATATATGCTTGAAATTATATAATTTTACTTCAAAACTTAATGTGTAAGAAAGAAGAGAAATTTGAGATTCGCTAGATTATTATATTATTTTACTTGATAGAGTAAAATTAAATGGAAGTGATTGAAGTTATTCTCCGCCCCGTTTTTCTAATGCATGTAAAATCTGTTTCTTGTCTAGAACAATGAATAGAATAGTGAGGGTAATGGAGAAAGATGCACAATATGCAAATGTTCTTGAGATCACATGTCTTTTGTTGTCCATGTATATTATGGCAAATGACTAATTATAAGTAAATGATTTCTTAATTTGCAGTTTTGTTTTGGGCTTTGAAGTTGTTTCCATGCTAATAGTCAAAGTAGCTTCAGGGTATATGATATTCTCTTTTTCTTTTGAGTAATCTTTTGGTTATGTTGGTGCTTGTTTTGGGTTTAATCGTCGCCCTCAAAGGTCGGTCTCTCAATTTCTTCTTCTTGAGTTTGTTTGGTATCTTTTTGTTGCAAATTGTTGTTTCATATATTTGAGTTAGTTGCATGTGCTTGATAATTAGTACTCTATGTATGAAATTCATAACTCGCCATTAAAGTTCTTGTTTGTTAGCCATAGGCTCCTAGTAATCGTTGTTAACAAATTGTATCATTTCTTTGATAGCTTTATATTTTTATATTATAATGGATCTTTGTTCTTAAATATTCTAAGATACCTAGGCGTAAAAGATATACTGTACAAACCAAAGCTATACTAGATGATGTTATCTCGAGCCTTGAGCTAGCCAACTTAAAATCAAGGTGGATGATATTATTCTTATTACTATAGTACCCTTTATTTGTTGCTCTTGTTCCAGTTTTATGTATTTATTATCTCTCCCAGGTTATGGTGGCTTTGGTGAGATGCTTCTACTTCTAACTAAACCTTGTGATCCTCATGTTCTCCTTTGGAATCTATTCTCACTCTACAGTTCGGTGGGTTGGTGTATATATATGGACATTGTGTTAGTCCTTGCAATAGCTCAAAGACTCAACATGAGCTCTTACTAGTGATCTTGTATAAGTTTACTAAGTACTCTAGAATCTAGGTGCTTAGTCTTTCAGTTATAACAATATTTGTAGATTTTTTGTAAGAAACTTGTAGATGTTATAGGATTAATAACTTGAATTGTATGATATTAAATTTCAATAGAATTTGAAGTACTTTTATGAATTTATTACTGTCTAGAAATAACTTTGTATATCAGGATTTTATAAATTGACAATTGATATCTATTAATAGTGCCAATTAATTTTTGTTTTAAAAAATAGACATTTAGCATCGGTTGTTTGAAACACCCGATGCTAAATATCACTTTTCAAGACATTTAGCATCGGTTGTTTTGAACAGCCGATGCTAAATGTCACTTTTCAGAACATTTAGCATCGGTTATTTGAACAACCGATGCTAAAAGTCACTAAGAATAGACCTTTAGCAACGGTTGTTTAGATGACCGATGCTAAATGTCACAAAAAATAGACCTTTAGCATTGGTTATTTAAATAGCCGATACTAATAGTATGTTTTCAAGACATAAAACACAAAAAAAACGTCATTTAGCATCGGTTTTTTGAAAATCCGATGTTAAAAGTTACATTTAGTATCGGTTATTTAACCGATACTAAATGTCAGACATTTAGTATCGGTCGAATTAGTATCGACAGATAACCGATGCTAAATGTGCAAAATAACCGATGCTAAATGTCTTTTCTGCACTAGTGATTGTAACTTGATAGCTTGTTTTGGATACATATGAATTAGATAATGAAACTTCTTAGCTATTTTGTTTTGGTTCCTCTTATGTAACTTGTTTCTGTTATGTAATTTGGTTCCTCTTAACTATTTTGTTTTGGTTCCTCTTATGTATTTGTTTCTGTTATGTATTAGATTGGATTGGCTGTACAGGCAGGTAACTTGTAAATATAAAAAGGAAAACACACAAAACAGAAAAAAATAAAAATAAAAAATTAGGCAATATTCAGCGCTTTTAATGAAGCGTTGCGATATTTATTAGTAACACAATTGGGCAATAGCAGCGCTTTTTAACAAGCGCTGCGTATTTGGTAAGGCAATTGGCAATATTCACGCTTTTAATGAAGTGTCACAGTATCTGGGGCAATATTCGCTTTTTAACAAGCGCTGCGTATCTGAGAAGGCAATTGGGAAATATTCAGCGCTTTTTAAAAAGAGCTGTGTATCTGGGAGGACGTATTTGGCAATGGGTGGCGCTTTTTAGGGAGCGTTGCCCATTGTTGGAGTGGAATCACCAGCGCCACATTCAGCAGTGCTCAAAAGCGCTGCCCATGGATGAAAAAAAGCGTTGCCCATCTACTAGATCTGTTGTAGTGGTATGGTCGGAAGTGATAGAACCCCGCTGTGTTGGTATGAGTCTGGGGAGAGTGTGGTGCTTGGACCGGAGATTGTTTGCGAGACAACTGAGAAGGTGAAGTTGTTCCGTGAAAAGATGAGGGCTTCGCAGAGTCGACAGAAGAGTTATCACGATAAGCGGAGGAAGAGTTTAGAGTTTCAAGCGGGTAAGCATGTATTCTTAAGGGTCACCCCGGTGACCGGTGTTGGTTGTGCTTTGAAGTCGAAGAAGCTCACTCCTCGTTTCATTGGCCCGTATCAGATTTCGGAGAGAGTTGGAAATGTTGCTTATAGGGTGGCCTTACCGCCTAACCTTTCGAACTTGCATGACGTGTTTCATGTGTCGCAACTTCGGAAGTACATTTCAGACCCATCTCATGTAATCCAGAGGGACGATGTGGAGGTTCAGGATAATCTCACGGTGGAGACGATGCCTGTACGGATCGAAGATCAGGAGGTGAAGGTTCTAAGAGGCAAGGAGATTGCGTTGGTGAAAGTAGTCTGGTTAGGAGCTGCTGGAAGGAGCATGACGTGGGAACTGGGGAGAAAGATGCGGAAAACCTACCCCGAGCTGTTCGAATCAGGTAAATTTTGAGGACGAAATATTCTAAATGGGGGAGAGTTGTAACACCCCAAATAATTTAATTATTTATTTAATTAAATTATTCAGGTATTGTATTGGTATAGTCATATTAAAATAATAATATGGTACTTCATTTAAATCAAGGGGTGGTATTTAGTATTTAAGTAAGCGGTAGAAAGAGGCCCGTGACACACGAACCCATAATATAGGCGCTAGGGTTAGAGCCAATGCACATTGGGAGAGAAAAGGAAAATGAAAGGAAAAAAAGAGGGAGATCGCGAAAGAGATAAGAGGGAGCGGCGCTCAAGGAGAGAAGGAGAGGGAGCTCTTCTTGCTGTAGTTCTTTGGAGTTTCGTAGAAAGAATCTTGTACTCGCAAAACTCTAAGGTAAGGGTGGGGTTCTATCTTTATAATGTGGTATATGATGGGTGTTAAGTGGGAGATAGGCTCTATGTTTCCTCCTTTATTGTGTTTGGTGTTATTTGGTGAATTATGAATGTTGTTGGAATTGGTGGCTGAATTGTGATGGTTATTTGTGTTGTTGAATTCACTGTTTTGAGATGTTCTAGTATAGGTTCGGTATTTCAGTGACTGAGAACGTTTTACTGATTGAAAAATTATGTGGTCTGTCATTTTGAAAATTAGATTGAATGCTTGTTTATTTGGCACCAGTTTGATCGCATTCGGAGTTGTGTAGATCTAGATATATGCTCCACAAGTTAGGGTAATATTCTGGAAGCATTCTGGACCTAGGTCCTGTGTTTTTAAAACTGAGAACTTTCTGTTTGTCCAAAAATTATGGGGCTTATTTCGTTAGAAAATAGACTTAATTTTGGTCACGTTGGCATCTGGTTTGGTTAAATTTGGAGTAGTGTAGCTCGAGTTATGAGTGTCCTGTGTCAGTCAAATTTCTAGAATTAAACGGGTATAGGTTCCGTGTTGCGTGTCGTGTGTCCTCAATTGAACTCCGTTTTGAACGATTCTTGTCCCATTAGAAACTATACTCAAATTTCTTTGTTAGGGCTAAAGTTTTGTTCCATTTGGTCAAGTTTAAGTCAGTTTAGAGTGATTTGAAGTGGAAGGACAGAATCTGTCTAGTCTGGAAACCATTCGGATTGTTTCTAAAAATCGCACTAATTGGCTCATTGTTTTGAAACTCTAAAGATATATTCAGAAACTACATAAGCGCAACTTTCCAACGAGTGGTCTTTTGTAACTTTTTGATGTCGTTTTCTATTTTAAATAATTCGCCGAAGTAGGTGCACTGTTGTAGGAAACCCTGCACCTGTGATGTTGTTGTATATTGTTCCGGGGTGTATCAGTAAAACAAGCAGGTTCCATTAGCAATTGGGCCGTCGGCCCACATCAGCGCAACCGGCCCAAGCTCGTTGCTTGGAGCGCACTTTCCGCAACCGGCCGAAAATTTCGCAAAACAGTCGGACTCTACAGTATATATATGCCATTCACACATGGCGTCAGGTGCGTAATCTATACCTTGTGTTACCTTGCCCGAGCGACCTACACTGACTTGAGCGTCGGAGTGTCATTGCAGGTACCACCCGAGACGTTCAGCGCGAAGACAAGACCGGTCCTATCCCTTACTCAACGACCGCCAAATACAGCAAACGACTACAACCCTTCATTGATCCAAGGTACGATCAATTGGCGACCACAGTGGGAGGCCCGAGCGCTATCCTACTCCATCCATTGCTCCACGCGACCGGACCCAGACGCAGGCCTCATCTCGACTCAACCCCTCCGGGCAACATCCTCAACAACAGACCGGAGGGCGAGCTCGCCACTATCCATGAATCTCAAGGAAATCCGCGCCAAGAACCCTCGGTGCAAGGTCGCGGACCGATCCTAGAGCAGGTGCAACCACTCGCTCCTCTTCAGATACCGGCCTAACTGGCCGAGGCAGGAATTGCAGAGCCTCTGCCCGAGCACATCACTCAGGCCGTCCTACAAGTTCTGCAAAACAAGAACCAGCTCATCGCAGATAGAGACGAGCTGATCTCCCGTTATGAAAGAGGGTCGATTCCGACCGCCAGCGTGCGGAAGACGGAGAACCTACTCGCCGACACCGCCCATCGCGTAGACACCGATCGCCTCCTCGAAGGAGCATTACTCGCCGAGGAAGCGCTACCCACCGATCCCCCAAGACGCACGATCGGGCACATAGGTCGCTTCTCAGCAGAACGTGCGCAGACGCCGTTCCCTCTCTTATGATGGATACGAGGACTCCAGCTACCGTCCTGAATCCGGCCGCTCGCCCTCAAGATACTCCTCTTATGAATCGTCCGGTTCACATCGGTCGAGAAGTAGATCCTGGGATTCTCGTGAAGAGTTTGAAGACTATCGAAATGGAGAAATTAGAGACGTCTCGCAGCGACCAAGAAAGGGTCACAGCGAGCGACCTGGCAGGCACCCCCCTCAGGCCTCTATGGAATGACCGGCAACGAGGCGTGCCTAGCTATGCAGCCCTTTGGGTCGAGCGACATACAGAACGGCCATGGCCCATTCACCAGAGAAAACAGGTGCTACAAAATTCCAAGAGACTTGAGAAAGCCGCCCAATCTGAACAAGTTTGACGGCGGGGTGATCCGGACAAGCATGTTCGCTACTTCAATAACTATTGCAGCTATAGAGAGCTGGGGACGACGATGAAATGCAGGCTTTTCCCTCAGTTGTTGGACGGCCTGGCATTAGAGTGGTGGGAATCACTTCGACCAACACTATCTCTTCATGGGAGGGCCTTATCATGATTTTCTTAGCCCACTATACAGCCAACCGCTACTGTAACACCCCCTTATCTAATCAATTCGATCTACTAAATTAAAATCAGAGTTTCAAAATTCCACTCAAAGGAGGGCTACATTTGATGATTTAAAAAGGAAAACAGAAATTCAATTAAGTTCAAAAATTTGCACAGCATTATACTAAGCATGCAATCATGCGCATCACATCGGCACAAAGGGTCTAAGCCCATAACATAAGGCACCTCGGCCATAACATAAGGCACCTCGGCCAGTAAGACATCAAGTCATAATACATAGTAAAAGTTACAACAAAATGAGATAGTTTTTAGTTCAAAGACTATCTAGCGTAAAAATACTCAAGATCAAAGATAAAAGCACTAAAATCTACTCGGCCCCAACCCGGTGTTACACGACCAGAGCAGACACAACCGACTTGAGCTAGGAACAACCATCACTCATGTGTACCTGCAAGTTGCCGACATGAGAAGCAACATAAAGCAGCTAGGGTGAGTCTCTTAACACAAGTAATATAATGTGAAAAGCTTAAGTTTAGAGATAGCACTAAAGCACCTCCTGCTCGCCTAATACAACACTCACCGATAGTTCAAACAACCACAACAATTATCAATCAGCTCAAAAACACATTAAATTATGAAATGTATGCATGTATGCAACCCAACCACAGTGGCATTATGCAATGAGGTACCTCCACCGTCGTTATTTAGCCTATCGGCTCCGTCGTTACTCTGCCGTTATTTGATATGGAGACAGAAGTCCTACCACATCCGAGGTCGAAACCTCCTCCGTGCGTTATATGCACATGAACATGTGACTTCATGACAAATGCAATCACACACCAATCAATCATAACGCATTTGAATGCTTACACCGCCGTTACTCCGCTGCTCTACTCGTCGCTCACACCGACGCCCACACAATCTAGACATCATCACGATTGCTAAGGTCGACCCTACTACACCTGTAGAGAATCACCCTAGGACCTACAACCGACCTCTCTCAATAACCTCGGCACTCAACAACCGACCTCTCAATCACCTCGGCACTCCATGGTGGACTAATTGTCACACCGAGGACCGCAGAACGACACTTAGGGACCAAAATGTCACCTAAGGACCAAAATGGACTTAATCGCTCCCTTACTTATGCACACTTGGTGCTAAAATAGCACTCACAAGTGGCGCCCCACAATGTGCTAGGCAACATTGGCGCCTAACATCACCTCGGCACACTATGTGTGTACCTCGCTAACTACTCAACATCACCTCAAGACACTACATCACCTCGGCACCTAGCTCACCTTTGGCACCTCGGCATGTTACACTCAAACCCTCACTTCTAGCGGCGCTCACGCCACGCACTCCTTACACTAAAATCGCTTTCTCGGATTCCCCCGGTTCGGGCCACCTACACACTAAGGCATTTGGGCGTTTCACCTCGGTGACGCTACCTCGGCTTGAAGACCTCGGCTCACTACCTCTACACACCTCGGTTCACTCCCTCTACACCTCGATAACCTTAAGGCGAAACACCTACACTTCGGTTTATGCGTCCCTACCCCTCGCTAATGGTGTTTAGACACATACCCTCCCTCAAACTCACCAACAGACTCTCAACACTAAGACACTCTAGGCGTTGACTTCCCTCAACTCGGTTTCTCTCACTCTGTCGAAGGGTACTCGGTTTACTCTCTTTCTTTACTTAAACCCAACATGCAACCCATTACCAGCTCACCACACTCATGCACACTCGGATACTCACTCCATTTGCTCCGATCCTCTCCCTAACTCTACATGCAAGCTCATTTTCTTCACACTAGACCGAGTTACACTATGATGCCTCACCATGCAATGCTCTCTTCGTATCACACAGAACAGAGAGAGTGTTACACTCCTCTCTCTTTCCCAACCGATCCACCATCGTATCTCACCACAAATCACAGCAAAGAGCAAAAACACAGCAAAACATGTTATGAACAACACATAAAACACACATGCAAGGTGATCAGAACCACTCACACCAAAATACTATCAAACACAAAACATTACAAGGATTAAAAGAGCCCCCTAACCTGATTATAACCATAGACACACCCTCTTCACTAGCATTTCTAGGAATCCTTCAAGATTCAGCTCACTCTTCCCTTTTTCAGCTCGGTTCTCCTCCTTCTCTCTTCGGTTCTCTTCCTTCTCTCTAAGTCTCACTTCTCTCTCTACTTTCTTAATTTGGTAACTTAACTATTTTTGGAACAAAGGAATGGTCTCCTACGAAGGATCACCATTTAACATGTCCTAAGGGACTTAAATGAGGCCTTGGCCTTATTAGGCCGTGGGCTTCCTCTACCCACACCCTTTCCTAACTTAGACATTTTCCTAAAATGCAACACATGCTTAACCTTCACTTAATGAATTACTTGACTTAAAAGTAAAATGTTGCAAACCCTTAATAACTCAACTAAGTTAATTAATTGAATTATTTTGGGGTGTTACAGCTGCCAGTATCGGTACGAGGAGTACTTGGACACAGTCGTTCAAGGAGACAATGAGACACTGAGACAATACATCGACCGGTTCAACACAGAGGCCGAGACCGTTCGTGACCTAACTGATAAGGATAAGCTGAAGTACCTCAAGCGTGGTATTCAACCGGACCATAGGTTCGTAGAAGAATTCACACTGAACCACTATCAGGACCTCAGCTTCTTCCTGAGGAGAGGAGAGCCAATGATCAAATGACGTATGAAGAATCCCTGGCCGCAAGAAAGGGCGCCCGCGCACGTCCTAAAGAAGAACACAAACAAAGTTTCGGCCAAAGGGCATCAAGGCCGCCGAGATAACCGCCGGACTTTAGAGACAAGAAGTTTGATCATCGCACTCGTCTGAACACTTCTATTGCGCAAATCTACAGCGAATGCCAGAACAATGAGTTTGTGGGCGTGAAGCGGCCTGACCCCCTTGTACTCAAAAAGGGGGCCCGCCGACCAAGAGATACTGCCGCTATCATAAGAGCAAGGGGCATGACACCAACGACTGCATGGCCCTGAAAGACGACATTGAAGACCTTATTCAGAAAGGCAAGTTAGGTAAGTATGTGAGGTCCGAAGAAAGCGAGCGACCTCAAGAAAAGGCAGGAGAATCGCCAGACAGAGGAAAGGGCGTGCCGTCATTTGTGACGCACCGGCCCAAGATAAAGACCGATCTGAAGATCGAGACACTCGGCAATCAAGGGACTCCAATGTTGCTATGGTAATTCATGGTGGCAACCCCCTAGATTGCAGAGACTCCAATAAAGCCACAAAAAGAAAGTGGGATCAAATTCTGATGGTTGGAATGACTTCAGCCGAATGGCCAGTCTCGAATAGACCGCACATTGCTTTTGGGGATGAAGACCTGCTGAATGGCAGGCCGAACAGCTACGTTCCGTTGGTGGTCAGAGCAGTTATGGCCAACACTGAGGTTCAAAGAATTCTGGTCGACCAAGGAAGCTCGGCTGATATTATGTTCAAGGAATTGATTGACAAGTTGAAGGTCGATCGAAGCGAGATAGTTCCGCAGGCCGAGCCTACTCCGTTAACGGGCTTCAATGGAGCGACCACCTATCCCCTGGGGACAATTGAGCTTTTAGTCACATTTGGTGACGACCATGAAGAAAGCACCTTGTACAGAACGGTCCGAACGACATTCCTGGTACTTCCTATAAAATCTTGCTACCAGTGTATTATTGGTAGGCTGACCTTGGGAAAGCTGGAGGCCGTTGCTTCCACTGTGCACTTAAAGATAAAGTTTTATAGTAAAGATGACCAGGTAGTTACCCTGGCGGCCGACCTAGAGGCGGCCAAGCGAAGTCACTACCTATATCAAGAAATTTGTGATGAGGTGGACCGTGGCCCAAACATTCAAAGCACTATTGAAGGCCACCAAGTTAATCTCGCCGATCCGGATGCTCGGTATGATCCGCACAATGACCTGCAGGACAACGCCGATGACTTAGCCCGAGAGCTAAAAACAGCTAAAAGGCGAGCCTCATGGTGAATCGATCGATGTACGGTTGGGTGACGACCCAACGAAGATAAATGAAGCTAGGTAGCGACCTACCCGAGCAAGTAAAACAAGAACTTGTGGAATGCCTAAGGGAATATGTCGACCTATTTGCATGGCGGACATCGATATTCCGGTGATTCCCATAGAGATTGCTTGCCATCAACTTTCGCGATGAAGGAGTTAAGCGGCCGCCTGCAGAAAGCGAACCCAAAGTGAGGAAAATTTCAAGCCGCAAAGAAAGCGCCGCTGAGGAACCGGTAAAGGCTAACTTCGCCGAAGAAATCAAGTACACGACCTGGTTATCCAATGTCGTGCTGGTAAAGAAGAAGAATGGCAAGTGGCGTATGTGCGTGGACTACACCGACCTAAACAAGGCATGCCCGAAGAATGCCTTCCCTGTGCCCAACATTGACAAGTCGGGTCGATGTCGCCAAAGCTCTGAGACTACTATCTTTTCTGGACGCATACTCGGGCTACAATCAGATTACGATGTACCCTCCTGATCGCCACAAGACTGCCTTCATGACAGATCGTGGTAATTTTCAATACAAGGTAATGCCATTTGGCCTGAAGAACGCTGGGGCGACCTACCAGCGTATGATGAATAAGATCTTCAGGAAACGCTGGTCGGATATCTGAAGTGTATTTAGATGACATGATCATTAAGAGTATGACCGACCCAGACCACGTGAGCGACCTAAGAGAGGTCCTTGAAGAAGCCAAGAAGAATTCACTTAGGCTAAATCCAGAAAAATGCACCTTTGGTGTGAGGGCCGGTAAGTTCTTGGGCTTCCACCTGACGGAAAGAGGAATAGAAGCAAATCCCGAGAAGTGTAGGGTGGTCGCCGAGATGAGGCCGCCTACCTCGAAGAAAGAAATTCAACAGCTGAATGGCATGGTGGCTGCCTTATCCAGATTCATACCCAAAGCGGCTGGTAAGTCGTTCCCTTTATTCAGACTCTTAAAGAAGAATTCAGAATTTGAGTGGACCGACCAATGCCAGCGAGCGTTGGAGGAACTGAAAGAGGCCCTGACCAACCCGCCGATCATGACTAAGGCGTTGCCGGGGGAAATACTGTATTTATACTTAGCAATAACGGAAGAAGTTTTGAGTGCTGTTCTAGTCAGGGAAAATGACCTAAAATAGAGCCCGGTCTACTTCATCAGCAAGGTATTGTAAGGGCCCGAGTAGAGATATCAGAAGATAGAAAAATTTGCTCTTGCACTTTTGGTGGCCGCTCGAAGATTAAGACCCTATTTCGTAGCACACCAGGTCGTGGTGAGAACTGATCAACCAATAAGACAAGTCCTCCACCGGGAAGATTGATAAAGTGGGCAGTAGAACTCAGCGAATTTGGGATTAAGTTTGAATCCAGGTCGGCCGCAAAAGCACAAGTATTGGCCGACTTTATAGCTGAAATGACCCCAGTTCCAGACGATCAACCTACAACGACCTGGACTTTGCACGTAGATGGGTCGTCCAATAGTAAAGGCAGTGGAGCAGGCCTGGTATTAGAAAATTCAGAAGGCCTTGCTGTGGAGGTGTCCTTGACTTTTGCCTTCCACACGTCGAACAACCAAGCCGAGTATGAGGCGTGCATAGCCGGTCTGCAGCTAGCCAGAGATTTCAATGTCGATCGTGTGGAGCTACATTCAGATTCCTTGCTAGTCGTTTCTCAAATCAAAGAATTATACGATGCTAAGGACGAAGTGCTCAAAAGTTATTTGGCCAGAGTAAGGGAGCTCCTCTAACAGTTCGACCGGGCAGAGGTAAAGCATGTGCCTAGGACTGAGAATGTTCGAGCATATATCCTCTCAAAGCTAGCGAGTACCAAAAGCCCTGGAAATCACAGAAGCTCAATTCAGGAGACTTTGAATCGGCTGAGTGTGTCGACCAAGACAAGCCAATCTCTGGTCGTTCTCTGCGTTGATCAGGATAATGACTGGATAGCCCCCATTCTAAGATACATTGTTGAAGGAGAAGAACCGACCGACCATAAGCAGGCAAAATTGGTCAGGTTAAGGGCGACCAAATATTCCGTAATAGAAGCGGAAATCAGATCGTAAGAGGATTCTCGTCTCCATTCTTTGAGATGTTTTCGCTTCGGCCGAGGCCGACCATGTGTTGAGAGATAACCCCGAAGGTGTGTGTGGAAGCCATCAAGGTGCACGATCTATAGCGAAGAAAGCGCTCCGGGCAGGCTATTACTGGCCGACCATGGACAAAGATGCTAAGAAAATGGTTCAGAAGTGCAAGAAGTGTCAAGTGCATGCCGACGTCCATATTGCACCATCTTCGAATTGCAAAGTCTAGTCTCACCTTGGCCGCTTGTTCGGTGGGGATGGATCTGCTAGGCCCGCTTTCCACCGCTCCGTGCCAATTCAAATTTTTGATCGTGGTGGTCGACTATTTCACAAAGTGGATCGAGGCCGAGCCTCTTGCAACTATTACATCAGCAAAGGTCAGCAAGTTCTTAGGCCGGTGTGTGCTAGCCCGTTTTGGGATTCCCCAGCAGTTGATAACAGACAATGGTACCCAGTTCGCAGACAAGAGGTTCAGAGAAATGTTGGCCGACTTAGGGATAAAGCAACGTTTCACCTCGGTCGAACATCCACAGACAAACGGCCAAGCAGAAGCGGCCAACAGAGTTATTCTGCGTGGTTTAAAAAGAAGACTTGACGAAGAAAATGGGAATTGGGTCGAAGAGCTGCAGTCCGTTCTTTGGGCATATAGGACGACCCCCCATTCATCGACTTGGGAGTCGCCCATCAGGCTGGTGTATGGAACTGACGCTGTCATACCCATGGAGATGGGCGAACTAAATTGGAGAACTCTGAATCCCCTACAACAGCCGGCAACGACCGAGCCATCCGAGAAGAGTTAGACCTGATTGAAGAGCTGCGTACCCATGCATCACTCAGAGAACAGTTGATCAAGCAGAAGGTCGCAGCTAGGTACAACGCCCGTGTTCAAAAGAGAGATTTCGCGACCGGCCAGCTCGTTCTTAGACGTGCCGATGTTGGAAATAAGAACGCCCGTCAAGGAAAGTTAGCTCCAAATTGGGAAGGTCCATATAGGGTCGTTAAGAAGACCGGCAAGGGGGCATATGAGCTGGAAACCATGCAAGGGGCGACTATCCCTAGAACGTGGAATGCTGAGAAACTTAGAAAATATTATGTATGAATGTAATGAACGACCTATCAATGAATGAAAGACAGGCAGGCTCTCTTTTTCCCACTGGGTTTTTTACTGAGGCCTAACCTTTGAAATTTGCTTTGTACATTACTTTTTTGCAAAAGATGTATGCCCAGTCGCTCAACATGCCCGTGGCAGAAGAGCGACCGAAGGGTGATCGAACGAGCGTAAGGTGCCATCGAAATGGCCCAAGGGTTGAGTAACAACCCACAAAATAGTAGGTCGTCGAAACGATCTACATCGAGCGCCATCGAAGTGGCCCAATCGAGCGCCACCAAGTTGGCCCAATCAATCGAGCGCCATCGATGTGGCCCAATCGAGTGCCACCGAGCTGGCCCAATCAATCGAGCGCCATCAAAATGGCCCAATCGAGCGCCACCGAGCTGGCCCAATCAATCGAGTGCCATCGATATGGCCCAATCGAGCGCCATCGAAATGGCCCAATCGAGCGCCATCGAAATGGCCCAATCGAGTGCCATCGAAGTGGCACCATCATTGTTCAAGGGTTAAGTGTTAACCCGAGAACCAGTATGGGGAGGCGAGCAACTTACAACGAATGCCTTCGAAAAGCGCGATCCATCCATTAATCGACCCGATATGAAAATGCTCGTAAAACCCTAAATAGCACCCAAGACCGCCTAAACGATCGAAAACCTTAGAAAAGTGTTAATGTAAAAGCGAGTAAACCCGCACGAAAGCGTGCAAGATAAAATAAGCGAGAAAAATCAAATTGTCATTACAAACCAGGACGCCTTGGCCAAGCCGAGCGCCTAAATATATCACCGCCAAGGCAAAGTCAATGAAATTATTATGCCCGGCGCCCGTTAGAGGATTACAAAATTTACTCCGCCGCAGCGCTTCGTAAAATGACCGAGCGAGGACGGGTGGTGTTGCCGTGTTCGCCGAATGCCTCGCAAAGACGATCTCGTTTTCTTCCACGCAGCGCTCAGCGTTATCACGCCTCATCAAAATTGACATTCACTCGAGTTCGTAACTCGTGATCCGTCAAGGGCGCCCGAAATTGGTAGACCGCCGCTTCCTCGCCAAGCCGGCCACCCTCGCACGAGCCTCCACCGGCCCTCTTGGTTTCTAGATCGGCCTTCTCCTTCTCGATCGTGATCAAGATCGCCTTCGGACTCTTTACTGGGCGCAAGTTCTTTGTTCTTTTTGACTAACTTGGCCCGGTCCTCCTCGGCCTGCTGTAACACCTCTTTCTTGGACTTAATCGCCTTCTCCAGTTTGGCCAGGGCAACATCCTTTTCAGCCCGAGCATCTGCAAGAAAAAACAGTAAAGGTCAGTTGAGCGACCAATCGTAAGCAAAAGCGAGACGGGCCGGAAGTTTAAAATACCTTGAAGTTCGTTTGATATCTCTTGCATGGCTTTACCAACGCCCATGCACAGGGAAGCGCAAACCACCATTGGCTCCTTCTTAAACTGCTCAAAGTCGGCCAGCCCCAAGCCCTCGGTCGAGAGATCCGGAAAATCCCCATCAGGAATTTCGCGGACCCGCTCGAGAACTCTGCCCCGTTTGGGAGAACGAGTGTCCTGGCGAGGGGGCGACCGAAATTTGGAAGCAGATTTCTTCCCTTGGCTCCTTGGGGTCTGTGGCACCCTGGACGGCCCTTCCAGGTCGACCACGTTGGGAGGCGGCCGAGAAGCGCCAGGAATGGAAGAGGGGTTCAAGACTGCTTTTAGCTCGGCCCAAGACTTTCCAGCCATTTTTCCTGCACAATTGAACGAGCCAAAGGTTAGATGTAACGTTCAACAACCAAAATAAAAAGATAAGTTTGAAAGCGAACCAATCTCGGCATCAATGGCACGGCCCACCAGCAGAGTAAAAGGACGGCAAGGTATGTCGCCTTTAGGGTCTGGGGGCATAAGGCTCGACAGCGTCTTGATCATACGCAGAGATTCCAGGTCGACCTCGCCCAATTCCTTCGTGGTGTAAATGTAATAACCAGGCCGCCTAAAGAAGTGAGCCTCAATCCACATAATGGGAAAGAAGGGTTCACCGACCGTCCCATCAGGGTTTGTCTCAACTATAGCTCGCCCGGCCTCCTTGGTCGGGACAACCCAGAAATACTGGCTCTTCCATGCAGCGCCCAATGATTCCTGGAACGCCTTGAAATACCGATGTTGAGTCTTCTGAGTCTTAAAGGAGACCTGCTCCCTCTTCTCCTTGTTGGCCTTCTCCCTCAGCCAGCTCAGCTCGAAAATAGTGAAAAACAATTGCATCGAAACCGGCCGACCAAGCCGGGTTAAAAGTACTTCAAAGGTCTTCAAGAACGCCCATGCGTTCGGGTGCAATTGAGATGGGGCGACCCCGATGTAGCGCAGAACGTCGCGCTGAAACTCCGTGAAGGGTGGAACGATATTCATCTTCTCGAACACGATCCGATGCATCGTGAACTTCAAATTTTCAGAATAGGTCGCGATGTCCTCTCCTTCCTTCATACCTCTCACCCGCCAGCCCGGTAGACGTTTGAAAGAGAGTTGTAGACCGGGAAGTGCCCAGTGGCCGACTGTGATTATGCTCTTGTTGGAGCGAAGGGTTTCAGATACCCAGGACATGTCAGACCGGTCTCGGGCCAGATCCGGTAAGACGTCTTCCCCCTCCAAAGGCTATCCCTCAACATTAACCCCCCGATTGGAGGAACGTTCGGCAGGACGATCAACATTCCGGTCGACCGCAGCTTGATCTAGGCCGGCCTCCTCATTGATCGGTACTTCTTCATGGACCTGCGCAGCTTCCTGTACGTCCTCAACGTCCACGTCCATATTCTCCACCGAGTCGCAGTGCGCGGTGAGGTGGAGGCGGTTGAGAAACCGACGAGCGCTGAATCGGGCGAGCTCGCGTCGCTTGCCGCCGAAGAGCTTGAACTCGAAGCTTGTATCGCCAAGAAGACGACCTAGGGTCTTCGTGAGAGCGCGCTCGGATGGCCTCGACATGTGCTCGCAAAAGATTGTGATGGGCCCCGGGATATGAGTGGTTTGTTTCACCCGTGGCATACACCGCACTGTGATGATGAGGAATCGAGTCGTCGGTCGAGTAGTGCACTCATGAAAGGGGCGACTGGTCGCCCCGGACCGACACCCCTATCACAAGGCGCGTAATTTTGCAATCAAGAAAAACTATAGAAATTAAAAGCAGAGATCGACCCATACCTTAAAGATGCCCGAAATCGGTCGAGAAGGTTGAAAGGTCGGACGAAAGGATCTGCCTCAAAATGCGGTACGCGCAGACAAGTCGGTCGCAGAGCAGAGCAATTCGCGATGAACGTAAGGAATAGTTCCCATCGAAGGCGATTTATAGTACAAGCCCAAGGTCAAAAAGGACCGAGACGAAACGCCGCAACGCCGTCTTCTCATTGAAAGTCGTCATTAAATGACCTCGGGATCACCAAACGCCGTGGTCTTAAATGTCAAGAAAATCCAACCGTCGCGTGTCGACGGCCGAGACCGTCCCATCAAGAGCGAGTGGCGCGGTCACCTCACGACCTAAAGGTCTATTAAAACGCTTAACCCTGTGGGGAGCAATTCAAGCCTCGGCCCGCTTCTTAAGCGACCTAGGCTTGGGGGGCAATCGTTCCGGGGTGTATCAGTATAACCAGCAGGTTCCATTAGCAATTGGGCCGTCGACCCACATCAGCGTAACCGGCCCAAGCTCGTTGCTTGGAGCGCACTTTCCGCAACCGGCCGAAAATTTTGCAAAACGGTCGGACTCTACATTATATATATGCCATTCACACATGGCGTCAGGTGCGTAATCTATACCTTGTGTTACCCTGCCCGAGCGACCTACACTGACTTGAGCGTCGGAGTGTCATTGCAGGTACCACCCGAGACGTTCAGCGCGAAGACAAGACCGGTCCTATCCCTTACTCAACGACCGACCAAATACAGCAAACGACTACAACCCTTCATTGATCCAAGGTACGATCATATATTGATGTTGTTTGTAAACTTATTGGTGCTTTCAGTGTTAGTAGAAATGCGATAACAAGTGATGTGTCTATTTTATTGACTAAGGTGATAGGTGATGGGTCTATGACCAGTTGTTGATGTTGGTTTTGTTGTGTCAATTAGATGGTCATGGTTGTTGATTGTCTCTGGTGCATTGTTCATGGTGTCGCATACATCTCATAAGCATTATTTTGATGATTGAAGGCTTCGGCCTTAGAGCTATAGGTGATGATGATGATGATGCTCAATAAACTTGGTGATGATGCCCTAGTTGGCTATTTTATGGTGATGAACGGTACCGCATGCATATACTCGTTGGTGTGAGTTGCATCTCATTAATTTACTCATGTCATTGGTGATGTTCCTTGATAGTTGTATATTGTAGTTGTTGTAAAGTGGTGGATATAGCTGCTGTAACTCTAGCTTATTGCCTATCATACATGCTATTATATTGTTAGATATCTCACCCCTTCGCTTGAATGTTATCCCTATGTTGGTAACGCAAGTGCGTGTGTGCGCGTGTGAAGGCTTGTCTACCTTCGCCGGTCGAGTCTGGTGTCGCCGCCCGACACGTAGCACTCGGGAGGGGGACGAACACTAGTCTTATTAGTTGCCTTTATTATTTGATCGCTGGATTTTATTTTGTGATGTCATGATTATTATCTTGAAACCTTTATCTTATTCTGCTGTGTGGTGATAGATTTACTGTCATGTAGACTAAACAGGTGTTTTTGAGGGTTCGTCCCATTTATGACGTGTTACGTATTACGCTATTCTTAATGGTGAATCTTACTATCACCCGTGAATGTTTTATTGGTGAAAAATGTAGCATCCCTTGAGGGTGTAGTGAAAAATGTTTTTGAAACTCTGATTTTTGGTGTTAAATTTTCCGCTTAGAAAAAAGGGGTGTTACAACAAGGATCTAGGGCCGCTGGTGCCATTGTATACACCGATGACACGTTCCCTGAACCAGTGGGGGTATTTCCATCACTTGAATTGCATTTGAACATGGCTGAAAAGCCCTGAGAGGAGTCCTAGTGGCTTCAGCTACCTGGGAAATTCTCCGCATCTCAGTTAATTGTTCTTGCAACTTCATTTCTCTTGCTTCCAAAGCTTGACAGTGAACACGCTCTTCTTTGTTCCTATGTTCTCTCTTCTTCTTCTTCGAACTTGTAGAGTTTGAACCCCAACAAGTAAATCATCTTTTCTTGGATTAACATTAGAACCATTGGTTCCATTACGTGTGTGTGACCATTTAAGAGTGATTGAAGATCAAAATGAAATCATTAGAGGGGTGGTGTAGAATCAAATTTCATCGAGCCTCATGATGGGCGTCAATGTTCTAGTCTTTTAATCAAGACCGAACAAAAGAATCAGAGTATTAGAGAATTGTATGATGTAAAATTGGCAGAACTTTTCATTAGCCCCCAAGGATGGTATATATAGTACAATTCTTGTAATTAATGGTAATTATTTGGAAATATGGTCGATGTGGCTATTACAAGACAGAAGGGAGAAGATTAAGGGTCCTAATAAATGTTGTCTGAGATGATTTGTCCGGGTGATGGGTAGCGACGATTGTCAGAGAGAAGCGAGATGACCGGTAGAGTATTTAAGTAGGCTTTATTCATCACAAGTGGGTTGCTTCTGACCGAGCCACTATATATATGTTCGGTCCGGTTATGAACATTTGAAATTTGAGTTTTTATGTATAAGTTGTTTTTTATAAATTAAAATTTTATTTATATGATCTAGCTTGAGCAACCTTGTGTTGTATCTATCAACCGTCTAGGAAGGGTTCTAAAAGTAACAATATTTATTAGATTTCTCAGTTTGCAGAAACAACCTTACAACAAAATTTATAAGGTAATTGAGGTAATAATTTTTTAAAAAAAAATTGAAAAAAAATTAGTTTCTACAGTTGCGCATAGAGATATTCAGTTAAAAAAATTATAAATTGTTTTTGTAAGCTTTGCTAAAGTTTCTCAAAAGTATTATGTCGTAAATAATTCTAAATAAGCAAATTGAAATTCACTCATTGTTTAACACCCTTAATCCTATACATCACTTTGGTCTTGGCGGCGCTTGTAATTGAAATCGCCTATGAGTTTTGTCAACCATCACATAAGTCCAATTACCAGGGAGGTTGCGTTGCGCTACGATTCCGTACACAAAGTGTAAACGCGTACTTGAAATTAACAATGAATTTTTTTTTTGACAAAAATTAACAATGAATTAAATTTGACAAGTTGCCAACCTGAATTTTTTTTTTTACAAATTTATCTCGACAAGTTACTAATTTCTCAAAAGTGATTCCAAAGATAAAAATTGATTTTATATGTTTTCCGGAATGGGCCAAGCTAGTGGCCCGTTAACAGCCCGGAATGCACGCCAACAGGCCACGAGGGTGTGATTCGTACGCCGAACAATTCAACGGCGGAGATCGACCAGCACAAACTTCTGAAATCAAGTACACATCTCCCATTTAATCCCCATCCTAATTTCTAATTTCTAAAACTGACCCGGTGATCGACTCGGACACTGTGTCACTGGGACAAAGGTCGAACCAATGGGTCACTGATCGACCCGCATAACCCGTAATACTATTAAAAACTGTTCTGGAGTGGACTCAAGGCCTAATACAGTCCAACATGCCCAATATGGCCAAATACTGTAGCTATAAATATGGCACGAATCCCAAGGAGTTAGGTACGTCATTATTACTTGTGGTCCTATTTCATCGCTCTTTGTTGACTTGGCGTCGAAGTGTTTTGCAGTGCGACCATCACGCGCGCGACCCAGATTCAAAGACACCAAGGCTATCAGCGACCGAGCTAAAGGACTAAATCAGCACTACTTCTATTGGTCTTGTACGATCATTTGGCGACCACAGTGGGAGGTGAACCCTATTCCTCCACCATGCAGCCGAGGAAGCACGCTGTAACACCCCCCTTATATTCTACTAAATAATTAATATTTAAAAAAATCATAGTTTCAAAATCTTTACTCGAGAGAGTGCTACACTTATTCACAGAAAACAACGCAAGCATTTATGGCGCAAAACACCAACATAAGTATGATATATAACACCTCGGCCACAGGGACGAGTTCACAAAAATCACATGTTTAAAGTTTACACCACAGCGGAATTTAAACGGTTCATAAAGGTACAAATATTACAGTTCAAAATCTAATACATGCCTCTACTCTCCTACTTTGATGTTACATATCAGAGCAATCGACGCCAACTACCAAAAGAGTAAGGAAAGACTCTACTCGAGTGGGTACGCAAGTTGCCACATAAGAGCAACATGGAAAGCAGTAGGGTGAGTCTCGTTTCATAAATAATAATCAGTAAGATAAGCATTATCATAGAGAAATCACTAAAACAACTCGGTCAGTGAACACTCACACAGACTCACGCCACACCACTTTAACTCACCTTCAATAAACACATCAACAAGCGTATGAGTATATGTGGATATCTTGTGTTGCAGGTTAAGTTTTGATGATGAAGCATTCTAAATAAAGTGACAAAAGGGAACTCCAAGACACAACCAACTCAAGAAGAATGTTTGTGGTAAGGGTAGACGTTAGGAATTCAAGTCGTGTCTTAGGAATAAATTGTAAACCGCTTTTGAGGATCGGCTCAAATCACTCTACACACTAACACACACACAAGCAAGCCTAATATATGTCTTCAATTGATAAAAGCATGTCAAATAGGTTAGGCACTTGTTGAAATCGATTCATGGCTTGATTTTTGAGAAAACTTGTTTTTGGAAAGAAAGCAATCGATTCATGGCTTGTAACTTTAAAGCTAGAAATCGATTCATAGCTTGTTTAAAGCTAGAAATCGATTCATAGCCTATAAAATTAAAGCTAGAAATCGATTTGCATGTTGTTGGTTTTAAAAAGGAAATTGTTTTTGGAAAGAAAACAATCGATTGATGGCTTGTTGTTCTTAAAGTGTAAAATCGATTTCTCTCTTGTTTTTAGAGTTAGAAATCGATTTCATTATTGTCTTTGAAGCTTGAAATCGATTTCACACTTGATTGGAAAGCAACAATCGATTGATGACTTTGTTTCTTAAAGCCAACAATCGATTCTTCTCTTATTTCATTAAAGCACACAATCGATTCTTCTCTCTTGTTTCTTAAAGCACTAAATCGATTCCTCACTTGTTCCCACAAGCAAGAAATCGATTTCCAACTTATTACCTTAGAAGCAATCAATCGATCATTCACTTATCAAAATAGAGTTACAATTTGCTTCAACGGTCATATTTTTACAAACTCTATAAATAGGATTTAGGGCTTCTTCACGGATCATCACAACCAACCAACACATAACAAAGAACAAATCAAATCCTATTACACAATCACACTTGCTCTTCTTTGTTCCTATCAATTTGGTGATCTCTCTCAAAGGGTTAGGTTGGAGAACTTCAATTTGTTGTATTCACCTATCTTAGAGGTATTGCTATTTTTCTTGTAATTTGATTTTTTTTGTAATTGGTTTTTCTAGAGAGTGAGGAATCTCTCTAGGGTTTTGATTGCAACAAGGGTGGGGTATCTCTTGTTTGTAAATTGGTTGTACTAGAGAGTGGGGTATCTCTCTAGGGTGTTTGATTGTAACAAGGGTGGGGTATCTCTTGTTTGTCAATTGTAATTGTTTTGAGGGCTCTTGCACAAAGGTGGGGATCTAAGTGTGAAGAGTGCACGAGTTTTGTAAGGGTTTCAAAGCACCCGTTTTAAGCTTTGTTTGATAGTGAAAATCTCACAAAGGGTTTGTGAGGACTGGAGTAGGTCACTAGGAGGTGGTGAACCAGTATAAATATCTTGTGTTCTTTCTTGTTTATATTTCTAATTCGTTCATTTCATAAACACGCGAAAATTAATCTAAGTCATTAAAAAGGGAAAAGTTTTTAAAGTCTCAATTCACCCCCTCTTGAGGCTGAAGCCACTTGGTAACAAGTGGTATCGAAGCTAGACTCTTGTTTAAAGGGCCTAGTGACTTCAAGAGAAATGGCTTGAGGTTGGTGTCTGCAAGAGGTGCATCTCTTACCAGTCCTCGGGATTCAGCGGGAAAGATTATGCATATTGGAAAGAAAGAATGAGAATATTCATTGAAGGGTTGATATCGATGTTTGGGATCTTTGTGGAAAATGGACCCTATGTCCCCACACACTTGGTAAGCGGTATTCTCATTGTCAAAGAAAGAAAATTTGAATGGATGATGATGATAAGAAAAAGGTTCAACACAATCTCAGGCCAAAAACATTATTACTTCCGCATTAAGCCCTGATGAGTTCTTTAGGGTGTCGAATTGCAAAACTGCTCAAGAAATGTGGGACAATCTTCAAGTCACTCATGAAGGTACTAGTGAGGTAAAAAGGGCAAGAACAAACACTCTTATCCGAGAATATGAATTATTCGGAATGAATGCGGGAGAAACCATACAAGAAATGCAAAAGAGGTTCACTCACATAGTGAATCAATTGGGTTCTTTAGGAAAATCATTTCTACTTTGAAGACTTGATCAACAAAGTGCTAAGGTGTTTGAATAGAGAATGGCAACCGAAGGTAACTGCTATAGCTGAATCAAGGAATTTAGCTACCATGACTCTTGCCACTCTTTTTGGGAAACTACAAGAGCATGAGTTAGAGCTCACTCGTCTAGCTGAACATGAAGAAAAAGACAAGAAAAAGAAAAGCTTAGCTCTCAAGGCTTCTAGTTCAAATCCATCTGATGATAGTGATGATTCGGAAAATGAAGATGATGAAGGCGATGAGTATATAGATCTAATGGTTAGAAAATTCAAAAAGTTCATGAGAAGGAAAAGCTTCCCAAGAAGAACTCTTCACCCAAAAGAGTTTCAAGCAAGGAAAACTTCTCAAGTCCTCCAACACTATGAATGTGGCAAATCAGGACACATGAAGATGGAGTGCCCGAACTTACAAAGAAAACTATCAAAGTCTAAGAAAAAGGTATCCAAAGGAAACAAGGGTAGAAAAGCTTACATAGCTTGGGAAGAAAATGACATGGACTCATCGGATGATTCGAGAAAGTGAAGAAGCTCAAATTGCTCTCATGGCCGACCACGGCGGTGAAAATGAAAGCGAGGTAGATTCTAACTCTGAAACTTCACAAAATGCATATGATGAATTACATGAAGCATTTCTTGAATTGCATAATGATTCTCTAAAATTAGCTAAAGCATTAACCCAATCAAAGAAAATTGTTGCTCATCTTCAAAGCGAAGTTATTGCTTTAACTAAGGAAAGATTAGAACTTAGAAATGAAAATTATAGTCTTAGTTGCTTTAAAGAAAATTATGTATGTGATAAGTGTGCTGAATATGAAAATAAAATTCATGAGCTTGAATGGACAATAGGAAAATGTCCAACATACAACATGTGCATCCTAGGTCTCCAAGAAATAATTTCATGAAAAGACATGTGCATTATAGACCTAAGTTCACTACTAGTCCATATATTAGATGTTATTACTGTGCCAAACTAGGACATACTACATCTGTGTGTATGGCTAGAAGAAGACAAGTTGTGAAAAGGTCCTGGGTTCCCAAAAGGACTCTACCAAGTACTAACCCACAAGGACCCAAAGAAATTTGGGTACCAAAATTTGCAACTTGATCTTAATGCAGGTATGCTTCAAGGTATGGGGGAAAATCAATACCTTGATAGCAAATGTTCAAAGCACATGATTGAAGATATGACAAAGCTCTTAACACTCACCCCCAGAAAAAGCGGTCATGTGACTTGTGATAACAGCAAAAGAGGAAGAATCCTCGGTGAAGGTAAGATTGGTAAAGACTTATTCACCTCTATTTGCATTGTGCTTTTTATGTAGAATATCTTAAGCATAAGTTACTAAGCATTAGACAAATATGTGATTATCATTTATCGACTTTGTTTTATGCACCATTGAGGACTAATCAATAAACAAGTTAGAATAATAGGAAATAGAGTAAATAACAACATCACAACTATGGTGTCTATATATATCACATTCGATTATTATACAACACAAACGATTAATCTATCAAAGAACCCCGTTCAATACTCTAGAACTAAGCATATCGATTTTAGACACCATTTTCTAGAGATCATGTTAAAAAAGTTGATTATGTGATTGTTTAGTTGAGCATTCAAAACCGCTAGCTCATATTTTTACAAAACCATTGCAAAAAGACAATTTATTTTTCATTCAAGAAAACTTGGAGTCATTAAGTTATCATTTATTTGAATGAAATATGAACTATTGATTGAATTATGTTTGGCTATCTTGTGTTGAAACCCGACTCTCATGTCATTTTGTGGTTTATGCCTATTTTTTTAAAATGCAATGGACTCACTTTATTATTATTAGCTGCGTTTTCGACTCACCAACTATGTTTCGCATTAACCCTTTTGATCATGACAAAAGGGGAGAAATATAGGATTGTCACTTTGCATTTAGATAGGGGAGCATCAAGTAAGGGGAGTCTAGATATATATCATTAATATTAGTGCATTGTTTTGCTTGATGAACTAACCTCCCACCTAAGATGAATCAAAATTTTGTCATCATCAAAAGGGGAGAATGTGGATATCTTGTGTTGCGAGTTAAGTTTTGATGATGAAGCATTCTAAATAAAGTGACAAAGGGAACTCCAAGACACAACCAACTCAAGAAGAATGTTTGTGGTAAGGGTAGACGTTAGGAATTCAAGTCGTGTCTTAGGAATAAATTGTAAACCGCTTTTGAGGATCGGCTCAAATCACTCTACACACTAACACACACACAAGCAAGCCTAATATATGTCTTCAATTGATAAAAGCATGTCAAATAGGTTAGCACTTGTTGAAATCGATTCATGGCTTGATTTTTGAGAAAACTTGTTTTTGGAAAGAAAGCAATCGATTCATGGCTTGTAACTTTAAAGCTAGAAATCGATTCATAGCTTGTTTAAAGCTAGAAATCGATTCATAGCCTATAAAATTAAAGCTAGAAATCGATTTGCATGTTGTTGGTTTTAAAAAGGAAATTGTTTTTGGAAAGAAAACAATCGATTGATGGCTTGTTGTTCTTAAAGTGTAAAATCGATTTCTCTCTTGTTTTTAGAGTTAGAAATCGATTTCATTATTGTCTTTGAAGCTTGAAATCGATTTCACACTTGATTGGAAAGCAACAATCGATTGATGACTTTGTTTCTTAAAGCCAACAATCGATTCTTCTCTTATTTCATTAAAGCACACAATCGATTCTTCTCTCTTGTTTCTTAAAGCACTAAATCGATTCCTCACTTGTTCCCACAAGCAAGAAATCGATTTCCAACTTATTACCTTAGAAGCAATCAATCGATCATTCACTTATCAAAATAGAGTTACAATTTGCTTCAACGGTCATATTTTTACAAACTCTATAAATAGGATTTAGGGCTTCATGGATCATCACAACCAACCAACACATAACAAAGAACAAATCAAATCCTATTACACAATCACACTTGCTCTTCACTGTTCTATCAATTTGGTGATCTCTCTCAAGGGTTAGGTTGGAGAACTTCAATTTGTTGTATTCACCTATCTTAGAGGTATTGCTATTTTTCTTGTAATTTGATTTTTTGTAATTGGTTTTTCTAGAGAGTGAGGAATCTCTCTAGGGTTTTGATTGCAACAAGGGTGGGGTATCTCTTGTTTGTAAATTGGTTGTACTAGAGAGTGGGGTATCTCTCTAGGGTGTTTGATTGTAACAAGGGTGGGGTATCTCTTGTTTGTCAATTGTAATTGTTTTGAGGGCTCTTGCACAAAGGTGGGGATCCTAAGTGTGAAGAGTGCACGAGTTTTGTAAGGGTTTCAAAGCACCCGTTTTAAGCTTTGTTTGATAGTGAAAATCTCACAAAGGGTTTGTGAGACTGGAGTAGGTCACTAGGAGGTGGCTGTTGAAAAGTATAAATATCTTGTGTTCTTTATTGTTTATATTTCTAATTCGTTCATTTCATAAACACAGGCGAAAATTAATCTAAGTCATTAAAAGGGAAAAGTTTTTTAAAGTCTCAATTCACCCCCTCTTGAGACTGAAGCCACTTGGTAACAAGTGGTATCGAAACTAGACTCTTGTTTAAAGGGCCTATGACTTCAAGAGAAATGGCTTGAGTTGGTGTACGCAGAAGAGGTGCATCTCTTACCCGTCCTCAGGGATTCAGCGGGAAAGATTATGCATATTGGAAAGAAAGAATGAGAATATTCATTGAAGGGGTTGATATCGATGTTTGGGATCTTTGTGGAAAATGGACCCTATGTCCCCACACACTTGGTAAGCGGTATTCTCATTGTCAAAGAAAGAGTGAATGGGTGATGATGATAAGAAAAGGTTCAACACAATCTCGGGCCAAAAACATTATTACTTCCGCATTAAGCCACGATGAGTTCTTTAGGGTGTCGAATTGCAAAGCTGCTCAAGAAATGTGGGACAATCTTCAAGTCACTCATGAAGGTACTAGTGAGGTAAAAAGGGCAAGAACAAACACTCTTATCAGAGAATATGAATTATTGAGAATGAATGCGGGAGAAACCATACAAGAAATGCAAAAGAGGTTCACTCACATAGTGAATCAATTGGGTTCTTTAGGAAAATCATTTCTTTGAAGACTTGATCAACAAAGTGCTAAGGTGTTTGAATAGAGAATGGCAAGAAGGTAAGCTGCTATATTTGAATCAAGGAATTTAGCTACCATGACTCTTGCCACTCTTTTGGGAAACTACAAGAGCATGAGTTAGAGCTCACTCGTCTAGTGAACATGAAGAAAAGACAAGAAAAAGAAAAGCTTAGCTCTCAAGGCTTCTAGTTCAAATCCATCGATGATAGTGATGATTCGGAAAATGAAGATGATGAAGACGATGAGTATATAGATCTAATGGTTAGAAAATTCAAAAGTTCATGAGAAGGAAAAGCTTCCCCAAGAAGAACTCTTCACCCAAAAGAGTTTCAAGCAAGGAAAACTTCTCAAGTCCTCCAACTTGCTATGAATGTGGCAAATCCAGGACACATGAAGATGGAGTGCCCGAACTTACAAAGAAAACTATCAAAGTCTAAGAAAAAGGTATCCAAAGGAAACAAGGGTAGAAAAGCTTACATAGCTTGGGAAGAAAATGACATGGACTCATCGGATGATTGAGAAAGTGAAGAAGCTCAAATTGCTCTCATGGCCGACCACGACGAGTGAAAATGAAACCGAGGTAGATTCTAACTCGAAACTTCACAAAATGCATATGATGAATTACATGAAGCATTTCTTGAATTGCATAATGATTCTCTAAAATTAGCTAAAGCATTAACCCAATCAAAAAAAATCGTTGCTCATCTTCAAAACGAAGTTATTGCTTTAACTAAGGAAAGATTAGAACTTAGAAATGAAAATTATAGTCTTAGTTGCTTTAAAGAAAATTATGTATGTGATAAGTGTTTGAATATGAAAATAAAATTCATGAGCTTGAATGGACAATAGGAAAAATGTCCAACATACAACATGTGCATCCTAGGTCTCCAAGAAATAATTTCATGAAAAGACATGTGCATTATAGACCTAAGTTCACTACTAGTCCATATATTAGATGTTATTATTGTGCCAAACTAGGACATACCGCATCTGTGTGTATGGCTAGAAGAAGACAAGTTGTGAAAAGGTCCGGGTTCCCAAAGGGACTCTACCAAGTACTAACCCACAAGGACCCAAAGAAATTTGGGTACCAAAATTTGCAACTTGATCTTAATGCAGGTATGCTTCAAGGTATGGGGGAAAATCAATACCTTGATAGCAAATGTTCAAAGCACATGACTGAAGATATGACAAAGCTCTTAACACTCACCCCCAGAAAAAGCGGTCATGTGACTTGTGATAACAGCAAAAGAGGAAGAATCCTCGGTGAAGGTAAGATTGGTAAAGACTTATTCACCTCTATTTGCATTGTGCTTTTATGTAGAATATCTTAAGCATAAGTTACTAAGCATTAGACAAATATGTGATTATCATTGTCTGACTTTGTTTTATGCACCATTGAGGACTAATCAATAAACAAGTTAGAATAATAGGAAATAGAGTAAATAACAACATCTCAACTATGGTGTCTATATATATCACATTACGATTATTTGCGACAACACAAACGATTAATCTATCAAAGAACCCGTTCAATACTCTAGAACTAAGCATATCGATTTTAGACACCATTTTCTAGAGATCATGTTGAAAAAGTTGATTATGTGATTGTTTAGTTGAGCATTCAAAACCGCTAGCTCATATTTTTACAAAACCATTGCAAAAAGACAATTTATTTTTCATTCGAAGAAAACTTGGAGTCATTAAGTTATCATTTAGCTGAATGAAATATGAACTATTGATTGAATTATGTTTGGCTATCTTGTGTTGAAACCCGACTCTCATGTCATTTTGTGGTTTATGCCTATTTTTTTAAAATGCAATGGACTCATTGTTATTATTAGTCGTTTTTCGACTCACCAACTATGTTTCGCATTAACCCTTTTGATCATGACAAAAGGGGAGAAATATAGGATTGTCACTTTGCATTTAGATAGGGGAGCATCAAGTAAGGGGGAGTCTAGATATATATCATTAATATTAGTGCATTGTTTTGCTTGATGAACTAACCTCCCACCTAAGATGAATCAAAATTTTGTCATCATCAAAAAAGGGGAGAATGTGGATATCTTGTGTTGCGAAGTTAAGTTTTGATGATGAAGCATTCTAAATAAAGTGACAAAGGGAACTCCAAGACACAACCAACTCAAGAAGAATGTTTGTGGTAAGGGTAGACGTTAGGAATTCAAGTCGTGTCTTAGGAATAAATTGTAAACCGCTTTTGAGGATCGGCTCAAATCACTCTACACACTAACACACACACAAGCAAGCCTAATATATGTCTTCAATTGATAAAAGCATGTCAAATAGGTTAGGCACTTGTTGAAATCGATTCATGGCTTGATTTTTGAGAAAACTTGTTTTTGGAAAGAAAGCAATCGATTCATGGCTTGTAACTTTAAAGCTAGAAATCGATTCATAGCTTGTTTAAAGCTAGAAATCGATTCATAGCCTATAAAATTAAAGCTAGAAATCGATTTGCATGTTGTTGGTTTTAAAAGGAAATTGTTTTTGGAAAGAAAACAATCGATTGATGGCTTGTTGTTCTTAAAGTGTAAAATCGATTTCTCTTGTTTTTAGAGTTAGAAATCGATTTCATTATTGTCTTTGAAGCTTGAAATCGATTTCACACTTGATTGGAAAGCAACAATCGATTGATGACTTTGTTTCTTAAAGCCAACAATCGATTCTTCTCTTATTTCATTAAAGCACACAATCGATTCTTCTCTCTTGTTTCTTAAAGCACTAAATCGATTCCTCACTTGTTCCCACAAGCAAGAAATCGATTTCCAACTTATTACCTTAGAAGCAATCAATCGATCATTCACTTATCAAAATAGAGTTACAATTTGCTTCAACGGTCATATTTTTACAAACTCTATAAATAGGATTTAGGGCTTCACAGATCATCACAACCAACCAACACATAACAAAGAACAAATCAAATCCTATTACACAATCACACTTGCTCTTCACTCATTCCTATCAATTTGAGTGATCTCTCTCAAGGGTTAGGTTGGAGAACTTCAATTTGTTGTATTCACCTATCTTAGAGGTATTGCTATTTTTCTTGTAATTTGATTTTCATGTAATTGGTTTTTCTAGAGAGTGAGGAATCTCTCTAGGGTTTTGATTGCAACAAGGGTGGGGTATCTCTTGTTTGTAAATTGGTTGTACTAGAGAGTGGGGTATCTCTCTAGGGTGTTTGATTGTAACAAGGGTGGGGTATCTCTTGTTTGTCAATTGTAATTGTTTTGAGGGCTCTTGCACAAAGGTGGGGATCCTAAGTGTGAAGAGTGCTCGAGTTTTGTAAGGGTTTCAAAGCACCCGTTTTAAGCTTTGTTTGATAGTGAAAATCTCACAAAGGGTTTGTGAGGACTGGAGTAGTCACTAGGAGGTGGTGAAACCGGTATAAATATCTTGTGTTCTTTATTGTTTATATTTCTAATTCGTTCATTTCATAAACCTGCGCGAAAATTAATCTAAGTCATTAAAAAGGGGAAAAGTTTTTTAAAGTCTCAATTCACCCCCCCTCTTGAGACTGAAGCCACTTGGTAACAGTATATGCATGAAATGCAACCCAAACTCCACGGGTAATATGCATGTGGATCCATAAGACCGAAGTCTTCTGCTCATCAATAAGACCGAAGTCTTCTGCTCATCAAATAGACCGAAGTCCAACCCAAACTCCACGGGTAACATGCATCCTAACACACCAAGCCAATTTTAATGCGCACAATGCATACTTACCAACAATGCCTCAAAGGCACATCACCAGACCGCAGCCTCTACACAAAATATCAGGTCATAGACCCATCACCAAGACCGCAGCCTTCTCGTCAAAACATCAAGTCCCTACTAGGAACCTCACCGCTCAACACCCACTGGTTATACCCCTAAGGCTAGCGTCGACACCTCAATTTTAACGTCTTACCACTGGCCGCACCATATCGGCATCAAACAGCAACTCGGCATCAAGTGATGAACTCAAACATCACCACAAGGACTAAGACTGTCACCTAGGGACCAAACGGACTACCTCATGTCAAACACTTAGGCGTTATTAACACCAAACAGCACTCCCAGTTGCGCCGGCAGCGCTTTGCGCAAGTGTGGCTTCGCGCAGCAACTCGGCGCTCTCTCTGGGCAACTCGGCACTCGCGCCCCTCAACTCGGCACACAGGCACTAAGCCTCCTCTCTGTACCATAAATCATCTCGGTATCTACACTTATACCACAACTACCATACTTACCATTCAACATACCTAGACCTCGGTACACTCACTTCGACAGTTCCACGCCTCGACATGCTTATATTTCGACAACTACTCTTAGTCTTACATACTCTACACTTCGACATGCTTACTATAACTCGGCTCGCTCACACCTCGGTAGCTTTACACTACAACACAACGTCTGCTCTGCCGCAATTGTACTGGGTTATATACTTACCACTACACTTTGACCCCTCCACCTCGGCACAGTTATGCTACATCTCGGCAACCATAATTCGACACCCTCAATGGGACTTAACCATTTTTACGGATCATCACCTATCTTTGCACTCCTCACTTCGCCCCTTTATTACGCTCTACAACTTACGCCGTGACACTTACGTTATTCACTCGTTATCCTACACCGGCAAGCCAACTCGGTTTCTCTACGTACTCATGCGTCTAACCTTCCTCTTCCCTCCTTTGGTTACTTCTCACTAGGATTCACTTAAAACACACTCTTCCCTCCTCGAATACTTGATGGTTGGTGACAACGTCACCAACACCCACTAGGACTGAGGTTCCCTCAGCTCCCATTTCCCTCCACTTGATCCTCACACTACGAACGCTTCAAAATCATCATCAAAGGGAAGCAAAAACACAACATCAACACACATAATCATACAGTAAACAGCTGAAGATCATTTTAGACTTAACTCACACATAATACATATCATAAGGACTATTATGAACAAAAAGAGAGCCCCCTAACCTCAAATTGTTGAAGAAGCAGCACTCTCTTCACTCAAACTCTCTGATCAATCAACGGTTGCCTCTTCCTCTGTGGATTCCTAGCTTCCTTCAACGTCAAGTTCTCCTCCTTCTCTCTAGAATCACTATTCCACCTAACTTTTCCTTCTCTCTTACTTCTCTTTGACTTTTCTTTAGAAATGTTGCATGAGTGAATTCAATCCTACGGCTCCTTTTTCTTTATTACATGCAAAAATGGGCTTCAATTGAGCAAATTGGCCTCTAATGGATCATGGTCCTCTAATCCCACCTTCTCCATTACTTGAACACTTCCTAAACACAAATACAATTCTAGCATTAATTACTTGACTCAAGTGAATTGTTGTAAACCTTAAATAACCCAATTAAATAATTAATTGAACTATTTTGGGGTGTTACAACTCTCCCCCACTTAGAACATTTCGTCCTCGAAATCTCACCTGAATCAAACAGCTCTGGATATGCCTCTTGCATCTTACTCTCCAGCTCCCACGTAGTATTCTCACCAGCTGCTCCCAACCAAACCACTTTTACCAAGCCGATCTCTTTCCCTCTAAGGGTCTTCACTCCTCGGTCGTCAATTCTGATCGGCATGGTTTCTACTGTTAAATTCTCTCTCACTTGCACGTCGTCCATCTGAATTACATGAGACGGGTCTGGCACATACTTCCTTAGTTGGGACACATGGAATACGTCGTGCACATTGGACAAACTTCCTCACTGTACTCGGCAGACCAGTTACAAATTCCATTGAAATGCTGTCCCACTTCCACTCTGGAATCTGCAATGGCTGCATCAACCCTGCCGGCTTCTGGTGCTCCACCTTAGACTTCTGACAAACCAAACAAGCATACACAAACCGAGCTACATCTCTCTTCATACCTTGCCACCAAAATAACCTCTTCAAGTCTTGGTACATCTTGGTCGCTCCTGGGTGAATACCTAACTTACTCCTATGACACTCCTCCAAGATTGCTTTCCTAATTTCCTCGTCATCAGGAACACAATTCCGAGTTCTATACCTCAACAGACCTTGCGCATCTAACTCAAAATCCTCATTCCCAGCTCGGCCAATACCTACTGCTACGTCTACAAGCTTGACATCTAGCTTCTGCGCCTCCTTGATGTTACCCAGAAACTCATTTGTAATTTTCAGCATCCCTAACTTAACACTTCGAGATGTTAATTCACACACCAAGCTCAAATCTCTGAATTCTTCAATTAGTTCTAGCTCTTTCACCATCATTGATGACACATGCAAGGACTTCCTACTCAAAGCATCGGCTACCACATTAGCTTTCCACGGGTGGTAGTTCAAACCGAAATCATAGTCCTTCAATAACTCCAACCATCTCCTTTGCCTCATGTTCAGCTCCTTTTGGTCAAATAGATACTGCAAGCTTTTATGATCACTGAACACTTCAAACCTTGAGCCATACAAATAATGTCTCCAAATCTTCAACGCAAACACTACGACAGCAAGCTCTAAATCATGGGTGGGGTAATTCTTCTCATGAACTCTCAATTGTCTTGAAGCGTAAGCAACTACCTTACCCTCTTGCATCAACACACAACCCAAACCCATCCTCGACGCATCACAATATACCACAAAAGGCTCACTTGGATTAGGCAACGTCAAGACAGGAGAAGTTGTCAATCTCCTCTTCAATTCTTGGAAATTCTCTTCGCACTGCTCGTCCCACACAAAGGCCTTCCCTTTACACGTCAACCGAGTTAATGGCAGCGCCAACTTGGAAAATCCTTCAATAAACCTCCTGTAATACCCTGCCAATCCCAGAAAACTCCTCACCTCGGTGGCCGACTTGGGTGCTTCCTATTGCAACACAGCTTCAACCTTGGAAGGATCAACTGCAATACCCTCACTGGTAATTACATGACCTAGGAAATTCACTGCTCTTTGCCAGAATTCACACTTGGACCACCGGCGTCTGACTTCTTATCTCGCAAGACCTCCAACACCAACTTCAGGTGCTCGGCATGCTCTTCCTCCGACTTGGAGTATACCAAACTATCGTCAATAAACACCACTACAAACCGATCCAAATATTCACTAAAGATGCGATTCATGTACTCCATGAATACTCCAGGAGCATTTGTAACACCAAATGGCATCACAGAATACTCGTAGTGTCCATACCGAGTTCTGAATGTAACACCCCGGAAATAATTTAATTAAATTATTTAATTGAATTATTGATTTTATTGGAAACATGATTAAATTAATTAAAATGATGGGCGTGGTTCAGGAGGTGGAACGAGTATTGGGGGTGATGTCGGCAACTCGGGGGTGGTGAAGAATGTCCCAGGAAGCCCAAGTCCAATAGCTAGGCGCTCCCGAGACTCCACGAAGCTAAGGGGTTTAGGGTTGGCACCTCACTCCCGGCATCAGAGAAAGAAAACAAAACCTGAGAGAGTGAGAAGAGAGAGCTCAGCGCTAAGAAGAAGAGGAAGGAAGGAATCGTCTCAAGTTCGTTAGGTAAGAGCTCTCAATCGTTCATTTTCGTTCTCTCTCCTTTTCCTAATGATGTAGCCTTAATCTCTAATTTCCGTGGTGTTGATGTTTTCATTGATCATAGAGGAGGAGATCGCGAATTTTCAAGGGAGAAGGAGAAGATCGTTCGATTGAGTTGCTGTAGTTTTGTGTACGTGTTCTCATTCATATTCCGGAGCGTTCATATTAAAGGTAAGGGTGAGCGTTTCATTTAACATAATTGGGTATAGGTAGGGTTTATGGGGTTTAGTGCGTTAGCTAGTGTTGAATGAAATTGATGTTGTTTTGATATATATGATTGACTGAGTGTGCCTGGATGATTCTGAACAGTGATGTTTTGTGATTGTGAATTTTAAACCAATGGAAGAATCGATTGTTTTTCCTCCAAAGTGAAGATTGAAATCGATTACGGGCTCTATATCTGAAGCTTTAAATCGATTTCCTCCTTTAAACATGAGCTAGGAATCGATTTCCCACTTCCAATTTGGAAGGAAGGAATCAATTTCCCACTTCAAATTGGAAGCAAGGAATCGATTTCCCACTTCAAATTGGGAGCAAGAAATCGATTTCCCACTTCAAATTGAAGCTAGAAATCGATTTTCCCCTTTAGAACGAAGCTAGAATCGATTCCTCTTTGAAAATGAAGCCATGAATCGATTCCCTCCTTAGAAATGAAAGCAAGGAATCGATTCCCCCTTTAAAATAAAAACAAGGAATCGATTTCCCATTTTAAAAATGAAAGCTATGAATCAATTCCTCTTTTGAAAACAAGTAGCTATAAATCGATTACTCTTTTGAACATCCTAGGTGTTTTTCCCGAATTGAAACATGACGATTCTTAACAGAAAAATTTGTGATGCTATGTTATATAAATGAGTCTCGTGACCTGTTATACTACTAGTGTGCTAATTGACTATGGCTAGACGTGGTTTACCACTAAGGTCGAATTTCTTTCATTTGGCGTATTTACAAGGGCATCACTGAGAGCCTTGCAAAGGTGGCCAATGCATGTTGCAAGTAGTATCAGTTACCTGAGTAATCCCATAGTCAATCAGTGCACTATTTTGTGACACCCTAATCTAAAAGACAGATGAAGTATATATATATGTACTGAATGATGATGAGGATATGTGTATTATGATTCGTGATGATTGATGATGTGTAAACTCTATGAGTATAATTATAGTGATGATGAAAAATGATTGTGATGATTTGCGAAGGAATACACTCTATGAGTGTTTTATAACGATGATGAGGAGCACTCTAGGTGAGTTTTGGTGAGTTGCACATGTGTTTCATAGAGTCTCATGGCATGTGCATTATTTTGCGATGTTTAGCTTTGGCCACTTTTGCGATGTTTAGGCCGGCCACTTTTGCGATGTTTAGGCTTCGCCACTTTGCGATGATATGGTACCATCATGCATATGCCCCACAGTGGGGTTGCATCTTCATGCATAATCATGATCGTATCGTTGTTGTTATGCGTGATTGGAGCTGGTGTTGCGTGATTGCGATGTAGTGACGATGTTAATATGGTGTGATTGCCTGTGCCTATTTCCTCTAATTATATATATTCGATTATGTTTATCTGAAATTCTCACCCCTTCTGCTTGGAATGTTGCTCTATCGTGGCAACGCTGCAGGTGATCGCGAATGAAGGAACCTGTAACACCCCCTTCTATCTAGTCTATTATTTACAATAAATTCGAAAATCAGAGTCTACGAAAAACTTTAGTGCGACCACTTGAGGGTGCCACATTTAAACAACCACATTTAAAAATTCCAAAATACTAAATAGAATGAACTCCAAGTTAAGATACATAGCACCATAACAGAAATCCGGGAGTAAACACCATTTCAGCGGAATTAACAAAACTCAAATACGGAAAATACAGTTATCCAAATGAAAAGTCAATTCATAAAATAAACGACAAATCCTAAATATCCCCCCCGGTGCTACATATCAGAGCTGACTCGACCATACTAGAAGAAGGTACTCACGTCACCTTCAGTCACTGTCACCTGCAGCGTTGCCACATAAGAGCAACATTCCAAGCAGAAAGGGTGAGTCTCATTTCATAGAAAATAGTAAATAAAACAAGCAACACAATAAGACAAGCATTAGCACACCAGGCAGTACAATCCAATCACTTTCACCAGTTAATTATACACACCCAGACAACCACCATAAAATGTATGCAAGTGCATGATATGCAACCCAACGCCAAGGGTATATGCATGTGGATCCATCACCAAAAAGGCCCAGAGGGCATTCACCATTCACCAAAAGGCCCGAAGGCATTCACCATTCACCAAAAGGCCCGAAGGCATTCACCAAAATATTTTATGAGGCCGAGGCCTATTCACCAAAAATGCATATGATTATGCGACACCATGACTATGCACCATCACCCAAAACACCAAATTATGCATTAGAATGCTCACCATTAGTTTATTTACTCGCCAATCATCAAGAGAAGTCATAGACCCTCAATCACCCAAAATATACTCACCATCAGCATGCATCACCACACCAAACAATCACCAAGAATCATACATAGAATAATCACCTTTAATTTTATTTACTCACACACCTCGGCACAACCTCACACACCTCGGCACCCACTCCAACAACTCGGCACCCACTCAAACACCTCGGCACGCACACTCACATACCTCGACTCCCACTCACACACCTCGGCACACACAAAACACACCTTGGTACACTCTCACACCCCTCGGCACCTCACACCATTCACCTCAGCACCTCGCCTCGCCTCACTCACCTCGGTCACCAACCTCCTTCACCTCGGCACATCACCCCATTCTATGTTCAGCATTAATACACATCACCATTACAACAGCCCACAAGGACTAAATACAACATCAGAGGGACTACATACGACACCAGAAGGATTAAAAGAACACCTAGGATTATTTGCACACCAAAAGACTAATTGCACATCAAGGGACTAATTGCACACCTAGGAATTAAAACACCCCTAAGGACCAATTTAACACCTAGGGGACTAATTCCTAACATCCTAGGACCTTTGTGACGCCTAAGGGCCACTTGGACACATAGGGACCATTTTGACGCCGTATTAATTAATTTAACACCTAGGGACTATTTCGACACCATAATAATTATTTTAGCACTTAGGGACTATTTTGACACCATAATAATTAATTTAGCACCTAGGGACTATTTTGACCATTTTGACACCTAGTCATATCATTTACTAAACTATCTCAGCATCTACCTGTTGAGATATGATTAGATGACGGTTTAAAACTTTTAAATGCATCAGTTAAAACTCAATCCAATTATCCATGCCCCAAGAGCCACAAATAATATTCCGTCAAAGCATATCTGCATATGAAATAGATACCCTATGTTTAATTTCCACAGTATGCTGTTTGCAATTGCAAATATAACCAACTTACTATTACGTGGTTAGAATTTGGAAGCTAGTGTCATTCAAGCAATTATCATGAATCATGGCATCACAAAGACATTGGCAGTATTTGGATCAGATGGAGCACGATAGCCATCAAAAAAAAAACTTATAATAAACTAATGGATTATCCTCCAAAGCACCAAAAATTGAAGGATGAAAGCATATCGGTGCGATCTGTATGAACAATGCCACATCCCTTCAACTTCTTGATAGTGAATATGAGATAAACAGTTTGGGAAATCACGTAAAGGCGAGTGTTTAACTTATAAATTGTAAGAATAATTGTTGTGATAAATATCATGTGATTTCTCATGTAATCCCATCATAGCTATCATTGGAAATTAATTTAAATTACATCCAAATACCATTGAATTACTAATGCGATTGGTTACCTTCCCTGAAACGTAAAAGACGATTCAAAGATACTATTTATATACTACCATGATCCTAACCCTTAACCTATTGTTATATCTTGCCAAAGCAAATTAAACTCAAAAAGACGAGAACATTACATTCATCACCAAATCAATCAATTTAGCATATAAGAATTCAATCAAACATCTCCTAACACTCAAATCCTATGGTTCCAAGTTTTATAAACTATTGGCTATGGAAAGAGAGTCCCCCACCTCGAATAAACCAGAAAGCAGAGCTCTCTCACTGAGTCACCAAGAACCACAAAGAATGGCTCTCTCTCCTTCCTCTTCCTTGCACCGATCACTCTCCTCCCTTTCCCCTTGGTTGCGCTGGTTTCCTTCTCTCTCTCTTCTCCTCTCTTCGCTATTTTCTTCCTTTTCTTTCTTACCAAACAACAAGTCGCTAAGAGCCCGACGTCGACTACACCAAACGCACAAAGGGCTAGTGCTTCTTGAAGAGCTCGGCGTGAGGAATCCAAAAGCGGTGTCCGATTCTTGACGACAATCGTGGTGACCTTAATCTCCAAAGCACAGTCCGCTGGAGTATTTGAATGCTATAGATAGCGGTCTTTTTGCCAAAACAGAGATCGGAAACTGGTTTGGGGTGGATTTCGACTTTGGTGGTGAAATTTTGGGTCAAACCGAGGTGAAATGAGTGAGAACGAGAGAGAGGTTTGGAAGGTGAGGTTATGGAAGTTCTTTGCGTCTCACGCAGCCTTCTTGCGAAGGAGAAGAACCGATCTTGGGTCGGGTTCCGGGCTGGATCGCGTTTCGTGGGCTGCGCGGTGCGTGGGCTTAAGTGATTCACGGTAAAAGTGCGAGCAACAAGGAAGAGAGATGTATAAGTAAAAATGTCTAAATCTCGATTTTAATCCATTTTAATTCATTTTAAAAACTCAATTTCACCGCAACTATTATTTTAACACTTCAATAGCACCAAATGACTTTTTAAATATAATTAACGTCTAAATAGTAATATGTTTTATAAAATAAAATAATCAAATAAATGGAATAAATATAAATATATAGTAACAATCACATATTATCAAGAGTATATAAAAATACATTTAAAAGTGATTTTAACTAATTTTCATACTCAAACCCACAATAAATTAAAATAATTTAATCCTATCAATATAAAATAATTCATAGAGTAAGTACATACTAAAAGAATCACAACACACGAAAATCGGGGTGTTACAGAACCACTGCCTTCCTTGTTTAGCCGTTGGGAAGTCTTAGAGTCGCTCTCTGATACCGTAACACCTAGGGGGCGTACTTGGAGTTATTAGTAGTTGAATAATTATCTTATGACCATGTTTATGTCATGATACGAGTTTGAGAGACATAGTGAATTGTTGTTTAATTCTGCTGCGACCTCCTTATTTTGAAGTTTGAAATTATGTTGATTGAGTATTTAGCACGAATTATAATGGTGCGAAAGTTGAGTTTTAACAATTGATGATTATGTGGCATTCCTTTCCTACTGAATAAATATTATTTTCGAAACGAAATTACTCTGATAATGATGTGTACGTTCGGGGTAGAAAAGGGGTGTTACCCTGAACGCCGTCTTAGGAATGTCTTCGTCTTTTACTTTGATTTGGTGATACCCTGACCTTAAGTCAATTTTAGAAAATACTTGCGCACCCACCAATTGGTCCATCAAATCATCAATCCTTGGGAGTGGATACTTATTCTTAATTGTCACTTTATTCAACTGTCTATAATCCACGCATAGCCTCATACTTCCGTCTTTCTTCTTAATAACACAGGTGCGCCCCAAGGCGACACACTTGGCCTTATGAACTTCTTCTCCAGCAACTCCTCTAACTGTTTCTTCAGCTCGGACAACTCGGCTGCCGACATCCTATATGGTGCCATAGACACCGGCCTAGTTCCTGGTACCAACTCAATGCTAAACTCGACCTCTCTCTCAGGTGGAACCTCAGGAATCTCCTCAGGAAACACTCGCACCACTGGCACTTCACTAATCGTGGCTTGACTCTCTACTGACAATGACGCCCACAACGTAAACAACGTAGCTCCTTCCTTCACTTCCTTGCGCAACTGCCCAACAGGCAACAAAAATGATTCTTCCACCTCGGAAGAAGGGAAACTTACCGACCTACTAGCGCAATTGATATGAACATGGTTATCCACTAACCAGTCCATACCCAGGATGACATCCATTCCTTCCAAAGGCATACAAATTAAATCAACTAGGAAGTCTCTGCCGAACACTGACAGAGGACACTTCGCACAAACGAGAGAGGTAGTCACTGATCCCTTTGCTGGAGTATCAATAACCATCTCCCTCACCAATGTAGATAAAACTAAATCCAATCTCTTAGCACACATAGCAGAAATGAAAGAATGCGTGGCACCAGTGTCCACAATTGCAATCAAAGAGATGCCATTAATGAAACACGTACCTCTAATCTCGTTGACCACCTCGGATCCTGCCAACGCAAACACCTTTCCCACACCTCTCTCCTTCTTAGGCTTGGAGCACTTGGAACTGATATGCCCCACCTCTCCACAGTTGAAACAAATGATGTCCTTCCTCTCACGCTATTGTGACTTGATGACCTTCTTTACCACATTTAAAACACTTGCTAACCATGCACTCAAAACTCTTGTGGCCGGCTTTGCCACACTTGTAGCACACAACATTCGCAGGGGCATCTCCCCCACTTGGCCTCTTGCCTACGCCCGGCTTTCACTTGCCTTTACCCTTACCACCTGAAACCTCGTAAGGCTTCGCACGATGCTGGAACTGGCTCTTCCTGTCATTCATTTCTCTGAAACGCGCATTAGTATCTTCTTCATAAATCCTGCGGTATCGCCACCGGATCGGCAAACACTCTAAGCTTCTGGTACCCAATTGCCTGCTTGACCTCAGGCCTTAAACCGTTCTCAAATTTGATGCACTTGGAGAATTCGGCAATAGCTCCATCATAATGAGGGTAGAATTTCACCAACTCTTCAAACTTTGCAGCATAATCAGCCACTGTCTTATTCCCTTGCTTCAGCTCTAAAAATTCCATTTCCTTCTTCCCTCTCACATCCTCGGAAAGTACTTCCTTAAAAATTCCCTTTGAAAACCTCCCATGTAATCGCTTCTCAAAGAGTGACTTCTATCCTCGGCATAGCCCCCGGCCACAGTCATCGCCTCCTCGGCCAAAGATGTGAGTTCCATATCTCACCTTCTGCGCCTGACAAGATCCATCACTCTAAAAATCCTCTCTATATCTTTCAACCGGGCCATCGCCCCATCGGGATTATATCTCCTTTGAGCGTAGGAGGTTCTCCTCCGAAATGTAGCTAGGCTACGAGCTCCAACGTCCCTCGGAAACTGTCGAGGCAGATTTCCCATAGCGCGACCATCGTTTCTAACGCAGCAGCCTAAGGCATCTTCATTTCTCCTAGCTCTCCCACCATCTCACTTACTCACCGAGATAAGAACAATTCAAAGCGAGCATTATTACTCGAGGACTGGAAACTCAAGACGCAACACTTGGTCGGACAGACCGAACTTTTCCTCTGAAACCACTTGTAACACCCCCCTTATATTCTATTAAATAATTAATATTTAAAAAAATCAGAGTTTCAAAATCTTTACTCGAGAGAGTGCTACAGGGACGAGTTCACAAAAATCACATGTTTAAAGTTTACACCACAGCGGAATTTAAACGGTTCATAAAGGTACAAATATTACAGTTCAAAAGCTAATACACAGCCTACTCTCCTACTCGGCCCCCCAGTGTTACATATCACAGCAACTGACGCCAACTACCAAAAGAGTAAGGAAAGACCTCTACTCAGGGGTACCTGCAAGTTGCCACATAAGAGCAACATGGAAAGCAGTAGGGTGAGTCTCGTTTCATAAATAATAATCAGTAAGATAAGCATTATCATACAGAAATCACTAAAACAACTCGGTCAGTAAACACTCACACAGACTCACGCCACACCACTTTAACTCACCTTCAATAAACACATCAACAAGCGTATGAGTATATGCATGAAATGCAACCCAAACTCCACGGGTAATATGCATGTGGATCCATAAGACCGAAGTCTTCTGCTCATCAATAAGACCGAAGTCTTCTGCTCATCAAATAGACCGAAGTCCAACCCAAACTCCACGGGTAATATGCATATGATTTATGCCACACAATGAAACATGCATCCTAACACACCAAGCCAATTTTAATGCGCACAATGCATACTTACCAACAATGCCTCAAAGGCACATCACCAGACCGCAGCCTCTACACAAAATATCAGGTCATAGACCCATCACCAAGACCGCAGCCTTCTCGTCAAAACATCAAGTCCCTACTAGGAACCTCACCGCTCAACACCCACTGGTTATAGCCCTAAGGCTAGCGTCAACACCTCAATTTTAACGTCTTACCACTGGCCGCACCATATCGGCATCAAACAGCAACTCGGCATCAAGTGATGAACTCAAACATCACCACAAGGACTAAGACTGTCACCTAGGGACCAATCTGTCACCTAGGGACCAAACGGACTACCTCATGTCAAACACTTAGGCGTTATTAACACCAATTAGCACTCCCAGTTGCGCCGGCAGCGCCTTGCGCAAGTGTGGCTTCGCGCAGCAACTCGGCGCTCTCTCTGGGCAACTCGGCACTCGCGCCCCTCAACTCGGCACACAGGCACTAAGCCTCCTCTCTGTACCATAAATCATCTCGGTATCTACACTTATACCACAACTACCATACTTACCATTCAACATACCTAGACCTCGGTACACTCACTTCGACAGTTCCACGCCTCGACATGCTTATATTTCGACAACTACTCTTAGTCTTACATACTCTACACTTCGACATGCTTACTATAACTCGGCTCGCTCACACCTCGGTAGCTTTACACTACAACACAACGTCTGCTCTTCCGCAATTGTACTGGGTTATATACTTACCACTACACTTTGACCCCTCCACCTCGGCACAGTTATGCTACATCTCGGCAACCATAATTCGACACCCTCAATGGGACTTAACCATTTTTAAGGATCATCACCTATGCTGCACTCCTCACTTCGCCCTTTATTACGCCAACAACTTACGCTGTGACACTTACGTTATTCACTCGTTATCCTACACGGCATGCCAACTCGGTTTCTCTACGTACTCATGCGCCTAACCTTCCTCTTCCCTCCTTTGGTTACTTCTCACTAGGATTCACTTAAAACACACTCTTCCCTCCCCGAATACTTGCTGGTTGGTGACAACGTCACCAACACCCACTGGGACTGAGGTTCCCTCAGCTCCCATTTCCCTCCACTTGATCCTCACACTACGAACGCTCCAAAATCATCATCAAAGGGAAGCAAAAACACAACATCAACACACATAAATCATACAGTAAACAGCTCAAGATCATTTTAGACTTAACTCACACATAATACATATTATGAACAAAAAGAGAGCCCCCTAATCTCAAATTGTTGAAGAAGCATCACTCTCTTCACTCAAACTCTCTGATCAATCAACGATCGCCTCTTCCTCTGTGGATTCCTAGCTTCCTTCAACGTCAAGTTCTCCTCCTTCTCTCTAGAATCACTATTCCACCTAACTTTTCCTTCTCTCTTACTTCTCTTTGACTTTTCTTTAGAAATGTTGCATGAGTGAATTCAATCCTACGGCTCCTTTCTCTTTATTACATGCAAAAATGGGCTTCAATTGAGCAAATGGGCCTCTAATGGATCATGGGCCTCTAATCCCACCTTCTCCATTACTTGAACACTTCCTAAACACAAATACAATTCTAGCATTAATTACTTGACTCAAGTGAATTGTTGTAAACCTTAAATAACCCAATTAAATAATTAATTGAACTATTTTGGGGTGTTACACACGCCACGCGAGCTTCGTCGCGAGCAAACCCTTCTGGTCGGAACGCACTTCCACAGCAAACCCCAGAGGGCGTGCCACGAATCACTAGACAACCCTCGCCAAGAACCCTCAGTACAAGGCGGCCGAGGACCAGTCTTAGAGTAGATCTGGCAGGCCCAACAAGAAATGCCGTGCCGCGAGTAGTTAATGCAGGAATTGATGCATCCTTGCCCGAGCATGTGACTCAGGCTTTTCTCCAAATTCTACAGAACAAGAATCAGATCATTGCTGACCGTGATGCACTTCTTTCCCACTATGAAAGGGGATCCATTCCAGTCTGCCAGCGAGCGGGCGGTGAAGGGCCCTCGGGTCAGGCGCACCCTACCCACAGGCGTTTAACTCCATCTGGAAGAAACAACCATCCTCGTTGAGGCACATCACGCCGATCCCCTGCACGAAGAGTCAGGGCGCGGAGGTCCCCCGCTCGAAGGGGCGTGCGCAGTTGTAACGCCCCAAAAAATAGTTCAATTATTTATTTAATTGGGTTATTTAAGGCTTACAACATTTTAATTAAGTCAAGTTATTAATTTAGAAGTTTTATTTCATTTAGGAGGTGTATAAGTAATGGAGAAGGTGAGAGTAGCGGCCCATGATCCATTAGAGGCTCATGATCCATTGAAAGTCCATATGCATGCCTTAAATGATGTTGTCGAAGGGGAGACATTCATTTGCAACAAATATCAAAGACAAGTTGTAACACCCCATTTCTACCCGGAAAACTTTAATCAAATATCAGAGTATAAAAATTAAATTTTAGAATTGATAGCATTCAATGGAATGTTACACATGTCTCTTAAAATTACTCAAACAGCCAGTTTAGCTCATAAATATAATCAGTACGTAACACCATAAAAACACGTGGGATAATATCTCATATAACACAGCGGAAAAATAAGATTACATCTCAAGAGTAATCAACAACCTCAACAATGCATAGTATATCAAATACAAAGCTCACAGTGAGCAAAATAAACAACTAAGTCTACAATCCCCTCCCCTAGGTGCTACGTATCAGAGCAGACCGACTCGGGGGAAAATGAAGGAGTTATGCCTTCACTCATGACTACCTGTGGTAAACAACAACAAAAAGGGTGAGTCTCGAACTATATAATAGAAACTATAATAAGCAGTATATCAGGTTTATAGGAGTCAATCAATCACAACCATCACAATCTGTACAATTCCATTTATAAGAATGGATGCAATGTAATGCAAGATGCATGTGGTACCATTATCACCGCATCATGATCTCATCATTACTCATTATACGTCGCGGCCGCAAAACGAAATGAAACACCGGATCGCGGCCTTTACAATATATCGTCGCGACCGCGGCGGTCGAATGTATGCATGTGACTCATGAACCCACACATCGTTAAAATCATTTATACACCAAGACCGCGACCCACCATTCATCACTTTCATCAATAATTTGAGTCCCCATGACTCGGCCCCATGGCTCGGCCCCCATGGCCCATGCCCCCATGGCATCATCAATATTTGGAGACATTATCTCTATGGCTCTAGGTTTGAGGTGTTTAGTGACCATAAGGGTTTACAATATTTGTTTGATTAGAAGGAGTTGAACATGAGCAGGAGGAGGTGGTTAGAGTCGTTGAAGGACTATGACTTGGTCCGAATTATCATCCAGAAAGGCTAATGTTGTAGCCGATGCTTTGAGTCGGAAGTCTTTGCATGTGTCAACAATGATGGTTAAGGAGCTGTAATTAATTGAGCAGTTCAGGGATTTGAGCTTAGTTTGTGAAGTAACACCTCGGAGTGTTAAGTTGGGGATGCTGAAAATTACTAATGAGTTCTTGGTTAGCATTAGGAAGCTTGAAGTTAGATGTCAAGCTTCTTGATTTGGCAGTGGGAATAGGCCGAGCTGAAAATAAGGATTTTGAGTTGGATGCGCAAGGTTTATTGAGGTATCGTAATCGGATTTGTATTCCTGATGAAGAGGAGATTAAGAAGGCAATTCTGGAAGAATGTCATAGGAGTAGACTGAGTATCCACCCAGGAGCTACAAAGATGTATCAAGATTTGAAGAGGTCATTTTGGTGGCCGGGGATGAAGAGAGATGTAGCTCGGTTTGTGTATGCCTGTTTGACTTGTCAGAAGTCAAAGTTGGAGCATCAGAAGCCGGCAGGGTTGATGCAGCCATTGCAGATTCCGGAGTGGAAGTGGGATAGCATTTCTATGGATTTTGTGACTAGTTTACCTAGTACGGTGAAGGGGTACGATGCAATTTGGGTGATTGTTGTTAGGCTAACAAAGTCGTCTCACTTTGTTTCTATTAACATCACGTATCTGGTGCCGAGGTTGGCAGAGATTTACATCCGAGAGATTGTGAAGCTTCATGGAGTTCCTTCAAGCATTATTTCAGATAGGGATCCTAGGTTTATATCAGAATTTTGGAAAAGTTTGCAAGAGGCGTTGGGTTCTAAGCTGCGTTTGAGCTCGGCGTATCATCCACAGACTGATGGTCAGTCCGAGAGGACTATCCAATCGTTAGAAGATTTGTTGAGGGCTTGTGTTCTTAAGCATGGTGGTGCGTGGGATTCTTATCTTCCATTAGTTGAGTTCACCTATAATAATAGCTATCATTCTAGTGTGGGGATGGCACCCTTTGAGGCGTTGTATGGTCAGAGGTGTAGGACTCCGTTGTGTTGGTATGAGTCTGGGGAAAGTGTGGTGCTCGGACGCGAGATCGTTCGAGAGACCACTGAGAAGGTGAAGCTGATTCGGGAAAAGATGAAGGCTTCACAAAGTAGGCAAAAGAGTTATCATGATAAGATGAGGAAAGATTTGGAATTTCAAGCCGGTGATCATGTGTTTATTCTAAGTGGCGGAGAGTTGTAACGCCCCAAAAAAATAGTTCAATTATTTATTTAATTTGGTTATTTAAGGCTTACAACATTTTAATTAAGTCAAGTAATTAATTTAGAAGTTTTATTTCATTTAGGAGGTGTTTAAGTAATTGAGAAGGTGAGAGTAGAGGCCCATGATCCATTAGAGGCCCATGATCCATTGAAAGTCCATATGCATGCCTTAAATGATGTTGTCGAAGGGAGACATTCATTTGCAACAAATATCAAAGACAAGTCAAAGAGTAAAGTAAGAGAGAGAGAGAAAGAGGTGCGAAGCTTTTAGAGAGAAGAAGAGGAATCTTGGCGTGGAGAGCTCAAATTCAAGGAGGAGAAGCTGATTATTGATAGATCGTGAAGTCTTGGTGGAGAGTACTACTTCTTCAATCTATTGAGGTAAGGGGGCTCTCTTTCACCTATAATATTGTATATATGATGAGTGTTATGTGTGAGTTAGACCTACAGAAATGATGTTTGAAATTTGTTTGTGTGCTTGATGTGTGTTTGATGTTGTGTTTGCTTCACTTTGGTGAAGTTGTGATGGGTTGTTGATGAGTTGGTCATATGAGAGACCTAGGAGAGGAATGGGAGCTGAGGAACCCTCAGTCCCAGTGAGTTATTGTTGGTGTTGTCACCTTCGTTGAGTATCTTTGGGTGTGTTGGAGTAGTTTTGAAGGAATACGTGTGTAGTAGTTGTGTTTGAGTTTGATCATAGTGTGAGAACCAAATAAAATAAGGAAGAGGCAGGCTAGGCGCATAGGGAGACATAGGAGCCGAGGTGTAGTTGCCTAACCATAAGTGTGTCGAAGTATAAGTGTTGAGCGTAAGTGTCAAAACGTAGGTGACGGATCGTAGCTGACGAAGTGTGTGATGAAGTACAAGGGAAGAGGTGTAAGTGTGTATGACTCTAAGAGTAGGTGTCGACATGTAGTTACCGAGGTGTAGTATAGGTAATCCGAAGTGTGGTTGCCGAGGTGTAGCGCATATATATACATAAGTGTAGTTGCTGGAGTGCAGTGGTTGAGGTATAGTGCATATTTATCGAGGTGTGTACCGAAGTGTAGGTGTTGAATGGTAGGGGTATCAAAGCGTAATGTGCCGATGTGTAGTAAACCGAGGTCCAGTATAGTGTACCGAGGTGCTGTGAGGTGTGCCGAGGTGCAAGGTGAGTGTGCTTGAGTGGTCTTTGTTTTGACGCTAGAGTAGCGTAGGTTCTTTGTGAAGAGGCGATCGTGAGTGCTATTTGGTACCGAGTACGTCTAAGTGGCTGAAGGGTGAAGCCAGTTTAGTCCTTAGGTGACGTTTTAGTCCTTATGTGACGTTGGGGTCCTCGTAGTGACAGTTAGTCCACTACTGTTGTGTCGAGGTGTCCGGTGAGTTGGACGATGGGCATAGAGCTAGTGATTGTGATGTCGAGGTGTCCGGTGAGTTGGACGTTAGCCATAGTGTAACGCCCCAAAAATAATTAACTGATTAATTAAATTATTAAAAATAAATTGGAGGTGAAATAGAAATTAATTAAGAGAATAATAAATAATATGACGAGGGAAGGGTTGATTTGGGAAAATGAGAGGTGTAAGCGTGAGCCCAGTAGCGGGAGGGCCCACGGCTTTAAACCCTAGTAGACTGTGACTCTCCTCATTCTTCACAATTGTGCGAAATTGAGAGAGTGAGAAGAGAGGGAGTAGTGCGCGGCTAGGAGAGAAGAGAGAAGAAGGAGAGGCGCGATTTCTTTCAAGGAGGAATGCCGTGTTCCATCCGTGTGTTCGTGAGTTCGTGTTCGTGTCTCGTTCTTCATAATTTGGAGCTTACGTCAATAGAGGTAAGGGTGGGTTTTAACACTAATAATGGGTTATGATGAGGGTATATGGGTAGTTAGGGTTTGGTTGGATTATTTGCGATGTTGGATTGAAATTGATGATGGTGCGATGTTGCTATTGTTGTTATTTCGCATGGTGTTTGTCTTTATGTGATGATTGATTTTGATGATATATGATGTTGATGATGATTCTTGATAATGACGTGATGTTGTGGTTGCTTTCGCAATGATGTTGATGTTAATTCCTTATTATTGTGTGTGGTTGCGTCTTATTAGTTGTTGTTGCGAGTCGTTGTCATTGATGGCAGTTGTTGTTATTTGCGTGGTGGTGCGGCGGTGGCGATTATCGTTGTTGCCGTGTTAAGTTGTCGTTTTCGTGTTGCCCACGGCGTAGGGCCCCTAGCCTTGGCGGCAGGTGTTTGCGGTGGCTGCCTTGGGTGGCGCCACAGGCGTGCATGCGCGCGTGTGGGTTGTGTTTGTCGATCATATCGTGATGTTGATTCGTTAAAAACACGGTTTCTAGTGGTTGTTGTGCAAAGAGGAATTGATGTGCTGAAATTTCGTTTTGAAACCGTTTTGATAGGTGTCGATATTTTTGTGATTGTGACTTCATTATTGGCCCGAATTTCGTGGGGTTTGTTTCATTGGAAAGTAGACACGATTTCCTTCACTTTAGGCACTGGTTTCCCTAAGTTTGAGTCAGTATAACTGGAGAAAACATTTTTTACAAAATGGGTAAAAGAATCTGAAAAACTGGATGAACCGTATGGGTATAGGTCCAATGTTTTGTTCATAACTCTTTCCACCGAACTCGTTTTTGAATGATTTTTATCTCATTGGGAACTAGACTCACGGGGCTTCAATTTAGACACGGATTTCGTTTCTTGGTTGAGAATTCAAAGAGAAAAATGGGTTACAATTTAGATATGTGTTTGTCGAACTTCTGTAACCTGAGAGGTATTTTGCAAAACTGTACTATTTGGGTACCTAAACAAATAAATAAAAATTATTTCTAGAAACTAGATATCTTAAGCTTTCCAGAGGATATTTGTTTTCAAAATTCCGACATCGTTTGATATGCTAAATTAATTGTCGGAGTTCGTGCACAGTTGCTGAAAAATACTGCTCCTTAGCTGTTTGGTAAAATGATCGAACGAATAGGACGTTGTGCTGGTTATTGTCGCTGCCCTTGTGCTCTGTGTGTCGGCGCACCTAGTGCGTAGGTTCAGGCATTGTCTAGTGGTGTTGTTCACCAATTTGTGGTGTTGCGTGTGTCTGTTGTGCTGGTGTTGTCTGGTGGTGCTGTGCGCCAATTTCTGTGTTTTGGTTGTGTGCGCTGTTTGGCGTGGTGTGTACAGGTGATATGTGACAGTTGTGATGCTACCCACACCCTTACGCTGACAAGCAACACAAACAACTCAAAAATCATTCTAGAGTCTAACTCACATATAACACTCATCATATACTCTATTATAGGTGAAAGAGAGCCCCCTTACCTTAATGAAGAACACCAGCACTCTCTCCACCAAGAATCACCAACCATCACCAACAATCAAGCTTCCCTTCCTTGCTTGAACTCTCCACGTACGCCAAGATCTTCTCTTCCTCTCTCTTAGGGCTGTCGCGCCTCTCTCTTTCTCTACTCACTTTACTCTTTGACTTTTCTTTGATTTTGGTTGGAATGAATTCTCTCACCATCGACACCTAACTTATATCATGGTTATGGGCCTCTATTCACACGTCCTCCATTACTTGCACTACTCCCTCTTTTAATTAAATTACCACTCACTCTTTACTAACCACCACTCCTCATTTAAATCAAATACCCTATCATTATTTTAATTTAACCAACCAATATACCACTTAACTAAATAAATACTTGAATTATTTTTGGGGCGTTACAACGGCGACTGCTGTAACACCCCCTTCTAATTAATTACTATTTAATTAACAAAATCAGAGTTTTTGAAAATCACTCACAAGAGAGTGCTACATTTGCTACATGAAAAACCAAACAAACATCAATGGCGCAAATCAACAATGCACAGTAAGATATATAGCACCTCGGCCAAAGGGACGAGCCCACAAAATCACATGTTTTAGGTTACATCACAGCGGAATAAAACATGTTTCATATCAACATCCAGTTACAGTGCAATAACTAAATCAAAACGACCACTATACTACTCGGCCCCCAGTGCTACATATCAGAGCAAGACGCCATAACTATACTAAGTAAGGACATACCTTCACTCGGGCACACCTGCACGTTGCCGACATAAGAAGCAACATAAAAACAGAAGGGTGAGTCTCTAAACACATATAATAGGGTGTATGACAAACATCATTCTAGAGAAGACAATAAAAACACCTCGGCTACACATAACAAATGCACTTCAGCAGGTTATAACACCTCAGCTTATAAAAAGCAATAATACATCACCAATCACATGAGCATATGCATGTATGCAACCCAATACCAAGGTGCATGTGGATCCATCACCAAAAATAAGCCTTGAGGGCATGTTTGTCACTAATGATATGAGGCTGAAGCCAACAATATCGAGGCCGAAGCCTATGTCTGTCCCTTAGATGCATATGTAGTATGAGACTCCATGAACAATGCATCAATCACAAACCATCATACCACGTATAAACTCACACCGGTACTGGATTTATCACCATCATTAAATCAATCATCATTACACCGTTATTACACCATTGTCTATTTCACCTAGAAAACATCAATAGCGCTATGTGTAACACCCTTTTCTAAACCTCATTTATTTTAAATAAAATCAGAGCTCTTCGCAATTTAAATTCGCCATATCGAAAAAGGCGTTACACTTTACTCTCAAAAACGATCTCAATTAATAACGTCAGATAATTTTGAAATCTCATAGCAGCGGAAAAATAATCATCAAAACACGTCTTGACATTAAAGGGTCTTAAAACCACAACTCGAAGTCTCAAATAAATATTGAAATCTAAATAAATAGCGCGTTACGCCCCAGGTGTTACATATCGAGCGGCGACACGACCCGGCTGAAGATAGGAAAGCGGAGACCTTCACTGCGGTTACTGCGAGCGTTGCCACATAAGAGCAACATTCCAAGCGTAAGGGTGAGCATTAACGAAATAATAAGCAATGACAAGATAAATAAGCAAAGCAGGTAACTCACAAAGAAGCACATAAAACTCAACACATCATATCACTCGCACAAGGTACAAACTCCATTAGTAAATGGATACCAACACTCGTTATAAATGGACTCATGAACGAATGCAACCCCTCCGGGCATATGCATGCGATACCGATCTCGTAAAAGGCCACGACGGGCATACTACTAAAATAATCACGTGTTGTAGCATCACGGCTACCTCGAAGATGCATATGACGGTCGACTCATGATTCATGCATAGATACACATACTCAGAGCATTTAATAAATAAATACCATACCACCGAAATTATTATCACACAGAAATACCACGTGTTGTAGCATCACAGCTACCTCGTAACTCTCACCTGTTTAAAGCATCACGGTGCCACATATCACTGTACACACCACGCCAAACAATACAAGCACAAACCAAAACACACAACACGTAAATTCGCAAGCACAACACCACTGACAACAACACCAAAGACAACATCATTACATCCATACCTTGACAATACTAGATTCGACATACCTACACTTCACTTCAATACATCCATACCTCGGTACACTTCCTCAATTCACCATCACTCACCTCAGTTACACTACTTCACTTCACCATCAATCACCTTGCCACACTTCCTCACTTAACCATTACTCACCTCGGTACTAAACTACCTCGGTTACACTACTTTACTTGACCATCAAGCACCTTGCCACACTTCCTCACTTAACCATTACTCACCTCGGTACTACACTACCTCAGTTACACTACTTCACTTGACCATCAATCACCTTGCCACACTTCCTCACTTAACCATTACTCACCTCGGTACTACACTACCTCGGTTACACTACTTCACTTGACCATCAATCACCTTGCCACACTTCCTCACTTAACCATTAAGGAATACACTGACTTGATTGTGTAGAGAAAGAGAGAGGTGCGACAACCGTAAGAGAGAGGAAGAGAAGATCTTGGCGTGGAGAGTTCAAGCAAGGAAGGGAAGCTTGATTGTTGGTGATGGTTGGTGATTCTTGGTGGAGAGAGTGTTGGTGTTCTTCATTAAGGTAAGGGGGCTCTCTTTCACCTATAATAGAGTATATGATGAGTGTTATGTGTGAGTTAGACTCTAGAATGATTTTTGAGTTGTTTGTGTTGCTTGTTGTGTGATTGATGTTGTGTTTGCTTCATTTTGGTGAAGTTGTGAAGTGTGTATGTGTTGTTGATGATGGGTCATATGAGAGACCTAGGAAAGAAATGGGATTTGAGGAACCCTAAGTATCAGAACGTTAGTTTTGGTGTTGTCACCTTAGTTGTTACTTTGGTGTGTGTTGGACAAGTTTTCGAATGAATATGTGTTGTAGAAATTGTGGTTTAAGTTTGATCATAGTATGAGAATCAAAGAAAAGAGGGAAGATGAGGGTTAGGTGCGTTGTAGCTTGTGAAGGCCGAAAGTGTGTGCGTCGAAGGATAGTGAGTCGAAGTAAGGGTGTGCCGAGAAGCATAAGTGTGTCAGCGTAAGGGTGTGCGTCATAGTATATGTGCGTCGAAGTGTGTGTGTGCCGAGAAGAGTAGGTGGGTTGAAGTGAGTATATGTGCGTCGTAGTATGTGTGTGTCAAAGTATGTATGCGCTGAAGTGTAGAAGTACCGAAGTGTAGTATATGGATGTCAAAGCTAGGAAGTGTGGCAAGGTGATTGATGGTCAAGTGAAGTAGTGTAACCGAGGTAGTGTAGTACCGAGGTGAGTAATGGTTAAGTGAGGAAGTGTGGCAAGGTGCTTGATGGTCAAGTGAAGTAGTGTAACCGAGGTAGTGTAGTACTGAGGTGAGTAATGGTTAAGTGAGGAAGTGTGTCAAGGTGATTGATGGTCAAGTGAAGTAGTGTAACCGAGGTAGTGTAGTACCGAGGTGAGTAATGGTTAAGTGAGGAAGTGTGGCAAGGTGATTGATGGTGAAGTGAGTAGTGTAACCGAGGTGAGTGATGGTGAATTGAGGAAGTGTAACCGAGGTATGGATGTATTGAAGTGAAGTGTAGGTATGTCGAATCTAGTATTTTCGAGGTATGGATGTAATGAAGTGAATTGTAGGTATGTCGAATCTAGTATTGTCGAGGTATGGATGTAATGAAGTGAAGTGTAGGTCTGTCGAATCTAGTGTTGTCGAACTGTAGATGTATTGAAGTGTAGTGTATATATACCGAGGTGTATGTGTTGAGGTGTAGATGTATCGGAGTGTAAGTGTCATCGTGTAGACGTGACGAAGTGTAACTGTATGGGAGTCGACGTGTAGTTGCCGAAGTGTAGAGTATGTATACCAAAGTGTAGTTGCAGAAGTGAGGTGTATGTATGTCGAAGCTAGTGTTGTCAAGGTGTATGAGTACCGAAGTGTAGTGTTGTAGTGGTGACGAAGTGTAGGTGTCGACGTGTAGGTGTCGAGGTGTGGATGTGAAGAAGTGTGGTGAGACGAAGGGTAGTGTAGGTGTGCCGAGGTGCAGTGTGGTGTGCCAAAGTGCAGTGTGGTGTGACGAAGGGTAGTGTATGTGTGTCGAGGTGCAGTGTGAGTGTGCCGAGGTGCTGTCTTGACGCCAGTGTAGCGCAGGTTGCTACCAGGCGCAGTTTTTAGTGATGTTTGACGCCAAGTGCGTCTAAGTTGCTGAATGGTGAAGCCAGTTTAGTCATTATGTGATGTTTGGTCCTTAGGTGACGTTTTGGTCCCTATGTGACAGTGAGGTTGACGATTAGCCATAGAGCTATTTATTTTGGTGTCGAGGTGTCCGGTGAGTTTGATGTAGCCATAGAGCTAGTGGACCGATGGGTTTGGCGTTAGCCATAGAGCTATTGATTTTGGTGCCGGCGTGTCCAGGTGAGTTGGGCGTAAGCCATAGAGCTAGTGATCGAGGAGTTTGATGTTAGCCATAGAGCTAGTGACCGATGTGTTTGATGTTAGCCATAGCGCTAGTGGTCGATGTGTTAATGTTAGCCATAGAGCTAGTGACCGATGTGTTGATGTTAGCCATAGAGCTATTGATAATGCTATGTGAATTAGACGACGTTGTAATGACGGAGGTAAATCCAGTGACGGATATTGGGGGGCTTCGGCCTGCATATCACCAGTGACGAATGTTAATGCATACATGATGTGATTGTTTGTGGTTGATGCATTGTTCATGGAGTCACATGCTTCATATGCATCCAAGGGACGGATATAGGCTTCGGCCTCGATATTGTCGACTTCGGTCTTCATATCAGCGACGGATATGGGCTTCGGCCATTGTATAAAAAATGACGGATATGGGCTTCGGCCATTGTATTAAAACGACGGTGACGGTATCATTAAGCCAGTGATGGTACTCATGCATTATACCCTTGGTGTTGGGTTGCATTCATTCATACACTCATGCAAATTGGTGGTGTCTTTTGAAGATTATGAGTTGATGTGTCATAACTTGATGATGTGTGTTTGTCTAGTGAATAGGGGTGTTTCTAGTTGCCTTTCTCTAACATAATGTTTATCATACATTTTATTATATGTGTTAGAGACTCACCCTTCTGCTTTCTATGTTGCTTCTTATGTCGGCAACGTGCAGGTGATCCCGAGTGAAGGTTCTTCCTTCCTCAGTCTGGTTGTGGCGTCTTGCTCTGATGCGTAGCATTGAGGGGGGGATCGAGTAGTCTATTAGTTGTTTTAATTTAAGTGGTTGAACTGTAAAGGAGTCGGTGTTTTGAGGGTTCGCCCCATTAAAGTCGTGCTATGTATCACGAAATTATATTTATTAATGAAAAGTATTGTTTACTAGATTAAAGTGATGTTTTGGTGAACGTAGAATTCCCTGAGGATGTATCTTTTTAAAAGAAAAACGATTTTTGAACTCTGATTTTAAATTAAATTACCGAAGAGAAAAGGGGGTGTTACAGCCGTTCCCGGTCTCACGATCAAGATTACGCAGACTCTAGTTATAACCCGGAATCAGACCGCTCGCCCACAAGGTATTCCTCGTGCGAGTCCTTCGGTTCTCGCAGGTCAAGAAGCCGGTCGTGGAACTCATCTGACGAAAGTGGACAACTACCGTAAAGGGAGATCGAGGGCGTCTCCCATCTGGTCGAGAAGGCATGAGCCCGAGTGACATATAGGGAAGTCGTCTCATGTCCCTCCATTGTATGGTCAAATGGTTGGTGGAGGACTGTACGGAATGCCGACCAATGAAGCGCACCATGCCTTGCAGCCTTTTGGGTCAGGAGGGAAATCAGGCGTTATCGCATCCCCAGAGATCTGAGAAAGCCGCCAAATTTGAATAAGTTTGATGGTCGCGGGGACCCAGATAAACACGTCAGGTATTTCAACAATTCTGCATAGCTAGAGAGAGTGGGCGACAATAAAGTGCGACTTTTCCTCGATCGCTCGACAGCCGCACCTTTGGAATGGTGGGAATCTTTGCGACCCAATTCCATCTCTTCTTGGGAAGGCTTGGTAGAAATTTTCTTGGCCAATTACACGGCCAATCGTTGTCAATATCGGTATGAAGAGCATCTGTATTACACCGGTCGTTCAAGGCGAGAATGAGTCTTTGAGGCACTCTATAGACCGTTTCAACACTGAGGCAGAGACGATTCGCGACCTCTCTGACAAGGACAAATTGAAGTACCTCAAGCGTGGAATCCGACCAGATCATAGGTTTGCGGAGGAATTCACCCTCAACCATTATACAGACCTTAGCATGTTCCTGAGGAGGGCCAACAACCACATGAGCTATGAAGAGACGTTGGCAGCAAGAAAGGGCGCCCGTGCGTGACCCAAAGAAGAGCAGAACAGGCTAGCTAAAGAGCCAGAAGGACGTCGGGAAAGTCGGCCGGATTTCCGTCAAAAGAAGTACGAGCAGCGTACCAGGTTGAACACACCCATTGCTCTACATGGATTGTCAGAATAATGAGTTTGCTGGGGTGAAGCATCCTGATCCTCTCGTTCTTAAGAAGGGCGGCTGTTTGACGAAAAAGTATTGCAGGTATCACAACGACTGTATGGCCCTGAAGGACGATATTGAAGATCTCATTCAGAAGGGAAAATTAAACAAGTACGTTAGAGAGGAAGGTGTAGAGCGACTTGAAGAAAGGCTCGAGGGGCAAGCCATTCATTCGAAAGGAAAGGCTGTAGCTACTTAGGCGATCGAAGGAGCAGGCGAAAAGAAAGCATCGGAGGAGGACGTCAGGCAGTCCAGGTGCCGCAAAGTTGTTATGGTTATCCACGGAGGAAACCCCCTAGACCGCAAAGAGTCCAAAAAGGCCACTAAGAGAAAGTGGAATGAGATTCTCATGGTCGGATCGTCTTCGGCAGCACGACCGACCTCTAATAGGCCGCCAATCTCTTTTGGGGACGAGGATCTACTTGATGGGAGAGTCAATAGTTATGTTCCCTTGGTCGTTTCTGCTGTGATGGGAAATTCTGAGGTTAGAAGAATCCTAATTGACCAGGGAAGCTCGGCCGACATCATGTTCGACAAAATTCAAAGCGTCTAAGAGCTGTGGAAGGATCCAATGTGGGAGTAGGGGATGCATATGACTTATGCCTCGTTCCCAATGTGATCATCCCTCATAAATTCAAAGTGTCGGACTTCGACAAATATCGAGGAGCAACCTGTCCTCGTAGCCACCTGATCATGTACTGCAGAAAGATGGCTCAGTTTACGCGCAATGACAAACTTCTGATTCACTACTTTCAGGACAGTTTAGCTGGAGCAGCATCAAGCTGGTATATGCAACAGGAGCGCACTAACATTCGGTGCTGGAAAGACCTAGCTGACGCTTTCTTAAGGCAGTATAAATATAACATTGATATGGCTCCTGACCGGACGCAGCTCCAGAACATGACCAAAAGAGACAATGAGTCATTCAAGGAATATGCCCAGTGCTGGAGAGGGTTAGCTGCACAAGTAGCACCACCCCTGTTAGAAAAAGAAATGGTTGCCATGTTCATGGAGACTCTTCCATCACCCTACTTTGACAAGTTGATCGGAGGAGTATCTTCAAATTTCTCAGACATGGTTACCAAAGGGGAGAGGATAGAAAGTGCAATAAAAAATGGAAAAATTGCCCATAGCTCCACAGGAACCTACAAAGAAAAAGCCTTTCTCTGGATATCCCAAAAAGAAAGAAGCGAGAAACAAATGCCATCACAAAAGCCCCTACAACAACCCTTCACCAACCTTTCAATTTCTCGCCCAAACACCACAAGCTCCACCTCCCTACCAAAGTTACTGGGACCCAAAACTACCTGCAAAGAAAACACATCAACTTTGACCCCATACCCATATCTCTCACATGGACCTCTTCAACCACCTCATTAACAATAACCTAATCACTCCCCGACCGATGAGACCACTCCAGCCTCCTTTCCCAAGAGGTTATGATTCTAACGCTGCTTGTGGATTCCACGCTGTGGCAATAGGTCATTCGACTGAAAACTGCAAGGCATTTAAACATGTAGTACAAGAGCTAATCGACTCCAAGATGTTGAACTTCAAAGAAGACGGTCCGAATGTGGCCACAAACCCGCTACCGGGGCATGCAAATTCATCTGTTAATGCTGTTGGAGGGGAATTCTTGATAAGGAAGGTGGAAGACATCAAGACACCTTTGGATATCGTACATGCTCAACTGTGTCATTTTGGAATCATCATGAGGGGATGCACCAACAAAAAATGCGTGCGACCATCACTGCATTGGAGTTTGTGAATCATTCAAACAGGTCCTTCAAGACCTACTAGACCAGAACATAGTGCAGATGGGTTCAGAAGAAGGAGAAAGTGTGTATACTCTCCAGTCAAGCAATATCCAATGACCACTAGAGATTCGCTACAAAGCAGACACGAAATTGGCGCGGCTATGCCAAGGCCCATCACTATTCAAGTGCCGGCTCCTTTCCCTTTCAAAAGTACCAAGGCGGTCCCCTGGAACTACGATGTTCAAGTTCAGGTGAAAGGGCTTCCAAGCAACCCCGATGTCACTAATATCTAAGGGACTAACGGTATGACGAAGTGGGCGCATCTATACTCTCAAGAACTCGGTAGGGGAAAAGTCAAGGGAAGAAGAAGACAGAGCCCGCAAAGGAAAAAATAAAGAGCACAGGTTTCTTGATGGAAGCACAAGCAAGAAAGTGTTGTCAGAAGCGAGCAGAAGCCGGTGAATTCTTGAAACTCATGAGACAGAGCAAGTACCAAGTGGTGGACCGGTGAACCACACTCCTGCCAAGATATCTCTGCTATCCCTGCTACTCAACTCCGAAGCTCACCGTGCTGCGCTAATGAAAGTACTCAATGAGGCACACGTCGCTCAAGACATCAGTGTTTGCCAGCTTGACGGGATAGTAGGAAATATTGTTGCAAACAACTACCTCACTTTACAGGCAGCGAGATCCCGAGAGGGGAAGAGGGCACAACAAGGCCTTACATATTTCTGTGAAATGTGGGGAGTTTGCTCTCGCCCGAGTGCTTATCGACAATGGCTAGTCCCTGAACGTCCTGTCTAAGTCCACTATGGAAAGGCTAGACGTGGATTGTTCCTATATGAAGCCCAGCTCTACACTAGTTAGAGCCTTTGATGGGTCAAAGAGAGAAGTCATTGGAGAGATGGAGTTGCCTGTACAGGTAGGTCCAGAACTCTTCATAGTGGTCTTCCAAGTCATGGACATCCTCCTCTCCTATAGTTGTCTCCTGGGGAGGCCATGGATCCATTCTGCTGGAGCTGTTCCATCCTCTTTACACCAGAAGCTCAAGTTTATTGTGAATGGCAAATTGGTAGTGGTTTTTGGGGAAGAGGAGCTGCTGGTCAACAAGTCATCCTCCGCCCGCTACATCGAGGCAGCTGAAGAATCATTCGAAACCGCTTTCCAAGCCCTGGAAATCGCCAACACCACCTTTGTTGGAGAAGAAACCCCGATGCCTAAACCAAGATTGTCCAAGGCCGCCATGATGGTTGCCAAGGTCATGCTGACCAATGGGTTCAAGGTTAGGCGGCTTAGGAAGGCGAAAGGGATTGACGACGATCCAATTGTCTGACAACAAGAACGGATATGGGATAGGATACTTGTTGCGCCCGAAAAAGTCCCCGAAGGGTTTTTCTTCGTTTACAACGTTTTAAAATAATGAAGTCGCCACCAATACTTTTTATAAGGAAAATATCGAAGAAGAACCTTTTTGGAAGGCAGATGGTCTTTTGGAAAACCGAAAGATTTGGGTTCGGAAATTCGGTTAGGCATGGGAAGGTATTAGCACCCCACACCTCCTTTCTACTGAAAGGAAACCTTTAATTAATCGTGTGATTTTAAGTGTTGATTTGAAAAATACTTAAATTTGCCTCTTAATTGAAAAAGACTTAATGAAAATTTTTATTTGCGGCGCTCGACGAGAGTTAGCCGCTTTGGTTTTTTGAAAGGAAAAATGTTTTTAGTTTATTGTGCTTGACGGAGATCCGCTCCTACGTATCTCCAGGTGCAATGGAGAATTCAAAGCTACGTAGTTCTAGGTTTTTTTTTATTTTTATTTTGTTTAATTGTGAAAACTGAGCTTTCATGATGATCAATTGAGCGAAGGCTCCAAGTGACCACCATTAGCACCCCATTGTTAATAATCATGCAAGCAAAGGCTTCGCAGGACCAATAACAAAGTTTTTTAATTTAATGAAAAGTTTTTTAGGAAAATTAGGCATTCATGATGATCAATTGAGCAAAGGCTCCTAGTGATCACCACTAGCCCCTCATTTTTAATGATTATGCAAGCAGAGGCTTCGCAAAACCATTAACAAAGTTTTTTTTGATTTATTGAAAGTCTTTCGAAAAATTTTACGTTCATGATGATCAATTAAGCAAAGGCTCCAAGTGATCATCACTAGGTCCTCATTGTTAATGGTCATGCAAGCAAAGGCTTCACATGACCACTAACAAAGTTTTTGATTTAATGGAAAGTGTTTGAGTTAGAAAGAATTAAAAAATGAGAAAAAAATGAAAATTGCAAAATGGGGGTGTTACTAGTTACTAGGAGTGGTATAACTAAACAGGGGGTGTAAAACGTAAGCCCAGTTCGCATAGGAGGGCCCAGTATGCGAAACTGGGCTTAAGTGAGGGAGGGATGCGCGCATGAATTAGTGGGGTGTAGCTTGTAAAAATTTGAAATCAGAAATAAATAAAAAATAATAGTAACCGAAGGCAAAAATGGGTTTTTAGGTTTAAGGGCTCCATTTATTCCTTCTCCCTCATTTGCGCCGCAGTGAGGGGATCTGAGAGAGAGAAGACGAGAAAATCTGGGGATGAGAGGAAGAGAGATTCGCGGAGGGAGAAAGGAGAGAGAGAGAGAGAGAGAGGGAAAGAAAGGGAAGGAAGCAGACGCGACGGGAGGGGAGGAAGCTGGAGAGGGTGTCGCCGGAGGGAGCTGTGACGATGGGGGGGGGGATCACGAACGAAAGAGAGAGAGGAGAAGAGAGGGAGAACGCAAGCTGAGATGGAGGAAGAAGGAAGGAAAACACACATGGAGGGGATGGTTTGTAACACCCCCTTATATTCAATGCTAATTCAATTAATTGAAATCAGAGTTTTTCAAAATCTTTCCACGCACCTCAAATGAGGGTGGTATATTTAGTGAAAATAACGTCAAACATCTTTAAAAATCCAAACGCATCAAGCGCATAACATGCATTTCATAGTCACGTGGGTTAAGACCCTCAAAACAACCTGTTTAGTGTTTACAATAATCCATCAAATAGTTTTCAGCACAGCGGAAATGAAACTGAGTTCACATACTCACTACATAGTTCAAAATTAGTTTAATACATATCCATAATAAAATAGTACTAAGACCCCATCCCCTGGTGTTACTAGATCGGAAATGACACAATATCCCATGAAGGCATGTCACCTTCACTCGAGAATCACTGTTTGTCGCCACGAGAGCGTGCAACATAAAAATGCTAGGGTGAGTCTCTTTACATAAATCATAACAAGTAAGATAAGTATTATAATGGGAAGCATCTAGCAAACAACAAGTCACAATAATAATTTAATTAATCATCAACACAATTCTATGAATGTATGGATATATGCATGTGTGCAAAATGCATGTGGATCCATACTCACCTCAATAACCCCGTCGGCATCACCGCTTTTGGCCGAAGCCACCACCGCTTTTGGCGAAGCCACCACCGCTTTGACCGAAGTCACATTATTTATTAACATCACCGCTTTTATATGCACATGAATTATGTGACACTATGACAATGCATTCACACATTCACAAATTCATTACTTCAATTATTAACTCACCGCTTTGGTCAAGCCCACATCAATCAATAATCCACCGCTTTGGCGAAGCCCACATCAATCAATAATTCACCGCTTTGCCGAAGCCCACATCGATCAATAATTCACCGCTTTATTAATTCAACACCTCAACATTAACTCACACTTTGTTGTCGCTTCACTACACCACCTATTGATTAACTTCAATCTCACTCATGGACTAAAACCCACCTAAGGACCATTTTGACACACCAAGAATCAAATTAGGGACTTAGGAATTTAATTGACACATTGGAACTAATTAGACGCTAAGGGATTATTTTGTCACGCCAAGGATTAATTTAATTCTTAGGGACTAAGTTGTCACACCAAGGATTAAATTAATTCTTAGGGACTAAACCATCACTTAGATATATTTTGGGTACCTAGACACCAAGGGGGCAGCCAAAATGGCGCCCCATAACCAAACACTAACAGCCCACACATCACACACTAGCACAGGGCACACGCCCTTAGACCAGCAACCAGGCATAAATCACAACTCATGCTTTTACAACCACACACAACATGTTATGTCCAAAATCAAACATTCCAAACATCAATCAACATATAATCAACACAAAGTCACACAACACATCATTTCTAGAGCTATTCCAACTATAACACACATCCTACAAGTTATAAAAGATGTAATGGAGAATCCCCTAACCTTACGAGCTACCGAGACGTTCCGAAACTCATGACCCGAACTTCACGAACTCGCTCCTAACTCGTCCAACCGCTTCAAACGAAAACCCAGCTACTCAAATACTCCGACACGAACAATTATGCAAGAATAACCACAGCGACAGTCCAAAGTCATACACTAAATATATCAAATATAATTAATCGCTCGTTTAATTAATCAATTGTGTTTTGAAAAGGAGTACCTATCGAAAAGTACCCAACCGAGACGATGGTTCGAAGTACACGAACGTGGAACACGACCTTGGATGAACAAGAGGGTCGAAAGCGTGAGATTGGTAGAAATAAACGAATGGTGGGTCGATTCGGTGAGGAGGACTCGAGTTCATGCTTGATTCACGCAAGGAACGCTTGAGACGGTCGGAATCGCGACTTGAAGGTGGCTGGCGTTATCTGCGGTGGTGAGCGGAGCACCAAACGATGGAACGGAGGCGAAAGCGGAATCGAGGCAAAAATCGAGTGGGAAAGTGACGTTTGGTGTTCGGTGGTGGAGGAGGAGTGAGAACGCACCGGTGGGGAGGAGCGGCGCAAGGTTTTTTACGTTGTTGGTCTTTGTTTCGTTGCGAGGACCGCGAGGAAGGAGAAGAACGAAATGGGCGGGTTAGGCTGCGTTTGTGTGGGGTGGGAGGTGCGCTGGCAAGTGAAGCGAAGCAGGGGGTTGCGCTTAGCAACCAGGAGGGGATGTATGTGAGTAAAAATGCTCAAAATCCTATTTAAATTATTTTCAAATCCCAATTCAACTACAACTATTATTTTACACCTTAATGTCCCAAGATAATTTTCAAAATCAATAACATCTAAAATAACAACATTTTATAAAATGAGGTAGTCACTAAAATAATAATATCCCAATTACAAATATTCTATAAATTAAATAATTATATAATAAAAACTCATACATTACCAATTTACTGTGAAAATACGGTTTAATATCATCTCAATATATATATCAGTAATTCAAACACACCAAAATATATAAATTTATTTAAAGTAATATTGAGTCGTACTTACTAAGAAGCACAATATATCGCAAAGCTACTATTATATTCATGCATAAACAAAACACACTAACAGGAAAATCGGGGTGTTACATGGTTCGCCGGTGACTTCACGACGGTGGACCGAGACTTCGCCGGAGAAGATGAAGCCCGCGGCGGCACTTTCGCCGGCGGTGACATCATTTCCAGGTTCGTTCCTTTTTGTTTTTTTTGTTTCTCACCCCTATTTCTCTGGTCTGTTGGTCTATACCCTCATTCTCTTCTACTCTCATATTATTTTAACAAAATCATTAACCACACAATGAAACTGAATGCTTTGTTATTCTGTATTCTCTTTTAATAATCATAAAAAATCCAATGGTTAATAAATATAAAGGGATGCACAAAAACGCAGATGGCTGCAGTGTCTAAGTGCCCAAGATTATGACCAAACAATTGAAGCATTTCCCATGAGTTGGGATCTGCCATAAAAAGGAACTAATCTGCTCTCTTAGGTCTGATTGGTGTTACTTTTTTTTATCACATTTACATATTCTCGGTTCAACACAGATTTGAAATCTAAACAACATATAAACCCCTATTTACAGATCTAAGGAAAATAAGCGTTACCAACCTTATTTAGATTTATTCTGAGAGATAGAAACGAAACACTTGGGTTTATGATCTTTATTGATTGTGTCTTTTGCTCTGGATCTGTTGAAGACTTGTTTGAAAATTTTCAGAAAACCCTTTGGATGAATAATAGTTTCTAGTATTAGGGTTTCAAATAACCCTAATTTTTGGTATGATTTTACCTTGAAATTCACGTCTGTCTCGCATCTTCATTGATCGCTTTTTATATTAAAATATTAGGTTTTCGCATTAATTGTTTTTGAGTGGGCTTTGACTCTTTCGGGTTTGGAGTGGGAGCGGACTGGACCCAACTACTTGGAGAGCGACTTACGGAACCCCAGATTTTCTTTCACGCTTTTATTATTTTTTTTTTTTGTATTTTTGGATTTATTTATTTTTGGATATTTTTGTATTTTTTTGGACATTTGGACATTTGAACACTTCTAATTTGTAATAAAAATTAAATAGATTTTTTGACATTTTTGGATTATATAACACTTTTAAATCGAAAATGACACTAAATAGAATTTTTGGCATTTTTGGACTATACATATATACTCAAATAGATTAACTGCACGAGATTAGATTAAAAAGAGTCGGGCAAAACACAAAGACGAGAGCGGGTTCGACTAGACAAATACGCTAAAACGAGACCCAGATAGAAGAAATGGACTCATTAACTAAAAACACTAAAATTAACTTTCGAATTGCACACTTAAACCTCGAATTGAAAAGACAAGCCAAATTTCAAGAAAAAATGACTTTTGGTAGACTTACTTATGTACGACTAAATCCAAATACGAAGATTAAATTGAAGAACGCACGAAAAGATCGATCATTCGCGTGCCTGCTTAATTTAAACAACAGTATTTTGATTTAGTTGAGCTGGATAATTGAAATTGGTTTAAGCTAAAAAGGACGGACAAAATTGGGTTATTACAGCTGCCCCTCTTTATTTCACATTTCGCCAAAAAATATGAATTGGCCTTTTCATATTTGTTGGTGAAATGGAAATAAAGATATAGAAATAATACTAATTTTGTCCGCTTCAGGAAAGTTCAAATCTTTTTGTTATTTTCCTTTTGAGTGAGGGGGTTAACACTTGTCGCATTAACGAGAAAGCAATAAATTGGGAAAAGCAGTAAATTGGGAATTCGGAGGTTGCCTAAAACCTTCTAACGGACTCTTGTCAAGTCCGAGCTCTGGGGTGGCCTTTTCGAGCGGCCGATCAACATCAGGTCCGGAACTGATTTGATCAATGGTTTTACGCTCTGCCTTAGGCCGACAAAACTAATCCGAAGGACTTAACGAAGTCTGATGGATCCATCGCGTGCTCGTACACAATGTTGTGATCTGTGGAAGGAGTTCACTAACTCTGTGGGAGTTCACTAACTCGGGTTGATGGAGTTTACGAACTGCGGGTTGATGGAGTTTAGGAACTCTGGGTTGATGGAGTTTACGAACTCTGGGTTGATGGAGTTTACGAACTCGGGTTGATGGAGTTTACGAACTGCGGGTTGATGGAGTTTACGAACTCGTGTCATGGTGACTTTCTAAAAATGAGATTTTGGGACTCTGCAGTGCAAGTAACTTTTCTCTTGGATGGTGCATGAAATGCATGCACTTGGGTATTTGGGTGCACATGGATGCAAGGATTGATTTTGATGGGATGCTCTTTCTGTTTGATTATTCTTTCGCACTTCTGAGATGCGAATTTGAAAGTGTAATGTACCGTTTGATGCCATGGAGTGATGAATGGTATGGATAATATGAGAATGATGAATGATATGAAGATGTTGTGTTCTCTTGTGTTCCGCTTATCGTGATTTTCTTCTCTTTTGTTTTTTTTTTGTTTATTCTGTCTATTTTCTTTAAGCAGCTTTCTTTTTTCTGCTTATTTGTTTTTCTTTGGCACCTTTTTTTTGGTTAAATCCATCTGCCGAACGAAAGTTGTTCCAGGACGATAATCACACGAGGATTGCGCACTGATTTGTTATGACTGTTTCGTCTCTTCTCTTTTTTTTGCAATTTTATTCACTTGGGAAATCATTTCTTTCTGTATTTTTCAAAGATTTCGTAATGATCCTGTAATGCTCTGAATGTGCACATGTTTTGCAAATCAATTTCATCAATCATAAAATTATTATTTTGAAAGAAACTGAATAGATGAAAGCAGAGACACGAAAGAGCACATATATGAAAGAAAAGTTGGACTTTTATTGATATAGAAATTGGGCGCGTGAAAGTCACGCCAATTGAAAGTGCATTACAATCTTTCTTTTAAACTGAGAAAATACAAGAGAAAGGAACAGATCTCGTGATTTTATCTCTGAAGTAACGGTGCCCGCCGTCCATACTCATAACTCTGATCACCCTCCTATCCATACTCATAATACTTCTTGACCACATCTGAGTTCACTGGATTTGGAATCTCATCTCCGTCCATGTTCGCCAGGATTAAAGCTCCTCCTGAGAATGCCTTCTTCACCACATAAGGTCCTTCATATTTGGGAGTCCATTTGCCCCTGGGGTCCGTCTGTATCGGCAAGCTCTGTTTGAGTACAAGTTCTCCCTCTTGGAATTCCCGAGGAAGAACTCTTTTGTCAAAAGCCCTTATCATCCTCTGTTGGTACAACTGTCAATGACACATCGCGGCTACCCGTTTTTCGTCAATGAGGTTCAACTGGTCAAGACGGGACTGAACCCATTCTGCTTCATCAAGTTTTGTCTCCATTAACACCCGCAGGGATGGTATTTCAACCTCAATGGGGAGAACTGCCTCCGACCCATAAACCAGTGAGTAGGGGGTTGCCCCGGTTGAGGTACGCACCGAGGTTCTGTAACCATGCAGAGCGAAAGGAAGCATTTCATGCCAATCCTTGTATGCTACCACCATCTTTTGCACAATCTTCTTGATGTTCTTGTTAGCTGCCTCAACTGCCCCCTTCATCTTTGGGCGGTAAGGAGAAGAATTGTGATGTTGTATTTTGAAGTCTTCACACAAGTCCTTCATCATTCATTGTTCAATTTCTGCTGTTGTTATGCGTGATAATCTTGTTTGGAAGGACGTAGCGGCAAACCAAATCTTTCTTGATGGCGAGCAATCACTGAGCTTGTTACATTGGGATAAGAAGCAGCCTCCACCCACTTAGTGAAGTAGTCAATAGCAACCAAAATGAAACAGTGACCATTTGAGGCTTTTGGTTCGATGGGACCAATGTCCATGCCCCACATTGAGAATGGCCATGGTGCACTCAAGACATTCAGAGGAGTCGGAGGTACATGGGTGCACTAGTGCAGAAAAGACTTTTAGTATCGGTTATTTTGCACTTTTAGTATCGGTTATCTGTCGATACTAATTCGACCGATACTAAATGTTCGACATTTAGTATCGGTTAAATAACCGATACTAAATGTGACTTTTAGCATCGGATTTTCAAAAAACCGATACTAAATGACGTTTTATTGGTGTTTTTATGTCTTGAAAAATACATATTATTAGTATCGGTTATTTAAATAACCGATACTAAATGTCACTTTTAGTATCGGTTATTTAAAAACCGATACTAAATGTCATTTTTAGACAAACAAACACAATGTTGAAATGACATTTAGTATCGGTTATTTAAATAACCGATACTAAATGTCAATTTTAGTATCGGTTATTTAAAAACCGATACTAAATGTCATTTTTAGACAGCAAACACAATGTTGAAATGACATTTAGTATCGGTTTTTTAAATAACCGATACTAAATGTCACTTTTAGTATCGGTTATTTCAAAAACCGATACTAAATGTCATTTTTTAGACAGCAAACAAAATGTTGAAATGACATTTAGTATCGGTTATTTAAATTAACCGATACTAAATGTCTGATTTGGATGCAGAATCTGTTCATTCATCAATAAAAACAGTTTCTGTGTGTGTTTATTTATCTTGTGAAACCAGCGCTCCTACACATTATTATCTCATAAAGCATCCAATTACTTCCTTTCCTTTGTTTCTGTTTTTATATTTGTAATTTTTCACAATAACTAAAAAAAAACATATAATAAAAGTAATGCAGATTTTGAGAATTTACTAAAAGGCATCAAAGAAAAAGCCCCTTCATCAAGGGAAAATATTACATAACCCAGTTCAAATCACTAGCTTTGCACAGTCATGCAATAATAAGCTTAATTGCCTTTATAATACAACAGAAACAACTAAAGATACCATAAAGATACATGTAAAACAAGAAGCAAGCTGTTTCCACACCTTCTGTTATCACAAAAACATAACCATACTTAAAAACTACTACTAGTACTAATTCACTCCCTGAATGATAGGAGCAAAAAAATCACTTTTGTCCCTTTTTCTTCCATAAATCACCAAACATTCTAATCCCAGAAGAACCTTTCTTTTTACCATCATCCAACTCATCAACTATACCAGGAGACCCTACATATCCATTATTATACCTTCCAACAACAGGTGTCTCAAACTGTTTATCCATTGAACCACACCTTTCAGGAATCCTTCCATTCATATTATTATTATTATTATTATCATATTCACTGATAATATCACTGCCACAGATCTCACGCTTTTCTCCATTGTTCTGTTTGTACCCTTAGTTTCTTCATTTCTGATTCTAACCCTTCTTTTTCTTTTTCCACATTTTTCAACTTCTCATTCAACTTTTCTTCATTCCCTTTACTAGCTTCCAACTCTTCACTCATTTTCCATATCTCTGCATCCAAATTAGATTCAGGTTGGAGGTAGGAGGGGACTCCATTAGCTTCAGTCTCATTTTCCATATCTGCTTCTAGTGCATCAAGTTCTGTTTTAACAAAAACAAAAGAGAACGATCATATACTTTAAGAAACTTCATGGCGGGAAAAAAAGGAAAATGCTCTTCCTTAAACTAAAAAGAGTGCTCATTCACTAACCTATAAGTAAGTTCAAAATTAACCCAGTCAGGTGTTATACCAAGTGAAATGTAACACCCCCTTACTTATCTTATACTTAGCTTATTAAAATCAAAGTTTTCAAAGAAAAACCACTCAAGGAGTGCTACATTTTTCTACAAGAACTTAACCAAGCAAAACAAATAAAACACATCCAGTCACATTGGCGCAGCTAAAACAGTGGCAGTATAATATCCATACAGTACCTCGGCCAAGAAGGAACCGAGCTCTACAAGTCATATGTTATTAGATACAACATAATCAAAATAATACAAGTTCCAAAAAAGCATAGGTTCATAACACAAAATGACCTATATACATACCACTACACTACTCGGCCCCCCAGTGCTACACTACCAGAGCAAAATGACGACGCCAAATGTCATCGAGTGAGAACCGACCTCTACTCGTGGATACGGAAGTTGCCACGAGCGAGCAACATAAAAATAGCTAGGGTGAGTCTCAAAACACATATAATAATGTTTATGACAAGTATCATGCTAAGCAAACACACGTAAACACCTCAGCACAACACACAAATAACACAATCATAGTGCATGAGTTATATGAATGATGCAGGCCCATCCTTTCAGAGCATATGCATGATGGATCCATTAAGACCGAAGTCTTCTGCTACTCAATAGGACTGAAGTCCTTAAGACCGAAGTCTTCTGCTACTCAATAGATCAAGTCCTTAAGACCAAGCCTACGCTACTCAATATATGCTTATGATTTATGCGACGCCATGAACAATGCATAACACACAACATATACATTATTCAATTACATCACAACACCATTTCAGTACTCACCATTTAGACCGCAGCTTTTATTTCATAAATAGGACCAAGTCCTCTACGCTCACCTCTAGGACCGAAGTCCTCTGCATCATCATTTTCATTTATTTTAATATTCGCCGTGACTTCACCATTATTACACCTCTACACGTGGCCGTAAGGCCAACAAACACACATACGTCATTTTTCGTGCTAAAGCCGACGTCCTTGCACCTACTCTGACTCTAAGACTCGCCGCCTCACCACCAACCACCTCGGCGCTAGTAGTGGACCAAACGGTCACCACGAGGATCGCCATGACACTTAGGACTAAAGCGTCCATTAGGGACTAAAATGACAACGCATTTAACCTCCCACGCACTTGGTACTCCAACACGACACTCACAATCGCTCGAAGAACGACCTTAGCGCCGCTAGCGTTAAAACCACACCTCGGCCCCTATAGCACCTCGGCCGCGCTCGGCACCTCGCCGCACTGGGCACCTCGGCATACCTACACTCGGCTTCACTCTTAGTCACTCCACCTCACACAAAGCGTACACCTCACCTCGTCAAGTGCACCTAGGTATGATGTACTCTATATCTCGGCCATAGCACCCTCGGTTACCGTACTACTGCGTGGTCAGCGGCACTTCAAAGAACTAAGCCTAAGTGTTTTACCTCTCGCTTCTATGACCTCGTTGTTTACGTTCTTGACACTTACGTTTATTCACTTAAGTTCTAACTTACGTATGGAAGTAACTTCACCTCGGTAATCTTAACCGACTACTCCATTTGACTCAAGCGCACGCTCGTTACTTTAGGGTGTACGTTTCCAGCTACTCCTCGGTATCTTAGGCCTACTCTTTAAGAACCTCCTCAGCTTATGTTACTCACTCTCGTTCACTCTAGCTCACTGAGACTGAGAGGTCTCAGCTCCCATTTCTCTCATAGTCTCTCAAGATTATCACCTCAACCTCTCAACACAACCTCACTCGAAACGAGCTAAAACACAGCAGCAAAACATCAAAAACACAACAAGCATGCAAAGCAACTCAGCAAAACATAACTACAGTCTACTCACACATCACAACTCATCATACTACAAATTTATACGTGAAAGAGAGCTCCCCTAACCTTGTTCAGTTGAGCACAAGATCCTCTCTTCACCGATTCCTCCAGGTTAACACTCGCAGCAACACTTCTCCTTGAACTTGAGCTTCTTCCTCGCCAAAATGCTCTCCCTTCTCTCTAGAATTCGATCTCACCTACCAACTTCTCTCTCTTACTTCTCTTTAACTTTTCTAAGATTCCTTCTTGTGAGACATGTTTCTTCTCCTTCGACACTTTCCTTTAATGCAAGACTTTGGGCTTCTAATGGCTCATGGGCCTCCAACGGCTCATGGGCCTCTACGCCCACCCCTTCACTTTAATTAGCATCTCCTAATGAAATAAACTCCTAATTAGTACTTAACTTAATTAAAAGTTGTAAACCTTAAATAACTCAACTAAATAATTAATTGAACTATTTTGGGGTGTTACAACTCTCCCCCACTTGGAATATTTCGTCCTCGAAATCTTACAAAACAAACAAAACTCGGGATAGGCTTCCCTGCATCTTGCTCTCCGGCTCCCAAGTAGCATTCTCACCGTGACTCCAAACCCGGATCACCTTCACTAGCTTGATCTCTTTTCCTCTTAAAGTCTTCACTTCTCGGTCTTCAATCCTAATCTAGCACTTGTCTCCACGGTCAAATTCTCCCTTACTTGCACGTCGTCCACTTGAATTACATGGGATGGAGTGCGGAATGTATTTCCTCAATCGAGACACATGGAACACATTATGCAAATTTGCAGATTAGGTGGCAAGGCAACTCGGTAAGCCACCTTCCCAACTCTCTCTAGGATTTGATATGGACCGATGAAACGAGGACAACTTCTTAGCCTTCAAAGCTCGACTACACCGATCCACCGGATTGACTCTCGAGAAACACATGCTCACCGACTTGAAATTCTAAGTCCTTCCTTCTCTTGTCATGGTAGCTCTTACGCGCTACTGTGAAGCCTTCATTTTCTCTTGAATCTGTTTTACCTTTCGGTGGTCTCTCGCACGCACGACCTCGGTCCGAGTACCACACCTTCTCCGATTCACTCCAACACAATGGAGTCCCCGCACCTCCTCCCATATAAGGCCTCAAAGGGTGCCATCCCTATGCTTGAATGAAAACCGTTGTTGCACGTGAACTCAATCGGTGGTAGATACGAATCCCACGCTCCTCCTTGCTCAAGAACACACGCTCAAGCCAAGTCCTCCAACGATCGGATGGTCTCTCTGACCGACCATCGGTGTATGGGTGATATGCCGAGCTCAGCGCAATTCGCACTCCAACGCATCTTGCAAACTTCCCCCGACTGCAAGTAAACCTTGGATCTCTGATGCGAAATGATACTTCGAGGAACCGGTGTAGCTTCACGATCACTGGATGTATATCTCTCGCCAACCTTGACATCGGATAGGTGATGTTGATGGGAATGAAATGAGCCGACTTCGTCAATCTGTCCACTACTACCCAAATGGTATCAAACCTCCCATCGTACTCGGTAAACCGGTTACAAAGTCCATTGCAATACTGTCCCACTTCCACTGGAATCTTCAATGGTTGCAACAAACCCTGCTGGCTTCTGATGTTCTACCTTGGATTTCTGACAAACCAAACAAGCGTACACAAACCGGACTACATCACTCTTCATACCTTGCCACCAAAACAACCCCTTCAAGTCTTGATACATCTTGGTCGCGCCTGGATGAATACTCAGCTTACTCCTATGACATTCTTCTAAGATTGCTCTCTTGATCTTCTCGTCATCAGGGACACAAATCCGAGTTCTATACCTTAGCAATCCTTGCGCATCCAACTCAAATTCTCAGCTCGGCCAATACCTGCTGCCACATCTACAAGCTTGACGTCCAGCTTCTGCGCCTCTTTGATGTCACTCAGAAATTCATTTGTGATTGTCAGCATTCCCAACTTAATGCTTTGAGGAGTCAGCTCACATACCAAACTAAGGTCTCTGAAATGCTCAATTAGTTCTAGCTCCTTTACCATCATTGCTGATGCATGCAACGATTTCCTACTTAGTGCATCAGCCACCAAATTTGCCTTCCCGGGGTGATAGTTCAACTCAAAGTCATAATCCTTCAGTAGCTCCAACCATCTCCTCTGCCTCATGTTCAGCTCCTTCTGATCAAACAGATACTTCAAACTTTTGTGGTCACTAAACACCTCGAACCTTGAACCATATAGATAATGCCTCCATATCTTCAATGCAAACACCACGGCAAAGAAGCTCTAAATCGTGTGTAGGGTAGTTCTTCTCATGAATTTTCAATTGCCTTGAAGCGTAAGCAACTACCTTACCTCCTTGCATTAGCACGCAGCCCAAACCCATCTTAGACGTATCACAAGACACACACAAACGACTCATTTGGATTAGGCAACGTCGGAGACGAGAGGCGTTGTCAACCTCTTCTTCTTCAATTCTTGAAACTTTCTTCACACCGTATGCGTCCCATACATACGCCTTCCCTTACATGTTAACCGAGTTAGTGGCAACGCTAACTTGGAAAACCCCTCTATGGACCTTACAGTAATACCCACCAAACCCAGAAAACTTCTCACCTGTGAGGCGACGTGGGTGCTTCCCATTGCAACATCGCTTCTACTTTGGAAGGATCAATCGCTATACCCTCACCTGGAGATTACATGACCTAGGAAATTCACCGCCTCAACCAAAATTCACACTTAGACAACTTGGCGTACATCTTCCTATCCTTCAATACCTCTAACACTAATCTCGGATGCTCGTGCGTGCTCTCCTCGGACTTGGAGTAGACCAAAATGTCGTCAATGAACACTACCACAAACCGATCCAAATATTCATGAAAGATACGATTCATGTACTCCATGAATACTCCAGAGCATTAGTAACACCAAATGGCATCACCGAATACTCGTAGTGTCCATACCGAAGTTCTAAATCTTTGTCTTAGGAATGTCCTCGTCCTTCACCTTGATCGATGGTACCACGACCTCAGTCAATCTTTGAAAATACCTGCGCACCCACCAATTGGTCCATTAAATCATCAATTCTTGGAAGTGGGTACTTGTTCTTAATTGTTACCTTGTTCAACTGTCTGTAGTCCACGCATAATCTCATACTCCCATCCTTCTTTCTCACCAATAACACGGAGTGCGCCAAAGCGACACACTTGGCCTTATGAACCCCTTCTCCAGCAACTCTTCCAACTGCTTCTTCAACTCGGCTAGCTCAGATGCTGACATTCTATAAGGTGCCATAGACACCGGTCTCGTTCCTGGTACTAATTCAATGCTGAACTCGACCTCTCTTTCTGGTGGAACCTCAGGAATCTCGTCTGGAAACACTTCTGCAAACTCTCGCACCACTAGCACTTCACCAATCTTAGCTCGGCTCTCAGCAGACATCGTCAAACTCAACGCAAACAACGTAGCCCCTTCCTTCATTACTCTGCGCAGCTGCTCGGCAGACATCAGAATAGATTCTTCCACCTCGGAAGAAAGGAAACTTAGCGACCTACTAGCGCAATTGATATGAACTCGGTTAGCCACTAACCAGTCCATACCCAGGATGACGTCCATCCCTTCCAATGGTAGACAGATTAAATCAACTATGAAGTCTCTGCCAAAGGCTAACAGAGGACACTTCAAACAAACGAGAGAGGTAGTCATCGACCCGCTTCTTTGGAGTGCAATAACCATCTCCCTCAACATAGTAGACAACGCTAAACCCAATCTCTCAGCACAAAATGCAGAAATAAAAGAGTGCGTGGCACCAGTGTCCACGATTGCAATCAAAGAAATTCCATTTATAGAACACGTACCTTTTATCTGGTTCACCACCTCGGATCCAGCTAGCGCGAACACCTTACCAACGTCCCTTTCCTTCTTCGGCTTGGAACACTTTGAACTGATATGTCCTGCCTCCCCACAGTTGAAGCAAATTATATCCTTCTTCACACAGTCTGGAGCCTTGTGGCCTTCCTTGCCACACTTATAACACTTAAGGGTTGGGCAGTCATAACTCTTGTGACCCGGTTTTCCACATTTGAAACATGTAATACTCGGAGGAGCATCTCCCCCACTTGGCGCCTTGGCCCAGCCAGCTTTCCACTTCCCTTTACCCTTTCCACCAGAACCCTCGTATGGCTTAGCACTGCATCGAGAATTCTCGCTTCTCCCTTCCGACTTTATAGGTGGTCGTCGCGAGCTCTCTTGTCATCTTCAAAATTCTCGCGACTATTCACCAACCGAGTAAACACCCTTATCTGTTGATACCCAATGGCCTGCTTGATGTCTGGCCTTAGCCCATTCTCAAACTTAATACACTTGGAGAACTCAGCAGTAGCTCCAGTGTAATGGGGGTAGAACTTCACCAATTCTGTAAACTTTGCCGCGTACTCGGCCACTGTCATACTCCCCTGCTTCGGATCCAAAAATTCCATTTCCTTCTTTCCCTTAACATCTTCAGGAATATACTTGTGAAACTCCTCTTAAAGATATCCCAGGTGATTTCCCCTTCAACAATCTCCAACCTCTGAAGAGTTTCAAGCCACCAGCCATCTGCCTCCTCGGCTAGCATGTGAGAGCCAAACCTCACCTTCTGCGCAGTCGAACACTCCATCACTCGAAAGATCCTTTCTATTTCCTTTAACCAAGCCATAGCTCCGTCGGGATCATACCTCCCCTTGAAGGTAGGAGGATTCTCCCTCTTAAACGTAGCCAACCTCCTCGCTCCAAAGATCCTCGGCGACTGCGAGGTCGATTCCTATAGCGCCGCCATAGCTTCCAAAGCGATGAGTTAACGCAAAGATCATGCTTCGCTCTCCCAGCCATTACACTAAACATAGAAACAAAATCTACTTAGAACGAGCCATAAAACTCGAAATTCTGGGAACTCAAGACTCAACACTTGGTCGGACAAGACCGGAATTTTGCTCTGATACCACTTTGTAACACCCCCTTACTTATCTTATACTTAGCTTATTAAAATCAAAGTTTTCAAAGAAAAACCACTCAAGGAGTGCTACATTTTTCTACAAGAACTTAACCAAGCAAAACAAATAAAACACATCCAGTCACATTGGCGCAGCTAAAACCGTGGCAGTATAATATCCATACAGTACCTCGGCCAAGAAGGAACCGAGCTCTACAAGTCATATGTTATTAGATACAACATAATCAAAATAATACAAGTTCCAAAAAAGCATAGGTTCATAACACAAAATGACCTATATACAGACCACTACACTACTCGGCCCCCCAGTGCTACACTACCAGAGCAAAATGACGACGCCAGCGATACTGAGTGAGAACTGACCTCTACTCAGGGATACCTGCAAGTTGCCACGAGAGCAGGCAACATAAAAATAGCTAGGGTGAGTCTCAAAACACATATAATAATGTTTATGACAAGTATCATGCTAAGCAAACACACGTAAACACCTCGCACGACAAAGACACAAATAACACAATCATAGTGCATGAGTTATATGAATGATGCAGCCCATCCTTCGTGAGCATATGCATGATGGATCCATTAAGACCAAGTCTTCGCTACTCAATAGATTTGAAGTCCTTAAGACCAGAAGTCTTCGCTACTAATAGATCAAGTCCTTAAGACCGAAGCCTTCTGCTACTCAATATATGCTTATGATTTATGCGACGCCATGAACAATGCATAACACACAACATATACATTATTCAATTACCTCACAACACCATTTCAGTACTCACCATTTAGACCGCAGCCTTTTATTTCAAAAATAGGACCGAAGTCCTCTGCTCACCTCTAGGACCGAAGTCCTCTGCATCATCATTTTCATTTATTTTAATGCCCCTCAGGGACTTCACCATTATCACACCTCTACACGTAGCCGTAAGGCCAACAAACACACATACGTCATTTTCTGTGCTAAGGCCGACGTCCTTGCACCGGCCTACAGCTCTAAGACTGTCGCCTCAGCTCACCAACCACCTCGGCGCCTAGTAGTGGACCAAACGGTCACCACGAGGACTGCCATGACACTTAGGACTAAAACGTCCATTAGGGACTAAAATGACAACGCATTTAACCTCCCCACGCACTTGGTACTCCAACACGACACTCACAATCGCGCTCAGCAACGACCTTAGCGTCGCTAGCGTTAAAACCACACCTCGGCCCCTATAGCACCTCAGCACGCTCGGCACCTCGGCACTCTGGGCACCTCGGCATACCTACACTCGGCTTCACTCTTAGTCACTCCACCTCACACTAAACGTACACCTCACCTCGTCAAGTGCACCTAGGTATGATGTACTCTATATCTCGGCCATAGCACCTCGGTTACTTCGTACTACACGTGGTCAACGGCACTTCAGCAACTAAGCCTAAGTGTTTTACCTCGGCTTCTATGACCTCGTTGTTTACGTTCTTGACACTTACGTTTATTCACTTAAGTTCTAACTTACGTATGGAAGTAACTTCACATCGGTAATCTTAACCGACTACTCCATTTGACTCAAGCGCACGCTCGTTACTTTAGGGTGTGCGTTTCCAGCTACTCCTCGGTATCTTAGGCCTACTCTCTAAGAACCTCCTCAGCTTATGTTACTCACTCTCGTTCACTCTAGCTCACTGAGACTGAGAGGTCTCAGCTCCCATTTCTCTCATAGTCTCTCAAGATTATCACCTCAACCTCTCAACACAACCTCACTGGAAACGAGCTAAAACACAGCAGCAAAACATCAAAAACACAACAAGCATGCAAAGCAACTCAGCAAAACATAACTACAGTCTACTCACACATCACAACTCATCATACTACAAATTTATACGTGAAAGAGAGCTCCCCTAACCTTGTTCAGTTGAGCACAAGATCCTCTCTTCACCGATTCCTCCAGTTAACACTCGCAGAAACACTTCTCCTTGAACTTGAGCTTCTTCCTCGCCAAAATGCTCTCCCTTCTCTCTAGAATTCTGATCTCACCTACCAACTTCTCTCTCTTACTTCTCTTTAACTTTTCTAAGATTCCTTCTTGTGAGACATGTTTCTTCTCCTTCGACACTTTCCTTTAATGCAAGACTTTGGGCTTCTAATGGCTCATGGGCCTCCAACGGCTCATGGGCCTCTACGCCCACCCCTTCACTTTAATTAGCATCTCCTAATGAAATAAACTCCTAATTAGTACTTAACTTAATTAAAAGTTGTAAACCTTAAATAACTCAACTAAATAATTAATTGAACTATTTTGGGGTGTTACATGAAACATGTGGACAAGTAATAAAATTGGTCAAGCTATTATTCAAGCAATTCAATTAATATTGAAGAATAATGTCGCAGCTTGTAGAACAATTGTAGCAACTAGTTTAGCATGTGTTTTAGCATACATTTTGGGTGAATGTCTTCGCTCATTCCTTACGTGGCGATTGAGTTAATGAGTCGGATGCTTAGTCATCATTCATTTGTTTGTTAATTAGTTGTCCTAGTCGGTATAGTTCATTCTTTGAAGTTGTAGTATGGCAAAATTCATTCACCTCAAACAAGCTCAATCTTTGAGCATAACTTTGGCAACAAAGAACACGACATGCATATAAATATATATGATAACTTACGAAGCCACAATGAAAGTGGAAGTGGACTTATCAAAAACAATGAAAGCAAAGCTTCCTTCGAGATGACCAACAACACGATTGGCTAGGTAAGGTGCTCTATCACGTAAAGCTTTGTAAGTCGCAATATATAGATAGATAAAATCATCAAAACAACGTGGAAATAGAGCAATCTATAGTATTGCTAACTTTTACAAAACAACGGTCTAAATAGCTTATGAATTTGTTAAATAATTCTCATGTTCAAACACTTGAAAGTTGAAACTATTAACTATTAGCTATCACTTTTAGAAGCTCCAAAGAAATATATTTAGTACCATTACAAACAAATGTGCAAGAACATGCAAATCATCGATATGAAAATCAAATACTATGAGGTAGAGAACACACCGAGCACACGTTACCTAAACCTCGGAAAGTACGTTCTTATCAAATACTATGAACACACACCATGAAATAAGTTGCAGTCAGTAAACCTTGAACACACACCATGAATTTTTGTTGTGTGAAAACAAGAGAAAGCGATTTATAGTAGTAGTAATACATGGGTTCAGATTTTAATTTCCAAGTAGTATAACCCTTTTGAGTTAGAAAATGAAACTTGAGAGAAAGTATTGTCAGCAACTACTCTGAATCCAATGTACATTAGTTATTTCCTTTATTGCCTTGTTTGATTAACTTTGTGCATACATATTTAGATTTAGAGTGGTACAGGAATTGGGCAGAAACTAAAATAATAACTAGAGTGTTAGCAGGTGTCCCAAAATTTTGATTACCTTAAGAGGAAGCATGCCCTGTTATTACTGAGAATGGATTGCACATTTAGCATTGAATAGGTGTAGAAAAAACGTGTTCAAAAAGCATGGTTCCATTTCTTCCTATCTCTCACTTAGTCTGGATCTTGTTTGTACACACAATACACACTTTTCAAAAATACAAAGGGACATCATATGAAGTCCCAATTGTGATGTTCAATGAGCACTTGATGTTGATATACAGTTCTGATTCCTCTTATCTGCATACTATCTTACCCAGAACCACGTTTTGAATTTTGAACCACATAAGCACCATCCATGATCCACTACCTGTCCATTGATATTTAAACATTCCAGGTGTTGACAGTTTTTTTATCCTAGAAAAGGCAAATTCAACAACAGTAGTTAAGGAACACTAAATTTTAGTCATAGCATAACATGATGTCCCGATGAAAATATTAATCAACAATTCGAATCTAAGCGAGTCTTGAATTCGGGTCCTATAAACATAATGACTACTAAACAAAGAAAGATGCAAACCAAACTGCACCAAATTTCATACAACTATTAGGAAGTACCCTTTAGTACATAACATGCAAGTTGCTATTCTACCACCAAGAAAGTAAGAAAGTGCCACTGGAGCCCTGCTCCTTACCCACAAACCGTAAGTCACTTAAGTTCTTGACCTTGAACCGTGAACGGTGTAGATAAATAATTACAGATTAGATTAGCTCAAAGAAAGAACACAATAGAAAGAAACAATTAAAGCGACGTTGAATGCAATACTGCGATATCTACCAATTTTGAGATTTACATTTCTCCCGCCATATATATTAACATAGAAACAGATAAGATATTATATATATTAACATAATAACAAAGAAAATATCCATACGAATATGCATTGAGTACATGGCCACCAGCTAATGTGAAGCCTACCTAACATCAAAGATAGGCTACAACCCAACCACGCGGTCGGGAGGCTTTTAAGTTCACTGCGCCACCGTTTGTCAAGTAACTCACCATAAGCTCCGTGCCCATGCAATATCCTGTGTTTTTATCTTCCAGGTTATTGTTACGATGCAAAAACAATGATCAATGGAATCAAAACCCCATCAAATGAAGGTACAACATATTGCTTACAGGCATAAAACTCGCATGTGTCATTCCATGAGTGGTCATTTTCCAAGTTGGCTTTCCAGACTCAGTAGTGCTCTGCATTTGAGGATTCATTGCTTACACTTGCGAATTTTTACCATACAATTTTCGTGTTCTGTCATGAAGCATATTTTGTTGTTGAATGATGTCCACCTCATGGTTGCCAAGTCATAATCAACCACAAAGATCGTGCATCCGCAAGAAACTTATGGTGAACAAACTGGGTTTGATAATGACCTCTCGAGACCTAAAAATCATGTCTATGCATATATGCAAGTAACAATGAGAGACAAAGTCATAATTTGGCCTAGGTGAAATTTGACAAACATGTTTTGGGAGAGACAAGTACTGCAAGTCTAGCTTCCTCAGTTTAACTTCCCCCTGTCACAAGAATAAGGTGGACTATAGCAACATTTCAATGAGATGATAAATCACAATTACATCAAGAACTCATCTGTAAGAGCGTGTTATAGCAAATCCTCTTTCATTACCTTCCGGAGGCGGTGGCGAATTAACCGAACAAAGTTGAAAATTTCGACCTTCCCTCAAAATGAGTGCCAAGTATTTATCACTAAAATCAACATCCTCAATAACCAAATCTGGGTCGTCGACAAATACCTCCTGCAGTATGAGGCAGAATATATCATGCAAGGTAAAGAATATAGTATGGGATGCTTAATAAAGTCAATGTTTAGAACAAACATGTCCACATACTAATACAGTAAACAAGAAACACAATGTTCTCTATGCATGCAATAGTTTTCCCTTAAAGATAATCGCAGACTGACTGCACACTAGGACAATGTCAATAGATCAGCTATTCATTAAAGAAAAGGAAGCTCACACAGCATTTGATATTCTTGAAGCCACACATTTAAATCTAAAAAACAACCATCATTTCTAAACCAATACAGCTAAGGAACCTTTAACAAGCATAAATAATTCCAAGGCAAAAGTAAGCATGAGATAAAGAAAATAATTTTGAAGTTACTTTTTTTGCCACCTAGGAAGCAAATATACAAAAGCAGTCTGAGATAATAAGATACAATCCACCTGCAAGTAAACAAAAGTAAGCATGAGATAAAGATAATTTTGAAGTTACTTTTATGATCATCCAGTTCCTCATCAGATGTTTTTATCTCTTGTGGTTCTTCCTCTTCTTCCATTATACTACCACTAATTCTCTACTAAACCCACAATATTCCCAATTTCAAGAAAACGCAGCAATCATCTAAGCATATTACTACAAAGAAATAATCGTGAGCCGATTCCACTTCACCCCTTTGATTATGATTATTTCTCTTAAACCCTAAATCCCAAATTAAATTTTAAAACCCATAATCACAAATTAAGTTTTAAAACCTCATAAACCCTAAATCCTTCACCTAAAATTCATACAATCGATAAAAAGCAAACACATGTAATAAACCCTAGAGAGAGACAGAGAATGGTGAGAGAGAGCGAGAGAGCCAAATGACATAGAGAGAGAGAGATGAAGTGGGAACTTGACTTACCATTCTTGAGCAACAGTGATGAAGGGGAGAGAACGATCTTGAGTGGGTAGAGAAGCGGAACAATGTCATCAACGATGGCGAACGATCTGGCAGAGAAACGATGGCGAGAACGACACGGGTAGAGAAACGATCTTGAGCAACGGTTATTAAGGAGAGAACGATGGCGAGAGTAGAGAATGGCGTGAGAGAACGATGGTGAGAGTAGAGAACGATGGCGAGAGTGAAGAGCATTGGAGTGAGAGAGTCGTGAAAGAGAGAGTGAAGAGACTTCAGAGAGAGAAGGAGAACGTGTGTCTTGGTAAAATTAAACGGGACATTTAGTATCGGGTGTTTAAAAAACCGATACTAAATGTGTTAGAGACACACATTTAGTATCGGTTGTTTAAACAACCGATACTAAATGTAGGCGTGAAAATTGAAACCTTTCATTTAATTTCAAAATTGCCACCGCGTCAACATTTAGTATCGGCTGTTCAAACAACCGATACTAAATGGTGCTGTTTAATGTCCTTTTTCCACTAGTGGTGTGATCTGCATAGATTTGACATTTATGGCATCTTCTCACAAAACTGTAAAAGTCTGACTCCATCTGCAACCAGTAATAACCAGCCCTCAGGATTTTTCTAGCCATTGTGTGCCCGCTTGAACGAACCCCAAATGAACCCTCATGAACATCTCGCATAATCTTTACTGACTCTTCTTCAGTTTCACACCTGAGGAGTACCAAGTCATAGTTTCTTTTGTAAAGGACGTCTCCACTCAAGAAGAAACCTGTTGATAGTCTCCTAAGTGTTCTCTTGTCATTCTCTGTAGCTCCGGGAGGATACTCTGCTTTGTGATGTCTCGCTTGATGTCATGGTACCAAGGCTTACTATCTGATTCCTCCTCGACTGTCGTACAGTAGTGATAAGCGGGTAGACCCATGTGCTGGATTCAAAACAACATCAATACTTTCCAAAACATGAAATCTTCAAAACATCATCAAATTCAGCAACAATACCAATTCCCACAAACCCCACAAAACCCTACTAATATACTCAATCATGTTAAACCGAAACACTCACCCTTACCTCGAATTTGTATTGTTAGGAAACAACGATGAAGAAGTCACGTCTGAAACCACGGCAACACAACGAACAAAGCTTCTCCTTCTTCTTTTTCTTCTTCTCGTGACGTGCTCTCTCTCTCTCTCTCTCTCTCTCTCTCCTTCGTTCCTTTCCTTTTCTTTTCCTCTTTTCTCATCAAATGAGACACATTCTTCCTAACCCTAGCGCCTAAGGAGCCTAAGTCTTGGGCTTGGGCTCTTGAGCCATTCCTCACCACCCCGGGGTTACCAATATAACCCCCTTCAATTAAATTACATCCACCACTCCTTATTATATAAACACTCCCCTTCAAATACATTCACCACCTAATTATTGGTCAACACCACTCCCTAGATCTAACTAGATATCATATTATTATTTCTAATATTTCTCCGCAAGCTAATTCCCTCTAATTAGTTAAATAATTAACCGATGATTTTTGGGGCGTTACACAAGGCCTTGGGCAGAGCCGAGGAATCTACGTTACAATGAAAATTACTTTAAATTGAAAAATACGGGGAAGTCCATGGTCTCCCGGTTTGCAGACTTCTCCAACAAAGACAAAGAAGGCGCACTAAGCGGAAACAAAGCGGCCCGCTCGAGCCTGATCCTTCTTCAACCGCATTAACCTGGTTAGGGTTCAGCAACGGATTGGTGGTTACATTGGGTTGTTGAAATGATATGCTCTTCGCATCAAGTAATTCCTGCACCACATACTTGAATGCTTTACAATCCTCCACCACATGACCTACTGCCCCAGAATGAAAGGCACAGGTAGCATTTGTGTTGTACCCTCTGGGATAGGGAGGCTGATATGGCTTCATTTGACGAGTATTGATTATTTTGTTGGTGATGAGATAATTAAACAAATTCGTGTAGGACATGGGAATGGGATCAAAGACAACAGGCTTCCTTTCATTATTGTTTCGGTACTGATAGTTTGATTGAAACGTCTGTGCCGGTGGCGTTTGAGAAGGAAATGGAATAGCCTGCGGAGGTTGCTGCGTGATGGACCACTGGCTCCGATAATTGCATTGGTTTCACCCTCTGTCTTCTTGTGGGGCCCAGAAAAAGGCTTTTTCTGACTGGAAGGAGGTGTTGGGCCATGAGCTATTCTTCCGCTGCGCATGCCGTTCTATACTCTTTCCCCCGTGACGACCATTTCAGAGAAATTCGAGGCTACGCTGCCGACCAACCTATCATAATACACCGCAGGAAGGGTGTCCATAAACATGTGGACCATTTCTTTGTCCAGTAGAGGGGGTTTTACTTGAGCAGCGAGGTTCCTCCACCTCTGAGCGTACTCCTTGAATGACTCATTATCTCTCTTAGACATGCATTGTATTGAGTCCTATCCGAGCCAAATCGTTGTTGTCTTGGTATTGCGCATAAAAGCATCCGCCATGTCCTTCCAAAGAGCGGATATTGGTTGGCTCCAAGCGCATGTACCATCTAGGGATCTCTCCGGCTAAACTTTCCGAAAGCAATGCATCATCGAGTTATCATCCGGGCATGGGCGGTCATTTTCCGCGATACATTGTCACATTCATCGATCGGGCAAGTCGTCCTCTGTATTTATCAAAAGTTGGTGCTTTGAATTTGGGAGCCAAGACTAGATTAGGGACCAAACACACGGCTCATGGGCATTTCGCCCGTGAACACCGCTCCTTCAAGCGACTCTTAACCTCTCTTCTAGCATCGATCATCGACTTACGGTTTCGGGAGGGTAATTCGAGGGAAACCATTCACACCGTAATGAGGATTACTCATCGACACTACGGTACCGGGTTCACGTGTGGGTCACGTGAGTGAATCGTATTCCCGTGAATTGGTTCGAACTTGGGGATGGACCGTCATTGGCCAATTGAAACCATGGAGTTTCGGAGGCGATGCGAGGATTGGGATCTGGATTTGGGCTTGAGGCGTCCCTGTTCCAACTTCATTCGCAAGCTACGTCGGTGAGCTTGCCCCGTGGTTCTTGGAGGATCTCCTCCGGTTGTGTCGCCAGCGGGAGGCGTATAGCCTAGTGGGAGACCATAGGGAGGCCATTGCACCTTTGTTTGAAGGGCTTGAGGATCCCCGACCGGGAAGGGGAGGAGGATTGTCCACCCCGGCAGCGATAGCTTCAACCGTACCAACATTTCTTAAGGCACTCAAGACTCTTATGACCTCGCCATTTGAGCTTTTATGATTTCCATCACGGCTTGAAGGACTTGATTCCCTTGATTCGACCTGCGACCACGACCATTAGGATTTGGATCTCACGGGATGCGGCATTACGATGTGGCGATGGATTGCCACGATCGATGTCGCCTTGATTGTTGTCCATGTTCCTTGCTTGCGAACGCGTCAAATAGCGATGTCTAACCACTTACACGATTTTACGATGTGGAACACGCTTATGAACACAAGAATGAATAAATGAATGCAATGCGATATGTATGATTATAACTTTAATGCATGAAGAATGCAAATGATAAAAGTTTTTTTTTTCAAAATTTTGTTAGATGCGAATGCAATGGTGCAAAATGATGTGAATGCGAAATGAGGTGGATGCGAAATGATGTGTCATTTACATGGAGAAATGGTAAGAAAATGAGGTTATTGGTGGTATTTTGAACATTTTCGAAGATACACGCTGCATGCCACCTCATGTAGGTGTTTATGAGGGGAAAAGAAACATTACTTTCTACAGCTTTTGAAATAAAGTTTGAGAAAAAAGAATGTTTAAGCTAAATGCAACAAACAAAGGTGTGCCCCCGTGTCTTACGATGGGTGGGAATCCTAGGGTCTAAAGTCGATTTAAAAGGGTAATCCTCCCATGTAGGTTCTAACCACTTCCTCACAATGGCAACCAAGAGCTAAAGTCTTTCTCATGATGACACCCACAATCGTAGAAAGCTACCGAGTGTGAGAGCCATACAGACAAAGCGTACTCTTGGGCGGAACTTTCATGAGAGCCATACAGACAAAGGTCTACGAATGACAGTCACTAGTCGTTCCCACTCTCTTAGGTTTTTGTTCAGACCTTGGGTTTTGGGCCCCACTCAACGCTCACAAGTATAGGGTGCGAAGTGTGTGCTGAGGGTGTAACACCCCAAATAATTTAATTAAGAAATTGATTAAATTGTTTAGGTGTTGCACTAATTTTTAATTATATTAAATTATAATATGGTGTTTATAATTTAGTAATTTATTTTAATTGAAGGGGATGGTGGAAGAAGTGGAGAAGGGGTGTAAAAAGGGCCCAAGGTGCGCCTGGCCCAATATACATATAGCCAAAAGTAGAATTTTCTCTCATTTGTGCAAAAGAAAGAAAAGTTGCGAAGGGAGAAGAGAGAAAAGAGAGAGCACGGCGCGCAAACCCTAGAGGAAAGGGAGAAGAGCTTCGCATCAAGCAAGGAGAAGGAGAATAAGGTTCCAGTTGCTGAGGTTTTGTAGGTGACTCTGTGAAAAGGACTTCTCTACGGTTAATTTGAGGTAAGGGGAGTCTCACTCTATAATAGAGGATATAATAGGTTGTATAGGAGTCATAGGATCTCTATTTGGTGTTAATTGATTGATTGATTGAATTTGATTGGGTGAATTTGATGAAATTGCATGAGAAATCGATTTAGGGCTTAGTGTTAGGGTTTATGTGCTTAATTTCGTGATTTTGATGTGATTGATGATTTGAGCATGCAATTGGTTGTTTGATTATGAAATTAGTAGTGTTAGAAGAATTATTGAGTGAATTGATTTGGAAGATTTTGAGAAAATTGGGATTTTGGGGTTTGGGGCGCCAAGATGCTAGGATTCAGCGCCTGTACCTTTGTTCATGTCTTTGGAATGTGTTTCTGTGCAGTGTGTTCGCCGGGCGCCAAGTTCTTTGGGAAAATGGCGCCACGTGTAATCGTTAGTGTGTTGGAGTGCGTGTGTGCGGTGTGGGCGCCAAATGTCGCCCGGTGGTGCCAGAATGGCGCTGTGTCACTATAGCTTGATGATCGGGTGAGTGAGTTCTTTGTGCAGGCGCCAGAATGTGTGTGTTTTGGGGCCCGGGGAGTGGAACTTGCATTTCTGAACATATTTCCTCGTGCCAAATTTTGTATTCACCTGCCAACTTTCAATAAGTGTTTTGGCTCGAGTAGTTTTCTAGTTGCAGGTGTTATTTTGAAAATGTCCGGTGGGGCTTGTTTTTGTGTGTGTTTGGGGCCACAGGAGTGAAACTTATATTTACAGAACATATTTTCTCGTGCCAAATTTTGTATTCACACGCCAACTTTCAATTTTAAGTGTTTTGGCTCGAGTAGTTTTCTCAGTTTGCGGTGTTATTTTGAAAATGTCCGGTGGGGCTTGTTTTGTGTGTGTTTGGGGCCCGGGGAGTGAAACTTACTTTTCTAGGCATATTTCACTGTGCCAAATTTTGTATTTACCGCCCAAATTCATTTTTAAACATTTTGGCTCGGGTGGTTTTTGGTTTGAAAGTGTGGGGTGAGTGGGTGTGGGGTATAAATCTGTCTTGCCCAGGTGCCTAGTCTGCACGCTCTGTGTTCGAGGTTGTGTCTCAAAGCGTATGCGAGTTTGTGTCTAGGTCTGTGTTGCCTGTGGCGCGCAGATTGCTAGAAAAGTGGCGCCAGTGGGTGTGTTGCCACGGGCGCCAAAATCTTTGAGTTTCTGGCGCCTAGTCTTTGTGTTGCACCGTGGGGCGCGAGAATGTGGGAAAATGGCGCCTAGTCTTTGCCAAGTGCCTAAGCTGGTCTTTGTTTTGGTCCCTAGGTGACAGTTTGGTCCCTAGATGATTGTTTTGGTCCTAAATGGTGGTTTAGGTCCCTGAGTGAGGTTGAGTACTCTAGAGGTGATTAGTCCTTGGGACTTAATGGTGTTGAGAGTTTATAATGAGGTGATTGAGCATGCCATGGGGGCATGGGCCGGAGGGCCAAGCCAGGAGGGCTATAAAATGAGATTAACACTGAGGTAAGAGCTAATGGGTGTATTGAGCTGTTTGAAAATGTGTTGTGATGTACATGGAGTCTCATGCATACATTTGGCTGCGGTCGTAGAGTTTATAAAATGATTGTGAAGCCTGAGGGCGGGCGGAGGGCCTTATAAAATGATTGTGAAGCCTGAGGGCGGCCGGAGGGCCAGAGTCATGAGGACTCCATTATTGATGAGAATGCGGAGGGGCAAATGGTACCACATGCATACTTACATTGCATACATTCTCATTAGTGCATGAATATTGTTGAGTGATGATTGGTGTGTCTGTGAACTATGATTGTATATATTGCTTATTATCACTTTTATTATATAGTTCGAGACTCACCCTTTCTGTTGTTGTTTACCACAGGTAGTCATGAGTGAGGGCTTCCTACCTTCACTACTCCCCGAGTCGGTCTGCTCTGATACGTAGCACCTAGGGGTTGGGGTTTAAACTGTTGTTGCTTGTTTTGCTCCTTGTTGAGCCTTATATGTATTTGTTTTGAGATTGTTGAGCATTACTTTGAGATGTAGTTTATTTCATTGCGTGACTTGAGATTTTACCCCACGTGTTGTATGGTGTTATGTATCTATGCATGTTTCTGAACTGACTGTTGAGTTTTTGAGAGAGGAGCGTAACACTCCATTAGTAAAAATGATTTAGGTTATACTACTAGTGTGCTGAATGACTATGGCTAAATTGTGGTTCGCCACTAAGGTCAGAATTTCTTTTTTGGTGTATTTACAAGGGCATCGAGAGCCTTGCAAAGGAGGTCAATACACATTGCAAGTAGTATCAGTTACCTGAGTAATCCCATAGTCAATCAGTTCACTATTTTATAACACACTAAACTAAAAGATGACCAGAAATGATTTTTGTATACTCTGATTTTTGATTTAAATTACCGGGTAGAAATGGGGTGTTACATTAGTGGTATCAGAGCAAAAGTTCGGTCTGTCCGGCCAAGTGTGTCAGTCTGTCATAGTGTGTATGACAACTAAGTGTCTTAACATAGTTCTGAACTGGTTGTTTATGCTGCAGTGTTAGGTTGATATGGCCAGAAGGATCGATACTGCTCTTCTTGAGGCCTTGCAGGCTATAGCGCAGACTGTGGGTACCCAACAGAATAATGAGACCATGATGCAACAGCGTTCAGAGAGAGAACCCCTACCTTGAGGGAGGTACAACCCGGATGGTGCCTTGACTTGGCTGAAGGAGATTGAGAGGATCTTCAGGGTGATTGGCTGCACTGATGAGCAGAAAGTCAGGTACGGTACTCATACTTTATCTGAAGAGGCTGATGACTGGTGGCTAGAGACCAGTGAGAGATTGGGTGCTGCACGGGAGGAGATCACTTGGGCTGTGTTCCGAAGGGAATTCTTGAGAAAGTATTTCCCGAAGGACGTGAGAGGTAAGAAAGAGTGGAATTCCTTGAGCGAGCGGGAAGTATGGATTTATTCTTGAATATCTTTGCCAAGTTCACGGAGTTGGCCAAGTTCTATCCACACTATCTTGAAAGGTGGGGCTGAATTCTTAAAATGCATTAAGTTTGAGAATGGGTGAGAGTGATATCAAGCGGTGTGGGGTATCGAGAAAATTAGAGTATTCTTTGATCCGGTAGATTCTTTGCAGGATTTATGAGGAAGACTGACAATGCCCAGCTCTAGGGTCATGAGAGACGAGAGGAAATTTCATAACGAGGTAAGCCTTATGGGGCGTCTCTCACGACAAGAGGAAAGCAAAGGTATTCGGGTGGTAACAAGTATAATGGTGGAAACAGTCTGCTTTGAGGGTAGGAGGCACCATGAGGGCAAGAAGCCAAGTGGGAGGCGCCCATCCGATATTGTGTGTTTCAAGTGTGACAAGCCAGTCACAAGAGCTTTGGTGTAAGATGGAAGTGAAGAGATGTTTTAGGTGTGGAAAGAGTGGTCACATGGCATCAGAGTGTGATCGCAAGGAAGTGTATGTTTCATTTGTGGTGGTGGTCACATTAGCTTCAAGTGTCCCAAGCCTAAGAAGGAAAGATCCTTTGGAAGAGTGTTTGCATTGGCGAGTTCGAGAGGGACCTAATGATATCCGAGGTACATGTTTCATCTCTGGTACACCTTTAGTTGCTATTGTTGACACGGGTGCTACGCACTCTTTTATTGCATCTGTTTGTCTTTGAAAAGTTAAATTTAGTATTGTCTACTATGGAGAGGGATGGTTATCGACACTCGGCTACGGCGGTCCGTAACTACTTCTACGATGTGTGCTAGGTGTCCTCTGTCGGTCTTGGCGAGAGATTTTCTAGTTGATCGATTTGTTTGCCTTTGGGTGGGTTAGATGTGATTACGGGCATGGGTGGTTAGTAGATAACCATGTGCACATCAAGCTGATTACGATAAGTCTATTAGTTTCCTCCTTCACGAAGAGGAAGAGTGCGCTCTCTTGTCACGAGCAATTGCTGAGAGGTAATGAAAGAGGGTGGTCAATTTGTTTGCCTTGATGGCGTCTATGTCTGCGAGAAGCGAAGTGTGGTTGATGGGTTACAGGTGGTGTGTGAGTTTCTGAAGTGTTTAGGATGAGATTCCTAGTGTGCCCCTGAGAGAGAGAAGTTGAGTTCGGGATTGAGCTTGTGCACAGTACTAGGCTTTCGTGTCTATGCACCGTCTGGGATGTCCGCACGAGTTATGCGAATTGAAGAAGCGATTAGAGGAGCTTCTTGAGAAGAAATTTGTGAGGCCTAGTGTGTCACCATGGGGAGCTCGGTTTTATTGGTAAAGAAGAAGGATGGGAGTATGCGTGCGTGCGTGGACTACAGACGGTTGAACAAAGTGACTATCAAGAATAAGTATCCTCTCCCGAGGATAGATGATCGATGGATCGGTGGTGGGTGCTAAAGTGTTTAGCAAGATTGACTTGAGGTCGGGTATCACCAGATTAAGGTGAAGGATGAGGATATCGAGCGGCATTGAGCGAGGTATGGGCACTATGAGTACTCTGTAATGCCGTTTGGTGTCACAAATGCACCGAGGGTGTTTATGGAGTACATGAACAAGAATCTTCCATAGCTATCTAGATCGGTTTGTGGTCGTTTTCATTGATGATATTACGGTGTACTCAAAATCGAGGAAGAACATGCCGAGCACTTGAGGTTGGTCTTTGGAGGTCTTGAAAGAGAGGAAGTTGTATGCCGAGTTGTCGAAGTGTGAATTACAGTTTGCATGAGGTGAGCTTCTTGGGTCGTATCATTTTACGGTGATGGTATAGTGTGGATCCGGCCAAGGTTGATGCGATGTTGCGGTGGGAGAGCCCAAAGTCCGTGGCGAGATCGGGAGTTTCTTGGGGTTGGTTTGGTTATTACAGGAGGTTCATTGAAGGGTTCTCTAAGCTAGCCCTTCCATTGACTCGATTGACTGTAAGGAAAGGCATTTGTGTGGGATGCAAAGTGTGAAGAGAGCTTCCAAGAGCTAAGAGGAGGTTGACCACGTCTCGGTGTTAGTGTGTTACTGTGCGGAGCAACCATTTGTTGTGTCTTGTGATGCTTCCAAGATGGGTTTGGGAGGTGTATTGATGCGAGGATGGGAAGGTGGTTGCTTATGCGTCCGACGATTGAGGACACATGAGAAGAACTATCCTACTCATGATTTAGAGTTGGCTGCAATTGTGTTTGTGTTAAAGATTTGGAGGCACTATCTCTATGGTACTAGATTCGAAGTGTTCGGTGATCACAAGAGCACGAAGTACTTGTTTGACCGAAGGAGTGAATATGAGACAGGCGTTGGTTAGAGCTGTTGAAGGACTATGATTTCGGCTTGAACTATCACCCAAGCAAAGCTAATGTCGTGGTGATGCTTTGAGTCGGAAAACTTTGCATATGTCGGCTATGATGGTGAGAGAATTGGAATTGATTGAGCAATTCAGTGACTTGAGTCCAGTTTGTGAGGTGACCCCCAGTGTCAGTTGGGGATCTTGAGAATTGGGAGCGACTTCTTGGTTAGTATCGAGACGCCCGAAGTTAGATGTGAAGTTGGTAGATTTGTTGGTTCTTTGGTGAGCAAGTGCGATGGGGATTACAGTTGGATTCCCGGGGTGTGTTGAGGTTCGGGGGACGAGAATCGTGTTGGGATGATCTTTGAGTTAAAGAAGATGATACTTGAGGAGAGCCATAGGAGTAAGTTGAGCATTCATCCAGTGCTACCAAGATGTACCATGATCTGAAGAAACTATTTTGGTGGCTTTGGTATGAAGAGAGATGTTGCGCGGTTTGTATATGCATGTTTGACTTGCGAGAAGTCAAAGATTGAGCACCGAAGCTGCGGGGTTGATGCAACCTTTGGAGATTCCGGAATGGAAGTGGGACGACATTTCCATGGATTTTGTGGTGGGTTGCCAAATCTTTTGAGAGAGGGTCGACCACTATTTGGGTGATTGTGGATAGGTTGACCAAGTCCGCCCACTTTATTCCTATCAACATCACCTTTCTGTGCCAAAGTTGGCTAGAATTTACATTCGGGTGATTGTGAAGCTTCATGGAGTCAAGAAGAGTATTGTGTGTCGATAGAGACCGCGGTTTACATCGAAATTTTGGGGAGCTTGCGGGAGGCTTTGGGGTCCAAGGCGAGGTTGAGTTCGACTTATCATCCTCAAACCGATGGTCGAGACAGAGAGAACCATCCGTCTTTGGAGGATCTTTTGAGAGCTTGTGTGCTAGAGCGAGGGAGGTGCGTGGGATACACATCTCCCAGCGATTGAGTTCACTTATAATATGGCTATCATTCGAGCATTGGGATGGCTCCTTTTGAGGCCTTTGTATGGGAGGAGGTGCGAGAACTCCTTTGTGTTGGCATGAGTCAGGGAGAGTGTTGTCCTTGGACCGGAGTTGGTTAGGGAGGCAGCGAGAAGGTGAAAATGATCGAGAGAGAAGATGAAAGAGTCCCAGAGCCTAAAGCGAGAAAAGTTATCATGATAAGAGGAGGAAGGACTTGGAGTTTCAGTGGTGAGCATGTATTCTTGAAAGTCACGCCTATGGACCGGTGTTGGGCGTGCTCGAAGGCAAAGAAGTTAACTCAAGGTTTATTGGACCGTACCAAATCACCGAGAGGGTTGGAAAGGTTGCTTATAGGGTGGCCTTGCCGCTAATCTTTCGAACTTGCACGATGTTTTTCACGTGTCACGGCCGGAAGTATATTCGGACCGTCTCATGTGATTCACATGGATGATGTGGAGGTGCGTGAGAACCTCCTTTGTGGAGACTATGCCGGTGAGGATTGATGATAGAGAGGTGAAGGTGTTGAGAGGAAGGACATTGCACAGGTCGAGGTAGTGTGGCTGGAGCTCTTTGGTGAGAGTATGACTTGGGAGGTGGAGAGCAAGATGCGGGAGTCCTATCGAGTTATTTGACTCGGTATGAATTTCGAGGACGAAATCTCTAAGTGGGGAGAGTTGTAACACCCCAAATAATTTAATTAAGAAATTGATTAAATTGTTTAGGTGTTGCACTAATTTTTAATTATATTAAATTATAATATGGTGTTTATAATTTAGTAATTTATTTTAATTGAAGGGGATGGTGGAAGAAGTGGAGAAGGGGTGTAAAAAGGGCCCAAGAGTGCTTTGCCCAATATACATATAGCTTAAAAGTAGAATTTTCTCTCATTTGTGCAAAAGAAAGAAAAGTTGCGAAGGGAGAAGAGAGAAAGAGAGAGAGCAGTGCGCACGCAAACCACAGAGGAAAGGGAGAAGAGCTTCGCATCAAGCAAGGAGAAGGAGAAGAAGGTTCCAGTTGCTGAGGTTTTGTAGGTGACTCTGTGAAAAGGACTTCTCTACGGTTAATTTGAGGTAAGGGGAGTCTCACTCTATAATAGAGGATATAATAGGTTGTATAGGAGTCATAGGATCTCTATTTGGTGTTAATTGATTGATTGATTGAATTTGATTGGGTGAATTTGATGAAATTGCATGAGAAATCGATTTAGGGCTTAGTGTTAGGGTTTATGTGCTTAATTTCGTGATTTTGATGTGATTGATGATTTGAGCATGCAATTGGTTGTTTGATTATGAAATTAGTAGTGTTAGAAGAATTATTGAGTGAATTGATTTGGAAGATTTTGAGAAAATTGGGATTTTGGGGTTTGGGCGCCAAGATGCTAGGATGCAGCGCCACGTACCTTTGTTCATGTCTTTGGAATGTGTTCTGCTAGGCGCGAGATTCTTTGGGAAAATGGCGCCTGTGCCTTGTTTGTGTGTTGGAGTGCGTGTGCGCGATGGAGGCGCCAAATCTTTGAGGTGCCGAGAATGGCGCTGTGTCATATGCTTGATGGCCCAGGTGAGTGAGTTCTTTGTCAGGCGCGAGAATGTGTGTGTTTTGGGGCCGGGAGTGGAACTTGCATTTACGAACATATTTCCTCGTGCCAAATTTTGTATTCACACCTGAACTTTCAATTTTAAGTGTTTTGGCTCGAGTAGTTTTTACAGTTGCGGGTGTTATTTTGAAAATGTCCGGTGGGGGCTTGTTTTGTGTGTGTTTGGGGCCACAGGAGTGAAACTTATATTTACGAACATATTTTTCGTGCCAAATTTTGTATTCACCGCTTGACTTTCAATTTTAAGGGTTTTTGCACGAGTAGTTTTTAGTTTGCAGGTGTTATTTTGAAAATGTCCGGTGGGGCTTGTTTTGTGTGTGTTTGGGGCAGGGAGTGAAACTTACTTTTCTTGGCATATTTCATCATGTGCAAATTTTGTATTTACTGCCCAAATTCATTTTTAAACATTTTGGCTCGGGTGGTTTTTGGTTTGAAAGTGTGGGGTGAGCTGGTGTGTGTGAGCTATGCTTGTCTTTGCCAGGCGCCTAGTCTCTTTGCACTGTGTGCGAGTTGTGTGTCAAAGCGTATGCGAGTTTGTGTCTAGGTGCATGTTGCCCGAGCGCCAGTTGCTAGAAAAGTGGCGCCCCAGTGTGGTTGTGTTGCCACTGGGGCGCCAAAATCTTTGAAGTTTGGCGCTAGTCTTTGTGTTGCACGGGCGCAGAATGTGGGGAAAATGGCGCCTAGTCTTTGCGCCAAGTGCCTAAGCGAGTCTTTGTTTTGGTCCACTAGGTGACAGTGATTTGGTCCACTAGATGATTGTTTTGGTCCTAAATGGTGGTTTAGGTCCCTGAGTGAGGTTGAGTACTCTAGAGGTGATTAGTCCTTGGGACTTAATGGTGTTGAGAGTTTATAATGAGGTGATTGAGCATGCCATGGGGCATGGGCGGAGGAGCCAAGCCGGGAGGGCTATAAAATGAGATTAACAACGAGGTAAGAGCTAATGGGTGTATTGAAATTTGTTTGAAAATGTGTTGTGATGTACATGGAGTCTCATGCATACATTTGGCATTTGCATGATCGTAGAGTTTATAAAATGATTGTGGCTTTGAGGCGCGGAGGGCCTTATAAAATGATTGTGAAGCTTTGAGGCGGTAGGAGGGGCGAGTCATGAGGACTCCATTATTGATGAGAATCTGGGAGAGCAAATGGTACCACATGCATACTTACATTGCATACATTCTCATTAGTGCATGAATATTGTTGAGTGATGATTGGTGTGTACGTGAACTATGATTGTATATATTGCTTATTATCACTTTTATTATATAGTTCGAGACTCACCCTTTTCGTTGTTGTTTACCACGGGTAGTCATGAGTGAGGGCTTCCTACCTTCACTACTCCCAGAAGTCGATCTGCTCACGTCGTAGCACTAGGGGTTGGGGTTTAAAGCCATTGTTGCTTGTTTTGCTCCTTGTTGAGCCTTATATGTATTTGTTTTGAGATTCTTTGAGCATTACTTTGAGATGTAGTTTATTTCATTTGCGTGACTTGAGATTTTACCCCACGTGTTGTATGGTGTTATGTATCTATGCATGTTTCGAGGCCGATTGTTGAGTTTTTGAGAGAGGGCGTAACAACTCCATTAGTAAAAATGATTTAGGTTATACTACTAGTGTCTTTGAATGACTATGGCTAAATTGTGGTTCGCCACTAAGGTCGAATTTCTTTATTTGGTGTATTTACAAGGCATCATCGAGAGCCTTGCAAAGGAGGTCAATACATTGTTGCAAGTAGTATCGATTACAGAGTAATCCCATAGTCAATCAGTTCACTATTTTATAACACACTAAACTAAAAGATGACCGAGAAATGATTTTTGTATACTCACGATTTTTGATTTAAATTAGGGTAGAAATGGGGTGTTACATTAGTGGTATCGAGCAAAAGTTGGTCTGTCAGGCCAAGTGTGTCGATCTGTCATAGTGTGTATGACAACTAAGTGTCTTAACATAGTTACGGCTGGTTGTTTATCTTTGCGGTGTTAGGTTGATATGGCGGAAGGATCGATCATCTTGCTCTTTCGAGGCCTTGCGAGGCTATAAGCGCTTGACTGTGGGTACCCAGCAGAATAATGAGACCCGCGATCCGCAGCGTTCGAGAGAGAACCCTACCTTCAAGGGAGGTACAACCGGATGGTGCCTTGACTTAGGTGAAGGAGATTGAGAGGATCTTGGGGTGATGATTGGTTGATGATGAAGAGAAAGTCAGTGCAGTACTCATACTTTATCGAAGAGGCGATGGTGGTGGCTAGAGACCGGTGAGAGATTGGGTGCTACGGGAGGAGATCACTTGGTACGTGTGTTCAAGGGAATTCTTGAGAAAGTATTTCCGGAGGGCGTGAGAGGTAAGAAAAAGTGGAATTCCTTGGGCGAGGCGGGGAAGTATGATTATTCTCGAATATCTTTGCCAAGTTCACGGAGTTGGCCAAGTTCTATCCACACTTATCTTTGCCGAGTGTCGGGTGAATTCTCAAAATGCATTAAGTTTGAGAATGGGTGAGAGAGCCGATATCAAGCGGTGTGGGGGGTCGAGAAAATTAGAGTATTTCTTTGATCCGGTAGATTCTTTGCAGGATTTATGAGGAAAACAAACAATGCCCGCTCTAGGGTCATAAGAGACGGAGGGGAAATTTCATAACGAGGGTAAGCCTTATGAGGCGTCTGCGACAAGAGGAAAGCAAAGGTATTCGGGTGGTAACAAGTATAATGGTGGAAGCAGTGCTTTGAGGGTAGGAGGCACCATGAGGGCAAGAAGCCAAGTGGGGAGCGCCCATCGATGTGTGTGTTTCAAGTGTGTGACAAGCCAGTCACAAGAGCTTTATTTGTAAGATGGAAGTGAAGAGATGTTTTAGGTGTGGAAAGAGTGGTCACATGGCATCAGAGTGTGATCGCAAGGAAGTTTGTATGTTTCAGCTGTGGTGAAGGCTGGTCACATTAGCTTCAAGTGTCCCAAGCCTAAGAAGGAAAGATCCTTTGGAAGAGTGTTTGCATTGGCGAGTTCGGAGGGACCTAATGATATCCGAGGTACATGTTTCATCTCTGGTACACCTTTAGTTGCTATTGTTGACACGGGTGCTACGCACTCTTTTATTGCATCTGTTTGTCTTTGAAAAGTTAAATTTAGTATTGTCTACTATGGAGAGAGGATGGTTATCGACACTCCCGGCTAAGCGGTCCGGTAACTACTTCTACGATGTGTGCTAGGTGTCCTCTGTCGGTCTTGGTGAGAGATTTCCGTTGATCGATTTGTTTGCCTTTGGGTGGGTTAGATGTGATTACGGGCATGGGTGGTTAGTAGATAACCATGTGCACATCAATTTTATTACGATAAGTCTATTAGTTTCCTCCTTCTGAAGAGGAAGAGTGCGCTCTATCTGTCTCTGCGAGCAATTGCGTGAGGTAATGAAAGAGGGTGGTCATTTGTTTGCCTTGATGGCGTCTATGTCTGCTTGAGAACAGAAGTTTGTGGTTGATGGGTTACTGGTGGTGTGTGAGTTTCTGAAGTGTTTAGGATGAGATTCCTAGTGTGCCCCAGAGAGAGAAGTTGAGTTCGGGATTGAGCTTGTGCACAGTACTAGGCACATGTCTGCATGGCCGTGCAGGATGTCCGCTTCGAGTTATGCGAATTGAAGAAGCGATTAGAGGAGCTTCTTGAGAAGAAATTTGTGAGGCCTAGTGTGTCACCATGGGGAGCTCAGTTTTATTGGTAAAGAAGAAGGATGGGAGTATGCGTGCGTGCGTGGACTACTGCCGGTTGAACAAAGTGACTATCAAGAATAAGTATCCTCTCCCGAGGATAGATGATCGATGGATCGGTGGTGGGTGCTAAAGTGTTTAGCAAGATTGACTTGAGGTCCGGGTATCACCGATTAAGGTGAAGGATGAGGATATCCGAGAAAGACATTCGAGCGAGGTATGGGCACTATGAGTACTCTGTAATGCCGTTTGGTGTCCACAAATGCACGGGTGTTTATGGAGTACATGAACCGAATCTTCCATAGCTATCTAGATCGGTTTGTGGTCGTTTTCATTGATGATATTACGGTGTACTCAAAATCGAGGAAGAACATGCCGAGCACTTGAGGTTGGTCTTTGGAGGTCTTGAAAGAGAGGAAGTTGTATGCCGAGTTGTCGAAGTGTGAATTGCAGTTTGCATGAGGTGAGCTTCTTGGGTCATATCATTTACGGTGATGGTATAGTGTGGATCCGGCCAAGGTTGATGCGGTGTTGCGGTGGGAGAGCCCAAAGTCCGTGGATCGAGATCGGGAGTTTCTTGGGGTTGGTTGGTTATTACGGAGGTTCATTGGGAAGGGTTCTCTAAGCTAGCCCTTCCATTGACTCGATTGACTTTGTAAGGGAAAGGCATTTGTGTGGGATGCAAAGTGTGAAGAGAGCTTCCAAGAGCTAAAAAGAGGAGGTTGACCACGTCTCCGGTGTTAGTGTTTACTGTGCGCAGCAACCATTTGTTGTGTCTTGTGATGCTTCCAAGATGGGTTTGGGAGGTGTATTGATGCGAGGATGGGAAGGTGGTTGCTTATGCGTCCGACGATTGAGGACACATGAGAAGAACTATCCTACTCATGATTTAGAGTTGGTTCGCAATTGTGTTTGTGTTAAAGATTTGGAGGCACTATCTACATGGTACTAGATTCGAAGTGTTCGGTGATCACAAGAGCACTGAAGTACTTGTTTGACCGAAGGAGTGAATATGAGACAGGCGTTGGTTAGAGCATTGTTGAAGGACTATGATTTCGGCTTGAACTATCACCCCAGCAAAGCTAATGTCGTGGTGATGCTTTGAGTCGGAAAACTTTGCATATGTCGACTATGATGGTGAGAGAATTGGAATTGATTGAGCAATTAGTGACTTGAAGTGCAGTTTGTGAGGTGACCCCCAGTGTCAGTTGGGGATGCCGAGAATTGGGAGCGACTTCTTGGTTAGTATCGAGACGCCCGTGAAGTTAGATGTGAAGTTAGTAGATTTGTTGGTTCTTTGGTGAGCAAGCTGGCGATGGGGATTCTGAGGTTGGATTCCCGGGGTGTGTTGAGGTTCGGGGGACGAATGCGTATTCCGGATGATCTTTGAGTTAAAGAAGATGATACTTGAGGAGAGCCATAGGAGTAAGTTGAGCATTCATCCAGTGCTACCAAGATGTACCATGATCGAAGAAACTATTTTGGTGGCTTTGGTATGAAGAGAGATGTTGCGCGATTTGTATATGCATGTTTGACTTGCGGAAGTCAAAGATTGAGCACCGAAGCTGCGGGGTTGATGCAACCTTTGGAGATTCCGGAATGGAAGTGGGACAAAGCATTTCCATGGATTTTGTATTTGGGTTGCCAAATGCGTGAGAGGTCGACCTTATTTGGGTGATTGTGGATAGGTTGACCAAGTGCGCCCACTTTATTCCTATCAACATCACCTTTCTGTGCCAAAGTTGGCTAGAATTTACATTCGGTGATTGTGAAGCTTCATGGAGTTCAGAAGAGTATTGTGTGTCGATAGAGACCCGCGGTTTACATCGGAATTTTGGGGAGCTGCGGGGAGGCTTTGGGGTCCAAGGCGAGGTTGAGTTGACTTATCATCCTCAAACCGATGGTCGAGATTGCAGAGAGAACCATCCAGTCTTTGGAGGATCTTTTGAGAGCTTGTGTGCTAGAAGCGAGGGAGGTGCGTGGGATACACATCTCCCACCGATTGAGTTCACTTATAATACTGGCTATCATTCGAGCATTGGGATGGCTCCTTTTGAGGCCTTTGTATGGGAGGAGGTGCGGAGAACTCCTTTGTGTTGGCATGAGTCGGGGAGAGTGTTGTCCTTGGACCGGAGTTGGTTAGGAGACGGCGAGAAGGTGAAAATGATCGGAGAGAAGATGAAAGAGTCCCCAGAGCTAAGCAGAAAAGTTATCATGATAAGAGGAGGAAGGACTTGGAGTTTGGTGGTGAGCATGTATTCTTGAAAGTCACGCCTATGGTGGTGTTAGGCGTGCTCTGAAGGCAAAGAAGTTAACTCAAGGTTTATTGGACCGTACCAAATCACCGAGAGGTTGGAAAGGTTGCTTATAGGGTGGCCTTGCCGCTAATCTTCGAACTTGCACGATGTTTTTCACGTGTCACGGCTTGAAGTATATTCGGACCGTCTCATGTGATTCACATGGATGATGTGGAGAGTGCGTGAGAACCTCTTTGTGGAGACTATGCGGTGAGGATTGATGATAGAGAGGTGAAGGTGTTGAGAGGAAGGACATTGCACAGGTCGAGGTAGTGTGGTGGGGGAGCTCTTTGGTGAGAGTATGACTTGGGAGTGGAGAGCAAGATGCGGAGTCCTATCGAGTTATTTGACTCGGTATGAATTCGAGAGGACGAAATCTCCTAAGTGGGAGAGTTGTAACACCGAAATAATTTAATTAAGAAATTGATTAAATTGTTTAGGTGTTGCACTAATTTTAATTATATTAAATTATAATATGGTGTTTATAATTTAGTAATTTATTTTAATTGAAGGGGATGGTGGAAGAAGTGGAGAAGGGGTGTAAAAGGGCCCAGTGCGCTGGCCCAATATACATATAGCTTAAAAGTAGAATTTTCTCTCATTTGTGCAAAAGAAAGAAAAGTTAGAAGGAGAGAGAGAGAAAAGAGAGAGCACTGCGCGCAAACCCTAGAGGAAAGGGAGAAGAGCTTCGCATCAAGCAAGGAGAAGGAGAAGAAGGTTCGATTCTTTGAGGTTTTGTAGGTGACTACATGAAAAGGACTTCTACGGTTAATTTGAGGTAAGGGAGTCTCAACTCTATAATAGAGGATATAATAGGTTGTATAGGAGTCATAGGATCTCTATTTGGTGTTAATTGATTGATTGATTGAATTTGATTGGGTGAATTTGATGAAATTGCATGAGAAATCGATTTAGGGCTTAGTGTTAGGGTTTATGTGCTTAATTTCGTGATTTTGATGTGATTGATGATTTGAGCATGCAATTGGTTGTTTGATTATGAAATTAGTAGTGTTAGAAGAATTATTGAGTGAATTGATTTGGAAGATTTTGAGAAAATTGGGATTTTGGGGTTTGGGCGCCAAGATGCTAGGATCTAGCGCCACGTGCCTTGTTCATGTCTTTGGAATGTGTTCTGCCAGGCGCCAAGATTCTTTGGGAAAATGGCGCCACGTACCTTTGTTTGTGTGTTGGGTGCGTGTGTGCGGTGGTGGGGCGCCAAATCTCGCCCAGTGGTGCAGAATGGCGCTGTGTCACTTTAGTGATGGCCTGGGTGAGTGAGTTCTTTGTCAGGCGCGAAAATGTGTGTGTTTGGGGGGCGGGAGTGGAACTTGCATTTCGAACATATTTCCTCGTGCCAAATTTTGTATTCACCGCCAACTTTCAATTTTAAGTGTTTTGGCTCGAGTAGTTTTACAGTTTGCGGTGTTATTTTGAAAATGTCCGGTGGGGCTTGTTTTTGTGTGTTTTGGGGCCACAGGAGTGAAACTTATATTTCGAACATATTTTCTCGTGCCAAATTTTGTATTCACATGACTTTCAATTTTAAGTGTTTTGGCTCGAGTAGTTTTCAGTTGCGGTGTTATTTTGAAAATGTCCGGTGGGGCTTGTTTTGTGTGTGTTTTGGGGCCGGGAGTGAAACTTACTTTTCTAGGCATATTTCACTGTGCCAAATTTTGTATTTACTCGCCCAAATTCATTTTTAAACATTTTAGCTCGGGTGGTTTTGGTTTGAAAGTGTGGGTGTGGTGGGTGGAGGGGCGCTAAATCAGTCTTTGCTGGGCGCGCTAGTCTGCTTTGCACGTGTATCGAGGTTGTGTGCAAGCGTATGCGAGTTTGTGTCTAGGTGCTGTGTTGCCCGGGCGCAGTTGCTAGAAAAGTGGCGCCGATGTGGTCGTGTTGCCCGCGGGCGCCAAAATCTTTGAGTTTTCGGCGCTAGTCTTTGTGTTGCACCGGGCGCCAAAATGTGGGGAAAATGGCGCCTAGTCTTTGCCAAGTGCCTAAGCGGTCTTTGTTTTGGTCCCTAGGTGACGATTTGGTCCCTAGATGATTGTTTTGGTCCTAAATGGTGGTTTAGGTCCCTGAGTGAGGTTGAGTACTCTAGAGGTGATTAGTCCTTGGGACTTAATGGTGTTGAGAGTTTATAATGAGGTGATTGAGCATGCCATGGGGGCATGGGCGGAGGGCAAGCCAGGAGGGCTATAAAATGAGATTAACACCGAGGTAAGAGCTAATGGGTGTATTGAAATTTGTTTGAAAATGTGTTGTGATGTACATGGAGTCTCATGCATACATTTGGTCATGATCGTAGAGTTTATAAAATGATTGTGAAGTTGAGGCGCGGAGGGCCTTATAAAATGATTGTGAAGCTTGAGGCGTGGGAGGGCGAGTCATGAGGACTCCATTATTGATGAGAATCTGGGAGGGCAAATGGTACCACATGCATACTTACATTGCATACATTCTCATTAGTGCATGAATATTGTTGAGTGATGATTGGTGTGTCTCGTGAACTATGATTGTATATATTGCTTATTATCACTTTTATTATATAGTTCGAGACTCACCCTTTCTGTTGTTGTTTACCACAGGTAGTCATGAGTGAGGGCTTCCTGTAACGCCCCAAATTTTATTAGAAATTATTTGGAGTTGATTTGATAGGGTAGTGGACCATGTTGAGAAGGACTAAAATTGATGTTATAAATACTTAATATAAGATGATTATTATTATTATTATTATTAATATTATTATTGTTATTATTAAAAGCAAGTTTCTAGGGAAAACCAAAGTGGTTATAGGAGGGAGGAAAAGTAGGAGGAAAAGTAGCATATGGTTGGGAATTAAAAATCAAATTAAAAAAAAGGTTAGAGTGTTGATGCTCATTTAAATAAGGAGTGGGGTGTAGTAAATAAATGGGGAGTGTTTTAGTTAAATAGGGAGGGATATGAGAAAGTAATTAGGAGGTGCAATTAGGGCCCATTGGAGTTAAGTGGCCCAAACCCAATTAATAAAAACATTAGGGTCTTAGGAGAAACCCTCATTAGAAGCAAAAGATCAAAAATTAGAAAGGAGAGGAGAGTGAGAAGAGTGTGACGGCTAGGGCTTGAGAGAGGGAGAGATTGCGTGAAGAACCAAGAAGGAAGAAGAAAAACGTGGATTGTTGGTGTCTAGGGAGGTGTTCTTGAGAGCTTTGGTCTTCTTCTTCAATTTTAAAAAGGTATGGGGGCTCTCTTTCATAGTTAATAATTTATAAACCATGAAATCATAGGGATTAGGTGTTAGGAGTAGTTGTTTAAATTGATTCATGAAGTATTTGAGTGATTGGGTGATTGTTTGATTTTATATGTGATTGAATTGAAAGGTTATTGTATTGATTGTTGATATTAAGGTGTTATAACATGAATTTAATGCAATATGATGTGTAATAGGTGTTAATTAATATGGAGATGATTGGTTGTTAAATTGATATAATTGAATAGGAGAAATATTGGTGCTTGTTAGGTGTTTGATAGATTGTTTGAATTAGAGTTGAGTAGGAGTGTGTATGTTGATGATGAGCTTTCCTTGTTTATGGTTTTGTGTGTTTTCTGGACACTGTTTCGGTTTTTCTCAACTGGTACTGTTTGGTTGATCCAAAAATTGTGTGGCTAATTGTTTTGAAAATAGACTTAAGGCCGGTCGTTTTGGCACTGGTTTCGTTCAATTCGGAGTTGTGTAGCTCAAGTTATGAGTCTCTAAAGTTAGGTCAAATTTCTGGAGTCAAACTGGGAGTAGGTTCAGTTTTTGCAGGTTTTGTGTGATCAATTGAACTCCGTTTTGAGTGATTCTTACTTCATTGAAAAATAGACTTAATTATCTACGAAATAGGCACTGATTTCACTGAGTTTCATTAAGAAATGAGAAAGAAAATTTGGTTGCAAGTTGGGTAAAGCGTTCTGTCCGATTTTGGTACCTCAGTGTAGTGTTTTGAAAAACTGTACCAACTGGACACTTATTTTGAAAAACTAAAATCATAGGTAGAAACTACACTCAGAGGGCTTTCCAATGAGTGGTCTTTTGTAATTTTTCGATGTCGCTTTCTATTTTAAATAATTCGCGAAGTAGAGTACTGCTGTAGGAATCCAGCACTTTGTGCGGGTGTTGCCAATGTTACCCAAAGTGTCAAAAATCTTGTTTTGGTCCCTCTGAACTTTTTAGTCCCCAAAAATGTTATTTTGGTCCTTAGGTGTGGGTTTAGTCTCTGGTGTTGACTTTAGTCCTTTGGTGTAGAATTAGTCTTGGTGATCTTTTAGTCCCTATAGAATTTCTATTTGTGGTGTGGTGTATTATTGGTGAATAAATATTGGTGAGTTGGGGTCTATGACCTTTCCTTTGGTGTTGGTGAGCCCACAAGGCTATTGATGAGCATTCTATTGCATTATTTTGGTGATTTGGTGTTTCTGGTGCATAGTCATGGTGTCGCATAATCATATGCATTTTTGGTGAATAGGCCTCGGCCTCTTAAAATATTTTGGTGTTTGGTGAATGCCCTCAAGGCAATTTTGGTGATGGATCCACATGCATATGCCCAGTGGAGTTTTGGGTTGCATCTCATACATTGCATACATGTTACAGTGATTGATTGTGTCTTCATAATTCTTGGTGTAACTATAATTCTCGGTGTAACTATAATTCTTGGTGTAACTATAATTCTTGGTGAAACTATAATTCTTGGTGTATGCTTGTATTCTTGTGTAATTGTATTCTTGGTGTAACTATAATTCTTGGTGTAAGCTGTATTCTTGGTGTATGCTTGTAGTCACAGTGTATTTGTATTAGTAGTGTATTTGAATTAATTGTACCTTTGGTGTGCCTATTCTCTTGTGTTTCTGTTTTATTTATTATTATCTATGTATTGAGACTCACCCTACTGCGTCGTGTTGCCTCGTATGTCGGCAACCTGCAGGTGACGGTGACTGAAGGTGACTAGAGATCCTTCTTCTAGTATGGTCGAGTCGGCCTCGATACGTAGCAGGGGGTGTTTAGTTGTTATTTCTTATATATTTGAACTAAGATGTTAAGTTATTATTTCCCCTTCTTTGTAGTATTTTGTCCTCGGACATTGTTGGTGCTATGTATCATTTACTGAAGTTTATTTTGACTAATACTTTGGAGTTTTATTTTAATTACTATTTTGGAGTTGTTTAAGGTGTTTTGTTTTAAATGTGACACCCTCGGGTGGTCTCACCGAAAGTTTTACGCACTCTCGATTTTCAAAATTAATTGAATAGTAGTTATGGTAGAAAGGGGTGTTACATAAGTGGTATCGAGCGATTCGGTCTGTCCGCCAAGTTGTCGAGTCTGTTAACCCTCGAGTCTTGGTACTCGTTCTAAGTTATAGTTATGTTGTTGTTTATTCTTTGTCGAATGTTGTGAGCGTCTAGGTCTTGTGTTGTCTGCTATGATTGATCTTGTATTGCAGGTGTGTTCTCTGTGTCCCTTGTCGATCTTAATGAGAGACTTTGTTATGAATTTTTGTTTGCCGTTGGATGGGGTAATTGTAATCTTGGGTATGGCTAGTTTAGAGCATAACCATGTTCCTATTAGTTAAATTTTCGAGGACGAAAATATTCTAAGTGGGGAGAGTTATAACGCCCCAAATTTTATTAGAAATTATTTGGAGTTGATTTGATAGGGTAGTGGACCATGTTGAGAAGGACTAAAATTGATGTTATAAATACTTAATATAAGATGATTATTATTATTATTATTATTAATATTATTATTGTTATTATTAAAAGCAAGTTTCTAGGGAAAACCAAAGTGGTTATAGGAGGGAGGAAAAGTAGGAGGAAAAGTAGCATATGGTTGGGAATTAAAAATCAAATTAAAAAAAGGTTAGAGTGTTGATGCTCATTTAAATAAGGAGTGGGGTGTAGTAAATAAATGGGGAGTGTTTTAGTTAAATAGGGAGGGATATGAGAAAGTAATTAGGAGGTGCAATTAGGGCCCATTGGAGTTAAGTGGCCCAAACCCAATTAATAAAAACATTAGGGTCTTAGGAGAAACCCTCATTAGAAGCAAAAGATCAAAAATTAGAAAGGAGAGGAGAGTGAGAGAAGAGTGTGACGGCTAGGGCTTGAGAGAGGGAGAGATTGCGTGAAGAACCAAGAAGGAAGAAGAAAACGTGGATTGTTGGTGTCTAGGAGGTGTTCTTGAGAGCTTTGGTCTTCTTCTTCAATTTTAAAAGGTATGGGGGCTCTCTTTCATAGTTAATAATTTATAAACCATGAAATCATAGGGATTAGGTGTTAGGAGTAGTTGTTTAAATTGATTCATGAAGTATTTGAGTGATTGGGTGATTGTTTGATTTTATATGTGATTGAATTGAAAGGTTATTGTATTGATTGTTGATATTAAGGTGTTATAACATGAATTTAATGCAATATGATGTGTAATAGGTGTTAATTAATATGGAGATGATTGGTTGTTAAATTGATATAATTGAATAGGAGAAATATTGGTGCTTGTTAGGTGTTTGATAGATTGTTTGAATTAGAGTTGAGTAGGAGTGTGTATGTTGATGATGAGCTTTCCTTGTTTATGGTTTTGTGTGTTTTCTGGACACTGTTTCGGTTTTTCTCAACTGGTACTGTTTGGTTGATCCAAAAATTGTGTGGCTAATTGTTTTTGAAAATAGACTTAAGGCCGGTCGTTTTGGCACTAGTTTCGTTCAATTCGGAGTTGTGTAGCTCAAGTTATGAGTCTCTAAAGTTAGGTCAAATTTCTGGAGTCAAACTGGGAGTAGGTTCAGTTTTTGCAGGTTTTGTGTGATCAATTGAACTCCGTTTTGAGTGATTCTTACTTCATTGAAAAATAGACTTAATTATCTACGAAATAGGCACTGATTTCACTGAGTTTCATTAAGAAATGAGAAAGAAAATTTGGTTGCAAGTTGGGTAAAGCGTTCTGTCCGATTTTGGTACCTCAGTGTAGTGTTTTGAAAAACTGTACCAACTGGACACTTATTTTGAAAAACTAAAATCATAGGTAGAAACTACACTCAGAGGGCTTTCCAATGAGTGGTCTTTTGTAATTTTTCGATGTCGCTTTCTATTTTAAATAATTCGCCGAAGTAGGAGTACTGCTGTAGGAATCCAGCACTTTGTGCGGGTGTTGCCAATGTTACCCAAAGTGTCAAAAATACTGTTTTGGTCCCTCTGAACTTTTTAGTCCCCAAAAATGTTATTTTGGTCCTTAGGTGTGGGTTTAGTCTCTGGTGTTGACTTTAGTCCTTTGGTGTAGAATTAGTCTTGGTGATCTTTTATTTTGACTACTATTTTGGAGCGGGTGTTGACTGAAGTTTATTTTGACTAATACTTTGGAGTTTTATTTTAATTACTATTTTGGAGTTGTTTAAGGTGTTTTGTTTTAAATGTGACACCCTCGGGTGGTCTCACTGAAAGTTTTTACGCACTCTGATTTTCAAAATTAATTGAATAGTAGTTATGGTAGAAAGGGGGTGTTACACTTCCTACCTTCACTACTCCCCGAGTCGGTCTGCTCTGATACGTAGCACCTAGGGGTTGGGGTTTAAACTGTTGTTGCTTGTTTTGCTCCTTGTTGAGCCTTATATGTATTTGTTTTGAGATTGCTGAGCATTACTTTGAGATGTAGTTTATTTCCGCTGCGTGACTTGAGATTTTACCCCACGTGTTGTATGGTGTTATGTATCTATGCATGTTTCTGAACTGACTGTTGAGTTTTTGAGAGAGGAGCGTAACACTCCATTAGTAAAAATGATTTAGGTTATACTACTAGTGTGCTGAATGACTATGGCTAAATTGTGGTTCGCCACTAAGGTCAGAATTTCTTTCGCTGGTGTATTTACAAGGGCATCACTGAGAGCCTTGCAAAGGAGGTCAATACCTGTTGCAAGTAGTATCAGTTACCTGAGTAATCCCATAGTCAATCAGTTCACTATTTTATAACACACTAAACTAAAAGATGACCAGAAATGATTTTTGTATACTCTGATTTTTGATTTAAATTACCGGGTAGAAATGGGGTGTTACAGAGGGCACGATACTTAGAAATAAATACCCTTCCCCCACCGCAAATGAAAACCCGAACAATCCGGAAAGAACAAGTCGTCTACCCTAAGGTTCAACATGCATACATCATTTCAATATACAAACCATCCTAAGGAGTCAATGAGTAATTGCACGCATTGCTTACCTCAAAGGAAAGGAGCAAACAAAAGGGAGCATGATAAGATTGGGGAATGCATGAAAAACGAAGCATATAAGCAAAGAGGATAAGAGGAGAGACTATCTACCATTTTAAGCAAGAAGCGAACATAGAAGAAGAATAAATAAATACACATGAATGTAACATGACAATGTGAGAATGCAGTGGAATTATAAAGATGCAATCAAGTAGATATGAAACAATCATAGAAGAGGAAGAAGCGAATGCATATGGATGTAACAATGCTTGTATGAGAAAGAAGAAGAATAGAGGCAAAACAAGATATTCAAATAAGACACAAAAATCACATATTTAATTAATTAGGCTCGACCTCTCTTTAAAAAAATTTCTTATCGTCCCCAAAGTGAAGTCGCCGGTACATTGCGCGAAAAAGTCCCCGAGGGGTTTTTCTTCGTTTACAACGTTTTAAAATAATGAAGTCGCCACCAATACTTTTTATAAGGAAAATATCGAAGAAGAACCTTTTTGGAAGGCAGATGGTCTTTTGGAAAACCGAAAGATTTGGGTTCGGGGGTCGGTTAGGCATGGGGAAGGTATTAGCACCCCACACCTCCTTTCTACTGAAAGGGAACCTTTAATTAATCGTGTGATTTTAAGTGTTGATTTGAAAAATACTTAAATTTGCCTCTTAATTGAAAAAGACTTAATGAAAATTTTTATTTGCGGCGCTCGACGAGAGTTAGCCGCTTTGGTTTTTTGAAAGGAAAAATGTTTTTAGTTTATTGTGTAGCGGAGGATCCGCTCCTACGTATCTCAGTGCGATGGAGAATTCAAAGCTACGTAGTTCTAGGTTTTTTTATTTTTATTTTGTTTAATTGTGTGGCGAGCTTTCATGATGATCAATTGGCGAAGGCTCAAGTGACCACCATTAGCACCCCATTGTTAATAATCATGCAAGCAAAGGCTTCGCGGGACCAATAACAAAGTTTTTGATTTAATGAAAGTTTTTAGGAAAATTAGGCATTCATGATGATCAATTGAGCAAAGGCTCCAAGTGATCACCACTAGTTTCTCATTGTTAATGATTATGCAAGCGGAGGCTTCGCAAAACCATTAACAAAGTTTTTTGATTTATTGAAAGTCTTTCGAAAAATTAGACGTTCATGATGATCAATTGAGCAAAGGCTCCAAGTGATCATCACTAGGTCCTCATTGTTAATGGTCATGCAAGCAAAGGCTTCACATGACCACTAACAAAGTTTTTGATTTAATGGAAAGTGTTTGAGTTAGAAAGAATTAAAAAACGAGAAAAAGGTGAAAATTGCAAAATGGGGGTGTTACTAGTTACTAGGAGTGGTATAACTAAACAGGGGGTGTAAAACGTAAGCCCAGTTCGCATAGGAGGGCCCAGTATGCGAAACTGGCCTTAAGTGAGGGAGGGATGCGCGCATGAATTAGTGGGGTGTAGCTTGTAAAAATTTGAAATCAGAAATAAATAAAAAATAATAGTAACCGAAGGCAAAAATGGGTTTTTAGGTTTAAGGGCTCCATTTATTCCTTCTCCCTCATTTGCGCCGCAGTGAGGGGATCTGAGAGAGAGAAGACCAGAAAATCTGGGGATGAGAGGAAGAGAGATTCGCGGAGGGAGAAAGGAGAGAGAGAGGGAAAGAAAGGGAAGGAAGCAGACGCGACGGGAGGGGAGGAAGCTGGAGAGGGTGTCGCCGGAGGGAGCTGCGACGATGGGGGGGGACCACAAACGAAAGAGAGAGAGGAGAAGAGAGGGAGAACGCAAGCTGAGATGGAGGAAGAAGGAAGGAAAACACACATGGAGGGGATGGTTCGCCGGTGACTTCACGACGGTGGAGCCGGCCGAGACTTCGCCGGAGAAGATGAAGCCCGCGGTGGCACTTTCGCCGGCGGTGACATCATTTCCAGGTTCGTTCCTTTTTGTTTTTTTTGTTTCTCACCCCTTTTTCTCTGGTCTGTTGGTCTATACCCTCATTCTCTTCTACTCTCATATTATTTTAACAAAATCATTAACCACACAATGAAACTGAATGCTTTGTTATTCTGTATTCTCTTTTAATAATCATAAAAAATCCAATGGTTAATAAATATAAAGGGATGCACAAAAACGCAGATGGCTGCAGTGTCTAAGTGCCCAAGATTATGACAAAACAATTGAAGCATTTCCCCATGAGTTGGGATCTGCCAGAAAAAGGAACTAATCTGCTCTCTTAGATCTGATTGGTGTTACTTTTTTTTATCACATTTACATATTCTCGGTTCAACACAGATTTGAAATCTAAACAACATATAAACCCCTATTTACAGATCTAAGGAAAAGAAGCGTTACCAACCTTATTTAGATTTATTCTGAGAGATAGAAACGAAACACTGGGTTTATGATGCTGCTATTGACTGTTTTTTGCTCTGGATCTGTTGAAGACTTGTTTGAAAATTTTTGAAAACCTTGGACTTAATACCGCTAGTTTCTAGTATTAGGGTTTCAGTAACCCTAATTTTTTGGTATGATTTTACATTAAAATTCCTGTCCTGTACTGCTGCTGTTGACAGCCTTTTTATATTAAAATATTAGGTTTCTGCATTAATTGTTTTTGACTGGGCTTTGACTCTTTTCGGTGTTTGGAGTGGAGCGGACTGGACCAGCTACTTAGAGAAGCATTCTTACTGGAACCCCAGATTTCTTCTTTGCTTTTTTTTATTATTTTTTTGTATTTTGGATTTATTTATTTTTGGATATTTTTGTTATTATTTTTCGTATTTTTTTGGACATTTGGACATTTGAACACTTCTAATTTGTAATAAAAATTAAATAGATTTTTTTTGACATTTTTTGATTATATAACACTTTTAAATCGAAAATGACACTAAATAGAATTTTTGGCATTTTGGACTATACATATATACTCAAATAGATTAAGCGCACGAGATTAGATTAAAAGAGTCGGGCCAAACACGAGAGACGAGGCGGGTCCGACTAGACAAATACGCTAAAACGAGACCCAGATAGAAGAAATGGACTCATTAACTAAAAACACTAAAATTAACTCAGAATTGCACACTTAAACCTAAATTGAAAAGACAAGCCAAATTTCAAGAAAAAATGACTTTTGGTAGACTTACTTATATGCGACTAAATCCAAATACGAAGATTAAATTGAAGAAGCATACGAAAAGATCGATCATTCAGCGTGCTCGCTTAATTTAAACAACGATATTTTGATTTAGTTGAGCTGGATAATTGAAATTGGTTTAAGCTAAAAAGGACGGACAAAATTGGGTTATTACAAGAGGACAAAGTGATTCAGCCCCACGAGGAATCAATTGAAACAATCAACTTGGGTACAGATGAAGACAGAAAGGAGATTAAGATCAGAACTACAATGCCGGATCTTGGCGTGAGGCGCTTAAGCTCTTATTTGACTATGCCGATGTTTTTGCATGGACATACAAAGACATGCCTGGACTAGACACCAACATAGTCGAACATAAACTACCAGTGAAGCCTGAATGCCCACCAGTGAAACGGCGAGAAGGATGAAGCCAGAAATGTCATTAAAAATCAGGGATGAGGTCAAGAAGCAATTTGATGCCGGGTTTCTAGCAGTGTCCAACTATCCTCAATGGGTAGCCAATATCGTCCCAGTCCCGAAGAAAGATGGAAAGGTTCGAATGTGTGTCGACTACCGGGATTTGAACAGAGCGACCCTAAAGATGAGTTCCCCTTGCCTCACATTGATGTTACGGTAGATAGCACACACGCAACACTCTCTCTTCTCCTTTATGGATGGATATTCGGATATAATCATTAAGATGGCCCCCGAAGATATGGAGAAAACCACCTTCATCACTACATATGGGGACCTTACATTACAAAGTGATGTCGTTTGGGTTGAAGAGCGCTGGTGCCACATACCAGAGAGCAATGGTAGCACTGTTCCATGATATGATGCATAAAGAAATAGAGGTCTATGTGGATGATATGATCGCAAAATCCAAAACTGATGAAGAGCATATTGTTAATCTGTACAAACTCTTTGAACGTCTAAGGAGGTTCAAGCTCAGACTGAACCCTGCCAAATGCACTTTCGGAGTAAGATCAGGGAAGTTGTTAGGATTCATAGTCAGTCAGAGAGGAATAGAGGTGGATCCTGCCAAAGTACGAGCAATTCTTGAAATGCCGACGCCTAAAACTGAGAAAGAGGTTCGTGGAAAATGTTACACGACTTGGTTGGTGTCTAAAATGGACCCGATCAAGTATATCTTCGAAAAGCCCGCACTCACAGGGAGAATTGCTCGCTGGCAAATGTTACTGTCTGAATACGATCTTTTATATGTCACTCAGAAAGCAATCAATGCAGTGTGATTTCCCAGATGAGGATATAATGGACCTGTTGGAAGAAGGAAAGTCTCCAGACGATTGGGACCATGTCATTTGATGGTGCTTCAAATATTTGGGGGCACGGAGTAGGGGCCGTGTTAATCTCCCCAGACAATCGCTTCATACCATTCCACGGACCGATGAGTTTCTATTGCACCAACGATATCATTGAATATGAAGCATGTACACTAGGCATTGAGCGGCCCTCGAGTGGAAAGTTAAAAGACTCGATGTATACGAGGGCTCGGCTTTAGTCATCCATCAACTAAGCGACGATTGGGAAACAAGAGATTCCAAACTGATCCCCTACCGCGATCACATCCTAGAAATGGCTAAGCAATTTGAGGAAATCTCCTTTCACTATTTCCCTCGGGAAGAAAACCTGTTGGCTGACGCCTTAGCAACTTTGTCGTCGATGTTCAATATCATGGATAACAAAAGTCTCACATTCTTGAAGATACAAAATCGTGAGCTACCAAAGACATCATTGCCATGCAATCGAAGAAGAACCCGACAGTAAACCTTGGTATTATGACATCAAACATTATATCACAAGCAGAGAATATCCTCCTGGTGCCTCAGAAAATGATAAGAGAACACTAAGAAGGTTATCAATGGGTTTCTTTTTGAATGGTGAAGTGCTCTACAAGAGGAATCATGATATGGTCCTCCTCGATGTGTGTAGCAAAAGAAGAAAGAGAAAGAATTACGAAAGATGTCCATGAGGATCTTCCGAACTCATTCCAATGGGCATACCATGGCAAGAAAGATCCTGAGGGCTGGCTATTACTGGTCAACAATGGAAACAGACTGCTTCAGTTATGTGAGGAAATGCCACAAATGTCAAGTCTACGCCGATCACATCCATGTACCACCGACTTCTGCAATGTTCGGCGGCTCCCACGCCGTTCTCAATGTGGGGAATGGATGTCATCGGCCCCATCGAACCTAAAGCATCAAGCGGGCACCGCTTCATCACCGGTGCTATCAATTATTTCACCAAATGGGTTGAAGCCGCCAGTATACAAGTGTGACAAAGTCTGTGGTGGTCAAGTTCATAAAAAGAGATCTGATCTGTCGTTACGGCCTCCCAAGCAGAATCATCACGGATAATGGGACCAACTTGTACAACAAAATGATGAAAGAGTTGTGCGATGACTTCAAGATACAACACCATAACTCCTCCCCGTACCGGCCAAAGATGAATGGGGCAGTCGAAGCGGCGAATAAGAACATCAAGAAGATTGTGCAGAAGATGGTAGTGACTTTCAAAGACTGGCATGAAATGCTCCCTTTTGCTTTACATGGGTACCGAACCTCAGTCCGCACTTCGACAGGGGCAACACCGTTCTCACTAGTGTATGGGATGGAAGCGGTACTACCCATCGAAGTTGAAATACCCTCATTACGGGTACTAATGGAGACAAAATTAGAAGAGGCAGAATGGGTTGAGCTCGTCTAGATCGATTGAACCTCATCGATGAGAAGATTTGGTTGCATTGTGTCGGGCGGTTGTATCAACAAAGGATGAAGAGAGCCTACGAGAAAAAGGTTCGTCCTAGACAATTTCAAGAGGGGGACTTGGTGCTCAAGAAAATCTTCCCTATCCAAAAGAATTCACGTGGGAAATGGACCCCGAACTACGAAGGGCCTTACGTGGTAAAGAAGTCATTCTCTGGAGGATCCCTAGTTCTCACAAATATGGATGGTGAAGACCTCCATCTCCCGATCAATTCTGATGCAGTGAAGAAATACTATGCCTAAAGAAATTATATAGAAAAAAGAAGAAAATTGAGCCAAGCAAGAATAAGCTCGCTAGGTTGAAAACCCGAAAGGGCGGCCTAGGCAAAAGTTAGAGCGACCCGATGGATTGAAAACCCAAAAGGGCGATCCAGGCAAAAATTAGTTGGACCAAAATACTGAGGCAGACAACATTTCTGAAAGTTGAATGATGATTGGTCAAAGGCGTGAATATGGACATCCGACAATGTTATTTCAAAAGACATTAGCTACCAACTAATCTGCTTAGTATTCTAGTTTTTCTGTTTCTTTCAATTCGGTCACTGATGTAATCTTTCAGTCAGTGTGCCTTCTGCATACTTGGCTTCCAATATTAATATCAAACACTTTCCATTCTCTTTCATTCTCCCTCATTTTGAAATGGTGTTTTTTGGTAAATGATACTGAATTGTGAAACATATGCCATAATCATAAGCATTACGATCATTACGAAATTCTTGAAAGTCACAGAAAAGATATGATCTCTCATAAAAGCGATGCAAAAATGAACAAATGCACCCACAATCACTTGAATGAATCACAACACGCTGAACATGTCAATCTCGCGATAAAAATATACAAGATGACTTCATATCTCACGCCAGAATCCCGCGAGTTGATAGAACTCATCAAAAATGCAATCGCCAAAAAAAATATCAAAATCAAGAATGAGCGAAAGGCATCTGTTCGGGTGTATCAAAGAAATACGAAGCGCCAGCAAAGCAATTGGACTGCGGCCCGACCCATCACGATCGCCCAACACACGCTTGGAGCGCAATTCTCGCCACGAAATTCTCGCATAACGGTCGGACATCATCAGATATATACGCCATTCGCACATGGCATCAGTGCACGTTCTCTAACCTTGTGCTATCTCGCCGCGAGCGACCTCTCACTAGATCGCCGGAGTGTCTTTGCGGTACCACCCGAGGTGCTCAACGCGTGAAGCCGGGACCGGTCCTTTCACTCTTTCAACGACCGGCCCATAGACGAATCAACCAACACTTCAACACTTCATTGGTCAAGGTACGATCAGCATCATTCCACATCTCATGCATCATCCCGCCAAACACCACTCATTAAATACACTCATATGCCATGCATTGAATTATTAAAGGTTTCACTCAAGCACGCACCCTCACTAGGGGCGTCCAAATATAATGCCACACTATGTAACAGATCACCAAGATCCCCCAGACCACGAGCGGTCCTTCAGAGCACTACGCTCCTTCAGTGCCCTAAGTGGCCCAGGTTGAAACGTCGGAGTCGAGCCCGACGGACCTTCGCAGACCCCGAGTGGTCCTTCAGACTAGTTGTGTCAGCCTAAGACACAGCGGACGTCCTTCATGGTCAACATATCAGTTTCGGATCTGATCTTGGCTCCTCATGGCCGCTCGAAATATAAAAGGCCCCCTCAGACCGTTAATTAGTACCGTAGCTAATTGCGCTCCTTCAGACCACGATGGTCCTTCAATTAAGGCCTAGGCAGCCTTTCAGACCTTAAGTGGTCCTTCAGAGCCTTATCGCTCCTTCAGACCCTGAGTGGTCCTTCAGAGCCTTTGTGCTCCTTCAGGTCTTTGATGACCCTTCATTTAACTTCTGGTTAACGCACCGAGTGTTAACCATTCCTTGTTCCTCTTAAAACTTTCTGCTTCTCCATTAAACGGACAAAATTAGCGTCTATCTTATCTTTATTCCTATTTCTACTATGAAAGTTCGAGAGCTCCGCGCTTTCTAGTTAAATATTAATAAAGAGGGGCAGCTAAGTAAAATAGAAAAATAACAATAAGAAAAAGGAGTCCGCCTTCTTTTTTACGAGAATTATTAGTGTAGAATCCCGGTTACCAACCCAACCAATTCCAGATCACTCCGTTCGGCTAAGTCGAGTTACCGTTTTTAAATTAGGCATGCGTGCGAATGATCGATCTTTTCGTATGCGTTCTTCAATTTAATATCTGTATTCGAGTTTAGTCGTACATAAACAGGTCTACCTAAAGTCATTGTTCTCAAAAACCTCTTCAAATTCAGACCTAAGAATGTGATTCCGAGTTAGTTTTAGTGTTTTTAGTTAACGCGTCCATTTCTTTTATTTTTGGTCTCGTTTTAGCGCAGTTGTCTGGTCCGGCCCGTTCTCGTCTTTGTATTTGGCCGGACTCCTTTTTCTTATTGTTATTTTTATTTTGTTTATTTAATTTATTTAAGCATATATAATAAGTCCAAAAATGTCAAAAATTGTATTTAGTTTAATTTACAATTTAAAAGTGTTTAAGAGTCAAATAAGTCCAAAAATGTCAAAAAAATTGTATTTAGTTTAATTTACATTTTAAAAGCTATTAAAAGTCCAAAAAGTCCAAAAATAAAAAAAATATCCAAAAAGCCCAAAAAAAGGCCAGATCCGAAAATACACAGCAAACAACAATTTAGGGTTTCCACGCAGCATTCCAAGCTGCTGCAGCTGCTGGGCTTGGATCAAGACCTTAAATAGGGTCAAAGCCTGGTCAAAAATCATAAATGCCTTGACCTAATTTTATACTATAAATAAACGATCCATCAAGAAATCAAAAGCACGTAAATCAAAGCGAGAAAAATTACTGCGAAAATCACCCAAAAAATAGGATTAGAGTTTCACATTGAAACCCTAATCCATTAAACACTGATTCAAGCTTTTTTGAGATCTAAAGAACGGAGCGAAGAGCGGCAGCAAAGATACAAAGCGAGAGTTGCGATGGGTTCTGATCATTCAAACATACACACAAGGAGTCAAACAGAGGCTGGAGTAGAGGTAGGTTTTACCCAATGCATTCTTAATTTCAAATCAATGTAATGATGTTCAAATTTCGTGTTTTTGATAAACTGCTCAGTGTCAAAAAATATATGTGCATATGTATGAAATCCAGATCTCACAAAACATGTTAATATGTGTTCGTGTGCCGCTTGTCATCTAAAAAATCTAGTTACTCGTTTATGATGGCTAGGGAATTAAAAATACACATTTTCTGAACAAATAGGAACCAGATTCATAAAAAAAAAGGCCAAGAATAAACCAGCGAATAACCAGAGACGAAAGGGGTAGAAAAGAACCAGACCAGAGAAAGCTCTAAAAATCAAACAGAACCAAAAAATAAAAAAAAAACTCACCTCCGGTGACCCTCCGGTCATCTTCTCCGGCGAAGCTCCGGCGAGCTCATCTGCAAACCGACCCAATGACCACTATCTTGTCAAGATCGAAGCTTCCTTTAAACCAACTGTCACCAAAACCGAACCCAGAAGTAAAAAATACACATCAGAGTTCGATTTATGAGTGAAAAAAAAAAGGAAGGAAAAAAATAAGAAACAAGAGAATTGAAAAAAGAAAGAAGAACAGAGAAGAAAGAAACGAAGCCCACCGGCGCCGGAGTCATGCCCGTCGTCGCCGTCTTCTCCCTCTCACCTTAGAAACCGGACGCCGTTCTCTCCCTCTCACTTTAGAAACCGACCGTCGCTCTTTCCCTCCCCTAAAACCGACGATATTTCCGCCTGATCTTCTCTCTCTCCCCTGGATTTTCGCCGGAATTTCGCCCTTCTCTCTCAATGTGCTGCGCGGCGCAGCAGCTGGATGGAAAGGAGAGTGAGTGGATTTTTAGGTTTAGGTTTTTTCTGTTGTTGGGCCTTATAATATCTGTTTATTTTTTTTATTTTTTTAATTCTCAGAATACTAAGCGCACCTCTGATTCACGCACACACACACTCCCCCACTTAAGCCCAGTTTCGCATACTGGTGAAGAGAGTGTCGTTTACTCAACTGATCAAGGTTAGGGGGCTCTCTTCTCACGTATAATTCTGTAGTATGATGAGTGTTATGTGTGAGTAGTCGTAGCTGTGTTTTCCTGAGCTGTGTTGCATGTGTTTGTGTGTTTTTCTGATGTGATTTCTTAACGCTATGTATAGCTCGTTTCAGTGAGCTTGTGTTGAGATGATGAGGTGATGGTCGTGAGAGACTAAGGAGTGAAATGGGAGCTAAGAAAACTCTCAGTCCCAGTGAGCTAAAGTGAGAGACGTGAGAGTGTAAGGTTCTTATGGAGTAGAATGCTAGTAACCGAGGTGTAGGTTGGGAGTCGAGTGTTCATAACAAAGAGAATGCGTGACTGTGCTTAAGCGAAAGGGTTGACTTGGGGTAGTAGAGGTGCATCTACCTACCACTAGTGTAACGAAACTTAAGTGATGATCGTAAGTCAAAACGTAAGTAATGAGGCATAGAAGCCGAGATGAGTGATAGAGCACCGGTAACTAAGTGTATGAGTACATAAGACTAGGTATCAGGATCGGTTTGTGCTTGCTGGGGTGTAGAGTAAGTAGGCCGAGATGCTTAGGCCGAGGTAAAGTACTTAGGCTTAGCTGCTGAAGTGCCGTGAGAACGTGTAGCGTGTAGTAACCGAGGTGCTATGGCCGAGACATAGCGTATATAATACCTAGGTGCACTTGACGAGGTGAGATGTACGTTCGTGTGAAGTGGAGTGACTAGGAGTCAAGCAGAGTGTAGGCATGCCGAGGTGCCAAGTGTGCTGAGGTGCTATAGGTGCCGAGGTGTGGTTTTAACGCCAGTGTAGCGCCGGTTATCGCTGGGCGCGACTGTGAGTGTCGTTTTGGAGTGCCAAGTGCGTGAGGGGTTAAATGGTGTAGTCATTTTAGTCCCTAATTGATGTTTTAGTCCTAAGGGACATGGTAGCCCCGTAGTGACCGATTGGTCCACTAATAGGCGCCGAGGTGGTTGATGAGCTGAGGGCGACAGTCTTAGCACTGTGGGCCGATGTAGAGACGTCGGCCTTAGCCCAGAAAATGATATATGTGCGTTGTTTGGCCCTATGGCTATGTGTAGAGGAGTATTACATGATGAAGTCCCTGAGGGGCATTAAATAAATGAACATGGTGAATGCAGAGGACTTCGGTCCTATGGAGAAAGCAGAGGACTTAGGTCCTATTTATGAATAAAAGGATGCGGTCTAATTGGTGAGTTACTGGAATTATGTTATGATTTAAATAAATAATGTGTATGTTGTGTGATAGGCATTGTTCATGGCGTCGCATAAATCATAAGCATAAGGTGATAGCAGAGGACTTCGGTCCTAAGGTGATAGCAGAGGACTTCGGTCCTAAGGTGATAGCAGAAGACTTCGGTCTTAATGGATCCATCATGCATATGCCCTGGAAGTATGGGTCTGCATCATGCATATAACTCATGCACTGTATAAATTGTTATTTTGTGTTGTAAACCTATGTCTTTTGGAACTTGTATTATTTTGACTAAGTTGTAACTAATATCTTGTTACTTGATGAGCTGGGTTCCTTCTAGGCCGAGGTGATGTATGTGCATTACACTACCCCTGTTTTAGCTGCGCAAATGTTTTATTGTTTTGCTTGGTTAAGTTCATGTAGAAAAATGTAGTACTCCTTGAGTGGCTTTTGAAAACTCTGATTTAATTGCTAAGTAGTATTAAAAGTAAGGGGGTGTTACAATAGTGGTATCAGAGCAAAAGTCCGGTCTTGTCCGACCAAGTGTTGAGTCTTGAGTTCCCAAAGTTTCGAGTTTTATGGCTCGTTCTAAGTAGACTTGTTTATGTGTTTAGTGTAATGGATGGAAGAGCTGGGAGGCATGATCTTTGCGTTAGCTCGCTTTGGGCGCGATGGGTCTGCTGCTATAGGAATCACCTCAAGCAGTGCACGAGGATCTTTGGAGCGAGGAGGGTGGCTACGTTTCAGAGGGAGAATCCTCCTACTTTCAAAGGGAGGTATGATCCTGACGGAGCTATGGCCTGGTTAAAGGAAATAGAAAGGATCTTTCGAGTGATGGAGTGTTTGTAACACCCCCCTCTATTTAATACTAATTAAACTAATAAAAATCAGAGTTTTTCAAAATTTGTCCACGCATCTAGTGCGTGAAATGCATAACATAGCCACGTGGTTAAATCCTCAAAACCTGTTTAACGTTTACAGTAATCCAAAAATAGTTCACAGCAGCGGAAAAACAAAATTTAGTTCAACACACTCAATACATAGTTTAATTCAGTTTAATCCATGACATAAGATAATAAATACTAAAACCCAAATCCCCGGTGTTACTAGATCAGAGCTGACACGTAATCCCAATGGAGCCTAGACCTCCTCACTCAGTATCACCTGCATGTCGCCACGAGAGCAGGCAATATAAAATGCTAGGATGAGTCTCTTTACATAAATAATAACAAGTAAGACAAGCATTATAAGCAGAAAAGCATCTAGCAGTAATAACCCTTCACAATCAAGACATTTACCATTTCAAGTATATTACTAGAACAACCATCACCAATTAATTAAGTATCAACAGGCATTCCATGAATGTATGAGTTTATGCATGTATGCAATATGCATGTGGATCCATCACTCTTCGCTTTTTGCCCAATAGGCACTCTTCGCTTTGGCTGAAGCCCTCTTCGCTTTTTGGCCGAAGCCCTCTTCGCTCTTTATGCGACACTATGACAATGCAACATACACAATCAATTACCACCACATTCATTGTCACATCACTCAAAACATCACCACAACACAACTCGTCACTTTTGGCCGAGGCCCTCTTCGCTTTTTAACTCTTCGCTTTGGCCGAAGCCCACATCAATTATTAACCCACCACTTTGTCATCACCTCACCACCACAACTTATTTATTAAATTAAATCTCACACCCACGATTAAATCCCGCCTAAGGACCAAGTCACATCAAGGACTAAACCGACACCCACAAGGACTAAACAGTCACCTAAGGGACTAAACAGTCACATAGGGACCAAAACAACATTTTTGAAGGACCAATAGTGCATAGGGACCAAAATAGTATTTTTAAGGACTAAAAAGTTCAGAGGGACCAAAACAGTATTTTCGACACTTTGGGCAACATTGGCAACAAGTGCTGGATTCCTACAGCAGAGTACTCCTACTTCGGCGTCTTATTTAAAATACCAAACGACACCGAAAAATTACAAAAGACCACTCATTGGAAAGCCCTCTGAGTGTAGTTTCTACCTATGATTTTAGTTTCTCAAAATCAGTGTCCAGTTGTTACAGTTTTTCAAAACACTACGCTGAGGTGCCAAAATCGGACTAACGTTTTACCCAACTTGCAACCAAATTTTCTTTCTCATTTCTTAATGAAATTCAGTGAAATCGGTGCCTATTTCGTAGAGAATTAAGTCTATTTTTCAATGAAATAAGAATCATTCAAAACGGAGTTCAATTGAGCACACAAAACCTGCAAAAACTGAACCTACTCCCAGTTTGACTCCAGAAAATTGACCTAACTTTAGAGACTCATAACTGGAGCTACACAACTCCGAATTTAACGAAACCAGTGCCAAAACGACCGGCCTTAAGTCTATTTTCAAAAACAATTAGCCACATAATTTTTGGATCAACCAAACAGTACCAGTTTGAGAAAACCGAAACAGTGTCCAGAAAATACACAAAACCATAAACAAGAAAGACTCATCATCAACCCCAATAAATTCAACAACACTTAAAACACCATTTAATCCAACAAATACATGAGCATCAATTTAATTTCCACAACACTTAGGCATTTAATCAACATCATTAAATCCACATATTCTCATATTTCATCACATTGGAACATTTTATCAAACACATGGCATGCATATTTAACAACTCATATATTTCCAACATCAAGCATCATCAAATTAATTACAAATACAACAACAAACATGTAATCAACACAAAACTCAACCAATCAAACTATTCCTAGAGCTATTCCACACATAACACATATCTTACAACTTATTATAAATGTAAATGAGAGTCCCCTAACCTCCAAAATTGAAGAATCCAAGTACTCTCCCCTTCAACAACACAAAAACCACCAAAATAGCTTCCCCAATATTTGAGCTCCAAAGCCCCATCCATGGTAAAAGGAAAATGGGAAGGAATTAGTGTAGGAAACTTATACTAAATGGTAGAGGAAGAAATATGGAGTGGATTGGTACCAAAAACACTTACCCAAAAGAAGAAGAAGAAATTTCTCTCCTCCCCTTAGATGTTTAGTGTCACGCCTCCTACTCCCTCTCCTCTCTTCTATTTTTTTGTTCTTTTCTTTGTTCTAAGGAAATGGAACCCTTCCCTAACTTAAGTTATGAATTTGGGCCTATTGGGTGGGCTTGGGGCCCCTTATCTACATCCCTTAAGTACTTCACACATCCTCCCAAAATAAATAAAATACTCTCCATTTATTTACTACACCCCACCTTGAATTAATTACTTACCCTATATTTATTTTAATATAGCCAACTAAAATACTACTTAATTAAATTAGTCAAATAATCACTTATTTAAATTAATTAAATAATCACCTAATTAAATTAGTTAAATACTCACCTAATTAATTTTGGGCGTTACAACTCTCCCCCACTTAGAATATTTTCGTCCTCGAAAATCTAACTATCATGGATATGCAACTTAAACACTCACCGCAACAAACATTAAACTCTAGCAAGCACTCTAAATGAAACTCGTACCTCTAAATGTAACCATCACTCCTCCTCACACTTAGCAGCTACATGACCTTCCTCACCACACTCGAAACACTTGTTGACCATGCAATCTGGACTCTTATGCCCCGGCTTACCACACTTGTGACACACAATATCCGCAGCAGCATCTCCCCCACTTGGCTTTTTGCTCGAACTCTCCTCTCTCTTGCCCCCACCACCTGAAACATCATACGGCTTCCCACGAAACTGAGAACTTCCCCTCTTATCACTATCTTGTATGAACGATTGCTATCCTACTCAACAATCTACGCTAAACTCATGGGATCAACATCCACTCTTCTTATCTCCTCTAACCGTTATCATCCCAGTCCAATCATATACGCAACAGATCAAACACTCTTCTCTACACTCTTACTTCCCAATTAGGCATTCTAACCTGTAGGTTACCAAAATCCTACTCACCTACCCAACACAAGAGACAACAACAATTATGGCCAGAGGCCCAACAACCCTAACAACCGTAATTACACAACACTACCAATTTCAACAATTTATCATATATCAAAACATCCTTTCACTACAACATTTTAAGCCTATGGCAACGGCTGAAAACTGTTGTTGAAAGTAGAAAAACCGTTGTCTTTTCCTTTGGCAACGGTTTTAAAACCGTTGTGTATGCGGGCGTTGCCTATGCTTTAGGCAACGGTTTTTGGCTAGCAATGGCAACGCTGACAAAAAACCGTTGCCATTGAGTGCTAACGCAACGGTTTTTCCCCCTACTAGTTGACAACACTTTAAAACCGTTGCATTATATGACAACGGTGGAAAACCGTTGCCTAATGTGAAACCGTTGCCAATCACCAATAAATACAACAGTTTAAAACCGTTGCCATAGTCAATAAAAAATGAAAAAAAATATTAGGTAGTTCAAATTTATTCTTTCCCAACAAAAGAGTTTAAAGACAATCAATTAATTACACAATCCAATAAAAACATGCACTATCTACCGTTCTGCCTACACTAAATTCTTGGTTTCTGAAAAACATCCAAGATTACAATTCACAATAAAATGAGGAAAAAGTTAGAAATCCTCAAAACAAGTCACAACTTTTTCCTATGAAAATTCTATTTCTACTTAGTTCTTTCTTGGTTATGAATCGTATTTCTCCGGGTTTTGCTCCCAAGCATAAAACTTGCTCAAAAAGAAGCCAGCCTACAAAAAATAGCATTGCATCATAACTAATCTAATAATAACAAAAGAGACGAATCTGAGCGCTTTCTCTAACAAAAGACAGAGTACCTGACAGTACATGGTTACGAACCCAACAACCAGAATCAGTGCCTTCATTGTGATGAGCCCTTTGGTTTTCTAGTAAATTGTAAATTCAGAAGCAGATCAAGAAAGGCAAACAGAGAACACAATTACGGATAGGTAAAATAAATTCTACCATCCTATAAATATGCATGATGGGTAATGGAAAAACTTGTAAGAAACTCCTCACTTTTCAGTACATTTCACAAAATAAAACAACCCTAGCTAGCTCACTTTTCAGATAGAGGGACTCAAAATAGCATGTGGACTACACAAATAACTAAAAATGTATATTGCAAGTTGAGCACATCAGCCTAATCAACAATTTACTCCCACTCACTATCCACATTACAACCAAATAATTAAACTAAATGAAGAATACAACAAGGAAGACCAAATTTCATGTATCAAACATGATAGTAAATAAACTACTATTATATGCTTAGAGGAAGACAAAAACACAAAATTCACATACAACCCTCTGAAAGCAGCATATATTACCCATCAAGTCCATCCAAAATAAAAAAGTACCACTACCAAAGCTTAGAATAGCAGACAAAACGATCCGACACTGAACTAGTTCCTTCATCTCGAATAAAGATCCCGCAAAGCGAGAAAAAGAAAGTAAAGTCAATATAGACAAAGTTCACTCTTTGTGAACTTTGACTACATCGATGACAATTAAATGACCACCACTACCATACATTGATACATACTTTAACAAAGGTTATGGTGATTGGTGACAACAAGAGACCTATTATGAGATTCTCCGTAATTGAATCAACATTCAAGCTTCAACAAAATATCTTAATAGTATTCTTCGTGGTAATTCGGACGGTAAACAATATGAACCATAAGAACAGCTTATAGATCGCCAAGTTAAATGGCTTAGCAAAGATCCATTCACCGAGTCAAAGTACAAAGAAAATTACGATATTGTCAAATGCCACCCCTAAAAGCTTAAGTTACTAGGTGAAAGCATATGAATGGTTTTGATATCTTCAGTATTCCCCTAGTAGAAGAGCACTTTGGACATCAAATGTGGAGAATCTGAGCGGATTTTCCCATTCTATCTTGTCCTGAAATTCAACTTTAGTCACAAGAATGGAAATAGCAACATGTCAAGCTTAGGACCCCTTGGTAATAGAGGATTTGGTACCATGTGTCCGGAACTAATTCTTCAAAAGCACGAGCTATTAGGTGAAGACATATGTATGGTTTTAATATCTCTAATAGTTAAGGGAAGAACTAGTTGCTTTCAATGGAGAAAGTAAAGTCAAAACTTCAAGACATAAAAATGTTTGGTTCAATTGGGACATAAAACATTTTGAGTACATACAAAACTACATTTTGAGTGCATACAAAACCGCAGGATGATGCATATCATATCAAAGCAAGACACTGTAGAGGTGTTCCCGCGAAGCATGCGTCTATGACATCGATATCTATCAAGATCACGAGCTAGAAAGCGAGTCTCTATCCTTCATTCTCGAGCTTCAAAGCAATTACAATATACCTCCAATCAATTTTTGAAAGCCTTGCCGGTCATACATGATGAACTCATAAGTAGTTACAAGGACATTAAATTTCATCGCCATAACCTCCCGCAAATATAACACTAACTCGAACCTGAACATTGAATTACTCATAACAAAGATACATCAATATGCCGTAGCACACTTACTTGAGAAAACAATTTTGACCGATAATCCTTCCCTCCAAAGATAAAAATGCATGACACGGATGGCAACCAAGTATGTAATTCACTCTGTAGGGTCAATACAAATTTTTGGGTTAAAAGCACACATAATAATCACAAAGAAAATGAATACATTGAAATGAAAGATTTGAAGCTCACCTTCCAGATTAACCATCACAAAGATTTGGGACTATTATGAGATGTGGCCCATAGTTTCCTTTAAACTCCAAACCACACCATAATAACAATGATCGCAAATTCGCAATACCACTCTCCAAAAACAACACATGGCAACTAATAAGGCTAACTTTTACAAATTACAATATACATAAATAGGGAAGAGAGAGAATACAAGTGTTCTGGAGGTGGGAGTTTGGAGCCATCTAACCGAATTGGCGAGATTAGATTGTCGACCTCAAACAAAAATAATAACCATCGACATCAATTCTTTGCCAATAATCAAAGTGGCCAAACCAAATCAGTGAGGTTACATTAACAATCAAGCGGAATAAATTGCTCAAAAGAAAGAAAAACGCGCGCAAAGAAGTTAGAAGAACAAAAGAATAAGAATGGAATATTATCACTTACCACGCTAGATCGAAGCGGGAAAGTGTCTATTAAGTAAGTTATTTTGGAGGTAAGCTATCAATACTAAACTCGGAAGGTAAGCTATCAATACTAAACTCGGAAGATTTACAATAAATGTTTTTTTTCAAACACAATCCTAAAAATAGCAAATATTCCCTTTATTTCTTGTTAAAAACTACTGATTTTCTTGCAAAAGAAATACTATGATACAAGCTCAATTTTGAGCTATGAAACCATTAACTATGAACTTAATCATTAAACACCATTAACTGTTTTTTCAGATTGTTTAGACACTTGATTAACTTCAACGTCACTGCTACTATCATCAACCCCTTTATACCATTCTCTTTAGACACAAAAATAATCAACTTCACTTCAATTCTCTTTAGACACAAAAATAATCAACTTCACTGAGGGAGAACTTGGAAACAATAAACAAACTAAAGCACAATTATGCAGAGCTAGAGATCATGTAATTCAACTCAAAGCAACCAATCTAACTGTTTATAACTCAATACAGGTATTCAGCAGATATTAAATTACATGCAATGTAAAGTTTAGTATCTTATAGTAATGCAGATGGACAGATAGAAGTAATGCTAGCATTAGAATCTATTGAGTAGATTAATAGCAAACCAACTCTTCTGAGTTTGTGAGGATTATTTCAACAGTGAGGGAATTTGCCTTAAACAAAGATTTTACCTTCAATTTAATGGAAGAAACTTTTGAAGGAGGGTCAAAGGCATTTTTCAGTGATCATGGTGATTTTGTTTCTTGCCCGGTTTCCGGGCCAGCGATAGCTTTCCCAGCCACTAGGGAAACACTACAACAGACAGTGAGTTGGTAAGGCATTACTGAAAGCCTCAAAGATATGCACAAAAGTACCATCCTAATTGACTATCTTAATGTGAGACAATAATGTGTTAACCAATGTCTATCAGAAACACTTCAATGTTGAGGTGAAATACATAATCATAATCATGCACACTGATTATCAAAACAAAACACAAAATTTCATCCATATTTTAGCTCAAATCAACACAAGATCACACAAAATTTCAGAAACACACTGATTATCAAAACAAAACACAAAATTTCATTACCAATCAATCATTAAACACACAACAACAAACACCATAAAATTTCAGAAACAAACCCCCAAAAAAATATACAAAATAAACAAAGAACTTACTTGAGAAAAGATCAAATTTGTCATTACGGAAAGATAAAACATCGCAAACAGCATCATCATCACCACACTACCACACCCACAGAGAAAATCAAAGAAAAGAGAATGTTAAAAGACAAAGAAGTGGAATAGAAGTGGAACGACGAATAAAAGAGAAGAACGTCAGGGTTTTCACTTTACCTCTGGTTGAGTGAATCGGAGCGTGTCGGAGAGGGTAATCGTCTGAGCGAATCAGAGAGGGTAATCGTCTGAGCGTTTCGTCTGAGCAAATCGGAGAGGGTAATCGTCTGAGCGAATCGGAGAGGGTAATCGTTTTGGTGAGAGAATCGGAGAGGGTAATCGTTATGCTGAGAGAACGTGAGGGCTTCGTTTTAGGGTTTTTGGAGAGGGTAATCGGAGAGGGTAATCGTTTTGAAGAAGAACGTGAAGGGTTTTCACGATGATCTTGAGAGGAACGTGAAGGGTAATCGTTTGAGGGTTTGTGTTTCTGAAGAAGAACGTGAAGGGCTTCGTTTGAGTGTTTTTGATTTTTTGTGAGTTAAGTGAGGGCTGGGTGTTTTTGTGAGATGAGTGTTTTTGTGAGATGAGTGTTTTTGATTTTTTTTGTTTAAGTTTATTTTTGGTTTAGCACCAAAAAAAACTTTATGGAATCAGAAAAGGCACTTGTATTTAGCGCCCAATTTTTTAATTTTTTAATAATTTTCTCTATGGCAACGTTTCCTGACCGTTGTCCAAAGCTAAAATAAAAACCGTTGTTTGTAGACCTTATGGGAACGGTTTTCAGCCGTTGCCAATAAAAAAAGTGAACCAAATACGGGTTCAAAAAACCGTTGCCATTGTTGGCTAAGGCAACGGTTTTTTTGGCGTTGAAATTTTAGGCGTTGCCATAGGGTCCAAATGTTGTAGTGTTTACATCAATAATTAACACGATCATAACAACAAAATTCAAGTTCAACCTATTCCGCAATTAGTCATTTTACTCAACGTTCAAATTAGTTCACCTAATCTTAGATGCAGAAAATTCTGTAACTTTGCGCCTACTTTGGCGAATTAATTAAAATAGTAAACAACCTCGGATTTCGACAAATAAATACTTGTTGGAAAGCCCCATGGGTCTCTTTCTTATCCCTAAGTTCAGTTTTTAAAGGGTAGTGTCCAATAGGTACAGTTTTCAAAAATACACATACTAGTTTCAAAAGATGTAGTTTTTGCCCTTCAAATTCAAGCAGTCCTATAATGACCAAAACACAATTAATTTGCATGAAACTTGTGCATAAAATGAGGCAAATTTTGTCAAGTTTTCAAAGAAATTGGATTCGTTCGAAAATGAGCTCTTTCGAAAACGTAGTAACCAAAACACTGACCCTATGTCCAGATTGTTTTCCAGAATTTTAACCTAACTTGTTTCACCTATAACTCGAGTTCTACAACTCCAAATGCAACCCAATCAGTGGCAAATTACCAAGCATTCAATCAAGTTTTCGAAAAGACAAACCACATAATTTTTCAATTAGTAAAACGTTCTTAGTCACTGAAATACTGAACCCATGTCAGAACATCTCAAAACAGTGAATTCCACAACACAAACAATCATCATAATTCAGCCGCCATTACTAATAATTCTACACCGAGTTTTATAAAAATAGCATTTTCAGAAAGTTCGTAAAAAGTATGCATAGCTTTACCGGTCCCCATGAATCTCAACCTAATACATTGATTCTGACATCATTCCTACTCCTAAGTTGTATAACAATCATGCTTTCATTCTAAGCACAAAACCTTAAGCAAGTAAAACTCATCATGATCAATTACCAAAACCAATTATAATTATCACATACTCATGCATTTCATTCAACAGCAATTAAACATAACCAATCATGCAAACAATTTAAACACATAAGTCCGAAAAGATTTAAACACGTAGGCATCATCTTCAATCTCTTTATTCCTAGGGATTTGGCTAACATGCGATTTTACAACTTCCCTAGAACATATCATGGATATATAATTCTACTAAGTTTAATAGATTTCATATTACCAAAATAATATAACCAACACATGCTTTATAACACACTTGTTTTGATACAAGACTTGATATTAGTTTTAAACAAATGGAATTAAATCTCCTTGTCAACATTTAGCAAAGAAAACTAATTCAAGTAATATAAGTGCACAAAAGTCTCGTTGCACAGTTTTCGTCATTAGATTTATGAGCCACGTAAAACCATTTCAAGAAGTGACAAATCATAATAGTATTAGCAACAACAAAGACCACAGTTAAACCATAAATCGAACAAAATTTTCACCATTGTAGTCCACAGTTAGAAGATACTCAAAATTGTATATATTTGTTTTCTAAAACTTGACACTTGAAATTGGACTCACATTCTCATAACATAAGGACTTTAACTCACCTAATCATGCAATTAGTGTAATATCCCATAATCTCAAACAACACCTAACCACAACCTAATTAGTGCAACAGTCGAAATCATGTCTCATTTTGAAATAAAATCTTAGAATAATTTGGAAACAAAATTTCAACACTAATTTGACCTCCCCTTCATTTTTCAATATAAATTTTCCAAGTACCATTTTTCGAAAACCTTGAAATTCACATTTTGTTCAAAAAGGAAATTGTGTGCAAAACCCAAATCTCACTATCACATGAACATGCACCACATAACCACTACTTATTAGTTCAAAATTTAGTTTCCGACATAAACCCTAACGGTAAGGAAAATTAATCATTTAATTTTGACAAATCACATCATGCTCACGTCACACGTCAAATTGAAACACCGAAAGTGTCAAAACTTCAAGTTATGCAACTTTAATTGAATGAATGAAAATATATTCTTACACAACATTTCATTTTAGCCCACTAACTTCGAAACAATTAAGCACAAACCAATTTAGTTCATATGCGTCACAAAAACAATCAACTTATGTCAAGGACGTCAATCCAGTGCAATAATATCAAACAATCCTTCAAATATTGCCTAGTGTATAATTTACCAAGATTTAGGTCGCATAAGGGTACTCTCTATATTCTAATAAGCTACTCAAGCAATCAATCAAATTAAAATTAGTACATGCATCCGAAGTTAATAGTGACTATGAGTTATTGTCGCCTCTTTCATTGGGGATGAGTGATTGGGATGATCGGTCCCTCCTACTCATGCAGCCAACTAATTAAGGTCACAAAAACTACTTTCTTTCAAATTTATATCTACTACAATAAAAGACTTTTAACGCAGTCCGGAGTGCGAAGGCGTCGTCACGACTCTCACTCTGTTGACGTCGTTAGAACTCTTTTAATCACACATCTTAATGATACAGACAACAGTCACGAACAGACAAAATCAATGGTATAACCACCAGTTTCACAGTTCAGTCACATATACTTCAATGATACAATATAATTTTCAATCGTAATCTAACAATTAAGTCATAAGGCACGTCAATTAATTAACAAACCAACAAAACTAACAGTAATAAACAGCAACATAATTATGATTTAGAACGAGTACCAAGACTCGAGGGTTAACAGACTCAACAACTTGGCCGGACGGACCGAACTGCTCTGATACCACTAATGTAACACCCCCCTCTATTTAATACTAATTAAACTAATAAAAATCAGAGTTTTTCAAAATTTGTCCACGCACCTCAAAGAGGGTGATACATTTCATCAAAACATCGTTAAAACATAATTAAAAATTCAAACGCATCTAGTGCGTGAAATGCATAACATAGCCACGTGGTTAAATCCTCAAAACCTGTTTAACGTTTATGTTGCGCCCCGAAAAATCCGGTTTGGGACTTTTCAGTTTGACAACGTTTGAAAATCGAGAGAAGCGCCACCAATATTTTATTTTAGGAAAACATTGAAAAAACCTTTTGAAAGCGGGTGGTCTTTGAAAACTTAGAGATGTAGGTTCGGGGGTCGGTTGTGCATGGGAAGGTATTAGCATTTTCACGCGCTTCTTTTCTACCGAAAGGGAACCATTAATTTGATGTGGTTTTGAAATGTTTGATTTGAAATACATTGTTCTATTTATTTTCTTTTCTTTTTGAGAAATCACTTTATTGAAAACGGGAAAAAGGGATGCTTTTGGTATCTTTGAAAAGCGGATCAAAACAAAGATTTTGAAAAGCTTGCTTGCGGGACGACAGAACCCGGTCCTACGCACCTCACCGGTTGAGGATCAAAGCAACGTAGTTCTTGTTTTTATGGGTTTTTAAAGGTATGCTTGTGGGGACAGAACCCGGGTCCTCACGCACCTCATAGGCCGAGGATCAAAGCAACGTAGTTCTCGGTGTTTTTAAAGGTGTGCTTGACGGGACATGAACCCGGTCCCGTACCCTCCTCACCGGTGAGGATCAAAGCAACGTAGTTCTTAGGGTCTTTTAAAGGTATGCTTGACGGGACATGAACCCGGTCCCACGCACCCTCACCGTTTGAGGATCAAAGCAACGTAGTTCTCGGTTTTTGCGTGTGAAAGCGGCTTTTGAGATTGAGTTTTGAAGTTTTGAAATAGGACTCGAGTGTTCGCGAACACCAAACAAGCAAAGGCTTCGAGTGGCATTCGGTATTAACTCGAAAGAAAAGAGAGTTGGAACCAGGTAATCAAACAAGCAATGGCTTCGAGTGATTACAAGCGACAACGTTGTATTACTTTTTGAAATTGTTTTGAAAAAGCGAGCATCGGTGATGATTATCACTAACAACTCGTGTTATTTGAAATTTGGATTAGTTGATTTTTGATTAAGGTGTGGGAGCTTTCATGATAGCCAAACAAGCAAAGGCTTGAGTGACTACCACTAATAACTCCTCATTAGCGATCAAGCAAGCAAAGGCTTGAGTGATGGCTAATGATTTATTTAAGAAAATGCCTTTAGGATTTTTATTGAACAAGCATTTGATTTTTGGTTTGAAAACTAGTTTAGAAAAGAAGTTTGATTTGGAAAAAGATTTCTTGAAAACAAGTAGAACATTTCAATCAACTTTAATCCCATAACCAAATGTAAGATGAATGAATGAAGTTCAAACATGTTCAATTAATCAAGCAAACAAGAACACATTGATCATCAATTAAGATTAAACATGCCCATACAATTAAGGGAATCAATTGTCAACGATGCAAGACAAAGTTCTAAAAGTAATTGTGCAAGTGTGTGTAAGAGAGGTGCAATTGTCTTAATGATTCTATGCTACACAAGTAGTAGGCTTACGTCTTCATATAAGAGCACATGCATGAGGGAAGGGATTGCACACAATTAAATCAAGACATTTGAATGGCATGATGGACAAGTGATACAATTAAATGATAGGCATAGGATATTCCTAATTGAATGATTGAACATGTAAGCAAAGATGCGTGAATGAGCAAGCATGTGAATGCATGAGTATACAATGGATGAATGCGCATTATAGAATGCAAGGCATGGCATTATTGGATGCATGATTAGGCAAACATGTGACTGCATGAATATACAAGGAATGAATATGCATGTTTGAATGCAAGACATGGTGTTAAGGGATGCATGAGCATCTAAGAATGGATGCCAAGCATACAAGTGAATGAATGACTAGCACATAAAAGGAAGCAAGGAACATGAACATATGAGGATGCATGAGAGTGTCACATAGACTAAGTGTGAATGAGGATGCATGAATGTGAAAGTAATTTGGTAAGGAATGGTAAAAGGTTTAAGTAAGAAAGTGGTAAAATGTTTTTGGGGTTTATCTTATGAAGATAAAAAAGTGGGAAATGCAAGTGAGAAAATGTTTTGGGTATTTTTGCAAATTGGTAAGTGGTAAAACTTTTAGTAAAAAGTTAGTGAATGGTAAAGTAAAAATGCATGAGGTGAATGGTAATTATTTAATGAAATGGTAAAGTAAAAAGAATGCATGAGGTAAATGGTAATTATTTAATGAAATGGTAAAGTAAAAAGAATACATGAGGTAAATGGTAATTATTTAATGAAATGGTAAAGTAAAAAATGTAAAAATGTTTAAGTTGTTTTTCTTTTAAGTAAAAAGTTAGTGTATGGTAAAGTAAAAAAAACAAGTGAGTGGTTAAAAGTTAAAAAACAATTAAATGCATCTCACACAAGATCAATCAACACAATTCAAGCACAAAAATATGCACAAAATGGAGCTCTAGGCCGAAACCATGTCAAGAACAAATCATCAATTTATTTCATGCTAAAACTCATAATCAACACATAGAACAAATCATGCAAATCAAGCACATCATGCATTTTATTTACATAAATCAAGGAGTGAGAAAAACAACAACAAGCCTAAATCTTAGAGATCTAAAGCCTAATCCTCATCCTCATGAATCAAGCTAAATCTCAACTTGCAAGTTATGACATGAACAAAGGAATGCATATAATCACATGAAAAATTTTATTTATGCAAGAATGACAAAATGAGCATGAAAAAAATGCAAGAATATGGTTGAAAACACAAGAAACCTTTCCTCAAGGCCAAGGGTTCACTTCAAACACCCAAGGCTCCCAATGTCCTTGACATAGTGTTTGAAATGAACCTCTAAGCCTCTTGGAGAGGATAGAGGAGTAGAAGAGAGATTTACATGGTGATAGTTAAAGAGAATGCAAAAGATAAGAAGTTTACCTCTAAAACTAGCTAGGAAAAGGAGAAAAATGCAAGATGAAGCAAAATAACTTGATGAACAGCCCCTATCTCCACGCCAAACACCTTTTCTTGGAAGGATCTTGATGGAACTTGAGAGATTATAGAAGTTTTGAAGGAGGTTTAGTGCTAGGATCAAAAGTAGTGAAGGTTTAGTGATGAAAAATGAAGAAAATGGAGGAGAGAAGGGGGAGAGGGCTGCGGCTGAAGCTAGAGGGAGGAGAGGAGTGTCTTGTGCTAAGGTAAAAATGAGAGTGTGTATATGTGAGGTCTCCTATTTTTGGGTTTTATATGAAGTGAAAATTTAAGGGTATTTGTGACAATGCATCTCTTGTAAACCACTAGGATTTGAGAAAGGAATTGAATCAATGGTCAAGATGCATTATCACATGGATTAAGGGCAATAAAATGAAGAGAGAGAGGGCTGGGTGTGCAGCATAAGGGAGGGTGGTGAAGGATAAGCTCATTGACAAAAATGTATTTTTCTACAAAGCTTATTACACAAGTGCCATTTTGATTCAAATGAAAGGTGAAGATTGATTTTCACATTTGAATGAATGGCCATGATTTAATACAATTTGCAAACAATAAAAATAAATGAAAATGGGGTAATCATGGCTGTTATTTCGCAGCTAAGGGAGTGGGAGAGTGAGTGGAATTGCAAATTGTACTTTTGTTCTTATCCTTAATTCAAAAGAGTGTAGAATATTCCCTTCTAGATCATTCTTCCTAATTCATGCCATTTTGGGCCATATCCTATGATTCAATGATTGGGCTCTGAATTTTATGATCTCACCAATCCCAAAATTGATTTATTTACCCCACCTCAAAGGAAAAGACCATTTTACCCTTCTATCCAAAAACTAGGTTTTTAGGCACCAAGGTTTAATATTTATGCCCAAAAATATTCACAATGGAGCACAAATATTCCTTAAATAAATCATTGATGATTATTCAAGGATTTGGGACAAAATACCGCTTTTATTGTGAAATGACCAAAATGCCCTTTCACTCTAAAACCCTAGCTTTTGCACTGAAACACACTTCCACTTCAAAAATGATTTTTCACCCTAGGAGTGACCTCTAGTACCTCAAAAATGCATGTTGAATGACTTGTTCTCGAGAAATTGTCCCTTATTTGAAAAATGACCAAAATACCCTTTTGCCTTCGAAAAACCCTAATTTGTCTAAGAAGTGCATTCCAACTCCAAAAATGATTTTAGAAGCTTTGAAATGACTTTTAGAACTCTAAATGCAATGCATGATGTTTTTACTTTTTAATTTAATTATTTTTAGGGAAAATTAGGGTTTTGACCTAAAGCTAGGACAAAATTGGGGTATGATAATTTGCCCTCTTTATCTGGATTTTAACAAGGAATATGAATTGGTAGGAAACATATTCCGAGGCAAAATAGAGATAAAGAATTCAGAAATTATACCTATTTTGTCTACTTAGGAAAAACCCGAATTTTCCTTCTTTTTGTTTTCTAATTTTTTTCATCCGATTTTTCTTTTTGGGTGAATGAATGCCACCAAAAATGATCAGTAATGAATGAAGTGCCAACCTCGGTGGCAAAAACAAGAAGTAAATTGGTGCCAACCTCGGGTGGCATAAGCAAAGAAGAAATAAAGCGATAAATAAAAAAGAAAGAAGGTACAGTCCTCGATAAGTTCGACCTTTGGCGGGAAGAAGGTAATAAAGAGTGCTGATGAAGAAGGAGCGCTCGTCGCTCGGGAAGAACGCGCTGGGTTACGAAGGAGCATTTGCGGCTCTGAAGGAACACTTGGGCTCTGAAGGAGCACTTGCGCTCAAGGAGTACTTGGGCTCTGAAGGAGTACTTGCGCTCAAGAAGAGTACTTGGGCTCTGAAGGTGGCCTATTCGAGCGGCACGAGGTTCAATATCAAGTTGTAGGGTCGATACATTTTACCTTGATGGACTTACGTTTGTGCTTTATATCACCGATACGCTAGTCCGGAAGGACTCGACGTGCGGGGCCGATCCGTCATGCTCCGTGATGACTTGGCGAAATGAAGGACGCGAGGTTCGAGGGCCGATCATCCGTCATGCTCGTGATGACTTGGCGAGATGAAGGTCGAGTTCAAAGTCATTTATTTGGGTGTTGATTTGAACTAAACCGAAGGACTACGGGGGTCCGATGATTCGTCGGTGCTCGATAACGACGGATCCGAAGGGACGCCTTAGTCTGAAGGGATGCACGAGTCTGGCGGATTTACGAATCTTGTTGATCTTCTTTAGCTTGGCCATGTGTACCTCGCACCGATCCAGGGTGTCTGCTCAGGCTAGCGGACCTTTCTTCTGCTTCCTCTGATTGGTGATCAATGTCGTTCCATCGATCCGGGTGCTGCTCGAGCTAAGCGGACTTTCCTTACGCTTCCTCCGATTGGTGATCAATGTTGTTGCACCGATCCAGTGGTCCGCCTCGCGGCGCGCAGTCTTTCTTCGGCTTTATCTGGTTGGTGGTCAGTGCCATTGCACTGATCTAGGGTGTCTGCTCTGGAATAGTAGGACTCTTCTTAAACTTTCTCTGATAATGTGTACCTGCACATGTTAGCAGATGCAAATGCATGGTGCATGGGATGAGGATGCATGTTATGCAAGGGCATGTTATGCAGGGACGTGTTATGCGAGTGCATGCAACGCTATGATTTTGGTGTGATGATGAATGCAATGAGATGCTTTTTTTTTTTTTTGTTTTTCTTTGGTCAACTTTCTTTTTTCTGACTGTTTGTTTTTTTCCGCCTTTTGACAAAGGCTTATTATTCTTTGGTTCAACCGACTCCGATACTCTGGCACAAGATCGAGAGGCCGATGGAAACTGCGCAGGCTCATGGATCGAATGCAAGTTTGCTTTATGGTTCGCCATATCGGAATGGTTTGTGAGTGCAACCCTCTTTGTAAGATTAACTTCCTTTGGTCAGCCTTCTTTTTTCTGACTGTTCGTTTTTCTTCGTTCTCTCCTTGATCAGCTTTTTTCTGATCGTTTGTTTTCCTTCTTGCTTTCTTGCTCTTTTGCCGTTGGCTTATCTTCTTTCGTGGTTCACCCAATCCGCAACACTCATGGCACGAGACCGAGGAATATATTGGACTTGCGGGGCTCATGGGCAGTGCGGTGTGGGCTTTAACTTTGTCGTTCAAGCAATCGTGGGCTTAATCACTTTCTCTTGCATGACTAATCGGTTTTGGGAATTGCCTCTTTCGTGACCTTTAAGAATTTCAATGATTTGTAATGCTCTATGATGTATGCACATGTTTTTCTGATTCAGATCACCATCATCATAAAACGTCTATTTTGAGCGAGAAAAGGCGGAAATATCAACAAGCGGACATGAGAAAGTTTGAGCTTTATTGATGTAGAAATCGGTCGCATTGCAAAGTTACGCCGATCATTCAATGCATTTTAAAGTTTAAAAGCGCAAAAAGACACGAAAAAGGAAAGAAGTCGATTTACATTGATCAGTCTCTCGTGGAGCAGTGCTAAACATTTATGTCCTTGACCTTGATCACTCCTCATTCAAGTTTTCGGGGAAGTTGTATGCCTTTCTTTACTTTTCATGCTCAAGTTTTCGACCTAATTTTTGCTGGATCGCCTTTGCGGGTTTTCAATCCACCGGTCGCTCTTGATTTTGCCTAAGTGCCGCTGCGGGTTTTCAACCTAGCGAGCTAGTTCTTACTTGGCTTGTCTTTCTCTTTTTTCGTTTATTTCTTTCGGGCATAGTACTTCTTCACGATGTATGCAGATTGGTGGGTTCTTGAGATCTTCACCGTCCATATTGGTGAGTATCAATGCTCCTCCAGAAAAGGCTTTCTTGACTACATACGGGTCGTCATAAGTAGGTGTCCACTTCCTCGTGGATCGATGCCGATAGGCAAGATCTTCTTAAGCACCAGATCACCTTGCTTGAATTCATGGGGTCGGACTTTCTTGTCGAAAGCCGTTCTCATTCTCTGTTGGTACAGCTGCCCATGGCACAAAGCTGCAACCCTTTTTCTTCAATGAGGTTTAGTTGATCCAGACGGGCCCGCACTCCACTCTGCTTCCTCGGTTTAGTTTCCATCAGGACCCGCAGGGAGGGTATCTCAACCTCAACGGGAAGTACTGCTTCTGATCCATACACCAAGGAGAAGGGATTTGCCCCAGTTGAAGTGCGTACTGAAGTTCAGTAGCCATGCAAAGCAAAGGGAAGCATTTCATGCCAACCTTTGTAGGTTACCACCATCTTCTGCCTAATATTCTTGATGTTCTTATTGGCTGCCTTGACTGCCCCAGTCGCCTTCGAGCGGTAAGGAGAAGAATTATGATCTTTGGATTTTGAACTCGCGCACGTGTCCTTCATCATTTTCTTTGTTCGAGTTCTTTGCCATTATCAGTGATGATCTTGTTTGGAAGACCATAACGGCAAATCAGATCTTTCCTCACAAATTTGGCAACCACTGAACTGGTTATACTGGAGTATGAGGCAGCTTCAACCCACTTGGTGATCTCTAAAACTTTGCCTTGATATAATTGTAACTCGAATGAATCTTGGAGTGCAAGCCTTTTGATTTTCTTTCCCCTTTTTTTTTTTTTTTTTTTTTTTTTTTTTTTTGAGATTTTTTTCTGGGCAAACATATTTGAATAAATAAACTTATTTGTCCTAAAGCTAAAACTCTGAGAAAACAAAAGCAATCGATCATTGATCGGAATGGATTTTTGAAGATTGTGGGTTTTTGTGGAGGAAGGACGATTGGGTTTAATGAAGTGCTTGAAGCTAATGGTAGGATGATTTTTATTCGGCGTTGGCTGACGTCTGATGATTTATGATGGTTATTTGGCTTGATGAGGTGTTTGGAAGTTTTATTCCTGGCTAAGGGTTGGTGGAGGGCGGGATGCCGAGGTGCTAAGGGTTGGTGGAGGGCGGGATGCCGAGGTCAAAGGGAAGTATTTGCAGTTTATTGAGACAAGGATCTCTTGTGTTTTGTGGTAACGTGTATCAGCTCACCACTTACATTTCTTTTGTATTTTTGGGATTTTCATTTCTAAATCCCTTTTTTTCTTTTTCTTTTTTTGATTTTTTTTTTTGATTGATTTTTTTCGATTTTTTTTTTGATTTTGACTCGGGTGAGCTGATGAAAAGTGATGCACCTTTTTTTTGATATTTGAGGTGATCCTTGTCTAGGGTGATTTTTGGATTTTTGGCTTACTGATTGGTAGCACAGTTTTTTTTCGAGAATATGGGAAAATGGTCAAACATTATTTCAAATCATGATTGCTTGTTTTCTCAAAAATTAACTCAAGGACAATAATTTATTCACTCCTATACATTTGCCCTTTTTTTTTTTTTTTTGATTATTTTCTGACCAGCTTTCTTTTTTCTGGTCATTTGTTTTTTTTCTTTTTTTTTTGTTTTGTTTGAAGGGGAAAATCATCTTTGGGACTAGCACGATTCAGACCTCTGTAGTCAACGCACGTTCTGACCTGCCCATCCTTCTTTGGGACCGGAACAATATTGGCAACCCACTGCGGGTACCAGCCACCATCGGGAACCTTGCATCTACGATTTTGAGGACATCTCTCGGCTTCATTCTCACCTCATCTCACGATTTTGAGGGGCATCTCTGGCTTCATCCTTCTCAACTTCCGTTTGACAGGCGGGCATTCAGACTTGACCGTCAACTTGTGTACCACAATGTCAGTGTCCAACCTAGGCATATCTTGATATGACCATGCAAACACATCCACGTAATCACGCAACAACTGAACCAACTTTATGCGGTCTTCTTCATTCATGGTGGTAACCACTTTGACCTCTTTCTTGTTCTCAGCTGTACCCAAGTTGATCACTTCAGTACATTCCCCGTGAGGCTGAATAACCCTTTCTTTTGTTCTCATGAGTTTTGGAGGAGTTTCCCAGTCTTCCCCAACATCCTCCTCACTTGATTGATAGGGTGATCAAAGTCAAAATGCGATTTGCTAGCTTTGTTATTTTGAGAGACAATTCTTTGTGGATCCGCCTTTGCCGGGCTTAAAAAGCGAATGAAAAGCGAAACAAACAAGCAAACAATAATGAAACAGAAAAAGGACACATGAAATGAAGAGAAATGATTTTTATTGATGGAAATTCAAAAACAACGTTTTTATTGATGATGATGATTCGAAAATAAAAACATGCGTGTCCCTAACAACTTGTCCTATGGCCTTGGGCAGAGCCACGTGGTTGCATTACAACTAATTACTTTGAGTTAAAAGGTCACGGGAAATTAGCGACTTCTCAATTCTTCACCTCTTTTCCTAAGAAGACAAATGACGAACCGCACTGGACCCACCTTCTTCGGTTTGGATCCACCACGGATGGCAACAACTTGGTTGTGATTAAGCAAAAGCACTCACTTAAGCTCTGGCGGATGTCACGAGACGAGAATGCTCTGGGGCGAGGATCTTGGCCTTTGACTCGACCCAACCATCCGCCACTTCTTTCCTCCGCCACTTTCCTTCTCTTGGCTAGACTTGGATCGTATCCCAACCCGCAAGCGGTCCTTATTCCTTTTTAATTTGGACAAAGCAAGAATTCCTTGTCCAGATTTTCCCAAGCGCACTCCAACCTTATACCCTTGATCCATCATGATTTTAGCAATCTTTCTTATTACTTGCCCATTAAAATCTTCTATGGCATTAGAGGTTGGCTTCTCGTGTCCCAAGAATGGGTTTGCAGTTATGCTTGGACCATTTTGCTTGAATGAAATCCAATTGGCATCGATTAGGTCTTGCACCACATGCTTGAAGGCTTTACACTCCTCCACAGTATGACCAACCCCGTTTTCATGGAAACTGCAGGTAGTATTAGCGTTGTAACCTCTGGGAAATGGCGGCTGAACGGGCTTCATTGAACGAGTGCTGACTAAGTTCTTGAAGGTTAAGTAATCAAACAACTCAGTATACGTCATTGGGATTGGATCAAAACTGGTCCGTCTCTTGTACTGATGCCCCTGAGCCTTGTGATCAAACGTCATAATGCGACTCACCGGACGTCCAGTTCCTCTGTGCTTGTCCACCTCGGGAGCCTTGAATTTTGGTGGCAAAACCAAGTCTGGGACCAAACACAGCTCACATGCCTTCTTGGTTCTGACACCGGCACCCTCCATCGCCCTTACTCTTTCTTCGAGTGCACGAATTGGGTCATTTGGCTGCGACCCCTCGAACATGTGTCCTTGGGGGTGACTACCCATACCGTAATAATACCATCCGGGCTGAGGAGTATTGTGAGGTGGTGCCACCAGCCCCGGAGTAGGACTGAGTGCAGCAGGAGAACTAAAAATCTGGATCTGCGGTCTTGCGGCAGCTCCTACAGGCACGGCGGCAGTGACTTGATTGGGCGCATTCACGCCGGCAGGAATAGATCCGCCAGTTCGCGGCTTGGACCCAACAGGCATACCCCAAGGACATCTTTGTGGAGTGTACTGATTTGACACATTCATTTCAGGGTGGATCGACCGGATCCGGTGGAAGCGCAATCAGAAGGCGTTTGCATCTTGAAGGAGGAACAAAAGAGGTGACACCAATCTGGACCCACTCTGGCGGCGTCTTCAACGGTGGCCCATTCTTTAGACTTTGTAGCATGGCCATCATCTCATGCATCTGGGCCTCCATTGCCCCAACCTTATCCTTAAGCACTTGGTTCTCCTGAGCCAGCTGCTCAGGATTCAAAATTTGCACGCCCAAGTCTTCACGCCTGGATTACTCTCGGTTTCAATCTCGGATGCTCTTGCGGATTGGCCATCGGCTTGGCTTGTAGTCGGGTGAAGTATCGGTGACGGAGAACCAGCGTGCCTTTTTCATTTGTTTAGACATTTATTGCATGAGAATGCATGAATGGATATATGAATGTATGTACAATGTCTGCTTGATGCCGGGAACCGCGGGATGCCTTGCCTTGTCATACGCGCATAAACTTTTTCTTGGATTTAGGAAATGAAGTAAATGAGGAATCGAAATAGCAAATCAACATACTTCATAACTGGGAAGCGAGAAGTAAGTCAAGCCTTGCTATTTGATTCCATTCTGATGCGACTATGACAAGACGGTACATTATTCAGTGGTCCCCGGCAAGCAAATGCAAATGAAATGCAATATGAATGCAAATATTTACAACATTTAGCTTTAATGAATGCAGCATGATGCGATTATGATATGAATGATGCATGTAGAGATGATGAAAACAATGCATAAGGATGGAGGTTCAAAAATTCAGGAGCGGTTTATTTGAAAGAAAGAAAATATTTTTGTATTTACTTGGAAAAACTTTGAAAAGCTCCTTTTGAGGAAGACATGTCCCAAATTACCATGCAGCACACAATTCGTATGCCCTCGTGTCCTACAAAGGTGGGAATCCTGAGTTCTAGGACAACTTCAAAGGTTCCTCCCATGTGGTTCTAATTCACACCTCACAATGGCTACCGGAAGCTATAGAACCCTCATGCCGACACCCACAAATGTAGAATGCTACCAAGTGTGAGGCGTCATGAGAAAGCGTACTCCGGTTGAGACTTTCATGAGTATCAGACAGACAAAGGTCTTGAATGACAGTCACTAATCGCCTCCACTCCCCTAAGTGTTTGTTGGATCCGGGTATAGGAGCCCACTCATAGCACACAAATCATAAGGTGTGAAAGTGTGTGATCGAGGACATACTTCCTAAAATCTACCCACCCCACTGCAAAGAAACGAGCAGATCCATATAATGATTTGTCACCCTAGGGTTCAACATGCATACTCTAGTTTAATATACAAACCATTCTAATAAGTCCACAGTAATTACACGCATTGCTTACCTCAAGAAAGGGAGCTAAGAAGGAGGGGACACAATAGAATGGGGGAATGCATGTTTTACCTCAAGAAAAGGAGAGCGAAGAAGAGGATCATGGGAATTGAGGAAGGCATGCATAAACATAACCATACAAAAGAAGAGAAAGAAAAAGAAAAGGAAAACATAGTTTTCAAATCAAACGATTTAAACCACATCAAATTAATTAGGCTTGACCCTCATCTCTCTTTAAATAAATAAATAAAGAAAGAAAGTCCCCACAGAGTCGCCGGTGTTATTGCGCCCGAAAAATCCGGTTTGGGACTTTTCGGTTTGACAACGTTTGAAAATCAAGAGAAGCGCCACCAATATTTTATTTTAGGAAAACATTGAAAAAACCTTTTGAAAGCGGGTGGTCTTTCAAAACTTAGAGATGTAGGTTCGGGAATTCGGTTGCGCATGGGAAGGTATTAGCACCCCACGCCCTCTTTCTACCGAAAGGAACCATTAATTTGATGTGGTTTTGAAATGTTTGATTTGAAATACATTGTTCTATTTATTTTCTTTTCTTTTTGAGAAATCACTTTATTGAAAACGGGAAAAAGGGATGCTTTTGGTATCTTTGAAAAGCGGATCAAAACAAAGATTTTGAAAAGCTTGCTTGTGGGACGACAGAACCCGGTCCTACGTACCACTATTTGGTGAGGATCAAAGCAACGTAGTTCTTGTTTTTTATGGGTTTTTTAAAGGTATGCTTGACGGGACAGGAACCCGGTCCTACGTACCCTCATAGGCTGAGGGATCAAAGCAACGTAGTTCTCAGTGTTTTTTAAAGGTGTGCTTGACGGGACATGAACCCGGTCCTACGTACCCTCACTGGCTGAGGGATCAAAGCAACGTAGTTCTTAGGGTCTTTTAAAGGTATGCTTGACGGGACATGAACCCGGTCCCCACACGTACCTCACCGGGTGAGGATCAAAGCAACGTAGTTCTCGAGTTTTTTGCGTGTGAAAACGGCTTTTGAGATTGAGTTTTGAAGTTTTTGAAATAGGACTCGAGTGTTCGCGAACACCAAACAAGCAAAGGCTTCGAGTGGCATTCGGTATTAACTCGAAAGAAAAGAGAGTTGGAACCGGTAATCAAACAAGCAATGGCTTCGAGTGATTACAAGCGACAACGTTGTATTACTTTTTGAAATTGTTTTGAAAAAGGCGAGCATCGGTGATGATTATCACTAACAACTCGTGTTATTTGAAATTTGGATTAGTTGATTTTTGATTAAGGTGTGGAGCTTTCATGATAGCCAAACAAGCAAAGGCTTGAGTGACTACCACTAATAACTCCTCATTAGCGATCAAGCAAGCAAAGGCTTGAGTGATGGCTAATGATTTATTTAAGAAAATGCCTTTAGGATTTTTATTGAACAAGCATTTGATTTTTGGTTTGAAAACTAGTTTAGAAAAGAAGTTTGATTTGGAAAAAAAGATTTCTTGAAAACAAGTAGAACATTTCAATCAACTTTAATCCCATAACCAAATGTAAGATGAATGAATGAAGTTCAAACATGTTCAATTAATCAAGCAAACAAGAACACATTGATCATCAATTAAGATTAAACATGCCCATACAATTAAGGGAATCAATTGTCAACGATGCAAGACAAAGTTCTAAAAGTAATTGTGCAAGTGTGTGTAAAGAGAGGTGCAATTGTCTTAATGATTCTATGCTACACAAGTAGTAGGCTTACGTCTTCATATAAGAGCACATGCATGAGGGAAGGGATTGCACACAATTAAATCAAGACATTTGAATGGCATGATGGACAAGTGATACAATTAAATGATAGGCATAGGATATTCCTAATTGAATGATTGAACATGTAAGCAAAGATGCGTGAATGAGCAAGCATGTGAATGCATGAGTATACAATGGATGAATGCGCATTATAGAATGCAAGGCATGGCATTATTGGATGCATGATTAGGCAAACATGTGATTGCATGAATATACAAGGAATGAATATGCATGTTTGAATGCAAGACATGGTGTTAAGGGATGCATGAGCATCTAAGAATGGATGCCAAGCATACAAGTGAATGAATGACTAGCACATAAAAGGAAGCAAGGAACATGAACATATGAGGATGCATGAGAGTGTCACATAGACTAAGTGTGAATGAGGATGCATGAATGTGAAAGTAATTTGGTAAGGAATGGTAAAAGGTTTAAGTAAGAAAGTGGTAAAATGTTTTGGGGTTTATCTTATGAAGATAAAAAGTGGGAAATGCAAGTGAGAAAATGTTTTGGGTATTTTTGCAAATTGGTAAGTGGTAAAACTTTTAGTAAAAAGTTAGTGAATGGTAAAGTAAAAATGCATGAGGTGAATGGTAATTATTTAATGAAATGGTAAAGTAAAAAGAATGCATGAGGTAAATGGTAATTATTTAATGAAATGGTAAAGTAAAAAGAATACATGAGGTAAATGGTAATTATTTAATGAAATGGTAAAGTAAAAATGTAAAAATGTTTAAGTTGTTTTTCTTTTAAGTAAAAAGTTAGTGTATGGTAAAGTAAAAAAAACAAGTGAGTGGTTAAAAGTTAAAAAACAATTAAATGCATCTCACACAAGATCAATCAACACAATTCAAGCACAAAAATATGCACAAAATGGAGCTCTAGGCCGAAACCATGTCAAGAACAAATCATCAATTTATTTCATGCTAAAACTCATAATCAACACATAGAACAAATCATGCAAATCAAGCACATCATGCATTTTATTTACATAAATCAAGGAGTGAGAAAAACAACAACAAGCCTAAATCTTAGAGATCTAAAGCCTAATCCTCATCCTCATGAATCAAGCTAAATCTCAACTTGCAAGTTATGACATGAACAAAGGAATGCATATAATCACATGAAAAATTTTATTTATGCAAGAATGACAAAATGAGCATGAAAAAAAAAATGCAAGAATATGGTTGAAAACACAAGAAACCTCTCCTCAAGGCCAAGGGTTCACTTCAAACACCCAAGGCTCCCAATGTCCTTGACATAGTGTTTGAAATGAACCCTCTAAGCCTCTTGGAGAGGATAGAGGAGTAGAAGAGAGATTTACATGGTGATAGTTAAAGAGAATGCAAAAGATAAGAAGTTTACCTCTAAAACTAGCTAGGAAAAGGAGAAAAATGCAAGATGAAGCAAAATAACTTGATGAACAGCCCCTATCTCCACGCCAAACACCTTTTCTTGGAAGGATCTTGATGGAACTTGAGAGATTATAGAAGTTTTGAAGGAGGTTTAGTGCTAGGATCAAAAGTAGTGAAGGTTTAGTGATGAAAAATGAAGAAAATGGAGGAGAGAAAGGGGGAGAGGGCTGCGGCTGAAGCTAGAGGGAGGAGAGGAGTGTCTTGTGCTAAGGTAAAAATGAGAGTGTGTATATGTGAGGTCTCCTATTTTTGGGTTTTATATGAAGTGAAAATTTAAGGGTATTTGTGACAATGCATCTCTTGTAAACCACTAGGATTTGAGAAAGGAATTGAATCAATGGTCAAGATGCATTATCACATGGATTAAGGGCAATAAAATGAAGAGAGAGAGGGCTGGGTGTGCAGCATAAGGAGGGTGGTGAAGGATAAGCTCATTGACAAAAATGTATTTTTCTACAAAGCTTATTACACAAGTGCCATTTTGATTCAAATGAAAGGTGAAGATTGATTTTCACATTTGAATGAATGGCCATGATTTAATACAATTTGCAAACAATAAAAATAAATGAAAATGGGGTAATCATGGCTGTTATTTCGCAGCTAAGGGAGTGGGAGAGTGAGTGGAATTGCAAATTGTACTTTTGTTCTTATCCTTAATTCAAAAGAGTGTAGAATATTCCCTTCTAGATCATTCTTCCTAATTCATGCCATTTTGGGCCATATCCTATGATTCAATGATTGGGCTCTGAATTTTATGATCTCACCAATCCCAAAATTGATTTATTTACCCCACCTCAAAGGAAAAGACCATTTTACCCTTCTATCCAAAAACTAGGTTTTTAGGCACCAAGGTTTAATATTTATGCCCAAAAATATTCACAATGGAGCACAAATATTCCTTAAATAAATCATTGATGATTATTCAAGGATTTGGGACAAAATACCGCTTTTATTGTGAAATGACCAAAATGCCCTTTCACTCTAAAAACCCTAGCTTTTGCCTGAAACACACTTCCACTTCAAAAATGATTTTTTCACCCTAGGAGTGACCTCTAGTACCTCAAAAATGCATGTTGAATGACTTGTTCTGAGAAATTGTCCCTTATTTGAAAAATGACCAAAATACCCTTTTGCACTGAAAAACCCTAATTTGTCTAAGAAGTGCATTCCAACTCCAAAAATGATTTTAGAAGCTTTGAAATGACTTTTAGAACTCTAAATGCAATGCATGATGTTTTTTTACTTTTTAATTTACTTATTTTTAGGGAAAATTAGGGTTTTGACCTAAGCCGGACAAAATTGGGGTATGACAGTTTACAGTAATCCAAAAATAGTTCACAGCAGCGGAAAAAAAAAATTAGTTCAACACACTCAATACATAGTTTAATTCAGTTTAATCCATGACATAAGATAATAAATACTAAAACCCAAATCCCCGGTGTTACTAGATCAGAGCTGACACGTAATCCCAATGGAGCCTAGACCTCCTCACTTAGTATCACCTGCATGTCGCCACGAGAGCAGGCAACATAAAATGCTAGGGTGAGTTGTAACGCCCCAAAAATAATTCGAGTGTTTATTTAATTAATTTAATTAAGTGGTGTTTGGTGGGTTGTATTAAAATAATAATAGGGTGTTTGATTTAAATGAGGAATAGTGGATAGTAAAGAAGTGAGTGGCAATTAATTAAAAGAGGGGGTGGTGTTAATAATTAATTTAGTGATAGAAAGAGGCCCAGGACCCAAGGGCCCAAGGTTAGGCGCATGAGTGATGGGGTTTTGCCTAGGGTTGGCTCATTTTATGCATTTGAGAGAAAAAGAAGAGAAAAAGAAAGAAGGGTGCTTATTTGTGAGAAAGAGAGAAGCGCAGGAAGGAAAGAAAGAAGAAAAGGGAAGGAGATCGCGAAGAGAAGAGGAAGGAAGAAGAGAAGCTGGGTTCGTGGGTTGTTGTGGTTTAAAGCACGTGCTTTCATTCGTCCTCTCACAGAGCTTACGTTTAAGAGGTAAGGGTGAGCGTTTCATTTAACATAATTGGGTATATGATGGGTGTTGGGGGTTTCTTGGCGTTGTTTGAGGATTGTTGATGATTTTGATGAGGTTTGATGATTTACGATGTTGTTTGATAATTTTTGATGATGTTGATGATTTTGATGAGGTTTGATGATTTTCGATGTTGTTTGATAATTTTTGATGATGTTGATGATTTTGATGAGGTTTGATGATTTCGATGTTGCTTGATAATTTTTGATGATGTTGATGATTTTGATGAGGTTTGATGATTTCGATGTTGCTTGATAATTTTTGTTGATGTTGATGATTTGATGGGGTTTGATGAAATCGATGATCTTTCATTAATGATGACGTGGAAATGAAAATGTTGTGAGAATAATTTTAGGTGAGGAATCGATTAGTAGCTTGAGTGATATAGGTGAGGAATCGATTATTAGCTTGAATGACATAGGGAAGAATCGATTGTTGGCTTTCCAAAAGAGATAGGAATCGATTCTTTGCTTCAAAACAAGATCGGACAATCGATTGTTGGCTTTCCAAAAGAGATACGAATCGATTCTTTGCTTCAAAACAAGATAGGACAATCGATTGTTGGCTTTCCAATAGAGATAGGAATCGATTCTTTGCTTCTAAAACATATAGAAGGAATCGATTGCTTGCTTCTAAAACATATAGAAGGAATCAATTGCTTGCTTTTAAAACATATAGAAGGAATCGATTGCTTGCTTTTAAAACATATAGAAGGAATCGATTGCTTGCTTTCAAATTATAGAGGAATTGATTGCTTGCTTTCAAATATAGGGTCCAAATCGATTTCCTACTTTCAAATAGGAGATCACTTGTTTCTTCACGTTTTTGAAAAATTCATATCTTGAGAACCGGGAACCCGATTGAGGTGTTCTAAGATGCGTTGGAAAGCTTATTCAGAAGCCTAACTGAATATTCTATTTTTAAGGCAAAATACACCGTTTATTGTTGCTGTATTTATTAAGTAAAAGGTGCTGTTTATGAAAATGTGATTGTTATGTTTATTTTTCGCAAGAGGTTATACTACTAGTGTACTCCTTGACTATGGCTAGATTGTGGTTTACCACTAAGGCCAGAATTTCTTTCATCGGTGTATTTACAAGGGCATCGAGAACCTTGCAAATGTGGCCAATGCCTTTTGCAAGTGGTACCCGATTACTGAGTAATCCCATAGTCAATCAGTTTACTATTTTATAATCCACCAAGCTAAAAGATAACTGTAATGTATATATATGCTTATGATGACGTGACTATATGATGTTGATGAATGTGTCGGTTCATGCTATGAGTGATTTTGATGATGTGTATTTAAGATTGTGATGTGAATGGCGAATGCACTCTACGAGTGTTTTATGATGATGTGTTACTTAATGATTGTGATGTGAATGATTTAATACACTCTACTACGAGTGTTTTATGATGACATGCCTTGAGTGGTTATTTCTTTTATGATGATGATGGTGAGTACTCCGGGTGAGTTTTTGGTGGAATGCACATGTGTATATAGAATCTCATGGCATGTGCATACTATGACTAATATTGATGATGTTATGCCTTGAGTGGTTTTTCTTCTATAATGAAGATATGCCTTGAGTGGTTTTTCTTCTATAATGAAGATATGCCTTGAGTGGTTTTTCTTCTATAATGAAGGTATGCCTTGAGTGGTTTTTAAAGATGATATGGTACCATCATGCATTATGCCACAGTGGGGTTGCACTTTCATACATCATTATAAGCGTGAATTGTCTTTATTGCGATTGGGTTTGTTGTTGTGTGACCGTGAATTGGTGATGTTGATGATACCCCGTGATTGTGCGCTCTCATCTCTCTATTATGTATTTGATTATGTTCCATTGAAATTCTCACCCCCTTGACTTGGAATGTTGCTCTATTGTGGCAACGCTGCAGTACCATGAGTGAAGGACTTGCTTTGCCTTATTCTTTTAGTTTTGGGATGTAGTGTTGTGTCGCTCTCGATCATTGTAACACCTAGGGCGAGAGTGGAGTTGGATAATGTGTTTAATAGTTGTATACTTGATTTTTATTGTTACATTGAGACGTGTTTGAGAGTATTTGGTGAGTTGGTGTTTATGCCACTACGATTGTGTTTTATGAGGATGGGATTTGCCCTAACTGATGTTTGATTGCACAAATTTGAAGAGTGCATATTTGATGAGTTTTTAAGGAAGCTGTAGCATTTCTTTTCTATCAATTAAAACAATTTTTATTTTTGAAAAAGAATTACTTTGATAAATGACACGTAATATAAGGGTAGAAAAGGGGTGTTATTTTAGTGGTATCAGAGCAGTTCGGTCTGTCCGGCCGAGTAGTCCAGTTGTAGTGTCTTTTGTGGCTCGGTCCTAACCGGACTGTATGTGTGTTCCAGTGTGCTTTGGATGCATGGACTCTGAGTAGAGTTGCATGCCTTGCTTATAATTTGATGTTGGCTGTTGTTATTATTAATATTACTATTATTATTATTATTTCTAATTTCTTGATTTGTCTTATGTGGCTTTTAAATCTAATAATGAAAATGTGCGATGAGACTTTTGTGCACTCCTATTACTTGATTCAAGGTCTTTGTAGTGGATTAGCATGAATATGAAATTGTTTTGCATAAGTAGAATATTTGAAATTGTTCTATCTTTTACAATTTACACTATACTAAGTATATGCAAATAGAGCTAATATTTTAATTAGTCTTGTGAATTTTTGGTGGGTTACTAAATTATATATTGCATGCGTAAGTGTATATGAATGGTGTTTGTATCTTCTAATGAGTCTAGAACTCTTATAGGAATTTACTAGAAATGAACTTGATATATCGAACTAGAGTGAGCTAGGCTTAAAGAGTGTTTGATACTTGTGTCTTAGTTTTGCTCTATGGGGCTTGTTCAATCAAGTGTTTCATGTACATGTTTGGTTCTTTTCTTACGTGTTTGTTTAATCGAGTTGCCTCAACTGAATGTTTGATCTTTAGGTTCTAGGACTATGAGTAAATTAGGAGGAACTACAAGTTAATTATGAGGTTCTATCTAAAAGTTGCTTCCTCGTTTTATATGACGATGTGATTGTTGATTTTTAATTTCTAGATGCTTACATGTCTGTACAAGTTTATGTGTCCTTCTACGTGTAGTCGTGATGGTAGGAGTTGTCTTAAATGCTAATTTAATTTTGTGTCTTCTTGAACCTTTGGTAGTGGTTGTGCTTAGAAAGGTGAAGTAAATAGTTATGCGACTTACGAGTCAGAATCCATACCTTGAGTTAAGAGTTTCGAGAAAATAGTCAAACCACGCCTTGTGTAAAATCTTTTGATAGAACATGATTTTATTCCGTGCTAATTGATGCTCTTTGATTAAGTGTTTTATGAAATTGGCGTGTAAAATAATTTTAAAGCGGTGCAATGTCTTGATAACCATAAATGACCGATTCCTTGTTAGATGCTATGACCATTGATTTCATTTGGTTTTCCTTCGAGTGCATTAAGATGTAATGGTTTCCTTGTTGTACATGATAACGAGCAAGTTTTTGTTAATGTCTAAAGATATTGGTGTATTGTAAATCTTTGCGGTTTTTATAAGAAAATGTGCTACTATTTTTATAAGAAAAATACCTTCTTTGTTTTTGTAAAGAATAAATGTTGTTTTTTTTTTTTTGCAACTTAATGTCTTTGTTTTCGTGTTGTATTATTGTTGTTTTATAATAGAACATGTTGCTTTTCTTTTGAAAATAGTAGTGTTGTTTCGCACTAGAATATGTTGCTATCTTCTCAGGAAATAAATGGTGCCGTTTTTATGTTGTGATGTTCTTTGTAAAGCCGTTGTCCTTATGTTGTTTAAGTTGTCGTTTTTGTGTTGTAAATGTCTTTGTTTACTTATGGGTGACGTGTTGTCATGTGGTTGATTTTATGATAGGATGAGTTGAATTTGAATTGGGTGATTTGGTGAAGTTAGGATCGATCTTTCATATATATATGGATGAGAGCATGTGACCGAGTAATTTGAAATTGACTTAAGGTGTGATGTGTGGTGTGTTTTGGTTTAAATTGGGTGTCGAGACTTAAGTGGTGATTGCCTTGTATGTTCATAATTGTTGGAAGGACACCATGAGAGTGAAAAAAAAAAAAATCTTTCTTTGTATCACATAAAAATGTTCTGCTTTTTCACAAAAAGATGTTCTTTGTTTCCATAAAAATACGTTGATGTCTTATAAAGAAGGAGTTGCTGTTTTGATGTTGAAAAAGTGTTGTTTTTAGTAGCGTATATGCTCTTGTCCTAGCGCATATATGCTGCTGTTTTTGAAATTGTTATACGCCCATATGCCCTGCTTTTTCACTTGGTTTCTTCTTTGTTTTGTGACTTAATGATGCCGTTTTTGAACCGAATATTCTCACTGCTTTTTTATAAATAAAAGGGTGCGGTAATGTTGTCCTTTTTAATAAAAAAGGTGTTGTTTTTATTATTGTCTTGCAATTTAAATGTGAAGTTTTTCCACTTTAAAAGGTGATGCTACAACACGGGATATTTATGAAGTGATTTATCCGAGAGTTGATGTTGAATTCATGTTGTATGATGATAAGAGTATGTGATCGAGTGATTGAGATATGAGTCATGGGTGATGCCATTTTTGATTGAGATATGAATTATGGTGTGATACAATTTAATTATGAAATGTTATAAAGATTGTTTTCTTGAATTGCATGACGATGCGAGTGTTGACTAGTAAATTCTAGATGCTTATGTGTGTTGTAAATGCTTATGCGTTCTTCTATGTGTAGTCCTTGAGGGTAGGAATTTGCTTATACCTTATTTTAGTGGTGTGTCATTCTTGATCCTTTGGTGGAGATTTATGCTTAGAATGAAAGTACACAGTTATGTGACATAAGAGATGGAGTCAATATGTTAAGTTGAGACTCATGAGGAGGAGGAGTAAAAGCAAACTTTAGTGTTTCACGGATCAAGAATAGAACCTTGAGAGGGTTGTAAGCGGGTGTACCGAGGTTAAAATTAGGATTTAAATCATGTAAACTTTCAAGAGATTAAGTGTGAACTAGATTCATCTTGTTGTTGGGATTAGCGTGATTTTCGAGGACGAAAATATTCTAAGTGGGGAGAGTTGTAACGCCCCAAAAATAATTCGAGTGTTTATTTAATTAATTTAATTAAGTGGTGTTTGGTGGGTTGTATTAAAATAATAATAGGGTGTTTGATTTAAATGAGGAATAGTGGATAGTAAAGAAGTGAGTGGCAATTAATTAAAAGAGGGGTGGTGTTAATAATTAATTTAGTGATAGAAAGAGGCCCAGGACCCAAGGGCCCAAGGTTAGCGCATGAGTGATGGGGTTTTGCCTAGGGTTGGCTCATTTTATGCATTTGAGAGAAAAAGAAGAGAAAAAGAAAGAAGGGTGCGCTGTGAGAGAAGAGAGAAGCGCAAAGGAAAGAAAGAAGAAAAGGGAAGGAGATCGCGAAGAGAAGAGGAAGGAAGAAGAGAAATTTGGGTTCGTGGGTTGTTGTGGTTTAAATGCGTGCTTTCATTCGTCCTCTCACGAGCTTACGTTTAAGAGGTAAGGGTGAGCGTTTCATTTAACATAATTGGGTATATGATGGGTGTTGGGGGTTTCTTTGACGTTGTTTGAGGATTGTTGATGATTTTGATGAGGTTTGATGATTTCGATGTTGTTTGATAATTTTTGATGATGTTGATGATTTTGATGAGGTTTGATGATTTCGATGTTGTTTGATAATTTTTGATGATGTTGATGATTTTGATGAGGTTTGATGATTTACGATGTTGCTTGATAATTTTTGATGATGTTGATGATTTTGATGAGGTTTGATGATTTCGATGTTGCTTGATAAGTTTTGTTGATGTTGATGATTTGATGGGGTTTGATGAAATCGATGATCTTCATTAATGATGCGTGGAAATGAAAATGTTGTGAGAATAATTTTAGGTGAGGAATCGATTAGTAGCTTGAGTGATATAGGTGAGGAATCGATTATTAGCTTGAATGACATAGGGAAGAATCGATTGTTGGCTTTCCAAAAGAGATAGGAATCGATTCTTTGCTTCAAAACAAGATAGGACAATCGATTGTTGGCTTTCCAAAAGAGATAGGAATCGATTCTTTGCTTCAAAACAAGATAGGACAATCGATTGTTGGCTTTCCAAAAGAGATAGGAATCGATTCTTTGCTTCTAAAACATATAGAAGGAATCGATTGCTTGCTTCTAAAACATATAGAAGGAATCGATTGCTTGCTTTTAAAACATATAGAAGGAATCGATTGCTTGCTTTTAAAACATATAGAAGGAATCGATTGCTTGCTTTCAAATTATAGAGGAATCGATTGCTTGCTTTCAAATATAGGGTCCAAATCGATTTCCTACTTTCAAATAGGAGATCCTGTTTCTTCACATTTTGAAAAATTCATATCTTGAGAACAGGAACCCGATTGAGGTGTTCTAAGATGCGTTGGAAAGCTTATTCAGAAGCCTAACTGAATATTCTATTTTTAAGGCAAAATACACCGTTTATTGTTGCTGTATTTATTAAGTAAAAGGTGCTGTTTATGAAAATGTGATTGTTATGTTTATTTTCTTTGCAAGAGGTTATACTACTAGTGTACTCCTTGACTATGGCTAGATTGTGGTTTACCACTAAGGCCGAAATTTCTTTCTTCGGTGTATTTACAAAGGGCATCATGAGAACCTTGCAAATGTGGCCAATGCCTTTTGCAAGTGGTACCAGTTACCTGAGTAATCCCATAGTCAATCAGTTTACTATTTTATAATCCACCAAGCTAAAAGATAACTGTAATGTATATATATGCTTATGATGACGTGACTATATGATGTTGATGAATGTGTCGGTTCATGCTATGAGTGATTTTGATGATGTGTATTTAAGATTGTGATGTGAATGACGAATGCACTCTACGAGTGTTTTATGATGATGTGTTACTTGATCGTACCTTGACCAATAGAAGGACCTGGGTCATTGAGGACCTGGGTCGTAGAGGACCTGGCTGGAACCAGGGGTCTTAATTGATCGTACCTTGACCAATAGAAGGACCTGGGTCATTGAGGACTGGGTCGTTGAGGACTGGGTGGAACCGAGGGTCTTCGCCGCATACGGAAGGACTGGCCCGGTTGGAAGGACTTGTGAGGAAGGACTGGCATGGGCGTTGAGGAAGGACTCGGCTCGGATGTTGAGGACCTAACTCTTGTCGTTGAGGACCGGGCCTGGAACCGGGGTCTTGGCCGCGACGCTGGTGGTACCGCAATGACACTCCGGACGCCAAGTCGGTGGTGTGCTCTCGGCGAGATTCACAAGGTAGGAAAACGTGCTGATTCTCGGGATTTGTGCCGCTTTTATAGTGGCACAGGCGCTCCCGCCATATCTTGTGGAGCACGCCAAGTTGGGCCGTGTTGGGCCTATTAAACTCGCATTGGGCCTTGAGCCCACTCCGAACAGCTTGCCCCCCGAGCCTAGGTCGCCACGCGGCGAGCCGAGGCGAACCGCCTGCCGTGTTGTGTTGTAGCGGCGGGTTGCATTGCGCAATCGGTCTCCATCTCTTGAAGTGTGTGGTTGCTACCACGCTAAGTAGGCGGGTGGTCGCGCCCGCCGAGGTGTGGACGTTGCCCGCGCTAGAGGTGTGGTCGCCGCCACCGAGTGCATGTGCTCGTTGTAGTCGGTCTCTTCCGGCCGTATTCGGCAGTCAATGCTCGTTATTGGGTCATTGCTCGACCTCGGTCATTCGATGACACTGATGGTTGTGCCAACTCGGTGGCACTCGATGTTGACCGCTCGGGGCCTACTGTTTGTGGGTCCTTCGACCGCTGGGCCATTTCGATGGCACTCGATTGTAGACCGCTCGGGGCCTACTCTGTTTGTGGGTCCTTTTGACCCTTGGGCCATTTCGATGGCACTCGATTGTAGACCGCTCGGGGCCTACACTTGTTGGTGGGTCCTTCTGACCCTTGGGCCATTTCGATGGCGCTCGATTGTAGACCGCTCGGGGCCTACACTGTTTGTGGGTCCTTCTGACCCTTGGGCCATTTCGATGGCACTCGATTGTAGACCGCTCGAGGCCTACACTTGTTGGTGGGTCCTTCTGACCCTTGGGCCATTTCGATGGCGCTCTATTGTAGACCGCTCGGGGCCTACACTTGTTGGTGGGTCCTCGCCGACCCTGGGCCATTTCGATGGCGCTCGTTGTAGACCGCTCGGGGCCTACGTTCTTCGTTTTAAGCGGGCGCCCTAATTGGATGACCCGAAAGGGGTGTAGAACGTCTGAATATAACTTGAGTTTAACATGAAAGCTGTAGCACTGCTTCTCAGCTTTCCAACGCATGCTCACACGCCCCATCGGATGAACGTGGACGAAGTTATGGTCTCCGTCATCGACAGACCTTTTGGGTCGCTCACGGGCGACCAGCTTTTGGACGCCCCACTTTGGGCGAGCAGAAACGGGTGGAAAACGCCCGAATTGGATTTTGACTTCAACATGAAAGCTGTAGATCTACTTCTCGGCTTTCCAACGCATGCTCACACGCCCCCATCGGATGAACGTGAACGAAGTTATGGTCTCCGTACTGGACAGACCTTTTGGGTCGCTCACGGGCGACCAGCTTTTGGACGCCCCACTTTGGGCGAGCAGAAACGGGTGGAAGACGACCGAATTGGATTTTGACTTCAACAGGAAAGCTGTAGATCTACTTCTCGGCTTTCCAACGCATGCTCACACGCCCCCATCGGATGAACGTGAACGAAGTTATGGTCTCCGTACTGGACAGACCTTTTGGGTCGCTCATGGGCGACCAGCTTTTGGGCGCCCCATTTTGGGTCGTCTAACATCTTAGGTCGCTCAACAAGCATGGTTGTAATGATGTCTGGGGCGGTCTTCCGCGTCTAGCCATAGTTGAAGTAGGATAGCGCTCGGGCCTCCCACTATGGTCGCCAATTGATCGTACCTTGACCAATAGAAGGACCTGGGTCATTGAGGACCTGGGTCGTAGAGGACCTGGCTGGAACCAGGGGTCTTAATTGATCGTACCTTGACCAATAGAAGGACCTGGGTCATTGAGGACTGGGTCGTTGAGGACTGGCCGGAACTGTGGGTCTTAATTGATCGTACCTTGACCGATAGAAGGACACAGGTCATTGAGGACTGGGTCGTAGAGGACTCGGGCTGGAACGGGGGTCTTAATTGATCGTACCTTGACCAATAGAAGGACACGGGTCATTGAGGACTGGGTCGTTGAGGACCCATTTGGAACCAGGGTCTTGGCCGCGCCACGGAAGGACTCGGCTTTGTTGGAAGGACTTGTGAGGAAGGACCGGCATGGACGTTGAGGAAGGACTCGCGCTCGATGTTGAGGACCTAACTTTCGGTCGTTGAGGACTGGGCTGGAACCGGGGTCTTGGCGCACGCGGGTGGTACCGCAATGACACTCCGGACGCCAAGTCGGTGGTGTGCTCTCGGGCGAGATTCACAAGGTAGGAAAACGACTGATTCTCGGGATTTGTCCGCTTTTATAGTAGTGGCACAGCGCCCGCCATATCTTGTGGAGCACGCCAAGTTGGGCCGTGTTGGGCCTATTAAAACATGATTGGGCCTTGAGCCCACTCCGAACATTACTTAATGATTGTGATGTGAATGGCGAATACACACTCTACGAGTGTTTTATGATGACATGCCTTGAGTGGTTATTTCTTTTATGATGATGATGGTGAGTACTCCGGTGAGTTTTTGGTGGAATGCACATGTGTATATAGAATCTCATGGCATGTGCATACTATGACTAATATTGATGATGTTATGCCTTGAGTGGTTTTTCTTCTATAATGAAGATATGCCTTGAGTGGTTTTTCTTCTATAATGAAGATATGCCTTGAGTGGTTTTTCTTCTATAATGAAGGTATGCCTTGAGTGGTTTTTAAAGATGATATGGTACCATCATGCATTATGCCCCAGTGGGGTTGCACTTTCATACATCATTATAAGCGTGAATTGTCTTTGCTTTGCGATTGGAGCATTTGTTGTTGTGTGACCGTGAATTGGTGATGTTGATGATACCACCGTGATTGTCCGCTCTCATCTCTATTATGTATTTGATTATGTTCCATTGAAATTCTCACCCCTTGACTTGGAATGTTGCTCTATGTGGCAACGCCTGCAGTACCCGCGAGTGAAGGACTTCTTTGCCTTATTCTTTTAGTTTTGGGATGTAGTGTTGTGTCGCTTCGACATCTTTGTAACACTAGGGCGAGAGTGGAGTTGAATAATGTGTTTAATAGTTGTATACTGATTTTTATTGTTACATTGAGACGTGTTTGAGATTATTTGGTGAGTTGGTGTTTATGCCACTACGATTGTGTTTTATGAGGATGGGATTTGCCCTAACTGATGTTTGATTGCACAAATTTGAAGAGTGCATATTTGATGAGTTTTTAAGGAAGTCAGTAGCATTTCTTTTCTATCAATTAAAACAATTTTTATTTTTGAAAAAGAATTACTCTGATAAATGACACGTAATATAAGGGTAGAAAAGGGGTGTTACATGAGTCTCTTTACATAAATAATAACAAGTAAGACAAGCATTATAAAGCGAGAAAAGCATCTAGCAAGTAATAACCCTTCACAATCAAGACATTTACCATTTCAAGTATATTACTAGAACAACCATCACCAATTAATTAAGTATCAACAGGCATTCCATGAATGTATGAGTTTATGCATGTATGTAATATGCATGTGGATCCATCACTCTTCGCTTTTTGCCCAATGGGCACTCTTCGCTTTGGCTGAAGCCCTCTTCGCTTTTGGCGAAGCCTCTTCGCTTATGCATATGCTTTATGCGACACTATGACAATGCAACATACACAATCAATTACCACCACATTCATTGTCACATCACTCAAAACATCACCACAACACAACTCGTCACTTTTGGCCGAGGCCCTCTTCGCTTTTTAACTCTTCGCTTTGGCCGAAGCCCACATCAATTATTAACCCACCACTTTGTCATCACCTCACCACCACAACTTATTTATTAAATTAAATCTCACACCCACGATTAAATCCCGCCTAAGGACCAAGTCACATCAAGGACTAAACCGACACCCACAAGGACTAAACAGTCACCTAAGGGACTAAACAGTCACATAGGGACCAAAACAACATTTTTGAAGGACCAATAGTGCATAGGGACCAAAATAGTATTTTTAAGGACTAAAAAGTTCAGAGGGACCAAAACAGTATTTTCGACACTTTGGGCAACATTGGCAACAAGTGCTGGATTCCTACAGCAGTACTCCTACTTCGGCGTCTTATTTAAAATACCAAACGACACCGAAAAATTACAAAAGACCACTCATTGGAAAGCCCTCTGAGTGTAGTTTCTACCTATGATTTTAGTTTCTCAAAATCAGTGTCCAGTTGTTACAGTTTTTCAAAACACTACGCTGAGGTGCCAAAATCGGACTAACGTTTTACCCAACTTGCAACCAAATTTTCTTTCTCATTTCTTAATGAAATTCGGTGAAATCGGTGCCTATTTCGTAGAGAATTAAGTCTATTTTTCAATGAAATAAGAATCATTAAAAACGGAGTTCAATTGAGCACACAAAACCTGCAAAAACTGAACCTACTCCCAGTTTGACTCCAGAAAATTGACCTAACTTTAGAGACTCATAACTGGAGCTACACAACTCCGAATTTAACGAAACCAGTGCCAAAACGACCGGTCTTAAGTCTATTTTCAAAAACAATTAGCCACATAATTTTTGGATCAACTAAACATTACCAGTTTGAGAAAACCGAAACAGTGTCCAGAAAATACACAAAAACCATAAACAAGAAAGACTCGTCATCAACCCCCAATAAATTCAACAACACTTAAAACACCATTTAATCCAACAAATACATGAGCATCAATTTAATTTCCACAACACTTAGGCATTTAATCAACATCATTAAATCCACATATTCTCATATTTCATCACATTGGAACATTTTATCAAACACATGGCATGCATATTTAACAACTCATATATTTCCAACATCAAGCATCATCAAATTAATTACAAATACAACAACAAACATGTAATCAACACAAAACTCAACCAATCAAACTATTCCTAGAGCTATTCCACACATAACACATATCTTACAACTTATTATAAATGTAAATGAAAGTCCCCTAACCTCCAAAATTGAAGAATCCAAGTACTCTCCCTTCAACAACACAAAAACCACCAAAATAGCTTCCCCAATATTTGAGCTCCAAAGCCCCATCCATGGTAAAAGGAAAATGGGAAGGAATTAGTGTAGGAAACTTATACTAAATGGTAGAGGAAGAAATATGGAGTGGATTGGTACCAAAAACACTTACCCAAAACAAGAAGAAGAAATTTCTCTCCTCCCCTTAGATGTTCAGCAGTACGCCTCCTCTACTCCCTCCCTCTCTTCTATTTTTTGTTCTTTTCTTTGTTCTAAAGAAATGGAACCCTTCCCCTAACTTAAGTTATGAATTTGGGCCTATTGGGTGGGCTTGGGCCCCTTATCTACATCCCTTAAGTACTTCACACATCCTCCCAAAATAAATAAAATACTCTCCATTTATTTACTACACCCCACCTTGAATTAATTACTTACCCTATATTTATTTTAATATAGCCAACTAAAATACTACTTAATTAAATTAGTCAAATAATCGCTTATTTAAATTAATTAAATAATCACCTAATTAAATTAGTTAAATACTCACCTAATTAATTTTAGGCGTTACAGTGTTCGACTGCGCAAAAGGTGAGATTTGGTACCCACATGCTGGCCGAGGAGGCAGATGACTGGTGGCTTGAAAATCTTCAAAGGTTGGAGATTCTTTCAAGGAGAAATCACACAGGATATTTTCAAGAGGAGTTCCTGATGAAGTATTATCTCGACGATGTCGGGCGGAAAGAAAGAAATGGAATTCTTAGAGTGAAGGGGAATAAGACGAGAGGCGAGCACGCGCCAAGTTCACCGAGTTGGTGAAATTCTACCCCCATTACACTGGAGCTACTGCTGAGTTCTCCAAGTGTATTAAGTTTGAGAATGGTTTAAGGCCCGACATCAAGCAGGCCATTGGGTATCAGCAGATAAGGGTGTTTGCTCACCGGTGAATACCGCAGAATCTTCGAGGAAGACAAGGTGGTCGCGACTACCACCTATAAAGTCGAAAGGAGAAGCGAATTCTCGCATCGTGCTAAGCCTTACGAGGGTTCTCGTGGAAAGGGTAAAGGAAAGTGGAAAGCTGGTTGGGCCAAGGCGTCAAGTGGGGGAGATGCTCCTCCGAGTATAGTGTGTTTCAAATGTGGAAAACCCGGTCACAAAAGCTTTGTTGCTGGTCGTTAAGTGTTTTAAGTGTGGCGAGGAGGCCACAAGGCTCTGCATCGTGAGAGGAAGGATATAGTTTGCTACAAATGTGGGGAGGCGGGGCATATTAGTTCAAGGTGTCCCAAGTAGAAGAAAGAAAAGAATGTTGGTAAGGTGTTCGCGCTTAGCCGGGTCCGAGGTGGTGAATGAGATAAAAGGTACGTGTTTTATAAATGGAATTCCTTTGGTTGCAATCGTGGACACTGTGGTGCCACGCACTCTTTTATTTCTGCATTGTGTGCTAAAAGATTGGATTTAGTTTTGTCTACTATGGTGAGGGAGATGGTTATTGGCACTCCGGCAAAGGGGTCAATGACTACCTCTCGTTTCTTTGAAGTGTCCTCTGTTAGCCTTTGGCGAGAGACTTCGTAGTTAATTTAATCATGCGCCTTTGGAAGCGGATGGACGCTATCTCGGTATTGATCGGTTAGTGGCTAACCGAGTTCATATCAATTGCGCTAGTAGGTCACTAAGTTTCCTTTCTTCCGAGGTGGAAGAATCTATTCTGATGTATGCCGAGCAGCTGTGCGCAGGGTAATGAAGGAAGGGGCTACGTTGTTTGCGTTGAGTGTGACGATGTCTGAAGAGAGCCGAGCTAAAATTGATGAAGTGCCAGTGGTGCGAGAGTTTGCAGAAGTGTTTCGCGAGATTCCCGAGGTTCCACCGAGAAGAAGAGGTCGAGTTCAACATTGAGTTAGTACCGGGAACTAGGCGGTGTCTATGGCACCTTATAGGATGTCCTGCGGTGAGCTAGCCGAGTTGAAGAAGCGATTGGAAGAGTTCTTGGAGAAAAGGTTCATAAGGCCAAGTGTGTCGCCTTGGGCGCACTGTATTATTGGTGAAAAAGAAGGATGGAAGTATGAGATTATGCGTGGATTACAGACAGTTGAACAAGGTAACAATTAAGAACAAGTACCCACTCCCAAGGATTGATGATTTGATGGACCAACCGGTGGGTGCGCAAGTATTTTCAAAGATTGACTCGAGGTCGTGGTACAATCGGATCAAGGTGAAGGACGAGGACATTCCTAAGACAAAGATTTAGAAACTCGGTATGGGCACTACGAGTATTCGGTGATGCCATTTGGTGTTACTAATGCTCCCGGGTATTCATGGAGTATATGAATCGTATCTTTCATGAATATTTGGATCGGTTTGTGGTAGTGTTCATTGACGACATTTTAGTCTACTCCAAGTCGTAAGAGAGCACGCCGAGCATCCGAGATTGGTATTAGAGGTATTGAAGGATAAGAAGATGTACGCCAAGTTGTCCAAGTGTGAATTTTGGTTGAGGCGTGAATTTCCTAGGTCATGTGATCTCCAGTGAAGGTATAGCGGTTGATCCTTCCAAAGTAGAAGCTGTGTTGCAATGGGAAGCACCCAAGTCGGCCACCGAGGTGAGAAGTTTTCGGGTTTATTTGGGTATTACTGAGAAGGTTCATTGAGGGTTTTCAAGTTGGCGTTGCCACTAACTCGATTGACTGTAAGGGAAGGCATTTGTGTGGGATGAGACGGTGTGAAGAAAGTTTCCAAGAATTGATGAAGAGATTGACAACGTCATCTGTCCTGACGTTGCCTAATCCAAATGAGCCGTTTGTGGTGTCTTGTGATGCGTCAAAGATGGGTTTGGGGTGTGTCTTTGATGCAAGAAGGTAAGGTAGTTGCTTACGCTTCAAGGCAATTGAAATTCATGAGAAGAACTACCCTACACACGATTTGGAGCTTTCTTTGTAGTGGTGTTTGCATTGAAGATATGGAGGCATTATCTATATGGCTCAAGGTTGAAGTGTTTAGTGACCATAAGAGTTTGCGATGATCTGTTTGATCAAGGAGCCGAATACGATGAGGCGAGGAGATGGTTGGAGCTACTGAAGGACTATGATTTTGGGTTGAACTATCACCCCGGTAAGGCAAATTTGATGGCTGATGCACTAAGTAGGAAATCGTTGCATGCATCAGCAATGATGGTAAAAGAGCTAGAGCTAATTGAGCAATTCAGAGACCTAAGTTTAGTGTGTGAGCTAGCTCCTCAAAGCATTAAGTTGGGAATGCTGAAAATCACAAATGAATTTCTGAGTGACATCAAAGAGGCGCAGAAGCTGGATGTCAAGCTTGTAGACGTGGCAGCAGGTATTGGCCGAGCTGAGAACAAAGATTTTGAGTTGGATGCGCAAGGATTGCTAAGGTATAGAACTCGGATTTGTGTCCCTGATGACGAGGAGATCAAGAGAGCAATCTTAGAAGAGTGTCATAGGAGTAAGCTGAGTATTCATCCAGGTGCGACCAAGATGTATCAAGACCTGAAGGGGTTGTTTTGGTGGCACGGTATGAAGAGTGATGTAGCTCGGTTTGTGTACGCTTATGCAGTCCGTCGAAATCCAAGGTAGAACATCGAAGCCGGCAGGGGTTATACAACCATTGAAGATTCCGAGTGGAAGTGGGACAAGATTGCGATGGACTTTGTAACCGGTTCACGAGTACAAGAAGGAGGTTTGATACCATTTGGGTAGTGGTGGATAGATTGGACGAAGTCGGTTCATTTCATTCCCATCGACATCACCTATCCGATGTCAAGGTTGGCGGAGATATACATCCAAGTGATCGTAAAGTCGCACGGGGTTCCTGAGTATTATTTCGCATGCAGAGACCCAAGGTTTACTTGCACTGCGGGAAGTTTGCAAGACGCGTTGGAGTGAAATTGCGCCGAGCTCGGCATATCACCCACGTGATCGATGGTCATCCGAGAGGACCATCCGATCGTTGGAGGACTTGGCCGAGAGCCCGTGTTCTTGAAAGCAAGGAGGAGCGTGGGATTCAGATCTACCACTAATTGAGTTCACGACAACAACGCTTTTCATTCTAGCATAGTGGATGGCACCCTTTGAGGCATTATATGGGAGGAGGTGCAGGACTCCATTGTGTTGGAGTGAGGCAGAGAAGGTGTGGTACTCGGACCCGAGGTCGTGCGAGAGACCACCAGAAGGTAAAGCAAATTCAAGAGAAAATGAAGGCTTCGCAGAGTAGCGTAAGAGCTACCATGACAAGAGGAGAAAGGATTTGGAGTTTCAAGTAGGTGAGCATGTGTTTCGAGAGTCAATCCGGTGGATGGTGTGGGGTCGAGCTTTGTGGCTAAAGAAGTTGTCCTCGCTTTATTGGTCCATATCGATCCTAGAGAGAGTTGGGAAGGTGGCTTACCGAGTTGCTTTGCCACCTAATCTGTCAAATTTGCATAATGTGTTCCATGTGTCTCGGTGAGGAAATACATTTGCATCTGGCCCCATGTAATTCGGATGGACGACGTGCAAGTAAGTGGAGAACTTGATTGTGGAGACAGTCTTGAGATTAGGATTGAAGACCGAGAAGTGAAGACTTTAAGAGGAAAAGAGATCAAGCTAGTAAAGGTGATTTGGTTTGGGAGTCGGGTGAGAATGCTACTGGGAGTGGAGAGCAAGATGCAGGAAGCCTATCCCGAGTTGTTTGCTTCAGGTAAGATTTCGAGGACGAAATATTCCAAGTGGGGGAGAGTTGTAACACCCCAAATTAGTTCAATTAATTATTTAGTTGAGTTATTTAAGGTTTACAACTTTTTAATTAAGCTAAGTATTAATTAGGAGTTTATTTAATTAGGGGATGCTTAAGTGAAGTGGAGAAGGTGGGCGTAGAGGCCCATGAGCCAATTGAGGCCCATGAGCCATTAGAAGCCCAAGGACTTACATTAAAGGAGAGTGTCGAAGGAAAAGAAGCAAGTTTCACCAAAGAGAATCTAAGAAAAGTCAAAGTGAAGTAAGAGAGAGAAGTTGGTAGGTGAGATCAGTTTTCTAGAGAGAAGGGAGAGCATTTTGGCGTGGAAGAAGCTCAAGCTCAACGGAGACGTGTTCTTTGCGAGTGTTAACCGGAGGAATCGGTGAAGAGAGGGTCGTTTACTCAACCGATCAAGGTTAGGGGCTCTCTTCTCACGTATAATCTCAGTAGTATGATGAGTGTTATGTGTGAGTAGTTGTAGCCGTGTTTTCCGAAATGTGGTTGCATGTGTTTGTGTGTTTTTCTGATGTGATTTCTTAACGCTATGTATAGCTCGTTTCAGTGAGCTTGTGTTGAGATGATGAGGTGATGGTCGTGAATGGGCTTAAGCGAAATGGTTGACTTGGGGTAGTAGAGGTGCATCTACCTACCACTAGTGTAACGAAACTTAAGTGATGATCGTAAGTCAAAACGTAAGTAATGACGCATAGAAGCCGAGATGAGTGATAGAGCACCGGTAACTAAGTGTATGAGTACATAAGACTAGGTATAAGGATAGGTTTGTGCTTGCTGGGGTGTAGAGTAAGTAGGCCGAGATGCTTAGGCCGAGGTAAAGTACTTAGGCTTAGTCTTGAAGTCGCGGAGAACGTGTAGCGTAGTAACCGAGGTGTTATGGCCGTAGACGTAGCGTATATCATACCCAGGTGCACTTGACGAGGTGAGATGCGTCAGGTGAAGTGGAGTGACTAGGAGTCAAGCAGAGTGTAGGCATGCCGAGGTGCCAAGTGTGCCGAGGTGCCAAGTGTGCTGAGGTGCTATAGGTGCCGAGGTGTGGTTTTAACGCCAGTGTAGCGCCGGTTATCGCTGGGCGCGACTGTGAGTGTCGTTTTGGAGTGCCAAGTGCGTGAGGGGTTAAATGGTGTAGTCATTTTAGTCCCTAATTGATGATTTAGTCCTAAGGGACATGGTAGCCCCGTAGTGACCGATTGGTCCACTACTAGGCGCCGAGGTGGTTGATGAGCTGAGGGCGACAGTCTTAGCACTGTGGGCCGATGTAGAGACGTCGGCCTTAGCCCAGAAAATGATATATGTGCGTTGTTTGGCCCTATGGCCATGTGTAGAGGAGTATTACATGATGAAGTCCCTGAGGGGCATTAAATAAACGAACATGGTGAATGCAGAGGACTTCGGTCCTATGGAGAAAGCAGAGGACTTAGGTCCTATTTATGAATAAAAGGCTGCGGTCTAATTGGTGAGTTACTGGAATTATGTTATGATTTAATTAAATAATGTGTATGTTGTGTGATATGCATTGTTCATGGCGTCGCATAAATCATAAGCATAAGGTGATAGCAGAGGACTTCGGTCCTAAGGTGATAGCAGAGGACTTCGGTCCTAAGGTGATAGCAGAAGACTTCGGTCTTAATGGATCCATCATGCATATGCCCTGGAAGTATGGGTCTGCATCATGCATATAACTCATGCACTGTATAAATTGTTATTTGTGTGTTGTGCCGAGGTGTTTATATGTGTTTGCTTAGCATAACGCTTGCCATAAACCTTATTACATGTGTTTAGAGACTCACCCTACTGCTTTTATGTTGCTCTCATGTGGCAACTTGCAGGTATCCCTGAGTAGAGGTCAGTTCTCGCTCAGTGTCGTTGGCGTCGTCATTTTGCTCTGGTAGTGTAACACTGGGGGACGAGTAGTGTAGTAGTCTGTATGTAGGTTATTTTGTGTTGTAAACCTATGTCTTTTGGAACTTGTATTATTTTGACTAAGTTGTAACTAATATCTTGTTACTTGATGAGCTCGGTTCCTTCTAGGCCGAGGTGATGTATGTGCATTACACTACCCGTGTTTTAGCTGCGCAAATGTTTTATTGTTTTGCTTGGTTAAGTTCATGTAGAAAAATGTAGCACTCCTTGAGTGGCTTTTGAAAACTCTGATTTAATTGCTAAGTAGTATTAAAAGTAAGGGGGTGTTACACAAAGTCTCACCTCACCATGGCCGTTTGCCTGGTGGGGAATGGATCTTCTAGGGTCATTCCCACCCGCCCCGGGTCAGTTCAAGTTTTTAATCGTAGCAGTTGACTACTTTACTAAATGGATAGAGGCCGAGCCACTAGCGACCATAACTGCGGCTAAAGTGAGCAAGTTTATCAGTCGAAATGTGTTGGCCCGTTTTGGCGTCCCCCTACAATTGATAACGGACAATGGAACTCAATTTGCAGACAAGAGGTTCGGAGAGATGTTGGCCGGCCTAGGGGTGAAACAGCGTTTCACTTCGGTTGAACATCCACAGACCAACGGCCAAGCCGAGGCGGCCAACAGGGTTATTTTGCGAGGATTGAAGAGAAGGTTGGACGAGGCCAAAGGAAACTGGGTTGAAGAACTACAGTCGGTCCTCTAGGCGTATCGAACGACCCCTAATTCTACAACGGGCGAGTCACCTTTCAGGCTGGTCTATGGGACCGATGCAGTAATCCCAATCGAAATGAGCGAGTTAAATTGGAGGACGACCAATCCACCAACAGCGGCAGAAAACGAGCAAGCCACCAGGGAAGAACTCGATCTGGTAGACGAACTGCGAACCAAGGTGTCTCTCAAGGAACAACTTGTCAAGCAAAAGGTCGCTGCAAGGTACAACTCTCGCGTCCAGAAAAGGGAATTCTCAATCGGCCAACTCATGCTCAGACGGGCAGACGTAGGGAACAAGAACGCCGATGGGGAAGCTTGCCTGGCGGGAAGGACCATATCGCATCATCAGCAAGACGGGAAAAGGAGCCTACGAGCTGGAAACCATGAATGGTGCGACCATACCCAGGACATGGAACGCTGAGAAACTTAGGAAATACTATGTGTAATGCAGAGATGTATTGGCCGACCAAAGATTAAATGAAAACCAGGCGGGCGGTCTTTTTCCCCCCTGGGGTTTTTTACAGAGGCCTGACCTTAGAAAGACTTGTGTTATTTTATTTCATGCATGTATGATGAACGCCGCCGTCATGCGAGTAGCAATAGAGCGACCGATGTGTCACCGAGCTGACATACGGAAAAGCGCCATCGTATGGCCCAATCGAACTCTATCGAATGGCAAAAAGCAAGCCGCTGCGCGTAGCGGCCTGCAAATTTAAACGAACACCGTCGTATGGCCCCATCGAACGCCATCTGTAACGCCCCAAAAATAATCGGTTAATTATTTAACTAATTATAGGGAATTAGCTTGCGGAGAAATATTAGAAATAATAATATGGTATCTAGTTAGATCTAGTGGAGTGGTGTTGACCAATAATTAGGTGGTGAATGTATTTGAAGGGGAGTGTTTATATAATAAGGAGTGGTGGATGTAATTTAATTGAAGGGGGTGATATTGGTAACTCCGGGGTGGTGAGGAATGGCCCAAGAGCCCAAGCCCAAGACTTAGGCTCCTTAGGCGCTAGGGTTAGGAAGGATGTGTCTCATTTGATGAGAAAAGAGGAAAAGAAAAGGAAAGGAACGAATGAGAGAGAGAGAGAGAGCACTGCTACCGAGAAGAAGAAAGGAAGAAGGAGAAGCTTTGTTCGTTTGTGTTGCCGTGGTTTCAGATGCGTGACTTCTTCATCGTTGTTTCGAACAATACAAATTCGAGGTAAGGGTGAGCGCTTTTGGTTTAACATGATTAAGTATATAGTGAAGTTTGTGGGGTTTCAGGATTTGATTTTGTGGTGAAAATGATGATGTTTGATGAATTGATTTTGTGGCTGAAATTGATGATGTTTGATGAATTGATATTTGTTGATGAAATTGATGATGTGTGAGGAATTCATATTGTTGAAGGATTTTGGTGTTGTTTTGATGAATTTGATGTATTGGAAGATTTTGATGAGTGATTTGGTGAATAAAATGTGTTTTGGGGTTGATTTTCCGAATTTTTCGCACAATTTGACGTTTCTGCGATTCGCGCCGCGCTCGCTTTTTGAGTGGCGCTCCAGCGCAAGTGAGCTGCGCAAAGCAACCTCGATGTCTCGCCTAATCGCGCCTCTGTCGCGCTCGACTCGCGCTCCGAGCGCGAGTCACTATTTTTCACTGTTTTTTCTCACCGTTTTCCTCACGCTTTTGAAAAATTGATATCTTGTGAACCGAACCCGATTGAGGTGTTCTAAGATGCGTTGGAAAGCTTATTCAGAGGCCTAACTGAATATTCTATTTTTAAGGCAAAATAAAATGTTTTGTGGTAGCTGTTATACGAATGAAATGCTGCTGTGTGCCTAAAAGTAAAGTGTTGTAATGTTTTTGAAAAAATTGATATCTTGCGTAACCAGAACCCGATTGAGGTGTTCTAAGATGCGTTGGAAAGCTTATTCAGAGGCCTAACTGAATATTCTAATTTTAATGCACAATAAACTGTTTTGTGTTGCCGTTTATACAGATTAAAAATGTGATGTTCCTCTTTTTCCAATGTGGGTGTCTAAGATTAAAAATGAGGTGTTTTCCCGAATTGAAACGTGACGATTCTTAACAAAAACTTTGTAACGCTATTTTTATATTAATGAGTCCCGGTGAAAGGTTATACTACTAGTGTGCTAATTGACTATGGCTAGACCTGTGGTTTACCACTAAGGCCGTAATTTCTTTCATCGTGTATTTACAAGGCATCATCGAGAGTCTTGCAAAGGTGGCCAATGCCTCGCTGCAAGTAGTATCAGTTACCTAAGTAATCCCATAGTCAATCAGTTCACTATTTTATAACACCCTAAGCTAAAAGACAACTAAAATATATATATATATATATATATATATATGCTCAATGATGATGAGAAAAAGTATTATCGTGATGATGTTGCTATATGATTTTGATTTAATATGACGAGTTCATTCTATGAGTGATTATGATGTTGTGATATGACTTGTGATGTTTTGTGACGAATATACTCTAAGAGTATGACTATAATGATGAGGTAACACGAGTTATGATGAATTGTGAAGAATATACTCTATGAGTATAGTTTTAATAATGCTGTTGTGTGATTGTGATGAATTGCGACGAATACACTCTATTAGTGTTTTATGATGATGATGATGATGAGTACTCCAGGTGAGTGTTTGATGAATTGCACATGTGTTCATAGAGTCTCATGGCATGTGCATACTAAGACGAATAGGCTTCGCCTCGGTGTGGATTAATAATAAACTTTTTACTCTTATGACGAATAGGCTTTGGCCTCTTATTATGATTTAGTATGGTACCATCATGCATATGCCCGCGTGTGGGTTGCATTTTCATACATAAGCATGACTGTGAATTGTTGTTGTTTGTGATTTGAGCTGGTGTTGTGTGATTACGATGTGGTGATGATGATGATACTGTGTGATTGCCTGTTCTCATTTCTCTATTATGTACCTGATTATGTTTTATTGAAATTCTCACCCCTTCTGCTTGGAATGTTGCTCTTTTATGGCAACGCCGCAGTAGCCCCGAGTGAAGGTCCCGCCGCCTTCTTTGATAGCCGTTGGGATGTCCGTCGAGTCGCCTCTCGATACATCAGAGCACCTAGGGCGTAGTTTAAGTTTGTTAGTTTATTAATTAACTGATTAATGATTTTATGGTTGATGTGCGACGTGTTTGAGTGGTTTGGCGAGGGATGATTCTTATTCCGCTGTGACGAAAAATTCCTTTTGTTTTGGAGTTTAATTTTTATGACGGTGGTTTTGCTGCACAAACTTTTTAAAGTGCAAATAATGAGGTTTTTTGTTATGACGAGGTAGCATTTCTTTTCTACCAATTAAATTAATATTTTGAAAAGGAAATTACTCTGATAATGACGTGTAATTTGAGGGGTAGAAAAGGGGTGTTACAATAGTGGTATCAGAGCAGTTCGGTCTGTCCGGCCAAGTTGTCTAGTATCGAGTCTAGTTATCTCTCGAGTCTTGGTACTCGTTCTAACCATTGTCTGTGTAGTAAGTGATGTTTCTGCAAGTGTAGGACAAACCGAAAATCGGCGATGGTAAGTGAATAAGTGGGGAGATACCCCGCTGATGATGTGTGTCGATCGTGTTTCCAAGTGTGAACTTAGTGTCTTTTGTGGAACGGTCCTAACCGGACTGTTTGTATGGTTTGTTATGCTTTCCGATGTGTGAACTCTGAGAGGAGTTGCATGCTTTGTTTGTTGTGAATTTAAGGTGAATGGGTGTTTTTGGTATTGTTGTGATTTGATGAATAGGTGTAAAATTGATGAGGAATTGAATACATTGTGATGAGTTGTTGATGTTGATGTTGTCACGTGTAATTTCGTGCCTTGAGGTTTGATTATGATTGAGATTGAATTAAGATGGGGAGTATAATGTGTTATAATTTTTAATAATTAATTTGTATGTTTTGATGGTGTGAATGATACAATGGGTTGAGACGTTTTGGAAAGAAAATTAAATGTTTTGAAAGTATGTATTCTATACATCCCACGGGTGTATAGGCGCCAAATTCTAATTGGGTGTAAACTTCGAGTTCAAGCATATTTTACCGTGCCATCTTTTGCGCTTATGCGCCCAAATTCAATTTTTAATATTTTGGCTCGAGTGGTTTTAATTTTGCACGCGCCATTTTGGAGATGCTCGGTGGGTGTTCTTTGTGGCGCCATTGTGCGCTTTGAGTGTGTGTGTATGTCTTCTTTGCTTTGTTGTTAAAATAAATAGTGTCGCTTTTACAACGTGTAAAGTTGATGTTCGTTTTGAAATAAGGACGTGTTGTTCTTGTATTGTCCAAAACCGTTGTTTTGTGTTTAAAAGTAATAGGAGTCGTTTTTATGTCAGTAAAGGTGTTCTTGGCCCATTGCTTTGTTAGAGACTTGAACTCATTGTTCTCTTAAAAATAAACGTGTTGTTGTTCTACAAAAAGAGGTGTCGTTTTCATGTTGTAAATGTGTTTTCCTTTCACTCGAGTTTGTCATTGCTTTTGGATTGCTCCTACTCATTGCTTGTGCAATTTAATGTTCTTTCGTTCTTAAAGCGAATCTTCTCGCTATTTTTATAACTAAAAGGTGTGGTTTATCGCGGTTTTTATAAGTAAAAAGGAATCAGTATTCCCGAATTAAATGCGCTGTGTACTCAATTTGAGGCGCATGATTTACTCAAACCTCACGAGAATGTTTACTAAAATTCGACGTGCTTTTTCCCCAAAATTAAAGAGTTGATTATATTGTTTAAAGTTGCTGTTTTGTTTTGAAAATAATAGTGTGCTGTTTTTATATTGTTTAAAGATGCCGTTTGGTTTGAGATTAATAGTGTACCGTTTCCATGTTGTTAATGTTGCCGTTTTTGTTTTGTCATCTTATCTGCTGTTTTTTCGCACATTAAAGTGTGCCGCTTTTTCTACAATCTAAAGTGTTGTTTTCTTACAATTGAAAGATCTGTTTCCCTAAATTAAATAGTGTTGTATACCCATATTTAACGAGCTATTTTCTTCCATTTATATGGTGCTGTCTACTTATATCTAGAGTGTTGTTTTCTTCAACTTAACTGTGTTGTTCACTCAAATATAACGTGTTGTTTTCTTAATAAGTTAAAGTGCCGAGTTCTTAAAATTAAAATGATGATTTCTTGAATCAAGTGGTGCCGCTCGTAATTTTTTTTTTTAAAGGGGCTGATTTCTATTTTTCTCTTTTAAGATCAATTATCGTATTTTGAGAGGTTCATTGTCTCGATTTTTTTTTTATGTGTCGTTTGGTACCTACGGACGTAGACTTAGTCCTTTATTGACAAAGGAGTCGCGTAATTAATTGTGATTGATGTGATTGATGTGGTGTGTGCTTCACTTTGGTGAAGTTATGATGTGTTGTTGATGAGTCGGTCCTACGAGAGACCTAGGGGAGGAATGGGAGTTGAGGAACTCTCGATGCAAAGATGTTGTTTTTGGTGTTGTCACTTTCATTGAAGTACATTAATGGGTGTTGCACAAATTTCAAGTGAATAGGTGTTGTAATCGTAACTAAGTTTGATCATAGTTGGGTGAGAACCAAAGAAACGAGAAGAGATGAAGGTTAGATATGGCGAAGCGTATGTGTACGTCGAATGGTATGTGTGTCGAAGTTATACGTGGTGCATAATTTCGAGGTGCAGTGTCGTGCGTAGGTGGTGCGCCTAAGCGTAGTTGTTGAAGTGTGGTGAATATGAGCTTAAGTGTAAATGTATGTAGAAGCTAGTGTGGTTGAAGCATAGAGTGCCTAAGTGCAGCATATGGGTGGCAAGGGGAATGATGGTGAACCGAAGTAGATGTAACCGAGGTAGTTGTAGAGGTGGGTGATGATGAGGTGTAGTTGCCTAAGTAAAGTGTCAAGGTGTTTGAGTAGTTGAGTACAACTTTGATGACCTTCAGATTAGAACATAAAAAAAAAAATGGACAAGGGTATTTGGTCTGAGGCTAGTATACGATAGGTGACGGACAAGGATGGTTAGAGGTGACAAGGAGATTGGGATTGGTTTCGTGAGTCGGAGTAAATTTTCGAGGACGAAAATAATCTAAGTGGGGGAGAGTTGTAACGCCCCAAAAATAATCGGTTAATTATTTAACTAATTAGAGGGAATTAGCTAGCGGAGAAATATTAGAAATAATAATATGGTATCTAGTTAGATCTAGGGAGTGGTGTTGACCAATAATTAGGTGGTGAATGTATTTGAAGGGGAGTGTTTATATAATAAGGAGTGGTGGATGTAATTTAATTGAAGGGGGTGATATTGGTAACTCCGGGGTGGTGAGGAATGGCCCAAGAGCCCAAGCCCAAGACTTAGGCTCCTTAGGCGCTAGGGTTAGGAAGGATGTGTCTCATTTGATGATAAAAGAGGAAAAGAAAAGGAAAGGAACGAATGAGAGAGAGAGAGAGAGAGAGAGCACGGCGCTGAGAAGAAGAAAGGAAGAAGGAGAAGCTTTGTTCGTTGTGTTGCCGTGGTTTCGTACGTGACTTCTTCATCGTTGTTTCCGGAACAATACAAATTCGAGGTAAGGGTGAGCGTTTCGGTTTAACATGATTAAGTATATAGTGGGGTTTGTGGGGTTTGTGGGATTTGATTTTTGTGGCTGAAAATGATGATGTTTGATGAATTGATTTTGTGGCTGAAATTGATGATGTTTGATGAATTGATATTTGTTGATGAAATTGATGATGTGTGAGGAATTCATATTGTTGAAGGATTTTGGTGTTGTTTTGATGAATTTGATGTATTGGAAGATTTTGATGAGTGATTTGGTGAATAAAATGTGTTTTTGGGGTTGATTTTCTGAATTTTCTGCACAATTTGACGTTTCCTCGCGCATTCGCGCCTCGCCGCGCTTTGAGTGGCGCCCAGCGCAAGTGAGCTGGCGCAGAAGAACCCGATGTCCCCGCCTATCGCGCTCGACTCGCGCGCCCCGAGCGAGTCACTATTTTTCACTGTTTTTCACCGCTTTTTCCTCACGCTTTTTGAAAAATTGATATCTTGTGAACCGGGAACCCGATTGAGGTGTTCTAAGATGCGTTGGAAAGCTTATTCAGAGGCCTAACTGAATATTCTATTTTTAAGGCAAAATAAAATGTTTTGTGGTAGCTGTTATACGAATGAAATGCTGCTGTGTGCCTAAAAGTAAAGTTGTTGTAATGTTTTTGAAAAAATTGATATCTTAAGTAACCAGAACCCGATTGAGGTGTTCTAAGATGCGTTGGAAAGCTTATTCAGAGGCCTAACTGAATATTCTAATTTTAAGGCACAATAAATTGTTTTGTGTTGCCGTTTATACAGATTAAAAATGTGATGTTCCTCTTTTTCCAATGTGGGTGTCTAAGCTTAAAAATGAGGTGTTTTCCCGAATTGAAACGTGACGATTCTTAACAAAAACTTTGTAACGCTATGTTTATATAAATGAGTCCCGGTGAAAGGTTATACTACTAGTGTGCTAATTGACTATGGCTAGACTGTGGTTTACCACTAAGGCCAGAATTTCTTTCACTGGTGTATTTACAAGGGCATCACTGAGAGTCTTGCAAAGGTGGCCAATGCCTGTTGCAAGTAGTATCGATTACTCGAGTAATCCCATAGTCAATCGGGTTCACTATTTTATAACACCCTAAGCTAAAAGACAACTAATATATATATATATATATATATATATATGCTCAATGATGATGAGAAAAAGTATGATCGTGATGATGTTGCTATATGATTTTGTTTAATATGACGAGTTCATTCTATGAGTGATTATGATGTTGTGATATGACTTGTGATGTTTTGTGACGAATATACTCTAAGAGTATGACTATAATGATGAGGTAACACGAGTTATGATGAATTGTGAAGAATATACTCTATGAGTATAGTTTTAATAATGTCGCTCGTGATTGTGATGAATTGCGCACGAATACACTCTATTAGTGTTTTATGATGATGATGATGATGATGATGAGTACTCCGGTGAGTGTTTGATGAATTGCACATGTGTTCATAGAGTCTCATGGCATGTGCATACTAAGACGAATAGGCTTCGGCCTCCAAAGGACGAATAGGCTTCGCTCCAAAGGATTTAATAGGCTTCGCCTCCAAAGTGATTTAATAAAGGCTTCGGCCTCTTATGATTTAATAGGCTTCGCCTCTTATTATGATTTAGTATGGTACCATCATGCATATGCCGCGTGTGGGTTGCATTTTCATACATAAGCATGACCGTGAATTGTTGTTGTTTGTGATTTGGTGGTGTCAGGTGATTACGATGTGGTGATGATGATGATATTGTGTGATTGCCTGTTCTCATTTCTCTATTATGTACATGATTATGTTTTATTGAAATTCTCACCCTTCTCTTGGAATGTTGCTCTTTTTGTGGCAACGCTCGCAGTAGCCCCGAGTGAAGGTCCCGCCGCTTTCTTTGATAGCCGTTGGGATGTCCTGCCGAGTCGCCTTCGACATCAGAGCACCTAGGGGCGTAGTTTAAGTTTGTTAGTTTATTAATTAACTGATTAATGATTTTATGGTTGATGTGCGACGTGTTTGAGTGGTTTGGCGAGGGATGATTCTTATTCTGCTGTGACGAAAAATTCATTTTGTTTTGGAGTTTAATTTTTATGACGGTGGTTTTGCTGCACAAACTTTTTAAAGTGCAAATAATGAGGTTTTTTGTTATGACGAGGTAGCATTTCTTTTCTACCAATTAAATTAATATTTTGAAAAGGAAATTACTCTGATAATGACGTGTAATTTGAGGGGTAGAAAAGGGGTGTTACACCATCGAATGGGAAAAAGCAAACCGCTGCGCGTAGCGGCCTGCAAATTTAAACGAGCGCCATCGTATGGCCCAAACGAACCCCATCGAATGGCAAAAAGCAAGCCGCTGCACGTAGCGGCCTGCAAATTTAAACGAACGTCATCGTATGGCCCAATCGAACGCCATCGAGCGGCCAAGCTTAACAGCCTGCATACTTAAAAATGCCTTCGAAATGCACCTCTAAGGCCCCCATAATCGTGGCCGATAAAGAAGCAAACGACCGTTTAGTTAAAACGCGTATATACGAAGTTATAACAAGTAAATACGCAAAAGCGAGCAACAGAAAAGCTAAACATTCATTTAAAAGCTAAGAGTTTAGTGCTGATTAAAGAGTTGGAACGCCCAGGTTAAAAACCAGGACGTCCTCGAATGTTAACCGCTCGCAGGCAGACAAAATTGTTCAAAATAAGTAAGACAAGTAATGATTAAGAGGAAGGACCAGCACGGTAAATGACGACCCGCTCGTGGACGACCTTCCCCCTTTCAACCTTCTGGGGACGAACGATTTCTTAGTCAACCACGCAGTGGTCAAAATTTATCACGGCCTCATCAATAACCAGCTCAGGGTTTGAAAGCTTGATCTGGCTGACTGCATTGTTGAATTGGTATTGGGCCGCCCCCAAAGCCTTGGTGACGGCATCCTTGAAATGAGCCTTGTATTTGTCTCTTTCCTGCTCAACAACACTCATCTCGGCCTTTAAAGACGAGACCTGGTCAAAGAGTTCTTTCTTTTTCCCGTTCAAGCGGTCGATCTCTTCTTCAAAGAAGAACTTTCCCGCCGGCGCTTTGTCCTCGGGTCGCCTCGGCCCGGTTTGAGCAATCACAGCCGCCGCCATTGAGTCTCGCCTCCCGAAGTTTCGCTCATAGGTAGCGGTCTCACGAGCCTTGGTTCAAGCTCTTCCAATTTCTTGAGCAATCGGTCTCTCGCCTTCCTCATCTCTCACAAGTTCAATAAAGCGATTTCGATTTAAAAGATTTGTCTCGAGTGTCGTCTTCAACGCATTTAAATTTTATGTAAAACTCGCCTACCTGCCAGACGGTCTGCTTCCTCCTCTTGATATTTCCTGAAAAGTTGGCAAGCGGCCTTCATGGCCCCGGCCATCACCTCAAATGGCTCTTCCTTGAAGCGGGCGCAATCTTGATCCCCCAGACCAAGCAAGTCAAGCTTGGGCGACCGACCAGAATGGCTTTTGTTTTTGTGGCTTTTGTGCTTCTTCCTCTCAGAAGGGTCGTCGTCAGCTGGGCGTCCTCTTTTGTTGGTCCTTTCGGTTGCAAGCGGCCTGATTGGAAGATCATTTCTGTCAACAGTAGATCTCGGGTCATCCAGATCAATCACCGCCCGCTCGCTGGTGACCTCCAGTTGAGGGGCGTCTCCCTCAGCGTTCACAGCGACCGTCCCACGAGGGGGGGAATTGTCTCCATCTTCCGCCGCCCATTGAGCAAAAAAGTCGAAATCGTCGACGCCCGCCATGGCAACTGCATGAAACAGAATACGAGTTAGAAAGGTTATACAAGGAATCAAGGAAAAAGAAAGACTGAAAGTTTTAGCGACCACCCACCAAGGGCGGCCTTGACAGCATGAATGCCTCGGGCGTCCACAATTTATTAATCTTGATGCGACCTCCAGGGACGCGAAAAGTGTAACGCCCCAAAAATAATCGGTTAATTATTTAACTAATTTAGGGAATTAGCTTATGGAGAAATATTAGAAATAATAATATGGTATCTAGTTAGATCTAGGAGTGGTGTTGACCAATAATTAGGTGGTGAATGTATTTGAAGGGGAGTGTTTATATAATAAGGAGTGGTGGATGTAATTTAATTGAAGGGGTGATATTGGTAACTCGGGGTGGTGAGGAATGGCCCAAGAGCCCAAGCCCAAGACTTAGGCTCCTTAGCGCTAGGGTTAGGAAGGATGTGTCTCATTTGATGAGAAAAGAGGAAAAGAAAGAAAGAGAGAAATAAGAGAGAGAGAGAGAGAGCACGCAGCAGAGAAGAAGAAAGGAAGAAGGAGAAGCTTTGTTCGTTGTGTTGCCGTGGTTTCAGACGTGACTTCTTCATCGTTGTTTCCTAACAATACAAATTCGAGGTAAGCGGTGAGCGCTTCTGGTTTAACATGATTGAGTACATAGTGGGGTTTTGTGGGGTTTGTGGGATTTGATTTTTATGGCTGAGATTGATGATGTTTGATGATTCCGTATTGTTGAAGAGTTGGTTGATTTTGATGAAATTGATGTATGTGGGTGGTAGGATTTATATTGATCTAGTGATTTTATGGTTGTTTTGATGTATGATTGAAATGTATAATGAATTGATGTTTTCTATGCGTTGTATGTGATTGATTGATGAGTGTATCTGGATGATTCTGAACAGTGATGTTGTACTTGTGAATTTTAAACCAATAGAAGAATCGATCGTTTTTCCCCCAAAATAAGAGCTACAAATCGATTTCCCACTTTGAAAAGAAGCTAGAAATCGATTTCCCACTTTGAAAAGAAGCTAGAAATCGATTTCCCACTTTGAAAATAAGCTAGAAATCGATTTCCCACTTTGAAATGAGAGCTAGAAATCGATTCCCTCCTTTAGAAATGAAGACAACAATCGATTTCCCCCTTTAGTAATGAAAGCAAGGAATCGATTCCTTCCTTTAGAAATGAAGCAAAGAATCGATTCTCTCTTAAAAATGAAAGCTATGAATCAATTCCTCTTTTGAAAACAAGTAGCTACTTAATCGATTACTCTTTTGAAAATCTTAGGTGTTTTCCGAATGGAAACGTGATTGGCTTCTTGACAAAAAGAAAATTTGTGATGCTATGTTTATATAAATGAGTCTCGGTGAAATGTTATACTACTAGTGTGCTAATTGACTATGGCTAGACTGTGGTTTACCACTAAGGTCAGGATTTCTTTCACTAGTGTATTTACAAGGGCATCACCGAGAGTCTTGCAAAGGTGGTCATTGCTCGTTGCAAGTAGTATCGATTACGAGTAATCCCAGTAATCCCATAGTCACCCTAAGCTTCACTATTTTATAACACCCTAAGCTATAAAGACAACTATAAATATATATATATATATATATATATATATATATATATATATATATGCTCAATGATGATGTTGTAGTATGAATTGTGTGAAATGTGACGAGTTCACTCTATGAGTGATTATGATGTTGTGATATGACTTGTGATGTTTCGTGACGAATATACTCTAAGAGTATGACTATAATGATGAGGTAACACGAGTTATGATGAATTGTGAAGAATATACTCTATGAGTATAGTTTTAATAATGTTGTGGTGTGATTGTGATGAATTGCGAAGAATACCCTCTATGAGTGTTTTATGATGATGATGGTGAGTATTTGGATGAAATGCACATGTGTAAATAGAATCTCATGGCATGTGCATAATTGTGAAGAATAGGCTTCGGCCTCCAGTGAAGAATAGGCTTCGGCCTCTTAATTGTGATGAATATGGTACCATCATGCATATACCCAGGTGTGGGTTGCATTTCCATGCATTTTCATGACTGCGACTTGTTGAGAAATTGTGTTTTGAGTTGGTGTGCAGTGACGATGAGGTGGTGAGGATGATGATGTTGTTGTATTGTTTGTTCACATTACTCGTTATGTGCTTAATTATGTTTTATTGAAATTCTCACCCTTCGCTTGGAATGTTGCTCTATTGTGGCAACGCTGCAGGTAACCGCGAGTGAAGGTCTAGCTGCTTCTTTGTTAGCTGTCGGGAAGTCTGTTTGTGTCGCTCTCTGATACCGTAGCACCTAGGGGGCGTATTTTGGGATTGATGTTAAATTACTTAACTGTATGAGGTTTATTTGAGGATTATGAGACGTGTTTGAGTGGACACTACAAAAAACAGATCAAATAGTGGGGGTTTTTTTGCGGAGGTTTTAAAAACCCCCTCAGTTTAACGTTAAAAAAGGAACTTTTCGCTATTTCTGTTAAAATAATTGTTTCAATTTAAGGAGTTTTAAAACCCCCGCTGATTGTCAAGAAAAAACCCCCACTACTTGTAAAAAAAACTTTTAACAATGTAACTAAAAAAAACCCTTTCCCTTTCACTTTCACGTTTCCCTCTTCTCACTTTCACAGTCGCCGCTTCAGATTTCACGAAAAAATTGAACGTTTTCAAATTTCTCATTCACGTTCCCCTCTTCTCACTTTCACAATCGCAAACCCTCTCGCTTCAGATTTTTCATCGCTCAGCTTCTGATTTCATGGTGCTCAATGGGGTTTCTTGGTGGAGGTTGAGGATGAAGTGTGCGAGCGCGACCCACATTCATGGACTCTAGTAGGAGGTATGCTCTTCTCTCAAGCTCTCGTCGTAATCTTGCTATCTCAGTGCGAGGCTCTCTCATTCACTATTGCTAATGCTGCAGATCCGCTCAGTGGCCGCTCGATCTCGCTCATGTTCTGGTGAGGATTCCGCCTCTATTTCTCAAAGATCTCATTCTTCTCCTTCTTGTTGATTGTTTGAATCACTCTCTGGCTTGCTCAATCTCTTTTATAAGAATCGTATTTGCTCAATCTTTTTTCTAGGTTTTTCATTATCGCAAACCAATTTATTATGCTTCGCCAAAATATAAACCAATTTCTTTTTCTAGGTTTTCCATTATCACAAGAACGGTTTGTGATTTGCCTTCTTGTGCTAATTTTAAACTGATTGTTACATGTTTCCTTTCTAGGTTCTTATTTTCAGCTTGTGGAAATTCACTGTTCCCTTATATTTATGTTAACGATTTTCTGTAACTTCTCTTCAACATGCTCATCAACAGGTTAGGCATGAATTTAATTAATTTTGTGTTCAAAGAGCTTTGCAGGTTTATTTTCATTCTCTAAATTCTCAATGCTTTTGTACATTTTACTTCATACGCTTATTTCTGGTTTTATGAATTTATTTTGTATATTAGGACGGTGTTAAAGACACTCGAGTATCGTTGGCGACACATTTGAGCAAAATATGGATGCTAGACCTATCATTGCTAATGACACAATTGAAGTTGATGGTCGATAAAGGTGACAAGATTTTCTATTGTTCCCTACAAATAAAGTGTTGGGGCGCATTTGATTTTGTTTTAGCTATGAAAATATTAATTAATCCTCATGCATTTGTCTTTTGCCCCCACTGATAAGCCTGATTTTAGTTGATTGCAGTTTAGCCTAATCCTTCCACCATAAAGTTTTTGTTTTTAATTGCAGTTTGGTAAAAAAATCAATGGAGAAGAGATATTCAGAGTTGTCTGAAGATATTGTTTTGGATGTGAATTGGTTGCCACTTCTTGATTGCTTAAGCACCTTTGGAATTAAAGAATCACAATTCCTTCAAATGTATTAGAGGCACATGTCAAAGCTACAAATTAATGTATGTTCTGCACGGCAAATGATAGACTACTTGTTGACTGTTGGGGGTTAAACATAGAGATATTAAAAGAATCCTTTTGAGGCAGCCACAAATTATGGAGTATACAGTAGAGAGCAATTTGATGTCTCCTTTTGGTTTTTTGACAGGCTTTGGTATACCATGTTGGTGAAGATATTGGAAGGGTTTTTGCTTTTGATGTTATTTGTAGCTAAAGCCAAATCAACTTCTTCAGTCTTGTCTTTCTTTAATCTTTCAAATTTTAATTCTATTAGCTATGTGGCATAGAAGAGCCCCTTGAAATACCCATACTAAATGACCTTACTATGGTTTTGGGTTATATTATATATCTCAGGTAATGTGAAGCAATAACAAACTTGGTATTTCAATTAGTATTTTTTTTTAATATTTTGATTGTTCAATGATGTTTCTAATTGCAATTTATGTACCAAGGAAACAACAATTGTGGTTGATTTCACCGACCCTTCCTCAGTATATGACAATGTAAATCAGGTTTGAATTATGCTCATAAACATACTTTTCAAGTCTCTTATAGTTAACATGTATAGAACATTTAACATGGAATCTACAAAATGGTGTCTATAATTTGTATTCACTGTCACTTAATTTTTCCTGCCATGGTTTTATAGAGTCTTGTATCTAGTTGTGTAACACCTTGAACTGCATAGCCAAATGTGCATCCTCATATGTGAGAAGGAAGAAAAGAATATTTCAGAGAATTCAGATCATAAAGTTAGTTACCAAATGTGAGGGGTTTGGTGATGGGATGTATGTTTTGAATCTTTGGATAATATTTTCTTGATCATTCTACTTCAAAGTCCATTGATGTGACATTCTAGGACTGGGAATGATAACTTGCTTGTTTTCTGACTTCTAGTTATTTGATTGCTTTAGCATCTGGATGAACTAAACAAGAGGAGATTTGAAGAATCCATGAAAATGGCAGAGAAAATCGCTAAGGAGAACATGGCCAAGAATTATCAAGACAAAAAAGAGAGAAATATGAAGTTGCAGCAGGGGTCAATGTTTAGGATCTTTTAGTATACGATTGTTTTAAGCTATTATCGATTTTGATTTGTATTTGAACAACAAATGTTTCATTTGGCAATGAAACTGCATTTGTTTGAAATACATTTATGAATCATGGTTATATTTCTAATGAAGGTTTGAGTACTTCGATTAAATTTATTGAATAATAATGATATTATATATAAGACATGAGCGCTAGTAATAGAAGCTAATAATGAGGTGAAGTGAAGATCTTCTCAATTATAAATATTAAAAATAAAAATAATAATAATAATAATAATAATAATAATAATAATAATAGTATTAAAATTCTATATAAAACATCTAGAGGAGGTTAAAAAAACCCCACATTAAAACCCCCACTAACCGTGGGGGTTAAAAACCCCCGCAGTAAAACCCCCGCAAATAGACTCGATACCAGGGTTTTTTAAAAACCCCCGCAAAATGATTGCGGCACTTGAAACTCCGGCGATTTTAAAAACCCCCGCAGTTTAATTTGCGGGGGTTAAAAACCTCCGTTAATTGACTTAAAAACCCCCGCTATTTGATCCGTTTTTTGTAGTGGGACTAGTGAGTCAATATTTATTTCTCGCTGTGATGAGATGATTTTAGAAGTTTTAACGTTATGATGTATGTGTTGTTGCACAAACTTAATGGTGCATAAGATGAGTTTAATTTAATGAAGACGTAACATTTCTTTCTACTAATTAAATAATATTTTGCGAAAAAGAATTACTCTGATAAATGACGTGTAAATGATGGGGTAGAAAAGGGGCGTTACAAGAAGCAATTCTCTTAAGTCTATGGATCGTGTCAAGATCCGCAATGTTGATCTCTATTTCCTTGAAAGAATATGCTCCGGGCTTCTTCAGGAAGTGGTCATAAGACCATAGGGTCGGCAAGAGGGGCGTCCCTGCATTTTTGCCCTTAACCATTTGTTTGTATAAGTGACGACCCAAAAGAAGTCATTCTTCCACCCGGTCGGCAAAGATTCCATATAAGGCTTGAAGAAATTGTACTGCGACCGGTTCTTAAGTGAGACGGCTTCTTTACGAGCTCCCTTCGTCCCTGGCTCATAAAGGTAGCTCATATCCATTAGAGTCAAGAACAGTCTTAAAGAGACCGGTCGATCCAACGCGGTCAGGATGTCTTCATAGCCTTGCAAGAACGCCCAAGCGTTCGGGTTCAGTTGTGAAGGAGCGACCTTGAGGTATCTTAAAATCTGTCTTTGAAACCGATTAAAAGGGGGGACAATCCCCATACCCTCGAAGACGACTCGGTACATTGTGAATTTGAGCAGGTCGGTCCAGGTCGAGATATTCTCATCTTTCTCCATGCCGTCCACTCTCCAACCATCGACGTAGAATTGGGCAGTCAAGACCGCTTCTTCTGGAGTGTGGCGGCGCACTTTGCTTCTATGGTTTCTAAGGGTGGAAGAGACCCAAGACATGTCTTTCTCGGCCGCTTCGTCGAGATCATCTTGGATCGGCTCTAAAGCCATGTCTTGGGCCGCACTTTGTATATCCAGCCCGGGCGCTGGGGCCTCAACGGCTTGAATATCATTAGCTTAAGCCTCATGAAGCACATGGGCCAGATCTTCGGCAGCGCTCCTGGAGTTTGCGTCCCCTTCGTTTTGGGTGGAGCGTTTAGAAGAATCGGAGGATGACCAATCTATTGAGCCGGAAGATTTGGAAGACTCATCTTTAGAAGTTGAAGATGACCGCGCCGGAACGGAGCTCGGCTGAGCCATTTTATGGGCTAGCGAAATGGCCGGGCTGACTGAGATGCGACGAGTTTGCTTCGTCCGGGCCAGATTAAACCTGTAGAAGGGGGAATCCGCCAGGTTCGAGCGCATGCAATAAGAAGGGGCGACTTGGTAGTCCCCAGACCTAACACCCCCTCCACCAGGTGGAACTTCAAAAATAAATAAAAATAAGAAGGGCGTTCGTGTTACCTGAAGGCTCGAGTGTTGAATACTGCTAATGGGCCACGGGCGGACTGGTTTTGGAGCGAGCGAGCCAAGGCAGACAACGAGCCAACGAGAGCGATTTCAATTTCAGAAGAAAGAAGTGAATGAGGAGTGTGAGGTCCTCTTACCCCACCACCTTATATAGTGGACCAACAGTCACTTGGCCCAAGAGTGAAAAGGCGCACCTTTTCACCTTCCATCATTACTTAGTCTGGGAGAAACGAGAAGGCGCGCTTTGGAGAAGCCAAACGTCACCTTGGAAAACGTGAAATCACATCATTAAGTCACCTGTCTCCTCAGCATTTATGACATAAACGACTTGAAAGTCGTCAGAGCGGCCACGGTGGGGCAGCGACCCCAGGATAGAGCTTGGTCCCGAGCGACTTAGAATACAGGCCGCAAGTCAGGTCGCGGTTTAGTGTGGCAACGCCCACACAATTCAAGAGATCAATGTCGCTCGCTTCCTACAACTCGGCCATTCATGACACCACTCGGGGGCAGCAAATCAAGCCTTAGCCCGCCTACTGGCGACCCAGGCTTGGGGGGCAACTGTTCTGGAGTGGACTCAAGGCTCAAAACAGTCCAACAGGCCCAATATGGCCCAATACTATAGCGATAAATATGGCACAAATCCCAAGGAATTAGGTACGTCATTATTACTTGTGGTCCTATTTACTATTCATCGCCGACAAGGCGTGAGTGCTTTCGCAGTACCACCACACACGACCTGCATTCAAAGACACTAAGGCTATCAGCGACCGAGCTAAAGGACTACATCAGCACTACTTCTATTGGTCTTGTACGATCAAAAACCAATAAAAATAAGCATGACAAGTATAAATTCACATGAAAAACTGTCAATTTTTTTACCATAATATCTACAAAATTATCATGTTATATACTTTTATTAATTACGAGACTAACATAAATTTCAAAAAGATATATTGAATAAAAGTCTATTAAAAAACATGTGATATATACATCCAATCAATTATAATAATATTATAAATATTAAAATATATAAGGAAATTATCAGGTTGTTGAAATTGGAACGTCACTAATCAATACTTTCATTATACATTGTCTTTTCATGTGTTGGTATATTGGTGTGTTAGTGGGTGGTTATGTTTATTAGAAATTAAAAATTTTACTTACACCAATGGTATTTTGGTCAGAAAAATCTAACACCAAAAGTGACAGTTTTTTTTGAAACCCCCTTTATATATAGGTATAGATACTATATCAGTTAACGTTTAACATAAAAGTGGTCCTGGCTTAGTGGCCGACGCAATACTTGTTGTCTTCATCAATGCGGGTTCGAGTTCTGCAGCCAACATTTTTAATTAAATAATATAAATAGTTACCTTTTCAGTTCCATCAAACGGGCCGACCGGGTCATGGAATATTATTTACCGTGTTGGGCGGGTTACACCGCGCCAACCGAATATTCACCGGGTTAAATGCTTGGCCGATCCAACGTTGCACCCGGATCCGTTCGCGGTCCAACCGGACCGACCGGGGCGGACCGGGTTTGATACCACTGGTTTACAGACACTAAACCCCCTCCGACTTGAGGGCAGTGTTGACGACCTCAAAGGGATCGTCACCTATCTACTTCCAACTCGGCACATCCAACGTAAGGAATGGTACAAAACAATATGTTTAGGTTTTTATAAGTAGCTTGGTTTTGTCTTCAAAATTAAATCTAATTTGACGGCATGGCTTGTATCTCTTGCCTCCAAATATAAGTTTTATACTCCAATTTATTAATCAACTTTTAAACATATTTTACTTTACACGCACTTTGCCTTTAATTAATATCACTTTTTGCAAAAATCCATTAATATAAAATCAGTTTTCAGTAAAACACGTTTAAACTTAATAGATTGTGTGTCCATAAAGTCTTGAACAACTAGTAAAACCAAAGTTATTAGGTTGAATATTTTCGGCAGATACATGGGCGGGTTCAAACACAAAATCTCAAATTTGCATATATCTTTTTTTAGTCTGCTGATCGGACTGACAAGTTCAGGACCTAACACACGGACTCAAGAAAACCAATGATTGATACTTTAGAGATTGACTTGACCATTGAGCGTCCATAAATGATATTTCTATTGCTACAACGAATCAGCCTATATGAGTATACTGGTGGTATTTATCATTTGAAATAAATAAATAATCGTGTTATCAACACACTAGCTAGCATTCATGACCCCATTCTAAAGAAACAAAGTTGGTCATAGGTGGACCCTACTTTTGCACACGCCTGTAGTACGGATGAGTACATTAACTACCACCACAATGAAGAGGTGCATCACTGGTTGAAACGTAAAAACCAACCCAATCAAAGGTATGATAATATACTACGACTTTTCGAAACGAGGAATGGTATAAAGTATTAATGCATGCATATAGATAGAGCCAAACTTGTGCTGGTAGGTTTGCGTTTTAAGTCAGAGATGACTAGGTATCTTAATATGCAATTAAGTTAGCTTTCATATGGGTATTTGAATATCAGAAATATATAAGAAGGGCTTGGACATTTCGTTTCCATGCTGTTGATAAGGACACAAAGCAATTAATTATTTAATACAAGTAAGGTGGATCTAAGCAAACCGGGAATCTAGTACTAACTGTACTGTGGTTCACGGTTGCATGTGGTGGTTTTTTTTTCTATAAGCAACAATTATATCAAAGATAGTGCAAGCGGACACCACAATCATACATATATAAGCAGTGGCGTATCTAGGACCCTGGTCTAGGATGGTCAACAAATTTTTCTATGATATGCTCTATCCAGTTGCCAAATTTATTAAATCAAGAGGGTTTAAATCTTATTGTAGAATTTCCAATTTTCATTTGAGAAAATTTGTGTTGAGTAGGTTGACATGGTCCGTTTTGTAAATATGCACTTTGTATCCTCTCTTGGTCATTAGGATGATATGCGGATATTTAACCCATTTTTCTGAATCAGATGACAACTCTTCTAAATTAATTTTAACGTGTTGAGTGTGGTGATTTCTGATGAAGTAGTTTGTTATCTCTTAAAAACTAAAAAAGAAAATTGTGTTATGAATATTGTGGATGTCCATTATTCTCCCATCTTCTCATTACTCCCTTATAGTAGTGGGTTTTCATTATTGACCACTTACTTATCAATTCGCACCCTATAAATAGGGTTCACCTTATGTATAGAGAGGTACTTGAAAAGAGAAATAAAAAGACTACCATATTCTATTTTCTCTTATCATTCTTTGGTTCTTCTTTTGCTATAGATTTATAATACGTTATCAGCACGAAGCTCTTACGGTCTAAGTTCTACCAGGTACGTAATATTGGTTCTTGTTTGATTCCTTTATTTGATACCACCTGTGTAGTATGTGATGCCTTCTTTTAGAGATGATAATGTTAAGACATTTGTGCACTAATTCTAAATAAATCCATATGATAGTTGGATAGTGTGTAAAATAACTTAATTCATTAGATCATTAGAATGTTAGCGTAGGATTTTTTTTTGTAAACTTTTTATTTGATTGCTTGGATTAAATTCTCTTTTTCATAAGTTACATACGTCCATTGGCTCCATTCTATAATCCTATAATTTTGAATGTCATAAGCTTCTAAATTTCTTTTGATGTTTCAATTGTTGGGATAGATAATGGATGTACATAAATTGTTGTGATTTATTCATTTAATTATTTCTTGTGGTTTATTAACAATCTCTTAAAGTCCCCTTTTTCCTTTTCTTTTTCTGTGATTATATATATTGGATTTTGGTTCATTTTTATCTAGTTAATTTTGTGATATATTTGATTAGATTATAATGTTTTCTATTGGATCTTCCAAAAGTTGTTTTCGGTCTATCTTTCTCTGAAGGATTGCTGATAACCCTCATTTAGGATGGTTATTACTTGCTTTCTAAGCTTGTTTTAAGTGAATTTATGAGTATGTCGTGTGAATTAGCTTGTAAATAAGTGTTTAGGTTAGAATTAGCTTGTAAAAGATATTTTCTAGGGTTGTGTGCAAGGAGACACTATATAAGCCAGCCTTTATTCCTCATTTAGGAGGACTGGCGATGCTCTGCCGTCAAGAGGAAGTTTAGAGATAGCTCCTCATAGCGTGCTTAGCTCACCTTTACCTTACCAAATTGATACATTGCTGAGACTATTGCGGGAGCAACACTGGAATTACATTTCTCTTGGTGGATTTATACTTAGAAGAGTTGGACCAGATCTCCATTGTCACCATTGGAGCTCATTCACTGTTCTCTCTTTATAGTATCATTTCTTACCTTGAAATTTGTAATATGACTTCTACTCTTTTGTTTAAGTTATTTTCCATGTTTTGTAAGCTCAATATGAGCTAAATACTCATAGTTGAGATGTTGGATCCGATGTAGCTAGATTTATTATGTGATTAATGAAGTATGTTTAATGTTGTGCCACTACAAGAAAACCTTGTTTTAGCCACCAGCAGTTGCCACGGAGCTTATTCCGTCAGTAATTTGCCACGGATTTGCGACGGCAAGTGCAAAATATGTGAGCGAAATTTCCCGCTGGTGGTTGCCACGGGTTTGCCACTTTGACATTTGAAAGGACAAAAATTTGCTTTGACATGCCGCGGGCAACGTATTGATAAAATTAAAACACCCCCGATCCCTACTAACCTCTCATATCGCTCTCACGCGCGCTCCTCCTTCTCACTCTCTCACCTCACCCTCACCGCTCCCTCCACACCATCGCCTCCTCCTCCACCCACCGTCGCCTCCTCCTCCTCCCACCGTCACCCTCTTCTCATCGCCCTCCACCATAGCTCCCTCACGAATCTTTCACTCTCACTTCTCACTTCTCACTCTCTACACCGCTCACACTCTCACTCTTACTCCGCCACCCTCAACCTCCGCCTTCTTCCACCCTCCATGGCTTCAACGTCCGCCTCCTCCGACGCCTTCCACTCTCCTCTCCTCTCGCCTCACTTTCTCCCCAATTTTCGCGAAACCCTAACCTCGATTTCCCAAACCCTAACCTCCGATTTCCCAAACCCCAACCCAACTCGCCTCCACCTCGGCCTCGCAACCACCGTGGCGCCGCCTACCACACCATTTCTCCTCCGAGGTATGATATTTGTGTTTTCATGTAACTCGGAGGTATGATATTTGTATTTTCATGTAATCGAGGTTTTCAAACCCCGGCCTCCGATTTCCTCTTCATCTCTTTATTAGGTTTTGTGTTTTCATGTAATCGGAGGTATGATATTTGTGTTTGGTGTCTGTATTGGTGGTTCATAGGAATTTATTAAGGAATTTCATGTTGTTCGAGATAACTTGGCAATGGCTTCCTTTCACAAGTTCTCGCTTCAGTAAAATAATCTTCAACTTTACCATTGGGTCGTTGGATCTCTTTTTGTGTAAAATTATTAAATATTATTTGTGACTTTGTGCACGCAAGTTTGTGTTATTATTATGTTTTCTTTTCTTGAATTGCGAGTTCGAGTTGTTAATGGTGTTCCACCCATCGGGATTATTCTTTTGCTAAGTGTAACAAGGTAAATGCAAGTTACTATTTGTCTTAGTTGATGTTCTGTATTGCTTACCTTTTTGATTTTACATTCGAGTTTGGCTTAATTGAACACCTTCTATTGTTTTATTTGTATGATTGAATGATAGTTTGAATGTTGTGGTGCAGTCTGTGGACATTATCAAATACACGGATGAGGAGTACGACAAGTATTTGACCGATCCTGTGGGTATCATTTCTGATTATATGATTTAAGGGAAATTTATGACTTTGTTTAATTATACTATATTGTTTTAATTTCAGAACCTTTCTTCTGGAGAGGGTATCATTTCTTTTGTTTTTTATTTCGATTCCAATTCTAACATAGTTTTTCCTTACATTGGTATCATGATGTTTGGTTTAAGAACAAGAAAAACATTATTGGTTTAGTCATAAACAAAGGGAAAATATTTGTGATCAATTTAGAATGATCTGTATTTATGAACCTGGCTTATCTTTGCATCAGTATCTTTTGTAGTCTACACTCTATCGTACGTTTCATCATGCATTAGGGCTGTCCTATCTTGATGATTTGTTTCCTTGTTTATTTAGAATAGGAATCCAGTAATATAAGGATTGTTTCTTTGTCTCTTCTAATAACATTTGACATATTCTTCACGTCACACCGATATAATTTCATTATTTTGTGTATTCTTTTTTCCTTCCTCTATACTCAAAAGACCAACACTATAACTTCAATATTTGCTTTTCTTGATAAATTAAAGGGAGTCAACTTCTAAGTGATCTTTTATGTTTCGTGTTTGGAATGTACTGTAATGTGCATCTCTATCAAGTATTCCGCGAGGTGGTAATCATTAATTTTGCCAAAACATGTTCCACAGAGAAAAGTGTGTTGCATACAATGCCAATGCCGTGGCTGCTGGAAGGGTTGAAGGAGTTGATCCTATTGAACAAATAAACAAGAGATGCATTCGCATAGTCAAAGACATTGATGTCGAGCTTAGTGGATGTGCATTATGCAGGTAATCAGATATTTGTGGTTGTGGGTTGGGTTATTGGGTTCAAAATCTAAGAATCTGTTATATTGATTATACTTGAAATCACCAGCTCTCACCATGCGGATGTGCTTCAGACTATTTAAGTTAATTGCAAACAAAATCAGTATATTTGTGGTTTTTCTTTAAGAATTTCAACTATACTAGATATAAGAGAAAATTTTGTGCATGTAGGGTGTTGACTTCAAAGCAGATTCGCTTTCTGGGCCCACGCACAATTATACTCTGTGATCGGGTATGCTATATGCATTCTAGTCGATTTTAACTTGATGCCAATACAGAGGCCTCTGGAACATAGAATCAAGTTTCTGTTGCTTTTAGGATGGTTTAATGATTAATGCACCTGTGAAGCATCTATTTATTAGGGATTCTTATTCGTTTTACTGAGCCAACTTGATGTTTTGCCTCCGCCACTTTTGCAATGTGAAAAGGAGTATCACGTTGGCTGTTTGAGGGATCACAAGATGGCATATTTGAAGGTGTGCGCCTTTTGCTGTCTCACCATTGTTATATCTTTATATACACTCTATGGAATAAATTATAAACAAGAGTTGACTAATTCACGGTTATTAAAGTAGTTAATCACATTTAATTTATTTAATCTCAATAAAAAGTTAACTCTATTGCCTAAGAAAGTAGAGGTATTTTAGAGATACTATCGTTAAATAAGAAAGTAGCTAACATTTTCTTATAATTCATTCTAAAAAAACATTAGTTAAAAATTTCTTATAATTCATTCTGATTCTGGAGGGAGTATTGATACAATAGTTTAGGCAGTGACCTCCCTTTTGTCTGCCAAACATAATGTGTCTGTAATAAATGAATAAATGGCAGGAATTGCCAATAGGAATTGGTTTTGTTGCAACGATTGCACGGGAATACATTCTACTTTGGAGAACATTTTGGTTAGGGGGGCTGAGAGACTCCCTGAATCTCTGTTGAGTGTTATAAAGAAAAAGCATGAGGTCAAAGGATTAGATCCCATCAAAGATATTGATGTAAGATGGAGGCTTCTTAATGGCAAAGTTGCTTCTCCTGAAAGTAGACCATTGCTTTTGGAGGTTGTTTCAATCTTTCATGTAAGTTCTGCCTATCCTTCTAAATTCATTCATAATACATTTTGTTTCCTCTTGACTTGAGTGGATGGAGGTAATTGCCCTTGTTTGTTCCCCTACAAATGATGGAGCTGCCTTGGATTTCTACTCTTAGAAAACTTTTCTCAGTAGAAAATTATTTCCACATTTTTGTATTTTAGCTTCTTTTCTGAGTTAACTACTCTTCTTAACTTATATTTGATTACAGCATGATTTTTTTTGGTAACTTTTGAATCAAAATAATTCTCGTTGAATTTATTTGAACTAGATTTTTTTTTGGTCTGATGAAGATTGATGAAGAGGGGCGTGAATTTGCAGAGAAGCCAAAAGGAGAACAGTTGAAAGCTATGAAGGTGAGTTCATATCAGATGCCTTATATGTTATTTTCCGGTAACTAGCCAACTATTACATAAACAGTTTCTTAGAATGCTACTATCTTTTTTCTATTAGGTTGATACTACCATTTTGGGTCTTGATGATGAGAGAGCAAAGGAAATGCCTTTTATTGCTAGCATGGGCATATATGTTATCAGCAGACCTACTCCGTGAGAAGTTTCCTGCTGCAAATGACTTTGGGAGTGAAGTGATTCCTAGTGCAACTTCCATTAGACGTTGGATTATCTTTGTAAATCCTTTCTTGCTAAATTTAGTGTTTATTTTTTTAAGCAGTGTGTTAGACGTTGGATTATGTTTCCAGTTTAATACTGTAATGTATTTGCAATGTAGTATTCTTAGCAATGATTACATGTTAATAATGTTGTTTGGTGATGCTCATTGCTGAATATGTTTCAGAAAATAGATCTTATTTAGCTAGCTTAATTTTATGCAGCATGTATACATGTTTGCAGATTTAATTTTTTTTTATTTTTGCGACGGATTTGCCACGGATTTGCGATGAAATTTGCGACGACTTTGCGACGGATATTTGCGACGGAAAAATTTGCCACGGAAATTCCGTGGCAAACGATTTGCGACGAGCGTTTTTGCCGCCAATTTTTGTCCGTGGCAAATCCGTCGCAAATGTTGTTTTGCCACGGAAATTTGTACATTTGCGACGGAAATGTCCGTGGCAAATCAACGATTTTCTTGTAGTGTGCATTTTACCTTGTGTGTGACAATATTTCCATTTTAGAGTAGGATTGGCCGTTTATTCTAAATAGCATTTATAAATTCAGAGATGGTTTGTAAATTAATCTCACAAGGTAATATGGGTAGTGGACATTAACGAGAGATCTTGATGTTCCTTGATTAACCCTAGAGATAGGAGAGCATAACCCATAAGGTGAATACTGTCAGTGCTCAAGCAACCTAGGAGGTACTTCTTTAGGGTTTAGAGATAAACTCTTGCAAGGAAACCTAGTGTGAAGTATTCGAGAGAATAACGTCTTATTGCTGCAACACCTAATGCTGCAGCATTAAACATACACTTAATTGCATATTAATGAAGCTACTGAAGTGAATGCATCTCAGCTTGTTCTCATCACTGATTTCACGTTACCCTTTACTTTTCAATATTGTTTATGTTACCCAAAACTTATGTGTCATTTACTTTCCTCACTAAATTGTTAAACAAATTAAACTCTCAAAGTTAAGCTTAATTCCTCGTGGGAACGATCTCACTTATCTTTTATTACTTGTTTAGACAGTGTATACTTGCACTATTGTTTACCCACAACAATTGCACACCATTAAATCAATTATCCATGCATCCTTGAAGGATTGCAAAAATAATTGTTTCTATGTATCATTGTTTATGATATTGTTCCTGAAGAACTTAGAAATTTAATATCCAAGCATCCTTGAATGATTGCTCATAGTATGGTTTTTCTTGATTATCATTGAAGAAGTATTGTGTTATAGTTCCTGAAGAACTAATGATTAGGTAATATTGTATCATTGTAGACCTGCATAAAGAATTGTTTCTTTATCATTGTCTATGAAGATTTGTGATAGTTCTTGAAGAACTCAAAGAAGAAGAATTTATATTAAAGCATACCTGAAGAATTGCTCTAAGCATGATTCTTTTTTCGTCAATGTTTAAAATTTGTGGTATAGTTCTTGAAGAAGAGCTGATTAGAAAGTATATTTTTCTTTGATCATCATATAGGAAAGATGTGTGATCGAGTTCCTAGAGAACTCGACTTTTACACGATGATTGTAATCTATAAGATCTATTTGACCTTAGTATGTTTTGAAGCAAAGGAAATCAAGAGAAAGGGCATATAATTTATGTCTCAAGTATTCTCATGAAATAGCAAAATGAGAAAATATTTTCATATATATATATATATATATATATATATATATATATATATATATATGATCGTACCTTGATCACTAGGTGTAGATGTTGTTTGTTGCTCCTTCGTCCGGTCGTTGATGTAGAACGAGGACCAGTCTTGAGAACACCTCCAACGCTCTAGTCAGAAGAGTGCTAGCGAGCGAGGTATCACTGGGTAGGAAAACGTACCTGATACTGTGGATGGAGGTAATACTTATACCACTGGGGCAACCTGGCCGTTGCGAGAAATACGACGGTCGCCGAGAATTGCGGACCAAGACACGGTCTCGGGCCGTTTTCGCTGGGTTGGGCCGCTGGCCCATTTCTAACTGTACCTCCTGGTATTTGCTGATACACCCCAAAACAGTTGCCCCCCAAGTCTAGGTCGCTTTAGGGCGGGCTGAGGCTTGAATCGATGCCCCCCGGTAGGTCGGCCTATCAAGGAGTCTTTACTGGTAATGGGCGGTCGCTGCCGCACGTGTCGTCCGGTCGCGCGTGGCGTTTGGGCTTCGACCCTGCCATTAATGCGCAATAAATGAGGTGACCTTTGCGTGTCTCGAGACACCTTTTGAGATTCCCCATGCAACGGATGGGGGGAACTCGAGCAGTTGCTCCGCGTCGTTTCGTCTTGTGGGCCCTCCTATAAATAGGGCACTTGGTCAGCACGACTTCTACTCCTGAAAATCATATCTCTGCTGCCGACCGAGCCTTCTGCAAGCGACCTGAGAGCTGCTGCGCTAGAGTTACTTGTCCGCTCCTTTCTTCTCCGGCTTCTTCTTCCAGGTAAGCCGCTCCTTTCGGCTTTCTTTACTTTAGTTTTTGCATTTTACCGCTTTATTTTAGCTTCTTTAGTTAGTTTCCACGCCTCACGAAATGGGAGGCATCCGGTCGAGGGACGACCATGTCACGCCCTTTTCTCGAGCGCGCTGGCTCGGTTGACCTGACGTAATTTCCCTTTCCTAGGTGGATCTGGCCAGAACAAAGCAGACTGCCCGAATATCTGGTGCCCCCCAGCAAAGTATTGCGTATTGGATGGCGCAACCTTCTCAAGAGCCATAACGGGCCGAGTCAGGGTCGTCTGGACCTTCCCAAATTTTTGAAGTTCAACGGCGCTCTCCTACGGATGCTTCGCCTTCCAGCTCTTCTAGCTCGATTCTAGTGATAGTGTTTCACTATCTACCTCCACGGAGTCATGGGTCCCCCCGCCACCACCTCAATCAACCGTGCGGGCTGACGAAGGAAGCGACCAACATGTCGACATTGAAGGTGACGAGGAGATGGTCGACGTCACTCAGTCCGTCCTGGGAAGTCTTCACGACGAGGTGATTGATTTGGAAGTCGATCCTTGAGAACCCGAGCCAATCTATGATGAAGACCGGGCGGTCGATGGAGAGGGCTCCGGCCGAGGAGAAATTGTTGGAAATGATATTGAGCAGGCCGGCGACTGAGTGGAGCGAACTACCGGCATAAAAGAAGATACTGGCGAACGGGCGGAGGGAGAGGCCGAGCCAGTCACGGTCATTGATGAAAAGGACATTTCGTGGGTGTCCGAGAAGATGAGAGCCTTCAAGAGTTTCATCGGTCTGGACCATCCCTGCTTGGACGACCTGCAGGCCCTCTTCACCAAGCCGGGGTGGAAGGTGAAGGGCATGAGGGACGATGAGAACATTGCGACCGTTGCTACAAATGTGAAGTTCACCATGCACAGGGTCGTATTTGAGAAGATGGGGATCATCCCCCCTTTTACTGCGTTCCAGCGGGACGTCCTTAAATACTTGGGCGTCGCCCCATCTCAGATCCACCCAAACGGCTGGGGCTTTATGAAGACGTTCGAGCATATATGCAACCAGTTGGAGCGAAATGTATCCACCAAACTCTTTCTCAATTTATTTGAATTGAGTTGGCATGGTGAGTATGGCACCAACATGGCTCGCAAAGAGCAGGTGTCTTTCAAGAATCAAAAGGCGTTCCCCCGTAAATTCTTCAAGGCCTACTCAGACTCCTTGTCGGGCGGTTGGAAAAATCAGTATTTCTGAGCGATCCCCGATGTGAACGCCGCCAAGGACATCTTAGAGGTTTTCCAGGACGGCACGGCAGGAGTCCCATTCTTTCCCCTCTCCTGGAGGGCGGCTCATTTTACTAAGAAGCCGGGCGAGTACACATTTTCCGTATCGTCCCTGGATGAAGAAGATACTGCTACCTTGGGGATGATTACGGAGCTATCCGCCCTACTGCCGCAGAATCCTGATGGGGATATCCCTTGTCGGCCGTTCTGCCTGTACGAAGGGGATAAGCTGGTGTCCGAGCTCGGTCGGTGAATTAGACTTATTATATTTGATTGTTTTTCTTCGATCGGTCGGCTAACGCCCTTATGTCTTTTGCAAGAAAAACTTTGAAAATGTCGACCTCAGACTGGCTTAGCCTTGAGAAGTATGTCACCACCAGTGCTCAAAAGAATACTTCTGCCCCCAACTCTCAGCAACGACAGAACACTCCTAGGCCTGACAGGAGTGCTAGGGGAGGCCCCCAAGGCAAGGACGGTCGCACCCCAATCAAACGACCGAGGAGAGAAGAGGAAAGCCGGGTTGAGTCCCCCGTTTTTGAGCTTGAAGACTTCACCGACGCCAAGGTAGCGCGTTTCAAGAAGGACCCCCTGGTCTTTTGTGGCGACCTGATCAAGTCCGCCAGTAAGACGCTGAAGGACTTGAAAACCAATCAAGCGCGTAAGTTGTACATACTGGTGTCATCTCAGCCGTAGACAATTTGACCGTCTGCTGACCTTTATTTTTGCTTTCAGGTGCCGAGGAAGAGAGGGACGCGGCCGAACGAAAGTTTAAGGAGCTTAAGACTAAGTTGGTGGACGCCGAGAAAGACAGAAAGTTGGCAATGGAGGACAAGGCCAAACTGGGGGCCAGGAACAAGGAGCTCGCTGAACTGGTGAAGACCCTTAAAGCCGAGGTCGCTCGCTTTGAGGAGGTCAAGCATGCCGCCATCCAGGACAAGGTTGCCGAGGTAGCTTCTGTGGCAAAGGGAGCGGCCCTGTACCAATTCGACAATGCTGTGGCCCAGATGAAGTTGCTTGCCGCTCGAGGCGTCCAATATGAGGACCGACTGGTGCAGCCCGAGCATGTGGTCGAAGGCGAAGAAATCGTCTTGCGTGCAAGGATGGATGATGACGGGAAGATGATTCGTAAACGGTCGGTCATCCTTGGCCGTTCAAAGAAATGATCAACTCCTTGTTTTTGCCCGCCTGCGAGCGGTGTGACACTTGTAATTCTGCTACTTTAATTCCGCCTTCGAGCGGTTGAATATTTGGGGCGCTCGGCTTCGACCGGGCGTCCTCGTTTTGTAATGACTTTTTTAACTTGTTTCGTTTGCTTAAATTTGCTTATCTGTTAGCGACCATGTCGTTCAACCGTTGGATTTCTTTCTTCGTAGTGGGCGGCCTCATGTCAGCGACCGCTCTGCATTTATCTGGGTTTGCCTCTATCCCCCTTTCAGTCAGATGGAAACCCAGAAACTTGCCTGCCCTAACTCCAAAGGTGCATTTCTCTGGGTTCAGTTTCAAGGAATTCTTCCTTGCTTCTTTAAAGACCTCTTTCAGGTCGGTCGCATGATCTTGGTCGGTCTTGCTCTTGATGATCATGTCGTCCAAATAGACTTCAGCTACCCGACCGATTTGCTCTTTGAATATCTTGTTCATCATCCGTTGGTAGGTCGCCCCAGCGTTCTTCAGGCTGAATGGCATAACCTTGTATTGGAAATTGCCCTGGTCGGTCATGAATGTTGTCTTATGCCAGTCTGGAGGATACATCGTGATTTGGTTGTATCCAGAATAGGCGTCCAGGAACGATAACAACTTGTAGCCCGATGCGCCATCGACCAACTTGTCAATGCTCGCAGACCGGAAGGCATCGCCGGGCATGCCTTGTTCAGATCTGTGTAGTCAACACACATGCGCCACTTGCCATTCTTCTTCTTTACTAACACAACGTTGGACAACCAGGTCGTGTACTTGATTTCCTCAATAAAATTGGCCCTAATCAGATCATCAACGGCATGCGCTGCTGCTTGAGCTTTTTCCAGATTCTGCGTTCGCCTTCTCTTGATGACCGGCCTAGCAGTCTCGTCCACTGATAGTTGATGGCAAGCAATCTCTATTGGAATCCCAGGCATATCCGATGCCTGCCACGCAAACAGATCTGCATAGTCCCTTAGACAAGCTATGGGGTCTTGCTCGACCTGCTCAGGTAGACCGCTCCCAAGTTTGACCGTTTTTTCTGGGTCGTCCCCCAGTTGAACGTCAATCAGCTCTCCGTGTGGCTCGGGCCTCTTTAATCTATTTTTTAGCTCTCGGGCTAAATCATCATCGTCGTCCTCTGGCTCGCTGTCAGGATCATACCGGGCGTCCAGGTCAGCAAGGTTAACTTGGTGTCTTTCCTCAAGACTCCGTGGGTCGGTATCCTTATCTTGCTCGTCGCAGATATTTTGATACAAATAATGGCTCCGCTTGGCCGCCTCCATGTCGGCCATCAAGGTCACAACTTGACCATCCTTGCTGTAGAACTTCATCTTTAGGTGGACTGTGGAGGCAACAGCCTCCAGCTTTCCAAGAGTTGGCCGGCCTATGATACACTGATAACAGGACTTGATAGGGAGGACCAGGAACGTCGTCTTGATCGTCCGATATTGGGTGCTCGCTCCTGTGTCATCTCCAAAAGTAACCATGAGTTCTATAGTTCCCTAACACCCCCCTTCTCCATAAACTACTATTTAAATAATTTGGAAAATCAGAGTAGTTGAAAAACTTTTCGGTGCGACCACTCGAGGGTGTCACATTTAAAACCAAACACCTTAACATACTTCAAAACAATTACTTAAAATAAGCACCAGTTTAGAGGATACATAGCACCAAAATAATAGTCGGGAATAACATTATAGCCGTGGAAAAAATAACAACTTAAATAATAGTTCAAAAGTAAAAGACATAACAAATAAACATCCCCCCGGTGCTACGTATCAGAGCGACTCGACCATACTAGATGAAGGATCTCTAGTCACCTTGATCATCCGTCACTGCAGTTGCCGACATACGAGGCAACACGCGCAAAGCAGGGTGAGTCTCAATGCATAGATAATAATAAATAAAGCGAGGAACACAGAGAAAGCAGCACACGAGAGAGAACAACAAATTTAAATACATTATTAAGAGCGATTACACCAAAAGCGGTTACACTAACTACGGACCACACAAAAAAGCTTGATTACACCATTTGCAATCACACTGAGAACATGTATGCAATGTATGCAATGCAACCCGAAAACTCCACTTGGGCATATGCATGTGGATCCATCACCAAAAATTGCCTTGTGGGCATTCACCAAACACCAAAATAATTTAGAGGCCGAAGCCTATTCCACCAAAATGCATATGATTTATGCGACGCCATGACTATGCACCAGAAAACACCAAATCACCAAAAGAAAGCAATAATATACTCACCAATAGCCTTGTGGGCTCACCAACACTAAAGAAAGGTCATAGACCCCAACTCACCATTATTTAATCACCAATAATACACCACACCACAAATAGTACTTCTTTAGGGACTAAAAGATCACCAATAATTATTTTCACGCCAAATGACTAAAGTCAACACCCGGGACTAAACCCACACCTAGGGACTAGTTTGACACCAAAAGAACCATTTTAACACCTAAGGACTAAATTGACACTTCGGGGACCAATCCGACACCTAGGGCTATTTTGAACCCACACCTAGACATGGCGCCAAGTTGCGCCTTGGGCTGCCAAGATTGGCGCCCATCCCGTAGACCCACGCACACTAGCAACACCAGGCGCACTTGGGGCAGCCAAATGGCGCCCCCCAGCGCAACACACACACACTTCACCTCGGCACACACTAAATTCACCTCGGCACACACAAAATACACCTCGGTACACTCTCACACACCTCGGCACCTCACCCCACTCACCTCGGCACCTCACCTCACCTCACTCACCTAGGTCACCTCATCTCATTCACCTCGGCACCTCACCCCATTCACCTCGGCACCTCACCTAACTCACCTCGGCACCTCACCTCAACCAAACAGCACCACCACAGCGCCAAGTCCGCATTGCGCGCCTCCTCCTATTTCCAGCACAACCCGAACCCAACCTTAAAACACCACACTTCTAAAATTTCTCCTATTCAACCAATCACCCACACACCTATTAAGCGCCTACTTTCTCCTACATAAATTATGTTAAATAAACATTTAATCACCCTATTACAATTGACACACACCAAGCCAATCAAGATTTATCAAGAAACATATTCACATGTACCACAACACTATATCATCATGAAAATCAATCATATATTTCACCAATCATTAATATACGTTACAAAATAGCCACTTAATTACTCCTAATTCCTAACTCCTATGTTTCAAGGTTTATAAATTATTAAATATGCTAGAGAGCCCCATACCTTGTTAAAATTGAAGAAGAAGACTAAAGCTCTCAAGAACACCTCTCCAAGACACCAACAATCCACGTTTTCCTCTCCTCTAAGAGCTCCACGAAACTCCTCTCCTTTCTCCTTGCCCTAGCAGCGCCCTCTCTCTCTCTTCTCCTCTTCCCACTTTCTAATTTTTTGATCTTTTGCTTCTAGTGAGGGTTTCTCCTAAGACCCTAAAGTTTTTATTAATTGGGTTTGGGCCACTTAACTCCAATGGGCCCTAAATGCACACCCCCTAATTATTTTCTCACATCCTCCCTATTTTAATTAAATACTCTCTATTTATTTACTACACCCCACTCCTTACTTGAATTAATTTCCTTATATTTATTTTAAATAAGGCCAACTAAATTATCACTTAAATAAATTATCTAATTATTTACTTAATCATTTTTGGGGCGTTACAACTCTCCCCCACTTAGGCATTTTCGTCCTCGAAAATTTAAATACTATAGACACTGCACAACTCAAACACTCACCACACAACAATAGATTCTAGAGAACACTCTTAACGAAATACATACCCCTAAAAGAAATCATCACTATTATATCACCGCATCATCGTAAACTCCACATTTTAAAATTGAGGAAAACAACACCTTTAGATTTTCAGTAACAACACATTTTAGATTTTAGAAAGAAGCATCACATTTAAAAATTTAGGAAGAAACACCACCTTTAAAGTTGGGAAAATGACACAATTAAACTCCAAGGATAGTAGTAAAATATCAGCCATGTTCTTTTTCTTATGTATAAAAACAGCCACAATTTATAAAGAAAACAACAGTTCATGTTTCAATTAAAACAACAACATTGATTTATGAAAACGGCAACCCCTTAATTTCCAAAACAGCAAACAGCACCATAAGACATAAAAAAACAGCAATCTATATATTATTCCAAACAGTAACAGCAACCTAAAACATGAGAAACGGCAACCTATGTATTATTTCAAACAGCAACATAATTATGATTTAGAACGAGTACCAAGACTCGAGGGTTAACAGACTCGACAACTTGGCCGGACAGACCGAACTTTTGCTCTGATACCACTTGTAACACCCCCCTTCTCCATAAACTACTATTTAAAAAATTTGGAAAATCAGAGTAGTTGAAAAACTTTTCGGTGCGACCATTCGAGGGTGTCACATTTAAAACCAAACACCTTAACATACTTCAAAACAATTACTTAAAATAAACTCCAGTTTAGAGGATACATAGCACCAAAATAATAGTCGGGAATAACATTACAGCCGTGGAAAAAATAACAACTTAAATAATAGTTCAAAAGTAAAAGACATAACAAATAAACATCCCCCCGGTGCTACGTATCAGAGCGACTCGACCATACTAGATGAAGGATCTCTAGTCACCTTGATCATCAGTCACTGCAGTTGCCGAGCATACGAGGCAACACGACGCGATAGAGGTGAGTCTCAATGCATAGATAATAATAAATAAAGCGAGGAACACAGAGAAAGCAGCACACCAGAGAACAACAAATTTAAATACATTATTAAGACGATTACACCAAAGCGATTACACTAACTACACCACACACGAAAACAGTTACACCATTTGCAATCACACGAACATGTATGCAATGTATGCAATGCAACCCAAAACTCCACTGGGCATATGCATGTGGATCCATCACCAAAAATTGCCTTGTGGGCATTCACCAAACACCAAAATAATTTAGAGGCCGAAGCCTATTCCACCAAAATGCATATGATTTATGCGACGCCATGACTATGCACCAGAAAACACCAAATCACCAAAAGAAAGCAATAATATACTCACCAATAGCCTTGTGGGCTCACCAACACTAAAGAAAGGTCATAGACCCCAACTCACCATTATTTAATCACCAATAATACACCACACCACAAATAGTACTTCTTTAGGGACTAAAAGATCACCAATAATTATTTTCACGCCAAATGACTAAAGTCAACACCCGGGACTAAACCCACACCTAGGGACTAGTTTGACACCAAAAGAACCATTTTAACACCTAAGGACTAAATTGACACTTTGGGGACCAATCCGACACCTAGGGCTATTTTGAACCCACACTAGACATGGCGCCAAGTTGCGCCACGCCAAGATTGGCGCCCATCCAGTAGACCCACGCACACTAGCAACACCAGCGCACTTGGGGCGACCAAATGGCGCCCCAGGTGCAACACACACACACTTCACCTCGGCACACACTAAATTCACCTCGGCACACACAAAATACACCTCGGTACACTCTCACACACCTCGGCACCTCACCCCACTCACCTCGGCACCTCACCTCACCTCACTCACCTAGGTCACCTCATCTCATTCACCTCGGCACCTCACCCCATTCACCTCGGCACCTCACCTAACTCACCTCGGCACCTAACCTCAACCAAACAGCACCACAGGCGCCAAATTCTGCAGAATTGGCGCCCCCCCTCCTCCTATTTCCAGCACAACCCGAACCCAACCTTAAAACACCACACTTCTAAAATTTCTCCTATTCAACCAATCACCCACACACCTATTAAGCGCCTACTTTCTCCTACATAAATTATGTTAAATAAACATTTAATCACCCTATTACAATTGACACACACCAAGCCAATCAAGATTTATCAAGAAACATATTCACATGTACCACAACACTATATCATCATGAAAATCAATCATATATTTCACCAATCATTAATATACGTTACAAAATAGCCACTTAATTACTCCTAATTCCTAACTCCTATGTTTCAAGGTTTATAAATTATTAAATATGCTAGAGAACCCCCATACCTTGTTAAAATTGAAGAAGAAGACTAAAGCTCTCAAGAACACCTCTCCAAGACACCAACAATCCACGTTTTTCCTCTCCTCTAAGAGCTCCACGAAACTCCTCTCCTTTCTCCTTGCCCTAGCCGCGCTCCCTCTCTTCTCCTCTTCCCACTTTCTAATTTTTTGATCTTTTGCTTCTAGTGAGGGTTTCTCCTAAGACCCTAAAGTTTTTATTAATTGGGTTTGGGCCACTTAACTCCAATGGGCCCTAAATGCACACCCCTAATTATTTTCTCACATCCTCCCTATTTTAATTAAATACTCTCTATTTATTTACTACACCCCACTCCTTACTTGAATTAATTTCCTTATATTTATTTTAAATAAGGCCAACTAAATTATCACTTAAATAAATTATCTAATTATTTACTTAATCATTTTTGGGGCGTTACAACTCTCCCCCACTTAGGCATTTTAGTCCTCGAAAATTTAAATACTATAGACAATCGCACAACTCAAACACTCACCACACAACAATAGATTCTAGAGAACACTCTTAACTAAATACATACCCCTAAAAGAAATCATCACTATTATATCACCGCATCATCGTAAACTCCACATTTTAAAATTGAGGAAAACAACACCTTTAGATTTTCAAGAACAACACATTTTAGATTTTAGAAAGAAGCATCACATTTAAAAATTTAGGAAGAAACACCACCTTTAAAGTTGGGAAAATGACACAATTAAACTCCAAGGATAGTAGTAAAATATCACCATGTTCTTTTTCTTATGTATAAAAACAACCACAATTTATAAAGAAAACAACGGTTCATGTTTCAATTAAAACAACAACATTGATTTATGAAAACGGCAACCCCTTAATTTCCAAAACAAAGAAACAAACACCATAAGACATAAAAAAAAAACAGCAATCTATATATTATTCCAAACAAGAATAACAACCTAAAACATGAGAAAGCGACAACCTATGTATTATTTCAAGCAAACAACATAATTATGATTTAGAACGAGTACCAAGACTCGAGGGTTAACAGACTCGACAACTTGGCCTTATTGACCAGAACTTTTGCTCACGATACCACTTGTAACACCCCCTTCTCCATAAACTACTATTTAAATAATTTGGAAAATCGAGTAGTTGAAAAACTTTTCGGTGCGACCATTCGAGGTGTCACATTTAAAACCAAACACCTTAACATACTTCAAAACAATTACTTAAAATAAACTCGGTTTAGAGGATACATAGCACCAAAATAATAGTCGGGAATAACATTACACGGTAGTGGAAAAAATAACAACTTAAATAATAGTTCAAAAGTAAAAGACATAACAAATAAACATCCCCCCGGTGCTACGTATCAGAGCGACTCGACCATACTAGATGAAGGATCTCTAGTCACCTTCGATCATCGTCACTGCGCAGTTGCGACATACGAGGCAACACGACTTGATAGGGTGAGTCTCAATGCATAAATAATAATAAATAAAGCGAGGAACACAGAGAAACAGGCACACCAGAGAACAACAAATTTAAATACATTATTAAGACAGTTACACCAAAGGCAGTTACACTAACTACTGCCACACACGAAAACTTGATTACACCATTTGCAATCACACGAACATGTATGCAATGTATGCAATGCAACCTAAAAACTCCACTGGGCATATGCATGTGGATCCATCACCAAAAATTGCCTTGTGGGCATTCACCAAACACCAAAATAATTTAGAGGCCGAAGCCTATTCCACCAAAAGCATATTATTTATGCGACCGCATGACTATGCACCCAGAAAACACCAAATCACCAAAAGAAAGCAATAATATACTCACCAATAGCCTTGTGGGCTCACCAACACTAAAGAAAGGTCATAGACCCCAACTCACCATTATTTAATCACCAATAATACACCACACCACAAATAGTACTTCTTTAGGGACTAAAAGATCACCAATAATTATTTTCACGCCAAATGACTAAAGTCAACACGGGACTAAACCCACACCTAGGGACTAGTTTGACACCAAAAGAACCATTTTAACACCTAAGGACTAAATTGACACTTGGGGACCAATCCAGACACCTAGGGCTATTTTGAACCCACACAGACATGGCGGCAAGTTGCGCGCTGGGTGCCAAGATTGGCGCCCATCCCAGACCCACGCACACTAGCAACACCAGGCGCACTTGGGGCAGCCAAATGGCGCCCCCCCAGCGCAACACACACACACTTCACCTCGGCACACACTAAATTCACCTCGGCACACACAAAATACACCTCGGTACACTCTCACACACCTCGGCACCTCACCCCACTCACCTCGGCACCTCACCTCACCTCACTCACCTAGGTCACCTCATCTCATTCACCTCGGCACCTCACCCCATTCACCTCGGCACCTCACCTAACTCACCCTCGGCACCTCACCTCAACCAAACGGCACCACAGCGCCAAATTTCTGCGAATTGGCGCCCCCTCCTATTTCCAAAGACAACCCGAACCCAACCTTAAAACACCACACTTCTAAAATTTCTCCTATTCAACCAATCACCCACACACCTATTAAGCGCCTACTTTCTCCTACATAAATTATGTTAAATAAACATTTAATCACCCTATTACAATTGACACACACCAAGCCAATCAAGATTTATCAAGAAACATATTCACATGTACCACAACACTATATCATCATGAAAATCAATCATATATTTCATCAATCATTAATATACGTTACAAAATAGCCACTTAATTACTCCTAATTCCTAACTCCTATGTTTCAAGGTTTATAAATTATTAAATATGCTAGAGAGCCCCCATACCTTGTTAAAATTGAAGAAGAAGACTAAAGCTCTCAAGAACACCTCTCCAAGACACCAACAATCCACGTTTTTCCTCTCCTCTAAGAGCTCCACGAAACTCCTCTCCTTTCTCCTTGCCCTAGCCGCGCTCCCTCTCTTCTCCTCTTCCCACTTTCTAATTTTTTGATCTTTTGCTTCTAGTGAGGGTTTCTCCTAAGACCCTAAAGTTTTTATTAATTGGGTTTGGGCCACTTAACTCCAATGGGCCCTAAATGCACACCCCCTAATTATTTTCTCACATCCTCCCTATTTTAATTAAATACTCTCTATTTATTTACTACACCCCACTCCTTACTTGAATTAATTTCCTTATATTTATTTTAAATAAGGCCAACTAAATTATCACTTAAATAAATTATCTAATTATTTACTTAATCATTTTTGGGGCGTTACAACTCTCCCCACTTAGGCATTTTCGTCCTCGAAAATTTTAAATACTATAGACACTGCACAACTCAAACACTCACCACACAACAATAGATTCTAGAGAACACTCTTAACGAAATACATACCCCCTAAAAGAAATCATCACTATTATATCACCGCATCATCGTAAACTCCACATTTTAAAATTGAGGAAAACAACACCTTTAGATTTTCGGTAACAACACATTTTAGATTTTAGAAAGAAGCATCACATTTAAAAATTTAGGAAGAAACACCACCTTTAAAGTTGGGAAAATGACACAATTAAACTCCAAGGATAGTAGTAAAATATCACCATGTTCTTTTTCTTATGTATAAAAACAACCACAATTTATAAAGAAAACAACGAGTTCATGTTTCAATTAAAACAACAACATTGATTTATGAAAGCGGCAACCCCTTAATTTCCAAAACAAAGAAACAAGCGACACCATAAGACATAAAAAAAAACAGCAATCTATATATTATTCCAAACAAGAATAAAGAACCTAAAACATGAGAAAGCGGCAACCTATGTATTATTTCAAACAAAGCAACATAATTATGATTTAGAACGAGTACCAAGACTCGAGGGTTAACAGACTTCGACAACTTGGGCGGATTGACCAGAACTTTTGCTCTGATACCACTTGTAACACCCCCCTTCTCCATAAACTACTATTTAAATAATTTGGAAAATCAGAGTAGTTGAAAAACTTTTCGGTGCGACCATTCGAGGGTGTCACATTTAAAACCAAACACCTTAACATACTTCAAAACAATTACTTAAAATAAACTCCAGTTTAGAGGATACATAGCACCAAAATAATAGTCGGGAATAACATTACAGCCGTGGAAAAAATAACAACTTAAATAATAGTTCAAAAGTAAAAGACATAACAAATAAACATCCCCCCGGTGCTACGTATCAGAGCGACTCGACCATACTAGATGAAGGATCTCTAGTCACCTTCAGTCACCGTCACCTGCAGGTTGCCGACATACGAGGCAACACGACGCAGTAGGGTGAGTCTCAATGCATAGATAATAATAAATAAAGCGAGGAACACAGAGAAACAGGCACACCAGAGAACAACAAATTTAAATACATTATTAAGACAGTTACACCAAAGGCAGTTACACTAACTACAGTCACACCAGAAAACAGTTACACCATTTGCAATCACACCAGAACATGTATGCAATGTATGCAATGCAACCCAAAACTCCACTGGGCATATGCATGTGGATCCATCACCAAAAATTGCCTTGTGGGCATTCACCAAACACCAAAATAATTTAGAGGCCGAAGCCTATTCCACCAAAATGCATATGATTTATGCGACGCCATGACTATGCACCAGAAAACACCAAATCACCAAAAGAAAGCAATAATATACTCACCAATAGCCTTGTGGGCTCACCAACACTAAAGAAAGGTCATAGACCCCAACTCACCATTATTTAATCACCAATAATACACCACACCACAAATAGTACTTCTTTAGGGACTAAAAGATCACCAATAATTATTTTCACGCCAAATGACTAAAGTCAACACCCGGGACTAAACCCACACCTAGGGACTAGTTTGACACCAAAAGATCCATTTTAACACCTAAGGACTAAATTGACACTTGGGGACCAATCCGACACCTATGGCTATTTTGAACCCACACTAGACATGGCGCCAAGTTGCGCCTTGAGGTCGCCAAGATTGGCGCCCATCCCAGTAGACCCACGCACACTAGCAACACTAGGCGCACTTGGGCAGACCAAATGGCCCCCCCAGTATAACACACACACACTTCACCTCGGCACACACTAAATTCACCTCGGCACACAAAATATACACTCGGTACACTCTCACACACCTCGGCACCTCACCCCACTCACCTCGGCACCTCACCTCACCTCACTCACCTAGGTCACCTCATCTCATTCACCTCGGCACCTCACCCCATTCACCTCGGCACCTCACCCCATTCACCTCGGCACCTCACCTCACTCACCTCGGCACCTCACCTCAACCAAACAGCACCACAGCGCCAAAGTCCGCAGAGTGGCGCCCCCTCCTCCTATTTCCGGCAAAGACAACCCGAACCCAACCTTCAAACACCACACTTCTAAAATTTCTCCTATTCAACCAATCACCCAAACACCTATTAAGCGCCTACTTTCTCCTACTTAAATTATGTTAAATAAACATTTAATCACCCTATTACAATTGACACACACCAAGCCAATCAAGATTTATCAAGAAACATATTCACATGTACCACAACACTATATCATCATGAAAATCAATCATATATTTCACCAATCATTAATATACGTTACAAAATTGCCACTTAAATACTCCTAATTCCTAACTCCTATGTTTCAAGGTTTATAAATTATTAAATATGCTAGAGAGCCCCCATACCTTGTTAAAATTGAAGAAGAAGACTAAAGCTCTCAAGAACACCTCTCCAAGACACCAACAATCCACGTTTTTCCTCTCCTCTAAGAGCTCCACGAAACTCCTCTCCTTTCTCCTTGCCCTAGCCGCGCTCCTCTCTTCTCCTCTTCCCACTTTCTAATTTTTGATCTTTTGCTTCTAGTGAGGGTTTCTCCTAAGACCCTAAAGCTTTTATTAATTGGGTTTGGGCCACTTAACTCCAATGGGCCCTAAATGCACACCCCTAATTATTTTCTCACATCCTCCTATTTTAATTAAATACTCTCTATTTATTTACTACACCCCACTCCTTACTTGAATTAATTTCCTTATATTTATTTTAAATAAGGCCAACTAAATTATCACTTAAATAAATTATCTAATTATTTACTTAAACATTTTGGGGCGTTACAACTCTCCCCACTTAGGCATTTTCGTCCTCGAAAATTTAAATACTATAGACACTGCACAACTCAAACACTCACCACACAACAATAGATTCTAGAGAACACTCTTAACGAAATACATACCCCTAAAAGAAATCATCACTATTATATCACCGCATCATCGTAAACTCCACATTTTAAAATTGAGGAAAACAACACCTTTAGATTTTCAGTAACAACACATTTTAGATTTTAGAAAGAAGCATCACATTTAAAAATTTAGGAAGAAACACCACCTTTAAAGTTGGGAAAATGACACAATTAAACTCCAAGGATAGTAGTAAAATATCAGCCATGTTCTTTTTCTTATGTATAAAAACAGCCACAATTTATAAAGAAAACAACAGTTCATGTTTCAATTAAAACAACAACATTGATTTATGAAAACGGCAACCCCTTAATTTCCAAAACAGCAAACAGCACCATAAGACATAAAAAAAAAAACAGCAATCTATATATTATTCCAAACAGTAACAGCAACCTAAAACATGAGAAACGGCAACCTATGTATTATTTCAAACAGCAACATAATTATGATTTAGAACGAGTACCAAGACTCGAGGGTTAACAGACTCGACAACTTGGCCGGACAGACTGAACTTTTGCTCTGATACCACTTGTAACACCCCCCTTCTCCATAAACTACTATTTAAATAATTTGGAAAATCAGAGTAGTTGAAAAACTTTTCGGTGCGACCATTCGAGGGTGTCACATTTAAAACCAAACACCTTAACATACTTCAAAACAATTACTTAAAATAAACTCCAGTTTAGAGGATACATAGCACCAAAATAATAGTCGGGAATAACATTACAGCCGTGGAAAAAATAACAACTTAAATAATAGTTCAAAAGTAAAAGACATAACAAATAAACATCCCCCCGGTGCTACGTATCGAGGCGACTCGACCATACTAGATGAAGGATCTCTAGTCACCTTGATCATCGTCACTGCAGTTGCCGACATACGAGGCAACACGACGCGATAGAGGTGAGTCTCAATGCATAGATAATAATAAATAAAGCGAGGAACACAGAGAAACAGCACACCAGAGAACAACAAATTTAAATACATTATTAAAAGCATTACACAAAAAGCGATTACACTAACTACTGATCACACGTAAAATGATTACACCATTTGCAATCACACGAACATGTATGCAATGTATGCAATGCAACCTAAAACTCCACTGGGCATATGCATGTGGATCCATCACCAAAAATTGCCTTGTGGGCATTCACCAAACACCAAAATAATTTAGAGGCCAAGCCTATTCCACCAAAATGCATATGATTTATGCGACGCCATGACTATGCACGAGAAAACACCAAATCACCAAAAGAAAGCAATAATATACTCACCAATAGCCTTGTGGGCTCACCAACACTAAAGAAAGGTCATAGACCCCAACTCACCATTATTTAATCACCAATAATACACCACACCACAAATAGTACTTCTTTAGGGACTAAAAGATCACCAATAATTATTTTCACGCCAAATGACTAAAGTCAACACAGGGACTAAACCCACACCTAGGGACTAGTTTGACACCAAAAGAACCATTTTAACACCTAAGGACTAAATTGACACTTGGGGACCAATCCGACACCTAGGGCTATTTTGAACCCACACCTAGACATGGCGCCAAGTTGCGCCTTGTCGCGCAAGATTGGCGCCCATCCAGTAGACCCACGCACACTAGCAACACCAGCGCACTGGGGCGACCAAATGGCGCCCCAACAAGCAACACACACACACTTCACCTCGGCACACACTAAATTCACCTCGGCACACACAAAATACACCTCGGTACACTCTCACACACCTCGGCACCTCACCCCACTCACCTCGGCACCTCACCTCACCTCACTCACCTAGGTCACCTCATCTCATTCACCTCGGCACCTCACCCCATTCACCTCGGCACCTCACCCCATTCACCTCGGCACCTCACCTCACTCACCTCGGCACCTCACCTCAACCAAACAGCACCACAGGCGCCAAATTCTGCAGAATTGGCGCCCCCCCTCCTCCTATTTCCAGCACAACCCGAACCCAACCTTAAAACACCACACTTCTAAAATTTCTCCTATTCAACCAATCACCCAAACACCTATTAAGCGCCTACTTTCTCCTACTTAAATTATGTTAAATAAACATTTAATCACCCTATTACAATTGACACACACCAAGCCAATCAAGATTTATCAAGAAACATATTCACATGTACCACAACACTATATCATCATGAAAATCAATCATATATTTCACCAATCATTAATATACGTTACAAAATAGCCACTTAATTACTCCTAATTCCTAACTCCTATGTTTCAAGGTTTATAAATTATTAAATATGCTAGAGAGCCCCCATACCTTGTTAAAATTGAAGAAGAAGACTAAAGCTCTCAAGAACACCTCTCCAAGACACCAACAATCCACGTTTTTCCTCTCCTCTAAGAGCTCCACGAAACTCCTCTCCTTTCTCCTTGCCCTAGCCGCGCTCCCTCTCTTCTCCTCTTCCCACTTTCTAATTTTTTGATCTTTTGCTTCTAGTGAGGGTTTCTCCTAAGACCCTAAAGCTTTTATTAATTGGGTTTGGGCCACTTAACTCCAATGGGCCCTAAATGCACACCCCCTAATTATTTTCTCACATCCTCCCTATTTTAATTAAATACTCTCTATTTATTTACTACACCCTACTCCTTACTTGAATTAATTTCCTTATATTTATTTTAAATAAGGCCAACTAAATTATCACTTAAATAAATTATCTAATTATTTACTTAATCATTTTTGGGGCGTTACATAGGTGACTGCTCCGTTGAAACCGGTTAGTGGAGTAGGATCGGCCTGTGGAATGATCTCACTCCGATCTACATTGATCTTATCAATTAGTTCTTCGAACATAATATCTACCGAGTGCGCTTTGGTCGCACTGTAACTCGGACGTGCCGGTGTTGGCCATAAGCGCCTCGACCACCAAGCTAACGTAGCTATTGGCCTCCCATCTAGCAAGTCTTCATCTCCAAAAGAAATGGGCGGCCTATTCGAAGCCGGTCGTTCTGCAGATGTCGATCCAACCATCATAAGATCGTTCCACTTTCTCTTCATAGCCTTCTTTGATTCCCTTTTCTCCAAAGGGTTTCCACTTTTGTATAACCATGGCTACCCTGCGGCCTTTGGACATCCGGACGTCCTCTTCGGAGGTCTCCTTGTCCGCGATTGCTTCTATGGTTGCGGCAGTGTGGTCTTGCCTTTGCCTTTGGATTGAGAGATCTGTCCCCCGGCTTTCTCCTCAGGCCGCTCGGCACCTTCAGTCCTGACATATTGCTTCAACTTCCCCTTCTGGATGAGATCTTCAATGTCATCCTTTAAGGCCATGCAGTCATTTGTGTCGTGCCACTTGCTCTTGTGGTACCGGCAATATCTCTTTGTCCCCCGGGCACCCTTTTTGAGCACTAACGGATCGGGCCGCTTGACATCACTGAATTCGTTGTTCTGGCACTCAGAAAATATTTGGGCTATGGGAGCGTTGAGCCTCGTCCGGTGCTCATACTTTTTAGGCCGGAATTCCGGCTTGTTATCACGGTGATTTTCTTGAGCCTTGGACGGCTTGCTCTGCTCTTCCCTAGGTCGCGCTCGGGCGGCCTTCCTTGCAGCAAGAGTTTCCTCGTAAGCCATATGGTCGTTGGGTCTACGAAGGAACGTGCTGAGATCAACATAGTGGTTAAGAGTAAATTCTTCAGCGAACCTATGGTCCGGCCTGATGCCCCTCTTGAGGTCAGGTCGCACACCTGATCGGCCTCGGTGTTGAAGCGATCTATGTATTGCCTCAATGGTTCGTTGTCGCCTTGGATGACCGTGTCCAAGTGCTCCTTGTAGCGGTATTGGCACCTGTTGGCAGTGTAGTTTGCCAAGAAGACTCTGATCAGGCCTTCCCAAGAGGAAATGGTGTTCGGTCGCAACGACTCCCACCATTCGAGCGCCCGGCCATCGAGCGACTGAGGGAACAAACGACACTTCATTGTGGAGCCCAACTCCCTGTATCTGCAGTAGTTGTTGAAGTACCTGATGTGCTTATCAGGATCTCCCCGCCCGTCGAACTTGTTGAGGTTGGGCGGCTTCCTAAGATCCCTGGGAATACGATATCGCCTAATTTCTCGCGTGAATGGGCCATGGCCGGTCGGGATATCATCCTGCCTGAATGGCTGCATGGTGAGGTATGCCTCAGTGGGCATCCCATAGAAGCCACCACCGGCCGGAGGGCCATAAATAGGAGGTACCCGGGGCGACCGCCCTCTGCTTCGCACGGAGTGATGTCTTCTAGGCCGTCTGGAAACGTCTCTGATTTCCTCATTGCGGTAATCATTGAGCTCGTAGTAGGGGTCCCAGGAACGGCTTCTAGATCTTCGGGAGCCGGAGGATTCGTACGAGGAATACCTCGTAGGCGAACGGTCTGACTCAGGGTGGTAGACAGAATCAGATTGATCGTAGTCATAGGAGGGGGAACGGCGATCGCACACGCGTTCTGCTGGCGGCGCGTCTGCGTCCGGACTCTTCGGTGGGAATGGCGAGAGGTGCTTCCCCTAGGACGGACGTTCCTCCGAGGAGGTGTTCTAGCTATTCGGGAAGGACGAGCTTAGGCGGAAGGTTCTCCGTTGGCCGCGCGCTGGCGGTCTGGCATCGATCCTATCTCGAGACGGGATATCAGATCGTCGCGGTTGGCGATGAGTTGATTCTTACTTTGGAGCAGTTGAAGAACAGCCTGGGTAATGTGCTCCGGTAGGGGATCCATGATCCCGGCTTCAGCCAGTTCGGCCAGGATTTCCTGGTGCGGGACCAGCTGCTGCACTTTTTCCAAGATCGGACCTCCACCGCCTTGAACCGAGGGGTCTTGGCGAGGATTGCCTTGGGATTCATGAATAGTTACTGGCACGCCCTCCGGGGTCTGCTGCGGACGAGCGTCTTGGCCGGCATGGTCGTGCTGTGTTGATGCCCGTGTAGTAATTCTCTTCGGGCCCATCTTTAAGGTAGGATAGCGCTCGGGCCTCCCACTGTGGTCGCCAAATGATCGTACCTTGATCACCAGGTGTAGATGTTGTTTGTTGCTCCTTCTTCCGGTCGTTGATGTAGAACGAGGACTGGTCTTGAGAACACCTCGGGTGGTACCTGCAAAGACACTCGACGCTCTAGTCAAAAGAGTGCTAGCGAGCGAGGTATCACTTGGTAGGAAAACGTACCTGATACTGTGGATGGAGGTGGTACTTATACCACTGGGGCGACCTGGCCGTTGCGAGAAATACGGCCGGTCGCCGAGAATTGCGGACCAAGACACGGTCTCGGCCGTTTTTATTGGGTTGGGCATTGGCCCATTTCTAATCGCACCTCCGGTATTTTTTGATACACCGGAACAAATATATATATATATATATATATATATATATATATATATATATATATATATATATATCTGTGTGTGTGTGTGTGTGTGTGTATTATGAATCAAGATTATATGATATGGTTATAGTGACAAACCACTCAATAAATTAAATTTCATTCCCAGAAGTGAATGATTCACTTTATAATTTCAGTACAAGAAAAGTTGTGGTGATGACCATTGATGTGGTAAATTATCGTTATCCTATTTTAGTGACATATGTATCATTTGTGATTGTGACCTTTGTTATTCCAAATAATGGTATAGTATCTTATGAAAAATATGTAATTTTTCTTCTTTCTTATGCTTAGAATTCAAAATAAAAATGTTGCATGAAAAAAAGGGAATAAGAAGAATTGATTGTATGACTAGATCCTACAAAACTAGACATTCATATGTTCTTATTAATCATTCTACACTTTTATTATCTTCTTGTAATTTCATGTCACCATAATGTTATTGCACATGTGAAACGACATTTCAAATTGTGTGTGTCAAAATCCTTTATCTATAAATGATATTTTTTTGTTAAACTAGTATGGTGGTTTATACAGTTTTGTTTCTTGAAGAAAATTGCGTCCCCAATTTTTCTGTATATATATATGGTAATTTTTGTTATACACGTACTTAGTAGTTTTATAATTTATTTTTGCCTACCGGGCTCTTGGGGTTCCGCTGCCAGGTCACCCAGGGGAATGTAACACTGTGGAGAATTCCGGTCTGGTATATCCCGAGCTCGGTATATCGCGATCTCGGCTTCCAGCTCAGAAATTCTGAGGCTCCGAGCCTGTTCAGCTTCATTGTGTTGATTCAAAATTTGGACCAGCTGTTGTACAGCGTCCACGGGAACCGGAAGGACTGCTGGAGGTGGGGGGAGTTGGGATCGAGCCAAACTTCCATGAAAAGCATTCCGATCCGAGATAGGTTGAGTAACTGCTATTCCTTCAAGAGTTCCCCCGAGATGGGGTTGATTGTGAGCCGGCCTAGGCTCGACCGGTTCAATTGCACTCGCCAGATGTAAACAAGACCTCAATTGAGGAGCCATCACTAATCAGAAAAGAAGGTGAAAGTAATTAAGTTCAAGCTACTCCCACTGTGGTCGCCAATGTTCTGTACCGTGTCTATGGGTCCGCCGATCCTAGACAGTAGGTAGGAGATATGATTGATCAATGAAGGACACGTTCGATGTCGATCTTTCGAGTCGATGTGGGGTGTACCTTTAAAGCCACTCTGATGCTAAAGTCAGTAGCTGGAGATTTAATGCAAGTATATGTGGTAATTAATGCGTCCCTCTTTGTTAGCAGTAAATGCTGTATTTATAGAGTCAAAGGGTACTTGAGTGTGATGATCTGAACCGTTCAATAAGGAGGTGTATTGTGGGCCGTTGATGAATGAATCTGGGCCTTGGCTGTTTGGAGGCCCAATCACTTTGTTTTGAGAAGTGGGGTGTAAATAGCATGGGCATATTTACACCGTAACAAAATTAAATTTCAAATGCAAAGTATTTTTCTCAACTCTAACTCTCATGATATACTCATATGGGAAGCATCCTCAACAGAGAAATATTCAACAAAACAAGCTTATTCTTGGCTTGTCATGACACTACTGATCCTGCGGCCAAATCCACGTGTCTTTCTTCCCTCTCGTTGGCATTACCGTTTGCAAAATGCTGTCCAGAATCTCACCTTCTAAAACGCGGACAGAATCCGTAAAAACACGCTATAGTTTGTTCCAATTCTAAGTATCTCCATGCCTAGACCAGAACTCTGCGACTGTAACAATTTGCTGCACACCTCCATCAAACAATAAGGGAAAGACTTTGAGCAAAGCTCGGTACCTAACCATTGTTCCTTCCAAAAGTTTATTGAAGCGCCATCACCCAACGCTCTTTTATGCACCAAGTGAACCTTCTTGGTTCCTCTAAATTATCGTCCAAAGTCACCAAGTCTCTCCACCAAATAGAACCATAATTCCGGCGAGAGTTGCTTACTATTGAGTCATGAATAAAGCAAGAAGCGAATTCCCCGTATCTATGTCTCAACAACCGACTCCAACTCGCATTACCATCCGTCAAATCCCTCCACTTCCATTTAGATAAAAGAGCTATATTAAATAACTCAAGATTTTTGATTCCAACACTGTCATCTTTTTTTGACTTGCAAACTCTATCCCAAGCCACCCAATACATTCCATTATCTCCCTCCTTGATTCCCCAAAGAAAGTCCCGTCGAATTTTAACCATCTTCTTACTAACCACTTTCAGAGCTTTATAAAAGAAGAACATGTATAAAGGAATGCTATTCAAAACGGAGTTGATGAGAGTAACTCGACCACCAATAGATAGAAAACGACCCTTCCACAGCGCTAGTCTCTTTCTAATACCCCCTAAGACGGTACTCCAAGTAGCTTCCCGCCTCGGGTTAGTGCCAATCGGAATCCCCAAGAACTTGAACGGCATTGATTCCGTTCTACAATAAAGGAAGGTGTTGGCTCTTTCCAAAAAACCATCCAGAGTGTTAATGCCGATCAACTTGCTCTTGTGGAAATTTACCTTCAAACCGAACACAAGCTCAAAGGCTCTCAACGAGGTCTTTATACTCCAAAGGTTGTCCCATGTGGCTTTACCCAACAACATGGTATCATCCGCAAATTGAAAAATTGAGAATCGGACGTCATTGTTGATACAAAAGTCTTGAAATGAGCTAATGTCAACCGCCTTGTGTACTAAACCTGTCAAACCTTCGGCAACAATGAGGAAGAGGAATGGTGACAACGGATCCCCTTGCCTCAACCCTCGGTCAGCTTTGAAGTCTTGCGTTGAGCTACCATTCACTAGAATCGACATAGAGGTAGTGCATGACAAGATTTTATCCAAGAAATCCATCTACGTGGGAATCCCATTCAATGAAGCATGTAAATTAAAAAACCCCAAGAAATAGAATCATAGACTTTCTCAAAATCAACCTTAAACAAACTCCTCCTTCCCCCGCTAAGCATAATCCACCACTTCGTTGACAAAAGCATTCACGGAAAATTCATTAAAGAAGTCTACCACATCATCCTTCAACAAACTACAACAAAGCTTTATGAAATTGAAGTTAAACCCATCCGGACCTAGCTCTTGTCACCAACACAATCCCACACACCCATACTTATTTCTTCCTCGGAGAAAGGTTGGATTAAAGATTCCGACTCGGACACCGATAGTTGGTTGAAGTGAAGACCTCCTAGAGTTGGATGATTATAGTTTGGCTTGACAAAACACTTCTCAAAATGTTGCTTGACATACAACTTCATTCGTCTACATCTTCCATTAAATCCCCGTTCTTCCTTAGAATGACGATGTTGCATCTTCTTCTTCTTCTGTACCGCAAAAGAGAATGGAAGTATTTGGAATTCATATCTCCTTCCTTGATCCACCTAGCTCTTGATTTTTGGGCCAACAAAGACTCTTTCACGTAGATTTCTTTCCAAAGAGCGGAAGTGACTTCTTTCCTATTCACCACAACGAAACTATCCCACCCTTCACAAAGAATATCATCTAAGGAATTCAAATCCCGAACTAAGTTATCAATATTCAAGTCTACATTTCCGAACACCTCTTTATTCCAACCTTTTAGACTTCCTTTAAGGAGTTTCAGCTTTTCCTTTATGACAAAAGCCTTGTGTCCCGATACGCTAAGATCACTCCAACACTTTTGAACAAAAGGCAAGAAGTCTTCCTGTTCCAACCATGCATTAAATAAGAGAAACGACTTTGGACCCCAATCTTTCGAAGCACTAAGAAGCCAAATAGGCGAATGATCCGAAATGTCCCGATTACCAATCCATTGACCTGTGATCCCCCAATCAAATATAAGTCCCTTTGAGATCAAAAACCTGTCTAGTCTACTCATGGACACACCATCTAAATCCATGTCCACAATGAAACTGTTGAAATAATACTCATAGAAAAGTATAGTGAATTGTACATTAGTTTTTTAAAAGTACTATTATTTTGGGACAAAAATAAAAGGTTAAAAGTATCAAAGATCGTAAACGGATGAAGTAATACTCATAGAAATTCATCTAATGTTTGACCCTTGCAAAATCTCTAGGCTAGATGTCAAAACAAAAAAAAAAAAAAATCTCTATCCTTATAAATAAGGCTAAAAGGCACTTTTAGTCCCTGCAAATGTAATGAAAATCCAGTTTAGTTCCTGCAATTCCAATTTTTTTAAAATGGTCCCTGCAATTAGTAAACGTTACTACTTTAGTCTCGCACATATTTTTACTCTTAAAAAAAGGAGGACTAAAGCTGGATTTTCTTGACATTTTGATGACTAAAAATACCTTTTAAATGGAATTGCGAGGGACTAAAGTAGTAGCAATGAGGACTAAAGTAGTAACGTTTACTAATTGAAGAGACTATTTTAAAAATTTTGGAATTGCAGACTAAACTGAATTTTCTTGACATTTGCAGGGACTAAAAGTACCTTTACTAAAAGTACCTTTTAGCCTATAAATAAAACCCCACATCTAACGCCACTTCATTTGCGTGCCGACTGCACTACTAGAAATTGGTCTCTTCTCTGTCCCTTCCTCCTTCAGATTCCTAGATTTTCTCTAAAACTATTTAAAACCACCTCAATTTTCCTATTCTTCTTCATTCTCATTCTCAACCTCCATTAGCATCATAATCAAACGTTTCGTTTCCAACTGCACAAAAAACAAAAGAAAATCAAAGGTTTCTAGTTACTCACTATTACATCTCTATCTACTTTGCTTTTCACACCACCCTTTTTTCTTCGGACACCATGCGATTTAAGCTCGGCAGGCGTGTGATCCGTGTCACAAAATGGATCTTCAGAAGATTTCGAACCCGACCCAAATACAGGCGTTTAGGTTCCACATCAGATAACAGCCCCATGATGAAGCTTCTCACATGGGGTCGCAAGTTAACGAGAAAAACGAGGTCTTTATGCTCAAAAACAAGAATCACGTCGGGTTATGTCCCAATTGGATCCGACCCGAAACATGAGCTGGCTCATGAGGTGCCGAAAGGGCACTTAGCGGTGTACGTGGGTCAGAAAGACGGTGAGTTTCACCGGGTTTTGGTTCCGGTTGTTTACTTTAACCATCCTTTGTTCAGTGAGTTGCTGAAAGAAGCGGAGAAGGAATACGGGTTTTGTCATCCGGGTGGGATCACGATTCCGTGTCGGGTCACCGAATTTGAACGTGTTAAGACCCGAATCGCTTCTGGGTCGGGTGTACGTGGCAGTACACGGAGATTGGCGTTGCGGCAATATTGCTGACTGTTGATCGGTGAAGATAAGGATTAGGAGTTGTGGTGGTTAATTTGTTAATGTGAAACTCGTTTTTTGTAAATTTATTATTTTTCTTTTTTGGTCCAAACTTTTTTGTAAATTAGATTTTAGTTATTCCTTGTTCACTTGTGGATTTCGTCTCCCAAAGCTTTTTAGCAAAATATAGTCCTCATAAAATATAAATACTATTACATGTTTTATCATCGTAGAAGGAATACGGGTTTTGTCATCGTAGTGGTAAGAATATCGTTTATAGATGTTCAGTTGTTGGGTTTTATCTTTGATTTTTTCGTTTGTGTGCGTTAGCCCTGACACTGGATACAAATCCTCTAGAGTCAATTTCTCTCCAGTCACCTGAATTTGCACTATTGTATGAGGATAGTTTTGTCTTTACAGCATTGAAATTCTCTCTCCAACACATTTTTGTGCTAAATTGTGCTGACTTACCTCCAGTTGACAACTGGCGGGAATTGTGATCCCCCTGACACTTGCCATTCTGATTATTAGACAAAAAAACATATTTGATTTTATGTTTTTTAATTAAAGAATTTAAAATTGTGTGTATTTTTTTGTATTTTTAATTTTCAAAATAATAAATTTTGGAAAAATAAAAATTACAAGTGCGTAAAACCCATTTATTTGAAGGATAAAAATGCTATTGAAATTATAAATGAATCAAATTTGTAATATTTGAATTTTAAGAGAACTAAGATTTGAAAAAAATTAGGAATAACATTTATGAAATCGAAAATTTGGGAGAAATATTACAATTCATCCTTGTTTTTATTAGAGGTTTAGAAAATTCTTCGGATAACATTGGCTAGCTATTTGAATATTTGTGGAGCAGAGATGATGTAAATGGGGAGGTTGGAATGTAAAGTTCAAAATAGATTTTTCTATCTTCCGTGAGCGTTTTGTGTAAGGAGAGGACTGGGGAGGTTGTACGAATAATGGTAGCATCTTCTGATAACGACGACCTTTTGAATAAGGACAAATAAGATGGACAATAGCGACAAATCCGTACCTTACATAAGAAAAACTTATGGCCAACAAACTTTGTAATAAAATAAAACAAGTGATCAGGATTTTATTAATTAATTAATGTTAATACCCAGTCTGGTCTGTTTATAAAAAAACATTGGTATATGAACGCTAACACCACAAAAAAAATAAAAAATCAATGGGGAACCAAAAATCTTAAAATTGTTATGAATATTTATATTAGTGGATGTTCATTAGTTTTCTCCTTCTCTCTCATTACTTCATTGTGTAGTGATTTTTTATGATAGAGACCACTCACTTGCCTATCTATACCCTATAAATAGGACTATCTCATATGTGTATGGATACACTTGAAATTAATGAATAGAAAAGCTCACATCTTTCATATTTGTTCATGTTCTTATCTTCTTCATATTTCTCCTTTCTATAGTTTTGGTTTGTTTCATAACACGTTATCAGAACAAAGCTCTACCGTATGATTGATTGTATAATCATCTTCAGGTTCTAATACAAGAATAATTGTTCTTCTTCTTCACATTCTTCTTCTCACTATTATTTATTTGTGATCTTATTTTATGTTTGATCTCATTTTATATTTTATCTCATTTTATATTTATTTATCATTGTTGATGAAAATTTGTTATATGTTAAGAGTCCCATATCGGATGTGATATGGCCTGAAAAAGAGTTTATAAGTGGGTGGCTCCCCCACCTTACAAGTCGATTTTGCGTGGTTGAGTTAGGCTCAAAACCACATTCTAAGATGGTATCAGAGCCAATCCAAGATCCGTTGGGCCACTCGCTATCGGGCCACTCGGGTCACGCTCCAGTTGTCCAGTCCTGGGCGTGAGGGGGTGTGTTAAGAGTCCCATATCGAATGTGATATGGCCTGAAAAAGAGTTTATAAGTGGGTGGCTCCCTCACCTTACAAGTCGGTTTTGCGGGGTTGAGTTAGGCCCAAAACCACATTCTAAGATTACATAACTCCTGAAGAACAATACAATTCATTATCCATGCATCCCTGAAGGATTGCACAAAGAAGGATTGTGGCATAATTTCTGAAGAACTATGTATCATTGTTTATGATATAGATCTTGAAGAACTTAAAAAAAAATTAATATCCAAGCATCCCTGAAGGATTATGGTATAGTTCCTGAAGAACAAATGATTTGGTAATCAAGTATCTTTTAAGGATTGCACAAAAAAAAAGATTTTCTTTATCATTGTCTGTGAAGTTTTGTTATAGTTCTTGAAGAATTCAAAGAAAGAAAATATTCAAGCATCCTTGAAAGATTGCTCATAGTATGATTTTCTTAATTATTGTTCCAGGTGTATCAAAGAATTACGAAGCGCCAATAGCAATTGGGCGTCGGCTGACCAACTTAACGTAATCGCCCAAACACACCGCTTGGACCGCGCAATTCATGGCCGGCGAAAACTTCGCTAACGGTCGGCACTCTACATATATATATGCCATTCGCATATGGCATCGTGCACGTTCTCTTACTCTTGTGCTATCTCGCCGGAAGCGACCACTCACTTGATCGTCGGAGTGTCATTGCGGAGTACCACCCGAGGTGTTGGCGTGAAGCGGGACCGGTCCTTCCCATATTCAATGACCAGCCCAATCGGCGGGACAACAATAACTTCAACACTTCATCGTTGGTCAAGTACGATCAATTGGCGACCACTGTGGGAGGCCCGAGAGCTATCCTACTCCATTCATGGCTCCACGCGACCGGCCCCAGACGCGGGCCTTGTAACACCCCCTTCTACTTATTACTAATTTAATTAATAAAAATCAGAGTTTTCAAAAACTTTTCCACGCACCTCAAGGAGAGTGCTACATTTAATAATACATCACCAATATAGCATTTAAAATGCAAACGCGTCTAGTGCGTGAAATGTAATTCATATCCAAATGGGACGAACCCTCAAAACCTGTTTTAGGTATTACGATAATCCAGAAATGGTCTCGCAGCACAGCGGAAATAAAATAAAAATAAGTTTAACATACTCCGTACATAGTCCAAATCAGTTTAAATACATAAATTAAAGTAACGACACTACGATCCCCGTCCCTGGTGTTACTAATCAGAGCTGACTCTATGACTCAAAACGGCATGGGCACCTTCACTCAGAATTACCTGTTTGTCGCCACGAGAGCAGACAACATATAAATGCTAGGGTGAGTCTCTTTACATAAATAATAACAAGTAAGATAAGCATTATATTAGGAAGGCATCTAGCAACATCAATCCACAACAATTAGGACATTTACCATTCAATTATAATGCCAAGGAAACCACAATAATGATTTAACTAAGCATCAACAAGCATTCCAAGAAAATATGAGTGTATGCATGTATGCAATATGCATGTGGATCCATCACCATCGCTATAAGCCCCAAGGGCACCCGTCGCTTTGGCGAAGCCCCGTCGCCGCTGGGCGAAGCCCCCTTCGCTTTATGTGTATGCTTTATGCGACACCATGACAATGCACCACAACACAATACATTCACCACCACATTCATTGTCACATCACTTAAAACATATCCACAACACAACCCGTCGCTTTGGCCGAAGCCTACCCGTCGCTTACTCATCACCACAACACAACCCGTCGCTTTGGCCGAAGCCTACACATCGCTTAATCATCACCACAACACCCCACACCTCATTTATTAAATTAAATCTCACACTAAAAATTAACTCCCACCTAAGGATTATTTTAACACACCAAAAATTGTTTTAGTACCTAAGGACTATTTTGACACACCAATGACTATTCTATTACTTAGGGAATTATTGGGCATATTAGGAATGATTTGGTATTTAGGAAATTATTGTGACATGTTAGGCTTAATTAGACACTAAGGGACTATTTTGTCACTCCAAGGATTAATTTAATTCTTAGGGACTAAAACGTCACTTAGGTTCCATTAAGCACACTAGGCGCCAAGGGGCAGCCACTTTGGCGCTCCACTTAGCGCAACACACACACACACAGCACGCCACACACCCACAGGCGCACCCTGGCGGCAAATTCCTAAGGAATTGGCGCCCCTCCCTGCACGTGCGCATGCCCAGACAACGACGGCGCCCAAACAGGCGCCTAATTCCCCAAGATTCCGCGCCCCTGCTTGACCACGCACACCAGACCAACACAGCATCACCCTAGGCGCCATTTCCTTAGGGAATTGGCGCCATTTCCTTAGGGAATTGGCGCCCCTCCCCTCAAACACACACACCAACAACTGCACAGCAACCTATACCCTTCCTAGGCGCCATTTTCTTGGCTATTTGGCGCCCTCTCCTTCCACTCACCTAAACAAAACAACTCATCCACATTTTAATCCAACAATCAATTCTCCATTTACTAACACTCATCTAAACAATTTAACCAACATCTTTTAATTCACATATTCTCATCAATCATCACATTGAAACATTTAAACAAACACCTAGCATGCATATTTAACAACACATATCTTTCCAACAACAAGCAACATGGTATCACCCAAGTAAGCATCAAATACAACAACCAACATATAATTAACATAAAATTCACACAATCAAGCAACCTAGTGCTATTCCACACACAATACATATCATACAAATTATTATAGACATAAATGAGAATCCCCTAACCTAAAAATTTAAGAATTCTAGTGTTCCCTCCTTCACAACTTCAAGAACCATTAAAACTAGCTCCTCCTAAACTTTGAGCTTCAAACCCTCTTCCATGGCAAAGTAGAAATGGGAAAGAATTAGTGTAGGAAACTTATATTAAATGATAGAGGAAGAAAAATGGGAAAGATTGTTACCTAGAACCATTTTCCCCAAGCCAAAAATTGCATTTTCCCTTCCCCCTTCACACTTCCAGCAACGTTGGCCTTCAAGGTCTCTCCCTCCCCTATTTTCTTTTCTCTCCTTCGTTGGAATGAAGAGGAAACCCTATCCTCAAAGGTTATTCTTTAGTTTGGACCTATTTAGTGGGCTTGGGCCCCTTATTTACACCCCCTAGATACTTCAACCACTCCCTATTTTAATTAATTCCCCACTCCCTTATTTACTACCCAACACCTCTTAGGCACTTACACACATCCTCCCAATTTAATTAAAATACTCTCCATTTAACTAAAATACTCACCATTTAATTACTACACTTACTCCTTAATTAAATTAATCACCCTATATTTATTTTAATTTAGACAACTAAAATATTACTTAATTAAATTAGTCAAATAATCATTTAATTAAGTTACTTAACTAATCACTTAATTAAGTTAATTAAATAACCACCTAATTAAATTAGTTAAGTAATCACCTAATTAATTTTTTTGGGGTGTTACAACTCTCCCCCACTTAGAATATTTTCGTCCTCGAAAATCTAACTATCATGGATATGCAAACTTTAACACTCACTATAACAAACACTAAACTCTAGCAAGGCACCCTAAATGAAGCGCTAACCTCTAAATGTAACCATCACCCCTCCGTAGGCTCAGAATACGCCAGGACAAACACTCTCCCGTTATACTTCTCCTTCTTTGGCTGTGGACACTTGGTACTAATGTGCCCCAATTCCCCACAGTTGTAGCAGACCACATCCTGCTTCTCACACTTGGTAACTATATGACCTTTCTTGCCACACCTGAAACATTCATTGACCATGCAATCTGGACTCTTATGCCCCGACTTACCACACTTGTGACACATCATAGACTTCCCATTAAACCGAGAACTCTGCTTCTCCCTCACCATCGTGTACGAACGATTGCTATACTCGTCGAAGATCCACGCTAAACTCAGGAATTAACATCCACTCTTCTTATCCCTCTAACCGTCATGTCGTATACACAACAGATTAAACATTCTTTCCTATATTCTTACTCCCCAATTTGGTATTCTAATCTGTAGGTTGTCATAATCCTACCCGACTACCCAACACAAGGGACAACAACAATTATGGCCAGAGGCCCAACCACCTAACAACCATAATTAACACAACAATACCAGTCTCCACAATTATCGTATATCCAATATTATTCTCGTCAACAATTAACACAATCATAACAACAAAATTCAAGTTCAACATCTTCCACAATTAATCATTTCATTCAACGTTCAAATTATTCTTCCTAAACTCAGGTGCAGAAAATTCTGCAATTTTGCGCCTATTTTGGCGAATTAAATAAAATAGTAAACGACCTCGGATTTCGACAAATAAATACTCGTTGGAAAGCCACGGATGTGTAGTTTTCTAAATATATCCTTAAAGTTTTAAAACAATGAGCCAATTAGTACAGTCTTTAGAAACAACCCAAACAGTTTTAAGACTTGACAGATTCTGTCTTCCTATTTCATTTCACGCTAAACCGATTTAAACTTGACCGAATGGGACAAAACTTCCGCCCGGATAAAGCATTTTGAGTATAGTTTCTAATGGAAAAAGAATCGTTCAAAACGGAGTTTATTTGAGAACATAAAACTTGCAAAAACCGAACCTACTCACAGTTTGATTCTAGAAATTTGACTCGACTTTGGAGATTCATAACTGGAGCTACACAACTCCGAATTTAATGAAACCAGTGCCAAAACGACCGGCCTTAAGTCTATTTTCGAAAACACTCAGCCACATAATTTTTGACTCGACCAAACAGTACCAGTTTTCAAAAGACTGAACAGTGTCCAGATTGTTTTTCCAGAATTCTAACCTAACTTGTTTCACCTATAACTCGAGTTCTACAACTCCGAATTCAACCCAATCAGTGGCAAATTAACAAGCATTCAATCAAGTTTTCGAAATGACCCACCACACAATTTTTCAATTGACCTAACAATACCAGTTTTTAAAAGACTGAAATAGCATCCAGTAACGCACAGAAATCATGCGCAAGTAAGACTCACCATTATCAATCACCAAAACTAATTACAATCATCACATACTTATGCATTTCATCCAACATCAATTAAGCATAACCAATCATGCAACAACTTAAACACGCAATTTCGAAAGATTGAACATGTAGGCACTTTCTTCGATTTCCTTTATTCCTAGGGATTGGTTAACATGCAATTTTACCACTCTTCTAGAAAACATCATGGAACATATAATTCTATCAATTTGAATTGATTTCATATCACAAATGAAATATAATTCAACACATGCATTATGATACAATTGCTTCGATACAAGACTTACTATTTGTTTAAACAAACGGAATTAAATACTCTTGTCAACATTTAGCAAGGAAAACAATTCAAGGCATGGAAGTACACAAAATATCCCGTTGCACAGTTTTCATCACTAAATTTATAATCCCCGTAAAACAATTCTCAAAAAGTGACAAGTAACAATAGTAATAGCAACAACAAGGCTACAGTTAAGTCACAAATTGAACAAAATTTTCCCAATTGTATTTCACAGTTAGAAGGTACTCAAAATGATTTACTTTTATTTCTAAAACCTTGCCAACCACTATTGGACTCACATTCTCGTAGCATAAAAATTTCAACTTCCCTAACCATACATTTAGTGTGACCCCCATAATTTTCAAACAACACTAAACCACAACCTAATTGGTGCAAAACCGAAATCATGTCTCATTTTGAAATAAAAATCTTAGAACAACTTGGAAACCAAATTCAATACTAATTTGACATCCCATTTATTCCCAGTAGCACGAATTTTCCCAAGTACCGTTTTTGCAAAAACTTAGAACTCAAAGTTTGTTCGAAAAGAAAACTATATGCGAACTTCAACCTTACTCACGCATGCGACCACATATACAACTACTTATTAGTTCAAAGTTTTAACCTCCGACATAAATTCAGAAGGTAAGGAAAGTTAATCATTTAGTTTCTTGACAAATCACATTATGCTCTCAACCAAGCCAAATTGAACATTAAAAATGTCAAACTTCAAGTTATGCAACTTGATTGTGATAACGAAAATATAGCATTACATATCATTTCATTTTGGCATACAATCTTAGAAACAATTAAGCATAAGTCAACTCAAATTCCTACACATCGCAGCAACAATCAACCTATAGCAGAAATGTCAATCAAGCGCAACAATATCCAACCAACAATCCAGTAAATATTGTCCAGTGTATAATTACCACGGTTAGGTCATATAAAAATTACTTTCTATATCCTAACAAACAAATTGAGCAATCAATCAAATTAAAATTGTACCCGCATTCTATTTTACTAATAACCATGAGTTATTGTCGCCTCTTTCATTGGGATGAGTTATTGGGGTGATCAGTCCCTCCTACTCATGCAACCAACTAATTAAGGTCACAAAAACTACTTCATCTTCAATTTATAACTGTCACATTAAAAGATTTTTAACGCAGTCCGGAGTGTGAAGGCGTCGTCACGACTTCCACTCCTTTGACGTCGTTAGAACTCTTTTAATTCACACGTATCTTAATGTTACGAACAACAGTCACAAACAACCAAAAACCGATGCTACAACCAACAATTACACAGTTCAGTCACACATGTCCAAATGATACAGACAACATAATTATGGTTTAGAACGAGTACCAACAGTCGAGGGTTAACAGACTCGACAACTTGGCCGGACGAACCGAACTGCTCTGATACCACTAATGTAACACCCCCTTCTACTTATTACTAATTTAATAAATAAAAATCAGAGTTTTCAAAAACTTTTCCACGCACCTCAAGGAGAGTGCTACATTTAATAATACATCACCAATATAGCATTTAAAATGCAAACGCGTCTAGTGCGTGAAATGTAATTAATATCCAAATGGGACGAACCCTCAAAACCTGTTTTAGGTATTACGATAATCCAGAAATGGTCTCGCAGCACAGCGGAAATAAAATAAAAATAAGTTTAACATACTCCGTACATAGTCCAAATCAGTTTAAATACATAAATTAAAGTAACGACACTACGATCCCCGTCCATGGTGTTACTAACCAGAGCTGACTCAATGACTCAAAACGGCATGGGCACCTTCACTGAGAATTACCTGTTTGTCGCCACGAGAGCAGGCAACATATAAATGCTAGGGTGAGTCTCTTTACATAAATAATAACAAGTAAGATAAGCATTATATTAGGAAGGCATCTAGCAACATCAATCCACAACAATTAGGACATTTACCATTCAATTATAATGCCAAGGAAACCACAATAATGATTTAACTAAGCATCAACAAGCATTCCAAGAAAGTATGAGTGTATGCATGTGTCATACCCCAATTTTGTCCGGCTTAGGTCAAAACCCTAATTTTCCCCAAAAATAAATAAGTAGAAGAACAAAGAGCATCATGCATTGCATTTAGGTTTTTAAAAGTCATTTCCAAAATCATTTTTGGAGTTGGAATACACTTTTTGAGCAAATTAGAGTTTTTTAGGGTAAAGGGCATTTTGGTCATTTTTCACGACAGGATGATTTTCTCGTCAAAAATATGCATACACAAAAGGTACATTTTTATTCTACCCAAAGAAATTTTTGTACAATTTTTAGAGAAAATATCCTAGTCTAAAATAATTAAAATGCATTTTCCCTATTTTTATTGCATAAAAAAATGCTAAAAGACCATTAAAATTTCTCCAATTATTAAGTGACAATTTTTGGTTGTCTAGAATAATTGGGGAGGTTATTCTATGGTGCCCAAAACATATAACATATTTTCAATAGGTGCATTTTTATTTGCATGACCAAAATTCAAATTTCAAAAATACAACAAAAGGAGAAAGTGTCTTCAATAAGACAAAAGACCAAAAACAAGTTTTTTTCTAATTTCCCTCTCCATGTTCAGCCTATGCACGAAAATATCTCTTCCTCTCTCATAAAAATCTTCTACACACTTCTCATTTCTTATTCCCTAAGATAAGATTTGATCTTATTTTCCTTTTGCCCATTTTGGTAAATTATCTCACCCACTTACACTAACCCCTTCACCAAAAATACAAACTTCCCTCTTTAGTAACATTCCCTCACCAAATTACCCCTAACCCTACCTTACAAGAGTCACCATTCCAAAATTAGATTTTTGTTCACAAATCTTCTCCTCATTTTTGTTCATTCATGCGCCACCCTCACTCCCACTCTCACACACTTGTGTTTTCTAAATACCCTAATCCATGTGACTAATAATCCTAGCCATCCATTCAAAATTAAAACTCAATCCTAGAGCCCCATCAAGATAAAAAGACTAAAATACCCTAAAGCCTCAAAAACTCCTATAAATACCTCTCCCATTCACTCTTTCCTAATCTTTGGCTATTCCTCTCACACTCTCATTTTGCAAACCTAGAGCAAAAATCCCTCCTCCTCTCTCTTCCTATTCTGGCCGAAACCTTTACCCTACTCCCTCTCCTCCATTCTTTCAACTTCACCCATTAAAACACCCTTAACCTTCCTCCCTTCCATTCTTCTTTCACATACTACATCCATCTTTCACTAAAAACCAAAAAAAAATCATCATCATCCCCCTATTTCTTCTTCTTTGCGTGGAGTGTTCTTGGGGTTTCATTGAAGATTTGCTAATTTGTTTTAGTTGCTCTCTTCAATCTTCTTCTTAGCTTAGAGATAAGGTGAAATCTCTAACCCCTTTGCATCATCTTCAAACATTTTGCATAAGAACTTATTTTCTTTTCTTCCCCTCATATTCTCTTCATTATTTAGCATACTCATCATTTTCATCTTTATAATGTAGCTTGTTGTTGTTGGTGGGTGAGATTTGGCATCTCACCCTTAAATAAATGGGTTCATGTTAATTTTGGTGTCACTTCATTAAATAAAATGTGGATTCATGCTCTCTTAAGATTCGCATGATCATGCTAAAAAATATGTTCAAATTGATTTGCATCTTGTTGTTAGTTAGTCATTGATGATCTAGCCATATGATTCCCACTAGTGCTTAGTGCACTTTTATTTAAGTGGTGAAGATGGCTTGAAGGGATTCAATTCATGTTATTTGTTCATATGTTCTAGTGATTTTAATTATGCTTACAATTAATTGTTGAGGATTTGGCTCTATGATTCCTACTAGTGCTAAGTGCACTTTGATCTTAGTAGTGAAGAGAGTTAAAAATGACTCTTATTTAATATATTAGTTTATGTACTCATGAGTTCTTGTGTTTTAATTTACCTATTGTCTAGTTGTTGATGATCTTGCAAGGTGATTCCCACTAAGTACCTAGTGCTTTTGATTTAAAGTGGTGAGGATTGCAAGAAAGGATTCAATCTATTTCATAGTTTATATGTTTATGTGTTCTTGTGGTCTAGCCATATTGTTGTCTAGTTGTTGATGATCTTGCAAGGTGATTCCCACTAAGTACCTAGTGCTTTTGATTTAAAGTGGTGAGGATTGCAAGAAAGGATTCAATCTCCTTCATATAGTTTACATGTTTATGTGTTTTTGTGGTTTAGCTATGTTGTTATCTAGTTGTTGATGATCTTGCAAAGTGATTCTCACTAAATGCCTAGTGCATTTTTATTCAAGTGATGAAGATTGCAAGAAGGGATTCAACCTTGCATAAATTGTTATTCCATTCTTTATCTCCTAAAAGTTTTTGTGAAGTAATCATAGTTTTTGCTTGATGTTTAAAGTTATCTTTGCATCCTTGGTTTAGGCCATGGGTCCATCTCATTGAATAAAATTCTATAATGTGTAGATTTTGGTTTTTGGGTTTGGTTCCCTCATGTGTGATTTTGAGATTAGGGTTTTAGGCTTTGAGGTTTAAGTTGCTAATTTATTTTCTTGAACTTTTAGTTTGAATAAAATCATGCCTTGTTTGATACTCATCTTGCAATTTTATATGTTAGCTTAGCTTTATGTCCCATAATGCTTTTGTGTGTTGATACAAGATTTTGGTATGAAACTTGGCTTGCCTTTCTTTTGCCATCTTAATTCTCTTTAATAAAAGTACAAAACATTTTCCATTTTATCATCTTATAAACTCTTTACTTTTTACTTATCCACTAAATAGTTTATCTCATTCCACATGATTCCTCATACTTTGCATTCCATCATTCATGCCAACATGTTCATGCATTCCTATATGTTTATATCTCTTGCATTTTCCTACTCTCTTAAATACTCATGCATATATTAATACCATGTCTTGCACTTCATAATTGTATACTCATGCATATATTAATACCATGTCTTGCACTTCATAATTGTATACTCATGCATCCAACAATGCTATGTTTTGTAATCATGCATTCATACGCTTGCCTAATCATGTACCCAAATAATGCTATGCCTTATACAATCATGTGTTCAATTGCTCATAGCAACTTGTGAATATTCTTATGATTGCTTTAATTGTGTTCCATTGGTTATCTTGGTTTTGGACTTGAAAATTGATTGAAGGTTCTACTTTCTTTTCTTTGTGGCCAATGCCACCCTCAAATTCTTTTCTTATCCTTTCTAATAAATCTTTTTCAAAAGGCTTTCATAAAGTAACCTCTTGAGGTCAATAAATAACCTTTTTTTTTTTTAAAACTCATAAGGAGGCAAGTCGGACGTACGGCCGATGTTGTCTATCGTCCGAGACCGAGCAGGCAGTCTACTCAAGCGTCTTAGGATACTTATGAAAAACAAAGTAAATAATTAATAACTTCAAACCCCTTTTCCTAAAAAAACCAAAAGATCATTTTTCAAAAAAAAGTAGTGGGGCACGTCGTCTGTACAGGCGGGGATGTCTTTGTTCTAGGTCTATTGGACTGTACAGTCTAGGACCGAAAACCTCTACAATAAAAAACACCAACGCGCTTCTTTTCAAGAAAATCAAAAAGCCGTCTTGGACGCAAAACACACCACTTTTTCACTAAAGCCGTCTTGGACGCAAAAAGCACATCTTTTCCAAAAATCACGAAAGCCGTCTCTTGGACGCACAAACAAGAACTACGTAGCTTTGATTCCTCATCATAAGTGAGGATCGTAGGACCGGGTCCCGACTCGTCAAGCACGCTTTTAAAAAAATCCTTGTTTTGTCCCGCTTTTCAAGGATATCAAAAAAATATTCTTTTTCTCATTTCCAATAAAATATTTTCTCAATCAAAAGAAAAGAAAAGAAGTAGAACATTTGTTTCAAATCAAATATTTCAAAACCACAAATCAAATTAAAGGTTCCCTTTCGGTAGAAAGGAGGTACGGGGTGCTTATACCTTCCCCGTACCTAACCGACCCCCGAACCTACATCTCTTGTTTTCGAAAAGACCACCCGCCTTGTATAAAAAAGACGTTTTTTTCAATGTTTTCGTCTCAAAACTAAAATATTGGTGGCGGCTTCATAAACCTTCCCACGTTGTACATCGAGAAATCCAAACCGGATTTTTCGGGTGCAAATGTTGCGATTTCACTGGGGACAACCTTTTAAGAAAAAAACGAGGGTCAAGCCTAATTAATTTGATGCGTGGTTTAAATTGTTTGGTTTGAAAAATTTGTTCTATCTCTTCTTTTTCTTCCTTTTCTTTTTCTTTTTCTTTTCTGTGATGCTCGATGGTTTCTCTTGCATTATTATATTCATTGTGTTGCATTCATGTGCATTTGTTTATTTCTACACTTGTTTCTTGTTTCTTCTCCTACCCTTTTCTTTCTTTACTTATGCATCATATTCCCTTTATCTCGCATGTTCCCCTCTTCTTCGCTCCCTTTCTTTGGTAAGTTCATGCATTTTTCCCCTTCTATTATGATCCCCTCTTCTTAGCTCCTCTTCTTAAGGTAAGTAGGGTTTTAGATGATTGTTAATACCATAGGTTGATTTCTTGCTTAGACTTAAATGATATGTGCAAAACCCTAGGGTAGATGACTCTCTTTGTCCGGATCAAGCTCGGATTTTCTTTGCGGTGGGGGGTGTATGCATCATTATGCTCCTACACACACTTTCACTTGTTTTTATCCTTGTGTGATTTTTGGTGAGACAGCCCTATACCGGGCTAGAGTATATCTTAGGCTAGAACGAAGTCATTAGTGGTGCTGCTCGGACGACACGTCTTTTCGTGTGGTTGCGAAGACTTCACCTAGAGTTTGGCTTTGTTCGGAAGGGCTCATCACTTGGACGCACGTCCCCCGCCGACACGCGCTCGGATGAGGTCGTTGGCTCTAGGAACCTTATTTAGGGCTCTCTTGTTAGTGCTTACCTTGAAATACCCCTAAAAAAGCCTTAGATCCTGTCTCCTAAGAAACCCTGTAGGACACAAAGGAGCTTGCATACCCCTGCATCGAAATTTTTGTGAAAATAAACCAGTGTTTTTCCAAAAATGTATAAATGTCCAACTTTTGAAAGCTGTTATGCTGTCATTCAAACATCATGCATTCATGCATTCATGCATTCATTTCGCATGCGTTCTCACCGGTGCCAGGGAATTGTAGGTATCAGTAGAAAATGGATCAGAATTTGAAAAGAACCCTCAAGTGGAATTTCAAGGAACAAGATGTCCAAAGCTTGGTCAGGATCGGCAATCAATTCCCCTCGTGGCGGAAGGAAGCTTTTCAGAGCATGTATGGTAATATTCTAGACCTGTTGGAAGTGAATGTCCAGACTGAAGCCCTTACTGCATTGGTGTTGCACCCCGAAAAATCCGGTTTGGACTTCTCGATGTACAACGTGGGAAAATATGAAGCCGCCACCAATATTTTAGTTTTGAGACGAAAACATTGAAAAAACGTCTTTTTATACAAGGCGGGTGGTCTTTTCGAAAACAAGAGATGTAGGTTCGGGAAGTCGGTTAGAGTACGGGAAGGTATAAGCACCCGTGCCTCCTTTCTACCGAAAAGGAACCTTTAATTTGATGTGTGGTTTTGAAATGTTTGATTTGAAACGATCGTTCTACTTCTTTTCTTTTCTTTTGATTGAGAAAATATTTTATTGGAAATGAGAAAAAGAATATTTTTTTGATATCCTTGAAAAGCGGAACAAAACAAGGATTTTTTAAAAGCGTGCTAGCGGGGACAGAACCCGCTCCTACGCACCTCACCGAGATGAGGATCAAAGCTACGTAGTTTCGTTTGTGCGTCCAGAAGACGGCTTTTATGATTTTTAGGAAAAGCAGTGAGTTGGTGTTTTTTTATTGTAGGGTTTTCGGTCCTAGATATGCATAAAGTCCAATAGACCTAGAACAAAGACAACCCCTTTGTCATGCACGACGTGCCCCGCTACTTTTTGAAAAAATGATCTTTTTGATTTTTTAGGAAAAGGGTTTGTTGCAAGGTTGATTGCTTTTATTGAGCAAGTATCTTAGGCTCGCGCACGAGTATGCTGATACCGCTAACCCTAAGACGCTAACCAATATCGGAAGTACATCCGAATCGATACCTTGCTCATTTTGGAAAAAGGGTTTGAAATTATCAATTATTTGTTTTATTTCTCATAAGTATCCTAAGACGTTTGGTGCATGCATGACTCGGTCTCGGGACGCTAGACAACATCGGCCGCACGTCCGACTTGCCTCCTTATGAGTTTTTAGGAAAAGGGTTTTTATTGGAAAAAACATTTGATTTTGCTTTGAAAATTTGTTTTAGAAAAGAATTTGGTTTGGAAAAGATTTACGAAAACAAGTAGAACATTTCAATCAATTCTAAATCCCTAACCAAGTGCAAATGAATGAATAAGACTCATACTTCCACAATCAAGCAATCATGGACATGTTATTCATCAACCAAGATTAAACATGCCAATATAATCAAAGGATTCAATTGTCAAAGATGCAAGGCAAATTTCTCGAGACAATTGTGTGTGTGTGTGTGAGAAAGAGGTGTATTTACCCTAATTACTCGTGCTACAACATGCATGTAGGCTTACGTCTTCATTAGGAGGTCATACAAGGGGATGAAAGGGAACACAATTAAATCAAGACATTTAAATGGCATCATAGACAATAGAATGCAATTGATCATAGGCATAGGATATTCTTAGTTTGGATGAATGAACATGTAGACATGAATGCACACGAGGTAGCGTGCATGAGCATACAATGAATGAATGAGCATCAATGAATGCACGACATAGTATAAATGAATGCATGAACATGTGGGAATGAATGCAAGACATGGTATAAATAAATGCATGAACATGTAAGCATGAATGCAAGAGGCATAACATGTAAGAATGAATGTGTAACATAAGGTTAATGAATGCAATATGTATAAGCATATGGGAATGTATGAACATTTGAGAATGAATGCAAGAATGAGCATATACAAAGATGCATGAACATTTTATTTATGAATGGATGATATAATATTAATGAATGTATGATCATGTAAGAGAGTAAGAGAATGCAATAGGCATAAGCATATGAGAATGCATGAGCGTGTGAGCATATGAAAGCATGCAAGTATTAATGTGCAAACACAAGTATGTATCACACAAGTGATGAAATGCAAAGTGTAAAAATGTTTTGGGTATTTTTGCAAATTGATAAGTAGTAAAAACTTTTAGTAAAAAGTTAATGAATGGTAAAGTAAAAGATGCATGAGGTAAATGGTAATTATTTAATGAGATGGTAAAGTAAGAATATAAAAAGTAAAAAGTTAATGAGGTAGTAAAGTAAAGAGTAAGTAGGTGGTAAAATGTTTTTATACTTTTTTGGTAAAAAGTTAGTGAAGTGGTAGGGTAAAAAGTAAATGATTGGTGAAAGGTTAAAAACACATTAACACAATTATACTTATCTACACAAGATAAAACACACATTTTAAGCACAAAATATTGCACAAAAATGGCCTCAAGGCCGAAACCATGCTATATCCTAAACACCAATTTATTTCATACTAATTGCATAATCAACACATAGAACCATACACAAGATAAAACCCTAAATTGTCATGCTATACCACTAAACAACAATCAAGCAACTCATATATTTTGTTCACACTAAACATTAAGAAAAACAAAAGGAAACATAAACCCCTAATTTTTGAAAACAAAACCCTAAACCACACATATTCAAAATCAAGCCATCTTCCAACTTCAAACCATGAAATGATCAAGAACACATATTAACCCTAATTTTTTGCTTTAGGCCGAAACCTCTATGTATGAGAAATGAATTTTTAATTTGAAAAATGGTGCCAACAAAATGAAATATGCAAGGAAGACATGGAAAAATGAGTATGAAATGCACATAATATGGTGAAAACACAAGAAAATCCCTCTCTAGGCCAAGGACTCATTGCCAACACCCAAGGCTCCCAATGTCCTTGTCATAGTGTTGGAAACAAGTCCTCTAAGCCTTTGAGAAGGAAAAGAGGGGTAGAAGAAGGATTTACATCATGAGAGTTAAAGAAAATGCAAAGGATGAAAAACTTACCTCAAGAACTAGCTAGAAAAAGGAGCAAGAAGCAAAATGAAGCAAAGTAACTTGAAGAACAGCCCCTATATCCTTTTGAATCTCACGCAAAGTGCCTCCTCTTGGGTGGATTTTGATGGATCTTGAAGGATTAGGGAAGTTTTGAAGGTGGTTTATTGTTAGGATGAAGTGTATTGAAGGTTTGATGGTGAGAAATGAAGAAGAAATCAAAAATGAAGGAAGAGGAGGGAGAGGGAGGTTACGGCCTGATGCTAGAGAAGAGAGGAGAGAATTGTTTGCTAGGTTTTGAGAAAATGAGAGTGTGTGTCTAATTTTTGGGCTTTTATATGAGGACCAATTTTAAGGGCATTTGTGACAATGTGCTTTTGTAAACCACTAGGATTTGAGATAGAATTTAAATGGAGGGTCAAGATTGCAATGCACAAGGATTAGGGACACTCAAGAAGCACAAATCAGCTGGTTGTACACGTTTTTGGAGTGGTCTTGGAGAGCAAAAATTGTTGGGGGCATTTAGGTCTTTTTACATTGAGTTATGGCCTAGGATTTGATCAAAAATTTTAATCAATGGCTAAGGATCATTTCACAAGGATCATGGGCATGAAAAAGCACAAAATATGGGCTGGAAATGAGAGGAAATTCGCAGCACACAAGTGAGAGAATGAGTGGAAAACTTGCAAGTTGTCATTTTTGTACTAATCCTTATCCTTTCATCATTCAAAATGTAGAATATTCCCTTCTAGATCTTTCTTTCTTATTCATGCCATTTTGGGCCCTATCCTATGATTCCATGATTGGGCTCTGAATTCCATGACCTCACCAATCCCAAAATTGATTTTGTTGACCCCACCTCAAAGGAAATGACCATTTTGCCCTTTTGTTCAAAACTTGAATTCCATGCCAAAAATATTTCAATGGTGCACAAAAATGCACAACCTCCACCCTTTTAGACCCAAATAAATTCCCCAAGAGATGCATAGTGGTTTTTACTGAGAAATTATTGGTCTTAGTGAAATGACCAAAATGCCCTTTTGGTCAAAAACCGTAATTTTGCCCCAAAACTCAACTCTCTGCATAAAACATGTCTTCCAACTCCAAACATCATCTTAAAAACAATGAGATGACTTTTAGGACTCAAAATGCATGTTCCATGGCTTTTCCCTGAGAAATTACCCTTTTGCAAAATGACCAAAATACCCTTTGACCTAAAAACTCTAATTTGCTCAAAAGTGTATTCCAACTCCAAAAATGATTTTAGAAACTTGGAAATGACTTTTAAAAACCTAAATGCAATGCATGATGCTCTTTGTTCTTCTACTTATTTATTTTTGGGGAAAATTAGGGTTTTGACCTAAGCTTAGGACAAAATTGGGGTATGACAGCTGCCCCTCTTTATTTGGATTTTACCAAGAAATGTGAATTGCGCGAGACATATTTCGAAGGTAAAATAGAAATAAAGAATTCAAAAATTATACCAATTTTGTCCATTTGGAGAAACCCGAATTTTCCCCTTTCTCTTTTTTAATGAATGAATCAACAACCTCGAAGCCACAGAAAAGGGGAAATGAATTGGTGCCAACCCTCGTAAGCCATAAAGCAGCGAGAAATGAATTGTCAACCCTCGAAGCCGACAAAAGCAAGAAATGAATTGGTGCCAACCTCGAAGCCAAATAAAGCAGAAATGAATTGTCAACCCTCAGTAGGCCGACGAAAGCAAGAAATGAATTGGTGCCAACCCTCAGTAAGCCAGCAAAAAGTAGGAAATGAATTGTCAACCCTCGAGTGGCCGACAAAAGCAAGAAATGAATTGGTGCCAACCTCGCGATTAAGCCGAGCAGAACAGAAATGAATTGTCAACCCTCAGAGGGCGACGAAAGCAAGAAATGAATTGGTGCCAACCCTCGAGAAGCCAAAGAAAAAGTAGGAAATAAGGCAATAAAGAAAGCGATAAAGCGATAAAGAAGGTATCGGTCCTCTCGTGAAACCAACACTGGAGGTTGCTAAAGCCTTTTAACGAACCGCGCACGATCCGAAGTTTGCCAACGGGCGAGGTGGTCTTCGAGAGCGGCCCGGGGAGACAATACCAAGTCTAGATCTCGATACTTCTCTAGGACTGCGCTACGTCTTAGGCCGACACAACTATCCTTTTCGACTGGACCCAATGGGGTCTGAAGGACTTACTCGCAGCTCGAATACGAGGTGAAGTCTGAAGGGACACTTGGTCCTGAAGGAGCACTTTGGGCTCTGAAGGGACGCTTGGTCCTGAAGAGACACTTGGTCCTGAAGGGATTCACGAATCCTGTTGGTTGATTGATTGAAATGGCCAATGCTACCGCACTGGATTGAGGTACCTGCATACGTCAGCTGATGCGAGGAATTGAGATGGAGTGTGGATGCATGTTATGCGAAAGCATGTTATGCAAGGGTGTGTTATGCAAATGCATGCAATGCTATGATTTTGGTGTAATGATGAATGCTAGGAGATGCTATTTTTGATTTTCTTTAGTCTTTTGTCAGCTTTTTTTTCCTGACTATTTTTTTCTTTTGCTTTTTCCATGAAACGCAAACATTAATATGACGCAATGCTCTGATGTTTGATGCAATGATTTTTGTTCTTTTTCTTTTATGGAAATGCTAACGTTAATATGATGCAAATGCATTGCTTTAATGTCTGATGATTAAATGACAAAGGAATGTTTGTGAAATGATGAATGATATGGAGTGTTTGGAGACAGGGAATGTTTTGATTTTCTTCTTCTATTTATTTTTTTTTTTTTTTTTTATTTTTTTATTATTTTTATTATTTTTATTTTTTTTTTTTTTTTTTTTGAGGGTCAACACTTTAAGTCCCTACAAGATACAACCTAGTCCCGAAGGATGAAGGCGAGCACTAAAGCCCTACAGGATAACAACCTGATCCCTAAGGATGAAGGCGAGCACTGAAGCCCTACAAGATACAACCTAATCCCTAACGATAAAGGCGAGCACTAAAGCCCTACAGAATAACAACCTAATCCCTAAGGATGAAGGCGAGCACTGAAGCCCTACAAGATACAACCTAATCCCTAAGGATAAAGGCGAGCACTAAAGCCCTACAGGATAACAACCTAATCCCTAAGGATGAAGGCGAACACTGAAGCCCTACAAGATACAACCTAATCCCTAAGGATAAAGGCGAGCACTAAAGCCCTACAAGCGGTCAACTTTGGGCGACCCTCATGCGCCAAGATAACTGGTTAAAGAAATTTTCCATACTTTTCTATGTGAGGATGCAAATGCAATACTTTGATGCATGATATGACATGAAATGATTTTGTTCTTTTCCTCTTTATGAAGGGCGAACATTAATATGATGCCAATGCAATGAAAAGATTTTTGCTTTTTCTTTTTTACTATTTTCCTCTATGAAATGCAAATATTAATATGGTGCAACTGACGTGGAACACCTTGTTTGTTTTTGCAATGTGATGAATGCACAAAATGTGAAGATGCAAATGTAATGCTTTGATGCATATGCTATGATGAATAGATTGAAATGTCTAGATGCATGAGGTAAACATTTTTGTGATGACGAGATGCGAGACTTTGGATGCAAGGAATTGAGATGATTATTGACCATTCCGTTGAAAAGTTGAATTTGATTCAAACTCGTGTTCTCAAGGTTTTTATTTACAAATAGCCTCATTTGTTTTCTCTTTCCTTCCGTGATGACTGAATTTCAGATACCACGTAAACAACTTGTGTTCTCTCTTTTTGAAGCATTGTCTAGTAAGCATGCATAGGAGTGCAAATGTGAATGAGTGAGTCAGTTCACTTGGGATGGACATTCATGACGAGTGAAGGAATGACAGACATGATTATTATTGTCGAAGCTCATGAGGATCAAGAGATACAAGATTGCCCCAATTCAGTCTTTGATGAGTGAATAGCTTGCCCCCTGTCTAGTGGTGACAACAACTAGGGTGTAGAAGATGATGAATTGGGAATGCTTGGCTTTTGAAATGAAAGGTGGGGCGAGAAGAGATTTTGTCTCAACCCATAAAGTTTGATGTTGCCTGGTCATAACAAGGACAAAAGCGCCCCAATTAGAATGACAGGGCCTTGTTTAGGATAGTGAGTTGAGAGATTGCCCGGTGAGGTTGAATGAGGTGAAGGAATGGGAACGCGCCCTTGCCCCTGCTTGGAGGTGACATGGGAGGGCATTGAATAGACATTCCCAAGACCGGGGTGGGCGGGAGGTGAAGAGAGTGCCCCATCTTTTGGATCCGAGTAGTGTTCTCGAGTGCAAATGTCTTGACTTTTAGCGTGAAAGAAGCCTCACTTGGTGATCACTAAACCTTGTTTTAATGCGGCTTGAATGGGTTTGAGTGCAAGTCCCTCTTTTTATTTTGTCGACTTTCTTTTTCTCGATTGTTTGTTTTTGTTCCTCATTTCTTTTTCCGAGGGTTTGTTTTTTTTCTTGATCGCCTTTCTTTTTCTCGATCATTTGTTTTTTCTTTTGAGCAAACACATCGTGAGACGGATAAACTTAGTTGTTCTAAGATTTAAAATTTGAAAAAACAACAAAGAATCATCATTGATCGGAATGGACTTTTCGGGATTGTGGTGTTTTGTGGACGAAGGATGATTGGGCTTAATGAAGTATTTGGGGGTAATGGTAGGATGATTTTTATTCAGCGTTGGTGACGATCGATGATTTATGATGGTTATTTGGCTTGATGAGGTGTTTGGAAGTTTTATTCTGGCTAAGGGTTTGTGGAGGGCAAGGTGCCGAGGAAGTGTTTGCGATTTATGGAAGAAGGGGTAGTTATACACAGCAAGGTGTTGGAAGATTTATTGAGACAAGGATCTCTTGTGTTTTGTGGTAACATGTATCAGCTCACCACTTACATTTCTTTTGTATTTTCCTTAGCTTTGGGATTTTCATTTTGAATCCCTTTTTTTTTTTTCTTTTTTTTTTTTTTTTTTTTTTTTTGTTCTTTGACTCGGGTGAGCTGATAAGAAGTGATGCACTGTTTTTTTTATATTTGAGGTGATCCTTGTCTAGGGTGATTTTGGATTTTGGTTTTTCTTGGCTTAAGGTGGGTAGGAAAGGGACTTTCGGGATTTTGGGATTTTGAGGAGATGGCCAAACTTCATTTCAAATCTGATTGCTTATTTATTTTTTTGTAAAACATGAAAACTGTTCATCTATCTATATGTGCTTGCTCTTTTCTTTACATTTTTCTCTTTTTTATGCCCTAACTTTTGCTGGACCGCTCTTTATGAGTTTTCAATCCACCAGGCGCTTTTTTTTGTGTCTAGGCCGCCTTTGCGGGTTTTCAACCTAGCGAGCTTATTTTCTTATTTATTATTATTTTTGAAAAACTTGCAATGAAGGAATATGATATTTAACAAGGGAAATTAGTGATCGCAGACTTGCCCTGACATGGAGCACTCAAAGTGTTAGTGAGAATGAAACAAAAAGTCAAGTGCACGCACCGATGGGAGAGAACATGCACTTTATGGGTGGGACGGGCGGGATTAGACTTGGATGGGAAATGATGATAAATGAAGGAAACCGAGTGACTCAAACAATAGAGATCGCGCACGTGGCATGCATACTTACTAGAAGAACGCGCTTCACAGAGAGTTAACATTGGTTAAAGCATGATATAAAACTTTTTTTTTTTTTGATGGAGCGTTTCAGTCTTTTATCATGGAATGGATGAGATGCAATGCTTTTTTTATTCTTTGAAGGAAATACAAATGAGCTATTGACGTGAAAAACCGAATGCCTTGGAACACCTTGAAATTTTGAAAGAATGATTGTTTTGCAAGACCATCTCGTCTCTCATCAAAACTCTTTATTGTATGTGAAAACACTATGATATGCAAGTGGAAAAATGATCACTTCAAAAGTGTAATTATTCTAAAAGGTTTTTATGATTTTGATGCAAAATGAAATGCATTTTTGAATGAGGCGAGAAAGATACTTTTCAAAATGAAATTTTTATTTGTTATGCTTGTGGGGTGGACCCGCGCCCACGTATCCTCCTTGAGGAATCAAAGCGCACGTAGTTCTCACTGTGTCCCTTTTTGAAATAATGCTTATGCATGAATGCCATGTTTTGGATGAACTTGGCGAGGAGCTTTTTCCTCTTTTTGATTATAAATGAAATGCTTATGCTATGAAGATGATAATTGTTTTCATTTTTATGTAATGAAATGGAATGCAAGACGAATGATTCAAAATTAGAATTTTATTTAATGCAAATGATGCAACGATGTAGGATGCAAAATGATTTTTATAGAGGCAAGACAAAATATGAAATGTTGATGCCCCCTTTCTTTTGAATGATGAAAGATGCAGAATGATTCTTTTTCTAAATGATGATTTTTTTTAGAGACAAGGCAAAGTATGAAATGCCAATGCCCCTTCCTTTTGAAAGATGCATGTATTGAGGAATGATGTATTTGAACTAAAGTGATGAAGTTAATGAAATGATGCATGAATGAATGCATGATGTTTGATGTTTTGAATGACAAAGATAACAAACTTTCAAAAGTTGGACATTTATACATTTTTGGAAAAACACTGGTTTATTTTCACAAAAATTTCGATGCAGGGGTATGCAAGCTCCTTTGTGTCCTACAGGGTTTCTTAGAGACAGGATCTAAGGCTTTTCTAAGGGGTACTTCAAGGTAAGCACTAAAAAGGAAGCCCTAGATAAAGTTCCTAGAGCCAACGACCTCATCCGAAAGCGCTGTCGATCGGCATGGACGACGCCCAAGTGATGAGCCCATCGAACAAAGCCAAACTCTAGGTGAAGTCTTCGCAACCACACGAAAAGACGTGACGTCAAAGTGTGCACCACTAATGACTTCGTTCTAGCCTAAGATATACTCTAGCCGGGTATAGGGCTGTCTCACCAAAAATCACACAAGGGTAAAAGCGGTGAAAGTGTGTGTAGGAGCATAATGATGCATATACCCCCACCGCAAAGAAAATCCGTAAAGCATCCGGACAAAGAGAGTCGTCTACCCTAGGGTTTTGCACATATCATTCAAGTCTAAGCAAGAAATCAACCTAAGGTATTAACAATCATCTAAAACTCTACTTACCTTAAGAAGAGGAGCTAAGAAGAGGGGATCATAATAGAAGGGGAAAATGCATGAACTTACCAAAGAAAGGAGCGAAGAAGAGAGGGGACATGCGAAATAAGGGAATATGATGCATAAGCATAAGTAAAGAAAGAAAGGGGTAAGAGAAGAAACAAGAAGCAAGTGTAGAAATAAGCAAATGCACATGAATGCAACACAATGATAATGCAAGAGAAACTATCAAGCATCATAGACAAAGAAAAGAAAAAGAAAAGAAAAGGAAAAAGAAGAGATAGAACAAATTTTCCAAATCAAACAATTTAAACCACGCATCAAATTAATTAGGCTTGACCCTCGTTTTCTTAAGAAAAGTTAGTCCCAGTGAAGTCGCAATTTGTTGCACCCGAAAAATCCGGTTTGGACTTCTCGATGTACAACGTGGGGGAAAATATGAAGCCGCCACCAATATTTTAGTTTTGAGACGAAAACATTGAAAAACGTCTTTTTATACAAGGCGGGTGGTCTTTTGAAAACAAGAGATGTAGGTTCGGGGGTCGGTTAGGTACGGGAAGGTATAAGCACCCGTGCACCTCCTTTCCGAAAGGAACCTTTAATTTGATGTGTGGTTTTGAAATGTTTGATTTGAAACGATCGTTCTACTTCTTTTCTTTTCTTTTGATTGAGAAAATATTTTATTGGAAATGAGAAAAAGAATATTTTTTTGATATCCTTGAAAAGCGGAACAAAACAAGGATTTTTTAAAAGCGTGCTTGCGGGACAGGAGAACCCGCTCCTACGCACCCTCACCGAGATGAGGATCAAAGCTACGTAGTTTCGTTTGTGCGTCCAAGACGGCTTTTATGATTTTTAGAAAAGCGGTGAGTTGGTGTTTTTATTGTAGGGGTTTTCGGTCCTAGATCATGCAGTCCAATAGACCTAGAACAAAGACAACCCCCTTTGTCGCATGCACGACGTGTGCCCCGCTACTTTTTGAAAAAATGATCTTTTTGATTTTTAGGAAAAGGGTTTGTTGCAAGGTTGATTGCTTTTATTGAGCAAGTATCTTAGGCTCGCATTTAATCGCATATCTGACTCGCTAACCCTAAGACGCTAACCAATATCGGAAGTACATCCGAATCGATACCTTGCTCATTTTGGAAAAAGGGTTTGAAATTATCAATTATTTGTTTTATTTCTCATAAGTATCCTAAGACGTTTGAGTGCATCTGACTCCGGTCTCGGGACGCTAGACAACATCGGCCGTGACGTCAGACTTGCCTCCTTATGAGTTTTTAGGAAAAGGGGTTTTTATTGGAAAAAACATTTGATTTTGCTTTGAAAATTTGTTTTAGAAAAGAATTTGGTTTGGAAAAAGATTTCTGAAAACAAGTAGAACATTTCAATCAATTCTAAATCCCTAACCAAGTGCAAATGAATGAATAAGACTCATACTTCCACAATCAAGCAATCATGGACATGTTATTCATCAACCAAGATTAAACATGCCAATATAATCAAAGGATTCAATTGTCAAAGATGCAAGGCAAATTTCTCGAGACAATTGTGTGTGTGTGTGTGAGAAAGAGGTGTATTTACCCTAATTACTCTGTGCTACAACATGCATGTAGGCTTACGTCTTCATTAGGAGGTCATACAAGGGGATGAAAGGGAACACAATTAAATCAAGACATTTAAATGGCATCATAGACAATAGAATGCAATTGATCATAGGCATAGGATATTCTTAGTTTGGATGAATGAACATGTAGACATGAATGCACACGAGGTAACTGTGCATGAGCATACAATGAATGAATGAGCATCAATGAATGCACGACATAGTATAAATGAATGCATGAACATGTGGGAATGAATGAAAGACATGGTATAAATAAATGCATGAACATGTAAGCATGAATGCAAGAGGCATAACATGTAAGAATGAATGTGTAACATAAGGTTAATGAATGCAATATGTATAAGCATATGGGAATGTATGAACATTTGAGAATGAATGCAAGAATGAGCATATACAAAGATGCATGAACATTTTATTTATGAATGGATGATATAATATTAATGAATGTATGATCATGTAAGAGAGTAAGAGAATGCAATAGGCATAAGCATATGAGAATGCATGAACGTGTGAGCATATGAAAGCATGCAAGTATTAATGTGCAAACACAAGTATGTATCACACAAGTGATGAAATGCAAAGTGTAAAAATGTTTTGGGTATTTTTGCAAATTGATAAGTAGTAAAACTTTTAGTAAAAAGTTAATGAATGGTAAAGTAAAAAGATGCATGAGGTAAATGGTAATTATTTAATGAGATGGTAAAGTAAGAATATAAAAAGTAAAAAGTTAATGAGGTAGTAAAGTAAAGAGTAAGTAGGTGGTAAAATGTTTTTATACTTTTTTGGTAAAAAGTTAGTGAAGTGGTAGGGTAAAAAGTAAATGAGTGGTGAAAGGTTAAAAACACATTAACACAATTATACTTATCTACACAAGATAAAACACACATTTTAAGCACAAAATATTGCACAAAAATGGCCTCAAGGCCGAAACCATGCTATATCCTAAACACCAATTTATTTCATACTAATTGCATAATCAACACATAGAACCATACACAAGATAAAACCCTAAATTGTCATGCTATACCACTAAACAACAATCAAGCAACTCATATATTTTGTTCACACTAAACATTAAGAAAAACAAAAGGAAACATAAACCCCTAATTTTTGAAACCAAAACCCTAAACCACACATATTCAAAATCAAGCCATCTTCCAACTTCAAACCATGAAATGATCAAGAACACATATTAACCCTAATTTTTTGCTTTAGGCCGAAACCTCTATGTATGAGAAATGAATTTTTAATTTGAAAAATGGTGCCAACAAAATGAAATATGCAAGGAAGACATGGAAAAATGAGTATGAAATGCACATAATATGGTGAAAACACAAGAAAATCCCTCTCTAGGCCAAGGACTCATTGCCAACACCCAAGGCTCCCAATGTCCTTGTCATAGTGTTGGAAACAAGTCCTCTAAGCCTTTGAGAAGGAAAAGAGGGGTAGAAGAAGGATTTACATCATGAGAGTTAAAGAAAATGCAAAGGATGAAAAACTTACCTCAAGAACTAGCTAGAAAAAGGAGCAAGAAGCAAAATGAAGCAAAGTAACTTGAAGAACAGCCCCTATATCCTTTTGAATCTCACGCAAAGTGCCTCCTCTTGGGTGGATTTTGATGGATCTTGAAGGATTAGGGAAGTTTTGAAGGTGGTTTATTGTTAGGATGAAGTGTATTGAAGGTTTGATGGTGAGAAATGAAGAAGAAATCAAAAATGAAGGAAGAGGAGGGAGAGGAGGTTACGGCCTGATGCTAGAGAAGAGAGGAGAGAATTGTTTGCTAGGTTTTGAGAAAATGAGAGTGTGTGTCTAATTTTTGGGCTTTTATATGAGGACCAATTTTAAGGGCATTTGTGACAATGTGCTTTTGTAAACCACTAGGATTTGAGATAGAATTTAAATGGAGGGTCAAGATTGCAATGCACAAGGATTAGGGACACTCAAGAAGCACAAATCAGCTGGTTGTACACGTTTTTGGAGTGGTCTTGGAGAGCAAAAATTGTTGGGGGCATTTAGGTCTTTTACATTGAGTTATGGCCTAGGATTTGATCAAAAATTTTAATCAATGGCTAAGGATCATTTCACAAGGATCATGGGCATGAAAAAGCACAAAATATGGGCTGGAAATGAGAGGAAATTCGCAGCACACAAGTGAGAGAATGAGTGGAAAACTTGCAAGTTGTCATTTTTGTACTAATCCTTATCCTTTCATCATTCAAAATGTAGAATATCCCCTTCTAGATCTTTCTTTCTTATTCATGCCATTTTGGGCCCTATCCTATGATTCCATGATTGGGCTCTGAATTCCATGACCTCACCAATCCCAAAATTGATTTTGTTGACCCCACCTCAAAGGAAATGACCATTTTGCCCTTTTGTTCAAAACTTGAATTCCATGCCAAAAATATTTCAATGGTGCACAAAAATGCACAACCTCCACCCTTTTAGACCCAAATAAATTCCCAAGAGATGCATAGTGGTTTTTACTGAGAAATTATTGGTCTTAGTGAAATGACCAAAATGCCCTTTTGGTCAAAAACCGTAATTTTGCCCCAAAACTCAACTCTCTGCATAAAACATGTCTTCCAACTCCAAACATCATCTTAAAAACAATGAGATGACTTTTAGGACTCAAAATGCATGTTCCATGGCTTTTCCTGAGAAATTACCCTTTTTGCAAAATGACCAAAATACCCTTTGACCTAAAAACTCTAATTTGCTCAAAAGTGTATTCCAACTCCAAAAATGATTTTAGAAACTTGGAAATGACTTTTAAAAACCTAAATGCAATGCATGATGCTCTTTGTTCTTCTACTTATTTATTTTTGGGGAAAATTAGGGTTTTGACCTAAAAGTAGGACAAAATTGGGGTATGACAATTGCACAAGACTTTGATCCCGAGTATATCGCTTCACTTTCCAAGATTATCGGTGATCCAGACTTTAGAGGAATTTGAGAAGATTTTGGGTTTTCTGCTTTGTAAGTTGCAAGTCGTATTCTTATATGGAGAAATATTCATTAGCCAAAGCTTTGGTCAGTATTCTTCAAGTCGAGGAGGAAGTCTTAGCCCGAAAGGTGGAAGTCAAGGGTCAAAAGCAAGGTCTATCAAGGAAATACTTAGAAGCTGAAGCTGAGGTCCTGTTCGCCAAAAAAGAATGGAAAACTCTCTCTGATGTACTCGCCCTCCTTGTTTATGGCATCGTCTTGTTTCCCAGTGTGGATAACTTTGTTGATTCAGCAGCTATTGATGTGTTCCTTGCATTCAAAAAGCGGGGGCAAAACCCTGCTTCTGTCATTCTAGCTGACTTGTACTACTCTCTTGTTGATCGTCACGCCAAAGGGGGAGGGATGGTTATGTGTTGTCTGCGCGATCTTTGTCTGACGGTGGTTTGTCTCACATGTGTTTAGAGGACATGTTGAAGAAAAGGGAAGGATGAGTGGAAACGATTCTTCATTGCCAACCTCGGGGGATGTGATATTCAATGGTGCACTCTGGCCCGTGATGTGTCAGAATTTGTTTTTCAGCTCGATGGTTTTTCAAACGTCCCCCTTGTTGGTACCAGGGGATGTGTCACTTACAACCCTGCTCTCGCCTTGAGACAATTGGGATACTCTATGACAAGTCCACCTTTGGAGAGTCTTTAACCGATTTTGTCTTTGCATGATAGAGGTTTCGAAAACTTGAGCTTCTTTGAGGAGGATTGTCGGGCTTGGGATAGGCCCGAAGGAAAGGGCATGCTGAGTTAGGTCGCAGAGATACAAGTGTGGGTGAAGACTATTTACAGTGGGTCCGGCTCCGGGTTCAGACAGTTAAACTCCCCTTCAGAGTTGTTCCTCAGATCGAGATTGAGATTCCTCCACCTACTCCCATCCTTAATGAGGAGGTTGAGGGACTCAAGGCTGCCTTATCCCAATCTCAGCAGGAGAAGCTAGAGTTGCAAGCCCAGATAGACAAGTTACTCCAGGAGAAAAAGGACTTAGAACGAGAAAACGAGCGCAAGGAAAAATGCCTTGCCGATGCTAAAGAGAAAATTGCTACGGGTAATCAGAAGTTCCTGGACATGCAGGGTGGTCTCAAGAGTGCTACAAGTGAGATCCGAGCCCGGAACCTAGAAAGAGACAGAGCGCTTGGTGATGCCCGGGCGTGGAAGGCTCAGTTGAGTGCGTCTAAGGATTTGGAAAGGAGCTTGAGGAGCCAACTGAGGGAAGCAAATGCACAGCTAAAGACCCTCACTGTTGATTATGAGAAAAGACTCCAAGATGAGAGGCGAGCAAGGGAATTGGTGCAAGAGAGGCTTGAGGATTGTAAAGCCATGTTCCAGGGAGAGCTTGTGAGATCCACAACCTTGGAGGACCGTGTGAGATACCAGAATGACTTACTAGAGAGGTTCAAGTTGAGATGACACATCTCGATGGAAGAGCACCGAAGGCTGGATGATCACCGCAGGTGTTTGCAAGAAAAGTATGCCTATTTGTCCAAGTTATGTTATGATACTATTACAGGCGTTCCTAGGCGCTTGAGGGATGCTGAGCGTGCTATAGATGTATTCACTACCCCAGCGGAGGTTCGAGGCTTCATTGCATATGTCAGAGGTCTGATTCAGGAAATGAGGGGTCGGGCGGATCGTCCTTCCACTTCGAGGAAGAGAAAGAGAGATCAGTGCATGGACATGGCTGTTGTTTGAAATTCCAGTTGTTGTAATTTTCTTTTAATGTTTTAAGAACTCTTTGTGATGTACTCTTATCTTTTCAGTATGAATGAATGAAAGAATTGTGTGTTTCAGCTTAAGTATAAATGTATGGTTCGTTTCATATTCTCGATCCTCGTTGCTTGTCAAAATAAAATGCGCAATTCCCCTGGCACCACGTGAGAGAAACGCATCCACATTTCATGTGCATATGTATATATTTATGCATCCATTCATTTCATGCACTCTGGCACTCATAAAAACATTTCTTTCTAAGTTCAGAGAAAAAGGCAAGCTGGTTCGCCGACACCGGTATTTCACCCGTTTACAAGCGAGACTGATGGCTGGTAATCAAGATTTCGAGATCGAAGACCTGGGTCAAGAAGAGTTGGGTGTAGAGATCCTCAACCCCGAGCACCGCTCGGGAGAATCGATTTTGAAGACAAAAGTCGGGGCTATGGAAGCCCGGATGGCCGAGATAATGAGTATGTTCTGAGTTTGAGAGTGGGGTTGCTCTGGAGCCACCGCCGTTGTGAATCCCGGCGGGCATTACTTTCGTTGCTCCTCCGGTGATCTCTGAAGTTATGATCGCTCACACTTTTCCCACGCAGGGTCGATCACTCTCAGGCGAACAGGCGAACAATGCACAAATGTACCCCTGGGGAATGCCCATTGGTTATATGTCTTCCGTTGCTGAAGCTATCCCTGTGGTGCCAAGTCAACCTGCTATAGTTACACCTAGTGGAGCCAATATTGGACCGCAAGTTCTCGCCCGATCTTGGTGTTGCGCCGACAATGAGTTCGTCAAGATCGCTCGGGGTTCTTTGTGAATCCTCGTAACATTATCCATCCTATGGGAAGCCCCCGCTTTCGATATGGGGTTACCATCACGACTGGGAACTATCAGTAGGGTCATTTGTTTGAGAACGCCAAAGATAAGGATCGGTATCATTTGCTCAAGAACGTTTAAGAGTCTGTAGAAGGATCAGTGCTAGAGCTAAGGATGCCCGCGATTTGTGCCTTGTCCCGAGATGTTGTCGTACCTCATAAATTCAAAGCACGACTTTGATAAGTATCGCGACCGGGTGCCCTTCTAGCCATTTGACGATGTATGTCGGGAAAATGGCCATGTATGCTCATGATGACAAGGTGCTCATTCACTACTTCCGAAACGTACCGACTGGGGCATCGTTAGGATCGGTATATGCACCGTGCGATCATCCGACATTCACGATTGGAAAGACCTTTACGAAAGCGTTTTGAAAGCGATACCCAAGATAACATGGACCTTGCTCGACCCGGTCTCGATTCTAAACACATGAGCAAAGGGGATAGAGAGTCCTTCAAAGAATATGCTCAAAATGGAGGAGCATATTTGCTCAAGTAAAGCCGCCATTGGTGAAAAGGAGATGGTATACATGTTTATGGAGACTCTTCCGTGGTCTGTATTATTATGCGAGTTGGTGGGAGTGTCTCATCCGATTTCTCGGACATGGTTGTCATCGGAGAGCGTTTAGAGCGCGGATTTGCGTAGTGGAAAGATTGGGAGGATTTGGCAATTCTAGTGGACCAAAGAAGCCCTTTTCCAATTTCCCCAAGAAGAAGGAAGGGAAACCAATGCTATTACTGCAGTGGGAAGCCCATCTTTCGCTTCTCCCAAAGAACAAAGACCGCTTAGCCGTCTCTCACTCAACCGCAGCAGTTAACTCGAGGCTACAAAACCCGAATTATCAAGAGAGAAGGCGTGTTAGCTTTGATCCAATTCCAATGACCTATACTGGAATTGTTCAATCACCTTATTGCAAAGAATTTGATCAAAATCCGCCCCGAAGCCCATGCAACCCCCTTTCTAGGGGATACAATGCCGATGCCACTGTAGCTTTCATAGCGGAGGAGTTGGTCATACTGGTGGAAGAGCTGCAAGGCTTTCAAGCACGTAGTTCAAGATTTGATTGATGCCAACCGGCTTTCCTCAAGCCGAGCAGGTCAAGTACAACCATCAATCCCTTGCCGGGACATGGGACACCATCCACTAATGCGATGAGAAGATTCGTGAGGCGGACAATGATAAAATCTGTTGAATGTATTGAGACTTCGAAAGTATACATGCTGAACTATGCCGTTGTGGGGTTATACAGAAAGGGTGTGTATGTGTTGATCCTGTATGTGTAGGTGCTTGTGAAGTTTTCAAGTCAGTTTTGCAAGACTTGATGGATCGTTATGTGGTTCAAGTGGGAGTGTTTGAAAAGGAAGAAAGTGTGTTGATGATTAATGATGGCAAAGAAGCTAGGAAGCCAATTGAGATATGGTATAATCCGAAGCCGGCTCAAGTCAAACCACAGCCGGTGGTTATTGAAATCCCAGGTCCATTCCCTTATGAAAGACAGATCTTTGTGGCAGTGGATTTATAGCACCACCGCCTCCGGTGGAGGTTTCTCCAAACACTTCTGTTACAAATATAACTGGGACAAGTGGCATGACAAGGAGCGGCCGGATGTATGCTCCTGAATCCTCCAAGGAAGCCGAAGATAGAGCCCGTAAGAGTAAGGAAAGGGAGGCGGAGAATATTCAGAAGAGGAAAGGGACAGAGCCAGAAAATGATGAATTTCTTAAGATAGTAAGACAAAGTGATTATAAGGTGGTCGATCAGATGAACCAAACTCCCGCAAAGATCTCGATGCTGTCTTTGTTGATGAGTTCAGAAGCACATAGAACCGCCCTCATGAAAGTATTGAATGAAGCCCATGTTGCTTAGAATATTTCTGTTGGCCAGTTTGACGAAGTCGTTGGTAATATTGCAGCTGCTAATCACCTGACCTTCACTGATGAGGAGCTTCCCCCAGAAGGAAGGAAGCACAATCAAGCATTGCACATCTCTGTCAAATGCGGGGATTTCGTGTTGGCTCGGGTCTTGATTGACAACGGTTCATCTTTGAATGTGATGCCCAAGTCAACCGTAAGCAAGCTAGATGTTGACTGTTCCTTTATGAAGCCAAGCTCAACTTTGGTGAGGGCATTTGATGGATCAAAGAAGGAGGTGATAGGGGAGATGGAGTTCCCCATTCAAATAGGTCCAGAAACATTCTATGTTAATTTTCAAGTCATGGATATTTCTTCTTCATACAGCTGCTTACTTGGGAGGCCATGGATCCATATGGCTGGGGCCATCCCTTCCTCTCTGCATCAGAGGGTTAAGTTCGTAGTCAATGACAAGATTGTGGTGGTGTACGGAGAAGAAGAGATGCTAGTTAACAAGCCTTCCCCCTTCCGTTATGTGGAGGCAGCCGAGGAGTCTCTGGAAACTTCTTTCCAATCTCTTGAGATTGCCAACGCTGTGTTTGGTGGATGTGGATTGTCATCACCCGTGATAAAGCTGTCAAAGAATGGAGAAATGGTCGCAAGGATCATGATGGACCAAGGTTACCAGCTAGGACGTGGTCTGGGAAAGGTAGGACAGGGAATTCTTGCCCCAGTGCAGTTGAAAGAGAACAAGGACCGTTGTGGGCTTGGGTACTGCCCTGGTGAAGGCGAAAGAGGAAAGATGGCAGATGAACGAAAGCGTAGATGGTTGGCCAAGCTGAGAGGTCAGGACCCCTGGTCAAAGAAGATGCCAATTTATGATCTCTACCAGAGTTTCAAGAGTGCCGGTATGCTGAACCCAGATCAGATCACCGCTATTGAGGATGATTCAGAGAATGAAGAAGGCGGAGCCAGTTTAGTCCGTCGCTGCAGCGCTACAAAGGAGCTCAAGAATTGGGAAGCTGTTGACCTGCCCATTACCTTTAGTTCAAAGTAATGATTGTAATGCACACCTTTGGCTCTGCCCAAGGCCTTAGGGTAGCTTGTTAGGGCATGCATGTTTTTATTTTCAACAACATTATCATCAATAAAAACGCTTGTTTTGAATTTCATCAATAAAATTTCTTTTTCTTCATTTATCTCTTTATTTTCTTTTCGTTTTGTTATGTCTGTTTCGCTTTTCATTCTAGTGTCTGCTTCCCCGAATGCAGATCAAAAGTAATTATCTCTGAAAATAATAGTGCCAACAATTCCTATTACGACTTTGATCATCCAATTAACCAAACTGAAGGGGATGTTGATGAAAACTGGGAAACTCCTCCGGAATTAATGAGATTAATAGAGCAAGAAGAGAAGATAATTCAACCTCATGGGGAGTCGATTGAGATCGTCAACTTGGAGTGAGAAGAGGATAAAAGGGAAGTTAAGGTTGGTACCGCCATGGAAGATGGTGAACGCAAAAAGTTAATCCGGCTCTTTGCATGATTACGCCGACGTCTTTGCATGGTCGTACAAAGATATGCCGGGGGCTAGATCATCGACATTGTGGAACACAAGTTGTTGCGGTTAAACCGAGTGCCCTCGATCAAGCGAGAAATTAAGAAGAATGAAGCCGAGATGTCACCGAAAATCCGGGATGAGGTAAAAAGCGATTTGATGCCGGATTTCTAGCAGTTGCAAAGTATCCACAGTGGGTAGCTAACGTCGTTCCCGTCCCGAAGAAAGATGGCAAAGTCAGAATGTGTGTCGACTACAGAGACCTGAATAGAGCTAGTCCCAAAGATGACTTCCCCCTGCCTCACATTGACATTCTAGTAGACAAGATGCCCAAAGACTCATTGTTCTCCTTCATGGATGGGTATTCGTGGTACAATCGGATAAAAATGGCTCAGGAAGATATGGAGAAAACCACCTTCATAACTCTTTTGGGGCACGTTCGCTACAAAGTGATGCCTTTTGGACTCAAGAATGCCGGAGCAACTTATCAGAGAGCAATGGTGACGTTATTCCATGACATGATGCACAAGGAAATTGAGGTGTATGTGGATGATATGATTGCAAAGTCCAAGACTGATGAGGGACACATTGTTAATCTACGGAAACTCTTTGAGCGCCTACGGAAGTTCAAGCTCGAGACTAAACCCAACAAAATGCACCTCGATTGTAAGATCCGGAAAGCTTTTGGGATTCATCGTCGACCAAAAAGGAATAGAAGTTGATCCAGATAAAGTTAAAGCAATCCTTGAAATGCGATTGCAAAAAATAAAAAAAAAAGAGGTTCGTGGTTTCCTTGGGAGATTGAACTACATCTCGAGGTTCATATCCCAATTGACCGCCACCTGTGAACCTCTCTTTAAACTGTTGTGCAAGAATCAGAAAGCAGAATGGAATGATGACTGCCAAAAGGCCTTTGAAAGAATTAAAGATTATTTGCAGAATCCACCAATTCTGATGCCGCCAGTGGCTGGTAGACCGCTTATCTTGTATTTAATCGTCTTTGGACAACTCAATGGGGTGTGTCTTTGGGACAAAGACATGATGAATCGGGAAAGAAAGAGCATGCCATCTACTATCTGAGTAAAAAGTTCACCGATTGCGAGACGAGATATTCGATGCTTGAAAAGACTTGTTGTGCCTTAGCCTGGGCTGCCCATCGTTTAAGACAGTATATGTTGAGTCATACAACCTGGTTGGTATCTAAAATGGATCCAATCAAGTACATTTTTGAAAAGCCAGCCCTCACAGGACGGATCGCTCGGTGGCAGATGTTATTATCAGTATGATATCCCGTATGTCACACGAAGCGATCGAGGCGGTGCACTTGTCGAGTATTTAGCATGTCAGCCAATTCAAGATTACCAGTCAATACAGTATGATTTTCCCGATGAAGATATCATGGCACTATTCGACGAGGGGAAGTCTCAAGAAAGTGAAAGGTGGAGAATGATTTTCGATGGCGCATCTAATGTATGGGGACACGGAGCTGGGGCAGTGTTGATTTCCCCTGATAATCGTTTTGTTCCAGTTACTGCCAGATTGAGCTTTTATGTAACCAATAACATCGCAGAATATGAAGCATGCATCTTAGGCATTCAGGCAACCCTCGAATGGAAAGTTAAAATGCTAGACGTGTTTGGAGATTCAGCCTTGGTTATTCATCAAGTAAGAGGCGATTGGGAGACCAGAGATCCCAAACTGATTCCTTATTGTGATTACATGCAAGAGTTGATGAAGTCTTTTGACGAGATCACCTTCAACCATATCCCTCGAGGTGAAAACCAGTTGGCCGATGCATTGGCAACACTGTCTTCTATGTTCAATGTTAACTGTGACAAGAGCTTGACTAATATCGAATCAAAGACCGGGCAGGGCTTGCTGCGCATCATTCTTGCACAAAGAATAGATGAGGAGCCCAACGAGAAGCCTTGGTATCATGACATCAAGCAATACATCACTAATCAAGAATATCCACCTGGGGCGTCAGAGAATGACAAGAGAACTCTCAGAAGATTGTCAAGGAATTTCTTCTTGAGTGGTGAAGTTCTCTACAAAAGAAACTATGATATGGTTCTCTCGAGGTGTGTTGCAAAGAAGAAAGTTTGAAAGAATCATGAAAGATGTGCACGAAGGTTCGTTTGGAACCCACTCCGAGTGGACACACTATGGCTAGAAAGATTTTGAGAGCCGGCTATTCATCGGTTGCAAATGGAGTCCGATCGCTACTGATTTTGTGAGGAGGTGCCCACAAGTGCGGATCTATGCCGATCACATTCATGTACCGCTGCTAAGTTGAATGTTTTGATTGCGTCTTGGCGCGTTCTCAATGTGGGGCATGGACGTCATAGGTCCAATTGAACCCAAAGCATCAAATGGGCATCGTTTCATCCACGTTGCCATTGACTATTTCACAAAGTGGGTTGAAGTCGCCTCATATTCAAGTATAACTTGATTCGATGGTTGCCAAGTTTGTCAAGAAAGATTTGATTTGCCGTTACGGTCTTCCCAACAAGATCATCGCGATAATGGCAAGAACTTGAACAAAGCAGAATGATGAAGGACACGTGCGCCGAGTTCAAGATTCAACATCACAATTCGCCCCGCACTCGCCCCAAGATGAATGGGGCGGTTGAAGCGCCAACAAGAATATCAAGAAAATAGTGCGAGAAAATGGTGGTAACCTACAAAGACCGCACGAAATGCTCCTTTCGCTTTGCATGGCTATCGTACCTCAAGACGCATACATCGATCGGGCACCCCCCTCTCTCTCGTATATGGGTCGGCGGCGTTGCTTTCCATTGAGGTTGAAATACCTTTCCCCGCAAGTACTAATGGAAACCAAGTTGGAAGAAGCGAGTGGATGCAGCTCGTCTGGATCGGCTAAATCTCATTGAGGAGAAAAGAATTGCGACCTTGTGTCATGGGCAATGTATCGTGAGAGGATGAAAATCGCTTTTCGACAAGAAGGTTCGTCCCCGAGAATTCAATGAGGAGATCTAGTACTCAAGAAGATTCTCGCCAATTCGAGTGATCCCCGTGGAAGTGGACGCCACCTATGATGGACCATACGTGGTCAAAAAGCCTTTTCCGAGGAGCGCTGATACTCACAAATATGGATGGCGAGGATCTCAAGAACCCAGTCAATTCCGATCAAGTGAAGAAGTATTATGCCTGAAAGAAATAAGTGAAAAAAAGAGAAAGATAAGCCCGAGTAAAAATAGCTCGCTAGGTTTGAAACCCGAAGAAAGTGGCGGCCTAGGCAAAATCAGAGCGACCGGTGGATTGAAAACCCGCAAAGGGCGATCCCAGCAAAAATTAGGTCGAAAAAAGTGGGGCATGAAAAGTAGACAAAGGCATACAACACCCGAAAGGTCCGGATAAGAGGGTGGTCAAAGTCATGAAACAAATGGTTGGTAATCGTCCCACGAGAGATGGACGATGTAAATTAGCTTATCTCTTTTTCGTGTCTTTTTATAGTTTAAACTTTCAAATGTATTGAGCGATCGGCGTAACCTCATGCACGACCGCTTCTACATCAATAAAATTCAATCTTTCTCATATCATTTGCTATTTTTCTTGTTTTTCTCGCTCAAAATAAGCGTTTTTATGATGATGATGACATTGATCCAGTAAAACATGTGCATAAACCATAAAGCATCACAATCATTGCGAAATTTCTAAAAGTCATGGAAAGGAAACAACTTTTCAAAAGCAAATTAAGTTCGCAAGTAAACAATTACGCTCGTAATCATCCTCAAGTGGTAAAATTATAAAGCAAATCAAGACTTGGCTCATACGCCACCACAATCCTAATGGATTCTGCGGTCATGTCACGGGTTGGTCGAACCAAAGAAAAGAAAAAGCCAAAAGAGCAAAAAAGAGCAAAGACAAACAAACGATCGAGAAAAAGAAAGGCGATCCGGCAAAATCATTCAAAAAAAAAAAAAAAAAAAAAAAAAAAAAAAGAAGAAACACACGATCGAGAAAAAGAAAGTGACCAAAGAAAATTAAAAAGGCGAAGAACCAAGAATAGCATCTCTTTGCATTCATCATTCCACTAAACCATCGCACCACATGCATTCGCATGACATGCCCTTGCATAACATGCCTTTGCATAACATGCATCCATATCTCATACACCATTCTTTGCATCACGGTGACGATGCGGTACCTCAATCTAGTGCGGCAAAGATTGATCATTTCGGTCAACCAACCAACAGATTCGTGAATCCCTTCAGACCAAGTGTCCCTTCAGGACCAAGCGTCCCTTCAGAGCCCAAAGTGCTCCTTCAGGACCAAGTGTCCCTTCAGACTTCACCTCGTATTCGAGCTGCGAGTAAGTCCTTCAGACCCCATTGGGTCCATCGAAAAAGGATAGCCGTGTGTCGGCCTAAGACGAGCGCGATCCTAGAGAAGTATCGAGATCTAGACTTGGTATTGTCTCCCCGGTCACTCTTGAAGACCACCTCGCCTGTTGGCAAACTCGGATAAAGGCGCGGTTCGTTAAAAGGCTTTTAGCAGCCTCGGTGTCGGTTTCATCGAGGACCAATACCTTATTTATCGCTTTCTTTATCGCTTTCTTTATTGCCTTATTTCCGTTCTGCTGGCTTCATCGAGGTTGGCACCAATTCATTTCTTGCTTTTGCCGACTCCGCCATCGAGGGTTGACAATTCATTTCTCGTCTACTGGCTTATGCGAGGGTTGGCACCAATTCATTTCTTGCTTTTTTTGTAAACATCGAGAGTTGACAATTCATTTCTGCTTTATTTGGCTTTATCGAGGGTTGGCACCAATTCATTTCTTGCTTTTGTCGCCATCGAGAGTTGACAATTCATTTCTCGCTTTATTTGGCTTCTGCGAGGGTTGGCACCAATTCATTTTCGCTCACGCTTCTCGAGGGTTGTTGATTCATTCATTAAAAAGAGAAAGGGAAAATTCGGGTTTCTCCAAATGGACAAAATTGGTATAATTTTGAATTCTTTATTTCTATTTTACCTTGAAATATGTCTCGCGCAATTCATATTTCTTGGTAAAATCCAAATAAAGAGGGCAAATTGTCATACCCCAATTTTGTCAAGGCTTTAGGTCAAAACCCTAATTTTCCCCAAAAATAAATAAGTAGAAGAACAAAGAGCATCATGCATTGCATTTAGGTTTTTAAAAGTCATTTCCAAAATCATTTTTGGAGTTGGAATACACTTTTTGAGCAAATTAGAGTTTTTTAGGGTAAAGGGCATTTTGGTCATTTTTCACGACAGGATGATTTTCTCGTCAAAAATATGCATACACAAAAGGTACATTTTAGAGAAAATATCCTAGTCTAAAATAATTAAAATGCATTTTCCCTATTTTTATTGCATAAAAAAATGCTAAAAGACCATTAAAATTTCTCCAATTATTAAGTGACAATTTTTGGTTGTCTAGAATAATTGGGGAGGTTATTCTATGGTGCCCAAAAACATATAACATATTTTCAATAGGTGCATTTTTATTTGCATGACCAAAATTCAAATTTCAAAAATACAACAAAAGGAGAAAGTGTCTTCAATAAGACAAAAGACCAAAAACAAGTTTTTTCTAATTTCCTCTCCATGTTCAGCCTATGCACGAAAATATCTCTTCCTCTCTCATAAAAATCTTCTACACACTTCTCATTTCTTATTCCCTAAGATAAGATTTGATCTTATTTTCCTTTTGCCCATTTTGGTAAATTATCTCACCCACTTACACTAACCCCTTCACCAAAAATACAAACTTCCCTCTTTAGTAACATTCCCTCACCAAATTACCCCCTAACCCTACCTTACAAGAGTCACCATTCCAAAATTAGATTTTTGTTCACAAATCTTCTCCTCATTTTTGTTCATTCATGCGCCACCCTCACTCCCACTCTCACACACTTGTGTTTTCTAAATACCCCTAATCCATGTGACTAATAATCCTAGCCATCCATTCAAAATTAAAACTCAATCCTAGAGCCCCATCAAGATAAAAAGACTAAAATACCCTAAAGCCTCAAAAACTCCTATAAATACCTCTCCCATTCACTCTTTCCTAATCTTTGGCTATTCCTCTCACACTCTCATTTTGCAAACCTAGAGCAAAAATCCTCCTCTCTCTCTTCCTATTCAGCGAAACCTTTACCCTACTCCCTCTCCTCCATTCTTTCAACTTCACCCATTAAAACACCCTTAACCTTCCTCCCTTCCATTCTTCTTTCACATACTACATCCATCTTTCACTAAAAACCAAAAAAAATCATCATCATCCCCCTATTTCTTCTTCTTTGCGTGGAGTGTTCTTGGGGTTTCATTGAAGATTTGCTAATTTGTTTTAGTTGCTCTCTTCAATCTTCTTCTTAGCTTAGAGATAAGGTGAAATCTCTAACCCCTTTGCATCATCTTCAAACATTTTGCATAAGAACTTATTTTCTTTTCTTCCCCTCATATTCTCTTCATTATTTAGCATACTCATCATTTTCATCTTTATAATGTAGCTTGTTGTTGTTGGTGGGTGAGATTTGGCATCTCACCCTTAAATAAATGGGTTCATGTTAATTTTGGTGTCACTTCATTAAATAAAATGTGGATTCATGCTCTCTTAAGATTCGCATGATCATGCTAAAAATATGTTCAAATTGATTTGCATCTTGTTGTTAGTTAGTCATTGATGATCTAGCCATATGATTCCCACTAGTGCTTAGTGCACTTTTATTTAAGTGGTGAAGATGGCTTGAAGGGATTCAATTCATGTTATTTGTTCATATGTTCTAGTGATTTTAATTATGCTTACAATTAATTGTTGAGGATTTGGCTCTATGATTCCTACTAGTGCTAAGTGCACTTTGATCTTAGTAGTGAAGAGAGTTAAAAATGACTCTTATTTAATATATTAGTTTATGTACTCATGAGTTCTTGTGTTTTAATTTACCTATTGTCTAGTTGTTGATGATCTTGCAAGGTGATTCCCACTAAGTACCTAGTGCTTTTGATTTAAAGTGGTGAGGATTGCAAGAAAGGATTCAATCTATTTCATAGTTTATATGTTTATGTGTTCTTGTGGTCTAGCCATATTGTTGTCTAGTTGTTGATGATCTTGCAAGGTGATTCCCACTAAGTACCTAGTGCTTTTGATTTAAAGTGGTGAGGATTGCAAGAAAGGATTCAATCTCCTTCATATAGTTTACATGTTTATGTGTTTTTGTGGTTTAGCTATGTTGTTATCTAGTTGTTGATGATCTTGCAAAGTGATTCTCACTAAATGCCTAGTGCATTTTTATTCAAGTGATGAAGATTGCAAGAAGGGATTCAACCTTGCATAAATTGTTATTCCATTCTTTATCTCCTAAAAGTTTTTGTGAAGTAATCATAGTTTTTGCTTGATGTTTAAAGTTATCTTTGCATCCTTGGTTTAGGCCATGGGTCCATCTCATTGAATAAAATTCTATAATGTGTAGATTTTGGTTTTTGGGTTTGGTTCCCTCATGTGTGATTTTGAGATTAGGGTTTTAGGCTTTGAGGTTTAAGTTGCTAATTTATTTTCTTGAACTTTTAGTTTGAATAAAATCATGCCTTGTTTGATACTCATCTTGCAATTTTATATGTTAGCTTAGCTTTATGTCCCATAATGCTTTTTTGTGTGTTGATCTACAAGATTTTGGTATGAAACTTGGCTTGCCTTTCTTTTGCCATCTTAATTCTCTTTAATAAAAGTACAAAACATTTTCCATTTTTATCATCTTATAAACTCTTTACTTTTTACTTATCCACTAAATAGTTTATCTCATTCCACATGATTCCTCATACTTTGCATTCCATCATTCATGCCAACATGTTCATGCATTCCTATATGTTTATATCTCTTGCATTTTCCTACTCTCTTAAATACTCATGCATATATTAATACCATGTCTTGCACTTCATAATTGTATACTCATGCATATATTAATACCATGTCTTGCACTTCATAATTGTATACTCATGCATCCAACAATGCTATGTTTTGTAATCATGCATTCATACGCTTGCCTAATCATGTACCCAAATAATGCTATGCCTTATACAATCATGTGTTCAATTGCTCATAGCAACTTGTGAATATTCTTATGATTGCTTTAATTGTGTTCCATTGGTTATCTTGGTTTTGGACTTGAAAATTGATTGAAGGTTCTACTTTCTTTTCTTTGTGGCCAATGCCACCTCAAATTCTTTTCTTATCCTTTCTAATAAATCTTTTCAAAAGGCTTTCATAAAGTAACCTCTTGAGGTCAATAAATAACTTTTTTTTTTTTTTTTTTTAAAACTCATAAGGAGGCAAGTCGGACGTCACGGCCGATGTTGTCTATCGCCCCGAGACCGAGTCAGATCTACTCAAACGTCTTAGGATACTTATGAAAAACAAAGTAAATAATTAATAACTTCAAACCCCTTTTCTAAAAAAACCAAAATGATCATTTTTCAAAAAGTAGTGGGGCACGTCGTCTGTACAGGCGGGGATGTCTTTGTTCTAGGTCTATTGGACTGTACAGTCTAGGACCGAAAACCCCTACAATAAAAAACACCAACGCGCTTCTTTTCAAGAAAATCAAAAAGCCGTCTTGGACGCATAAAACACACCACTTTTTCACTAAAGCCGCGTCTTGGACGCAAAAAGCACATCTTTTCCAAAAATCACGAAAGCCGTCTTGGACGCGACAAACAAGAACTACGTAGCTTTGATTCCTCATCATAAGTGAGGATACGTAGGACCGGGTTCCCGACTCGTCGTCAAGCACGCTTTTAAAAAATCCTTGTTTTGTCCGCTTTTCAAGGATATCAAAAAAATATTCTTTTTCTCATTTCCAATAAAATATTTTCTCAATCAAAAGAAAAGAAAAGAAGTAGAACATTTGTTTCAAATCAAATATTTCAAAACCACAAATCAAATTAAAGGTTCCCTTTCGGAGAAAGGAGTGCACGGGTGCTTATACCTTCCCCGCACTCTAACCGAATTCCCGAACCTACATCTCTTGTTTTGAAAAGACCACCCGCCTTGTATAAAAAAGACGTTTTTTTCAATGTTTTCGTCTCAAAACTAAAATATTGGTGGCGGCTTCATAAACCTTCCCACGTTGTACATCGAGAAATCCAAACCGGATTTTTCGGGGTGCAACAGCATGTATGCAATATGCATGTGGATCCATCACCATCGCTATAAGCCCCAAGGGCACCCGTCGCTTTGGTAGAAGCCCCGTCGCTTTTGGCAAGCCCCCTTCGCTTTATGTGTATGCTTTATGCGACACCATGACAATGCACCACAACACAATACATTCACCACCACATTCATTGTCACATCACTTAAAACATCTCCACAACACAACCCGTCGCTTTGGCCGAAGCCTACCCGTCGTTTACTCATCACCACAACACAACCCGTCGCTTTGGCCGAAACCTACACATCGCTTAATCATCACCACAACACCTCACACCTCATTTATTAAATTAAATCTCACACTAAAAATTAACTCCCACCTAAGGATTATTTTAACACACCAAAAATTGTTTTAGTACCTAAGGACTATTATGACACACCAAGGACTATTCTATTACTTAGGGAATTATTGGGCATAGTAGGAATGAATTGGTATTTAGGAAATTATTGTGACATGTTAGGCTTAATTAGACACTAAGGGACTATTTTGTCACTCCAAGGATTAATTAAATTCTTAGGAGGGGCGAGCTGGCAGCCATTAGCTTTCCCAAGTCTGGATGACGAGCTTGGTTCTGAGTTAAGGTCTTGAGGGTATCGACGCGACTCGTATGTTTGGTCCTCCCCAACTCGGGCCTGCAGGAATGGGGGCATGTTATCAGAAGAAATCGACATGGCGGGTTCGCGACAAGGTCGGAAGCCGACCTGAGCCCTAAGTCGACTCGAAGCTCCTTTCGAATTCTTACTACCACGCTCCACTGGAACCAATCACACCTCCCACACACAACAACAGTAATCTTTGAAGATATTAAGCTCATATTCGCCGATTCACAAGATCGGGAATCAGAGCAAAACTCAATATTTTCAAGTGCAGATTTTATCATTCTCATCCACTATTTATAGTTGGCCAAGACACACCAACAGGCAGCAGCCCAACTGATACGTCTAATCAATTGTCTTTAATGATCGACACAAAAAACGAAGTGTCATCATTATGAGACGCCTGGAGACCACCAACAGTCACATCGATCAAATCAATCAATTATGACTAATCCAGAATCATAAGACCGCCATAATTAAGATCGGATCAAAGTCACAATCTCAGATTAGAGCAATATCGGAATATTAACATCGTTCCTGAGTATCAAGTCAAGATCGCCCTAAAGCGACCCGACATGGGGGCAAACTGTTATTGAGTAAAAGTCTAGGTGCTTAGTGCACCCCCTCCTTCAAAAATAATTCATGGGCTTGACAGAATGAGGCCCATAAGCCACTATGGACCCAACAACCAATGGCCAGGATCTAATCCCTGAATCAGATGGTTCAGATCTATAAGGTCAACCACCTTTTGACCTTATAAATATAGCATTCAATGCAAGCATTCAGGTACGCATGAATTAATACTAATTACCTGCTTAAAGTACTCACTAACTGACTTCAGTATCAGAGTGGCTTTGTAGGTACACCCCACCTCGAATCGGATCTCAACCTCTAACATTAACATCGTCGATCAGGATCGGAATCTAGGAACTACCTAGGATCGAACACTTCCAAAGGTAAGGTACAGAACATTATTCAAAGAAGAATCCCATCATTTCTACAGTATCTGTGTTGCCTCTAGTTGTGCAAAGGAAACTATTACTTCAAAAGGGATTGCAACGTTGCACTTTTGCCTATTGAGTTCTCCACTTGATGTTATATATAGGCCCCTGATTACTCTATTTTATATATAGTTATTCATATGTTAAAACTTAGTAAATTGCTCTCTTTCAACGAAAGATAAGGAGTTTATATAGTATTTTATGTGATATATGATAACTTGAGTGTTTGACATGGTTAAAGTTTTTAATAGGCCATTTTAGATATATTGTGGTATATTTGATAAGTTTGTTCAGTGCAGTCTACAGATGCTCCTGCATCACGATGATCTTGCACTACAATGCTACTGCACTAAATTAAATCAATGCATCTGCACTGCATTTGCACTACACAAACAGATTGGAGCCAGCCGTTGCAATGATGACCTCATGCTTGGTCTCCAAAAGCAAATGCAAATTTCACATTTCAGCACCCACAATTCCAACATAGCTTTAAGGACTCATTCACATAGAAACACATGTTCATCTCTCATTGGACCTCCCTACACACTTGAGTGTATACCACTTGAGTTTATATGTTAAAATTAAAGTTTATTCTTTATCAAGGGTCAATGACCGCAGGAGAATAACAATCAAGACCCTAACTCTTATGATCCATAAAACCTTGATTTTGAGATGAAGAACAATCCATAAACAACAATCCATAAAACTTGAAACAAACCCTAAAATCAGAATCGCAATAAAAGTTAATTACATGTTGTGCTCATGGTTTGCTGGTTCTGTGAGATAGAGAAACGAAGAAGATGAGAAGATGGGTTCTGGTTTGATATGGAAGCGTTGTGTTGGAGATGGAAAAGTTGATATGAGGTTGGGTGGGCGCTGAGGAAGAAGAAGGGGATTTAGATTTTTTTGCAGGGGGTAAAAGCAAAACACCCCCTATTTGCAGGGGGTAAAAACGTATTTAAAAAATGCTACATAAACGTTTTTTTAATGTCCATCTAACAGAAGGACTAAAACCAAAAAAGTTGATTTTACAAGGGGTTTTTTAATAAAAAAAATTTTGCAGGGGGTAAAGCAAAACACCCCCTATTTGCAGGGGGTAAAAATGTATTTAAGCCTTTAATTTTCAACTTAGGTGCTCTGCGTACAGACATTCACCATTATAATCTAAATGTGAAGAGTTTTTCTCTTTGCAAATTGCTCAGTGCTCGTTTCGTTATTTTGAAAAGCGGTGAAAATAAAACTTGCGCATTTACTTTTGATTACGAACTTTTTAAAATTAAAGAATCTACGGAAATTTCATTATAACAGGTTTTGCTGCCACACACCAAGAAGCAGGAAGTGCCCCCAGCTTTAAAAAATTTAGAAGCAACTAGCCTGACCTGAGAAAGACTCTTTATAGTGAGATTTGAAATCAAACTAATAAAAGTAAAGAAAAATCAAATTGGTCTGCAAATCTGCAAGACATATTCATATCCAATAGGTTATGTGTATCTATTATTTAGCAGTTGTCAAAAACTTTACAAACATATTAGTTGCTCAGCATAACATCAAATCCTAACTCCAATGTAAGAAAATAAACCACAAAATATCTAATGCAATGCATGATTTTGAACTATGTAAAACGTAACAGACGATGTCGACGAGAGAGCCAACAACATTAAAAAAAAACTCAGCCATTAATATTGATCAACAAAGTCACCTGTAATCAAATTTAGAAGAAACATAAAATAACTACCATAAACTAAAATGAACCTATAAGTGACGGTTGAATGTCATGCTTAAGTGACATAGCATAGCATTTACACCCTCACATTAAGAACAAGGTGATATTAAACTCTCAACATAAGTTTCTGGGTACATCAAATCATTGATTTTTTCAACCTTAGGAATCTTAAAAGTACCATTTCTGGAATTGTAAACAACCAACTTCAAATCTGACTCCGACGACTCTTTAAAATCCAGCAACACTTGATCATCCTCATAAATATATACAACCTTAGTATAAATATAAGAACCATGACCTCTCAAATAAGGAACACTGAATAATTTAGTCCAAGACTCTTCAAGTCCATATTCCTTCATAACCCAAACATTCAAAAAACTGATCAGTGTTTACAAAGAGACACAAGCAACCCCTCAACACCCCTAAAGAAGTCGGATGATCCTTCTCCAAATCAGGCATCAAAAGCTTTCGATAAGACTCCTTCTCCAAATCAAGAGAAACAATAACAAGCGAGTAACTAAGTAGAGCATCAACTGCCAAACAATTAACACTTCCACTAACAAACATTCCCGGTCCACGAATGGAACCTCTATTGGGAAAATCATCTATCCTTCTCCAAGAATCAACACCCAAAGTATAAACACTAACTTCAATATTACAATCACCAAAAGTAATAGCAAAGACCTTATAATTATCAATAAAATGATCATACCCGAAACTGTATTCAACTTCAACAACATCAATGAAATCATCATAATCGAAATCGTATTCATCATCAGAAGCGGCAAAATATATTGGTCCTGGATTCAGCAAAGGGGGCAAAATATTGAACTCTTTAATAGAAGGATTCCATAAAAGAGGAAGGCGTTGATCAGTGGAAAAGAGGAGAATGCCATCGCAAGAGGATACACAGTTACCAGAACCGTATCCGTTGTTAATAGCCTTGGGGCGTATGAGCTGTAATTGCGGGACGACTGAGGTTGTAGACGCGATACTAAAAATAGAAGAGAGTGTGGAATCCCAGAGAAGTGAGTGTTCACCGCTTACGATGACGTGATGGTGGTCGAGGCACACGATTGACATACGAAGGTGTTTCTTGAAAAATTTGGGATTGGATATTAGAGATTTCCGGGATTTGCAGACACATTTGAATTGTATGAGGGGTTTCACGGGGAGCCTACATAGGATTTCGGGGATGAGTTCAAAAGGAAGAGTCGGCAGCAGTGTATGAAGTGACGCTGGTGATGCTAGGGTTCCGGTGGAGGTTGTCAATTGTTGACTCCTAGTGGCGGAGGTTTCATCCATCATAGACTGAACGCAGTGGCTAACGAAGTAACGATGACTGGAATAGAGTCACCTGCTTCTGCGTGTGAACGGTGTTGCGCCCCGAGAAATCCGGTTTGGGACTTTTCAGTTTGACAACGTTTGAAAATCAGTAGAGCCGCCACCAATATTTTATTTTAGGAAAACATTGAAAAAAACCTTTTTGAAAGCGGGTGGTCTTTCAAAACTTAGAGATGTAGGTTCGGAATTCGGTTGCGCATGGGAAGGTATTAGCACCTTTCACACGCCTCTTTCTACCGAAAGGAACCATTAATTTGATGTGGTTTTGAAATGTTTGATTTGAAATACATTGTTCTATTTATTTTCTTTTCTTTTTGAGAAATCACTTTATTGAAAACGGGAAAAAGGGATGTTTTGGTATCTTTGAAAAGCGGAACAAGACAAAGATTTTTGAAAAGCGTGCTTGACGGGGACAGAACCCTGGGTCCTACGCACCTCACCTGGGTGAGGATCAAAGCAACGTAGTTCTTGGTTTTTTTATGGGTTTTTTTAAAAGGTATGCTTGACGGGACATGAACCGGGCCCCTACGTACCCTCATTTGGCCGTGAGGATCAAAGCAACGTAGTTCTCGGTTTTGGCGTGTGAAACGGCTTTGTGATTTTTGAAAGTGCTTTTGGAGTTTTTGAAATAAGACTCGAGTGTTCGCGAACACCAAACAAGCAAAGGCTTGAGTGGCATTCGGTATTAACTCGAAAGAAAAGAGAGTTGGAACGGTAATCAAACAAGCAATGGCTTCGAGTGATTACAAGCGACAACGTCGTATTATTCTTTTGAAAATAGTTTTGAAAAGGTGGTGAGCTAATAGCTCGTGTTATTTTGGAAGTTTGAATTAGTTGTTTTGTTGTTTAATTAATGTGTGGGAGTTTTCATGATAGCCAAACAAGCAAAGGCTTCGAGTGACTACCACTAATAGCTCCTCATTAACGATCAAACAAGCAACGGCTTCGAGTGATGGTTAATGATTTTTATTTAGAAAAATGCCTTAGGTTTTCTTATTAAAAAAACATAGGATTTCACGCTTGAAAAGAAATATAACATTTCAAATCCTTCTTACAAGTCAAAAGCTCAAAACAACCATTGGGACACAAGCAAAGCAATCAAAAAAGTATTTACAATTTGCTATGAACAATTGGGTGCACAATGATACAAGTATATGAGTGCAAGAGTATGCAATTATGGAATGCAAAATACAACATTATTGGATGCATGAACATTTAATTTATGAAAAGGAAAAAAACATGATATTAATGCATGGACATTTAATTTATGAGATGCAAATCATGATATTAATATATGCACATTTAACTTATGAGATGCAAAACATGATATTAATATATGCATGAGTAAACTTGAGAAGATATAAACAAATGCATGAACATGTAGGCATAAACCTAAACTAACATAGGAAATTGCCAAATGGGCATCTAGCAAGGCATTTTTATTCAAGCTAAAAGTTCAAGAAAACAAAATAGTGACTTAAACCTCCAAGCCTAAAACCCTAATCCCAAGAACACACATTAGGGAACCAAAACCGAAAAATCAAAACCCTAACACTATAGAATATGCAATGGGGAACTTTATTCAATGAGATGGGCTCATGGCCTAAACCAAGTATGCAAAGAAAACTTTGAACATTGAGCAAAACTATGATTAATTCACAAGAACTATTAAAAAAATGAAGTAGAGAATAGAATGACAATTTATACAAGGTTGAATCCCTTCTTGCAATCTTCACCACTTTGAATGAAATGCACTAGGCATGTAGTGAGAATCACTTTGCAAGATCATCAACAAGTGGACAACAACATAACTAGACTACAAGAACACATAAACTATTAAACTATGAAATAGATTGAATCCTTTCTTGCAATCTTCATCACTTGAATGAAATGCACTAGGCATGTAGTGAGAATCACTTTGCAAGATCATCAACAAGTGGACAACAACATAACTAGACTACAAGAACACATAAACTATTAAACTAGGAAATAGATTGAATCCTTTCTTGCAATCTTCATCACTTGAATGGAATGCACTAGGCATGTAGTGAGAATCATTTTGCAAGATCATCATTAACTAAACAATAATATAGCTAGATCATAAACATATCAACTATGAAATAAATTGAATCCTCTCTTGCAATCTTCACCACTTGAAGGAAATGCACTAGGCATGTAGTGAGAATCATTTTGCAAGATCATCATTAACTAAACAATAATATAGCTAGATCATAAACATATCAACTATGAAATAAATTGAATCCTCTCTTGCAATCTTCACCACTTGAAGGAAATGCACTAGGCATGTAGTGAGAATCATTTTGCAAGATCATCATTAACTAAACAATAATATAGCTAGATCATAAACATATCAACTATGAAATAAATTGAATCCTCTCTTGCAATCTTCACCACTTGAAGGAAATGCACTAGGCATGTAGTGAGAATCATTTTGCAAGATCATCATTAACTAAACAATAATATAGCTAGATCATAAACATATCAACTATGAAATAAATTGAATCCTCTCTTGCAATCTTCACCACTTGAAGGAAATGCACTAGGCATGTAGTGTGAATCACTTTGCAAGATCATCAATAAACAAAAGGTAAACTAAAACACAAGAAATAATGAGCACATAAACTAATATATTAAACAAAAGTCCTTTCTAGCTCTCTTCACTACTAAGATCAAAGTGCACTTGGCACTAGTAGGAATCATAGAGCCAAATCCACAACAACTTACTAAAGAAGAATACCAACAACAAGATTTAAACAAAGAAACAACAAAATCAATTTTGAAGACATTTTAATCATGTATATGCGAAACCTTGTTCCATTTTATTTAACAAGAAAACTCAAAAATTAACATGAAAACAACACTAATCAACTTATTTTAGGGTGAGACAACAAATCTCACCCTCAACCACAACAAACTACATTGAAAAGATGATGCTATGCGAAAGGAATGAGGGAAGAAAATGAGCTTCAATGCAAAATATTTGGAGATGATGCAAAGAGGGTTATGGATTTTACCTTTTCTCTAAAATGGAAGAGAAAATTGAAGAAATGGAGGGGAGAAAATGCAAGAGGGCTTCGGCCTTGCAAGAGAAGGAAGGAGATAAAGGTGGTGTGATGAACTCCTTGAGTGAGAAAGGAAGGTTAAGGGTGTGAGAGGTGGATTCAAGGTGTTTTGGTGGATGAAGGTGAAGTAATGGAGGAGGGGAAGGAGGAGAAGGCTTCGGCCTAGAGGGTGGAGAGGAGGAGAAGTATAATGCTTGGTTTTCTTGAAGGTGAGAATGATAGCCAAAGATTGGTGAAGAGAGAAGGTGTGAGCTATTTATAGGGGTTTTGAGGCTTTAGGGTATTTAGGACTTTTTGCTTTGATTGGGCTCTAGGATTGGATCTTAATTTTGAATGGATGGTTAGGATTATTGGTCACATGGATCAAGGGTATTTAGAAAACACAAGTGTGTGAGAGAAATGGGTGAAGGTGGCGCATAAAAGGAGGAAAAAAGGGAAATTTATGAACAAAAAAATCTAATTTGGGAATGGTGATTTTTGTAAAATAGGGTTAAGGGTATTTTGGTGAGGGAATGTTCTCAAAAAGGTAAGATGGGGTTTTTTGGTGGGAAGGTTAGTGTAAGTGCATGGGTTAATTTACCAAAAAGGGCAACATTGAGGATATGATCAAATTAAAACTTGGTGAGTAAGTAATGGAGTGTGTAGAAGCTTCTTGAGGGAAATAGAGAGAGGGAGGGACGCATGATCAGCTGATCATGAAGGGGAAAAAATAAAAAAACTTGCTTTTTTTGTTATTTTGTCTTATTGAGGACACTTCCTCCTTTTATTTTTGAATTTTGAATCTTTTGGGCATGTAATTGAGAGTGCACCTATTAAAAACATGTCACATATTTTTGGACACCATGAAATAACCTCCCTAATTATTCTAGACAATTAAAATTGTCACTTAATTAATTGGGGAATTTTTAATGGTCTTTTGGCATTTTTTATGCACTAAAAATAGGAAAAATGCATGTTTAATTATTTTGGACTAGGAATTTCTCTCCAAAAATTGTACAAAAATTATTTTGGATGGAATAAAAATGTATTTTTGTGGATGTATATTTTTAACAAGAAAAATCATCCTGTTGTGAAAAATGACCAAAATGCCCTTTACCCTAAAAGGTCCTAATTTGCTTAAAAATGCATTTTTATTCTAAACATGGTTCTAAAAACCCTTGGATGACTTTTAAAACTCTAAAATGCATGCCATGCCTTAATTTATTTATTTTTGGTTGAAAATTAGGGTGTTGACCTAAGCCGGACAAAATTGGGGTATGACAAACGGCTAACCCTAATTCACTTTTGTTGTTATTTGGGCTTAAACCATTTTTATACCCACGGAAAAACAAGTATATTACTGATTACACCACATGGTTGCTACTAGACACCCTCTTTTGGACCAATAATACAAATACTTATACACCCCCCGTCACCTTTTCAGTTTTTCTTTCTTTCTTCTAAAATATCCCTTTTTTGTAAATCTATTCCAGATGTTGTTAGTTTGTTACCAGTTACCACCAAAAAAGATCGTTATCAATATATGAATTTTAGACTTTTAGTTTATGTCTCCTCATGTTTTTTTTTTTTTTTTATAAAACACTATATCCAATGGCAATCAGTAGTGTGTGGTATCACATTTTCTTCAATTAATTATTTCTTAAATTTTATTTCAATTCATCAATTTTGTCCTTTATCACTTTTTTTTTTCAATTAAATAATTCTTAAAATTTTATTGCTAAGCTATGAAGAGAATTAGGGTAATTACTTTCAAAGTCAAGGAAGGTTGCCCAAAATAGCTATGTTTGAGGGCTTGTCTCAAACTATTTCTTATGTACAGCTAGACCAGGTGCTTGTCCTGGGTATTTTTTATTCTCTTCTACGCTTATGTACTTAACCTAAGCTTTAGAATTATGGGAGAGTGTTGAATTATGTAGTAATTCAAAACCCTAGGTCTAGAGTAACGACTACTTTTTCTAATATATTAGTTACTAAAGTGAGAAGTGATAATAGTTGAGTGAGAGGGAAGTGGTTTTGGTGAGTACGTGAGTGAGAGAGGAATTTATGATGAGTGTTGGGAGATATGGTTTGGACTTGCAAGGGTTTTGAGTGAGAGAGAAGTGATGAGTGGTGAGAAGGTTCTGGAGATGAATATTTTCTCTTTTAGTATAATCAAGACAAAATATCATTTGGGTCCCTTAACTTATTTTCAAGTAACGAATAGGTCCCTTATGTTTTCGTTGTAACGAATAAGTCCTTTATGTTTTAAAATCATTGAACATTACCCTTTTTGTAATTTTTGTTTGACTCTCTTACAAAAATGTATATGTGGCTTTTAGGGTGCCTACGTTCAGTTATTTATGCTTATGTGGATTTAGGGATTTCAAGTTCAAAGATGGATTTAGGGATTTCGATTTAAGATATGGATTTAGGTATTTAGCGTTTTACAAATTCGATTTCAATTTGGTTTCTTCGATCTGTTTGTTTAAAAGACTCAATTTTAATTTGGTTTTTCTGGTACAGATCTGTTCATATTCATGTCTGTTCATATCCAGCTATTTGGTTTTACAAATTCCATCGATGTCTGTTCATGTCCCAGTTTTGCCTAGTTTTTATCTCAAACAGAAAACAAATGAATCCTAGAATTAACGAATGAATAGACAAACGAATGAAACGAATGAGCAAAGATCTGGAAACTGGTCTTCTATTTCAGTTTGATTTTTGTTTATGGAAATTGGTCTTCTATTTCAGTTTGATTTTTGTTTCTGGAAAATAATTTTCTATTTCAATTTGATTTTTGTTTGTTTTTGTTCTGTTTCACTTTTTGGGCAAGAAACGATGAAGCACTGAAGAAGATGTGAAAGATCAGAATTTTATTTTTAATCAAAACTAATTAAAAAACTATGAATCATCAACCACAAAAACATAAAAAAAAAAAAACCACATAAGCACCCCAAACAGGCACTTGAGCATTTTTGTAACGGAGTTAAACAAAAACTTTAAAAATAAGGGACTTATTCGTTACATAAAAAATAAGGGACTCATTCGTTACCTGAAAATAATTGAAGGGACCCTGGGAGCTATTTTGCCTATAATCAACTATAGTTTCAACGATCTGAATCCTCTTCATATATAACCTCTAAAGCAATGTCTCAATCGATAATATCTACCGTAGGATTAATTCAACGGCAGGGAGATTAAAATTGTTCTTGAGTAGAATTTCATTGATGAACTCGGATTATCACAATGGAGGCCGGATAGCTTTTTGTCTATCTCGGCGTGTCAAATTTACATGTGTTTTGTGTATAAGAATGTGTCTCCATTTATCTGTACTATAAGCCTTCTATATAGAGTCTGAGTTCCTCCCTTTGGGGCCCAACCCAATAGATGAGGTTCCCACTTATAAACACTCTCAATGTGTCTATTCTATCCAATGTGGGCCTTTTTCAAATTCACACAACTTCAAAGTTCCAACAGGCCATGAATCCCAAGTCCTACTTTAGGCCTCCTTGCGGTCTAATCGTGCAACCAAAGCCTTCCTCGTTTGCAAGCTACACACCACACTCTATATCCGTTGGTGATTCGAGCACTACAACTATCAACGGCTGGGAGCGCTCTCCTGGTTCTAACATTCCAAGACTCACCAAGTTACCCATGTGGTTGAAGTGCCTAAAGCACACCTGGAGCATATCAATACTAGCTCATCACTCGTTTTTGGTACACTGCTTCATTATTGACTTCCTCTCGCTTACTTGAGTGATGGAGTGTCATTTCAGGTACCACACCCGGGCTGGTCTCTGAACCCTGAATTCCTCATGAGCCCAAGTTACCAACTATTCAAGACTGGACCACCCGACTTTTGATAAGGTACAGATCAAATCTGTTGGCTATTCTGAATGTTTTAGGAAATGGATCCAAAATATATTTTGTTATGAAAGTTACATGTTAAATATTGCGGCGATTCTACACCGCAACAATCTTTTATATAAAAATTACATTAGTCAATTGGAAGCCCATTTTGATTTTGTGGCTTTTTGGTGTGGCGGTTCACATAGGCGCCGCATGATAGACTTTCGGAACTTGAGTTTGCGACAGTTCAGGAGCAACCGTAATTGTGTGTTATTATATGCCTTCCTCGACAAATATAAGTTTGACTCCCCATCGCACCACTACACTCATCCGTTCAACATCATTTCCAAAACCAGTTTGATGAAACAAATTAATATCTCTCCATCAAAAGGAACTCAATTTAAGGTTCTCAACTGGAAATTTATTTAAATTCCCATATTTAAGTATTACTCCAACTATCATGTAACATATAACATCAAAAATTTAGGGTGATGGGATGACGCCCCAGTCCAAGGCAAGGAAGACCTTCGGCCTTTTTGAACACTTACAAAGGTAATTAAATTTACCTTCCTCCAGAATACAATTCTTGTCATGCTCCATTAGGCCAAGTCCATGGGGTTTATAAATGTAATTTAAAATAGGCAGTTTGTGAATATCACTTTGACTATTTTTTATGAATAATATATTTAAGCATTCACAATTGCACTACATGCTTTCTGTTTGGAAACAAATTAAACGAACACTATTTGATAAGGCGCTTTCTTTTCCCACACCCCCTCCTACTCGAAACACACCCCATAAGGGTGTGAAAAGACCAAAAGACCAGGCAAAACCTATTTTTTTTCACAAATTTTCACCTGCTCGAACACGGGCCTTTTAACCACACTATGAAACTCCGATTGTGTTCCTTTGTTAACAAAACTTCACTCTTATATGGGTAATCACTCTTAAGTATGTCCATGTGCTTGGCAACATATGAATCAACCTCACTATTGTAACACCCCCTTCCTAAACAACTATTATTTATATTTATTTTATCAGAGTTTTCAAAAATAAAATCATTGAAGGGAAATGTCACATTCCAACGCTTACGAAATTTCCAACTTATAGTCACATAACACAAAAAACAATAAAACATTAATATGATACACAGCACATTAGTTTGGGGATGGCCCACAACACTGCTTTAGTTCTGAAGACCAAAATATAAATAACATCTCCAACACAGCGGAAGAATCACTAAGTTTAATATTATACTTAGTACATCATTAATAAAAGTCTAAAGCATTAGATGATAAATAAAAGACGACTACGCCCCTCCCCTGGTGCTACATATCAGAGCTGAGACATGACTACTAGAAGACCGGCATAAGAATGCACTCACTCGCGGGTACCTGCAGGTTGCCGACATACGAGGCAACACGACGCAGTAGGGTGAGTCTTTTATACAAATAATAATAGATAGGATAGGCATTACATATTGGCAAGGCAACAACATTACTAATTCACCGCATTATCAACACATCATCAATAAATTCATTAACATGGTATGATTTTTATGCATGTATGCAACATGCATGAGGATCCTTCATCACCACTATTTGCCTTGAGGGCACTCATCGCTTTGGGACCAGGAGTCCCACGCCGCTTTGGCGAAGCCTACACATCGCTTTATGCATATGCATCATGAGGCTCTATGTCAATGCACCACAAACACACATATTGTCACAATTTATTAGGCTCACCATTTTTCGCTTATTAACTCATCTCATCTCAACAAAATTAGCCTTGAGGGCGCCTCATCGCTTTTGGACCGAAGTCCCACACGCTTTCACACTCCGCTTAGTTACCATTTAATTGATACTCTCACGTTAATGTTTTAGCTCACAATCACTCCACCACACGAGAGTTGGACCAACTAACACCCTAGGGACCACAACACACCTAGGAACCACACTAGGCGCCACTTGGCGCCACGTGGCAGCCACTTTGGCGCCCCACCGCAACACACTCACACACCCACGTACACAACCAGCTCAACCGGCGCACTAGGGTCGCCACATTTGGCGCCGCACCCAAGACACACACACACACACACACACATTGCACAACCTGGCGCACACAGACACGCGCAGGCAGCCACATTTTGGCGCCCGCCGCATACACACACACAGAAATCGGACACAGCGCACTGTGGTGCCCATTTGGCGCCCGTGGCTCCTCGCACAACACACACAAAGAAGTCGCACCAAAGAACTCACGGGCGCTAATTGCCCCGCAAGTTGGCGCCCCACCTTCCCCGCACACACTCCCACGCAGCGAACAAAGAATGCATCAAAGAATAAAGAACAGCATCAGCGCCAACCTCCCCAAAGACTGGCGCTCTCCTTCCCCAAAGACACTAAACCGAAACTCACACACACACGGCCTATCCAAACCGAACACAGCGCATCGGGGCTGCCCATTTGGCGCCCACTCCTCGGTTCACTCACAATTTCCACACGCAGGCAGCCAATTTTGGCGCCCGCCTCCAAAGACACACACCCACCACCACCACGCTGCATTGTCACGGCGCAGATTGCTAGGCAATTGGCGCCTAGGCCGTAGCATCTACACACCCACTACTCTAAGCTCATTCAACACGTCAACAGCATATATTATCCAATCTCTCCACAATAATTCATCAACAATTTAATTGAGTATTTCAACAACACTACAAAATCTCCACATATCTACACTCACCTTCATTAAGGAAATTCTACAAACATGTTATATGCTTATTCAACAACATATCTATTCCAAAGTTACCAAGAGACAGGGCATTCCAATTAGACTCCAAACACAATACAATTAATCACATAACTACTCCAAACATGCAACAATTCAACAATTTCAAACACTCAACAATTCAATAGTCTAGAGCACCCAACAACCTAACCTATACATAACCATAATCCTAAAAATTATTATAGGTATAGAAGAGCCCCCATACCTTGAAGGATTGAAGAACTCGAAATCACCAGCAACTGAACCACCACAACGCACGCTTCTCCTTTCTCTCCTTCAACACCGTGGATTCTCTCTCCTTTGAACGCGTGCGGAGGAGCAGTAAAACAAAGAAAGGGAATTTGGAATCATACACTTGGAAATATAAGGAAAAGAATGGAGAAAGGAAAAGGATTCAATGTTACCTTGAAGCTTGAGAAGAAGAAATTCTCTCTTCCTCCTTTCCTTGCATCGCCGTTCCTCACTCTCTCAACCTCTCTGTCGCGATTTTTCTTTCTTTCGGTGATGATGAGCGCCTCAATTGGAGACCCATTTAGGTCATGCATAGTGATTGGGCCAACTAGTGGGTTGGGCCCTAATCACACCACTCTTTTTAATTCAATACACCTCCTGCAATAAAACCACTTCAATTTAATTATTTCCATTCAAGTAAATATTGTAACCCTCAAATAACTTAATTAAGTAATTAATTAAATTATTTTGGGGCGTTACAACTCTCCCCACTTACGAAATTTCGTCCTCTAAATTACCGAATCAAGCGACTCGGATAAGCTTCTTTCATCTTACTTTCCAATTCCCACGTCATGCTTTCGCCACGGCTCCTAACCAAACCACTTTCACTAAATTGATCTCCTTGCCTCTTAACACTTTTACTTCGCGGTCTTCTATCCTAACCGGCATAGTCTCCACAGTGAGGTTCTCCCTCACCTCCACATTATCCATCTGAATTACATGCGACGGGTCGGGGACATACTTCCAAGCGGTGAGATACATGGAACACATCATGCAAAGTTAGGCAGATTAGGTGGTAAGGCCACCCGACAGGCAACTTTCCCAACTCTTTCCAGACTGCGGTATGGGCCAATGAAACGAGGTGTTAACTTCTTAGACTTCAAGGCACGACCACACTGCCACCGGAGTGACTCTCAAGAATACATGGTCACCGGCTTGAAACTCCGTGTCTTTTCTTCTCTTATCATGATAGCTCTTTCGCTACTCTGCGAGGCTTTCATCTTCTCTCGAATCATCTTGACCTTCTCTCGTGGTCTCCGCACAATCTCGGGGCCTAACACCACACTCTCTCCCGATTCATACCAACACAAGAGGTGTCCTACACCTCCTACCATACAATGCCTCGAAAGGCGCCATCCCGATACTCGCATGAAAAGCAAGTATTATAGGTGAATTCAATCAATGGCAAATGAGAATCCCACGAACCTCGTTGCTCAAGAACGCATGCTCTCAACAAATCCTCTAGTGATGAATAGTCCTCTCCGTCCGCCCATCCGTCCTGGGGGTGATAAGCGGAACTCAGTCTCAATTTAGAACCTAAGGCCTCCTGGCAGCTCCTCCAAAATTCCGAAGTAAACCTAGGATCCCGATCGGACCACGATACTCACGGGGAACACCATGCAAACTTCACAATTGTCTTAACATAAATATCTGCCAACTTCGGAACTGGATAAGTCATATTAATCGGCAAAAAGTGAGCAGACTTTGTCAACCTATCAACAATCACCCAAATAGCATCAAATCCCTTTACTGTATTCGGCAATCCAGTTACAAAATCCATAGAGATACTATCCCACTTCCATTCTGGTACATCCAATGGCTGCATCAACCCCGCCGGCTTCTGATGCTCTACCTTGGATTTCTGACACGTCAAACAAGCATACACAAATTGGGCCACATCACGCTTCATGCCAGGCCACCAAAACAGTTTCTTCAAATCCTGATACATCTTTGTGGCTCCCGGATGAATACTCAATTTACTTCGATGTCCCTCTTCCAGTATTGATTTCTTAATCTCTTCATCATCAGGGATGCAAATCCTCCCTCGGTATCTCAACACATCCTGCGCGTCTATTTCATAATCTTTAACCTCGGAGTGATCCATCCCCACTGCCAATTCAACTAATTTAATGTCTTGTTTTTGAGCCTCCCGAATAACGTCTAGAAATTCATTATGGATCTTCAACATTCCCAGCCGTATACTTCTAGGCGTTACTTGCACCAAACTCAAACCAAACCGCTCAATCAATTCGAGCTCTTTCACCATCAACGCGCAGACACATGAAGGGACTTCCTACTCAAGGCATCGGCTACAACATTAGCCTTCCCGGATGGTAATTCAAACTAAAGTCATAGTCTTTCAACGCTTCTAGCCACCTCCTTTGTCTCATATTCAATTCTTTTCTCGGTCAAACAGAATCGCAACCCCTTATGATCACCGAACACCTCAAACTTAGAACCATACAAATAGTGCCTCCGGATCTTCAAAGCAAACACAATTCTTTGCAAGCTCCAAATCGTGAGTAGGGTAGTTCTTCTCATGAATTCTCAATCGCTCGGACGCGATAGGCTACTACCTACCCTCTTGCATTAGCACACCTCCCAAACCCATCTTGGAAGCATCGCAGTACACTACAAACGGTTGGTCTGGAACCGGCAATACCAAGATAGGGGACGTCGTCAACCTCTTCTTCAACTCATTGAAGCTCTCTTCACACCGGGCATCCCACACAAAAGCTTTTCCCTTACACGTCAATTGAGTCAACGGAAGGGCTAGCTTAGAAAACCCCTCTATAAACCTCCTGTAGTAACCAGCCAACCCCAAGAAACTCCTGATCTCAGTCACTGACTTTGGCCTCTCCCACTGCAACACAGCATCCACCTTGGCTGGATCTACAGCTATACCATCACCGGAAATTACATGGCCGAGAAAACTCACTTTGCTCAACCAGAATTCGCACTTTGACAACTTCGCGTAAAGCTTCTTTTCCTTCAACACCTCTAGCACTAACCTCAAGTGTTCTGCGTGCTCCTCTTCTGTCTTAGAGTACACCAAAATGTCATCTATAAATACCACCACAAAACGATCCAAGTGACTATGGAAGGTACGGTTCATATACTCCATAAACACTCCGGGTGCGTTAGTAACACCGAACGGCATCACAGTATATTCATAGTGCCCATATCTAGTTCTGAAAGCTGTCTTCTGAACGTCATCATCTTTCACCTTGATTTGGTGATATCCCGACCTCAAGTCGATCTTGCTGAACACTTTAGCACCCACCAACTGATCCATCAGGTCATCAATCCTCGGGAGCGGATACCTGTTCTTGATTGTCACCTTGTTCAACTGTCTATAGTCTACGCAAAGTCTCATACTCCCATCCTTCTTCTTCACTAACAACACAAGTGCTCCCCCAAGGCGGCACACTAGGCCTTATGAACTTCTTCTCAAGTAACTCTTCTATTTGTTTCTTCAATTCGGATAATTCAGACGCCGACATCAGTGCGGTGCCATAGACACACGAGGCCTCGTGACGGCACAAGATCAATAGTGAATTCAACCTCCTCTCCGTGGAACACTCGGAATCTCATCGGGAATACCTCCGGAAACTCGCACACTACCTTCAACCCTTCAATGATATCTTGACTCTCAACAGACAGAGACGCCATCAAGGCAAATAGATGAACTTCTTCCCTCATTAATCTACGCAATTGACCAGCAGGCATCAAGACAGACTCTTCCTCCTCAGGGGCCAGGAAACTCACTGATCTATCGAAACAATTGATATGTACATGGTTATCAACTAACCAGTCCATACCAAGGATAACATCTAATCCCTCCAAAGGTAAACAAATAAGGTCTACAAGAAAATCTCTGTCGAAGACTGACAGAGGACACTTAGCACACACTAGGGAGGTAGTTACCGAACCCTTAGCTGGAGTATCAATAACCATCTCCCTCATCATAGAAGACAATTCAAGATTCAATTTCTCAGCACACAATGCAGCAATGAAAGAATGAGTAGCACCGGTATCAACTATAGCAATCAAAGGAGTACCAAAAATAAGACAAGTACCTCGAATCTCGTTAGCATTCTCGGTTCCTGCTAGAGCAAACACTTTCCCCTTGGCTTTCTCCCTCTTGGGCTTAGGACAATTAGCACTCACATGCCCCACCTCTTCACAATTAAAGCACATAATCCCTTTCTTTTCACAGTTGGCAGCTTTATGGCCCTTCTGACCACACTTGAAACAATTGGCCTCGGGACACTCATTACTCTTGTGACCAGGCTTCTTACAGGTATAACACACAATACTCGGAGGGGCACCTCCCCCACTTGGCTTCTGGCCAGCACCTGCTTTCCACTTGCTTTTACCTCCAGCAACCTCATAGGGCTTTCCCCTAAACTGATTATTTCTCTTCTCCTTCACAGCCTTGTATGCAGCAGAACTATCCTCCTCATAGATCCTACACTTATCGACCAGCCTCGCAAAATCCCGAATCTCCTGATATCCAATCGCTTTCTTTATATCCGGGCGCAGACCACTCTCAAACTTGACGCACTTGGAAAATTCAGAATCGGCTTCATTGGCATAGTAAGGACAAAATTTGGCCAACTCCTCAAATTTGGCGGCATACTCAGCTACTGTCTTATTTCCCTGTTTCAACTCCAGGAACTCCACTTCCTTCTTAGCTCGCACATCCTCAGGGTAATACTTTCTCTTGAACTCTCTTGTGAAAACCTCCCAAGTAACTTCCTCACCAGCACCTTCCAACCTTCGCGACATCCCCAACCACGGTCGTCGACTTCCTCTCCCAAAGATATGGGTCCCCAACTTCACTTTCTCAAAGAAGTAGGTGCACTCCATGACACGGAAGATCCGCTCTATCTCCTTTAACCAGGCCAAGGCCCCATCGGGGTCATACCGACCCTTGAAGGTGGGTGGGTTTTCCCTCTGGAACGTTGCTAAGTTGCGAGCATTCACATTAGCAGCAGCGTGTTGATTCCCGACAGCTTGGGCTATGGCTTGCAGAGCAAAGAGCCAAAGCAAAGATCATCATCGTCTCGCCATCAAATCAGATTTCTACACAAAGGAACAAAATTAGACACAACAGACACAACAATTAGACACTTGGTCGGACAGACCAAACTTCAGCTCTGATACCACTAATGTAACACCCCCTTCCTAAACAACTATTATTTATATTTATTTTATCAGAGTTTTCAAAAATAAAATCATTGAAGGGAAATGTCACATTCCAACGCTTACGAAATTTCCAACTTATAGTCACATAACACAAAAAACAATAAAACATTAATATGATACGCAGCACATTAGTTTGGGGATGGCCCACAACACCTGTTTTAGTTTACAGCACCAAAATATAAATAACATCTCCAACACAGCGGAAGAATCACTAAGTTTAATATTATACTTAGTACATCATTAATAAAAGTCTAAAGCATTAGATGATAAATAAAAGACGACTACGCCCCTCCCCTGGTGCTACATATCAGAGCTGAGACATGACTACTAGAAGACCGGCATAAGAATGCACTCACTCGCGGGTACTGCGCAGTTCTTGAGCATACGAGGCAACACGACGCAGATAGGGTGAGTCTTTTATACAAATAATAATAGATAGGATAGGCATTACATATTGGCAAGGCAACAACATTAGTAATTCACCGCATTATCAACACATCATCAATAAATTCATTAACATGGTATGATTTTTATGCATGTATGCAACATGCATGAGGATCCTTCATCACCACTATTTGCCTTGAGGGCACTCATCGCTTTGGACCGGAGTCCCACGTCGCTTTGGCCGAAGCCTACACATCGCTTTATGCATATGCATCATGAGGCTCTATGTCAATGCACCACAAACACACATATTGTCACAACTTATTAGGCTCACCATTTTTCAGTTATTAACTCATCTCCATCTCACCAACAAATTAGCCTTGAGGGCGTCTCATCGCTTTTTGGACCGAAGTCCCACACCGCTTTCACACTCCGCTTAGTTACCATTTAATTGATACTCTCACGTTAATGTTTTAGCTCACAATCACTCCACCACACGAGAGTTGGACCAACTAACACCCTAGGGACCACAACACACCTAGGAACCACACTAGGCGCCACTTGGCGCCACGGGGCAGCCACTTTGGCGCCCCCGCCGCAACACACTCACACACCCACGTACACAACCAGCTCAACCGGGCGCACTAGGCTGCCACATTTGGCGCCTGCACCCAAGACACACACGCACACACACACACATTGCACAACTGGGCGCACACAGACACGCAGGGCAGCCACATTTTGGCGCCCTGCTCAGACACACACGCACAGAAATCAGACACAGGCGCACCAGGGCTGCCCATTTGGCGCCCTGTGGCTCGCCGCAACAACACACACAAAGAAGTCGCACCCAAAGAACTGGCGCCAATTGCCCTGCAAGTTGGAGCCCCACCTTCCCCTGCACACACTCCACGCAAAGAATAAAGAACCGGCAAAGGCCAAAGAATGCATCAGCGCCAACCTCCCCAGCACTTGGCGCCCTCCCTTCCCCCAGCACACTAAACTGAAACTCACACACACACAGCCTATCCAAACCGAACACAGGCGCATCAGGGCTGCCCATTTGGCGCCCACTCCCTCGGTTCACTCACAATTTCCACACGCAGGGCAGCCAATTTTGGCGCCCTGCTCCAGCACACACACCCACCAGCCACGCACACTGTCACGGCGCCAGATTGCTAGGCAATTGGCGCCTAGGCCGTAGCATCTACACACCCACTACTCTAAGCTCATTCAACACGTCAACAGCATATATTATCCAATCTCTCCACAATAATTCATCAACAATTTAATTGAGTATTTCAACAACACTACAAAATCTCCACATATCTACACTCACCTTCATTAAGGAAATTCTACAAACATGTTATATGCTTATTCAACAACATATCTATTCCAAAGTTACCAAGAGACAGGGCATTCCAATTAGACTCCAAACACAATACAATTAATCACATAACTACTCCAAACATGCAACAATTCAACAATTTCAAACACTCAACAATTCAATAGTCTAGAGCACCCAACAACCTAACCTATACATAACCATAATCCTAAAAATTATTATAGGTATAGAAGAGCCCCATACCTTGAAGGATTGAAGAACTCAAATCACCAAAGAATCGAACCACCACAACGCACGCGCTTCTCCTTTCTCTCCTTCAACGCGTGGATTCTTCTCTCCTCTTTGAACGTACGGAGGAGCAGAAAACAGCAAAGGGGAATTTGGAATCATACACTTGGAAATATAAGGAAAAGAATGGAGAAAGGAAAAGGATTCAATGTTACCTTGAAGCTTGAGAAGAAGAAATTCTCTCTTCCTCCTTTCCTTGCGTCGCCGTTCCTCACTCTCTCAACCTCTCTGTCGCGATTTTTCTTTCTTTCGGTGATGATGAGCGCCTCAATTGGAGACCCATTTAGGTCATGCATAGTGATTGGGCCAACTAGTGGGTTGGGCCCTAATCACACCACTCTTTTTAATTCAATACACCTCCTGCAATAAAACCACTTCAATTTAATTATTTCCATTCAAGTAAATATTGTAACCCTCAAATAACTTAATTAAGTAATTAATTAAATTATTTTGGGGCGTTACAACTATCATTGTGCAAAACATAGAAGTGTGCTTGATCTAGTTCTTCCCTTGACACCATCACTATTTTATATCCTGACATCCCTTTACTAATGCTTAAGTGACGAGACCTTGGAAGTCCCACAGAATATTCAAGACTAGATAGATAGCCGGTGCAGAACTCAACAGCTTCTTCAACTATGTAGCGCTCAACAATACAACCCTCGGGTCGTGATCGGTTTTTCACATATCCTTTTAATATCTTCATGTAACGCTCAAACGGATACATCCATCTCATGTAACATGGGCCACACAATTGTGTCTCTCTAATCAAATGAACTGTTAGATGAATCATTATGTCAACAAAATGAAGGTGGGAAATACATCTCAAGCTCACACAAAGTGACAGTAATTTCTCTTTGCAATGATGGCAACTTTCTAGGGTCAATCACTCTACTACAAATCGCCTTAAAGAAGAAACAAAGTTTGGTTAGCGTCTGGCGCACTTTCTTAGGAAAAATGGATCGTATACCAATGGGGAGCAAATTTTCCATTAGAACATGACAATCATGGGACTTTAAAGACTTTAACTTGAGGTCTTTCATCGATACAAGGTTTGTAACATTTGAAGAATACCCCTCTAGAACTTTAACTCCATGAAGAAACTTAAAAAACACAGTCTTCTCCTTTTTAGATAGAGTATGAGCTGCCGGAGGTAGATATGTACTTGTACCCTTCTTTATCGGACCCAATTCTGGTCTCAACCCCATACTAAGCAAGTCCAACCTCGAGTTGACGATATCTTTAGTCTTTTCTGGCATATTGAGTAAGGTACCAATGACACTTTCAAAGACATTTTTTTCAACATGCATCACATCAATGAAGTGTCTTACATATAAAGACTTCTAGTATGGCAACTCAAAGAAAATCGACTTTTTCTTCCACCCCCGTTTGGCAACCTCTCCTGCAAAAGGCTTCCCAAATTTAATGTTCAAATATTTCACCTTTTCAAACAGTTGTTCACCCGTCAAAGCCATGGGAGCTTTACGGGTTTCGGTATTCCCATTGAATGCCTTTTTCAACAGTCGATACTGATGAGTAGATGGCAAAAATCTACGATGACCAGGGTAGATATTCTTCCTACCATGTTCCAACCACATCCAATTTCAACAGTCAAGGTAGTGTGGTTGGGAGCTGCTGGTGAGAGTATGACTTGGGAGCTGGAGAGCAGGATGCGGGAGTCTTATCCAGAGTTATTCGACTCAGGTATGAATTTCGAGGACGAAATTTCCTAAGTGGGGGAGAGTTGTAACACCCTAAATAATTTAATTAAGTAATTGATTAAATTGTTTAAGTGTTGCACTATTTTAATTATATTAAATATAATATGGTGTATTATAATTTAATATTTTATTTAATAGGAGGGAGTGGTATGAGTAATCTTTGGGATTGCAATTATGGGCCCAGGAGCCCAAGCCCAATGACTTAGGCTCCTAGGGTTGGTGCAATTCGCACCATTCACCAAAGAAAGAAAGAAAACAAAAGAGAGAAGAGAAAAGAGAGAAGGAAATCAGCGACATAGAAAGAAAGTGAGAGAAGCTTGGATCGCACCAAGGAGAAAGGAAGGAGAAGGAGATTTGTTGCTGAGGTTTTGTAGGTGACTCTGTGAAAGGGCTTCTCTGCGGTGTAAAATAATGTAAGGGGAGTCTCACTCTATAATAGAGGGGATAATGAGTTATATGTAGATCATAGGTCTTGTTTTGTGTTAATTGATGATTTTTTGATGATTTGAACCATTGAATTGGTAAATTGAATGTTGAAATCGATTTGGGGCTTGAATTAGGGTTTATAACATGTGATTTCGTGAATTGTGATGTGTTTTGATGTTGAGTATGAAATTGATTGTTATAATATGAAATTAGGAGTATTAGAGTGGTTATAGAGTGATGTGATTTGGAAGAATTTGGAAAAATTGGGGTTTTGGGTTAGGGGCGCCAAAGTGCTAGGATTTAGGCGCCCTGTGTACTGTTCATGAGTTGATTTGTGAGTTTATGCAGAAATGTCACTGCCAGGGCGCCATAGTGCTGAGAAAATGGCGCCTGGGCTACTGTTCATGGGCTGTGTTGTGAGTTTCGTGCAGGGTGTCACCGCCTGGGCGCCAAGTTCTTTGGGAAATGGCGCCGATTGCCGCTTTGAGTCTTTGGGAGGGTGTGTTCTTTGCCCTGGCGCCGATTTGCTAGGAATGTGGCGCCCTGTGCACTGTTCACGTGCACACAAGGGGTGTTTTGAGTGGAACTTGATGTTCTGTGCATATTTCACCGAGCCAAATTTTGTAATCACCTGCCCAAACTTTATTTTAAACACTTTGGCTCGGGTAGTTTTGGTTTTGCACGTGTCAATTGGGAGATGTCCTAGTGAACAATTCTGTGGCGCTATATGTGTGCGCCTATAGGGTGGGTTAAGTGACACTTTGAGTTCTATACATATTTTACTGTGCCAATTTTTGCAATCCCCTGCCCAAAAACATTTTTAAACAATTTGGCTCGAGTGGTTTTCTGTTTTCACGTGTCATTTGAGAGATGTGCTAGAAGGCATTGCTGTGGCGCTATAAGTGTGCGCCTAGGGGTAGTTTGGGTGAAACTTAGAGTTCTAGGCATAATTCACCGTGCCATATTTTGTATTTACCTGCCCAAAAACATTTTTAAACCTTTTGGCTCGAGTGGTTTCCTGTTTAAACGTCTTTGTGTGTCTTTGGGTCGTGTGTGGGGCGCCAAGTAGTCTTGCCGGGGTGCCTAGGCGGCGCACGTGTCTCGAAGTTTGTGTCGAGTTTGTGTCTCAGGATTTGCTTTGCCTGGAGGAGAGCAGATGACTAGAAAAGTGGCGCCAGTGGTTGTGTTGCCATAGGGCGCCAGATTCTTTGAGTTTCTCGCGCTAGTCTTTGTGTTGCACCGGGGCGCCGAATGTGGGGAAAATGGCGCCTAGTCTTTTGCTGGTGACTAAGTGTGTGCTGTTTTGATCCCTAGGTGACAGTTTGGTCCCTAGGTGACTGTTTTGGTCCTAAAGAGTGGTTTAGGTCCCGGAGTGAGGTTAGTCCTCTAATTGTGAATAGTCCTTGGGACTTAAATATGTTGAATTAGTGACTGGAGATAATTGAGGATGCCATGGGGGCATGAGCCATGAGGGCTAGAGCCATGAGGGCTATAAATGAGATTAATGATGAGGTAAGAGTTAGTGCGTGAATTGAGATATTGTAAATGTGTTTGTGTTGTATTCATGGAGTCTCATGCATACATTTGGCTGCGGTCATGAGGACTCAATTTGAGAATGAGACTGCCGGAGGGCAAATGGTACCACATGCATAACTACATTGCATACATTTACATGAACACATAAATATTATTGAGCGATGATTGGTATGACTGACTGTGCTGTGAACTGTGACTGTATATATTGCCTATTATCACTTTTATTATATAGTTCGAGACTCACCCTTTCTGTTGTTGTTTACCACAGGTAGTCATGAGTGAGGGCTTGCTACCTTCACTACTCCCCGAGTCGGTATGCTCTGATACGTAGCACCTAGGGGTTGGGGTTACGAACTGTAGTTGTTTTGTTTTGCTCATTGTTGAGCTTATGAGTATTGTTTTGAGACTACTGAGCTAACTGTTGAGATTATGATTTATATTCCATTTGCATGATATGAGTTATCCCACGTTTTGTTATGGTGTTATGTATTGATACCTTTTTATGAATTTGAACCGATTTGTTTGAGTGTTTTTAAGAGAGAGTGTAACGCTCCATTTAATGAGGAATAATTTTTTTTATACTCTGATTTTTATTATAAATTACCGGGTAGAAATGGGGTGTTACATTAGTGGTATCAGAGCAAAAGTTCGGTCTGTCCGACCAAGTGTGTTTATTTGTCATGTTGTGTATGACGGTTAGGAGTCTTGAGATATTTCGAATGGTTGTTTATCTTTGCGGTGCTAGGTTGATATGGCGAGAAGAGTTGATCTTTGCACTTGTTGAGGCGTTGCAAGCCATAGCACAAGTTATGGGGGCCTTGCAGAGAATCATCGAGACCCGTAGTCCGCAACCTTCCGAGAGAGAACCCCTACCTTCAAGGGAGGTACAACCGGATGGTGCAATCGACTTGGGTGAAGGAGATTGAGAGGATCTTGGGGTGATTAGTGCAGACCGATGAGCGAGAAAGTCAGTCACAGTACACATACTTTATCTCAAGAGGTCGATGGACCGTGGTTGGAGACCGGTGAGAGGTTGGGTCTTCTTGCGCAGAGGAAATTACTGGAAATTTGTGTTCGAAGGGAATTCTTGAGGAAGTATTTTCGGAGGACGTTAGAGGTAAGAAATTTGGAATTCCTTGAACCGAGGCGGGGAGTATGTCTGCATCGAGTATGCTGCCAAGTTCACGGAGCTGGCTAAGTTCTACCCCCATTATGCTGAGGCTGGGGCTGAATTCTCAAAGTGCATTAAATTTGAGAATGGACTGAGAGCTGATATCAAACAAGCTGTAGGGTATCAGAAGATTAGAGTATTTGCTGATTTGGTAGACTGCTGCAGGATTTATGAGGAAGACAGCATTGCCCGCTCTAGGGTCATGAGAGACCCGAGAGGGGAAATTTCATAACGAGGGTAAGCCATATGAGACGTCTCACGACAAGGGAAAGCAGAGGTATGCGGGTAGTAGCAAGTATCTTTGGTGGAAGCAGTCTGCTTGAGGGTAGGAGGTGCGAGGCGAGAAGGCCCAGTGGGGGAGATGCCCCATTTGATGTTGTATGTTTCAAGTGTGGCCGGCCGGTTCACAAGGGTTTTGATTGTAGGATGGGGAAAGATATGCTTCAAGTGTGGGAAGAATGGCCACATGGCATCCGAGTGTGATCGTAAGGAAGTGTGTGTTTCAAGCTGTGGTGAAGCGGGTCACTTTAGCTCCAAGTGCACCAAGCCAAAGAAAGAGAGGTCTCTTTGGGAGAGTATTTGCACTAGCGAGTTCGAGAGGACCCAATGAGATTAGAGGTACATGTTTCATCTATGGTACACCTTTAGTTGCTATTGTTGACACGGGTGCTACGCACTCTTTTATTGCTACATGCTGTCTTTGAAAGATTGAATTTAGTTTCGTCTACTATGGAGAGAGGATGGTTATCGACACTCCCGGCTAAGGGTTCGTGAACTACTTCTCTAATGTGTGCTAGGTGCCCTCTGTCGCTTTTTGGCAGAGATTTTCTGGTTGACCTGATTTGTTTACCTTTGGGTGGGTTGGATGTGATTCTGGGCATGGACTAGTTAGTAGATAACCATGTGCACATCAACTGTTTCAACAAGTCTGTTAGCTTTCATCTTCCAGAAGAGGAGAGTGCTTTTCTTTGTCTCACGAGCAATTGCGCGGGGTAATGAAAGAGGGTGGTCAGCTGTTTGCTTTGATGGCGTCTATGTCTGCTGAGAACCAAGCTGTAGTTGATGGGTTGCAGGTGGTGTGTGAGTTCCCTGATGAGATTCCTAGTGTGCCACCAGAGAGGGAAGTTGAGTTCGGGATTGAGCTTGTGCACAGTACTAGGCACGTGTTCATGGCACCGCGTCTCGGTTGTCGGCTTCGAGTTATGCGAATTGAAGAAGCGATTAGAGGAGCTTCTTGAGAAGAAATTTGTGAGGCCTAGTGTGTCACCATGGGGAGCTCGGTTTTGTTGGTTAAGAAGAAGGATGGGAGTATGCGTCTGTGCGTGGATTACAGACAACTGAACAAAGTAACTATCAAGAGTAAGTATCCTCTCCCGAGGATAGATGATCTGATGGATCGGTGGTGGGTGCTAAAGTGTTTAGCAAGATTGACTTGAGGTCGTGGTATCACCAGTTAAGGTGAAGGATGAAGACATCCGAGAAAACAGCGTTCGTAAGCGAGGTATGGGCATTATGAGTACTCGTAATGCCGTTTGGTGTCACAAATGCACCGGGGTGTTTATGGAGTACATGAACCGAATCTTCCATAGCTACCTGGATCGGTTTGTGGTCGTTTTTATTGATGATATTCTAGTGTACTCAAAATCTGAGGAAGAGCATGCAGAGCACTTGAGGTTGGTGCTAGAGGTCTTGAAAGAAAAGAAGTTGTATGCCAAGTTGTCAAAGTGTGAGTTCTGGTTGCGTGAGGTGAGCTTCTTGGGTCACATTATTTCTAGTGATGGTATAGCTGTGGACCCAGCCAAGGTTGATGCAGTGTTGCAGTGGGAGAGCCCAAAGTCCGTGGATCGAGATCGGGGAGTTTCTTGGGGTTTGGTGGTTACTACAGGAGGTTTATTGAAGGATTCTCTAAGTTAGCCCTTCCGTTGACTCAATTGACCTGTAAGGGAAGAGCCTTTGTGTGGGATGCAAAGTGTGAAGAGAGCTTCCAAGAGTTGAAGAGAAGGTTGACCACGTCTCCCGTGTTAGTGTTGCTGTGCCGGAGCAACCTTTTGTTGTATACTGTGATGTTTCCAAGATGGGTTTGGGAGGTGTATTGATGCAGGATGGGAAGGTAGTTGCTTATGCGTCTCGGCAGTTGAGGACACATGAGAAGAACTATCCTACTCATGATTTAGAGTTGGCTGCTATTGTGTTTGTGCTGAAGATTTGGAGACACTATCTCTATGGTACCAGATTCGAAGTGTTCGGTGATCACAAGAGTCCAAGTACTTGTTTGACCGAATGAGTCGAATATGAGCGCGAGGCGTTGGTTGTGATTTCTTTGAAGGATTATGATTTCGGCTTGAACTATCACCCCGGCAAAGCTAATGTCGTGGCTGATGCTTTATGTAACACCCCCCCTCTATTTAATATTAATTCAACTAATAAAAATCAGAGTTTTTAAAAATTTGTCCACGCACCTCAAAGAGGGTGATACATTTCATCAAAACATCGTTAGAACATAATTAAAAATTCAAACGCATCTAGTGCGTGAAATGCATAACATAGCCACGTAGTTAAACCCTCAAAACCTGTTTAATGTTTACAGTAATCCAAAAATAGTTCACAGCAGCGGAAAAATAAAATTGAGTTCAACACACTCAATACATAGTTTAATTCAGCTTAATCCATGACATAAGATAATAAATACTAAAACCCAAATCTCCGGTGTTACTAGATCAGAGCTGACACATAATCCCAATGGAGCCTAGACATCCTCACTCAGTATCACCTGCATGTCGCCACGAGAGCAGGCAACATAAAATGCTAGGGTGAGTCTCTTTACATAAATAATAACAAGTAAGATAAGCATTATAAGCAGAAAGGCATCCAGCAGTAATAACCCTTCACAATCAAGACATTTACCATTTCAAGTATATTACTAGAACAACAATCACAAATTAATTAAGTATCAATAGGCATTCCATGAATGTATGAGTTTATGCATGTATGCAATATGCATGTGGATCCATCAACTTCGCTTTTTGCCCAATGGGCACTCTTCGCTTTGGCCGAAACCCTCTTCGCTTTTTGGCCGAAGCCCTCTTCGCTCTATGCATATGCTTTATGCGACACTATGACAATGCAATATACACAATCAATTACCACCACATTCATTGTCACATCACTCAAAACATCACCACAACGCAACTCGTCACTTTTGGCCGAAGCCCTCTTCGCTTATTAACCCTTCGCTTTGGCCGAAGCCCACATCATTTATTAATTCAACACCTCGACATTTACTCACACTTTGTTGTCACTTCACCACACAATCTATTGATTAATTTAAATCTCACTCATGGACTAAAACCCACCTAAGGACCATTTGACCCACAACAGTTTAATTTAGTACCCAAGGGTTATTTAACACATTGTGATTAATTTAGTATTTAGGGACTTATGTTAACCTATTAAGATTAATTAGACTCTAAGAGATTATTTTGTCACGCCAAGGATTAATTTAATTCTTAGGGACTATTTAGTCACGCCAAGGATTAAATTAATTCTTAGGGACTAAACCATCTCTTAGATGCATTTGGGACACCTAGGCGCCAAGGGGCAGCCACTTTGGCGCCCCACTAGCGCACACACACACACACACACACAACACACATACACTCACAGGCGCATAAGGGCCGCTCGGTTGGCGCCCTGCACCGCGCTACTCTCAGGCGCACACGCACACACGCATGGCTGCCCATTTGGTGCCCTGTTCCGTGTCATTCCAGCACACACACGCACACACCTAATCACAGGCGCCAAATTCCTCAGGAATTGGCGCCCCCCCTGCCGAAACTGTAACGCCCAAAATAATTTAATTATTTAATTAATTAAGTTATTTGGGGCTTGCAACATTTAATTAAGTTAATTAAATAGTCAAAGTTTATTTTATCTAGAAGGGGTCTAATCTATTTTGAATAGGATACTAAGTTGGAATTATTTTTATTTCAGGAGGTGGAATGAATTAAATGTAGGAGTGGGAATAAGGCCCAAGGGCCACTATTGGTCCCAATAATAGTCATAAAGGGTAGGGGTCCTAAACTAGGGTAACCATTACCTCATTTTGAAAAGAAAGAAGAAAAATAGAAAGTAGAGAGGGGGAGAAGAACAGCCACGGCGAAGGAGAGGAAGGAGAAAGGTGGAAGCTTTTCTTTTAATTCTTGGGAGGGAACCCACGTTTCAGCTTGAGGTTGAGGAAAGGAAGGAACTTTTCTCAAGTTTTGTGTTGGAGTAGGAGGGCCACGTGTTGTTTCCAGCAGCTAGGGAGGTTGGAAAATACTCCATTCTTGTGGTTCTTGGTGTAGGGTTGAAGGTTCAAGCTTGAGAAAGGTTAAGGGATTCTCCATTACATCTTTTATAACTTGTAGGATGTGTTTTATAGTTGGAATAGCTCTAGAAATGATGTGTTGTGTGACTTTGTGTTGATTATATGTTGATTGATGTTTGGAATGTTTGATTTTGGACATAACATGTTGTGTGTGGTTGTAAAAGCATGAGTTGTGATTTATGCATGGTATATGTTTGATGGAATGGTCATATGAGAATGAGTATTTGAATATGATGAATTAATGGTAATAATTTAATGGCTATGTTGGTGTTGTCATGTGGGAAATGAATTATTAAGAAGGAATTAAGTTTTGTAGTGATTGAGTGTGAATGTTGGAAGGGGGGCGCCAAATGCCTAGGCAATTGGCGCCTGGTTGCTGGTCTAGGGGCGTGCGTGCTGTGCTAGTGAGGAGAGGGCGCCAAGTGCTGGGTAATCTGGCGCCGAGTTCTTGGTTGTGGCCCGAAAGCAGTGCGGGCGCCAATTCACTAGGAATATGGCGCCTGGTGGGGTGTCTAGGTTTGAGTGCGTTTGTCTTTGGCGGGCGCCATTTGCTAGGCAAAGTGGCGCCCAGTAATCTGTTGCTGTGTCTTGTGTTTCGGTTTGGGTGTGTTTGGCAGGAGGGGGCGCCAATTCCCTAGGAATCTGGCGCCCGTGACCGAGTGTGTGTGTGCAAGGGTGGGCCGGTGCAGGGGGGGCGCCAGTTTGCTAGAAACTTGGCGCCCTGTGCTAGTGTGTGAGTGTGGGCTGTTGGTGGTTGGTTATGGGGCGCCATTTTGGCTGCCCCTTGGCGCCTAGGTAACAAAAATGTGTCTAAGTGATGGTTTAGTCCCTAAGAATTAATTTAATCCTTGGTGTGACAAATTAGTCCCTAAGAATTAAATTAATCCATGGCGTGACAAAATAATCTCTTAGTGTCTAATTAGCCCTACTATGCCATATAAGTCTCAAAGTAATAAATCAATTAATAGTGTGTCAAATAAAGTCCCTAAGTGCCAAAATTAATCAAGAGTGTTAAATTAACCCCTATGTCAAAAATGGTCCTTAGGTGTGGGAAATGCCCTTATGATGTGTTTTGGTTCTTAGGTGGAATTTAAATTAATAAATGGTGAGTAAATAATGGTGAGGGCTTCGGCCAAGGTGGTGGATTATTAATTGATGTGGGCTTCGGCCAAAGAGGTGAGTTATTGATGGATGTGGGTTTCGGCCAAAGCGGTGAGTTGAATAATTGTTGATGAATTGTGATGTTGTGAATGCATTGTCATGGTGTCACATATTTCATGTGCATATAAAAGTGGTGAGTTAATAAATAATGTGGCTTCGGCCAAAAGAGGTGGTGGCTTCGGCCAAAAGTGGTGGTGGCTTCGGCCAAAAGTGGTGATGCCCGACGGGGCTATTGAGGTGAGCTATGGATCCACATGCATTTTGCACACATGCATATATCCATACATTCATAGAATTGTATTGATGATTAATTAAATTATTATTGTGACTTGTTGTTTGCTAGATGCTTATCTTACTTGTTATGATTTATGTAAAGAGACTCACCCTAGCATTTTGTGTTGCCTGCTCTCGTGGCGACCAACAGGTGATTCCGAGTGAAGGTGCCATGCCTCTTGGGTTTATTGAGTCAGCTCTGATAGTAACACCGGGGATGGGGCTCTAGTTATCTTCATTTTTATGCTATGTACTAAACTGTTTGAATTATGTCTTGAGTATGATGAACTCAGTTTTATTTCCGCTGCGTTACAAACTATTTTCTGGAATATTGTAAACATTAAAACAGGTATTTGAGGGTTTTAACCCACGTGACTATGAGATATTTTTTTTGCACACTTGATGCGTTTGAATATTTAAATATGTTTTGAATGATGTTCTGTTCAATGTACCACCCTCTTTGAGGTGAGTGGACAAATTTTGAAAAAAACTCTGATTTTTATTAAATAAAAATAATAAATAGTAGAAGGGGTGTTCTGAAACATCTGCATCGAAGGCAATGCCACCACCAAAGCAGATGGTAGGCGCCAATTTGCCTAGCAAATGGCGCCCCCTTCACCAACCAGTGATGACCCGGCAACATTCAGCCCCCTGGCGCCATTTGCTTAGGCATTTGGCGCCCCCCTTCAAACACCCCCACCCAAAACACTTCAAATCCAATTTTCTCTTCAACAATTTATTTTCTCACACAACCACACATATAAAGACATCAAATTCATTTCATTAATTATCATATACACAAACTTCTCTTCATGGCAACATTTCCTCAAACATATAGCATGCATAATTCACAACATACATTTTTCCATCAACAAGCAATGTGATATCAACAATAGCAAGCAATTCACATATCAACCAACATACAATCACATCAATCTCACACAACCAATCATTCCTAGAGCTATTTCACCTATAAACATATCCTACTAATTATTATGGATGTAATGGAGAGTCCCCTAACCTTGTTTAAGTTAAAACCTCCAAGCCAACACCAAGAACCACAAGAATGGAGTATTTTCCACCCTCCCTAGCTGCTGGAAACTCGTGGCCCTCCTACTCCTTGGGGTAAAACGCAACAATCAACAACATAGGAGGAATGAGACACTAAAACTTAAAGAAATGGAACAAAGAGAAGAAATGGTGGAGATTGGGACCAAAACTTACTTGCTAGCACAAGATTCTTCAAGGAAAGCTTCTTTCTTTTCTCTCCACTCCTTCACGCGGCTGTCTCCCCTCCCTCTCTATTCCCTTCGATGCTTTTCCTTCCAAGTGAGGGTTATGTGACTTTGTGTAGGGTTTTGGGGTTTTTAGGCAATTGGGCTTGGGTCATTATTTGGACCACTCTTTCTACTTATTTACATACCCCCTGAAAATAAAATAAAATGAACCCTAACTCAATTATTCCACTTAAATAAACTATACCCAACTTAATTAATTAATTTAATTAAATGTTGCAAGCCTTAAATAACTTAATTAGATAAATAAATAAATTATTTTGGGCGTTACAACTCTCCCCCACTTAAAGAATTTCGTCCTCGAAATTACCTGAATCGAACAACTCCGGATAGGCCTCCTTCATCTTGCTTTCCAACTCCCAAGTCATGCTCTCACCCACCGCTCCTAACCACACTACCTTCACCAAATTGATCTCTTTGCCTCTCAAGACCTTCACCTCACGATCCTCAATCCTAACCGGCATAGTCTCCACTGTAAGGTTCTCCCTCACCTCTACATCATCCATCTGTACTACATGAGACGGGTCAGGCACATACTTTCGCAACTGAGACACATGGAATACATCATGCAGATTAGCAAGATTAGGTGGCAAGGCCACCCGATAAGCAACTTTCCCAACTCTCTCTGAAATCTGATATGGTCCAATAAAACGCGGAGTTAACTTCTTAGACTTCAACGCACGACCTACACCTGTCGTTGGAGTGACTCTCAAAAATACATGATCACCAGCCTGAAACTCTAGATCCTTTCTCCTCTTATCATGGTAACTCTTCTGTCTACTCTGTGAGGCCTTCATCTTCTCTCTAATCATCTTCACTTTCTCTGTGGTCTCACGCACCAACTCAGGACCTAGCACCACACTTTCTCCAGTTTCGTACCAACACAATGGAGTCCTACATCTCCTCCCGTACAATGCCTCAAAAGGCGCCATCCCGATACTCGAATGAAAGCTGTTATTGTAAGTGAATTCAATCAGTGGCAAATGAGAATCCCATGAACCTCCCTGCTCAAGAACACATGCTCTCAACAAATCCTCAAGTGATTGAATTGTCCTCTCCGTCTGCCCATCTGTCTGGGGATGATATGCTGAACTCAGTCTCAATTTGGAACCCAAAGCCCCTTGCAAACTTCTCCAAAACTCGGAAGTGAACCTAGGATCCCTATCAGACACAATACTCAGAGGCACACCATGTGTAACGCCCCAAAGATTATTGGAGATTTATTTAATAAATTATTGGGGATTAGATTGTGGAAAAATATTAGAAATAAAAATATGGTATTTTTATATGCTATTGGTAATATATGATTAATAATATTATATATTTATTTTATTTCTATTAAATGCTAGTGTTGGAGACAATATTTATCTAGAAAATTATTTTGGGCTATTGAGGTGTTAAAATAATAGTTATAGTGATATTGGGATTTAAAAGTGTTTAAAATGGGTTTTGGTTATTTTTACTTGTATCGCCCTTCTTTTCCTAAGCGCACCCCGGCTATCACACTTAAGCCCAAACGCTGTGATCCATGACCCGCGACCCGACTCGCCAGCGTCTTCTTCTTCTCTCGCGTGAGTTCTTTGCGTGAAAACGCAACCCTCACGCCGTTCCATCTCTCTCCGTCGCGTTCTCCACCTTCTCTCCATTGTTGATCCTCAAACTTCACCCTCCCACTCGAAATTGGCCACTGATTTCGATTATGACCTTGGTTCGAACGGTTATGGCTTTATTTTGTTAAGGAAATCGCGCACCAGAAAATCGGTTTCACCCTCTCTCTCCGTCAGCGACTACGATGTGGTTCAAGCAACGAACCTTGATGTTATTCTGTTAAGGAGAACCATGTACGATGTTTCCTTTCCCTCGTGCAGGTGGTCACAGATTCGGTTTCACCCTTGTGAGTTCCAATACGTGGCTGAGTCGCTTCAAGAATAAGGATTTCAACGTGTTGTCATCGTCCTCTGAAATTCGACTAGGTAATTCGTTTGGAAAACACGATTTGTTAGCTAAAGGAAAGTGTTTTATTATTATTCTTAGATAGCTAATTGAACGTTTTGTTGCCTGATTATATGAGTTCGAGTCAATGGACCGTCAGATGTAGATCACGCTCGAGAGCTAAGTGTTCGTCCTTGCACTGAGTCAAATGAAGGGAGAGTTGTTGCTGTGGTTTTGTTGGTGACTCTGTAGAGAGAGTTTCGTCTTCGGTTTAATCGAGGTAAGGGGAGTCTCACTCTATAATAGGAGAGATAATGAGTCATATGTGGATCATAGGTCTTGTTTTATGTTAATTGATGATTGTTTGATGATTTGAACCATTGAATTGGTAAATTGCATGTGTGAAATCGATTTGGGGCTTGAATTAGGGTTTATAACATGTGAGTTCGTGATTTGTGATGTGTTTGATGATTGAGCATGCAATTGATTGTTATAACATGAAATTAGGAGTATTAGAATGATTATGGAGTAATTTGATTTGGGAGAGTTTGGAGAATTTGGGGTTTTTGGGTTTGAGCGCCTAATTGCTAGGCTTTATGCGCGCCTGTGTCTGCTATGTGATGAGGCTATGGGTTGTGTTCTTTGTCTCGGGCGCCACTTTCTTTGAGGAATTGGCGCCTAGGTTACTGTTCATGTGCTGGGAGTGTGTGTGTGTGCATGTGTGTCAGTGACTGGGCGCCAGAATGTGGGTGTTTTGGCGCTGGGAGTGAAACTTAGCGTTTTAGGCACAATTTCCCGTGCCATCTTTTGCATTCACCTGCCCAAATCCAATTTTAAGTATTTTGGCTCGAATGGTTTTTCAGTTACTGGTGTTATTTTACAAATGTCCCGGTGGGGGTGGTTTTGTGTGTGTAAATGGGGTGGGTTGAGTGAAACTTACATTTCTGGGCATATTTTACTGTGCCATATTTTGTATTCACCTGCCCAAAAACATTTTTAAACAATTTAGCTCGAGTGGTTTTTCTGTTTTAATGTGTTATTTGAGAGATGTGCTAGAAGGCATTCTTTGTGGCGCTATAAGTGTGCTTTGGAGGGTAGTTTGGGTGAAACTTAGAGTTCTAGGCATAATTCACCGTGCCATATTTTGTATTTACACGCTTAAAAACCTTTTTGAACATTTTGGCTCAGTGGCTTCCCACGATATCATGCGTTGTGTGCTCTGGGTCGGTGTGGGGCGCTAAAGCAGTCTTGCCAGCGCGCTGGGAGGCGCGTGTTCGAAGTTTGTGTGTCGAGTTGGTGTGCAGGTTAGTGTCAAGGACTGTGTCTTTGCCCAGGCGCGCAGTTGCTAGAAAAGTGGCGCCCGATGGGTGTGTTGCCACGAGCGCCAAGTTCTTGAAGTTTTCGGCGCTAGTCTTTGTGTTGCACCGGGCGCGCCGAATGTGGGGAAAATGGCGCCTAGTGCCGCCAAGTGCCTAAGCGTGTCTTTGTTTTGGTCCCTAGGTGACAGATTTGGTCCCTAGATGATTGTTTTGGTCCTAAATGGTGGTTTAGGTCCTTGAGTGAGGTTGAGTCCTCTAGATGAGATTAGTCCTTGGGACTTAATTATGTTGAGCGAGTGGCGAGGTGACCGAGGATGCCATGGGGGCATGGTAGGAGGGCCAAGCCATGAGTGCTATAAATGAGATTAATAATGAGGTAGGAGTTAGTGCGTGAATTGAGATGTTTGAGAATGCGTTTGTGTTGTTACATGGAGTCTCATGCATACATTCTACTGCATGATCGTAGAGCTTATAAACCGATTGTGAAGCTTCGAGGGCGGGCGGAGGGCGAGTCATGAGGACTCCATTTGATGATGAGATCTAGGAGGGCAAATATTGAGAATGGGAGGGCAAATGGTACCACATGCATAACTACATTGCATACATTCACATGAATGCATGAACATTATTGAGTGATGATTGGTATGATTGATTGTCTTTGTGAATCGTGATTGTATATATTGCCTATTATCACTTTTATTATATAGTTCGAGACTCACCCTTTCTGTTGTTGTTTACCACAGGTAGTCATTAGTGAGGGCTTGCTACCTTCACTACTCCCCGAGTCGGTCTACTCTGATACGTAGCACCTAGGGGTTGGGGTTATGAACTTTAGTTGTTTTATTTTACTCATTGTTGAGCTTATGAGTATTGTTTTGAGACTGCTGAGTACCATTATTGAGATGTAGTTTTATATTCCGCTGCATGATATGAGTTATTCCACGTTTTTGTTACGGTGTTATGTATTGATATTTTGTTATGAGCCGAACCAACTGTTTGAGTGTTTTTAAGAGAAGAGTGTAACGCTCCATTTAATGAGAAAAAATTTTATACTCTGATTTTTATTCTAAATTACCGGGTAGAAACGAGGTGTTACACTAGTGGTATCAGAGCAAAAGTTCGGTCTGTCCGACCAAGTTGTCCGGTCGTAGAGTCTTTTAGTCCTAACTGTTGTTTATCTTTGTAGTGCGAGTTGGCCCTACTTAGGACCATTTGTATTATCTATTATGTCTTCCGATGTTTGAACTCTGAATAGAGTTGAATGTACTGTTTGTTTGATTCTTGAAAGTCGTGAAGCTAACCAGTTTAGTTGGTTAAATCTTCAAGGGAATGTGATGTGTTATATGTATTCTTTGATTTGTAAGGGGGAGATTATTTTTCTCATGGGTATAACAATGGTTGTGGGTAGAGGGGTTGGTCTTAGACCCCATTTTTGTCTATATTTTGGTTCTAGGTATAATTGGCTATGAAACCTTGTGTGCTCCATGATGTTGAATTTGACTATGAAATTATATATTGTTTGATTTATGTGTAATATCTATTGATTGTAATTTATCTAATTGAGTTCATTGTATTGAAATGAAATGATTTGATGTGTTTTAATTGATTGCTATATTGTATTGAAGGTTTATGATTTATGATACATTGAGATTGGAAAATGATGTGAAATAGAGGTTTAAGTGCAAATATAATAAGTAGATAATTTATATTTGTAGTTGCCTTATTGTGAGTAGAGACGAGTAGTATAAGAGTGATTTATATTTGAGAATATGGGTTGCCAAAGGAGTAGCATAATTTTTGGTCTGCAAGAAAACAGCCCCAATATAGTGATGAGATTGGGAAATAATCCAAAGCAATCTATGGTTAACAAGAAGGACTAGGGGGAAGATAGTACCATGTTTGTCCCAATTTTGTAAATCGATGTAAAGGTTGTAGGAGTATATTAATCCTAGTTGGGATATGCTAGTATAGTAACATATAATAACATGTGTAGTAAGTGTGAGTATAATGACTCTATCAAAACTTGAGCGATACCTAAATGGAGTAGGGTGTAGGGATTGAGGTTGAATAATAGGAAGATTGCCACAAAGCTATGTTTATTTATTATGATGTCCCAAATTAATCTGAGGTTGTACGGGGTGTTAGCCTTTATAGAGATATGCTAGTTAGTAACAAAAGGATATGTGCAGTAACATTAGTAACAATTAAGTGGCAGAAAAGAAGAGGAGGTCTTATGAATGGTTGTAACATAGGAGAAAATTATGTTTTTGTGATAATTACTAGTTGATTGGGTTGGCATACAAATCTTGGTAGTGTTTGGTTATTTTAGACAAAAGTAAAATTGATTGTGGTTAGCTAATGTGAATGAGTTGAGCTAAGGTATTAAGGAGTGAGGAGTTGTAATAATTGGTTTTAAAAGTATGAGGTTCAATTAAATAAAAACTATAGTGAGGTGAAACTATAAATAAGACGATGTAAATAACTAATGACTTTATAAATAATAGGTAGTGATATTTCTTCAATTGGGGGAAGCAAGGTGAGTGACATTAATCTTAGTTTGAGTGTTTTAGTCTAAGACCTTGATTTGTAATGATTAAGTTCCATTAGGTATTTTGTATAATAGACTTAAAGACCTGATGCGAATTTACGTTTTGAAATTTGTTCAAGGGAATATTTTACAAATTGACCACATAGACCAACCATTCAATTGTTTTCTTTTGTCACATGTAAAACTTTTGTATTTTGTAGCTAGTGTTATTTGCCTTGATGCTTCTAACCACAATATTCTTACTTTCGACTGTCTTCAATTTGTTTTTATAAAATCTCATCTTCTTTTGCGTATAAAAAAAGAAGAGAAAAGAACTTGTTTTGTGTAAGCCACTTTTCTATGTTGTTTAAGTTGTGTGGGAGTTGTATTATGTGACTGTGTTTTGAAGAATCAAAATTTCAATGCTAGATAGTGCACTTTTACATGAATCAATAATTAATACATGTGGATAGAATCTCTACGTATGTAATCTTTGAAATTGTTCGAAATTGTTAATTATAACAATATCATCTGCGTTAATTTACCCCTTGGATTTGAACGATTTATGTGTAACGTGGTTGTTGTGCTGGCGTGACTTTTGCCTTCTTGGTATTTTAGTTTTAGTAGTAAGTTTATAGTTGCTCCGTATTGACTGGTTCTATGTCGGGTTGTGTGACTGTTGCTTGGCTGGGATTTAGTACCATCGTACTTTCCTTGTTGTTTATTAGCCTGTTGAGTCCGATGGGGATGGCGTAGTCATCTCTTGAGTTAAGTTGTATGAATGAGTCTGGTTATTATTTCTTGAGTTACCTGGCTGAAGAAGTAGGAGGGACATGCCCTGATCACTCACCGCGCCAGAATCAATGAAATGATAATCAGCAGGATAGATAGCATTAGTTGTCTAGAGGGCTGTAGTTTGCTAGTGGGAGGTTGTTTAGTTTTGGGTCAGTAAGTTTCGAGGACGAAACATTCTAAGTGGGGGAGAGTTGTAACGCCCCAAAGATTATTGGAGATTTATTTAATAAATTATTGGGGATTAGATTGTGGAAAAATATTAGAAATAAAAATATGGTATTTTTATATGCTATTGGTAATATATGATTAATAATATTATATATTTATTTTATTTCTATTAAATGCTAGTGTTGGAGACAATATTTATCTAGAAAATTATTTTGGGCTATTGAGGTGTTAAAATAATAGTTATAGTGATATTGGGATTTAAAAGTGTTTAAAATGGGTTTTTGGTTATTTTTACTTGCATGCGCCCCTTCTTTTCCTAAGCGCACCCCCCAGCTATCACACTTAAGCCCAAACGCGCAGTCCATGACCCGCGACCCGACCCGCGCGCGTCTTCTTCTTCTCCGCGTGAGTTGCTGCGCGAAAACGGCAACCCTCACGCCGTTTCATCTCTCTCCGTCGCGTTCTCCACCTTCTCTCCATTGTTGATCCTCAAACTTCACCCTCCCACTCGAAATTGGCCACTGATTTCGATTATGACCTTGGTTCGAACGGTTATGGCTTTATTTTGTTAAGGAAATCGCACCAGAAAATCGGTTTCACCCTCCTCTCCGTCGCGCAGCTACAGTGGTTCAAGCAACGAACCTTGATGTTGTTCTGTTAAGGAGAACCATGTACGAATTTTCCTTTCCCTCGTGCAGGTGGTCACAGATTCGGTTTCACCCTTGTGAGTTCCAATACGTGGCTGAGTCGCTTCAAGAATCATGATTTCAACGTGTTGTCATCGTCCTCTGAAATTCGACTAGGTAATTCGTTTGGAAAACAAGATTTGTTAGCTAAAGGAAAGTGTTTTATTATTATTCTTAGATAGCTAATTGAACGTTTTGTTGCCTGATTATATGAGTTCGAGTCAATGGACCGTCAGATGTAGATCACGCTTGAGAGCTAAGTGTTCGTCCTTGCACTGAGTCAAATGAAGGGAGAGTTGTTGCTGTGGTTTTGTTGGTGACTCTGTAGAGAGAGTTTCGTCTTCGGTTTATTCGAGGTAAGGGGAGTCTCACTCTATAATAGGAGAGATAATGAGTCATATGTGGATCATAGGTCTTGTTTTATGTTAATTGATGATTGTTTGATGATTTGAACCATTGAATTGGTAAATTGCATGTGTGAAATCGATTTGGGGCTTGAATTAGGGTTTATAACATGTGAGTTCGTGATTTGTGATGTGTTTGATGATTGAGCATGCAATTGATTGTTATAACATGAAATTAGGAGTATTAGAATGATTATGGAGTAATTTGATTTGGGAGAGTTTGGAGAATTTGGGGTTTTTGGGTTTCGGGCGCCTAATTGCTAGGCTATATGCGCCCTGTGTACTGTAGCAGTAGGCTATGGGTTGTGTTGCTGTTCTGGGCGCCACTTTGCTGAGGAATTGGCGCCTGGGTTACTGTTCATGTGCTGGGAGTGTGTGTGTGTGCAGGTGTGTCAGTGACTGGGCGCCAGAATGTGGGTGTTTTGGCGCCTGGGGAGTGAAACTTAGCGTTTTAGGCACAATTTCCCGTGCCATCTTTTGCATTCACCTGCCCAAATCCAATTTTAAGTATTTTGGCTCGAATGGTTTTCTGGTTACAGGTGTTATTTTACAAATGTCCCGGTGGGGGTGGTTTTGTGTGTGTAAATGGGGTGGGTTGAGTGAAACTTACATTTCTGGGCATATTTTACTGTGCCATATTTTGTATTCACCTGCCCAAAAACATTTTTAAACAATTTGGCTCGAGTGGTTTTCTGTTTTAATGTGTTATTTGAGAGATGTGCTAGAAGGCATTGCTGTGGCGCTATAAGTGTGCGCCTGGAGGGTAGTTTGGGTGAAACTTAGAGTTCTAGGCATAATTCACCGTGCCATATTTTGTATTTACCTGCCCAAAAACCTTTTTGAACATTTTGGCTCGAGTGGCTTCCTGATATCATGCGTTGTGTGCTCTGGGTCAGGTGTGGGGCGCTAAAAGCAGTCTTGCCTGTGGCTCCCGGGAGGAGGCGCGTGTGTCGAGTTTGTGTCCGAGTTGGTGTCAGGTTTGTGTCTAGGATTTGTCTTTGCCTGCAGGGGCGCCGATTGCTAGAAAAGTGGCGCCAGTGGTCGTGTTGTTGCTGGGGCGCCAAGTTGCTGAGTTTCTGGCGCCTAGTGCTGTGTTGCACCAAGGGGCGCCAGAATGTGGGGAAAATGGCGCCTAGTGTTGCCAAGTGCCTAAGCGTGTGCTGTTTTGGTCCCTAAGTGACAGTTTGGTCCCTAGATGATTGTTTTGGTCCTAAATGGTGGTTTAGGTCCTTAAGTGAGGTTGAGTCCTCTAGATGAGATTAGTTCTTGGGACTTAATTATGTTGAGCGAGTAACTGAGGTGACTGAGGATGCCATGGGGGGCATGAGCCGGAGGGCCAAGCCATGAGGGCTATAAATGAGATTAATAATGAGGTAGGAGTTAGTGCGTGAATTGAGATGTTTGAGAATGCGTTTGTGTTGTTACATGGAGTCTCATGCATACATTCGGCTGCGGTCGTAGAGCTTATAAACTGATTGTGAAGCTCGAGAGGGCAAAGCCGAGGCCGCAGTCATGAGGACTCCATTTGATGATGAGATCGCTGGGAGGGCAAATATTGAGAATGCCGGAGGGCAAATGGTACCACATGCATAACTACATTGCATACATTCACATGAATGCATGAACATTATTGAGTGATGATTGGTATGATTGATTGTGCTGTGAACTGTGATTGTATATATTGCCTATTATCACTTTTATTATATAGTTCGAGACTCACCCTTTCTGTTGTTGTTTACCACAGGTAGTCATTAGTGAGGGCTTGCTACCTTCACTACTCCCGAGTCGATGCCGCTCGATCACGTAGCACCTGGGGTTGGGGTTATGAACTTTAGTTGTTTTATTTTGCTCATTGTTGAGCTTATGAGTATTGTTTTGAGACTGCTGAGTACCATTATTGAGATGTAGTTTTATATTCCGCTGCATGATATGAGTTATTCCACGTTTTTGTTACGGTGTTATGTATTGATATTTTGTTATGAGCCGAACCGACTGTTTGAGTGTTTTTAAGAGAAGAGTGTAACGCTCCATTTAATGAGAAATAATTTTTATACTCTGATTTTTATTCTAAATTACCGGGTAGAAACGGGGTGTTACACCATGCAGCTTGTAACGCCCCGGGCCCACTCTCATGGCCCGTGCGCTGGATAAGTAATATTAATCGGTAAAAAGTGGATAAGTAATATTAATCGGTAAAAAGTGCGCAGATTTAGTCAATCTGTCAACAACCACCCATATAGTATCAAATCCCTCATTGTAGTCGGCAAGAAAGTCCACAAAATCCATGGAGATACTATCCCACTTCCATTCAGAACATCCAATGGTTGCATCAATCCCGCTGGCTTCGATGTTCTACCTTCGATTCGACACGTCAAGCAAGCATACACAAACCGAGCCACATCTCGCTTCATACTGTGCCCACGAGCAGTCTCTTCAAATCTTGGTACATTTTAGTGGCCCCCGGGTGGATACTCAACTTACTCCGATGCCCCTCCTCTAGAATTGCCTTCTTAATCTCATCATCATTAGGAATGCAAATCCTCCCACGGTACCTTAACACATCTTGCTCATCTATCACATAATCTTCTCTCTGAGAGTGGTCAATCCCAACTGCAACCTCAACCAGTTCAATGTCCTTCTTTTGAGCTTCCCGAATAACATTCAAAAATTCATTGTGAATCTTCAACACACCCAATCTCACACTCTTAGGTGTCACCTCGCAGACTAGACTCAAATCTCGAAACTGTTCAATTAATTCAAGCTCTTTCACCATCATTGCAGATACATGTAAGGACTTCCTACTCAAAGCATCAGCTACCACATTAGCTTTCCCCGGATGATAGTTCAAGCTAAAGTCATAGTCTTTCAACAATTCTAACCATCTCCTTTGCCTCATATTCAATTCTTTCTAGTCAAACAGATACTGCAATCCCTTATGATCACTGAACACCTCAAACTTAGAACCATACAAATAATGTCTCCAAATCTTCAAGGCAAAAACAATTGCCGCGAGCTCTAAGTCGTGAGTGGGGTAATTCTTCTCATGAATTCTTATCTGTCTTGAGGCATAAGCCACTACTTTACCATTTTGCATCAAAACACCTCCTAGCCCCATCTTAGACACATCGCAATATACTACAAAAGGCTCTCCGGATTTGGGCAATGTCAAAACAGGTGATGTTGTCAACCTTCTTTTCAATTCTTGGAAACTTTCTTCACATTTGGAATCCCACACAAACGCCTTTCCTTTACAAGTTAATTGAGTTAGCGGGAGTGCCAACTTTGAAAACCCCTCAATAAACCTCCTATAATATCCCGCTAATCCAAGAAAGCTTCTAATCTCCGTAACTGACTTAGGAGCCTCCCACTGCATCACGGCATCAACTTTAGATGGATCTACTGCAATCCCATCACCAGAAATAATATGACCTAGAAAGCTCACTTCCTTCAACCAAAAGTCACACTTTGACAACTTAGCATACAACTTTTTCTCTTTCAACACTTCTAGCACTAACTTCAAATGCTCTGCATGTTCCTCTTCGGACTTAGAGTATACCAAAATGTCATCTATGAAAACCACCACAAACCGATCCAAGTAGTTATGGAAAATACGGTTCATGTACTCCATAAACACCCCTGGTGCATTAGTGACACAAACGACATTACAGAATACTCATAATGCCCATATCTCGTCCTGAATGCGGTCTTCTGAATATCCTCATCTTTCACTTTAATCTGATGATATCCCGATCTCAAATCAATTTTGCTAAACACCTTAGCACCTACTAGCTGGTCCATCAGATCGTCAATTCTCGGAAGTGGATACTTGTTCTTGATTGTTACTTTGTTCAGCTGTCTATAATCAATGCAAAGCCGCATACTTCCATCTTTCTTCTTCACCAAAAAAACTTGGCGCTCCCAAGGTGACACACTAGGCCTTATGAACTTCTTCTCAAGTAAGTCCTCTAACTGACTCTTCAACTTAGATAATTCGGATGCAGACATCCTATAGGGAGCCATAGACACGGGTCTAGTGCCTGGCACTAGATCAATACCAAACTCTATTTCTCTTTCAGGCGGCACATCTAGAATTTCGTCGGGAAACACTTCAGGAAATCCACGAACTATTGGCAACTCTTCAATCTTAGCTTGGCTCTCAACGGACAACGATGCCATTAATGAAAACAACTTAACTTCTCCCTTCATAGCTCTATGCAACTGACCAGAATGCAACAATGCAGACTCCTCTCCCTTAGAAGAAGGAAAGCTCACGGATCTACTAGCACAATTAATATGCACTTGGTTATCAACTAACCAGTCTATACCAAGAATGATGTCCAAACCTCCTAAAGGCAAGCAAATAAGGTCAACAAGAAACTCTCTGCCAAAAACTGACAGAGGACACCTAGCACACATTAGGGAAGTAGTTACTGAACCTTTGGCTGGGGTATCAATAACCATGTCCCTTCTCATAGTAGACAAAACAAGACCCAATTTCTCGGCACACAATGCAGCAATGAAAGAATGAGTAGCACCAGTATCTACTATAGCAATCAAAGGAGTACCATTAATAAAACAAGTACCTCTAATCTCGTTGTCCCCCTCGGATCCCGCCAAAGCAAACAACACCTTCCCTTTAGCTGCCTCCCTCTTGGGCTTAGTACAATTAGCCTTAACATGGCCCACCTCCCCGCAATTAAAGCAAACCGACCCCTTCTTATCACAGTTAGTAGACTTGTGACCTTTCTGACCACACTTATAGCAGAGGACCTCAGGACACTCACTGTTTCTATGACCCGGTTTCTTGCAAGAAAAGCACACAATCCCCGCAGATTCTCCTCCCCCACTTGAACCTTTACCTGCACTAGCCTTCCACTTCCCCTTGCCTCCACTAACTTCATAAGGTTTTCCCCGAAACTGAGCATTCTTCTTCTCCCTAACAATCTTGTATGCAGCAGCACTGTCTTCCTCATAAATTCTACACTTGTCCACTAGCTTGGCAAAATCTCGAATCTCCTGGTATCCAATGGCCTTCTTAATCTCTGGCTGCAGACCATTCTCAAATTTTACGCACTTGGAAAATTCTGAATCAGCTTGGTTGTCATAGTAAGGGCAGAACTTGACCAACTCTTCAAACTTGGCTGCATACTCAGCTACAGATTTGTTTCCCTGTTTCAATTCCAAAAACTCCACCTCCTTTTTAGCCCGCACGTCCTCCGGATAATACTTCCTTGTAAACTCTTCCTTGAATACCCCCCAAGTGATTTCTTCACCCGCAGCTTCTAGCCGCTGTTTCTTCCTCATCCACCAATCATCCGCTTCTTCTTTCAGCATATGAGTCCCAAATTTCACCTTTTGTGCTGGGGTGCACGCCATAACACAGAAGATTCGCTCTATCTCCTTCAGCCAGGTCAGTGCTCCATCTGGATCATATCTACCTTTAAAGGTAGGTGGGTTCTCACGTTGAAATGTAGCCAACTTGCGATCCTCAGCATCTTCCCTACCACCCCTCTGCTCCCCCATAGCCTGTGCTATGGCTTGCAGAGCCTCGGCTAAAGCAAAGATCAATCCTTCGGGCCATTTTCAACCTAACACTGCAGCATTAACATTCGATAAGAAACAATTAACACTACCTAGTTGCATAGATACTATGACAGACAAACTTGGCCGGACAGACCGAACTGCTCTGATACCACTAATGTAACACCCCCCCTCTATTTAATATTAATTCAACTAATAAAAATCAGAGTTTTTAAAAATTTGTCCACGCACCTCAAAGAGGGTGATATATTTCATCAAAACATCGTTAGAACATAATTAAAAATTCAAACGCATCTAGTGCGTGAAATACATAACATAGCCACGTAGTTAAACCCTCAAAACCTGTTTAATGTTTACAGTAATCCAAAAATAGTTCACAGCAGCGGAAAAATAAAATTGAGTTCAACACACTCAATACATAGTTTAATTCAGCTTAATCCATGACATAAGATAATAAATACTAAAACCCAAATCCCCGGTTTTACTAGATCAGAGCTGACACATAATCCCAATGGAGCCTAGACATCCTCACTCAGTATCACCTGCATGTCGCCACGAGAGCAGGCAACATAAAATGCTAGGGTGAGTCTCTTTACATAAATAATAACAAGTAAGATAAGCATTATAAGCAGAAAGGCATCCAGCAGTAATAACCCTTCACAATCAAGACATTTACCATTTCAAGTATATTACTAGAACAGCAATCACAAATTAATTAAGTATCAACAGGAATTCCATGAATGTATGAGTTTATGCATGTATGCAATATGCATGTGGATCCATCAACTTCGCTTTTTGCCCAATGGGCACTCTTCGCTTTGGCCGAAGCCCTCTTCGCTTTTTGGCCGAAGCCCTCTTCGCTTTATGCATATGCTTTATGCGACACTATGACAATGCAACATACACAATCAATTACCACCACATTCATTGTCACATCACTCAAAACATCACCACAACGCAACTCGTCACTTTTGGCCGAAGCCCTCTTCGCTTATTAACCCTTCGCTTTGGCCGAAGCCCACATCATTTATTAATTCAACACCTCGACATTTACTCACACTTTGTTGTCACTTCACCACACAATCTATTGATTAATTTAAATCTCACTCATGGACTAAAACCCACCTAAGGACCATTTGACCCACAACAGTTTAATTTAGTACCCAAGGGTTATTTAACACATTGTGATTAATTTAGTATTTAGGGACTTATGTTAACCTATTAAGATTAATTAGACTCTAAGGTATTATTTTGTCACGCCAAGGATTAATTTAATTCTTAGGGACTATTTAGTCACGCCAAGGATTAAATTAATTCTTAGGGACTAAACCATCTCTTAGATGCATTTGGGACACCTAGGCGCCAAGGGGCAGCCACTTTGGCGCCCCACTAGCGCAACACACACACACACACAGCACACATACACTCACAGGCGCATAAGGGCCGTACGGTTGGCGCCCTGCACCGCGCTACTCTCAGGCGCACACGCACACACGCAGGGCTGCCCATTTGGCGCCCTGTTCCGTGTCATTCCAGCACACACACGCACATACCTAATCACAGGCGCCAAATTCCTCAGGAATTGGCGCCCCCCCTGCCGAAACATCCAGACCGAAGGCACAGCCCACCAAAACAGTAGACTGGGCGCCAATTTACCTAGCAAATGGCGCCCTTCCTGCACAACCGTGACAGCCAGCAACATTCAGCCCCCTGGCGCCATTTGCTTAGGCATTTGGCGCCCCCCTTCAAACACCCCCACCCAAAACACTTCAAATCCAATTTTCTCTTCAACAATTTATTTTCTCACACAACCACACATATAAAGACATCAAATTCATTTCATTAATTATCATATACACAAACTTCTCTTCATGGCAACATTTCCTCAAACATATAGCATGCATAATTCACAACATACATTTTTCCATCAACAAGCAATGTGATATCAACAATAGCAAGCAATTCACATATCAACCAACATACAATCACATCAATCTCACACAACAAATCATTCCTAGAGCTATTTCACCTATAAACATATCCTACTAATTATTATGGATGTAATGGAGAGTCCCCTAACCTTGTTTAAGTTAAAACCTCCAAGCCAACACCAAGAACCACAAGAATGGAGTATTTTCCACCCTCCCTAGCTGCTGGAAACTCGTGGCCCTCCTACTCCTTGGGGTAAAACGCAACAATCAACAACATAGGAGGAATGAGACACTAAAACTTAAAGAAATGGAACAAGGAGAAGAAATGGTGGAGATTGGGACCAAAACTTACTTGCTAGCACAAGATTCTTCAAGGAAAGCTTCTTCCTTTTCTCTCCACTCCTTCACGTGGCTGTCTCCCCTCCCTCTCTATTCCCTTCGATGCTTTTCCTTCCAAGTGAGGGTTATGTGACTTTGTGTAGGGTTTTGGGGTTTTTAGGCAATTGGGCTTCGGTCATTAAATGACTTGGGCCCTTATTTGCACCACTCTTTCTACTTATTTACATACCCCCTGAAAATAAAATAAAATGAACCCTAACTCAATTATTCCACTTAAATAAACTAGACCCAACTTAATTAATTAATTTAATTAAATGTTGCAAGCCTTAAATAACTTAATTAGATAAATAATTAAATTATTTTGGGCGTTACACTTTAAGTCGGAAAACTTTGCATATGTCAGCTATGATGGTGAGGGAATTGGAGCTGATTGGGCAATTTCGTGACTTGAGTCTGGTTTGTGAGGTGACACCCCAGAGTGTCAGATTGGGTATGCTGAGGATTGGGAATGACTTCTTGGTTAGTATCTAGAGACGCCCAGAAGTTAGATGTGAAGCTGGTTGATTTTTGGTTCTTTGGTGAGCAAGCGGGAGATGGGGATTCTGAGTTGGATTCCTGTGGTGTGTTGAGATCGAGGGACAGAATTTGTGTTCGGATGATCTTTGAGTTGAAGAAGATGATACTTGAAGAGAGCCATAGGAGCAAGTTGAGCATTCATCCGGTGCTACTAAGATGTACCATGATCTCAAGAAACTGTTTTGGTGGCACAGTATGAAGAGGATGTAGCACAATTTGTATATGCATGTTTGACTTGCCAAAAGTCAAAGATTGAGCACCGAAGCTCATGGGTTAATGCAACCTTTGGAGATTCCGGAATGGAAGTGGGACAAGCATTTCCATGGACTTTTGGATCTGGGTTGCCAAACATCGTGAGAGGGTTTGACACTATTTGGGTGATCATGGATAGGTTGACCAAGTTCGCACATTTCATTCCTATCAACATCACTATCCTGTGCCAAAGTTGGCTAAGATTTATATTCAGGTGATTGTGAAGCTACATGGGGTTCCGAAGAGTATTGTATCGGATAGAGACCCAAGGTTTACGTCTGAGTTTTGGGGAAGCTTGCAGGAGGCATTGTGATCCAGGCTGAGGTTGAGTTCAGCTTATCATCCTCAGACTGATGGTCAGACAAAGAGAACCATTCAGTCCTTGGAGGACCTTTTGAGAGCTTGTGTGCTCGAGCAGGGAGGTGCGTGGGATACACATCTCCCACTGACTGAGTTCACTTATAATAACTGTTGCGCCCGGAAAAGTCCCCGAGGGAGAACCTTCCTCGTTTACAACTTTTCTAAAACAAATCGATCAATGAAGCCGCCACTAATATTTATTAAGGAAAATATTAGGAAAACCTTTTGGAAAGCAACTGGTCTTTCAAAAACTCAGAGATGTAGGTTCGGGGGTCGGTTAGGTGTGGGGAAGGTATTAGCACCCCACACCTCCTTTCTACCGAAAGGGAACCATTAATTCGATGTGTGGTTTGGATTATTTGATTTGAAGTAAATCGTTCTACTTCTTTTCTTTTCCTTTTTATTTGAAAGAGTTTTTTAGAAAACAAGGGAGAAAGAAATCTTTTTGGGATCTTTGAAAAGTGAAACTAAACTAAGATTTTTTAAAAGAGTGCTTGACGGGATGTGACCCGCTCCTACGTACCCTCAATGAGATGAGGGATCAAAGCTACGTAGTTCTTGGTTCTTAATCTTGAGAAAATATGTGTTTTGTCTTTATCTTATCTTTTGAGTTTTGGAAATATGACTCAAGCGTTCATGAATACCAAACAAGCAATGGCTTCGAGTGGCGTTCATTACTAACTTGAAAGAAAAGTGTTGGAACCGATAATCAGTCGAGCAATTGCTTCAAGTGATTACAAGTTGCAACATTTTTATTATCTTTTTTGAAATTGTTTTGGAAAGGAATAGTCGTAGTGATGATTATCACTAATGGCTCATATTGTTTTTTTTGAGTTTTTAAATTGACTTGTATTTGATTAAGGTGTGGGAGTTTTCGTGATAGTCAAACAAGCAAGGGCTTCGAGTGACTACCACTAGTAACTCCATCATTGACGATCAAACAAGCAACGGCTTCGAGTGATGGCCAATGATTTGTTTATGAAAAAAATGCCTTAGGGTTTTTTATTAGAAAAACATGTGATTCCAAGTTTGAAAAAGAAAAAGAAATAGAACATTCCAAGTTTAAATATGTTGAATTAGTGACTGGAGATAATTAAGGATGCCATGGGGGCATGAGCCATGAGGGCTAGAGCCATGAGGGCTATAAATGAGATTAATGATGAGGTAAGAGTTAGTGCGTGAATTGAGATATTGTAAATGTGTTTGTGTTGTATTCATGGAGTCTCATGCATACATTCGGCTGCGGTCGCGACGTTTATAAACTGATTTTGAGGCCGGAGGGCCAGGCCCGGGGGGGCCAGAGTCATGAGGACTCAATTTGAGAATGAGACTGCCGGAGGGCAAATGGTACCACATGCATAACTACATTGCATACATTTACATGAACACATAAATATTATTGAGCGATGATTGGTATGACTGACTGTGCTGTGAACTGTGACTGTATATATTGCCTATTATCACTTTTATTATATAGTTCGAGACTCACCCTTTCTGTTGTTGTTTACCACAGGTAGTCATGAGTGAGGGCTTGCTACCTTCACTACTCCCCGAGTCGGTCTGCTCTGATACGTAGCACCTAGGGGTTGGGGTTACGAACTGTAGTTGTTTTGTTTTGCTCATTGTTGAGCTTATGAGTATTGTTTTGAGACTACTGAGCTAACTGTTGAGATTATGATTTATATTCCGCTGCATGATATGAGTTATCCCACGTTTTGTTATGGTGTTATGTATTGATACCTTTTTATGAGCTGAACCGACTGTTTGAGTGTTTTTAAGAGAGGAGTGTAACGCTCCATTTAATGAGGAATAATTTTTTTTATACTCTGATTTTTATTATAAATTACCGGGTAGAAATGGGGTGTTACATTAGTGGTATCAGAGCAAAAGTTCGGTCTGTCCGACCAAGTGTGTATGTTTGTCATGTTGTGTATGACAGTTAGGAGTCTTGATATAATTCTGAATGGTTGTTTATGCTGCAGTGCTAGGTTGATATGGCCAGAAGAGTTGATGCTGCACTTGCTGAGGCGTTGCAAGCCATAGCACACGTTATGGGGACGCAGTGAGAATCATCGAGACCGTAGTGCCGCAACCTTCGGAGAGAGAACCCCTACCTTCGGGGGGAGGTACAACCCGGATGGTGCATCGACTTGGTGAAGGAGATTGAGAGGATCTTGAGGGTGATTAGTCGTGACCGATGAGCGAGAAAGTCAGCACAGTACACATACTTTATCTCGAAGAGGTCGATGACCGGTGGTTGGAGACCGGTGAGAGGTTGGGTCTTTTGCGCAGAGGAGATTACTTGGTTTTGTGTTCGAAGGGAATTCTTGAGGAAGTATTTCCGGAGGGCGTTAGAGGTAAGAAAGATTTGGAATTCCTTGAACCGAGGCGGGGAGTATGTCTGCAGCATCGAGTATCTTTGCCAAGTTCACTTGAGTGGCTAAGTTCTACCCCCATTATGCCGAGGTGGGGCTGAATTCTCAAAGTGCATTAAATTTGAGAATGGGTCGAGAGCCGATATCAAACAGTGTAGGGTATCGAGAAGATTAGAGTATTTTTGATTTGGTAGCTCGCTGCAGGATTTATGAGGAAGGCAAGAATGCCCGCTCTAGGGTCATGAGAGACAGAGGGGAAATTTCATAACAGGGTAAGCCATATGAGACGCCTCACGACAAGGGAAACAGAGGTATGTGGGTAGTAGCAAGTATGCTGGTGGAAGCAGGTCTGCTGAGGGTAGGAGGTCTGCTGAGGGCAGAAGGCCCAGTGGGGGAGATGCCCCATCTGATGTTGTGTGTTTCAAGTGTGGTCGGCCGAGTCACAAGGGCTTTGATTGTAGGATGGGGGGAAAGATATGCTTCAAGTGTGGGAAGAATGGCCACATGGCATCCGAGTGTGATCGTAAGGAAGCTGTGTGTTTCAACTGTGGTGAAGCGGGTCACTTTAGCTCCAAGTGCACCAAGCCAAAGAAAGAGAGGTCTACTGGGAGAGTATTTGCACTAGCAGGTTCAGAGGGACCCAATGAGATTAGAGGTACATGTTTCATCTATGGTACACCTTTAGTTGCTATTGTTGACACGGGTGCTACGCACTCTTTTATTGCTTCTGTCTGTGCTGAAAGATTGAATTTAGTTCTGTCTACTATGGAGAGAGGGATGGTTATCGACACTCCAGCTAAGGGTTCGGTAACTACTTCTCTAATGTGTGCTAGGTGCCCTCTGTCGCTTTTTGGCGTAGATTTTACAGTTGACTGATTTGTTTACCTTTGGGTGGGTTGGATGTGATTCTGGGCATGGACTGGTTAGTAGATAACCATGTGCACATCAACTGTTTCAACAAGTCTGTTAGCTTTCATCTTCCAGAAGAGGAGGAGTCTGTTTTGCTATCTGCTGAGCAATTGCGCGGGGTAATGAAAGAGGGTGGTCAGCTGTTTGCTTTGATGGCGTCTATGTCTGCTGAGAACCAAGCTGTAGTTGATGGGTTGCAGGTGGTGTGTGAGTTCCTTGATGAGATTCCTAGTGTGCCACCAGAGAGGGAAGTTGAGTTCGGGATTGAGCTTGTGCAGTACTAGGGCGTGTCTCATGGCACCGCCTGGGATGTCGCTCGAGTTATGCGAATTGAAGAAGCAGTTAGAGGAGCTTCTTGAGAAGAAATTTGTGAGGCCTAGTGTGTCACCATGGGGAGCTCCAGTTTTGTTGGTTAAGAAGAAGGATGGGAGTATGCGTCTGTGCGTGGATTACAGACAACTGAACAAAGTAACTATCAAGAATAAGTATCCTCTCCCGAGGATAGATGATCTGATGGATCAGCTGGTGGGTGCTAAAGTGTTTAGCAAGATTGACTTGAGGTCAGGGTATCACCAGATTAAGGTGAAGGATGAAGACATCCAGAAAACAGCGTTCAGAACGAGGTATGGGCATTATGAGTACTCCGTAATGCCGTTTGGTGTCACAAATGCACCAGGGGTGTTTATGGAGTACATGAACCGAATCTTCCATAGCTACCTGGATCGGTTTGTGGTCGTTTTTATTGATGATATTCTGGTGTACTCAAAATCTGAGGAAGAGCATGCAGAGCACTTGAGGTTGGTGCTAGAGGTCTTGAAAGAAAAGAAGTTGTATGCCAAGTTGTCAAAGTGTGAGTTCTGGTTGCGTGAGGTGAGCTTCTTGGGTCACATTATTTCTGGTGATGGTATAGCTGTGGACCCAGCCAAGGTTGATGCAGTGTTGCAGTGGGAGAGCCCAAAGTCTGTGACTGAGATCAGGAGTTTCTTGGGGTTGGCTTGTTACTATAGGAGGTTTATTGAAGGATTCTCTAAGTTAGCCCTTCCGTTGACTCAATTGACCTGTAAGGGAAGAGCCTTTGTGTGGGATGCAAAGTGTGAAGAGAGCTTCCAAGAGTTGAAGAGAAGGTTGACCACGTCTCCCGTGTTAGTGTTGCCTGTGCCGGAGCAACCTTTTGTTGTATACTGTGATGCTTCCAAGATGGGTTTGGGAGGTGTATTGATGCAGGATGGGAAGGTAGTTGCTTATGCGTCTCGGTAGTTGAGGACACATGAGAAGAACTATCCTACTCATGATTTAGAGTTGGCTGCTATTGTGTTTGTGCTGAAGATTTGGAGACACTATCTCTATGGTACCAGATTCGAAGTGTTCAGTGATCACAAGAGTCTGAAGTACTTGTTTGACCAGAAGGAGCTGAATATGAGGCAGAGGCGTTGGTTAGAGCTGCTGAAGGATTATGATTTCGGCTTGAACTATCACCCCGGCAAAGCTAATTTCGTGGCTGATGCTTTAAGTCGGAAAACTTTGCATATGTCAGCTATGATGGTGAGGGAATTGGAGCTGATTGAGCAATTTCGTGACTTGAGTCTGGTTTGTGAGGTGACACCCCAGAGTGTCAGATTGGGTATGCTGAGGATTGGGAATGACTTCTTGGTTAGTATCAGAGACGCCCAGAAGTTAGATGTGAAGCTGGTTGATTTACTGGTTGCTGGTGAGCAAGCCGGAGATGGGGATTACAGGTTGGATTCCCAGGGTGTGTTGAGATTCAGGGACAGAAATTGTGTTCCGGATGATGCTGAGTTGAAGAAGATGATACTTGAAGAGAGCCATAGGAGCAAGTTGAGCATTCATCCGGGTGCTACTAAGATGTACCATGATCTAAAGAAACTGTTTTGGTGGCCTGGTATGAAGAGGGATGTAGCACAATTTGTATATGCATGTTTGACTTGCCAAAAGTAAAAGATTGAGCACCAGAAGCCTGCGGGGTTAATGAAACCTTTGGAGATTCCGGAATGGAAGTGGGACAACATTTCCATGGACTTTGTGACTGGGTTGCCAAACACTGTGAGAGGGTTTGACACTATTTGGGTGATTATGGATAGGTTGACCAAGTCTGCACATTTCATTCCTATCAACATCACCTATCCTGTGCCAAAGTTGGCTAAGATTTATATTCAGGTGATTGTGAAGCTACATGGGGTTACGAAGAGTATTGTATCGGATAGAGACCCAAGGTTTACGTCTGAGTTTTGGGGAAGCTTGCAGGAGGCATTGTGATCCAGGCTGAGGTTGAGTTCAGCTTATCATCCTCAGACTGATGGTCAAACAGAGAGAACCATCCAGTCCTTGGAGGACCTTTTGAGAGCTTGTGTGCTCGAGCAGGGAGATGCGTGGGATACACATCTCCCACTGACTGAGTTCACTTATAATAACAGCTATCATTCGAGCATAGGGATGGCTCCTTTTGAGGCACTGTATGGGCGGAGGTGTAGGACTCCTTTGTGTTGGCATGAGTCCGGTGAGAGTGTTGTTCTTGGACCGGAGTTGGTTAGGGAGACTACGGAGAAGGTGAAAATGATCAGAGAGAAAATGAAGGAGTCCCAGAGCCGACAGAAAAGTTACCATGATAGGAGGAGAAAGGACTTGGAGTTTCAGGCTGGTGAGCATGTGTTCTTGAGGGTCACGCCTATGACTGGTGTTGGGCGTGCCTTGAAGGCCAAGAAGTTGACTCCGAGGTTTATTGGGCCGTGCGGATCACCGAGGTTGGAAAGGTTGCTTATAGGGTGGCCTTGCCACCTAATCTTCGAACTTGCACGATGTCTTCCACGTGTCACGCCTTCCTAAGTACATTCCGCACCGTCTCATGTGATTCACATGGATGATGTGGAGGTACGTGAGAACCTCACTGTGGAGACTATGCCAGTGAGGATTGATGATAGAGAAGTGAAGGTGTTGAGAGGAAAGACATTGCCTTAGTCAAGGTAGTGTCGTTTGGGAGATTTCTTGGTGAGAGTATGACTTGGGGTGGAGAGCGGGGATGCGGGAGTCTTATCCAGAGTTATTCGACTCAGGTATGAATTTCGAGGACGAAATTTCCTAAGTGGGGGAGAGTTGTAACACCCTAAATAATTTAATTAAGTAATTGATTAAATTGTTTAAGTGTTGCACTATTTTAATTATATTAAATATAATATGGTGTATTATAATTTAATATTTTATTTAATAGGAGGAGTGGTATGAGTAATCTTTGGGATTGCAATTATGGGCCCAGGAGCCCAAGCCCAATGACTTAGGCTCCTAGGGTTGGTGCAATTCGCACCATTCACCAAAGAAAGAAAGAAAACAAAAGAGAGAAGAGAAAAGAGAGAAGGAAATCGGCGCCATAGAGAGAAAGTGAGAGAAGCTTGGATCGCACTAAGGAGAAAGGAAGGAGAAGGAGATTTGTTGCTGAGGTTTTGTATGTGACTCTGTGAAAGGGCTTCTCTGCGGTGTAAAATAAGGTAAGGGGAGTCTCACTCTATAATAGAGGGGATAATGAGTTATATGTAGATCATAGGTCTTGTTTTGTGTTAATTGATGATTTTTTGATGATTTGAACCATTGAATTGGTAAATTGAATGTTGAAATCGATTTGGGGCTTGAATTAGGGTTTATAACATGTGATTTCGTGAATTGTGATGTGTTTTGATGTTGAGTATGAAATTGATTGTTATAATATGAAATTAGGAGTATTAGAGTGGTTATAGAGTGATGTGATTTGGAAGAATTTGGAAAAATTGGGGTTTTGGGTTAGGGGCGCCAAAGTGCTAGGATTTAGGCACCCTGTGTACTGTTCATGAGTTGATTTGTGAGTTTGTGCAGAAATGTCACTGCTAGGGCGCCATAGTGCTGAGAAAATGGCGCCTGGGCTACTGTTCATGGGCTGTGTTGTGTGTTTCGTGCAGGGTGTCACTGCCTGGGCGCCAAGTTGTTGGGGAAATGGCGCCCAGTGCACTGTTTGAGTGCTGGGAGGGTGTGTTTGCTGTCTGGACGCCAATTTGCTAGGAATGTGGCGCCCTATGTTCTGTGCATATTTCACCGAGCCAAATTTTGTAATCACCTGCCCAAACTTTATTTTAAACACTTTGGCTCGGGTAGTTTTGGTTATGCACGTGTCAATTGGGAGATGTCCTAGTGAACAATTCTGTGGTGCTATATGTGTCCGCCTATAGGGTGGGTTAAGTGACACTTTGAGTTCTATACATATTTTACTGTGCCAATTTTTGCAATCACCTGCCCAAAAACATTTTTAAACAATTTGGCTCGAGTGGTTTTCTGTTTTCACGTGTCATTTGAGAGATGTGCTAGAAGGCCAAAAGATGACCAGAAATGATTTTTATATACTCTGATTTTTGATTTAAATACCGGGTAGAAATGGGGTGTTACAGAAGGCATTGCTGTGGCGCTATAAGTGTGCGCCTAGGGGGTAGTTTGGGTGAAACTTAGAGTTCTAGGCATAATTCACCGTGCCATATTTTGTATTTACTCGCCCAAAACATTTTTAAACCTTTTGGCTCGAGTGGTTTCTGTTTAACGTCTTTGTGTGTCTTTGGGTGCAGTGTGGGCGCCAAGTAGTGTCTTGCCGGGGTGGTGCCTAGCGTGCGTTTGTGTTCGAAGTTTGTGTCTAGGATTTGTCTTTGCCTGCAGGGGAGCAGTTGCTAGAAAAGTGGCGCCCGATGGTCATTTGTGTTGCCATAGGGGCGCCAGATTCTGAAGTTTTCGCGCCTAGTCTTTGTGTTGCACCGTGGGGCGCGAGAATGTGGGGAAAATGGCGCCTAGTCTTTGCTGGTGACTAAGTGTGTCTTTGTTTTGATCCCTAGGTGACAGTTTGGTCCCTAGTGTAGTTTTTGGTCCTAAAGAGTGGTTTAGGTCCCGGAGTGAGGTTAGTCCTCTAATTGTGAATAGTCCTTGGGACTTAAATATGTTGAATTAGTGACTGGAGATAATTGAGGATGCCATGGGGGCATGAGCCATGAGGGCTAGAGCCATGAGGGCTATAAATGAGATTAATGATGAGCCATGAGGGCTAGAGCCATGAGTGCGTGAATTGAGATATTGTAAATGTGTTTGTGTTGTATTCATGGAGTCTCATGCATACATTAATTACATGATCGCGACGTTTATAAAGCGATTTTGAGGCGGAGGGCGGGGCAGGGCGAGTCATGAGGACTCAATTTGAGAATGAGACTGCCGGCGGGCAAATGGTACCACATGCATAACTACATTGCATACATTTACATGAACACATAAATATTATTGAGCGATGATTGGTATGATCGATCGTGTCTTTGTGGAATCGTGGATTGTATATATTGCCTATTATCACTTTTATTATATAGTTCGAGACTCACCCTTTCGTTGTTGTTTACCACGGGTAGTCATGAGTGAGGGCTTGCTACCTTCACTACTCCCAGTCTGTGCGCTTCGATCACGTAGCACTAGGGGTTGGGGTTACTGAATCAGTAGTTGTTTTGTTTTGCTCATTGTTGAGCTTATGAGTATTGTTTTGAGACTACTGAGCTAACTGTTGAGATTATGATTTATATTCCGCTGCATGATATGAGTTATCCCACGTTTTGTTATGGTGTTATGTATTGATACCTTTTTATGAGCTGAACCGACTGTTTGAGTGTTTTTAAGAGAGGAGTGTAACGCTCCATTTAATGAGGAATAGTTTTTTTTATACTCTGATTTTTATTATAAATTACCGGGTAGAAATGGGGTGTTACATCTACTCCATTCTCCCACATTAGCTTCAAGTCTTCAATTAAAGGAGCCAAGTATACATCAATATCATTTCCTGGTTGCTTGGGCCCAGAAATTAACAAAGACAACATCATATATTTGCGTTTCATGCAAAGCCATGGAGGTAAGTTATAAATCGCCAAAATCACGGGCCATGTACTGTGGGAGCTACTCTGAATGCCGTGCGGGTTAAAACCATCGGCAGACAATGCAAGTCGTAGGTTTCTTGGATCCAACCCGAAATCAGGATAATCAATATCAATTTTTTTCCATTGCGGAGAATCCACCGGGTGTCGTAGCATGCCATCTTTAATCCTTTCATCCTCATGCCATGTCAAGTGTTTTGCATCTTCTGAACTATGGTATATGCGCCTAAATCGAGGAATTATGGGAAAATACCACAACACCTTTTCTGGAGCAGATTCTTTCTTTTTATACCTTGATGCATTACATTTAGGACACGACTTTAACAATGCATGTTCATTCCGAAATAGAAAGCAATCATTGCGACATGCGTGTATCTTCTCATAGTTCAAGCCAATAGACCCTAACATTTGTTTTGCATCATACGTCCGAGAAGGGAGCACATTATCCTTTGGCAACATTTCTTTTAGTAGGGTGAGTAATTCAGTAAAACTCTTATCCGTCCATCCGTGGCAAGTTTTCAAGTTATACAATTTTATCACAGCCAATAATTTTGTGAATTCAGTACAACCCTCATACAACGGCGTCTCTGCATCCGTTATTAACTTCTCAAACATTTGAGGATGATCATTAAGATCGTCTTCAAAAGCCTTTGCCATCTCTTCAACTTCGTCCCCAAAAAATGTAGGTATTTCGGTGTCAACCGGTGCACATCTCTCAGTACTATTACCAATATTCGAAGATTCAACTCTTTCCTCACCATGCATTGTCCAACAAGTGTAAGTTTGATCAAGTCCATTACCCTTTAAATGTTCTGTCAACTGTTGCGCCCCGAAAAATCCGGTTTGGGACTTTTCAGTTTGACAACGTTGAAAATCAGTAGAGCCGCCACCAATATTTTATTTTAGGAAAACATTGAAAAAAACCTTTTTGAAAGCGGGTGGTCTTTCGAAAACTTAGAGATGTAGGTTCGGAAATTCGGTTGCGCATGGGGAAGGTATTAGCACCCCACACGCCCTTTCTACCGAAAGGAACCATTAATTTGATGTGGTTTTGAAATGTTTGATTTGAAATACATTGTTCTATTTATTTTTCTTTTCTTTTTGAGAAATCACTTTATTGAAAACGGGAAAAAGGGGTGTTTTTGGTATCTTTGAAAAGCGGAACAAGACAAAGATTTTTGAAAAGCTTGCTTGTGGGACGAGGAACCCGGTCCTACGCACTTCACCGGGTGAGGATCAAAGCAACGTAGTTCTTGTTTTTATGGGTTTTTTTTAAAAGGTATGCTTGACGGGACATGAACCCGGTCCTCACGTACCTCATTTTGGTGAGGATCAAAGCAACGTAGTTCTCGGGTTTTTAAAGGTATGCTTGACGGGACATGAACCGGTCCTACGTACCTCACCGGTGAGGATCAAAGCAACGTAGTTCTTAGGTTTTTAAAGGTATGCTTGACGGGACGGGAACCCGGGCCCTCACGTACCTCAGCGGTTTGAGGATCAAAGCAACGTAGTTCTCGGTTTTTGCGTGTGAAAACGGCTTTTGAGATTGAGTTTTGAAGTTTTTGAAATAAGACTCGAGTGTTCGCGAACACCAAACAAGCAAAGGCTTGAGTGGCATTCGGTATTAACTCGAAAAAGAGGGTTGGAGCCGGTAATCAAACAAGCAAGCGGCGAGTGATTACAAGCGACAACGTTGTATTATTTTTGAAATTGTTTTGAAAAAGGCGAGCATCGGTGATGATTATCACTAACAACTCGTGTTATTTTGAAATTTGGATTAGTTGATGTTTGATTAAGGTGTGGAGCTTTCATGATAGCCAAACAAGCAAAGGCTTGAGTGACTACCACTAATAACTCCTCATTAGCGATCAAACAAGCAAAGGCTTGAGTGATGGCTAATGATTTATTTAAGAAAATGCCTTTAGGATTTTTATTGAACAAGCATTTGATTTTTGGTTTGAAAACTAGTTTAGAAAAGAAGTTTGATTTGGAAAAGATTTCTTGAAAACAAGTAGAACATTTCAATCAACTCTAATCCCATAACCAAATGAAAGATGAATGAATGAAGTTCAAACATGTTCAATTAATCAAGCAAACAAGAACACATTGATCATCAATTAAGATTAAGCATGCCCATACAATTAAGGGAATCAATTGTCAACGATGCAAGACAAAGTTCTAAAAGTAATTGTGCAAGTGTGTGTAAGAGAGGTGCAATTGTCTTAATGATTCTATGCTACACAAGTAGTAGACTTACGTCTTCATATAAGAGCACATGCATGAGGAAGGGATTGCACACAATTAAATCAAGACATTTGAATGGCATGATGGACAAGTGATACAATTAAATGATAGGCATGGGATATTCCTAATTGAATGATTGAACATGTAAGCAAAGATGCATGAATGAGCAAGCATGTGAATGCATGAGTATACAATGGATGAATGCGCATTATAGAATGCAAGGCATGGCATTATTGGATGCATGATTAGGCAAACATGTGAATGCATGAATATACAAGGAATGAATATGCATGTTTGAATGCAAGACATGGTGTTAAGGGATGCATGAGCATTTAAGAATGGATGCAAAGCATACAAGTGAATGAATGACTAGCACATAAAAGGAAGCAAGGAACGTGAACATATGAGGATGCATGAGAGTGTCACATAGACTAAGTGTGAATGAGGATGCATGAATGTGAAAGTAATTTGGTAAGGAATGGTAAAAGGTTTAAGTAAGAAAGTGGTAAAATGTTTTGGGTTTTTAGTGTTTAGGAAATGAGATGAAATGTTTTTGTTTTGAAAGTGGTAAAAATGTTTTGGGGTTTATTTTATGAATATAGAAAGTGGGAAATGCAAGTGAGAAAATGTTTTGGGTATTTTTGCAAATTGGTAAGTGGTAAAACTTTTAGTAAAAAGTTAGTGAATGGTAAAGTAAGAATGCATGAGGTGAAAGGTAATTATTTAATGAGATAGTAAAGTAAAAAGTTAAAATGTGTTTTTTATTTATGGTAAAAGATTAATGAGTGGTAAGGTAAAAATAAATGAAGGGTTAAAAATTACAAGAACACACTAACACAATTGTATTTGTCTACACAAGATCAAACACACATTTTAAGCACACAATTGAACCTAAAAAGGGCCTCTAAGGCCGAAACCTTATATGCACAAATCAATACATTATTTCATGCCAAAACTCATAATCCACACATAGAACAAATCATGCAAATCATACACATCAAGCATTTTATTTACATAACTCAAAAAATGAAAAGAAAGCAACACAAAACCCTAAATTCTAAGGCCCCTAAAACCGAAGTTTATAGACCCATAAATCAAGCCAAACATTCAACTTGTAAGCTATGACATGAACAATAGGATGCATATATCATGTGAAAATTCTTTATTCATGGAAAGGTGACAAAATGAGTATGAAAAATGCAAGAACATGGTTGAAAACACAAGAATCCTCTCATCAAGGCCAAGGGTTCACTTCAAACACCCAAGGCTCCCAATGTCCTTGACATAGTGTTTGAAATAAACCCTCTAAGCCTCTTTGAGAGAGGAAAGAGGAGTAGGAGAGAGTTTCACATGCTAAAAATTAAAAATGCACAAGATAACAAGCTTACCTCAAGAGATAACTAGCAAAAAGTGGAAAATGGAGATCAAGAACAAATCAACAATAATCTTCACTAATCACCAACAAATGTCACGCAAACTTGAGGGAAGCAAGCTCCTTTGTGATGTAAAAATGGAATCAAGGGTGAAAAGAAAAGGATATATGAATATGGAGTGGATTTGAGGTGATTTGGTGGATGAAACTTGAAAAGAAAATGGAGGAGAAGGAGGGAGTGATTTCGGCCAAGAGAGGGAGGAGAGGAGGAAGAGTGCTAGCTAGGGTAAAAATGAGAGTGTGTGTGTGTGAGGTCTCCTATTTTTGGGTTTTATATGAAGTGAAAATTTAAGGGTATTTGTGAGGATAATGCATCTCTTGTAAACCACTAGGATTTGAGAAAGGAATTGAATCAATGGTCAAGATGCATTATCACATGGATTAAGGGCAATAAAATGAAGAGAGAGAGGGCTGGGTGTGCAGCATAAGGAGGGTGGTGAAGGATAAGCTCATTGACAAAAATGTATTTTTCTACAAAGCTTATTACACAAGTGCCATTTTGATTCAAATGAAAGGTGAGGATTGATTTTCACATTTGAATGAATGGCCATGATTTAATACAATTTGCAAACAATAAAAATAAATGAAAATGGGGTAATCATGGCTGTTATTTCGCAGCTAAGGGAGTGGGAGAGTGAGTGGAATTGCAAATTGTACTTTTGTTCTTATCCTTAATTCAAAAGAGTGTAGAATATTCCTTTCTAGATCATTCTTCCTAATTCATGCCATTTTGGGCCATATCCTATGATTCAATGATTGGGCTCTGAATTTTATGATCTCACCAATCCCAAAATTGATTTATTTACCCCACCTCAAAGGAAAAGACCATTTTACCCTTCTATCCAAAAACTAGGTTTTTAGGCACCAAGGTTTAATATTTATGCCCAAAAATATTCACAATGGAGCACAAATATTCCTTAAATAAATCATTGATGATTATTCAAGGATTTGGGACAAAATACCGCTTTTATTGTGAAATGACCAAAATGCCCTTTCACTCTAAAAACCCTAGCTTTTGCTGAAACACACTTCCACTTCAAAATGATTTTTTCACCTAGGAGTGACCTCTAGTACCTCAAAAATGCATGTTGAATGACTTGTTCTCGAGAAATTGTCCCTTATTTGAAAAATGACCAAAATACCCTTTTGCCTTTGAAAAACCCTAATTTGTCTAAGAAGTGCATTCCAACTCCAAAAATGATTTTAGAAGCTTTGAAATGACTTTTAGAACTCTAAATGCAATGCATGATGTTTTTACTTTTTAATTTAATTATTTTTAGGAAAATTAGGGTTTTGACCTAAATAGGACAAAATTGGGGTATGACAAATTTGCCCTCTTTATCCGGATTTTAACAAGGAATATGAATTGGCGAAACATATTAGAGGCAAAATAGAGATAAAGAATTCAGAAATTATACCTATTTTGTCTACTTAGGAAAACCCGAATTTTCCTTCTTTTTGTTTTTCTAATTTTTTTCCGTCAGGTTTTTCTTTTGGGTGAATGAATGCCACCAAAACGATGTAATGAATGAAGTGCCAACCTCAAAGCGGCAAAAACAAGAAGTAAATTGGTGCCAACCCTCGGGTGGCATAAGCAAAGCAAGAAATAAAGCGATAAATAAAGCATTAAAGAAGGTACCAGTCCTCGATAAGCCGATATTGGCGGGTAACGAGTGCGGTAAAGAAGGAGCGCTCGTCGCTCTGAAGGAACACTGGATTCGAAGGAGCATTTGCGGCTCTCAAGGAACACTTGGCTCTGAAGGAGCACTTGCGGCTCTGAAGGAGTTCTTGGGCTCAAGGAGTGCTTGCGGCTCGAAGGAGTTCTTGGGCTCACGAAGGAGTGCTTGCGCTCTCAAGGAGTACTTGGACTCACGAAGGTGGCCTATTCGAGCGGCACGAGGTTCAATATCGGTTGTGGGGATCGATACATTTTACCTTGATGGACTTACGCTATGCTTTATACCGATACGCAGCTAGTCCAAGGACGCGAAGTCACGGGGACCGATCCGTCACGCCCGTGATGACTTGGCGAAATGAAGGGACGCGAGGTCCGAGGGCCGATCCGTCATGCTCTGTGATGACTTGGCGAGATGAAGGTCGAGTTCAAAGTCGCTGTTTGGATCGTTGATTTGAACTAAACGAAGGACTCGGGAGTGCGATGATTCGTCGGTGCTCGATAACGACGGATCCGGCGGACGCCTTAGTCTGGCGGATGCACGCAGGTCTGAAGGGATTTGCAAATCTCGCTGATTGGTCGATTGAGATGGCCGCTTTGGCGTATTGAGGTGAGGTACCCGCGGCTCGAATATGAGGTGAAGTACGCTTTTGAAGGGACGCCAGAGTCCGAAGGGATTCACGAATCTTGCGATCTTCTTTAGCCACCGTATACGCACCGATCCGAGTGCCTTCTCGAGGTTAGCGGACCTTTCTTACGCTTCCTCTAATTGGTGATCGATTGTCGTCGCCGACCGATCCCAGGTGTCTCTGCTACGGCTAGCGGAGTTTTCTTCTCGATGGGTGATCAATGTCGTTGCAGATCGATCCGTGGTGTGCCTTTCGGGCTAGCGGACCTTTCTTTCTCGCTTCCTCTCGATTGGTGATCAACGCCTTGGCAGTTGCGATCTAGAGTGTCCCTTTCGAGCTAGCGGACTATTCTTGACTTTCTCGATCGTGGTGGTTAGTGCCATTGCATCGATCTAGGGTGCCCGCCCGGCGCAGTCTTTTCTTCTTGAAACCTTCCGGTGGTCAATGCCACTACTGCTTGTTTTAGGGAGTCGCGCTCGGAATAGTAGGACTCTTCTTAAACTTTTCTCTGATAATGTGTACCTGCACATGTTAGCAGATGCAAATGCATGGTGCATGGGATGAGGATGCATGTTATGCAAGGGCATGTTATGCAGGAACATGTTATGCGAGCGCATGCAATGCTATGATTTTGGTGTGATGAATGCAATGAGATGCTATTCTTGATTTTCTTTGGTCAGCTTTCTTTTTTCTGACTGTTTGTTTTTTCGGTTTTTGACAAAGGCTTATTCTTTTACTGGTTCACCCGACTCCCGATACTCCTGGCACAAGATCGAGAGGTCGATGGAAACCGCAGGCTCATGGATCGGACACAAGTTTGCTTTATGATTCGCCATCCGGAATGGTTTGTGAGTGCAACCTTCTTTGTAAGATTAACTTCCTTTGGTCGACTTTCTTTTTCTCGATCGTTTGTTTTCCCTTTTGCTCTCTTGCTCTCTTGTTCTGTTAGCTTATTTCCTTCTTTGGTTCACCAATCCGCGACACTCATGGCACGAGACCGAGGAATATCTTTGGACTTGCGGGGCTCATGGGCCAGTGCGGTGTGGGCTTTAACTTTGTCGTTCAAGCAATCGTGGGCTCAATACTTTCTCTTGCATGACTAACTTGTTTTGGGGAATTGCCTCTTTTCGTGACTTTTAAGAATTTCGTAATGACTTGCAATGCTATATGATGTATGCACATGTTTCTGATTCTCAGATCACCATCATCATAAAACGTTTATTTTGAGCGAAAAAGCGAAACTAATCAACAAACGGACATGAGAAAGTTTGAGCTTTATTGATGTAAGCCGATCGTACAGAATGTTACGATGACTGTTCAATACATTTGAAAGTTTTAAACTACAAAAAGACACGAAAAAACAATAGAGAAGCTGAATTCTGACTGTCCGTCTCTGTGGAGCAGTGCCAACATTTGTGTCCTTGACCTTGATCACCCCTCATCCAAGTCTTGGGGAGTTGTATGCCTTTCTTTACTTTTCATGCTCAAGTTTTCTGACCCTAATTTTTGCCTGGATCGCCCTTTGCGGGTTTTCAATCCAGCGGGTCGCTCTGATTTTGCCTAGGCCGCCCTTTGCGGGTTTTCAACCTAGCGAGCTAATTCTTACTTGGCTTGTCTTTCTCTTTTTTCGTCTATTTCTTTCAGGCATAATACTTCTTCACTTGAGTCTGAATTGACTGGGTTTTTGAGGTCTTCGCCATCCATGTTGGTGAGTATTAGCGCTCCTCCAGAAAAGGCTTTTTTGACTACATATGGGCCATCATAAGTGGGTGCCCACTTCCCTCGGGAGTCACTCTGAATAGGCAGTATCTTTTTGAGTACCAAATCCCTTCATTAAACTCACGCGCCGGACTTTCCGCCGAAAGCGGTTCTCATTCTCTGTTGGTACGGTGGCCATGGCACGTAGTCGCAATCCTTTTTCTTCAATGAGGTTTAGTTGATCCAGCGAGCTGCACTCCACTCTGCTTCCTCCGGCTTAGTTTCCATCGAACCGCGCAGGAGGGTATCTCAACCTCGATGGGAAGTATCGCTTCTAATCCATACACCAAGGAAAAAGGGGTTGCCCGATCGATGCGCGACCGAAATACGGTAGCCATGCAAAGCAAAGGGAAGCATCTCATGCCAATCCTTGTAAGTTACCACCATTTTCTGCACTATTCTCTTGATATTCTTGTTTGCCGCTTCAACTGCCCCATTCATCTTTGGGCGATAAGGAGAGGAATTATGGTGCTGAATTTTGAATTCCTTGCACAAGTCCTTCATCATTTTGCTATTCAAATTGCTACCGTTATCGGTGATGATCTTGTCAGGCAGACCATATCGGCAAATCATATCTTTCTTCACAAACTTAGCAACCACTGAACTGGTTATACTGGAGTATGAAGCAGCTTCAACCCACTTGGTAAAGTAGTCAATTGCAACCAGAATAAAGCGATGCCCGTTTGACGCTTTGGGCTCAATTGGACCTATGACGTCCATGCCCCACATGGAAAACGGCCAAGATGCAGTCAAAACATTTAGTTTGGCAAGGCGGCACTGGATGTGATCAGCATAGATCTGGCATTTGTGGCATTTCCTTACGAAGTTATAATGACCGATTCCATCTGGAGCCAGTAATAACCCGCCCTTAAGATTTTTCTAGCCATGGTGTGCCCACTTGAATGGGTTCCGAACGAGCCTTCATGCACATCTCTCATGATTCTCTCAACTTCTTCTTTGGCAACACACCTTAAGAGAACCATATCATAGTTTCTCTTGTAAAGAACTTCACCACTCAAAAAGAAATTCCTTGACAACCTTCTGAGGGTTCTCTTGTCATTTTTCGATGCCCTGTGGGTATTCTCGACTAGTGATGTCTTGCTTGATGTCATGATACCAAGGCTTCTCGTCGGACTCTTCATCTATTGCCATGCAAGAGTGATGCGCAGCGAGCTCGGTCTTTGGATTTCGATCTTAGTCAAGTTCTTGTCACAGCTAACATTGAACATAGAAGACAATGTGGCTAATGCATCGGCCAGCTGATTTTCACCTCGAGGGATATGCTGGAAGGTGATCTCATCAAAGGACTTCATCAACTCTTGCAGTAATCACAATAAGGAATCGGTTTAGGATCTCTCGGTCTCCCAATCGCTCTTGCTTGATAAATAACTAGAAATTTGAATCTCGTATACATCTAGCCTTTTAACTTTCCACTCTAGGGCTGCTTGAATACCTAGGATGCATGCTTCGTATTCTGCTATGTTATTTGTGACATAGAAGCTTAGCCTTGCAGTGACAGGAATGAAGCGATTATCAGGGGAGATTAACACTGCCCCAGCTCCGTGTCCCCACACATTGGACGCACCATCAAATATCATTCTCCATCTTTCACTTTCGTGGGACTTCCCCTCGTCGAATAGTGCCATGATGTCTTCATCGGGAAAATCATGCCGCATTGGCTGGTAATCTGGAATCGGCTGACATGCCAAATATTCAGCGAGTGTACTACCTTTAACTGCCTTTTGTGTGACATACAAGATATCGTATTCTGATAATTGCATCTGCCATCGGGCAATTCGTCTGTGAGAGTGGCTTCTCAAATATGTACTTGATTGGATCCATTTTTGAAACCAACCAAGTTGTATGACTCAAAGATGTACCGCCTTAAGCGATGAGCAAATTTCAAACTAAAGCACAATGAGTTTTTTCCAAAGATAGAATACCTTGTCTCACGATCGGTGAACTTTTTGCTTAGGTAGTATATTGCATGCTCTTTTTTCCAGATTCATCATGTCGACCCAACACACGACCCATTGAATTGTCTAGCTTCGTAAGGTATAAGATGAAGCGGCCCGCACGCCACGGTGGCATTAAGATCGGTGGATTTTGCAAGTACACCCCGATTTTCTCGAAGGTCGCTTGACACTCGATCATTCCACCGGCTCTTGACTTTTGCACAAAGAATTTGAAGATTGGCTCACAAGTAGCGATCGGTGAAAAATGAATCGGAGATATAATTCAACCTTCCGAGGAAACCACGGATTTCTTTCTCTGCTTTGCAATCGGCATTTCAAGGATGGCTTTTACTTTGTGCGGATCCACCTCAATTCCTTACGGCCGACAATGAAGCCTAACAACTTCCCCGATCTTACCCCAAACGTGCACTTGGTGGGTTTAACTTGAGCTTATATTTCCTTAACCGCTCAAAAAGCTTCGCAGATTGACAATGTGCTCTTTGTCGGTTTTAGATTTTGCGATCATGTCATCAACATAAACCTCAATCTCTTTATGCATCATATCATGGAATAAGGTAACCATGGCCTCTCGATAGGTTGCACCAAAGATTCTTCAATCCGAATGGCATGACCTTATAATGAGAATGTTCCCAAAGTGTTATGAAAGTTGTCTTTTCCATGTCCTCGGGGTCCATTTTGATCCGATTATATCCCGAATATCCATCCATGAAGGAGAATAACGAGTGTTGAGCTGTACTGTCCACTAAAACATCAATGTGAGGCAAAGGGAAGTCATCCTTAGGGCTAGCACGATTCAGATCCCGGTAATCGACACACATTCTGACCTTCCCATCCTTTTTGGGAGGCGGGACAATGTTGGCAACCCATTGCGGGTATTTGGCCACCGCCAGAATCTCGCATCGAATTGCTTCTTCACTTCGTCTCTATGATTTTGAGGGACATCTCTGGTTTCATCCTCCTCAATTTCTGTTTGACCGGTGGGCATTCGGGCTTGACTGGTAGCTTGTGTACCACAATGTCGGTGTCCAACCCGGGCATATCTTGGTACGACCATGCAAACACATCCACGTAATCCCGCAACAACTGAACTAACTTTATGCGGTCTTCTTCGCTCATGGTGGTGCCTACTTTAACCTCTTTCTTATCCTCTCTTTGTACCCAAGTTGATCACTTGATGGACTCTTCGTGTGGTCGGGATTACCCTTTCTTCTTGTTTCATTAACCTCAAAAGTTACGGAGGAGTTTCCCGGTCTTCATCAACATCCCCTCGGCTGATTGACGGGGTGATCAAAGTCAAATGGTGGATATCGACATTGTCATTTTCAGAGACCATTCTTTGTGGATCGCATTTTTGCCGGTTAAAAAGCGAGAATGAAAAGCGAAACAAGAAAACAAAGCAGACAAATAAAGCGGATAAAGACTCATGCAAATGAAGAGAAATTGGTTTTATTAATTGAGGAATTCAAAACAAGCGTTTTTATTGATGATGATAATTTTGAAAATAAAAACACGTGTGCCCCTAACAAGCTGGTCCTATGGCCTTGGGGAGAGCCACGAGGTTGCATTACAAATGATTACTTTAAATTAAGAGTCACGGGAGAATCGTGATCTTCCAATTCTTTAACTCTTCACCGATACCGCAACGACGAACTGGACTCGCCGCGCGCTTCTTTGGATTCGAAACATCTCGCGATAACAAAGAACTTGATTGGGGTCCCACAAGCCAAAGACTCACAAAACTCGACTAAGGTCGCAAATTGGGATCCTCTCGGGGCCATGGATCTTCGCCTCTGGATTTGGCCAACCATCGGCGCTTTTCGCCATCCGCCCTTATCCGCCTTTCCTCCTTACTTGGGTGTATCGGCACCAAACGGTCTTTGTTTTCCTTCAGTTGGATAGGAGCTAGAATTCCTTGACCAGTCTTTCCCAAGCCAGAACCAGCCTTGTACCCTTGGGCTATCATAATTTTGGCGACCATTTCCTCTTCTTTGGTCTTCCCAAACACCGCATTGGCAATCTCTAAAGACTGAAAAGCTGTTTCCAACGACTCTTCAGCGGCTTCTACATATTTGAACTCTGATGGCTTATTAACCAGAGTTTCTTCTTCACCGAATACTACGACCACTTTGTCATCCACCATGAATTTGACCCGTTGGTGTAGAGAAGAAGGAATTGCCCCAGCCATGTGGATCCAGGGTCTCCCTAACAGACAGCTATATGAGGAGGTAATGTCCATGATTTGGAAATTGATACAGAAAACTTCGGGACCGATCTGGATAGGAAATTCCATTTCTCCTAGCACTTCCTTTTTGGAACCATCAAATGCTCGCACCAGCGTCGAACTCGGTTTCATATAGGAACAATCAACATCTAACTTGTCCATGGTTGACTTTGGCATTACGTTTAGTGAAGACCCGTTGTCAATCAGTACTCTGGAGTACTCTGGCCAGCACATAGTCCCCACACTTCACTGAGATATGAAGAGCTTGATTGTGTTCTTTTCCGCTCGAAGGCAACTCATCATCAGCAAAAGTTAGGTGATTTGCAGCCACCACACTCCCGACAATTCCATCAAACTGATTCACTGAAATGTCCTCTGCAACGTGAGCCTCACCGAGCACTTTCATCAGGGCTGTTCTGTGTGCTTCCGAACTGAGCAACAGTGATAGCATGGATATCTTTGAGGGCGTCTGTTTCAACTGATCAACTACTCTGTAATCGCTTTGCCGGACAAACTTCAAGAATTCATTGGTTTCTTTTTCTGTTACTTTTTCTGGAGCAGCCTCTGGCTCTTTTTCTTTATCTTTGCGGCCTCTCTGCTCAGCCTCCCTAGATGTTTCCGCCCGGAGGGTTTCTGGAGCATACACTCTTCCGCTTCTGGTGATCCCACTCGATCCTGCTATGTTGGTCACAGTGGTAGCATTTGGAGAACATTCTGCCGTGTATTTCCAGGAACCGCTTTATTTGACTCATAACGAAAGCGGAGTGGTACCTTAATCACTATTGGTGAGCATTTGCTCGCATCGACCTAGGATTGAAATCATAAGGAATCTCCATGGGCCTTCCGATTCTCTATCATTGTCGAGTACAAAGTGTCCACACTTCTCCGCATTCGGAACCATCCATGACGATGTGACCACTTGGTCGTCATCGCTCATCTTCTTCATCCCACCCTCAGAGGCCGGATATCTTCTATTCGGATTAGAGCACTTTCGGGAGCATCATATCGACCAAGTAATCAAACTTTCATTGGGCTCTCCTAGAGTATCCCAACGTCCTTCTTTTGTAGGCAAAGACAACATTACCTCTTCACCGATTTCTTCCTTGCATGAGAAGGAACCGTGTCTTCATTAGCCATTGGTCGGCCCCGCGGCGAACCAATCTCGTGAGCGCATTGTGCGAGAATTTCAATCGCTTTTTGGCCTCTCTATCTTTGTCTCCGAATGTAGGGTCCACACTTCATCTTCCACACCATAGGTCCCTATATCGGACCACATACCGATCCATCAGTCTTGCAGGATCATTTTGAAAGTTTCACAACCTCCCCACACAGGAGTCAAGACACCCTTCTTCATGGCAACATCCTTTTTAACAACCTTGGCCAAGCATAACTCAAAGATAAATGACACTTAGAGGAGTCTTGATCTCTTGTACCTTTTTCAAAGAACTTGCCAACAAAGACTTTCTATAGCATTGGTAGTCGTTCCCCGTGACTCGGCAATGGATTGATTGTTGTATTTGGACGGTTCTGTTTAAACGATATCCAACCAAAGATCTATCAAATCTTGCACTACATGCTTGAAGGCTTTACAATCTTCCACAAGATGACCGACCCCATTTTCGTGGAAATGCGCAGTAGCATTAGCATTGTATCCCCGGGAAATGGTGGTCGCACTACTTTCATGGGTCGAGTGTTGATCGATTATTGGAGGTTAAGTGATTAAACAAATTTCGAAGATATGTCATCGGAATTGGATCAAAACTAGTCCGCTTCTTGAACTGATAATCTTGAGTCTTGGGACGGTAATCGCCTTGCTGAGATGACACTGGAGCAGAGAATGGAATAGTTTGGGGTGGAGGAGTACCAAAAGATGAGTTTCCCCCTGAGATGACATTAGTTTCTCCTTCTTTCTTTTTAGGAAATGGGCTGGTACTTTTTCAGTTCTTTGGACCCACCGTAACTCCTCGCATTACCAAGGTGATTCAAAATCTTCCCGCTTCAAGGCCATGCTCAAGTCTTTCCTCAAGACTATCATGTCGAGAAACCGGTTGAGACACTTGTGATCACTGTCATAATAGATTGCGGCAGAGTTTCGGGAACATGTACACCATCTCTTTTCACGTCAAAGGGGTTGAACCTGGGCGGCTGTGCTTCGCCATTTTTGAGCATATTCCTTGAAAGTCTCTTTCTCACCCTTACTCATGTGCTGCAACTGTGACCTATCCGGAGCCATGTCCATGTTGTACTTATATCGCTTCATGAAAGCTTGAGACAAATCTTTCCAACAATGGATTTGGAGGATTGCAACTTCATATACCAATCCGCAGGAGCTCCCACCAAACTCGCTCGAAGCAATAAATCGAGTAATTTGTCATCATTGGCATAGGGACCCATTTTTGGACGAACATTGTAATATGGCTCTCAGGCGCAGCCGATCCTCTGCACTTGTCCACCCTGGAGCTTTGAATTTTGGCGGTAGAACCAAATGCGGGACTAGGCAAAGCTCACGGGCTTCTTTGGCTCTAACTCAGTACCTCCATAGCTCTCACTCTTTCTTCTAGTGCTCGGATCGAGATCATTTGGTTTGAGCCCCCTCAAACGCATGCCCCGGGGGTGACTCCCATGTCTTGTAGTAATACCCTCCTCCCGGGGTGAGGAACATTTTGAGGTCGTGATTGTGAACCCCGGCGTGGAATTGTGTATGACATGAGGACGAGGAGCCCGGTCTCGAGATCCCCGGCAGTTCCCTGTGTGTGGTGATAGTAATTTGATTAGGTGCGATTACGCCAAGCCGGGAGTAGATCTAACGATTTGCATGCGGTACCAGCAGAGCATACCCCGAGGGTATCTGCATGCGAGTGTCTCGGGTTTGGACACATTCATTTCGGGAGCGAACACGGATGATGGACCCCGGATCCGGAGGAAGCGTGGTTGCAGCGATTCATCGACCTTTGGAGGAGGCGAAAGAAGTGACCCCATCTCGACCCACTCACAACGGCGGCTTGGCAGCTTGTCCCACTCTTCAAACCTTGCAAAGATTACCATCATTTCATGGACTCGAGCCTCCATGGTACCCATCTTATCCTTGAGTTCGATTTTCCCGAGCCACCGCCGGGATTCGTAATTTGTACACCCATGTCTTCTTGTTCTGGGTTACTCTCAATTTCAACCTCCGGATGCTCTGGTAGCTGAGCCATTAGCTTGGCTTGCAGTCGGGTGAAGTATCGGTGACGGAGAACCAGCGTGCCTTTTCTGTTTATTCAAACATTTATTACATAAGAAACAAAATAAATTTATGAATGAATGTATGAATGCATGCACAATGTTTGCTTGATGCCGGGAACCGCGGGATACCTTGCCTTGTCATACGCGCATAAACTTTTGGTTTACGAATTGAAGTAAACAAGGAATCGAAATAGCACACTTCATTCATCAAGATTTCAAAGCTTCACCAATTTTCATTAAAGGGAAAAGACGTTACAAGGTTCATAAAGAGAGCAGTACAATATTCTTGAATACAAAGCTCGATACAAACTCCTAAATCAAAAAAAAAAAAAATACAAATAGGCAATTCAAATACAAATAGCTCTAAGCTCCCCAACTCTCTTCCTCTTCTTTCTTGCACTTGCACTTTGAGATTGCTCTTTGAATTCTGCGTGATCAACGCTCGCAAAGTATTCCACAAACCGATACACTTCAAAGTGGGGTATTGAAGAAGTGCATCTCGGCCTCACTAACCTCAGATTCTTAGGGATTCCAAAGATAGCTTGACAGGGCCGGCGACGGCGACTTTGAGAACTTGTTCTTCCACGGTGTATCTCATCCTTGAGTTCTTTAATGACCTCTTGATCTTCGATCTTTCCAATCAACTCTAGGAAGCGTTTTCCCAATCATCGCTCTCTACTCGGACCGCCTGTAGGCATCTTCTAGGCAATAAGGTCCCTCTTCAATTCACCAAATATTTCTCTTTCAAAGCTCAAAGCCTCTTTGGTATTCCTTGAGAGTTTCATTAATGGCCACCTTTTCTTGCTTGAGGTTTCTCAACCGACTCCTCAACTCGCCACTAAATGTGATTCTCGCCCGATTTCATGGCTAATGTCCTCCACTCCCGAGCTTCTTCCAGTGCTTTCCTCGTCTTTTGTTTATACCTTTGAAGCTCCTCTCTGGCCCCCTCGGATGCCTCTCGGGCTTCTATCTTGCTCTGTTCTTCCTTCTTGAATCGCCCGACGCTCTCTTCCACAAACGATCATCTTGACATTGTTTTCCTCCTCTAGCTTTTCTTTCTCTAGAGCTATCTCTTCTATCTTAGCCTGCAGTGCCCTCTTTTCCTCTTCTGCTTTCGCTAATGCGGATTTGACTTCGTTTAGCTCTTCATGGGTTGGGACATAAGGCTCTGGTACCTCTTCTTCAAGGGAAAGCATCCCTTGAATTGGTGATTTTGCATTTTGAAGCTTCTCCTTGAGCCATTGATTGAAAGTGATGTCACTGATTTTCTTTGACAACTCTTCACTCCCTTTCCGCACTACGGATTCCCATGACTGTTGAACTCTTCGAAGCAAGTCGCCGCAATTAGGCATCCCCTTATAGAGGTAAATGCGGGACATCATGCTTTCGGAGGGTGAGTTCCTCATCGGGTAACCGAGCTGCCTCAAGGTCAATGAAGGGTTGTAGTTGATACACCCCTGAGTCCCCATGAGAGGCACATTTTGAAAGCTTCCACAATCGAACACTACCACCGGTGCTGTCATCCCAACAAGCAAATTGTGTGTACCACCGGATTTGGAGTTCATTGAGATTCTTCAAATACTCAACCCATTCAATAGCGTTTTGACCTCCACCTCACGGCTTAGGGCGTAAGAGATTAGCTCCTAACATTAGTTCGGTTGTGGATCACATGGGTAATAAGCCGGCGTAGAGAATGTGGGAGGAAAGACATAATTCTTTTTATGGGCTGGTCAGAAGCGAGTAAGAGCGTGGTACGTGTTAGCAAGGGATAGCGAGCACTTGGATTGATAGGGTTCTCGAGTGTCTTTGAAGGCCAAGAATGCACTGGATTGCGTCTTCATCAACATATCTCTATTTGAGGAAAGAGGACCACCCCAAATATGGTAAGAGCGAGCACTAATTTGAACGGTCCCCACTTCTTAGCCGCGGCATAAGATTGTAATAGGCCCTCAAGTACTCTTGTGGATACCCGCGGCTACACCATTTCTCTTTAACTTCGCGCAACCTCAATTCATCCACACTAATCCACGAGCGGCGTTGCGAGCTTTTCATCGAGATAGATCGCTCGATATTGGTAAGGCCTAGCATGTGATCCGCGAACCCAAAAAAGTCGCTCATACTCCTCTAATGTGGGTGACAACTGAAAATTCTTGAAGAAGAAACACCTCACATCAGTCGTAGAATTGACTCAAAGCTATAAGAGCATCCTCTTGAACGTTCAATTGCAGCAATCTACGAACATTCCCGTATGCTTGATCAAAGGACTCTCTCTCAATGGGGCCCATATGGCGTGCACACATCGCCTCGAGACTACCAATCTCAACCCTCTTCATAAGCGGGAAGCGAGAAATGAGCGAAGTCTTGCTACTCAACTCCATTTTGATGCACCTATGACAAGACGGTAAGTTACTCAAGGGCTCCGACAAGCAAATGCAAATGAGATGCGGTGTGAATGCAGATGCTTACAAAATTTAATTTTAATGAATGCGGCATGATGCGATTATGATATGAATGATGCGTGTAGGGATGATAAAAACGATGTGTAGGGACGGAGGTTCAAAAATTCAGAGCGGTTTATTTGAAAGAAAGAAAATATTTTTTTGTATTTTCTTGGAAGGTTTTGAAAAAGCTCCTTTTGAGGAAGACATGCCCTAAATTACCATGCAAAGACACAATTCGTATGCCCTCGTGTCCTACAAAGGTGGGAATCCTAAGTTCTAGGTCAACTTCAAAGGTTCCTCCCATGTAGTTCTAATTCACACCCTCACAATGGCTACAGAGCTATAGAATCCCCATGCCGACATCCACAAATGTGAGAACTACCAAGTGTGAAGCGTCATGAGAAAGCGTACTGGTTGAGACTTTCATGAGTATCAGATGGACAAAGGTCTCGAATGACACCACTAATCGTCTCCACTCTCCTAAATGTTTGTTGGATCAGGGTATAGGAGCCCACTCAAAGAACATAAATCATAAGGTGTGAAAGTGTGTGATTGAGGACATACTTCCTAAAAATCTACCCACCCCACCGCAAGGAAACCGAGCATACCCGGATAAACAGTTGTCTACCCTAGGGTTCAACATGCATACACTAGTTTAATATACAAACATCCTAATAAGTCCACAGAGATTACACGCATTGCTTACCTCAAGAAAGGGAGCTAAGAAGAAGGGGACATAATAGAATGAGGGAATGCATGTTTTACCTTAAGAAAGGGAGCGGAGAAGAGGGGATCATGGGAATTGAGGAATGCATGTATAAACACAACCATAAACATACAAAAGAAGAGAAAAGAAAAGAAAAAGGAAAAGGAAGAGATAGAACATAGTTTTTCAAATCAAACAGTTTAAACCACATCAAATTAATTAGGCTTGACCCTCATCTCTCTTTAAATAAATAAATAAAGAAAGAAAGTCCCCAGCAGAGTCGCCAGCTGTTGCGCCCCGAAAAATCCGGTTTGGGACTTTTCAGTTTGACAACGTTGAAAATCAGTAGAGCCGCCACCAATATTTTATTTTAGGAAAACATTGAAAAAAACCTTTTTGAAAGCGGGTGGTCTTTCGAAAACTTAGAGATGTAGGTTCGGGGGTCGGTTGCGCATGGGGAAGGTATTAGCACCCCACACGCCCTTTCTACCGAAAGGGAACCATTAATTTGATGTGGTTTTGAAATGTTTGATTTGAAATACATTGTTCTATTTATTTTTCTTTTCTTTTTGAGAAATCACTTTATTGAAAACGGGAAAAAGGGGTGTTTTTGGTATCTTTGAAAAGCGGAACAAGACAAAGATTTTTGAAAAGCGTGCTTGACGGGGACAGAACCCGGTCCTACGTGACCTCACCGGGTGAGGATCAAAGCAACGTAGTTCTTGTTTTTATGGGTTTTTTTAAAAGGTATGCTTGACGGGACATGAACCGGCTCCCACGTACCTCATTTGGTGAGGATCAAAGCAACGTAGTTCTCGGGTTTTTAAAGGTATGCTTGACGGGACATGAACCCGGTCTCACGTACCTCACCTTGGGTGAGGATCAAAGCAACGTAGTTCTTAGGTTTTTAAAGGTATGCTTGACGGGACAGAACCCGGCCCCTACGTACCTCATTGGCCGAGGATCAAAGCAACGTAGTTCTCGTTTTGCGTGTGAAAACAGCTTTTGAGATTGAGTTTTGAAGTTTTTGAAATAAGACTCGAGTGTTCGCGAACACCAAACAAGCAAAGGCTTCGAGTGGCATTCGAGTATTAACTCGAAAAAGAGGGTTGGAGCCGGTAATCAAACAAGCAACGGCCGAGTGATTACAAGCGACAACGTTGTATTATTTTTGAAATTGTTTTGAAAAAGGCGAGCATCGGTGATGATTATCACTAACAACTCGTGTTATTTTGAAATTTGGATTAGTTGATGTTTGATTAAGGTGTGGGAGCTTTCATGATAGCCAAACAAGCAAAGGCTTCGAGTGACTACCACTAATAACTCCTCATTAGCGATCAAACAAGCAAAGGCTTCGAGTGATGGCTAATGATTTATTTAAGAAAATGCCTTTAGGATTTTTATTGAACAAGCATTTGATTTTTGGTTTGAAAACTAGTTTAGAAAAGAAGTTTGATTTGGAAAAGATTTCTTGAAAACAAGTAGAACATTTCAATCAACTCTAATCCCATAACCAAATGAAAGATGAATGAATGAAGTTCAAACATGTTCAATTAATCAAGCAAACAAGAACACATTGATCATCAATTAAGATTAAGCATGCCCATACAATTAAGGGAATCAATTGTCAACGATGCAAGACAAAGTTCTAAAAGTAATTGTGCAAGTGTGTGTAAGAGAGGTGCAATTGTCTTAATGATTCTATGCTACACAAGTAGTAGACTTACGTCTTCATATAAGAGCACATGCATGAGGGAAGGGATTGCACACAATTAAATCAAGACATTTGAATGGCATGATGGACAAGTGATACAATTAAATGATAGGCATGGGATATTCCTAATTGAATGATTGAACATGTAAGCAAAGATGCATGAATGAGCAAGCATGTGAATGCATGAGTATACAATGGATGAATGCGCATTATAGAATGCAAGGCATGGCATTATTGGATGCATGATTAGGCAAACATGTGAATGCATGAATATACAAGGAATGAATATGCATGTTTGAATGCAAGACATGGTGTTAAGGGATGCATGAGCATTTAAGAATGGATGCAAAGCATACAAGTGAATGAATGACTAGCACATAAAAGGAAGCAAGGAACGTGAACATATGAGGATGCATGAGAGTGTCACATAGACTAAGTGTGAATGAGGATGCATGAATGTGAAAGTAATTTGGTAAGGAATGGTAAAAGGTTTAAGTAAGAAAGTGGTAAAATGTTTTTGGGTTTTTAGTGTTTAGGAAATGAGATGAAATGTTTTTGTTTTGAAAGTGGTAAAAATGTTTTGGGGTTTATTTTATGAATATAGAAAGTGGGAAATGCAAGTGAGAAAATGTTTTGGGTATTTTTGCAAATTGGTAAGTGGTAAAACTTTTAGTAAAAAGTTAGTGAATGGTAAAGTAAGAATGCATGAGGTGAAAGGTAATTATTTAATGAGATAGTAAAGTAAAAAGTTAAAATGTGTTTTTTTATTTATGGTAAAAGATTAATGAGTGGTAAGGTAAAAATAAATGAAGGGTTAAAAATTACAAGAACACACTAACACAATTGTATTTGTCTACACAAGATCAAACACACATTTTAAGCACACAATTGAACCCTAAAAAGGGCCTCTAAGGCCGAAACCTTATATGCACAAATCAATACATTATTTCATGCCAAAACTCATAATCCACACATAGAACAAATCATGCAAATCATACACATCAAGCATTTTATTTACATAACTCAAAAAATGAAAAGAAAGCAACACAAAACCCTAAATTCTAAGGCCCCTAAAACCGAAGTTTATAGACCCATAAATCAAGCCAAACATTCAACTTGTAAGCTATGACATGAACAATAGGATGCATATATCATGTGAAAATTCTTTATTCATGGAAAGGTGACAAAATGAGTATGAAAAATGCAAGAACATGGTTGAAAACACAAGAATCCTCTCATCAAGGCCAAGGGTTCACTTCAAACACCCAAGGCTCCCAATGTCCTTGACATAGTGTTTGAAATAAACCCTCTAAGCCTCTTTGAGAGAGGAAAGAGGAGTAGGAGAGAGTTTCACATGCTAAAAATTAAAAATGCACAAGATAACAAGCTTACCTCAAGAGATAACTAGCAAAAAGTGGAAAATGGAGATCAAGAACAAATCAACAATAATCTTCACTAATCACCAACAAATGTCACGCAAACTTGAGGGAAGCAAGCTCCTTTGTGATGTAAAAATGGAATCAAGGGTGAAAAGAAAAGGATATATGAATATGGAGTGGATTTGAGGTGATTTGGTGGATGAAACTTGAAAAGAAAATGGAGGAGAAGGAGGGAGTGATTTCGGCCAAGAGAGGGAGGAGAGGAGGAAGAGTGCTAGCTAGGTAAAAATGAGAGTGTGTGTGTGTGAGGTCTCCTATTTTTGGGTTTTATATGAAGTGAAAATTTAGGGTATTTGTGACAATGCATCTCTTGTAAACCACTAGGATTTGAGAAAGGAATTGAATCAATGGTCAAGATGCATTATCACATGGATTAAGGGCAATAAAATGAAGAGAGAGAGGGCTGGGTGTGCAGCATAAGGAGGGTGGTGAAGGATAAGCTCATTGACAAAAATGTATTTTTCTACAAAGCTTATTACACAAGTGCCATTTTGATTCAAATGAAAGGTGAGGATTGATTTTCACATTTGAATGAATGGCCATGATTTAATACAATTTGCAAACAATAAAAATAAATGAAAATGGGGTAATCATGGCTGTTATTTCGCAGCTAAGGGAGTGGGAGAGTGAGTGGAATTGCAAATTGTACTTTTGTTCTTATCCTTAATTCAAAAGAGTGTAGAATATTCCCTTCTAGATCATTCTTCCTAATTCATGCCATTTTGGGCCATATCCTATGATTCAATGATTGGGCTCTGAATTTTATGATCTCACCAATCCCAAAATTGATTTATTTACCCCACCTCAAAGGAAAAGACCATTTTACCCTTCTATCCAAAAACTAGGTTTTTAGGCACCAAGGTTTAATATTTATGCCCAAAAATATTCACAATGGAGCACAAATATTCCTTAAATAAATCATTGATGATTATTCAAGGATTTGGGACAAAATACCGCTTTTATTGTGAAATGACCAAAATGCCCTTTCACTCTAAAAACCCTAGCTTTTGCCTGAAACACACTTCCACTTCAAAAATGATTTTTTCACCCTAGGAGTGACCTCTAGTACCTCAAAAATGCATGTTGAATGACTTGTTCGAGAAATTGTCCCTTATTTGAAAAATGACCAAAATACCCTTTTGCCTTTGAAAAACCCTAATTTGTCTAAGAAGTGCATTCCAACTCCAAAAATGATTTTAGAAGCTTTGAAATGACTTTTAGAACTCTAAATGCAATGCATGATGTTTTTTTACTTTTTAATTTAATTATTTTTAGGGAAAATTAGGGTTTTGACCTAAGCCGGACAAAATTGGGGTATGACATCAACTCGTCTGCATTAACTGATTTTACATAGCAACAAATTAAATAGAGACATATCATATTACTAGATGTCCCTAAACGATTAACGACTGATTCACAAAATAATCCACTCCATCTCTATATTCCTTGGATGACGATCATGGACATCCACTTTCTATCCATAATGTCCCAATATCTATAATAAATTCCTGATAAGAGAACTTAAACCTATTATATATATATACACGTGAAAAACACACAATTTACAATTTTTTTGAAGCATCAACAACAACAATCTTTCTTATTTTTCAAAAAAAAAAACATTCTTTCTCAGCTCTAAAACTCATATTGAACCCTTAAAATATATGTAGCAAAGACCACATACCACATACCACAAAACAGTTCCAAAAAGAGTTCCAAAAATCATATCAATTTCACTTTGGTTTTTTCTCAAACACCTTGTATGCACAAATGGTTCAAATAACTAATTAGAATGCTTAAAAATATATATCTCAACTCCTATGAAACTACATTCATGTCAACTAACTTCACTTTGGTTTTTTCAACTAATTTGATGTCTTTTCAACTCCTAGGAAAAACATATATCTCAACTCCTATCAAACTACATTCATCTCTAACCTAACAAAAAACCTAAAAAACAATGAAAATGAGAAAACTAACCTTTGAGAGAAGATGATGAAGGCAAGCAATGAGGCTCCTTTGAGGTGGTGCTAGAGAGAACATAGTGAGGGAGAGCTGAGAGAGCACGAGCTGATGAGAGTGAGGGAGAGAAGAGAATCGAGAGCGTGAGAGAGAGAGAGAGATGTGAGCGAGAGAAGAGTGCAGCTGAGAGAGAGCTAGCTGAGAGTGAGAGCGAGGGAAGGGAACCGAGTGAGAGTGCAGCTGAGAGGGAGAGTTAATTTGGTATAGTTGTTAGGTAGAAAAGTTTAAGGCAATGGGTGGCGTTTTTAACAAAACGCTGGGTATGGCTCACGTGTTCTACGCGATGGGCAGCGTTTTTTAAAAAACGCTGGTTATTGGTAGAGTCTAGGCAATGGGTTGCGTTTTTAAAAAACGCTTAGTATGGCTCACGCGTTCTACGCGATGGGCAGCTTTTTTTTAAAAACGCTGGTTATTTGGTAGAACAGTCTAGGCAATGGGTGGCGTTTCTAAAAAACGCTGGGTATGGCTCACGCGGTCTATGCGATAAGCAGCGTTTTTTAAAAAACACTGGGTATTTGGTAACGCGATCTAGGCAATGGGTGGCGTTTTTTGGCGAAGCGCTGCTCATTGGTTACCTATTTTGGCTATCCGTGGCGTTTTTTGGCAAAGTGCTGCTCATAGGGGCGCCTTTTTTAACAAATCTGGCGTAGTGAATGCAGTGAAGGGGGAGAGGAATACCTTAACGAAAATGGAACAAATAGAGAGTGCTCTTGAGGGTGTGTTGTGGAGAAGATTGAGTGAGAGATTTGGGGAGATTGAGTGAGTTGGGAGAAGTTGAGTGAGAGGGAGAGTGGGAGATAGGGTTCGAAGGAGGGAGAGTGAGAGATAGGGCAGTGAGAGACGTGAGAGGGTGTGTGGGGGAAAGGGGGATTTTTAATTTTTTAAATTGGGGGTAATTTGGGGATTTAAAGATTGAAGAGGTGTGTTTGAGTAGGAGGGGGTGTGGGAAAAGTAAAGGCCTTTGATAATGTTCCAGATCCAAATTTGCTAGAGATAATGGGCTTAAGAGCCCAATTGTAATCAGGCCCAATCACACCTCTATATATATCACTCCACACACTAAAATGAAAAAAAGCTTTTTCCACTCCTCTCATATGCCCTATTTTTATTATCGCCTGACTTGGGCGTCGGAGTGCGTGCAGGTGGCGGCCTCCCCACAGTTCACATCGGCATCACCACCGTGAGGTGCGTTTTTCTCTCAGTGAATTCCGTTCGGAACAGATAACAATATCATTGAGCAACTTTTCTCTTATTTAATTTGTAAAATATAGAAAAATAGAAGAAGAAAAGAAAGTCTAAGTGATTAACTATCCCAGTTTTCCCTTTTATCCCAATTGCTGTTATCCCAACTGTGATATAGGCCATCTTTTCTTACTGACCAAAAGACCTTCTGATGTTTTAATCCACCTTCTTTGTCACCATTGTATAGTTCGAATATTATGTGGTGTGGCTCCCATGTCAATTCATATCTTTTGAATTCGAAGTTTGATACAAAGGCATACGGATGTCCTTGTTTCAAAAGGTGTTTCACACCTCTGTCAAAGTCGCAAAACATGTATAACATTTCTGAGCCAGGGGGCAAGTCATTGGCTACGGAAAGAAGGAGCATGTTTATTTTGGACTCGTTAAGATGAGGTTCAGAAATTGGTCGGTTTGTGGTCAACTCAGTAAGTGAATCACCTGAACTTGCGGAAATATTTGAACACACAACAATAAGTACCAATATCGATACAAGCAATGAATTTGACATTATTGTTGAGTTTTCACTTCACACATAACTATATATTGTGGGAGTGTTAATAAATATATATACAGAATGGATATCATGTTATAACTAAAAGAGATTTAATTATATTCAGAAATTTAATTATATTTTTTAGTATTCAGAAATTTAATTATATTTTCTTTTACTAAAAAGACATCCTAATTTTAATAAACTAAAAGAGAAATATCATTTATTTAACTAAACCACCCTAATTAATGTTTTAAGAAAATTGAATCATAATTCAAGAAGCTTCTCATTCATATATATATATATATATATATATATATATATATATATATATATATATATATATATATATATATATATATATTTATAGTGTTGTATATGATAATGATAAAATAATATATATAATATAAAATAATGTAAATTTTGTCTTTTAAGATTTATCACAAAATACATATACATAATTGATCGTTCCTCGAGCGACTGTGGAAAGAGTCTGCACTTCATGGTCGTTCCTAGCTACCTATAGCTGCAGTAATTGTTGAAAAATCAGAGTGCATAAAATTTTCCGTGCAGCCACCCGAGGGTGCCACATTTACAAAACGCCTTAAACAAAACTCCAAAACATTTAATTGAAATAAAACTCCAAAGGACAGGATACATAGCACCAAATAATATCTGGGAAAATTATTACAGCCGTGGAAAAATAACAACTTAAACAATAGTTCGAAATGTAAAAAAAAATAACAACTAAATATCCCCCCGGTGCTACGTATCAGAGCGACTCGACCAAACACGAAGAAGGATCTTTAGTCACCTTGATCAACATCACACTTTGGTTTGAGGCATACGAGGCAACACGACTTGAAGAGGTGAGTCTCAATGCATAGATAATAGTAAATAAAACAGGAAACACAGTGAACTAGGCACACCAAAGATACAATCAGTTCAAATATACTACCAATACAGTTCACCAAGAATTACAGTTCACCAAGAATTCATGAAAACACAGTCAATCACCAGAACATGTATGCAATGCAACCCAAAACTCCACTGGGCATATGCATGTGGATCCATCACCAAAAATTGCCTTGAGGGCATTCACCAAAACACCAAAATATTTTCAGAGGCCGAGGCCTATTCACCAAAAATGCATATGGTTATGCGACACCATGACTATGCACCAAAAACACCAATGCACCAAAATAAAGCAATAACATGCCCACCAATAATTACATGTATGTTCACCAAATCACCAAGGAGAGTGATAGACCTCTCATCGCCAATATACTCACCATTTAATTTATAACACCATCTCTACAAGAAAAGCTTGTTTTAGCCACCAGCAATTGCCACGGAGCTTATTCCGTCAGTAATTTGCCACGGATTTGCGACGGCATGTGTAAAAAACAAGGGCGCGAAATTTCCCGCTGATGTTTGCCACGGGTTTGCCACGAACATGTGAAAGGACAGAAATTTGCCACGGAGATGCCGTGGCAACCCATTAATAAAAATAAAATGTCCGTGGCAAATGTTGTTTTGCCACGGAAATTTGTGCATTTGCGACGGAAATGTCCGTGGCAAATCAACGATTTTCTTTTAGTGCATAATTAATACTCCTACGGGGACTAAAAGAACACCACTAAGTATTTCTACACCAAAGGACTAAAGTCACCCTAAGGACTAAAGTCAACGCCCGGGACTAAACCCACACCTAGGGACCAAACACCTCATAGGGACCTATTCCACCCCCAAGGACCATTTTAACACCTAAGGACCAATCTAACACCATAAGGACCATTTTAACACCTAAGGACCAATCTAACACCATAAGGACCATTTTAACACCTAAGGACCAAATTGACACCATTAGGACCATTTTAGCACCTAGGGACTAAATTGACACCTCGGGGACCATTCTGACACCTAGGGACTGTTTTGACACCAAGGGGATTGATTTGGCACCTAGGGACTATTTTTGAACCCACACCTAGACACGGCGCCAAGTTGCGCCTTGGGCTGCCAAAATTGGCGCCCGTCACTAGACATCAGCGCACCACCAGGCGCCTTGGGGCAGCCAAAATGGCGCCCCCTCTCCTTCTCTCAAGCCCTAGTCGTCGCACCTCTTCACTCTTCTCTCCTTTCTAATTTTGAAATTTTGTTTCTAATGAGGGTTTCTCCTAAGACCCAAGGGTTTTATTAATTGGGTTTGGGCCACTTAACACTAATGGGCCCTATTTGCACACCCTTAATTACTTTCTCATATCCCTCCCTATTTAACTAAAACACTCCCCATTTATTTACTACACCCCACTCCTTATTTAAATGAGCATCAACACTCTAACCCTTTTTTAATTTGATTTTTAATTCCCAACCATATGCTACTTTTCCTCCCTCCTATAACCACTTTGGTTTTCCCTAGAAACTTGCTTTTAATAATAATAATAATAATAATAATAATAATAATAATAATAATAATAATCATCATCATCTTATATTAAGTATTTATAACATCAATTTTAGTCCTTCTCAACATGGTCCCTATGCCAAAAACTCTCCAATTTGGTCCACTACCCTATCAAATCAACTCCAAATAATTTCTAATAAAATTTGGGGCGTTACAACTAGGCCGGTCGTTGAATAGGAGGAAGGACCGGTCTTGGCTTCACGCTGAGCGCATCAGGTGTTACCTACAAAGACACTCCGACGATCAAGTAAGGGGTCGCTCGGGCAGATAACACAAGGTAAGAGAACGTACCTGAAGCCATATGCGAATGGCGTATATATACTGCTGGTTACCGACCGCATTGCGAAGATTTCGGCCGGCTAGAGCAAAGTGCGCTCCAAGCAACCGAGCTTGGGCCGGTTATGCTGATATGGGCCGACGGCCCAAATGTTACTAGAACCTCTTGGTTTTGTTGATACACCCCGGAACAATAATAAATATATATATATATATATATATATATATATATATATATATATATATATATATTATATTATTTCCTGTGTTATCAACTTTATTAGGAGTAAAAAAAACTTGATGAGGAGTTTCGGTCAAAAAAAAATTATTGGGAGTTTTTTTTTTTTTGTGACTTCTAAGGCCAGAGATCCACTATATCCATCACAAGTGTACCACTTTTGACAACAATGAGCACACCAATTTTATCATATACCACACTACACTATAGTGGATCTCTTTCTTTCTTCTCTCTTCTCATCCACCTCTTCCTCCCCACCACCACTAACAGCACCACCAAAAATGCAGTTATTAACTTAAAAATGCAATTATTAAAAAGAAAGCAATGGTTTTATTACAACAACAACAACAACAATACTTTTTTTTTTGGTAGATTTTGAGCAAAAAATCCTGGTGACCCACTCATGAAGTAGACGTGGCAGATTTGAAATTTTTTGTAAAAAGGATAATTTTAAATTTATTTAATTCTAATTTAAAAATGGATAAGACGTTTTTTTTTTCAAAAATCACCAACCATTTATTTATAATTTCTAATTCTAATACAAGAGATGTGATAATATCAAAAATTCAAATAAAATTTATACTCCAAAACTATTAAAAATCCATATATATATATATATATATATAGTTACATATTACGAGTCTAGTTTATGTCACTAAACAGTGTGTTTAGTAACTATAACTAAAGGTTAGAATGGTAATTGATCGTACCTTAGACCAATGAAGTGTTGTAGTCGTTTGCTGAATTGGCCGGTCGTTGAGTGAGGGAAAGGACCGGTCTTGGCTTCACGCTGAGCACCTCGGGTGGTACCTGCAATGACACTCCGACACTCAAGTCAGTGTAGGTCGCTCGGGCAGGGTAACACAAGGTATAGAAAACGTACCTGATGCCATATGCGAATGGCATATATATACTGTAGAGTCCCGACCGTTTTGCGAGAATTTCGGCCGGTTAGCGCAAAGTGCGCTCCAAGCAACCGAGCTTGGGCCGGTTATGCTAATATAGGCCGACGGCCCAAATGCTGTTGGAACCTCTTGGTTTTGCTGATACACCCCGGAACAGTTGCCCCCCAAGCCTAGGTCGCTTAAGAGCGGGCTGAGGCTTGAATCGGTGCCCCCGGGGGTTACGCTGTTTTGACGAACCTTCAGATAGTGAAACGGTCACGGTCGCTTGCTTTCGATTGGACGGTCTCGGCCGCTCGTCAATCATCGGCCGTGCTGACACGACGGTTGACTTTTGCCGTCATTTAAGATGCGACGTTTGGTGATCTCGAGGTCATTCAATGATAGCTTTCAATGCGAAGGTGAAACGTTGCGACGTTTCATCTCCCGGTCCTTTTGGCGCTCAAGGTCAGCCACAAATAGAGCCTCGAGGAGTTGTTTCCCACATTACTCTGAAGTGCTCTGCTGCCGACCGACCTGTCTGCCGCCGACTTGCATTTGGACCCACTCCTTTCGCCTGAGCATCCTAGCTCCCTCGACCGATCACAAGCACTCTTAAGGTATGAGTCGATCTTTCTCTTTAATTTCTGTAGTTTTTCTTTTGATTTCAAAATTTCACGCCTTGTGATATGGGGTGTCAGGTCTGGGGACGACCAAGTCGCCCCTCTCTCGCGAGTGCACTGCTCGATCGACCTGACTCGATCCCCTTTTCACAGGTACTTGCATGCCACGGTTGAAACAAACCGCTCGAATCCCAGGGGGGCCTTCATATTCTTTGGCTGAACACATGAGGAGGCCATCTGAGGCCGCTACTCACGAGGAAGATTCTGTGTCGTCTTCGAGCGACACGAGTTCAACTTCAAGCTCTTCAAGCAGCTCCAACGTGAGATCTACCAGTTCTAGAACCCGGTCGGGTTCCCTACCACCCCCACCCTCTTCACCGGCCTGCGACTCAGGAGAGGACATGGACGTGGAAGTTGACAGTGAAGTACCGGAAGTTGCTTAGGCTACTGAAGAAACGTTGGTCAATGATGAAACGGACCTAGCTGAAGTTGTAGTCGATCGAAACGTCGATCGTGCTGTTGAAAGCACCTCCAATCGGGAGGTAAATGTTGATGGAGAGTCCTTGGAAGATGTCTTATCGGACCTAGCTCGAGACCGGTTTGACATGTCTTGGGTGTCTGATACCCTTCGCTCTAATAGAAGCATTCTTACAGTCGGCCACTGGGCGCTGCCAGATTTACAATGTCACTTCAACCGTCTACCGGGCTAGAGGGTAAGAGGTATGAAGGATGGAGAAGACATCGCGACCTATTCTGAAAATCTGAAATTCACGATGCATCGGATCGTGTTTGAGAAAACGGGGATCGTCCCACCATTCACTGAGTTTCAGCGCGATGTCTTGTGCTACATTGGGGTCGCCCCATCTCAACTACATCCGAACACATGGGAGTTTTTGAAGACTTTTGAGGTGCTTCTAAGCCGGCTTGGTAGGCCGGTTTCGATGCAGTTATTCTTCACCATCTTTGAGCTAAGCTGGCTCAAAGAAAAGGCCAATAAGGAGAAGAGGGAGCAGGTTTCCTTCAAGACTCAGAAAACCCAGCACTGATACTTCAAGGCGTTCCAAGAGTCATTGGCGCTGCATGGAAAAGTCAGTACTTTTGGGGCGTTCCAACCAAGGAGGCCGACCAACCAATAGCAGATATTAATCCTGATGGGACGCTCGGTGAACCTTTCTTCCCAATTATGTGGAACGAGGCTCATTTCTTCAGGCGGCCTGGTGATTACATCTACACCACCAAAGACTTGGGTGCAGCCGACCTGGAATCTCTGCATATGATTAAAACACTATCGAGCCTTATGCCCCCAGATCCTAAAGGCGACTTACCGTGTCGTCCTTTCACACTACTCGCAGGCCGTGCTCTGGAGGCCGAGATTGGTTCGCTTTCAAACTCGTCTTTTTATTTTGGCTATTGATCGTTCCATCTAACCCTTGACTCGTTCTATTTTGCAGGAAGAATGGCAGGAAAATCTTGGGCCGAACTGGAAAAGGTCTTGAAACCCTCCTCAATTCCTGGCGCTCCTCGGCCGCCTCCCAACGTGGTTGACCTGGAAGGGACGTCCAAAGTGCCACAGACCCCTAGGAGCCAAGGGAAGAAATCAGCTTCCAAAGTTCGGTCGCCCCCACGTCAGGACGCTCGTTCCCCCAAGCGGAGCAGGATTCTCGAGCGGGTCCGCGAAATTCCTGACGGCGACATTCCTGTTCTCTCGATCGAGGGCTTGGGGCTGGCCGACTTCGAGCGGTTCAAGAAGGAGCCTATGGAAGTCTGCGCTTCCCTGTGCATGGGTGTCGGGAAAGCCCTGCAGGAAATGTCGAAGCGATCTTCAAGGTATTCTGAATTTCTAGCCCGTCTTGATTTCGCTTATTGTTGGTCGATTTAATGACCTTAGCTGCCTTTATTTGCAGATGCTCGAACTGAAAAGGACACTGCCTTGGCCAATCTTGAGGTCGTGAAGAAGAAGCTGGAGAAAGCTGTTAGCTCAAAGCAACAGGCCGAGGGGGACCGGGCTAAGTTGGAGAAGAAGAACAAAGAACTCGCTGCTCAGGTGAAGAACTTGAAGAATGAAGCTGATGCCCTGGAAAAGGAGAAAGCCGTCTTGGAAGAGAAGAGAGCCTAGTTGGAGGCTCAGGTGCAAAAGGTGCTCGGGCTTGCAAAGGATGCAGCGGTCTACCAATTTCAGAACGCTCTTGACCAGGTGCGGGTGCTGAATTCAGACCTAAACATCAACTTTGATGATAGCATGTTAAAGCCTGAGCACTGCGTAGAAGACCACCAGATCGTGCTGCCCGAGGAGCTCGATGAGCAGGGTAACACCATTCGACCTCGCTCGGTCATGTTTTGAAGTCCGCCTACGAGCGGAGTAATTCTTGTAATCTTTTGGTTGGCCTTCGGGCATAACAATTTTCTTATCCTACCTTCTAGCAGTTTAATATTTGGGCGCTCGGCTTCGACCGGGCGTCCTTGGTTTGTAACGAACATCTTTTCCTTTCACTTTATTTCGCTTGTTTGTTTGGATTTACTTATTTTGTCCGTTCACATTTTTCTAAGTTTTACGAACTTTAGGCCGGTCATCGGCCGCTGTTTAGGACCTTGCGAGCATTCTCATTTTAGGTCGATTGTGTACCGGTTCGTGCCTTTTCGAAGGCATTCTTTGTAGGCCGCTCGCCTGCCTACACTCGTTTTCGGGTTGCCACTTAACCGTTGAACAATGATGGTGCCAACTCGGTGGTACCTGGTCGGCTCGGCGACCTTTGTTTGGGCCATTTCGATGGCACTCGATTGGGCCACTTCGATGGCACTCGTTTGGGCCACTTCGATGGCACTCGATTAGGCCATTTCGATGGCACTCGATTGGGCCATTTGGATGGCACTCGATTGGGACACTTCGATGGCACTTGATTGATTGGGCCAGCTTGGTGGCGCTCGATGTAAATCGTTTCGACGACCTACTATTGCTCGTGGGTTATTACTCAACCCTTGGGCCACTTCGATGGCACCTTGTGTTCGTTCGATTACTCTTCGGTCGCTCCTCTGCTATGGGCATGTTGAGCGACCGGTCATACATTCTTTGTGGGAAAGTAAAGTAAAAATCTGATTTCAAAGGCCAGTCCTCAGTAAAAAACCAAGTGGGAAAAAGAGCTCCTGCCTGTCTTTCATTCATATATAAGTCGTTCGTTACATTTACACATAATATTTTCTAAGTTTCTCAGCATTCCACGTTCTGGGGATAGTTGCCCCTTCCATGGTCTCCAGCTCGTATGCCCCCTTGCAGGTCTTCTTAACGACCCGGTATGGACCTTCCCAGTTAGGTGCTAGCTTTCCTTGACGGGCGTTCTTGTTTCCGACATCCGCACGTCTCAGAACGAGCTGGCCGATCGTGAAGTCTCTCTTTTGAACACGGGCGTTATACCTAGCTGCGACCTTCTGCTTGATCAATTGCTCTCTAAGTGATGCCTGAGTGCGCAACTCTTCAATCAGATCTAGCTCCTCTCGAATGGCTCGGTCGTTGTCGACCATTATGGGTGGATTTGATGTTCTCCAGTTCAGCTCGCCCATTTCTATGGGTATGACAGCATCAGTTCCATACACAAGCCTGAAGGGCGATTCCCCGGTCGATGATTGTGGGGTTGTCCTGTATGCCCAGAGAACGGATTGCAGCTCTTCGACCCAATTCCCCTTTGCTTCGTCAAGTCTTCTTTTTAAACCACGCAGAATGACTCTGTTGGCCGCTTCAGCTTGGCCGTTTGTCTGTGGATGTTCGACCGAGGTGAAACGTTGTTTCACCCCTAAGTCGGACAAAATTTCTCTGAACCTTTTATCTGCGAACTGGGTACCATTGTCTGTTATCAACTGCTGCGAGATTCCAAAACGGGCTAGCACACACCGGCCGAAGAACTTGCTCACCTTCGCTGACTTGATAGTTGCAAGAGGCTCGGCCTCGATCCACTTTGTGAAATAATCGACTGCCACGATGAAAAACTTGAACTGGCCTGGAGCAGGTGGGAACGGGCCTAGTAGATCCATGCCCCACCAGGCGAACGGCCAAGGTGAGACAAGACTTTGCAATTCTGAAGAGGGTGCAATATGGACGTCTGCATGCACTTGACATTTTTTGCACTTTTGGACTAGTTTCTTAGCATCTTCGTCCATGGTCGGCCAGTAATAACCGACCCTGAGAGCTTTCTTTGCTATGGATCGTGCGCCTTGATGGCTCCCACAAACGCCCTCGTGGATGTTTCTCAACACATGGTCGGCTTCGACCGACGATAGGCATCTCAGCAGTGGAGATGAGAATCCTCTTCGATACAACTTTCCTTCTATCACTGAATATTTGGTCTCCCTTAACCTGACCAATTTCGCCTGCTTTTGGTCGCTTGGCTCTTCTCCTTCAACAATGTATCTTAGAATGGGGGCGATCTGTAACACCCCCTTCTACCGTAACTACTATTTGAATTATTCGAAAAATCAGAGTGCAATAAAATTTTTAGTGCGACCACTCGAGGGTGTCACATTTAAAACAAAACACCTTTCAAAACTCCAAATTAATTAATTAAAAATAAAACTCCAAAGCTTAGGATACATAGCACCAACAATGTCCGAGGACAAAATACTACAGTAGTGGAAATAATAACTTAACATCTTAGTTCAAATATAAAAGAAATAAAACATCCCCCCGGTGCTACGTATCAGAGCTGACTCGACCATACTAGAAGAAGGATCTCTAGTCACCTTCAGTCACCGTCACCTGCAGGTTGCCGACATACGAGGCAACACGACGCAGTAGGGTGAGTCTCAATACATAGATAATAATAAATAAAACAGGAAACACAGTAGAATAGGCACACCAAAGGTACAGTCAATTCAAATAGACTACTAATACAGCTACACCAGGACTACAGTTACACCAAGAATACAGTTACACCAAGAATTATAGTTACACCAAGAATACAGTTACACCAAGAATTATAGTTACACCAAGAATTATAGTTACACCAAGAATACAGTTACACCAAGAATTAGAGTTACACCAAGAATTATAGTTACACCAAGAATACATTTACACCAAGTATTATAGTTACACCAAGTATTATAGTTACACCAAGAATTATAGTTACACCAAGAATTATAGTTACACCAAGAATTATAGTTACACCAAGAATTATAGTTACACCAAGAATACAGTTACACCATTAGTTTATGAAGACACAATCAATCACCAGAACATGTATGCAATGTATGAGATGCAACCCAAAACTCCACTGGGCATATGCATGTGGATCCATCACCAAAATTGCCTTGAGGGCATTCACCAAACACCAAAATATTTTAAGAGGCCGAGGCCTATTCACCAAAAATGCATATGATTATGCGACACCATGACTATGCACCAAAAACACCAGAACACCAATAATGCATTAACATGCTCACCAACAATTATATATATATATATATATATATATATATATATATATTCACCAAAGCACCAAGGAGAGTCATAGACCTCTCATCACCAATATACTCCTAATCAATTATATCAATTACCAACCAATCAATCAACACCTATTATACACCATGTTACATTTAATTCATGCAATTCACCTTATAACTCAACCAAATAATTACTCCTAGTGTCTATATATTCAATTTACGCTACAACAACACCATAACACCACAATCAAGAATTTATCAAATCAATATTCATATAACAATTCAATTCAATCATGTATAAAGTCAAACAATCACCCAATCAATTGAATACTCCATGAATCAAATAAAACAAATACTCCTAACACCTAATCCCTATGATTTCATGGTTTATAGATTATTAGCTATGATAGAGAGCCCCCATACCTTTTTAAAATTGAAGGAGAAGACCACACCCTAAGCAAATCTCCCAAAATCACCAACACTCCAAGCTTGTTTCCCTTCCAAAGCTTCACGCCAAACTCTCTCTCCCTAGCCCAGCCGTCGCACTCTTCTCACTATCCTCTCCTTTCTAATTTTTGCAATTTTGCTTCTAATGAGGGTTTCTCCTAAGACCCTAATGTTTTTATTAATTGGGTTTGAGCCACTTAACTCCAATGGGCCCTAATTGCACTCCCCTAATTACTTTCTCATCTCCCTCCCTATTTAACTAAAATACTCCCCATTTATTTACTACACCCCACTCCTTATTTAAATGAGCATCAACACTCTAACCCTTTTTAATTTGATTTTTAATTCCCAACCATACGCTACTTTTCCTCCCTCCCATAACCACTTTGGTTTTCCCTAGAAACTTGTTTTTTTTAATAATAATAATAATAATAATAATAATAATAATAATAATAATATTCATCATCATATATGAAGTATTTCTAACATCATATTTAGTCCTTCTCAACATGGTCCCTATGCCAAAAACTCTCCAATTTGGTCCACTACCCTATCAAATCAACTCCAAATAATTTTTAATAAAATTTGGGGCGTTACACGATCCAATCATTATCTTGATTAACACAAAGAACGGCCAAAGATTGGCTTGGTTTGGTCGATACACTCGGCCGGTTTAAAGTTTCCTGGATCAAGCTTCTGTGATTTCCAGGGCTTTTGGTACTTGCTAATTTTGAGAGGATGTCTGCTCGGACATTCTCAGTTCTAGGACATGCTTTACCTCTGCTCGGTCGAACTACTTGAGAAGCTCCCTTACTCTGGCAAAATAGCTTTTGAGCACGTCGTCTTTAGCATCATACAACTCTTTGATTTGTGAAACGACCAGCAAGGAATCTGAATGTAGTTCCACACGATCGACGTTGAAATCTCTAGCGAGCTGTAGCCCGGCTATGCACGCCTCATACTCGGCTTGGTTGTTCGACGTGTGGAAGGCAAAAGTCAAGGATACTTCCACAGCAAGGCCTTCTGAATTTTCTAATATCAGGCCCGCTCCACTACCTTTACTATTGGACGATCCATCTACATGTAAAGTCCAGGTCGTTGCTGGTTGATCATCTGGTACTGGGGTCATCTCGGCTATGAAGTCGGCCAATACTTGTGCTTTAGCGACCGATCTGGATTCAAACTTAATACCAAACTCACTGAGTTCCACTGCCCACTTTATCATTCTTCCCGCCAGGTCTGCTCGATGCAGGACTTGCCTTATTGGTTGATCGGTTTTTACCATGGCCTGGTGGGCTACGAAATAGGGTCTCAATCTTCGGGCGGCCACTAAAGCGCAAGAGCTAATTTTTCTATCTTCTGATATCTCTGATCGGGCCCTTGTAGTACCTTGCTGATGAAGTAGACCGGGCTTTGCTTCAGGTCTTTCTCCCTGACTAAAACAACACTCAAGACTTCTTCCGTTATGGCTAAGTACAGATAAAGAATTTCTCCCGGCAACGGCTTAGTCATGATCGGCGGGTTTGTCAGGGCTTCTTTCAGTTCGTCCAACGCTCGCTGGCACTGGTCGGTCCACTAGAATTCTGCATCCTTCTTCAAAAGTCTAAACAGAGGAAGCGACTTGCAGGCCGCTTTGGGTATGAATCTTGACAAGGCAGCAACCATGCCATTCAGTTGTTGAATTTCTTTTTTGGTGGTGGGCGGCCTCATGTCGGCGACCGCCCTACACTTATCGGGATTGGCTTCAATGCCTCTTTCTGTTAGGTGAAAGCCCAAAAACTTGCCGGCCCTCACACCAAACGTGCACTTCTTCTGGCTTCATCAAACTCGGTCGTACTTTTAATGATCATATCATCTAAATATACTTCGGCTACTCGGCCGATCTGTTTCTTGAAAACTTTACTCATCATTTGCTGGTATGTCGCCCCAGCGTTCTTCAGGCCGAACGACATTACTTTATACTGAAAATTGCCACGATCTGTCATAAAGGCAGTCTTGTGTCTGTAACACCCCAAAGTAATTCAATTATTTATTTAATTGGGTTATTTAAGGTTTACAACATTTTAATTAAACTAAGTGAGTAATGTAGAGTGTTTAGTTCATTTAGGAAGTGCTTAAGTATTTATAGAGGTGAGTGTAGAGGCCCATGATTTATTAGAGGCCCATGGCCATTAAGAAGCCCATGGTGCATGACTAAAAAGGGGAAGCCGTAGGAAGAAACTCATTTTAACAAAAATTTGAAGAAAAGTCAAAGGAAAGTAAGAGAGAGAAGTTGGTAGGTGAGATTAGTTTCTAGAGAGAAGAAGGAGAACATTGGAGTGGAAGGAGCTCGGAATCAAGGGAGAAGAGAGCCGTGAGCGTTAACTGGAAGGTTTCAGTGAAGAGAGTGTGTTCTACTCAACTGATCAAGGGTAGCCGAGTAGAGCGGTGAGATAGTTTTAGAGAGAGGAAGAGGAATCTGGCGTGGAAGAGCTCAATGCCAAGGAGGAGGAGCTGAAATGTTGGTGATGGTTGGTGATTCTTGGTGGATCGGGAAGGCTTAGTGGAGAGAGTGCTACTTCTTCAATCTTTTGAGGTTAGGGGGTTCTCTCTTTCATCTATAATAGGATATATGATGTGTGTTATGTGTGAGTAGACTCTAGGAATGATTTCTGAGCTGCCTTGTGTGTTTTGAGTGTTTGATATGCTTGAAGTTGTGTTTTAGCTTCACTTCGGTGAAGTGGGGTCGTGTTTGAAGTTATGCTTTGATGTTGTGTTTTTGGCTCATTTCAGTGGAGTCGTATAGAGTGGATGGGAGAGTTGGTCATTACGAGGGATCAAGGAGTGAAATGGGAGCTGGGGAGACTCTTAGTCCCAGTGAGCTAGAGTGAGTGAGAGTTAGCAACATAGTCTTGGAGAGGTTCTTAAGGAATAGGCTTAGGATAACAGAGGAGTAGCTGAGGACGTACATCATAAAGTGACGAGCGTGCGTTTGAGTTAAATGGAGTAGTCGTCTTAGGATTGCCGAGGTGAAGTTACCTTCCAAATGTAAGTTGTAACTTAAGTGAATGGTTGTAAGTGTCCAGAACGTAAATAACTACGTCATAGGAGCCGAGGTGAATGATAGAGCAAAAGTGACTAAGTGTAAGAGCATCTGAGACTAAGTATAGGTGTCGGAATGTACTAGTCGAGGTGTAGGGTAAGTATGCCGAAGTGTGACTACCGAAGTGCAGTTGATAGCGTATAGTGTGTAGTAACCGAGGTGTTAAGGCCGAGATATAGTGCATAAATACTTTAGCGAGATGTAGTGTACTTGCCGGGGTGAGGCGTTGCGATTAGGTGAGAAATGTCAAGTATGAGTTAACTGAGGTAGTGGTGTAGGAGTGAGGAGAAGTAGTACGCGTAGGTGGAATGAGTGTACACTAAGTGAAGTAAGTGTGCGCAAGGCAAGGCGCCTAGGTGTGCCGAGATACATAGTGAGCGAGCCGAGGTGCCTGTTAACGCTAGTGTTGCGCAGGATGTTGTTGGACACAACTGTGAGTGTCGTTTTTAAGTACCAAGTACGTGAGTGGTTGAATGGTGAAGTGTGTGCGTGAGGTTAAGTACATGCGTGAAGTGAGTGAGTGTGAAGTGAGGGAGGATGCGCGTAGTAAAATGAGTATGCGCGATGTGAGGTGCCTAGCTATGCCGAGGTGCATTGCCTAGCTATGCCGAGGTGCATGTTAGCGTGCCGAGGTGCCCTTTAAGTGTGCCGAGGTGCCGTTTTAACACTCGTATAGCGTAAGTAAGTGTTGAACGCCACTGTGAGTGTTATTTAATGCCAATTCGTTTAAGTGGCTGAATGGTGTAGTCAATATTTAGTCCCTAATTGATGTTTTAGTCCTAAAGGACATGGTGGCCCGTAGTGACTGATTGGTCCACTACTAGGTGCCGAGGTGGTTGGTGAGCTGTGGGCGACGACCTTAGAGCTGGGGGCCGATGTAAAGACGTCGGCCTTAGCCCAGAAAATGATATATGTGCGTTGTTTGGCCTTATGGTTATGTGTAGAGGAGTATTACATGATGAAGTCCCTGATGGGCATTAAAATAAATAAAAATGGTGAAAGCAGAGGACTTCGGTCCTATTGATGATGCAGAGGACTTCGGTCCTAGAGGTGAGCAGAGGACTTAGGTCCTATTTATGAATAAAGGCTGCGGTCTAATTGGTGAGTTACTGAAACGGTGTTATGATTTAATTGAATAATGTATATGTTGTGTGTTATGCATTGTTCATGGCGTCGCATAAATCATAAGCATAAGGTGATAGTAGAAGACTTCGGTCTTGGACTTCGGTCCTAAGGTGATAGCAGAGAACTTCGGTTCTAGGACTTCGGTCCAAAGGTGATAGCAGAAGACTTCGGTCTTAATGGATCCATCATGCATATACCCTGAAAGGATGGGTTGCATCATTCATATAACTCATGCACTGATTGGTAGTATTATTGTGTGTTATGAACTGAGGTGTCATAACTCTTTGAGAGGATTGTTTTGTGAGAGTGAAAGTCGCTCGGTGTCTCTACGTGTTTTCTCTAGCATAATGTTTATCATATATTTTATTATTTGTGAAAAGAGACTCACCCTAGCATTTTTATTGTTGCCTGCTCTCGTGGCGACAAACAGGTGATGTGCAGGTGATCCTGAGTGAAGGTCCTTTCTTCCCTCAGTCTAGTTGTGGCGTCTTGCTCTGTGACGTCGAACTGGGGAGCCGGGTAGTCTATTAGTGGATTAAGATTAGTGTTGAACTGTAATGAATATTTGTAGTAGAATTTGAGGGTTCACCCCATTAAAACCTGGCTATGTATCTTGCAATGATATGTTATTAATTGAAAAGTATTATATTTTCAGTGAAAGAGATGTTTGATGAACGTAGCATTCCCTTGAGGATGTACCTTTAAAAAAAAAAACAAAAACGATTTTGAACTATGATTTTTATAAATTAAAGTATTAATAGTAAGGGGGTGTTACAGTGTCGATCAAGGGGATACATCGTAATCTGATTGTAGCCCGAGTAAGCATCCAGAAAAGATAGTAGTTTGTAGCCCGACCATCGACCAGTTTGTCAGTGTTGGGTACAGGAAAGGCATCCTTCGGGCATGCCTTGTTTAGGTCGGTGTAGTCCACACACATACGCTACTTGCCATTCTTTTTCTTCACCAGCACGACATTGGATAACCATGCCGTGTACTTAATCTCTTCGACGAAGTTGGCCTTCACTAGGTCCTCAACGGCCTTTGCTGCGGCTTGAGATTTTTCCTCACTCTGCGTTCGCCTTCTCTGGGCGACCGGCTTAGCTCCTTTGTCGACCGAAAGCTGATGACATGCAATTTCTATGGGAATGCCTGGCATATCTGATGCCTGCCATGCAAATATGTCAGCGTAATCCCTTAGGCATCCCATGAGGTCTTGTTTCACTTGCTCAGGTAGGTCGCTACCTAGCTTTACTGTCTTCTCTGGGTCGTCCCCCAACTGAACGTCCGTCAGTTCCCCATGAGGCTCTGGCCTTTTCAACCTGTTCTTTAGCTCTCGGGCTAAGTTGTCATCATTGTCCTCAGGGTCGCTATCTGGGTCGTAACGGGCGTCCAGATCGACGAGATTCACTTGATGACTTTCACTTACACTTTTGGCGCTTGGACCGATGTCTAGCTCATCACAAATATCTTAGTATAGATAATGACTTCGCTTGGCCGCCTCTATGTCAGCCTCCAGGGTAATTACCTGGTCATCTTTGCTATAAAACTTCATCTTTAAAGGTCGGTCTACCAATGATACACTGGTAGCAAGATTTTATAGGAAGTACAAGGAACGTCGTCCGGACCGTCCTGTACAAGGTGCTTTCTGCAGTGTCGTCACCAAATGTGACTAAGAGTTCAATTGTCCCCAAGGGGTAAGTGGTCGCTCCGTTGAAGCCCGTTAGCGGAGTAGGATCGGCTTGTGGGATTATCTCACTTCGATCCACCTTCAACTTGTCAAACAACTCCTCAAACATAATGTCACCGAGCTTCCTTGGTCGACCAAAATTCTTCGAACCTCTGTTTTGGCCATAACTGCTCTAACCACCAATGGAACGTAACTGTTTGGTCTACCATCGAGCAGGTCTTCATCCCCAAAAGAAATGGGTGGTCTGTTCGAGATCGGTCGTTCTGCTGAAGTCGTCCCAACCATTAGGATTTCATCCCACTTTCTTTTTGTGGCTTTGTTGAAGTCCCTGCGATCTAGAGGGTTGCCACCATGAATTACCATAGCAACATTGCGGCCTCTTGATTGCCGAGTGTCTCGATCTTCTTAAGATCCATCTTTGTTTTGGACGGTCGTTGTAACCATGGCGCCCTTCCCTCTATCTTGGGTCGGTCCTCCTTTCTTTTCTTGAGGTCGCTCATTTTCTTCAGACCTCACGTACTTACTCAACTTACCCTTTTGGATAAGGTCTTCAATGTTGTCTTTCAGGGCCATGCAGTCGTTGGTGTCATGTCCCTTGCTCTTGTGATAGTGGCAGTATCTCTTGGTCGGCCGGGCCCCCTTTTTGAGTACAAGAGGGTCAGGCCGCTTTACTCCAACAAACTCGTTGTTTTGGCACTCACTATAGATTTGTGCAATAGAAGTATTCAGACGAGTACGCTGGTCGTATTTCTTATCTCAATAGTCCAGCCGGTTGTCTCGGCGGCCTTCTAGCCCCTTGGCCGGTCTATTCTGCTTTTCTTTAGGACGCGCACGGGTGCCCTTTCTTTCAGCCAGAGTTTCTTCATACGCCATATGATCATTGGCCCTTCTTAGGAACATGCTGAGGTCTTGATAGTGATTCAGTGTGAATTCTTCTGCGAACCTATGGTCCGGTCGAATACCATGCTTGAGGTACTTCAGCTTGTCCTTATCGGATAGGTCGCGAATATTCTCGGCCTCAGTGTTGAATCGGTCGATGTACTGCCTTAGAGTCTCATTATCTCCTTGAACGACTGTGTCCAAGTGCTCCTCGTACCGATACTGGCAACGGTTGGCTGTGTAGTGGGCTAAGAAAGTTCTGATTAAGCTCTCCCACGAGGAGATGGTGTTGGGACGAAGTGATTCCCACCACTCTAATGCTCGGCCGTCCAACGACTGAGGAAAAAGCCTGCATTGAAATATCGGATATGCTTATCCGGATCTCCACGACCATCAAATTTATTGAGATTGGGCGGCTTTCTCAAGTCTCTTGGAATTCTGTAGCGCCTGATTTCTCTGGTGAATGGGCCATGGCCGTTCGGGATGTCACTCGACCCAAATGGCTGCATGGCGAGGCACGACTCGTTGCCGGTCATTCCATAGAAACGTCCAGGTTGGCCAAAAGGTGGGAGTTGAGGTTGGTGCCTTCTGGGACGCTCGCTGTGACACCTTCTTGGTCGCTCCGAGACGTCCCTAATTCTTCCATCTCGATAATCTTCAAACTCTTCACGTGAATCCCAGGATCTACTTCTCGACCGCCGTGAACCGGACGACTCATAAGAGGAGTATCTGGTGGGCGAGCGATCGAGTTCAGGACGCTAGCTGGAATCTTCGTATTCATCATAAGAGAGGGAACGGCGTCTACGCACGTTCCTGCTCGGGGGAGACCTGTGTGCCTGGACTCGTCGTGCCGGGGATCGGTGGGTGGTACTTCCCCGGCGAGTAATGCTTCTTCGAGGAGGTGATCGGTGTCCACGTGCTGGACAAGCTAGAGAAGAAGGTTCTCCGTCTTCCGCACGTTGGCGGCCCGGAATCAACCCTCTTTCGTAAAGTGAGATCAACTCGTCTCTATCTGCGATGAGCTGGTTTTTGTTCTGCAGAACCTGTAGAACGGCCTGAGTGATGTGCTCGGGCAAAGACTCGCAATCTCGCTCGCGGCCCGGCTCGGCGATCTCGATGGGGAGCGGGCGGTTTCACCTGCTCTAGGATCGGTCCCCGGCCACCATGCACTTAGGGTTCCTGGCGCGGATTTCCTTGAGATTCATGAATGGTAACAGCTACGTCCTCCAGGGTCTGTTGCTGAGAATGATACTGCCCGGAGGGGTTCAGTCGGGATGAGGCCCGCGTCAAGGGCCGGTCGCGTGGAGCCATGGATGAAGTAGGATAGCGCTCGGGCCTCCCACTGTGGTCGCCAATTGATCGTACCTTAGACCAATGAAGTGTTGTAGTCGTTTGCTGAATTTGTCGGTCGTTGAGTGAGGGAAAGGACCGGTCTTGGCTTCACGCTGAGCACCTCGGGTGGTACTCGCAATGACACTCCGCCGCACCTGTCGTGTAGGTGGTAACACAAGGTATAAGAAACGCACTCGATGCCATATGCGAATGGCATATATATCTTTGTAGAGTCCCGACCGCTTTATGTAAAATTTCGGCGGTTTAAGAATGATAACTCTATTTTATATAGAGTTATTCATAGTCTTTTACTTAGATAAATGTTTGAAACCAATGCAATAAACTTGTAAATACAATAAAAAGAGATGAAAATCATAAAATACATTATCAAGGAGATAGAAGTTCAATTTATATACAAATTGGTATGTTTGATATGTTTGTTGAGTACTTTTGCAGATTCTCGTGATTTTGCATTAAGTGCTTAAGCATCGAGTGCTTAAGCACCAAAAAGCATGCTTGGTGAAGCATGCAGTGAAGCAAGTAAGCACAAGACCCCACATTGGAAGCACCTCAATTTGATTTCGTTCTAATGAGCCTTTGCTGGCCTCCTACTAGGTGATCACATGGAATCAATTATCAAGTTACCAAAAGAAGTCATATGGGATAAAAACAACAAACATCATCATTACACCAAGCCAAATGTCATCAACTAATTGGACCCCTTCAAAGGAATGTTTCCCATTCAAAGTGACAACAATTGACACTGCAAAATAACTAGGATAAGTCACATGATGGTCAAAGAAAACTTCACAAGCAAGCAAAGAAGTCAAATACTTGAAGACAAAGAAAACCTCCATGGAAGGAAATCTCCTACTTCTATAAATAGGACTCTTTCATCTCTTGTAAAAAAAAAAGAAAAATATTTAGATTACCATATAGATACAATAGTAGTTTTAGATTAAAGTTCATCTTGTTCTTCATTTTATTTCCAAGTCTTTTTACTTCACTTTGATTACTCTAAACTTAAGAGGAAGGTAAGAAGGAATTGACATCTCTATTCTTCACTTCTTCCTAGTTGAGAATCAAGTGTTCTTCATTAATATTAAGTTCTTATTTCATGTTCTTCATCTTACTCTTTATTTACTTTCTTGTTATTTAATTTCTTGCAAGACTTGTCCAATCAAGCAATTTACTTTCTTGCAAGACTTGTCCATTCAAGCAATTTACTTTTAAGCAATTTACATTTCCAAGTTATTTACAATGCTTTCTTTACTTGCTTTGTTTAATTACTTTATGTGGACGATGATGAGCTAAATTCCTTAGTTGGGATGCTCTAGTCATATGATGAACTCGTGAGAACTATTGTGTTGTCCAAAAGGGTGCCTCACTTACTAGTTCTTGTACTTGAATTAAACTTGTTTTAAGGTTAACTTAGAACAAAGGGGAGTTGTATTTACAAGAGATTGACTTACAACTAGATCTCAAGAACTAGAAGCAAAGGCAAGTGTTTATTTAAGTCTTTGATGAGAAATTTGTTTTCCACAAAGTCGACTTAGTAATTCCATGCTAATTCAAAAGTAATTAGCATAGTCTTTGTTCATGTGTGGGGTTTTACTAAGGGAAAGTATTTAGCAACTTGAACCACTTGAAAGGAGGAGGAGGGAGTTTGACATACTTGCCCTTCATCATGAAAAAAACAAGGGTTTATTTTGATGTATCTACACTAAGTGATCACACTGTGTGCTCAAGCACCGAAAGAAGACAACATTCTCACAAGGAACTCATATGGTAAAAGCATAAATTACATCCTGAGAGTATTTAAATTCTGTTTTTCTATATTCCAAAACCAACCACAAATCTCTCGAATAGTTGTAGAACTAGTTTACCTATGCTAAACAAACACATTAAAAATTAGTCAATCCTCTGGGAACGATCTTTACTTTTTATTACTTGTTTGGGCTTATATTGCTTATTCACAACCATTGCCATTAAGGCTGGGCCGGACGGCTCAAATGCGTGCATGATACATGCCGCGAGATTGAGTAGGGTTTAGCAAGAACACAAGAGTAATAGAGAATGAGAGAGTATCGAATGGGTAATAAGAATGTTCTATCATTGGCCTCATGGGCTTATATTTATATTACAAGGTGAGCATAAGCGTACATGAATTCCGTGAGATCTCAAAGTAGATTCTCGGGCTTGCCTAATATGTCTAATCGGTCTTCCACTCGTGCCGAGCTATAAGAGGCGTCGGCCTTTCGGCCGAGGGACGTGTTGGTGCATCGGTGGCAAGGGCGAGGTGGTCTTTGCGTGCGAGTCTTCATCTTCTAGGCCCAGATGAGTCGGCTAGGAGGCGTATCGTATCAAAGCCTTCCTAGGCGGTCGGCTGGGAACGGTAATATACAAAATGATAAATAATAAAATAGAAGTAGTTTAATATTATTCAGATTTCCACTCCTAAAAAGTTGGAGAAATATTAGGCATTTATGAACCAAAAACACACGTAAATTAGTTTCCTTTATACGCTTCAATCTTCTTCCTCACACAAAACAGACGCTTCAAAACCCACTCTTCTTCCTTTCAAAACCCACAGGAAACCAGCGCAATATTCAGTAATTACCAGAGAAAAGACGCAGGATTCTACCCATTGCAAGGTGCGTTTTTGGTTTTTTTCTTTATTGTTTCAGTTTTGCTTGTTTCCGGATTTTGTTTTTCATCTTCCTTACATATTCCTATTCTTTTCTTTTTTTTTCTTTCTTGAAACAAATTCTGGACAGCAACTAATTCGGTTCCAAACACACACGTCAGTCCCGTCGTCGCAACCGGTCTCTAACCAATTCGTAGTTGGAAAAAGGTTAGTTATTTGTTCTTGAAACGCGGGATTTTGTAATTAAAAGAACTCTAACCTGAAAAAACAAAGATTTTTGTATAGGGTGTTCTGGTTTTGTGCTTTTAAAATTTGTAGACAACGACACCTAACCAAGGTTGTTCAATATTGTGGTTAGTGATTGATTAACCAGAGTACCGTATTCATGCGGTTAAATTCACAATTTATGGACTAACCAGAGTACTGTATTCATGCGGTTAGATACGTAACTAAATTAGAGGTATAAAGTGCATAACTTAATTAGAGGGACAAAATTAGTTTCGATCCCAAGCATGTCAATATAGACTAACCAATTATTTGTGATTATTTTGGATAAGATTAAGCTATGTTTGGACTGGAGGGGGGTTCTTTAACAAAGAGATTGGGTTGGGTAGCTCTGCATCATTGATGATTCTTATTGGTTTGTTTCATGCTTGTAAGTGTTTAGTTAATTAATTGATTCCAAGTAATATGGTAACAGAAATAATAAACAACCAGCTTGATAATTCTGATTACTTTGAGGACTAAGTATTTTCATTTTTATTACTTTGACATGCTTGAGTTTATATTAATGTCTTTGTTAATTTGCTAACTTGAATTAGCTTGAAAGTCATTATAGTTTTAGATATAATTGCCATTATTCAGAAGGGTTTGTAATAAACTGTGAGTATCTGATGACATATTGAATATGTTTAAAAACCTCAACTTTTTATGTAGAATTTTGTTATATCAAAATTTTAACTAATAGGAAGATGAAATAAAAAAACTAACTATTACGTCTTGGGATTGAGGGAGTGAGGGAATAATGAAGGTTAGGCTAAATAGGGATAGAACTTTAAAAAGAATAATCAGTAGGGCTTTGCTTGTTATCACTTTGATTCAGTCCCTAATTAAATTCCATTAATGTACAGTTTCATTATTCTATTTGTGATTTAGATGAATTATGGTATCCAACATCGTCTGATAACAATTACTTTATTGGAAAACTGCACTGAGATATAATAAAATTCGTGATAAACTGCACCTATAATAGGCTATTACTAGTAAACATAATTGAAGTTCAGTTCACTTGTTAAAATTGGTGATAAACTGTCTGCACCTACCTAGTAAGGAAATTAGTATTGTCAGGTTGGTTCAATGCAGTAACTGTCTGCACTTGTTAAAAAAATTTGTTGAAGCAACTAACCTATACTAAGTTCATATGTGGTTAGATGCAAACTATCCGTGTTGTGTAATTGTAAGGTTAGAAAGCAACTAATAAATGTTCTCTAATTTTGTGATTATTATTGCTTTCTATTTATCAAAAATGGTACATTTCCTCTTCAATTTTTAAACATTTATATTTGTTTCTTAAAAACATCAAAACTTTCGATTTAATTGCTTATTCTGGTTCATTTTAGTTTCAGTAATGATGGAAAAAGGAAACAAAAAGGAGGCTGAGAGTGCTAGGGAAACAAAAAGAATTGCTGCAGACGCAGTCAACTAGGTTTGGATCCCTGATGCTCATATGCAACCACAACATCATTGATTTTGTCGTCGCCACGACCCACATTAGTATTTGGATGCAACATATCGTCGTTTATTTCATCGATACCAAGCACATTTGTATCTGAAACAAATTAGCCATTTCACACATATGAGCATATTCGACAAAAAATCATGTACAGCTAACAATACAAAAAATGTTATTCAAATTAAATAAAATGCAATGTGTAGAACTTTTAGCACTTTTAACAATCATGTCGTTTTGATTTTCATCCTGGACCTAACCATCCTGAACTGCAGAAAAAAAGCAGTACAGAACAATTTTGGTTATTCTAACCACGAAGTCACATAACTTCGACTAGTTTTAATTCTAACCACGAAGTCACATAACTTCTGCTAGTTTACTACTAGCCACGTAATTGAACAATTTTGGTTGGATTGCTCTAGCCATCAAATTACAAGGCTTCGGATATTAATATCAAATAGGAAATCGATCGGATATTTCAAATTTTTTCTATACATTAAAATCGGGTTATATGAATTTTTTCTATATATTTAATGTCATGTATATTTTTATTTACGCACAAAATCTTGTTAATTATCAATCTCTAATTAATCAGTTCGTCAAAAAATAAGTCTCTAATTTGATCAAAGTAGTAGTAAGATCAACGTAGAGGTGATTTAAATTTTAAAGTGATATATAGTGTTAATTATCAATCTCTAATTATTTGTACTGTAAAGAGGGCGATTACTATTTATCATATTTTTTTCACTAGAGAACAAATATACAGACTAGAGCATAAACTTCAATCTTGCATACTACGCAAGGAAATAGGTAAATGAATACAAACATAATGACCTAAAAACTGAGTAAATAAATTGTTAGATTGAATTCATATGAATTAATGTTGCATACTACTGAAGGCAAACGGTGAATGAATCCAAGTTTGGTCTAACCACGAAGTCACTTAACTGTGGCTAGTTTGCTACTAACCACAGAATCAAACAGTTCTGGTTAGTTGTTTCTAGCCGTCTAATTACAGAGCTTCGGTTACTCATATATAATAAGCAACGAATCGTTATATAGTTTAATAACCACAAAATTGAACAACAATGGTTAGTTGTCTATATAGAGTTTAATAATCACACAATCGAACTACAATGGTTACCAATGAGAAAGAAAAGATTTATGTACAAGTAACTGTGTAAAGCTAATATTGGTCCCATGTTCATTGTAACACCCCTTATCTACCCCTTAATTTCCAACGTCATTATCGGAGTATTCCACTGCTCAAAAATATTAATTAAGTAGTAGAAAGAAATGTTACGTCTCCATTAAATTAAACTCATCGTATGCACCATTAAATTGGTGCAACAACACATACATCACGAAGTTAAAACTTCCAAAAATCATCTTATCACAGCGGAAATAAATATTGACTCACTAGTCCACTCAAACACGTCTCATAATCTTCAAATAAACCTCATACAGTTAAGTAATTTAACATCAAATCCCAAAAATACGCCCCCTAGGTGCTACGGTATCAGAGAGCGACACAAACAGACTTCCCGACAGCTAACAAGAAGGCAGCTAGACCTTCACTCGCGATTACTTGTAGCGTTGCCACAATAGAGCAACATTACAAGCAGAAAGGGGTGAGAATTTCAATAAAACATAATCAGATACATAATAGAGAAATGAGAGCAGGCAATCACATAGCATCATCATTATCACCAATTCATGGTCACACAACAACAGCTCCAATCACAAACAGCACAATTCACAGTTATAATTATGTATGAAAGTGCAACCCCCACCAGGGCATAATGCATGATGGTAGCATATTCATCACAATTAAGAGGCCGAAGCCTATTCTTCACTGGAGGCCGAAGCCTATTCTTCGCAAGAGGCCGAAGCCTATTCTTCACAATTATGCACATGCCATGAGATTCTATATACACATGTGCATTTCGTCGCAATTCATCACAATCACACAACAACATTATTAAAACTATACTCATAGAGTATATTCTTCACAAAACATCACAAGTCATATCACAACATCATAATCACTCGTAGAGTGAGCTCATCACCTTTCACACAAATCATACTACAACACCATCCTAATTATACTCATAGGGAACATTTACCGCAACTCGTCAAAACCATACACACCAACATCATTTAAGGTATATATATTTTTCGGTTATCTTTTGGTTTAGTGTGTTATAAAATAGTGAACTGATTGACTATGGGATTACTCAGGTAACTGATACTACTTGCAACAGGCATTGGCCACCTTTGCAAGGCTCTCAGTGATGCCCTTGTAAATACACCAGTGAAAGAAATTCTGACCTTAGTGGTAAACCACAATTTAGCCATAGTCAATTAGCACACTAATAGTATAACATTTCATTCCTATATCAACTACCACAAAACAGTTTATTTTTCCTTAAAAGTAGAATATTCAGTTAGGCCTCTGAATAAGCTTTCCAACGCATCTTAGAACACCTCAATCGGGTTTCCGGTTCGCAAGATATGAATTTTTCAAAAACGTGCAGAAAATAGTGAAAAACAGTGCAAAACAGTGACAAAAACAGCACCAACCGTGAGAACAGGTGACTCGCGCTCCGGGGCGCGAGTGAGGCGCAGCCGAGGCGCGAGAGGACAGCAACATCAGCCCTCAGCGCATCACTCTTGCGCTTGAGGCACCACCCGAGCGCGACCGAGGCGCAGGTAGGCAGAAACAGCTCAAAACGCAGAAAACTCAGAATTTTCGATATTTTTCCCAGCTCAATTTCAGATTTCAAAACATGATTTTGTTCATCAAGATATTCATTATAAGATTCATCAATAGATACATCAAAATACCCCAAGGGAATCACCAGGAACTCATCACGCAACCTTCAAACATTCATCAAGAATCACCGAATTCATCAATTAATCATCAATTTCATCAAGAGATCATCAACATTTATCAATCACATCAAATTCATCAAAACAACCTCAAAAGTTATTAAAACAACATCAAAACCCCAAAACCCATCATATACCCAATCACGTTAAACCGAAACGCTCACCCTTACCTCGAATTTGTATGTTCCGGAATTAACGGCGAAGGGTCTTCACTTCTCAATCCTCAATTCGTACAGGCACGGTCTCCACAGTGAGATTATCCTGCACCTCTACGTCATCCGGTTGGATCACATGAGACGGATATGCAATATACTTTCGAAGCTGCGACACGTGAAACACGTCGTGCAAGTTCGAAAGATTAGGTGGCAAAGCCACCCGATATGCAACACTTCCAACTCTTTCCGTAATCTGATACGGTCCAATGAAACGAGGAGTCAACTTCTTTGATTTCAGAGCACGTCCGACACCAGTCATAGGTGTGACCCTCAAGAACACGTGGTCACCTGCCTCAAACTCTAAATCCTTCCTCCTCTTATCATGGTAGCTCTTCTGTCTACTCTGAGACGCTTTCATTTACTCTCGAATCATCTTCACTTTCTCAGTGGTTTCACTAACCAGCTCAGGTCCAAGCACTAAACTTTCCCCAGTCTCGTACCAACATACCGGAGTCCTACACCTCCGACCATACAATGCCTCAAACGGTGCCATCCCGATATTGGAGTGATAACTATTGTTGTATGTAAACTCGATCAAGGGGAGATGAGTATCCCACGCACCCCCTGCTCTAGAACACACGACCTCAACAGATCTTCCAATGATTGAATTGTCCTCTCATGTCACTGTCGGTTTGAGGATGATAAATTTGAACTCAACCTCATTTTGAACCCAACTCCTTCTCGCAAACTACTCCAAAATTCGAAGTAAACCTTGGGTCTCTATCTCGACACAATGCACAAAGGAACACAATGCACTTCACAACCACCTGAATGTAGATTTCAGCCAATCTCGACACCGGATACTTAATACCGATAGGAATAAAATGAGCAGATTTTGTCAATCTATCCACAACCACCCAAATTGAATCATGTCCTCTCACTGTATTGGGTAACCCGGTCACGAAGTCCATAGAAATACTATCCCACTTCCACTCTGGAACATTCAACGGTTGCATCATTCCCGCAGGCTTCTGATGCTCGACCTTCGATTTCTGACAGGTCAAACACGAATACACAAACTTTGCCACATCACCCTTCAATCCAGGCCACCAAAACATCTTTTTCAGATCTTGATACATCTTCGTCGCTCCGGGATGGATACTTAACTTACTCCTATGCCCTTCCTCAAGGATTGCCTTTTTCATTTCCTCATCTTCGGGAACGCAAATTCTTCCACGGTACCTCAATACGTTCTGAGTATATAACTCGAAATCTTCATTCCCAGGCTTACCAATCCCACTCATCAAATCCACCAATTTCACATCTAACTTCTGCGCTTCTCGGATACTAGTCATACAATCATTGCCAATTTTCAACATGCCCAACCTGACACTCTGAGGTGTGACTTCACAAACTAAACTCATGTCCCTGAATTGCTCAATCAACTCAAGCTCTCTAGCCATCAATGCCGACATATGCAAAGTCTTCCGACTCAAAGCATCTGCAACCACATTAGCTTTACCCGGGTGATAACTCAACTCAAAATCATAATCTTTCAATAGTTCCAACCACCGCGCTGCCTCATATTCAATTCTTTACGATCGAGCAGATACGTGTAGACTCTTTTGATCACTAAACACCTCAAATCTCGATCCATACAAGTAGTGCCTCAGCATTTTCAATGCAAATACCACAAGAAAGCAAGTTCTAGATCATGAGTAGGTAATTCTTTTCATGAGTCCTTAATTGCCTCGACCCATAAGCGACCACTTTCCCATTCTCGCATAAGCACGCCACCCAAACCCATCTTGGAAGCATCACAAGATACTACAAACGCGGGTCGACCGAACTAGGTAAGGTCAACACCTTTGGAGATGTAGTCAATCTTCTTTTCACTCATTGAAGCTTTCTTCATATCGGTCATCCCAAACAAAAGCTTTGACCTTGCAAGTTAATTGGGTCAATGGCAGAGCCAACTTCGAAAACCCCTCAATGAATCTTCTATAATAGCCACTAATCCCGAGAAAACTCCTTATTTGATGAATCGACTTTGGAGACTCCCACCGCAAAGATTGCATCAACTTTGGAAGGATCCACCGCAATCCCTTCACAAGAAATCACATGCCCGAGAAAACTGACCTTTTTCAACCAAAACTCACACTTGGACAACTTGGCATATAATTTTCGGCTCCTCAGAATGTCTAATACTACCCTCAGATGTTCTGCATGCTCCTCTTCTGACTTAGAGTAAATCAGAATGTCATCAATGAAAACCACCACAAACTTGTCCAAGTACTCCCGGAAAATTTGGTTCATGTATCCCATGAATACTCCCGGTGCATTAGTCACACCGAAAGGCATAACGGAATACTCATAGTGGCCATATCTGGTCCTAAATGCTGTCTTTGGAACATCTTCATCGTTGACCTTGATCTGGTGATAACCAGACCTTAAATCAATCTTGCTAAATACTTTAGCACCCACTAATTGATCCATCAAGTCATCAATCCTTGGCAACGGGTACTTATTCTTGATTGTAACTTTATTTAACTGCCGATAGTCTACACACAACCTCATACTACCATCTTTCTTTTTCACTAGCAACACTGGGGCTCCCCAAGGTGACACACTCGGTCTCACAAACTTCTTTTCTAACAAATCTTCAAGTTGCTTTTTCAATTCTGCCAACTCAGATGCAGACATTCTATATGGTGCCATAGACACAGGCTTTGTGCCAGGAACCAGATCAATAGTAAACTCCACTTCTCTCTCTGGTGGTACATCGGAAATCTCATCAGGGAACACCTCAGAAAACTCACGCACTACCGGCAATTCATCAATCTTCGCTTGACTCTCAGCAGACAACGATGCTAATAGAGAAAATAGCTGTACCTCTTCTCTCATCATCCGGTAGTGATGACGCAGAGATAGCAAACTGACTTCTCTTCATGCGAAGCAAAACTCACGGACCTTTCACGACAATTGATATGAACATGGTTATCAACTAACCATCCATACCGAATGACATCCATCCCACTCGGCAAGCAAACGGATCGGATCAACTAAAAATTCTCTACCATACATAGATACGGGGCATTTAGCACAAACAACGGAGGTAGTCACCGAACCCGCCATTTGGAGTATCGATAACCATCTCCTCAACATATCGATAAAACAAGGCTTAAGTTCTCAACACATGCAAAGAACAATAAAACTATGGGTAGCACCGAAGATCAACAATAGCAACAAGAGGAGTATTATTAATATAGCACGCACCTCGAATCTCGTTCACTACGTCGGACCCCCAAAAACAGAGCGAACACCTTTCCATACGACTCTCTCTCTTGGGTTTAGGACATCGTGTAATCGACGTGACCACTCTCTTCACAATTGAAGCATACCATCTCCTTCTTATCACGGTTGAAGGACATGTGTCCCTCCTTCCCACACTTATAACATCTCTTCTTTTCCTTGTTTGGGCAAACGGACTCTTATGGCTGCTTTTCCCACACGTGTAACAAGTAACACACCGGCCGCAAAGATCTCCCCACTTCGCTTAGACCCACCAACAGATTTACCAACAAACTTCCCTTTGCCCTTACCAGCAGGCACCTCATATGGCTTCCCACGACCCGAAAAATTCTTTTGCCTTTCCTTCATAACTAACTTGGAGAAGGCATTATTGTCCTCTTCAAAATTCCGCACTATTAACCAACAATGGGAATACACGGATCTGCTGATACCCTATGGCTCTCTTAATGTCAGCACGCAACCCGTTTTCAAACTTGATGCATTTGGAGAACTCAACACCCTCTCCATCATAGTGTGGATAAAACTTGGACAGTTCAGTAAATTTTGCAGAATACTCAGTTACAGTCATGCTACCTTGCTCAAGTCTCAAAAACTCCACCTCTTTCTTTCCGCGGACATCTTCCGGATAGTATTTCCTCTTGAATTCCCTCTCAAATACCGCCCAAGTGATCTCCTTATTGGCAGTCGTCAACCCCTGACTAGCTGCCCTCCACCAATCATAAGCCTCTTTCTTCAACATGTGTGTGCCATAGCGAACCTTCTGAGCATCGGTGCAATCCATGACACGGAAAATCCGCTCCATCTCACTTAGCCACTCAAGGGCACCATCAGGATTATACCCGCCTTCAAAAGTAGGAGGGTTCTCACGCTGGAACGTAGCCAAACTACGTGTTCCATCACCAATAGCATTGGGTATGTTACCCACAACCCCAGCAATAGCCTGTAAGGCAGCAGCAAGTGCAACATCGTTCCGTCCTGCCATTCTAGTACTGCAACAGAAAACAAAAATCAGAAACGAGTAACAAAGCTCAAATGTTACTCAACTTGACGACTCAACCACCGCGGACATTGCACCGAATCGCTCTCGATACCACTAATGTAACACCCCTTATCTACCCCTTAATTTCCAACGTCATTATCGGAGTATTCCACTGGTCAAAAATATTAATTAAGTAGTAGAAAGAAATGTTACGTCTCCATTAAATTAAACTCATCGTATGCACCATTAAATTAGTGCAACAACACATACATCACGAAGTTAAAACTTCCAAAAATCATCTTATCACAGCGAAAATAAATATTGACTCACTAGTCCACTCAAACACGTCTCATAATCTTCAAATAAACCTCATACAATTAAGTAATTTAACATCAAATCCCAAAAATACGCCCTAGTGTGCTGCGATGATCGAGAGCGACACAAACAGACTTCCCGACAGCTAACAAGAAGGCAGCTAGAACTTCACTCGCGATTACCTGCAGCGTTGCCACAATAGAGCAACATTCCAAGCAGAAAGGGGTGAGAATTTCAATAAAACATAATCAGATACATAATAGAGAAATGAGAGCAGGCAATCACATAGCATCATCATCATCACCAATTCATGGTCACACAACAACAGCTCCAATCACAAACAGCACAATTCACAGTTATAATTATGTATGAAAGTGCAACCCCCACCAGACATAATGCATGATGGTACCATATTCATCACAATTAAGAGGCCGAAGCCTATTCTTCATTGGAGGCCGAAGCCTATTCTTCGCAAGAGGCCGAAGCCTATTCTTCACAATTATGCACATGCCATGAGATTCTATATACACATGTGCATTTCATCAAAATACTCACCTGGAGTACTCATCATCATCATCATAAAACACTCATAGAGTGTATTCGTATAATTCATCACAATCACACAACAGCATTATTAAAACTATACTCATAGAGTATATTCTTCACAAAACATCACAAGTCATATCACAACATCATAATCACTCGTAGAGTGAGATCATCACCTTTCACACAAATCATACTACAACACCATCCTAATTATACTCATAGGGAACATTTACCGCAACTCGTCAAAACCATACACACCAACATCATTTAAGGTATATATATTTTTCAGTTATCTTTTGTTTTAGTGTGTTATAAAATAGTGAACTGATTGACTATGGGATTACTCAGGTAACTGATACTACTTGCAACAGGCATTGGCCACCTTTGCAAGGCTCTCAGTGATGCCCTTGTAAATACACAATTGAAAGAAATTTCGACCTTAGTGGTAAACCACAATTTAGCCATAGTCAATTAGCACACTAATAGTATAACATTTCATTCCTATATCAACTACCACAAAACAGTTTATTTTTCCTTAAAAGTAGAATATTCAGTTAGGACTCTGAATAAGCTTTCCAACGCATCTTAGAACACCTCAATCGGGGGTTCGCAAGATATGAATTTTTCAAAAACGTGCGAAAATAGTTGCAAAGCAGTGGCAAAAACAACACCATATGAATTTTTCAGCAACATCAATCACTCTTGCGCTTGAGGCGCGACTGTAAACCCCAAATAATTTAATTAAGGAATTGATTAAATTGTTTAGGTGTTGCACTAATTTTTAATTATATTAAATTATAATATGGTGTTTATAATTTAGTAATTTATTTTAATTGAAGGGTGGTGGAGAAGAAATGGACAAGGGTGTAAAAAGGGCCCAAGGTGCGCTTGGCCCAATGTACATATACCCAAAGTGGAATTTTCTTTCATTTGTGAAGAAAGAAAGAAAGTTGCGAAGGAGAGGAGAGAAAGGAGAGAAGAGCTAGGAGAAGAGAGGAGGAGAAGACAAGATTTGGAACTTGGATCAGCCCTCAGCGCATCACTAATTTGAGGTAAGGGAGTCTCACTCTATAATAGAGGAGATAATGGGTTATATGTATAGCATAGGGGCGCTTTACGTTAATTGATGATTATATGATGATTTGATGTCTTGAAATTGATGAATTCCTTGGTGAAATCGATTTAGAGCTTGAGTTAGGGTTTCAGAATGTATGATTTTATGATTTTGATGTGATTGATGATTTGAGCATGCAATTGGTTGTTTGATTATGAGATTAGGAGTGTTAGAAGAATCATTGAGTGAATTGATTTGGAAGATTTTGAGAAAATTGGAGTTTTTTGGGGTTTGGGGCGCCAAGATGCTAGGATTCAGCGCCACGTGTAATCTATTCACAGTGAATTGAGAGTTTGTGCAGAATGCTCACGCTGTGGCGCCACATTTTGGGAAAATGGCGCCTCGTGCAATTATTCATGTGCCGGAATGTGTTCTGTGCGGTGTGTTCGCCAGGCGCCAAGTTCTTTGGGAAAATGGCGCCCGCGGCAACCGCTTTGTGTGTTAGCGTGCGTGTGTGCTGGATGTGGGCGCCAAATGCCGCCCTGTGGTGCCTGAGAACGGCGCTGTGTCACCGTATGCTTGATGTCCGGGTGAGTGAGTTCTTTGTCGCCGGGCGCGAGAATGTGGGTATTTTGGAGCCCGGGAGTGAAACTTGCATTTACAGGCACATTTTCTCGTACAAATTTTGTATTCACCGCCAACTTTCAATTTTAAATGTTTTGGCTCGAGTGGTTTTCAGTTGCAGTGTGTTGTTTTGAAAAACGGTGGGACTTGTTTTGTGTGTGTTTGGGGCCGGGAGTGAAACTTGTATTTTCAACATATTTCCTCGTACAAATTTTGTGTTCACCGCCAACTTTCATTTTTAAGTGTTTTGGCTCGAGTAGTTTCTGAGTACACAGCCTTATTTTAAAAATGTCTCGGTGGGGGTGATTTTGGGCGTGTTTTGGGGCCGGGAGTGAAACTTACTTTTCTAGGCATATTTCATCGTACAAATTTTGTATTTACTCGCCCAAATTCATTTTTAAACATTTTGGCTCGGGTGGTTTTTGGTTTGAAAGTGTTGTGAGTGGGCCACAGGGGCGCTAAATCAAAGCGCCCAAGGCGCCTAGTCTAGCCGCTCGTGTCTTAGTTTGTGTCCAAATCGTGGTCTCGAAGTTTGTGTCTGAAGCGTCTGCGAGTTGCCTGTGGGTGCGCCATTGCTAGAAAAGTGGCGCCCGGTGGTGTGTTGCTGGCTGGCGCCAAAATCGAAGCGGCGCCTAGGTCTTTGTGTTACACCGGGCGCGAGAATGTGGGAAAATGGCGCCTAGTGCCGCCAAGTGCCTAAGAGGGTTTGTTTGGTCCCTAGGTGACAGTTTGGTCCCTAGATGATTGTTTTGGTCCTAAATGGTGGTTTAGGTCCCCGGGTGAGGTTGAGCACTCTAGAGGAGAATAGTCGGTGGGACTTAATGGTGTTAAAATGAGATTAACACCGAGGTAAGAATTAATGGGTGTATTGAAATGTTTGAAATGGTGTTTGTGATGTACATGGAGTCTCATGCATACATTGGCTGCTTGATCGTAGAGTTTATAAAATGATTTGTGAAGCGAGGAGGCGGCGGGGGCCTTATAAAATGATTGTGAAGCCCGAGGCGGCGGGGGCAGAGTCATGAGGACTCCATTATTGATGAGAATGCCGGTGGGGCAAATGGTACCACATGCATATCGACATTGCATACATTCCCATTAGTGCATGAATATTGTTGATTGATGGGTGGTGTGTTTGAGTATGTTTGTAAACTATGATTATATATCGCTTATTATCACTTTTATTATATAGTTTGAGACTCACCCTTTCGTTGTTATTTACCACGGTGTAGTCGGAGTGAGGGCTTTCTACCTTCACTACTCCCGAGTCGGTCCGCTCGATACGTAGCACCTGGGGTTGGGGTTTAGACTGTTGTTGCTTGTTTTGCTCCATGTTGAGCCTTATATGTATTTGTTTTGAGATTCTTTGAGTATTACTTTGAGATGCGCTTTGTTTTCACGCTGACACGAGATTTTTACCCCACGTGTTGTATGGTGTTATGTATCTATGCATGTTTTCGATCCGATCGTTGAGTTTTTGAGAGAGGAGCGTAACACTCCATTAGTCGAATTTCTTTCATTTGGTGTATTTACAAGGGCATCACTGAGAGCCTTGCAAAGGAGGTCAATACCTGTTGCAAGTAGTATCAGTTACCTGAGTAATCCCATAGTCAATCAGTTCACTATTTTATAACACACTAAACTATAAGATGATCAGAAAAGATTTTTGTATACTCTGATTTTTGATATAAATTACCGGGTAGAAATGGGGTGTTACACGACCCGAGCGCGACCGAGGCGCAGTTAGGCAGAAACAGCTCAAAACGGAGAAAACTCAGAATTTTCGATATTTTTCCCAGCTCAATTTCAGATTTCAAAACATGATTTTGTTCATCAAGATATTCATTATAAGATTCATCAATAGATACATCAAAATACCCCAAGGGAATCACCAGGAACTCATCACGCAACCTTCAAACATTCATCAAGAATCACCGAATTCATCAATTAATCATCAATTTCATCAAGAGATCATCAACATTTATCAATCACATCAAATTCATCAAAACAACCTCAAAAGTTATTAAAACAACATCAAAACCCCAAAACCCATCATATACCCAATCACGTTAAACCGAAACGCTCACCCTTACCTCGAATTTGTATGTTCCTAATTAATTCACGAAGGAGTCACGTACAAAACTCAAAGAACACAACGAGCGGACGTCTCTTCCTCCTCCTTGAAATCGCAGCCACTCTCTCCTTTGATCAATGAGGAATGAACACAATGGGGTTAGGGATAGGCTACAACACTAGGATAATGAAGAAAAAACGGCACGGAAAGGATCAAGAATTCTCACTGAAGGAAACTTGCGAAATTCCCCTTCCTTTCCTCTTCTTAGTGCGTGCGCTCCTCTCTCTCTTTCTCTCATTCTCGATTTCTTCCTCCGATGCAAGGAGTGAGGCGCCAAACCCTAATCCCTTAGTTTTCAGGGCCCCGTGAGCGCCTAAGCTATTGGGCTTGGGCTTCCTGGGCCATTCTTCACCACCCCCGAGTTGCCAACATTATCCCCAATACTCGTTCCAATTCCTGAACCACGCCCATCATTTTAATTAATTTAATCACGTTTCCAATAAAATCCATAATTCAATTAAATAATTTAATTAAATTATTTCCGGGTGTTACATTCATCAACCTCGTAGTGAGCCATCAATGGCGTAACCGAATAGCGTGCTTCAACAATGGAAACAGGTTCAACGTTTAAAAAAAAACCAATGAAATGCTAACTTTAAATATATAGGAAGCCAAATTCTTACTTGAAATATTTATACCATAAAAGTAAGAATTTGGAAAAAGAAGAACGCATGATGATCAACGATAATACACTTATGGTACTCTCTGTTTACAAAAAAAAATATACCATAAATATAAGAATTTGGTTGGAGTATGAATATATATATATATATATATATATATATATATATATATATACACACACACACACCAATGGAACCAGAAGTATGAAGAATGAGGAACGCTATGAGAGAACGAACACAGGAGGAAGATGACGAAGAAAAAAAGGAATGAACGCAGGATGAACGAATGAAGGAGAAAAAAAAGGAAGAAGAAGAAATAATAAGAACAATAATTAAAGCAATTTAAGTGTGAATTAAAACTATCCCTTAAAAATAGGAATCAGAATATTTGTTAATTTAATTTAATTAATATAATAAATATATGAGAGTACCATAATACCCCTATTAAACTATAACCATTAGATGCAATTTATTTAAAAATTTGATCATCCTACGGCTACCATTAACTTAGTTACTATAACTAAAGACATGGTTTAGTGATGTAAACCTTAGCCGGGTTGAAGACATCTAGAGAGAGAGAGAGAGAGAGAGAGAGAGAGAGAGAAGGATAAAATTGTGGTAATGATTGTACTTCTTCATTAAATGAAATGGGTGTATATATGCACTACTTAGAGAGTACAATTCAGCTAGAGAGAGTGAATATTGTAGTACATAGTGTAGTACAATTTCCTCCAACACAAGGTAAATAACCCATCAACAGTACAGATGAAATAACTGTGAAACAAGTAAATTTATTAAAAGTTATTGCTGCCGTGACTACTATATCTGTCACAATACCCCCTCCAATAGAGCACTCTTGTCCTCAAGAGTGGAAAGAAGGATAATCACGAAGGAGATCATAGTAAAACTCCCACGTTGCCATGTCTGGACTCATGTTGTTCCACTTCACTAACACTTTGGTTGCAGCAATACGTCCCCTTTTCACCATTTTCCTGTCAAGAATTGCCTCGGGTTCTCCTTTAACTGCTATATCAGCAGGTACAATAGGGTGTTGCAGCACAGATGCAGATGGAATAATGCAGAGTTTGAGCTGGGAAACGTGAATAACATTATGAAAACCACAATCAGCAGGAAACTCAATTTGATAAGCTACCTTACCAACCCTATCCAACACTCTGTAAGGTCTATAAAACTTAGGATTCAGCTTATGAAAACGTGGGTTCGATCCCCACAGATGGCGCCAAACTTAATGTGACACCCGTTATCCCGTTTGGAAAATGTGATGTAAAATAAAAGAATTTATAGAAGTTGCGTCTTTGTAAAAATTTTGAGTCAAACGAAGTAACAAGTATCACTAGCAAATGCGGAAATACATAATAAACCCAATAGCAAAAGTAAAGCACGGTAAAAACCCCATGGAACCCCTGTGTCACATGTCTCAGAGCTTTTACCAATCATTACAACTTTTTAAACAAGTAACAATACAACTAGCAACTAACAGTCTTCATTAGCACAAACTACTTATCGGCGTCCACATCGATAGGTTCATCATCATCTGTTTGCTCATCAGCTAAACGTGTACAATGGCACACGAGTAGCCACAAAGAAAGAAGAGTGAGGAAATCATATAATTTAGGAAACAATCAACGGTAGTGGATACATCATACATAACACGCATATCCAAACAATCTTCAACTAACAGTACTAATCATCATCACTACAACCTATCGAACAGTCCTAACACTACTACGTCAGCGCGATCCTAACTAATCTTCATCATTGCAACCTACCGAGCCATCCTAAGACTACTACGTCAACACAATCCTAGCACCACTACTCCAACGTCATGCTCCAACTATAACAACTCTGTCAATACATCTGGATCGATCCATCTAACTCTGGGTAAGCGGATGCGAGTGCCCTCAACATCCTGAGTCACAAGCAGCGTCTAGTCAAAGTAGCCAAGTATATCAATAGGACGCCCCAGCCGAAGCAGCTGACCTCCGCTTTTACGTAAGGCCCCCTTATTGGCACTACCCCCAAGGCTGTTACCTCAACTGTTTGCTTACCACCCCACCTATCATCATCAATCATTGAGGTACGACTCGTCCATAATGCGACGAGTCATTGCCCATACTGTGACAATGTTCCTCCTACGACTTTTAACCACTGAGGTACGGCTTGCCCATACTGTGACAAGGTTCCTCAAACGGGAAAACCCGCTAATCATCATCATCAACATCAATATCCCTAATTCCTAGGTCCAACTATATCGTTTCAGCACCAAATCTATCATATGTACACTAGGGTCAACTATCCTAGGGTCCATCACTCGTAACTAGCCAATTATAACAACAATAACAATAATATCTCTTTTAGGGAGAATAGCCATTAGGCCTTAACAACGAGACTCAATTCCATAGAATTGGTCCATTATTATTATCAACAACAATCATAACAACAAATACAACCACAACAAACAACAACAATATATAAGCATAACTTTTTGGAAAACCGCACATAACATCTACACATATCATCAACATCATCACCTAATAGTAGAGTCCCTGCTCCTACAAGTACATAACCAAATTATAAAATAAAAAAATATGAGATCCATTGCTCCTACAATGGTTTGCACACAAAAGTGTTGTCAGCTTAAGACATAGGGATCATGGGACATTCCAGTTATGTCAATTGCATTCTAAACTACCATGTTCCCTAGTTATCATCCCCCCTCTTCTTACCTCGAATCCGAGCGATCACGAACGATGGTACAAAGAAATAACAGCAACTTATGTCCTCCAAACAGCATTAAATCCATCTTATATTAATCCCTTGATGAATCCGGAAGTCACGTATAACAAATGACAAAGGCACGATATTAATTATTTGACTAAACCACAATCAATGTTATTGAATTGTCTAGGACACTACAAAACATACAATTAATGTAATGTATAAGTTACAAACTTACAATTATCGGTAACCATTTGACCGTTAATTCTCCCACTCCCCAATATGTGCTTAAACAACTGAATAGAATGTCATATAACTATATTAATAAGAATACATACATATATAAGTAAAAATAAGAAATATGTAGAATGAACGAAATAAACACACCTGTTAAAAAGCTCCACAAACTCCATGTGGTTTTTGTAATGATTTTGAAGTGAGTCAAGGTAATACACGGTTTTTTTGCTAGGATTAATTGCAAACAAAACCCAATGTCTCCTACAAAATAAATTTACGAATAAGTAATTGACTACTATTTAAAAAATGCATGTTATATAAGAATGGGTAAAATTTCTCACCCTAAGTAATTGACTACTATTTAAAAAATGCATGTTATATAAGAAGTAAGACATCATCGCTTCTATTTTGAGCTTCATAGAAGCGGTCAGTGATATAAGTTTGAATAGCAACCCGGTTTTGTTCCACAAGTGATTGATAATTAGGCAGGTTGCGATTCACTTGATGAAAGGTTGTACTTTAGGACACAAGAACATAAATCTATGTGTCTGCATTGGAAGGGACTAAAAAAGTAAGATCCTACAAGGACCTACAATTAGATATATAAATATATATATATATATATATATATATAAATTTAATTAACGATATAATAAAACAAATTCGACAATGTCAAATAATAAATTACATAGTACCTGACATATATATTCATAACAACACCAGTTGCCTCATCCGAATCACATACAGCACGGAAATCCTCACGTCCGACTACTACTGGACCGCTAAATCCAAAAATTTCTTCATGAAACATTATGATAAGGCCGGCTGTATCCTCCATCACGTATTTCTCGTACGTGTCGGCCTGACAAATATTCATATAAGCTTCATTAATGGAAGAGGAAGAGGCGGGCTGAGACACAATTGTAGAAGGGGAGGGATGAGTCATTTGGCGAGAAGAGGAAGGCTGAGTCACTTTTGGAGAAGAGGCAGGCTGAGAAACTTGTGCATAAGGGGTGGACTGAGACACTTTTGTAGAAGGGTGAGACCGATACACTTTCTTGCCAATAGATTTTTCCTTGCCAACACTTTTCAAAGGAGACATTTTCTTGCCAGTAGACACTTTCTTAGATTTTGCATTTTGGCGTCTCTATGTATAAACAAAAATAATTACTTAGTTAGCACACAATATATGACAAAAACTATAATTAGTTAGTTACAAATATATTTTGCACTTACAACGACAAGGCGTGATGGCCATGTCACAAAGGTACCAACTGCTTGTAACACCGTCAGTATATCAATACTGTCAATTGGAACAAGCAATGGTGCATCCTCCCTAATTGGTACCGCAACTCTGACTCTAACATGATTTGGAGGTAGGGGTAAATTGTGCATCAAGGGACCCAATTCGTTACATCTGAAGCCTATTGCAACCATTTCATATGGGTTTGAGATATACAATTCACACTCACACTCATTGTTGTCCTAAATCAATTATAAACCAAAAAATAATAAAGACATTATTTGGTGTTTTATATATATATATATGTACAATAAAGAGAGATTAATTCCTTATTTATTGATGTATAAAAAACAATTAATACCTTAGTTGACGGCATGGTGCAAAGCAATCTGGTAATCGCTATATGTGTGTAGAGGAGGATGGTACCGGTGGCATAACATGGCCATAATGCGATCGGATATCATTAAGTTGAGCTTGCAAACTTTCATACAATGCCATCATCTTTCTCAATTGTGGACAATCATGATTCTCATCATAGACTTTCTGTTTTGGTCCAAAGTACTTGGTTGGATTAATGCCAAATCCAGCACCCCTTGTGCGACCCGAGTATTCTTCTCTACCTAAGGCACGTGTAAGGATTTCCTTTTCAGAGCAATCAGTGAGCTCTCCCTGTGACACTGACTGTGATATGGCTTCCTGATTCACAAAACAAAAGTATAATACATTATAAAAATCATAAAAGTTACAAAACAATATTTGAATTTAGGAAATACTTACAATTCTTTCAGACACCTCCTTAGTTTTAGGATCAACAATCTTCTTTTCTTTGTTTAGTCGACCCTCTACCCACAAAACATGCCGCTCAACACCTTCTTTAGTAGGATCTTTCCCACCCTCCACCAACTATATTTAAATTTACCAAATGTTAAGAAATTATTTATAAAAAAGTTTCTTGAAACTAAAACAATCAAGCTTATTGTGTCTTACCAATCTCTCTTCAATATGTTGATATGGAGTAGCACCGCCTCTATCAGGATACTCACAGCCAGAAGCACACTTTCGATTCTGTTGACTTGCTTTCTATTTAGAGAGATAAGTATACATTAATGTATAATAGATAATTGTCAAATATATTTTATGTTATAACTTAATAGATATAGTAGCACTAACCAAGAAGTTTGGATCTTCGGTGCGTATCCTAACAAATGTGTGCCAATCCTCCTCTGAAATAAACCCACTATATATTGGTGGAGGATTCCAATTGATGTTTCCATTATCATCTTTCAGCCAAGTTTTTGTTAATGTTGTTCTAAAATTTTTATGTAACTTTCCGGCTTCCTTCATTATCCAAGTCCTTTTAGAATCATCCACATCAAAATATTTTCGCTTATGCACATTCAATGAATATATATATATATATATATATATATATATATATATATATATATATATATATATGTGACTACAAAATTACTAAATAAGATAACCAAAAAGATCTAAAATTATATACCTGTATTGTTAACCACAACTCATGTTTTTGTTTCTTCAAAACGGGATTTTTTGTGTGAACCCAAGTAGTGATTGTTATTGGTATCATTTGTTTTACCTTACTACCAAGGAAGGTAATCAAATGAGTGCGGTTTTCTCCAATTGGCAGACCCTTAACATTCCATTGGACCTGCATTATGTCATTAGTAAATTAGTTCACAAACAATTAAAACTTTGTTTCCAACATCATTTAATTAGCAATTAATTAGTAACTTACATTTAATTTTCATTTTCCTTTACTTATCCGGTTGATGATATCCTTTTTTACGGTCATTCCACGAGGAGCACGCTTCCTGATATAGTTTGCAACATCATGATCACTATCATGATCGGTGTCATGCCCACTATCATGACCACTATGATCTGCCATCTTACCTGCAATAAAACATAATCATTGTTTGTTATATTTATCCAATTAAAAAAAACATCCAACAAAAAAATAAATAATCAGTCAAAGAAGATGAAAATAACATCCATGTCTATAAAATAACATCTATGTCGGTTACCTTTTCCTTTTCTTCGATACAATTTTTTTTGCAATTCGCTCCTTGGTACTTTGTTTTTGACGAATCGTAATTCCATCAGTATGATCCTTTCTAACATACACAACATCCTCTCTATAAGTACTTTCCTCTATTAGTGATGTCCCCAAGAAAGGGTCGTCCTCGATACCATCATCATTGGTTTCTTGATCATAAATGTAATTCACTAATTTTTTTTTGTCAATAAAACAATAGACCAATTGATATCAATTGGATCAGTGTCATAAAACACTTGTTGAGCTTGGGATGCCAAAATAAAAGGCTCATCTTTATATCCCAACTTGTTGAAATTCACCCGCATGAACCCCGACTCATCAATCTGTAAACCATTATTATTGTCAACCCACTTACATTGGAACACAGACTCCTGAAACATGGTGTAATCCAACTCCCATATTTGTTCAATGAACCCGAAGTATGACATATTCGCGTATATGGGATTTCTGTCTTTGGCACTTGATGTATGCATAGCTTGAGCAACAAGAGTCACCCCACTATTTTGTATTTTACTCTGATCATCATGGGTTTTTGTATAGAACGTGTACCCGTTAATTAGATAGCTGGTGTAAGAGAAAACATGCATATTTGGACCTTTTGCAAACCATCTCAATCTTTTTGAAATCGAAGTAGGATTCATAGCAAACTCGAAATCAATGTGCTCTTTTAACCACACTATGAAACTCCGATTGTGTTCCTTTGTTAACCAAACTTCACTCTTATATGGGTAATCACTCTTAAGTATGTCCATGTGCTTGGCAACATATGAATCAACCTCACTATCATTGTGCAAAACATATAAGTGTACTTGATCTAGTTCTTCCCTTGACACCATCACTATTTTATATCCTGACATCCCTTTACTAATGCTTAAGTGACGAGACCTTGGAAGTCCCACAGAATATTCAAGACTAGATAGATAGCCGGTGCAGAACTCAACAGCTTCTAACTATGTAGCGCTCAACAATAAAACCCTCGGGTCGTGATCGGTTTTTCACATATCCTTTTAATATCTTCATGTAACGCTCAAACGGATACATCCATCTCATGTAACATGGGCCACACAATTGTGTCTCTCTAATCAAATGAACTGTTAGATGAATCATTATGTCAAAAAATGAAGGTGGGAAATACATCTCAAGCTCACACAAAGTGATAGTAATTTCTCTTTGCAATGATGGCAACTTTCTAGGGTCAATCACTCTACTACAAATCGCCTTAAAGAAGAAACAAAGTTTGGTTAGCGTCTGGCGCACTTTCTTAGGCAAAATGGATCGTATACCAATGGGGAGCAAATTCTCCATTAGAACATGACAATCATGGGACTTTAAAGACTTTAACTTGAGGTCTTTCATGGATATAAGGTTTGTAACATTTGAAGAATACCCCTCTGGAACTTTTACTCCATGAAGAAACTTACAAAACACGGTCTTCTCCTTTTTAGATAGAGTATGAGCTGCCGGACGTAGATATGTACATGTACCCTTCTTTATCGGACCCAATTCTGGTCTCAACCCCATACTAAGCAAGTCCAACCTCGAGTTGATGGTATCTTTAGTCTTTCCTGGCATATTGAGTAAGGTACCAATGACACTTTCAAAGACATTTTTTTCAACATGCATCACATCAATGAAGTGTCTTACATATAATGACTTCCAGTATGGCAACTCAAAGAAAATCGACTTTTTCTTCCACCCTCGTTTGGCAACCTCTCCTGCAAAAGGTTTCCCAAATTTAATGTTCAAATCTTTCACCTTTTCAAACAGTTTTTCACCCGTCAAAGCCATGGGAGCTTTACGGGTTTCGGTATTCCCAATGAATGCCTTTTTCAACAGTCGATATTGATGAGTAGATACGCCTAAATCGAGGAATTATGGGAAAATACCACAACACCTTTTCTGGAGCAAAATCTTTCTTTTTATACCGCGATGCATTACATTTAGGACACGACTTTAAAAATGCATGTTCATTCCGAAATAGAATGCAATCATTGGGACAAGCGTGTATCTTCTCATAGTTCAAGCCAATGGACCCTAACATTTGTTTTGCATCATACGTCCGAGAAGGGAGCACATTATCATTCGGCAACATTTCTTTCAATAGTGTGATGCTCGAACTAGAACGAACTCTCGAACCAGGACAAACTCGAACAACGATCGCGAAGCTCCGACAAAAAAAACTCCCAAAACCTAACAAACAATTTGCATAATATTTTTTAACACATTCAACTAATTTTAAACATATCAAACAAATACAACTACATTCAACATATTCCTCTCCTATCAAATATTTTTTTTTCACACATTCAACATATTCCTCTCCAATCAAACTACATTCATCTCCAACCTATCAAAAAACCTAAAAAACAAAAAACAAAATAGAGAACTAACCTTTGAGAGAAGATGAAGACAAGCAATGAGGACTGTAACACCCCGATTTTTGTGTGTCAGTTCTTTTAATATGTATTTGTTTTATGAACTATTTTATATTGATAAGATTAAACTATTTTAAGTTATAGTGGTTTGAGTTTGAAATTTAGTTGAAATCACGTTAAATTATATCTTCATACGCTATTGGTAATATATGATTATTATCATTATATATATATATATTTATTTATTTTATTTTTATAAAATATTAGTGTTTGAGATATTATTTATCTAAAAAATTATTTTGGTCCATTGAGGTGGTGTTAAAATAATAGTTATAATGATATTGGGATTTAAAAGTGTTTAAAATGGGTTTTTGGTTATTTTTACTCGCATACACCCCCTCCTGGTTGCTAAGCGCACCCCACCACTGAGTCACTTAAGCCCAGCGCGCCTCACATTACGAGATGACCCAGATCCGACCCACCGCGCAGCTAGCTTCTTCTTCTTTGTGAAGCGCGCAAAAAGCAGCGACCATGGTTCCTCACGCCATTTCCTCTCGTTCTCACTCTCCTCTCCATGGATGACCCTCAAACTTCACACTTCTACTCGAAATTTTGCAAGGAACTCAATTATGTCCTCTGTTTGAGCGATTGTAGCCTTCATCTCGTGATTTTGACTTCCCTCACCCGTGGGTTTTTGGAGCAAAACGCGAAACCCCTCCTCTCCGTCGCGCAGCTGCAGTGGTTCAAGCAACGAACCTTGATGTGATTCTGTAACGGAGAACCATGTACGAATTTCCCTTTCTCTCGTGCAGGTGGTCACAGATTCGGTTTCACCCTTGTGAGTTCCAATACATGGCTGAGTCGCTTCGAGAATCACGATTTCAATGTGCTGTCATCGTCCTCTGAAATTCGACTAGGTAATTCGTTTGGAAAACCCGATTTATTAGTTAAAGGAAAGTGTTAGTATTATTATTTTTTAGATAGCTAATTGAACGTTTCTGTTGCCTGATTGTATGAGTTTGAGTCATTGGACCTTTAGATTTAGAGCACGCTTAAGAGCTAATTGTTAGTCCTTGCACCGCGTCAAAGGAGAAGAGGAGCTCGTTGTTGCTGTAGTTCGGTTGGTGACTCCGTAGAGAGAGCTCTGTTTTCGGTTTATTCGAGGTATGGGGGCTCTTTCTATACATATAATACTCTTTAGGATTTGTGTTGTATGTGGGCTAGGTGTTGAGGGTGTTAAATGATTGATTGTATTTGTGAAACCTATCCTTGTTGTCGTGTTTGATGCCTAATTGGAATGCTATGTGATGCTGATGATTGGAAGTGGGTATGTGATTAAATTGTGCATGTAAATTGTTTGTGAGAACTCCTCAATAGAGTGAAGTGTGTGAACATGTTAGTTGTAGACTAATCAAAGAAATGTTTGATGATTGTTGGTAGTATGGTGTGGATTAAGTATGAAAATTGTTGGGTAATTGGTGTTGTTGAAGTGTTAAAAGAATTATGCAAGTGGGAAGAGTTGGCTCGGCGCTGGCGCCAATTGCCTAGCAATCTGGCGCCCATGACAAAGGCGTGTGTCTTTGGGTGTGCGTTGTGCAGGGCACAGGGGCGCCAAATGGGCAGCCCTGATGCGCCTGTGTTCGTTTTAGGTGTGCTGTGTGTGTTGTGCAGGGCACAGGGCGCCAAATGGGCAGCCCTGGTGCGTCTGAGCAGGGCGCCAAAATGTGGCTGCCCTGCGTGTCTGTGTGCGCCCGGTTGTGCAGGGCGTGTGCGTGTGTGTGTGTGTCTTGGCGCAGGCGCCAAATGTGGCAGCCTAGTGCGCCGGTTGAAGCCTGGCCTGTGTGCATGGGTGTGTGAGTGTGTTGCGCGGGGCGCAAATGTGGCTGCCTGCGTGCGCTGTGTGGTGTGTGCAAAGTGGGTGTGTGGCACAGGCGCCAAAATGGCGTGCAACCTGCGCCTAGTGCAGAGTTTTGGTTGCGTGCTAGGTGGGGCGCCAAAGTGGCTGCCCCGTGGCACCAAGTGGCGCCTAGTGTGGTTCCTAGGTGTCTTGTGGTCCCTAGGGCGTTAGTTGGTCCAACTCTTGTGTTGTGGAGTAATTGTGAGCTAATATATTAACGTAAGAGTATAAATTAAATTGTAATCAAGTGGAGTGTGAAAGCGGTGTGGGACTTCGGTCCAAAAGCGATGGGAAGCCCTCAAGGCTAATTTGTTGGTGAGATGGAGTTGAGGAAATAAATAGAGAGGTGTGCATAATAAAATATTGTGGCATAGGTGTTGTTTGTGGTGCATTGACATAGAGTCACATATTGCATGTGCATAAAGCGGTGTGTAGGCTTCGGCCAAAGCGGTGTGGGACTCCGGTCCAAAGCGGTGGGTGCCCTCCAGGCAAATTTGCGGTGATGAAGGATCCTCATGCATGTTGCACTCATGCATGTACCCATACATATGTTATTGATGTTTCCTTTGGTGGTTATACCTTGTGAATGCATTATAATTATGATGATGTGTTGATAATGTGGTGAACTAGTAGTGTTTGTTGCCTTGCCAATATGTAATGCCTATCCTATCTATTATTATTTGTATGAAAGACTCACCCTACTGCGTCGTGTTGCTTCTTATGTCGGCAACCTGCAGGTACCCGCGAGTGAGGGCATCCTTATGCCTGTCTACTAGTAGTCGTGTCTCAGCTCTGATATGTAGCACTAGGGGAGGGGCGTAGTCATCTTTTATTTATTATTTGATGCTTTAGACTTTTATTGATGATGTACTAAGTATAATGTTAAACTTAGTGATTCTTCCGCTGTGTTGGAGACGTTATTTATATTTTGGTGTTGTAAACTAAAACAGGTGTTGTGGGGTCAGTCCCTAAACTAATGTCTTTGCGTATCGTATTAATGTTCTATTGACTTCGTGTTATTTGACTATAAGTTGGATGTTTTTATAAGCGTTGGAATGTGACATTCCCTTCAATGATTTTATTTTGAAAACTCGATAATATAAATATTAAATAATAGTTGATTAGAAAAGGGTGTTACATTAGTGGTATCGTGAGTGAAGTTTGGTCCGTCCGGTACCAAGTTGTCTTGTGTTGAGTCTAGTTACCTCTCGAGTCTTGGTACTCGTTCTAACTATGATTTTGTGTTTGTTGACTCTCAAATTCCAAAAATGTTATGTGTTTAAAGGATGCTTGACTGCTTGATGTGTTTTCTCTAGGGTGATAGTTGATCCTAGACCCCATTTTTGTTTAAATTCTGGTTTTAGGTATATTTGGCTATGAAACTTTGTGTGCTCCATGACGTTGAATTTGGCTACGAAATTATGTATGCCCTATGTATTATTTGATTTATGTGTAATATCTGTTGACCGTAATTTATCTAATTGGGTGTATTGTATTGAATTGATTTGATGTATTTTAATGGATTGCTATATTGTACTTAAGATTTATGATTTATGATACCTTGAGATGGAAAAATAATGTGGAATAGAGGTTTAGGTTCAAATATAATAAGTAGATAGTCTATAATTATAGTTGTCTCATTTTGTGTAGAACTTAGTATTATAAAGGTGATAGGTATAAAGTTGTCGTATAGGGAATATTAATACTTGTAAATTGAATTCGAGATTTGTTAGAGAGACTTCATGGAACTTAATCACTAGTAATTTAGAAAGACTTTGTAGAGTTTGAATTGTGTGTTTAGATGATAAACAAAATTGGGAATAAATTGAGAGGATGCTATGTGAGGTGGCTTAAATTGTACTGCTGTTTTATGAAAATGAAGCGCCGTTTTTATGTTGTAAGCGTGTTGTTTTTCTGTAGTTGCGCACTAAAAGAAGTGTTATTTTCACTCGTGTTTTTTTGTTGTTTTGATGATGTTTTGCGCTAAAGGTCATTGTTGTTTTCACTCTGTCTTGATGCCGTTTTGAATGAAATTTTCTGTTATTTTATAAATAAAATGGGTATGGTTTCTTTGTTGTTTCATAAGTAAGAAGATTTGGTTGCCACTTTGTTCTTGCAACTCGAAGATATCTTGTATACTCGATTTTAAGCACACGGTTTATCCAAAATTTTATGAGGATGTTTACAAAAAAAAAAAAAAAAAAAAATTTAAGTGTTGGTTATGTTGCTTGAGTCGCTATTGTTGTGCAATTGCGTAAATAGATTGAATTGTAATTCTGTTACCTTCACTAATTGGTTACGTGAGTGGGAGGACTGATCACCCCAAGTACTCACCACCGATGAAAGAGGCGACGAGAACTAATGGTTTTGTTTTGAGTACTATTTGATTTGGATGTGTTAAGGGCATCTTCACCCTATGTTGTTTCATTTATTTCACTTGTCCAAAATTTTCTCTATATATATACGATGTGGTGAACGTGTTTATTTGTGAAGATGCATATGTTTTCTAAACAAGTAATATGATTGGAAGTTATTTTATCTATGTGTCTTGAATTGTGCTAAGTGTGTGCTAACGAGGTTTAAGATAATTGTCTAATGTTGTAAGTTTTTCTAAATGAGTTTACTGAACTTAAGAATTGAATCTATAAGTACATATGTGAATTGTGCTTGTATCTTCTAACGAGTCTAGAACTCTTATAGGGGCTTACTAGAAATAAACTTGATATATAGGATGAAGTAAGCTTACTTGTGTCTTGATTTTACACTACGATTGTGCGATAACTTGTCTGGTAGGAGTATATGTTTCATTTAACTTCCGTGAAGAATAGTCAAACCACATGCTAACTCATCGCCTTCTAATAAATAGATTAAAACGATGCACGAGTATTTAATTAATTTTTTTATTATTATGTGATTATTGTTTTTGAGGTTTCATTGTTTAATATGATTAGATCATTGGGTTTCGAGGACTATGTGTTGTTTAGAGATACCCCTAATTTAATTATGATATGTTAAAAAGATTGTTCTCTTGAATTGCACGATGATGCGAGAGTTGATTAGCAAATTCTAGATATTGGTGTGTGTTGCAAATGCGTATATGTTGTTATTATGTGTGTAGTCTAGAGGGTAGGAATTCATCTCATACCTTATTTTAGTTGGTGTGTCGTTCTTGAACTGTGGTGGCGATTTACGCTTAGAATGAAGATGCATGCAGTTATGTGACCTAAGAGGTGGAGTCAATATATTAGGTTGAGACCCATGATGAGAAGTAGAGGCATACGTTAGTGTTTCATGGACCAAAGATAGGGCGTTGAAAGGATTGCGGTGGGTGTACCGAGGTTAACATTAGGATTTAAATCGTGCGAATTTTCGAAGAGATTAAGTGCGAACTAGATTCATCTCGTTGGTGGGATTAGCGTGATTTTCGAGGACGAAAATATTCTAAGTGGGGGAGAGTTGTAACACCCCGATTTTCGTGTGTCAGTTCTTTTAATATGTATTTGTTTTATGAACTATTTTATATTGATAAGATTAAACTATTTTAAGTTATAGTGGTTTGAGTTTGAAATTTAGTTGAAATCACGTTAAATTATATCTTCATACGCTATTGGTAATATATGATTATTATCATTATATATATATATATATTTATTTATTTTATTTTTATAAAATATTAGTGTTTGAGATATTATTTATCTAAAAAATTATTTTGTCCATTGAGGTGGTGTTAAAATAATAGTTATAATGATATTGGGATTTAAAAGTGTTTAAAATGGGTTTTTGGTTATTTTTACTCGCATACACCCCCTCCTGGTTGCTAAGCGCACCCCACCACCGAGTCACTTAACTTGTGCGCCTCACTTACGAGATGACCCAGAATCCGACCCAGCTTCGCCCTAGCTTCTTCTTCCTCGCTGTGAAGCTACGCAAAAACGGCAGCCATGGTTCCTCACGCCATTTCCTCTCGTTCTCACTCTCCTCTCCATGGATGACCCTCAAACTTCACACTTCTACTCGAAATTTTGCAAGGAACTCAATTATGTCCTCTGTTTGAGCGATTGTAGCCTTCATCTCGTGATTTTGACTTCCTCACCCGTGGGTTTTTGGAGCAAAACGCGAAACCCTCTCTCGTCGTCGCGCGGTGCGGTGGTTCAAGCAACGAACCTTGATGTGATTCTCGTAGCGGAGAACCATGTACGAATTTCCCTTTCTCTCGTGCGGTGGTCACGCATTCGGTTTCACCGCGTGAGTTCCAATACATGGCCGTTTGAGTCGCCCGAGAATCACGATTTCAATGTCTTTGTCATCGTCCTCTAAAATTCGACTAGGTAATTCGTTTGGAAAACCCGATTTATTAGTTAAAGGAAAGTGTTAGTATTATTATTTTTAGATAGCTAATTGAACGCTTTACATTTGCTCGATTGTATGAGTTCGAGTCAATGGACCTTTAGATTTAGAGGACGCTAAGAGCTAATTGTTAGATCCTTGCGCGTCAAAGGAGAAGAGAGCTCGTTCGTTGTTCTTTGTAGTTCGGTTGGTGACTCAGAGAGAGAGCTCTGCTTTCGGTTTATTCGAGGTATGGGGCTCTTTCTATACATATAATACTCTTTAGGATTTGTGTTGTATGTGGGCTAGGTGTTGAGGTGTTGAATGATTGATTGTATTTGTGAAACCTATCCTTGTTGTCGTGTTTGATGCCTAATTGGAATGCTATGTCTTTCTTGATGATTGGAAGTGGGTATGTGATTAAATTGTGCATGTAAATTGTTTGTGAGAACTCCTCAATAGAGTGAAGTGTGTGAACATGTTAGTTGTAGACTAATCAAAGAAATGTTTGATGATTGTTAGTAGTATGGTGTGGATTAAGTATGAAAATTGTTGGGTAATTGGTGTTGTTGAAGTGTTAAAAGAATTATGCAAGTGGGAAGAGTTGGCTACGCCTGGCGCCAATTGCCTAGCAATCTGGCGCCCATGACAATGCGTGTGTCTTTGGGTGTGCGTTGTGCGCAGGCACGTGGCGCCAAATGGGCAGCCCCGATGCGCTGTGTTCGTTTTAGGTGTCTTGTGTGTGTGTTGTGCAGGCACGTGGCGCCAAATGGGCAGCCACAGTGCGTCTCGAGCGGCGCCAAAATGTGGCTGCCTGCGTGTGCATGTGTGCGCCCGGTTGTGCGGGCGTGTGCGTGTGTGTGTGTGTTAGCGCGGCGCCAAATGTGGCGGCCCTAGTGCGCCGGTTGAACCGGCTGTGCATGTGTGTGTGTGTGAGTGTGTGTTGCGAGGGCGGCAAATGTGGCTGCCCGTGCGCTGTGTGTGTGCGGCGATGGGGGTGTGTGTGGCACAGGGCGCCAAAATGGCGTGCAACTGCGCTAGTGCGAGTTTTGGTTGCGTGCTAGGTGGGGCGCCAAAGTGGCTGCCCGTGGCGCCAAGTGGCGCTAGTGTGGTTCCTAGGTGTCTTGTGGTCCCTAGGGCGTTAGTTGGTCCAACTCTTGTGTTGTGGAGTAATTGTGAGCTAATATATTAACGTAAGAGTATAAATTAAATTGTAATCAAGTGGAGTGTGAAAGCGGTGTGGGACTTGGTCCAAAAGCGATGGGAAGCCCTCAAGGCTAATTTGTTGGTGAGATGGAGTTGAGGAAATAAATAGAGAGGTGTGCATAATAAAATATTGTGGCATAGGTGTTGTTTGTGGTGCATTGACATAGAGTCACATATTGCATGTGCATAAAGCGGTGTGTAGGCTTCGCTAAAGCGGTGTGGGACTCGGTCCAAAGCGGTGGGTGCCCTCCGAGCAAATTTGCGGTGATGAAGGATCCTCATGCATGTTGCACTCATGCATGTACCCATACATATGTTATTGATGTTTCCTTTGGTGGTTATACCTTGTGAATGCATTATAATTATGATGATGTGTTGATAATGTGGTGAACTAGTAGTGTTTGTTGCCTTGCCAATATGTAATGCCTATCCTATCTATTATTATTTGTATGAAAGACTCACCCTACTGCGTCGTGTTGCTTCTTATGTCGGCAACCTGCAGGTACCCATGAGTGAGGGCATCCTTATGCCTGTCTACTAGTAGTCGTGTCTCAGCTCTGATATGTAGCACTGGGAGGCGTAGTCATCTTTTATTTATTATTTGATGCTTTAGACTTTTATTGATGATGTACTAAGTATAATGTTAAACTTAGTGATTCTTCCATTTGTGTTGGAGACGTTATTTATATTTTGGTGTTTGTAAACTAAAGCAGTGTTGTGGGCAGTCCCTAAACTAATGTCTTTGCGTATCGTATTAATGTTTTATTGACTTCGTGTTATTTGACTATAAGTTGGATGTTTTTGTAAGCGTTGGAATGTGACATTCCCCTTCAATGATTTTATTTTGAAAACTCTGATAATATAAATATTAAATAATAGTTGATTAGAAAGGGGGTGTTACAAGGACTATGGGTGCTGGAGAGGATTCATGAGAGTGAGGGATTGAGAGGATTCACGAGACAAGCAATGTGGGTTTGGGGGTTATTGTGGGTTTGGGGGTTATTGTGGGTTTTGGGGGTTTGTGGGTTTGGGGGTTTGTGGGTTTGGGGGTTTTCTGGGTTTGGGGGTTTTCTGGTTTGGGGGTTTTCTGGGTTGAGGATTCGCTGAGAGTGAGGGAGAGCTCGCGGGTTTGTGTGGGTTTGTGGGTTTTTGCTGAGAGAGATAGAGATGGAGAAGAACACGCAGAGAGCTGAGAGAGGAGAAGAAGCGCGAATGGAAATGAGAAGTTAGAGAGAAAAACGAACGGGCAAAAAAAAATTAAAACAATACTCAGCGTTTCTAAAAAATGCTGAATAGATGGTTTTTCTTTCTAACACACGCAGCGTTTTCTAAAAAACGCTGATTATGTGGCTATCTCGTCCTCTCTATACGCAGCGTTTCCTCAAAAACGCTAGGTATGTGGCAATCTCGTCCTTTCTATACGTAGCGTTTGTTGAAAAACGCTGGGTATGTGGCTATCTCGTCCTCTCTATACGCAGCGTTTATTAAAAAATGTTGGGTATGTGCAATCTCATCCTCTCTATACGCAGCGTTTGCTGAAAAACGCTGGATATGTGCCTATCTCGTCCTCTCTATACACAGCGTTTATTAAAAAACGTTGGGTATGTGGCGCTCTTTTTTAGCCATTCTGGCGTAGTGATAGTTAACAATTTATGTGGAATGACTAATTAGTTGCACAAGTTTTTTTAGCAAAATAAAAGGATATGAAGTCTCGTTGAAACCTTCTTATGTAAAGCACTCCTTAGAGAAAAAACATTAAGAAGGAATAAAAGTACTCCCCATAAAATTTATTAATAATAATAGAAAAATAAACATAAAATATAAGGGATTAGACGAAAACTCATAAACATAAACAAGGTAATACCAATATTGTATACCCCTCCATTATTGTTGTCAAGAAAAAAACATTTACTTATTATATGCCAATTGATAGATGTTTTCTATCTTTAGGGAAGCAACCCATGTGCCATCCTTTTTTAAAGTATAGCTTAAAATATAAGGCATGCATTTTCAATGTGGGTCATGCTTTAGAGTTTAGACGTTAGAATACAATGGTACCAACCAGGTACAATCAATATATATATATATATATATATATATATATATATATATATATATATATATATATATATATATATATATATATATATATATATATATATATATATATATATAGTCTAGACTTTATGCGTGGGCACGTCTTCTTTTTGTTTTGACAATATAACACTATTCTGAGGCTAAAACTTTATGTGAATGTTATATTTTCTTAATTTCAATCGGGAAATAGCTCACATAATATATACTTTGTTTAAAGATATTTGATTAAGATGTGGTGTCTACTAAAATTATGATTGATTTTCAATCTGATCGTACAAGACCAATAGAAGTGGCGCTGGTGTAGTCCTTAGCTCGGTCGCTGATAGTCTTGGTGTCCTTGAGTGCTGGTCGCTGCGGTGGTACTCGCGAAAGCACTCGACGCCAAGTCGTGATGAAGCGATAAATAGGACCACAAGTAATAATGACGTACCTAATTCCTTGGGATTCGTGCCATATTTATAGCTACAGTATTGGGCCATATTGGGCCTATTGGACTGCATTGGGCCTTGAGTCCACTCCAGAACAGTTGCCCCCCAAGCCTGGGTCGCCAGTAGGCGTGTGTCATACCCCAATTTTGTCCGGCTTAGGTCAAAACCCTAATTTTCCCCAAAAAATAAATAAATAAAAGAAAAGCATCATGCATTGCATTTAGGGTCATAAAAGTCATTTCAAAGTTTCTAAAATCATTTTTAAAGTTGAAATGCACTTTTTGGACAAATTAGGATTTTTAAGGTAAGGGGCATTTTGGTCATTTTTCGCCACAGGATGATTTTCTCGTCAAAAATATGCACACACCAAAAGTACATTTTTCTCTTATCCAAGAGAATTTTTGTACAAATTTTAGAGAGAATTTCATAGCCTAAAATAATTAAAATGCATTTTCCCCATTTTTATTGCATAAAAAAAAAATAAATATTAAAAGATCATTAAATATTTCCCAATTATTAAGTGACAATTTTTGTTGTCTAGAGTAATTAGGGAGGTTATTTTATGATGACCAAAAACATGTAACATTTTTCTAATAGGTGCATTCCCATTTTGCATGCCCAAAAATTCAAAATTCAAAATGCAAAAATGGGAAGTGTCCTCAATAAGACAAAACACCAAAAAAACAAGCATTTTTTTTATTTTTCCTTCCCATTTCAGCTCATACCATGCGCATACCCCCTCCATTCCACTCTCTCTCTTTCTAGAAGCTTCTACACACTTCTTTTCTTATTCACTAAGATTTGATTTGTTCTATCCTTAACTTTGCCCTCTTTGGTAAATTACCTCACTCACCTACACTAATACTTCCACCCAAAAATGCAAACTTACTTCTTTGGTAATATCCCATTACAAAAATACCCTTAACCCTATCTCACAAGACACTCTTTTCCCAAAATAAATAAAAGTTTATTCCTTTTTCTTTTTTTTTTCCTATGGCTTGCGCTCCACTCCTCTCACCTTCACTCTTATTTTGTGTTTCTTCAATACCCCTAATCCATGTGATGATCCATCCCAACCCTCCATTTAATTTTAAGACTCAATCTTAGAGGCACATCAAAAACAAAAAGACAATGATACCCTTAAACCTAAAAATCCCTATAAATAGATCCTCATTTCCCCACCTCACAAGTTTTTACCTCTTCACACTCATTTCTCTAAATCAAGCAACCAAAACCCTTCTCCCAAACACCCCAAAACCAAGCCTCTCCCTCCTTCCTCTCCTCCATTCCTTCACCTTCATCCACCAAAACACCTTCAAACCTATCTCTCACTACCTTAGCTTTTCCTTCCTCACTCAAGAAAATCAAGCAACAAAACCTTCTCCTCCATCAAGCTCAAGGCCGTAGCTCATCCTCTCCCTCTCCTACATTTCTATTTTCATTTCTTCCTTCCTCTCTTAGAAATAAGGTAAAAACCCTTGATACCTTTGCATCATCTTCAAGCATTTTACATTAGAACTTATTTTCTTTTCTTCATCTTGCATTTTCTTCATTATTTAGCATATTTATCATTTTCATTTTCATAATGTAGCTTGTTGTTGTTGGTGGGTGAGATTTGGCATCTCACCCTTAATAAATGGATTTATGATGCTTTATGTTAATTTTGTGGTCATTTCACTAAACCAAAAAAAATATGCTCAAGTTGATTTTGTGTTTCTTCATTTAATTTTGTTGTGAGTATTTTATTTTAGTAGTAAATGTTGTTATTGTTAGTTGTTGATGATCTAGTCATATGATCTATCACTAGTGCTTAAGGCACTTTGATTTGAGTGATAGAGATGACTAGAAGGGATTCAACTCATTATATTTGATCTTATGTGTCTTGTGATTTAAATTTAGTTTTGTTTATGATGATCTTGCAAAAGGATTCACCACTAAGTACTTAGTACTTTTGATTTAAAGTGGTGAAGATTGCAAGAAGGGATTCAAGTTCATTTTTATAGTTTAATATTATGTTCATTTCGCATGTCTCAAATAAATTAGGTTTCACTTGATTTAGATGTATTTCTTGGTTTAGTTGTTGATGATCTTGCAAAAGGATTCCCACTAAGCACCTAATTGCTTTTGATTTAAAGTGGTGAAGATTGCAAGAAGGGATTCAAGTTCATTTTCATAATTTAATGTCATTTTCATTTCGCATGTTGTGAATAAATTAGGCTTTGCTTGATTTAGATGTACTTCTTGGTTTAGTTATTGATGATCTTGCAAAAGGATTCACCACTAAGCACCTAGTTGCTTTTGATTTAAAGTGGTGAAGATTGCAAGAAAGGATTCAAGTCTATTTCATAGTTTAAATGTTTAGTGTTCTTGTAACTTAATTATGTTGTTGTTGGTTGTTGATGATCTTGCTAAATGACTCCCACAAAGTGTTTAGAGTATTCAATCCAAGTGGTGAAGATGGCTAGAAAGGATTCAATAGATTTAATTTTGTACAAATTGTCCTTTCATTCTTTGCTTTATCTCTTAATAGTTCTTGTAAAATAATCATAGGTTTTGCTTAATACTCAAAGTTTTCCTTGCACGCTTGGTTTTGGCCATGGGCCTATTCCATTGAATAATATTGCTTGGTCCATAATTAGGGTTAGATTTTAGGGTTTTGGTTTCACCATGTGTGCCTTTAGGTTAAGGTTTAGGTTTGAGGTTTATGTTGCTAGATTGTTTTTTAGGTTGAATAAATACATGCCTTGCTTGATACTTATCTTGCAATTTCACATGTTAGCTTAGATTTATGCCTCATGGTACTCTTGTGTATTAATTGTTGATTACCTTTGCTTATGAATTTGCAATTGTTGCGTTTTGGTTTAGAATAAAAAGGATTTGCAAATGTTCTACTTTCTTTTCAAAGCCCCAAGTCAAATGTTTTCTAATAAAAACCTAAGGCACTTTTCATAAATAAAATCATTAGCCATCACCGAAGCTTTCGCTTGTTTGATCGTTAATGATGGAGTTACTAGTGGTAGTCACTCGAAGCTTCGCTTGTTTGACTATCATGAAAGCTCCCACACCTTAATCAAATATAAATCAATTCAAAATCCAAAAACAATATGAGTCATTAGTGGTAATTATCACTATGACTCATCCCTTTTCCAAAATCATTTCAAAAAGATAATAAAACGCTTGCGACTAGTAATCACTTGAGTAATTGCTCGATCGATTATCGGTCCCAACACTTTTCTTTCAAGTTAGTAGTGAACGCCACTCGAAGCCAATGCTTGTTTGGTATTCATGAACGCTTGAGTCGTATTTCCAAAACCCAAAAGATAAGATAAAAACAAAACACAGATTTTCTCAAAATCAAAAGAATTAAGAACTACGTAGCTTTGATCCCTCAGTCATTGAGGGTACGTAGGACCGGGTCATATCCCGTCAAGCTCGCTTTCAAAAAAAATCCCAAAGCCGTCTTCGGACGCAAAAGAACCAAGAACTACGTAGCTTTGATCCTCAGTCATTGAGGGTACGTAGGACCGGGTCATATCCCGTCAAGCACTCTTTTAAAAAAATCCAAGTCTAGTTTCCCTTTTCAAAAAATCACAAAAAGAAAAGAAGTAGAACAATTATTTTCAAATCAAACAATCCAAACCACACATCGAATTAATGGTTCCCTTTCGGTAGAAAGGAGGTGTGGGGTGCTAATACCTTCCCCACACCTAACCGACCCCCGAACCCACATTTCTGTTTTCGAAAGACCACCCGCCTTTTTGTAAAAAAGACCTTTTTCTAATGTTTTGGTCTAAAAACTAAAATATTAGTGGCGGCTTCACCATTTTCACGTTGTACATTGAGGAATCCAAACCGGATTTTTCGGGGTGCAACAGCGTGCTAAGGCTTGATTTGCTGCCCCCGAGTGGTACCGTGAATAGCCGAGTTACAAGGAGTGGGCGGCCTTGACTTTTTGAATTGTGTGGGCGCTGCAACACTAAACCACGACCTGCCTTGTAGCCTGCATGCTAGGTCGCTCGGGACCAAATCTACACTGGGGTCGCTGCTCCGTAGCGGCCGCTCCGACTATTATCGAAGCATTTTTATCATAAGTGCCGAGGAGACGATTGATGTAATTTCACGTCTTCCGAGGTGACGCTTGGCTTTTCCGAGGTGTGTCTTCTCGTTTCTCTCTGACTAAGTAATGATGGAAGGTGAAATGGTGGGCCTTTTCACTCTTGGGCCTGAAGTGACTGTTGGCCCACTATATAAGGTGGTGGGGTGAGAGAGAATCATTCCTCACTTTTCTTCCGAATTCGAAATCGTTCTCGCTGGCTCGCTCCAAAACCAGCCCGCCCGTGCCCCTTGCGCGGGATTCAACACTCGGCCTCTCAGGTAACTCGAACGCCCTTCTTTTTTGTTTTATTTACTTTTGAAATTCCAACCGGTGGAGGGGGTAGCAGGTCTGGGGACGACCAAGTCGCCCCCTCTTATTGTATGCGCTCGAACCTGACCGCTTCCCCCTCTACAAGTTTAATCTGGCCCGGACGAGGCAAACTCGTCGCATATCCGTCAGACCGGCCGTCTCGCTAGCCTATAAAATGGCTCAGCCGAGCTCTGTTCCAGCGAGGTCGTCTCCACCTTCTAAGAATGAATCACCCAAAGCTCCCGGCTCGGCGAGGTCGTCTTCAACTTCTAAAAATGAATCACCCAAATCTTCCGGCTCAACGTCCTGGTCGTCTTTTGACTCTTCTGAACGGTCTACCCAAAATGAAAGGGACGCAAACTCTAGGAGCGCTGCAGAAGATCCGGCCTCTGTGCTTAACGAGGCTCAAGTTGCTGATATCCAAGTCGTTGAGACCTCAGCGCCCTTGCAGAGCGTGCTAAGTGCGGCCCAAGACATGGCTTTGGAGCCGATCCACGATGATCTTGACGACGCGACCGAGAAAGACATGTCTTGGGTCTCTTCAACCCTTAGAAATCATAGAAGCAAAGTGCGCCGCCACACTCCAGAAGAAGCGGTCTTAACTGCCCAATTCTACCTGGACCGACCTGCTAAAATTCACAATTTACCGGGTCGTCTTCCAGCGTATGGGGATCGTCCCCCCTTTTACTCGGTTCTAGAGGCAAGTTCTAAGATACCTCAAGGTCGCTTCTTCACAACTTAACCCGAACGCTTGGGCGTTCTTGCAAGGCTATGAGGACATCTTGAACGTGTTGGAAAGACCGGTCTCTTTGAGGTTGTTTTTTACCCTGAAGGAAATGAGCTATCTTTATGAGCCAGGGACGAAAGGAGCTCGCAAAGAGGCCGTCTCACTTAAGAACCAGTCGCAGTACAATTTCTTCAAACCATACATGGAATCTCTGCCGACCGGGTGGAAGAACGACTTCTTCTGGGTCATTCCCTATACAAAGGATGCGATGAATGGGATAGCCCAAATGGTTGAGGGTAAAAATGCAGGGACACCCCTCTTGTCGACTCTGTGATCCTACGACCACTTTTTGAAGAAGCCCGGGGCATATTCCTACAAGGAAGTGGAGCTTAATATTGCAGATCTTGATACGATTCATAGACTTAGGAGGATTGCTTCTCGCATCCCTGGGGGTCGCATCAAAATTAATAAAATTGTAGACGCCCGAGGCATTCATGCCGTCAAAGCCGCCCTTGGTGGGTGGTCGCTTAAACTTCAGTCTTTATTTCTGTTTGATTCCTTGCATATCATTTCTAACTCGCATTCTGTTTCATGCAGTTGCTATGGCGGGCGTGGAATACTTCGACTTCTTTGCTCAATGGGCGGCGGAAGATGGAGACAATTCTCCCCCCCCCCCTCGTGGGACGGTCGCTGTGAATGCTGAGGGAGACGCCTCTCAACTGGAGGTCACCAGTGAGCGCGCAGTGATTGATCTGGACGCCCAACCGATGGCGACCTTTCTGAAAGAAAGAAACACAAGAGCCACAAGAGCAAAAGCCATTCCGCTTGGTCTGGGGGATGAAGACTGCGCCCGTTTCAAGGAAGAGCCATTTGAGGTGATGGCCGATGCTATGAAGGCCGCTGGCCAACTGTTCAAAAAATATCAAGAGGAGGAGGCAGATCGTCTGGCAGGTAGGCGAGTTTTACATAAAATTTTGTACCTTGAAGACGACCTGTCAGACAAATCTTTTAAACTGCAATCCGCTTTATTGAACTTGACAGAAATGAGGGAAGATAGAGACCGACTGCTCAAGAAATTGGAAGAGGTTGAACCGAAGGCCCAGCAGACCGCTACTTATGAGCAAAAACTTCAGGAGGCCGAGACTCAGATGGCGACCTTGGTGATCGCTCAAACTGGAGCTGAGGCGGCCAAGCACAAGGCGCTGGCCGAAAAAACTGCTGCTGAACAAGAAATCGAACGCTTGAACAGGAAGAAGAAAGAACTCTTTGACCAGGTCACATCTTTGAAGACCGGCATGAGTGTCGTTGAGCAGGAGAGAGATAAGTACAAGGCTCTTTACAAGGAGGCCGTCACCAAGGCTTTGGGGGCGTCCCAGTATCAGTTTAACGATGCAGTCAACCAGATCAAGCTTACTAACCCTGAACTAGTTATTGATCAGGAGATCGTTCGTCCCCAGAAGGTCGAGAAGGGGAAGGTCGTCCGCGAACAGGCCGTCATTTACCGCCCCGATCCTTAATCATTTACTGTCATTTTGAACAATTTGTCCGCCTGCGAGCGGTCTAACTTATTTTGAACTATTTGTCCGCTGCGAAGCGGTTAGTTAACATTGAGGACGCCAGTTGTAACTCGTCAGTCGTTCCAATTTTGTAATCGGTACTAAACCCTTAGCTTTTGAATGAATGCTTAAATTTTCTGTAGCTCGTCTTACGCATATTCGTTATAACTTCGCATGTACGTTTTAGCTAAACGGTCACTTGGTTTTTGCCATACGATGGCGTTCGATTAAATTTGCAGGCCGCTATGCGCAGCGACTTGCTCTTTGCCATTCGATGGTGCTCGATTGGGCCATACGATGGTGTTCTTTTAAATTTGCAGGCCGCTACGCGCAGCGGCTTGCTCTTTGCCATTCGATGGCGCTCGATTGGGCCATACGATGGCACTCGTTTAAATTTGCAGGCCGCTACGCGCAACGGCTTGCTCATTGCCATTCGATGGCGCTCGATTGGGCCATACGATGGCGTTCGATTAAATTTGCAGGCCGCTACGCGCAGCGGCTTGCTCTTTGCCATTCGATGGCGCTCGATTGGTCCATACGATGGTGTTTGTTGGTATGTCATCTCGGTGACACATCGATCGCTCTATTGCTACTCGCATGACGAGCGACCGGTCATACATTCGTGCACGAAATAAAAGAACACAAGCCTTTCTAAGGTCGAGCCTCAGTAAAAACCCCGATGGGAAAAAAGCGCCCGCTTGACTTTTCATTTGATTTTTGGTCGGTCAATACATCTTTGCATTTATACATAGTATTTCCTCAGTTTCTGAGCATTCCATGTCCTGGGTATGGTCGCACCGTTCATGTTGATGATGCGATATGGTCCTTCCCAGTTTGGGGCGAGTTTCCCCTGTCGAGCGTTCTTGCCTCCTCGCGCACTGCCGTCCGAGCACGGCCCGAGAGAGAGGAGCGAAATAGCGATGTGGAGGAAACGAGAGGAGGAAACGTGTGGGGTGGCTGTTCGTGTGGCGGTTTCCACGGTGGTGGTGGCTCGGTTTTGTGGTGGCGATTGGTGGTGATCTTTGGTTTCGGGGTGCTTGGGGAAGGGGGACGGTTTGGTGGTGATTGGGTGTTGCGAGTGAGAGAGTTGAGGGAGGTGGGTGGAGTTAGGTGTAGTTGGGTGGTTGATGGTGGTTTCCCCTTCTCCTCTCTATTTTGTTTTGACAGATCTCACTGTTATTTTGTGACTTGATTGTTATGATTTTGGCCGTCTCCGTCCCCCCTACTGTTGTTTGTTTGACTGTATTTTATATTGAAAAATTAGGTTTAAGGCATTAATTATCGTTTGGTGGGCCTTGATCGTATATTTTAGATGCGGGCCGGATCGGACCCAAATCAATTCCTACCGCTTGTTGACCCCTGAATCTACTGAAGCTGTTGTTTTATTTATTAATTTAGTATTTATTTTATTATTATTTTGGATTAAAAAAAAGACATAATTAAACAAAGTAAATAAAACTACTATTTTTGTAAAAAAATTGAATTATATATTTTTTGTTTTGTTTAAAAAGAGTAAAAATAATGCGAAAGTGACAAAAACGAGTAAAATGACGTATTCGACGACTAAAACACGCAAAAGTGCATATTTTCGTAATTTTTCAAGAAAACGTCAAAAATACCGATAAAAATTGAGTGTTCACAGTTGCCCCTCCGTGCTTAGTCTCTTACGATATAATACACAAAACCATGTTCTCCATGTTTTGTTGTATTATCAAAGTAAGAGATAAGTACAGATATGAACCTCAATTTTAACCGGCGAAATATGCGATTGTCGAAGCGAATCGAAAACCACGAAATTAAAAAGTACGATGTCAGGGCTACATTATAATGGTTACGATTGTTGCGCCCGAAAAAGTCCCCGAGGGAGAACCTTCCTCGTTTACAACTTTTCTAAAAGAAATCGATCAATGAAGCCGCCACTAATATTTATTAAGGAAAATATTAGGAAAACCTTTTGGAAAGCAACTGGTTCGAAAACTCAGAGATGTAGGTTCGGGGGTCCGTTAGGTGTGGGGAAGGTATTAGCACCCCACACCTCCTTTCTACCGAAAGGGAACCATTAATTCGATGTGTGGTTTGGATTGTTTGATTTGAAATAAATCGTTCTACTTCTTTTCTTTTCCTTTTTATTTGAAAGAGTTTTTTAGAAAACAAGGAGAAAGAAATCTTTTTGGGATCTTTGAAAAGTGAAACTAAACTAAGATTTTTAAAAGAGTGCTTGACGGGATGTGACCCGCTCTACGTACCCTCAATGAGATGAGGATCAAAGCTACGTAGTTCTTGGTTCTTAATCTTGAGAAAATCATGTGTTTTGTCTCTATCTAATCTTTTGAGTTTTGGAAATATGACTCAAGCGTTCATGAATACCAAACAAGCAATGGCTTCGAGTGGCGTTCATTACTAACTTGAAAGAAAAGTGTTGGAACCGATAATCAGTCGAGCAATTGCTTCAAGTGATTACAAGTTGCAACGTTTTTATTATCTTTTTGAAATTGTTTTGGCAAAGGATGAGTTTTAGCGATAATTATTACTAATGGCTCATATTATTTTTAGGAAATTTGAATTGGGTTTTTGTTGCTTAATTAATGTGTGGGAGCTTTCATAATAGTCAAACAAGCAAAGGCTTCGAGTGACTATCACTAATAACTCCTCATTAACGATCAAACAAGCAATGGCTTCGAGTGATGGCTAATGATTTGTTTAGGAAAACACCTTAGGGTTTTTATTTGAAAACATTTAGAGTTGAGTTTGAAAGAAGTAGAATCATTGCAAATCTTTTTCAAGTCAAAACCGAGACAATAATGAAAGCATAAGCAAAGCAAACATGAAGAATATTTACAAGTTGCCATGAACAATTGCATACATGATTAATTGAATACATGATTAAACAAGTATATGAGTGTATGAGCATGCAATTGTAGGATACAAAGCATAACATTATTGAATGCATGATTAAATGCATGAGCATACAATAGTGGAAAGCAAGGCATGGCATTATTGAATGCATGAGTAGGCAAGTGTTAAAATGCATGAACATACATGTGTAGAACACAAGACATGGGATTAATATATGCATGGGCATTTAAGAGAGTATGAATGCAAAAGATATAAACTTGTATGAATGCATGAATGATAAGATGCAAAGTGTAAAAATCTTTTGGGTGTTTTTGTAAATAGACAAGTGGTAAAAACTTGTGGTAAAAAGTTAGTGAAGAGTAAAACAAGCATGCATGAAGTGTAAGGTAATTACTTAATGAAATAGTAAAGTAGAAAGTAAAAATGTTTTCTTTTTTTACTTATGGTAAAATGCTAGTGAGTGGTAAAGTAAACATGAAAATGAGTGGTAAAAAGTTTAAGAACACATTCACATTCTTACACATTTCTACACAAAATCAACACACATTTTAAGCATTGAAATGAACCTAAAAAACACCCTAAGGCCGAAACCTTACATGGTCAAAAACAACACATTATTTCATGCTAAAAATCATAACTAACACAATAGAACAAGATCATAGCAAGTTTAGGCACATCAAGCATTTATTTACAAAAATCAAAGAGTAAAAGGAAAGCAAATAAACCCTAATTTTTAAGGCCTAAACCGAACTTCCTATACCACTCAAGATCAAAACAAAATTCAAACTTGCAAGTTATGACATGAACAATAGGATGCATATATCATGTGGAAATCACTTATTCATGAAAAGGTGACAAAATGAGTATGAAAAATGCAAGAACATTATGATCAAAACACAAGAAACCTCTCCTCAAGGCCAAGGGTCCACTTCAAACACCCAAGGCTCCCAAAGTCCTTGACATAGTGTTTGAAATGAACCCTCTAAGCCTCTTAGAGAGGAAAGAGGAGTAGGAGAGAGTTTCACATGCTAAAAATTAAAAATGCACAAGATATGATGTTTACCTCAAGAAATAACTAGCAAAGAAGTAGAAAATGGAGATCAAGAACAAATCAACAATAATCTTCACCAATCACCAACAAATGTCACGCAAACTTGAAGAAAGTAAGCTCCTTGATGGTTTAAAAATGGAATCAAAGATGAAAAGAAGAAGATATATGAATGTGGAGTGGATTTGAGGTGATTTGGTGGATGAAAGTTGAAAAGAAAGTGGAGGAGGAGGAGGAGAAGAATTCGGCCTAGAGAGGGAGAGGAGAGGAAGAAGAGTGTGCTAGGGTAAAATGAGAGTGTGTCTGTATGATCTCTTATTTTTGGGTTTTTATATGGGGTGTCACATTAAGGGTATTTATGACAATGTATCTCTTGTAAATCAATAGGATTTGAGAAAGAAATTGAATCAATGGTCAAGATGCATTATCACATGGATTAAGGGCAATAAAATGAGGAGAGAGAGGGCTGGGTGTGCAGCATAAGGAGGGTGGTGAAGGATAAGCTCATTTACAAAATTGTAATTTTCCATGAAGCTTATTACACAAGTGCCATTTTGATTCAAATGAAAGGTGAGGATTGATTTTCACACTTAAATGGAAGGCCATGATTTAGTACAATTTGCAAGCAATAAAAATAAATGAAAACGGGGTGTATATGGTTGTTTGTGCGCAGCTAAGAGAATGGAGAGTGAGTGGAATTGCAAATTGTACTATTGTTCTTATCCTTAATTCAAAAGAGTGTAGAATATTCCCTTCTAGATCATTCTTCCTAATTCATGCCATTTTGGGCCATATCCTATGATTCAATGATTGGGCTCTGAATTTTATGATCTCACCAATCCCAAAATTGATTTATTTACCCCACTTCGAAGGAAAAGACCATTTTACCCTTCTATCCAAAAACTAGGTTTTTAGGCCACAAGGTTTAACATTTATGCACAAAAATATTCACAATGGAGCACAAATATCCCTCAAATAAATCATTGATGATTATTCAAGGATTTGGGACAAAAGACCATTTTTATTGTGAAATGACCAAAATGCCCTTTCACTCTAAAAACCCTAGTTTTTGCTCGAAACACATTTTCACTTCAAAAATGATTTTTCACCCTAGGAGTGACCTCTAATACTTTGAAATGCATATTGGATGACTTGTCTTGAGGAACTGTCCCTTATTTATGAAATGACCAAAATACCCTTTTGTACTGAAAAACCCTAATTTGTCTAAAAAGTGCATTCTAACTCCAAAAATGATTTTAGAAGTTTTGAAATGACTTTTAGAACCCTAAATGCAATGCATGATGCTCTCTTCTCCTCTGATTATTTATTTTTGGGGAAAATTAGGGTTTTGACCTAAGCCGGACAAAATTGGGGTATGACAACGATGCGAGGGCGAGACCGATAGCATCAAAGTAGAACAGTGCCAGGGCAGGACCGATAGCACGAAAATTAAAGACACTGCTAGGGCGGAACCGATAGCAGGAAAATTAAAGACAATGCCAAGGCGGAACCGATAGCATGAAAATTAAAGACAATGTCAGGGCGGAACCGATAGCATAAAAACAATGCCAGGGCGGAACCGATAGCGGAAAAAATAAAGACAATGCCAGGGCGGAACCGATAGCATGAAAATTAAAGACAATGTCAAGGCGGAACCGATAGCATGAAAATTAAGACAATGCCAGGGCGGAACCGATAGCATAAAAACAACGCCAGGGCGGAACCGATAGCGGAAACAATAAAGACAATGCCAGGGCGGAACTGATAGCATGAAAATTAAAGACAATGCAAGGGCGGAACCGATAGCATGAAAATTAAAGACAATGCCAGGGCGGAACCGATAGCATGAAAATTAAGACAATGTCAGAGCGGAACCGATAGCATGAAAATTTAAAGACGATGCCAGGGCGGAACCGATAACATGAAAATTAAAGACAATGCCAGGGCGGAACCGATAGCATGAAAATTAAAGACAATGCTGTATGGAACGGGATAGCATGAAAATTAAAGACAATGCCAGGGCGGAACCGATAGCATAAAAACAACGCCAGGGGAGAACCGATAGCGGAAAAAATAAAGACAATGCCGCGGAACCGATAGCATGAAAATTAAAGACAATGCCAGGGCGGAACCGATAGCATAAAAACAACGCCAGGGCGGAACCGATAGCAGAAAAAATAAAGACAATGCCAGGGCGGAACCGATAGCATGAAAATTAAAGACAATGCCAGGGCGGAACCGATAGCATGAAAGAATGTGCTGTGGTGAACCGATAGCACGGGGAGAAAGGAAATGCCGTGGCTGAGCAGTAGCATGAAAGAATGTGCTGGGCTGAACCGATAGCACGTGGATGAGAAGGGAAATGCCAGGGCTGAACCGGTAGCATGAAAGAATGTGTCAGGGCTGAACCGATAGCACGGGGATGAGAAGGGAAATTCCAGGGCTGAACCGGTAGCATGAAAGAATGTGCCAGGGCTGAACCGGTAGCACGGAGATGAGAAGGGAAATGACAGGGTTGAACCGATAGCATGAAAGAATGTGCCATGGCTGAACCGGTAGCACGGGGATGCGAAGAGAAATGCCAGGGCTGAACTGGTAGCATGAATTAGAGCATGCAATGCATGCCTTGCTTTGGATGGTTTTTGTCACTTATTTACAAAGTACTGAACGTTGATATATGCTTCTAGTTATGAAGTGGAATGCATGGATGAAAATGTATGCAAACTATGACATGAAATGTATGAATTATGCATTATTCTTGAGTTGAAATTGAGATTAATTTGTCTTGAAAGATGGATTCACTGAGAATTTCTTTTTGTGCAGGCTTTATTTTAAACCAATCAAGCTTGTCCTCATATGGAAGGTTATCATCACCCTTTCAAGCTTTCTATTTTCTTTTAAGGTCACTTCTCACCTTCTAGTGCAAAACACCCTCAAAATTGACCTTCTCCTTCTTCTTTTTTCCTGATTGTCATTAGCTCTCTAAATCACACCACCGATTCCAAGTTGACTCTCATTGAAGTATTACTTAATGAGCATGCATGGATTCACAGGTATTTGAGAGTTGGGATATTGTGTTTCTGTATTTTTGTTTTGGAAGTGGAGGGTATTTTGGAGGGAAAACATAGGGAGGACAAAGGCGACACAAGATGGTAGAGGCAGAGGTATTATGGCAGCCTCAAGCTAATGGGCATTCCATCTACTTGAGGTACCTGACTTGCTGGGAATTGGGTTTTATCACAGATGGAAGACTACCAGGCATAACAAGCAAAATCTGATTCATTAGGGGTCAAGCAAACAAATTTGCCCCGGTGTTGGTAAGAGGTATCGCCCCAAAAGAAGGCTACACAAGGGTACCAAACAAAGTTTGACTCATGAAGGGCCCTGTAAAGATTTTGCTTCTGTGTGGCAACAAACATTTCTTCAAGAGAAAACAACCCAAGTGTGGAAAGAGGATTTTGACTCGGGAAAGGTCTTGCACCAGTTTTGCCCCAGTAATGGTAAAAGTTGTTGCTCACAAGAGTGCACTGGTGTGGCAAACGTTTGACAGATGTAGGGTATGGTATGAATTTTGCCTCATTCTGGTGAAAGACATTGCCCTGAGAGAATACTACATGGTGTAGCAAGAAACCTTTGACTCTTAAAGGGTCTTTACGAAACCTTGCCCCAGTGTGGGGTTGTTACCCTCCACAAAATTGCCCCAATGTTGTTTGGCCCAAGTGGAAGAAATTTTCCCCAGTGAACTACATAAACATTGTCATTGTTGGTCTCATTCCCCTTTTGTGCCCTAATTTTTGCCTAGATTGCCTTTGCAGGTTTTCACTCTAGCGGGCTTTATTTTACTTTTATTCTCCCTAATTTTTTCCTAGACCGCCCTTTCGGGTTTTCAATCTAGCGGGATTCTCTCTTTTTTCTTTTCAACTCATTTTTTTTAGAGCAAAGAATAATTTAAAAGAAGCAAATGATTTATCTGAAAATTAACATTAAGAAAACAATTATTCATCAATCAGAGTGGGCTTTTGGAGACTTGTAATGTGGCTATGGGTTATGAAAGAAATGTGCTTAGAAGGCTCCCAGAAATGTTTTACGGGTAGGGGTTATGGTCTATGGAAGAAAGGTGATTAGAAGGCTCAAAGAAATGCTTTATGGGTTGGGTTATGGTTTATAGAAGGAAAAAGAATGGAAGGCTAAAGAAAAGTTTTTTGGATATGGGCTATGAGTTATGGAAGAAAAATGGCTAGAAGGCTTAAAGAAATGTTTTTTTTTGGATATGGGTTATGGAAGAGAAAGGAGTAGAAGGTTCAGAGAAACGTCTTATGGGTATGGGTAATGGGTTATGGGAATGGATTATGAATCTTTAGTGCATTCACATTTTTTTTTATTATTTTTTTCACTTCTCTGCTTTTTCATTACTTTTTCTTTTGTGCCCTAACTTTTGCCAAGACTGACAATACTTGCTTTCAGTCTTGCGGGCTTTATTCATTTTTCTCTTTTTCTTTTTTGAACTTTTTCCACTATCTCTTTGATTTCATAACTTTGGAAAACTGAATGCACTAAATTCTATTGTAGTGTTGATCCTTATCCAGGGTTTAGTGAATGGACATTACAGGCTCAAAGGGGATGGTAAGGGATATATTTTGTTTGGGATGGATAAAGACGACCACTCTTCATTTGAAATCATGATTCCTCATTTACAAAATTTTAATTTCAAAACAACATTCGCTCTTTTACACATCATTTGCTCTTTATATATTTTTTTTCTTTTTTTGTCTATCTTTTTTGTTTTTTTTCTTTTTGTTTTTAGGGGAAATGGACCTTAAAAACCCGATATTCGTTCACGGGCTCATCCTTGAATGATACAACCAAAAGGGCTTTGATAATTATCGCTTGGGGCAAGAACTCGAGAAGGGCTCGGTGTTTTAAGGGAACATGGGTGAGAGATGATGGAAGTGGGTCCTTAAATCCATGCAAATCCATTAGTGTAAAGCTTCAACTAAGTTAACTTGGTTTCAAACTTACATGACTAAACAAGCGCTAATGACAATCTTCTCTCCTTTCCTTTTTGCTTTGAGCTTTTTATCCGAGAACTGATTGCCAACCTTGTGTCTCCCTGTAACACCCCCTTCCTAAACAACTATTATTTATATTTATTTTATCAGAGTTTTCAAAAATAAAATCATTGAAGGGAAATGTCACATTCCAACGCTTACGAAATTTCCAACTTATAGTCACATAACACAAAAAACAATAAAACATTAATATGATACGCAGCACATTAGTTTGGGGATGGCCCACAACACCTGTTTTAGTTTACAGCACCAAAATATAAATAACATCTCCAACACAGCGGAAGAATCACTAAGTTTAATATTATACTTAGTACATCATTAATAAAAGTCTAAAGCATTAGATGATAAATAAAAGACGACTACGCCCCTCCCCTGGTGCTACATATCAGAGCTGAGACATGACTACTAGAAGACCGGCATAAGAATGCACTCACTCGCGGGTACCTGCAGGTTGCCGACATACGAGGCAACACGACGCAGTAGTGTGAGTCTTTTATACAAATAATAATAGATAGGATAGGCATTACATATTGGCAAGGCAACAACATTACTAATTCACCGCATTATCAACACATCATCAATAAATTCATTAACATGGTATGATTTTAATGCATGTATGCAACATGCATGAGGATCCTTCATCACCACTATTTGCCTTGAGGGCACTCATCGCTTTGGACCGGAGTCCCACGTCGCTTTGGCCGAAGCCTACACATCGCTTTATGCATATGCATCATGAGGCTCTATGTCAATGCACCACAAACACACATATTGTCACAACTTATTAGGCTCACCATTTTTCAGTTATTAACTCATCTCCATCTCACCAACAAATTAGCCTTGAGGGCGTCTCATCGCTTTTTGGACCGAAGTCCCACACCGCTTTCACACTCCGCTTAGTTACCATTTAATTGATACTCTCATGTTAATGTTTTAGCTCACAATCACTCCACCACACGAGAGTTGGACCAACTAACACCCTAGGGACCACAACACACCTAGGAACCACACTAGGCGCCACTTGGCGCCACGGGGCAGCCACTTTGGCGCCCCACCGCAACACACTCACACACCCACGTACACAACCAGCTCAACCGGGCGCACTAGGCTGCCACATTTGGCGCCTGCACCCAAGACACACACGCACACACACACACATTGCACAACTGGGCGCACACAGACACGCAGGGCAGCCACATTTTGGCGCCCTGCTCAGACACACACGCACAGAAATCAGACACAGGCGCACCAGGGCTGCCCATTTGGCGCCCTGTGGCCTGCACAACACACACAGCAAGTCGCACCCAGCAACCTGGCGCCAATTGCCCTGCAAGTTGGCGCCCCACCTTCCCCTGCACACACTCCACGCAAAGAACAAAGAATGCATCAAAGAATAAAGAATGCACTCAGCGCCAACCTCCCAAAGACTTGGCGCCTCCCTTCCCCAAAGACACTAAAAGCGAAACTCACACACACACAGCCTATCCAAACCGAACACAGGCGCATCAGGGCTGCCCATTTGGCGCCCACTCCCTCGGTTCACTCACAATTTCCACACGCAGGGCAGCCAATTTTGGCGCCCTGCTCCAACACACACACCCACCAGCCACGCACACTGTCACGGCGCCAGATTGCTAGGCAATTGGCGCCTAGGCCGTAGCATCTACACACCCACTACTCTAAGCTCATTCAACACGTCAACAGCATATATTATCCAATCTCTCCACAATAATTCATCAACAATTTAATTGATTATTTCAACAACACAACAAAATCACCACATATCTACACTCACCTTCATTAAGGAAATTCTACAAACATGTTATATGCTTATTCAACAACATATCTATTCCAAAGTTACCAAGAGACAGGGCATTCCAATTAGACTCCAAACACAATACAATTAATCACATAACTACTCCAAACATGCAACAATTCAACAATTTCAAACACTCAACAATTCAATAGTCTAGAGCACCCAACAACCTAACCTATACATAACCATAATCCTAAAAATTATTATAGTTATAGAAGAGCCCCCATACCTTGAAGGATTGAAGAACTCGAAATCACCAGCAACTGAACCACCACAACGCACGCTTCTCCTTTCTCTCCTTCAACACCGTGGATTCTCTTTCCTCTTTGAACGTACGGAGGAGCAGAAAACAGCAAAGGGGAATTTGGAATCATACACTTGGAAATATAAGGAAAAGAATGGAGAAAGGAAAAGGATTCAATGTTACCTTGAAGCTTGAGAAGAAGAAATTCTCTCTTCCTCCTTTCCTTGCGTCGCCGTTCCTCACTCTCTCAACCTCTCTGTCGCGATTTTTCTTTCTTTCGGTGATGATGAGCGCCTCAATTGGAGACCCATTTAGGTCATGCATAGTGATTGGGCCAACTAGTGGGTTGGGCCCTAATCACACCACTCTTTTTAATTCAATACACCTCCTGCAATAAAACCACTTCAATTTAATTATTTCCATTCAAGTAAATATTGTAACCCTCAAATAACTTAATTAAGTAATTAATTAAATTATTTTGGGGCGTTACAACTCTCCCCCACTTACGAAATTTCGTCCTCGAAATTACCTGAATCAAGCAGCTCCGGATAAGCTTCTTTCATCTTACTTTCCAATTCCCACGTCATGCTTTCGCCCACGGCTCCTAACCAAACCACTTTCACTAAATTGATCTCCTTGCCTCTTAACACTTTTACTTCGCGGTGTTCTATCCTAACCGGCATAGTCTCCACAGTGAGGTTCTCCCTCACCTCCACATTATCCATCTGAATTACATGCGACGGGTCAGGGACATACTTCCGCAGCTGAGATACATGGAACACATCATGCAGGTTAGACAGATTAGGTGGTAAGGCCACCCGATAGGCAACTTTCCCAACTCTTTCGAGAGAACTGCGGTATGGGCCAATGAAACGAGGGGTTAACTTCTTAGACTTCAAGGCACGACCCCACACTGTCACCGGAGTGACTCTCAAGAATACATGGTCACCAGCTTGAAACTCCAGGTCTTTTCTTCTCTTATCATGATAGCTCTTCTGCCTACTCTGCGAGGCTTTCATCTTCTCTCGAATCATCTTGACCTTCTCTGTGGTCTCCCGTACAATCTCGGGGCCTAACACCACACTCTCTCCCGATTCATACCAACACAAGGGTGTCCTACACCTCCTACCATACAATGCCTCGAAAGGCGCCATCCCGATACTCGCATGAAAACTGTTATTATAGGTGAATTCAATCAATGGCAAATGAGAATCCCACGAACCTCCTTGCTCAAGAACGCATGCTCTCAACAAATCCTCTAGTGATCGAATAGTCCTCGTCCGCTCGCCCATCCATGCGGGGGTGATAAGCGGAACTCGCCTCAATTTAGAACCTAAGGCCTCCTGCAAGCTCCTCCAAAATTCAGAAGTAAACCTAGGATCCCGATCAGACACGATACTCACAGGAACACCATGCAGCTTCACAATTGTCTTAACATAAATATCTGCCAACTTCGGAACTGGATAAGTCATATTAATCGGCAAAAAGTGAGCAGACTTTGTCAACCTATCAACAATCACCCAAATAGCATCAAATCCCTTTACTGTATTCGGCAATCCAGTTACAAAATCCATAGAGATACTATCCCACTTCCATTCTGGTACATCCAATGGCTGCATCAACCCCGCCGGCTTCTGATGCTCTACCTTGGATTTCTGACACGTCAAACAAGCATACACAAATTGGGCCACATCACGCTTCATGCCAGGCCACCAAAACAGTTTCTTCAAATCTCGATACATCTTTGTGGCTCCGGATGAATACTCAATTTACTTCGATGTCCCTCTTCCAAAGATTGATTTCTTAATCTCTTCATCATCGTGGATGCAAATCCTCCCTCGGTATCTCAACACATCCTGCGCGTCTATTTCATAATCTTTAACCTCGGAGTGATCCATCCCCACTGCCAATTCAACTAATTTAATGTCTTGTTTTTGAGCCTCCCGAATAACGTCTAGAAATTCATTATGGATCTTCAACATTCCCAGCCGTATACTTCTAGGCGTTACTTCGCAGACCAAACTCAAATCCCGAAACTGCTCAATCAATTCGAGCTCTTTCACCATCAACGCAGACACATGAAAGGACTTCCTACTCAAGGCATCGGCTACAACATTAGCCTTCCCCGGATGGTAATTCAAACTAAAGTCATAGTCTTTCAACAGTTCTAGCCACCTCCTTTGTCTCATATTCAATTCTTTCTGGTCAAACAGATACTGCAACCCCTTATGATCACTGAACACCTCAAACTTAGAACCATACAAATAGTGCCTCCAGATCTTCAAAGCAAACACAATTGCTGCAAGCTCCAAATCGTGAGTAGGGTAGTTCTTCTCATGAATTCTCAACTGGGACGCATAGGCTACTACCTTACCCTCTTGCATTAGCACACCTCCCAAACCCATCTTGGAAGCATCGCAGTACACTACAAACGGTTGGTTTGGAACCGGCAATACCAAGATAGGGGACGTCGTCAACCTCTTCTTCAACTCATTGAAGCTCTCTTCACACCGGGCATCCCACACAAAAGCTTTTCCTTACACGCCAATTGAGTCAACGGAAGGGCTAGCTTAGAAAACCCCTCTATAAACCTCCTGTAGTAACCAGCCAACCCCAAGAAACTCCTGATCTCAGTCACTGACTTTGGCCTCTCCCACTGCAACACAGCATCAACCTTGGCTGGATCTACAGCTATACCATCACCGGAAATTACATGGCCGAAAAAACTCACTTTGCTCAACCAGAATTCGCACTTTGACAACTTCACAGAAAGCTTCTTTTCCTTCAACACCTCTAGCACTAACCTCAAGTGTTCTCTGCGTGCTCTCTTCTGTCTTAGAGTACACCAAAATGTCATCTATAAATACCACCACAAAACGATCCAAGTGACTATGGAAGGTACGGTTCATATACTCCATAAACACTCCGGTGCGTTAGTAACACCGAACGGCATCACAAGATATTCATAGTGCCCATATCTAGTTCTTAAAGGCGTCTTCTTGAACGTCATCATCTTTCACCTTGATTTGGTGATATCCCGACCTCAAGTCGATCTTGCTGAACACTTTAGCACCCACCAACTGATCCATCAGTCATCAATCCCGGGAGCGGATACTGTTCTTGATTGTCACCTTGTTCAACCGCTCATAGTCTACGCAAAGTCTCATACTCCCATCCTTCTTCTTCACTAACAACACAAGTGCTCCCCAAGGCGACACACTAGGCCTTATGAACTTCTTCTCAAGTAACTCTTCTAGCTGTTTCTTCAATTCAGATAATTCAGACGCCGACATCCGGTACGGTGCCATAGACACAGAGCCTCGCATCCTGCACAAGATCAATAGTGAATTCAACCTCCTCTCCCGTGGAACACTCCGGAATCTCATCGGGAATACCTCCGGAAACTCGCACACTACCTTCAACCCTTCAATGATATCTTGACTCTCAAATGCATGCAGACGCCATCAAGGCAAATAGATGAACTTCTTCCTCATTAATTTACGCAATTGACCCAAGCAGGCGGCAAGACGGACTCTTCCTCCTCGGGGGCCAGGAAACTCACTAATCTATCGAAACAATTGATATGTACATGGTTATCAACTAACCAGTCCATACCAAGGATAACATCTAATCCCTCCAAAGGTAACAAATAAGGTCTAGAAGAAAATCTCTGTCGAAGACTGACAGAGGACACTTAGCACACACTAGGGAGGTAGTTACCGAACCCTTAGCTGGAGTATCAATAACCATCTCCCTCATCATAGAAGACAATTCAAGATTCAATTTCCCAGCACACAATGCAGCAATGAAAGAATGAGTAGCACCGGTATCAACTATAGCAATCAAAGGAGTACCAAAAATAAGACAAGTACCTCGAATCTCGTTAGCATTCTCGGTTCCTGCTAGAGCAAACACTTTCCCCTTGGCTTTCTCCCTCTTGGGCTTAGGACAATTAGCACTCACATGCCCCACCTCTTCACAATTAAAGCACATAATCCCTTTCTTTTCACAGTTGGCAGCTTTATGGCCCTTCTGACCACACTTGAAACAATTGGCCTCGGGACACTCATTACTCTTGTGACCAGGCTTCTTACAGGTATAACACACAATACTCGGAGGGGCACCTCCCCCACTTGGCTTCTGGCCAGCACCTGCTTTCCACTTGCTTTTACCTTCAGCAACCTCATAGGGCTTTCCCCTAAACTGATTATTTCTCTTCTCCTTCACAGCCTTGTATGCAGCCGAACTATCCTCCTCATAGATCCTACACTTATCGACCAGCCTCGCAAAATCCCGAATCTCCTGATATCCAATCGCTTTCTTTATATCCGGGCGCAGACCACTCTCAAACTTGACGCACTTGGAAAATTCAGAATCGGCTTCATTGGCATAGTAAGGACAAAATTTGGCCAACTCCTCAAATTTGGCGGATACTCGCCATTGTCTTATTTCCTGTTTTCAACCCAGAACTCCACTTCCTTCTTAGCTCGCACATCCTCGTGGTAATACTTTCTCTTGAACTCTCTTGTGAAAACCTCCCAAGTAACTTCCTCACCAAAGACCTTCCAACCTTCGCGACATCCCCAACCACGATCGTCGCCTTCCTCTCCCAAAGATATGGGTCCCCAACTTCACTTTCTCAAAGAAAGAAGCAGCACTCCATGACACTAAGATCCGCTCTATCTCCTTTAACTGGGCCAAGGCCCCATCGGGTCATACCGACCCTTGAAGGTGGGTGGGTTTTCCTCCGAACGTTGCTAAGTTGCGAGCATTCACATTAGCAAAGCGGCGTGTTGATTCCCGACAGCTTGGGCTATGGCTTGCAGAGCAGCAGCCAAAGCAGCATCATCGCGTCTCGCCATCAAATCAGATTTCTTCACAAAGGAACAAAATTAGACACAACAGACACAACAATTAGACACTTGGTCGGACAGACCAAACTTCACTCCGATACCACTAATGTAACACCCCCTTCCTAAACAACTATTATTTATATCTATTTTATCAGAGTTTTCAAAAATAAAATCATTGAAGGGAAATGTCACATTCCAACGCTTACGAAATTTCCAACTTATAGTCACATAACACAAAAAACAATAAAACATTAATATGATACGCAAAGACATTAGTTTGGGGATGGCCCACAACACCTGTTTTAGTTTACAGCACCAAAATATAAATAACATCTCCAACACAGCGGAAGAATCACTAAGTTTAATATTATACTTAGTACATCATTAATAAAAGTCTAAAGCATTAGATGATAAATAAAAGACGACTCACGCCTCTCCCGGTGCTACATATCGTAGTGAGACATGACTACTAGAAGACCAGGCATAAGAATGCACTCACTCGCGGGTACCGCAGTTGCCGACATACGAGGCAACACGACGCGAAGAGGTGAGTCTTTTATACAAATAATAATAGATAGGATAGGCATTACATATTGGCAAGGCAACAACATTACTAATTCACCGCATTATCAACACATCATCAATAAATTCATTAACATGGTATGATTTTTATGCATGTATGCAACATGCATGAGGATCCTTCATCACCACTATTTGCCTTGAGGGCACTCATCGCTTTGGACCGAGTCCCACATCGCTTTGGCCAAGCCTACACATCGCTTTATGCATATGCATCATGAGGCTCTATGTCAATGCACCACAAACACACATATTGTCACAACTTATTAGGCTCACCATTTTTCAGTTATTAACTCATCTCCATCTCACCAACAAATTAGCCTTGAGGGCATCTCATCGCTTTTTGGACCGAAGTCCCACACCGCTTTCACACTCCGCTTAGTTACCATTTAATTGATACTCTCACGTTAATGTTTTAGCTCACAATCACTCCACCACACGAGAGTTGGACCAACTAACACCCTAGGGACCACAACACACCTAGGAACCACACTAGGCGCCACTTGGCGCCACGGGGCAGCCACTTTGGCGCCCCACCGCAACACACTCACACACCCACGCACACAACCAGCTCAACCGGCGCACTAGGTCGCCACATTTGGCGCTGCACTCCAAGACTACACACACACACACACACACACACATTGCACAACTGGGCGCACACAGCACACGCAGGCGGCCACATTTTGGCGCCCGCTCGGCACACACGCACAGAGAAATCGGACACAGCGCACTGTGGCGCCCATTTGGCGCCTCGTGGCTCGCACAACACACACAAAGAAGTCGCACCCAAAGAACTGGCGCGCCAATTGCCCTGCAAGTTGGCGCCCCACCTTCCCCTGCACACACTCCACGCAAAGAATAAAGAATGCATCAAAGAATAAAGAATGCATCAGCGCCAACCTCCCCAGCACTTGGCGCCCTCCCTTCCCCCAGCACACTAAACTGAAACTCACACACACACAGCCTATCCAAACCGAACACAGGCGCATCAGGGCTGCCCATTTGGCGCCCACTCCCTCGGTTCACTCACAATTTCCACACGCAGGGCAGCCAATTTTGGCGCCCTGCTCCAGCACACACACCCACCACCCACACGCACATCGTCACGGCGCGCATTGCTAGGCAATTGGCGCCTAGGCCGTAGCATCTACACACCCACTCCTCTAAGCTCATTCAACACGTCAACAGCATATATTATCCAATCTCTCCACAATAATTCATCAACAATTTAATTGAGTATTTCAACAACACTACAAAATCTCCACATATCTACACTCACCTTCATTAAGGAAATTCTACAAACATGTTATATGCTTATTCAACAACATATCTATTCCAAAGTTACCAAGAGACAGGGCATTCCAATTAGACTCCAAACACAATACAATTAATCACATAACTACTCCAAACATGCAACAATTCAACAATTTCAAACACTCAACAATTCAATAGTCTAGAGCACCCAACAACCTAACCTATACATAACCATAATCCTAAAAATTATTATAGGTATAGAAGAGCCCCCATACCTTGAAGGATTGAAGAACTCGAAATCACCAGCAACTGAACCACCACAACGCACGCTTCTCCTTTCTCTCCTTCAACACCGTGGATTCTCTCTCCTCTTTGAACGTACGGAGGAGCAGAAAACAGCAAAGGGGAATTTGGAATCATACACTTGGAAATATAAGGAAAAGAATGGAGAAAGGAAAAGGATTCAATGTTACCTTGAAGCTTGAGAAGAAGAAATTCTCTCTTCCTCCTTTCCTTGTGTCGCCGTTCCTCACTCTCTCAACCTCTCTGTCGCGATTTTTCTTTCTTTCGGTGATGATGAGCGCCTCAATTGGAGACCCATTTAGGTCATGCATAGTGATTGGGCCAACTAGTGGGTTGGGCCCTAATCACACCACTCTTTTTAATTCAATACACCTCCTGCAATAAAACCACTTCAATTTAATTATTTCCATTCAAGTAAATATTGTAACCCTCAAATAACTTAATTAAGTAATTAATTAAATTATTTTGGGGCGTTACACTCCCTATTTTCCACTCATCTTTTCCAATATGCCCCGGTATAGTCCCCCATGATATTTGTCCTCTCACCCTACTTCTCTAATCCTCCAATGACTAATCTTACCAACAACTTTCAAGAGAATGATCCAATTCCATGAGTCTAAGCTTGATTGGTATCCATTTTCACGCAAGTACAAAAATTTAACATGAATGAAGACTTAATGACTTGAAAACTCTTTTTTTTTATTGATTTTCTTTAAACAGAAAAAAAATGCTACATGAGAATGGGTCAAAGAAACCAATATGTTATGAAATGTGTGATATGAATGCAAGCACTCACCCTAAGATGCAACATGCATTTGTTTTGTAATATTTTTTTCATTGTTTTATGAAAAAAAGTAATGCAAATTTTTTTTCTTTGAAGGGAATATGCTATGTGCTTTGCTTATTTACTCATGAAGATATGCAAATTTTTTTGGCATACATACAAAGAAAAATAATGGAGAAATTTTATGCTGAATGACAATGAAATGAAAATGTACACTACATGCAAAAAAAATTTAGGACTTATGCAATACGAATGAATGATACGCGGTAAATCCTAATTTTTTTTAGATGAAATGAACTTCTAGATGCAACATGATTTTTTATGCTTTTTATGCATGAAATGAATATAATTTTTTTATGCATGAAATGCAATATTATTTTTTTATGCATGGAATGCAATATGATTATATTTTTTTATGTATGAAATGCAATAAGGTTTTCTTTCTTTTTTTTGCATGAAATGTGTTCTGGAGTGGACTCAAGGCCCAATGCAGTCCATTAGGTACGTCATTTATTACTAGTGGTCCTATTCACTATTCACTGCTGACTTGAGCGTCGGAGTGCTTTCGCAGGTACTACCCAGGCGCGACCCAGAATCTAACACCAAGGCATCCAGTGGCTGAGCTAGAGGACTACATCAGCACTACATCTATTGGTCTTGTACGATCAAAATGTAATATGATTATTTTGTTTTTTATGCATGAAAGGCTATATGATTTTTCTGTCGCATGAAATAGCTCCCTTTGTGGTCTAATTTGGTTAGCCCGTGCTATAGGGCATTGAGACCTATAGGGCTAATGTCTTTATTGTGAGTACTCACAGGGTGGTAACTACATCCTATGGAGATTTAAGGTCTCTAGAGCCAAGTACCCTTTTAAAGAGTTAAACACAACAGGATGTACATCTCGGATGTGAGTACCCGCATAGAAGGATCATGCTCTAGATTAGGAGTTCATGGAAGTCACATAGGATGTACATCCAGAATGAGTCCCACTTATCCTCGTTCTAACTTAGGTGTTTTTTGTGGCTCAGGTATGAGCTCAACTCTCAGTGTGTGCTCACAGTGTAGGTGTAGTGTGTGAAGGGAGCATACAAACCTCAAAACTTAAAAATAAAATCATAAAATATTTCAATAAATACAACCAAACAACAAATAATACATGTCATCTAGCCTAGAGTTTATAAGGAACAATATAAATATAAAAATAAGATATATACAAAGAAAAACAATAAATAAATAAATAAGAAACTAAGAGGGGTAAACAAAGCATACCTTATAATCATTTTGCACAACCAAACATACCGGGCTTGACTCTCACCGTCCCCAGTGAAGTCGCCATCTGTCGTGATCGTGATCCCGACGTTGACGGCTCAAAATAAATTATTTGAGGAGTCTCCACCCAATTTATTTAAAATAGGAAAATTGAGAAAAACCTAATTTAAAGTCATTTGGTCTACGAAAAATAGGTTGGATTCGGGAGTCGGTTACCTAGTACATCTGTCCTAGGACAGTTACCCTAAATTTGATTGTGCAAATAAATTACAAATTTATTTTACCCCAGAAATAATACTTAATAAAATTTAGTAGAAAATTAATTATTAATAAAGGACTAATTTAAGAAAATTTAATTTTGACTTGACAGGGAAACATGCTCCAACGTACTCTCCGTTGCAATGAGAGACTCAAAGTCACGTAGTTCTTGCTGAAAAGTTTATTGGTTGGTTGATTTTAATTTTGAAGGGGTTTAAGACCTAAGTTGTACAACTCGAGTATCTTAAACCAGTGTTGCGGGATTGATAAGATGTACATCTCGATCAAACCCATTTTTATTGCTTTTTTGAAAAATAGGTGCTATATAATAATAAACTGATTGGGGGTTTTTTGGAAAACGTGTCGTTCGGTTTTAATTTTAAAGTGGTTTAGAGGATCAAGTTGTACAACTCGGGTCTCTTAAACCAGTGTGGCAGATTTGATAAGATGTACATCTCGATCAAATCCTAATTTTCTTATTTTTATTGTTATTATTCTTTTAAAAAAACATTAAATACCAATGAATAAATAGAATAATAATTAATGCGAGAAACATGAGAAAAATAACGATAGAAATTTGAAATGGGGTGAAATAGTAAAAGAAGGGGTGCAAATAATTACATTGAGTTATATTAACAAGTAGGGGGTGCGGTTTGAAATCTGAGTTTGTTAAAAACTTGTAAATTAAAAGAACAAACAAATAAATAAACACAAGAAAAAAAAAACAACCAGAACACGTGGGGATATTGAAGCCCACCCACCATTTATGCTAAAAACCTAAATCAACTCTCCCCTTCTTCCCATTTTTGGGCTGCCGCTGCAGCTACTCCATGAGAGAGAAAGCTTGCAAAGTTTTAGCAGCAGAGGGAGGGAAAGGAGGCTTCTGGACTGAGAGAGAGGGAGCAAAATGACAGTGGAGGAAACCGGAGGGAGGTTTCGTGTGGGGTGGCTGTTCTAGGCTGTTTCATAGTGGTGGTGGCTCAGTTTTGTGGTGGCGATTGGTGGTGCTGCTGGTTTCGGGACTGTCACGGGGGAAGGGGGACAGTTTGGTGGTGATTGGGTGTTGCGAGAGTGAGAGAGAGTTGACCGGAGGTGGACTGGAGTTAGGTGTAGGTGGGTGGTTGATGGTGGTTTCCCCTTCTCCTCTCTATTTTGTTTTGACAGATCTCACTGTTATTTTATGACTTGATTGTTATGATTTTGGCCGTCTCCGTCCCCCCTACTGCTGTTTGTAACACCCCAAAATAGTTCAATTAATTATTAAATTGAGTTATTTAGGGTTTTTCAACATTTTTAATTAAATTAAGCTTAAGGCTAACGTGTAGTGTTTATGTGTTAGGAGAGGTTTGAGTAATGGGAAGAGGTGTTGAATAGAAGTCCATGAGTGATGGAAGGCCCAAGTCCCATTAGAAGCCCAAGTCCCTTTCCATAAGAGGAAATAGCCGTAGGATCATCTCATTCCATCAAAGTGAAGAAAAGTCTTAGAGAGAAGTAAGAGAGAGAGAGTTGTTAGGTGGAATAGTACTCGTTAGAGAGAAGGAAGAGCATTTGGCGTGGAAGAAGCTCAAGCTCAAGGGAGAAGAGAGTTCTTTGCGAGTGTTAACGGGAAGATTTCAAAGTGAAGAGAGTGTGTTCTACTCAACCGATCAAGGTAAGGGGCTCTCTTCCATGCGTAATTTAGTGTTTATGTTGAATGTTTTTGCATGAATGATTTCGGATTGAGTTCAATGTGTGCTTATGTGTTCTTTAAGTATTCAGTTGTGTTACTTCACTTTGGTGAAGATTGTAATGGTTGATTTTCGAGAAATTTGGTCACGTAAGTGACCATGGAGAGGAAATGAGTGAGAACTCTCGGTCTCGGTGAGCGTGAGAGTTTAAGAGTGTGTTCTTGAGCTTAATCCTAGTCGGGAGCACCTAAAGAGAGGAAGAGAAGTTAGCGCACGTGATCGAGAGAAAACCGAAGTGCATGAAGATTAACGCACGACGTAAGTGTTAAAGCGTAGTTCCTAGACTTAAAGAGGACGAGATGAGCTGTACTTGATGGACGAAGGTGCGTAGGTGTAATTAGAACCCAGTGCGAGTGTCGTCAAGTAGTTGCCGAGGTATAACATGGTTATGCCGAGGTGTTTGGGTCGAGACGTAGGGCGTAGGCAAGTCTGCGTATGATAGCCGAGGTGAAGTGGCCGAAGTGGAGTGTATATATACTTAAGCGTGGTTGCTGAACTGCAGACGTTATGTTATAGCGTGTATCTACCGAGGTGAGCGTACTAAGGTTTAGGTGCGTTGAATAGTAAGTGTAGTGAAGCTTAACGTGTCGCAGTGTAGAGAACCGAGGTGCCAAGAGTGCACCGAGGTGTTGTGTAGTTTAAGCCGAGGTGAGGTGAGTGCTTAGGTGTAGTGTGCCTAAGTGTAGTAATCAAGGTGAAGTTGTGTGGTTAGGTGTGAAATGACTAAGTGTAGATGATGAAGTGAGGTGAGTGCTTAGGTGTATTGTGCCTAAGTGTAGTAATCAAGGTGAAGTGTATGTGTGGAAGTGTAGGTGTGATGGAAGATAGGGTGGCGTGAGGTCCCAGGACGAGGTTGAAAAATTTTACAGTGGAAAGCCAAGTGAGGTGCCACCGAGTTGAGTATTGGTGACGTAATGGGTAGCGATACTACATCAGCTTAGCGTGCCGAGATGAGTAGGTGTGCCGAGGTGACGAGCGAGCATACCGAGAAGAGTGAAGGTGCCGAGGTGACTTAGAGTGCCGAGGTGACATATTTTTGACGCATAACACAGAGAGTCTGTTGGCGCCACCGTGAGTGACGTTTAACGTCAAGAGTCGTTTAAAGGGACGAATTGGCATAGTCCAGTTTAGTCCCTATGTGATGGTTCAGTCCTAGGCGTTGTGAGGCCTTCGTAGTGATGGAGTGGCTCACTGCCTGAGGAACTGAGGTGCCTGTGAGTGGACAAATAGCTTTGTGCTATGGTGGTTGTCTAAGAGGACTAGGCAACGTAAGGCGACGGTGCGGTTTGCACAAAAGAGTTGTAATTTCTGAGTGAATGCATTTGTTCATTGAGTCTCATGAATTCATATGCATCGACGGTTATAGACTTTGGTCTCGATACGAAAGACCGGGCCCGAGTATCACTAGCGACGGATATGCCTGAGTGGCTTAAAAGAGATGGATCCTCATGCATTATACCCTGGAGTTTGGGTTGCATTGCATTGCATGCATAACTCATGTGAATTATGTTGAAATATAGTGCCTCAAAGAATCATTCTCGCCTTGAACGACCGTGTCTAGATGCTCTTCATACCTATACTGACAACGATTGGCCGTGTAATTGGCCAAGAAAGTTGCGACTAAGCCTTCCCAAGAAGAGATGGTATTGGGCCGCAAAGATTCCCACCATTCCAGTGCCCGACCGTCGAGCGACTGAGGAAAAAGTCTGCACTTCATTGTTGGGCTCAGTTCTCTATAACTGCAGTAATTGCTGAAATACCGAACGTGCTTATCTGGGTCACCGCGACCATCGAATTTATTCAAATTTGGCGGCTTTCTTAAATCTCTGGGAATGCGATAACGCCTTATTTCCCTCGAGAATGGCCCATGACCGGTCGCCAATTCTCCCGACGGAAAAGGCTGCATGGCATGTACTTCATTTGTCGGTATTCCGTAGAGTCCTCCACCAACCATTTGACCATACAAAGGAGGGATTTGAGACGAATGCCTTCTATTCAGCTCGGGCTCATGCCTTTTTGACCGGTGAGATATATCCCTGAACTCCCCTTTACGGTAGTTGTCCAGCTCGTCGTATGAGTCCCACGACCGGCTTCTTGACTTGCGAGACCCCGAGGACTCGCACGAGGAATACCTTGTGGGCGAGCGATCTGATTCCGGGTTATAGCTAGAGTCTGCGTAATCTTTGTCGTGAGACCGAGAACGGCCACTGTTGTAACACCCTAAATGATTTAATTAATTATTTGATTAAATTATTTAAAGTGTTGCATTATTTTTAAATTATATTAGATTATTTATGTTAATTTATTTATAATTGAAGGGAGTGGTATCGGTAATTCCGGGATGACGAGTATTGGCCCAAGAGCCCAAGCCCAATGACTTAGTGGAAAGGGCTATTCTTCGGTTTATACAAGGTAAGGGGAGTCTCACCTTATAATAGGGTGTATGTATGTCATAGGGTCCTTATTGATAGTATTTGATGTTGTATTTGAGTGTTGAATGATCGTTTGATGGATTGAAATTGAAACTTGTATGGAAATCGAATTGTATGTTAGTGTTAGGGTTTATATAGTCTTGATTTCGTTTTTGATGTGTGATTGATTATTACAACGTGTAATTGAAGGTGTTATTATGATTATGATGTGTTTTTGAGTTGTTGTTGATGATTGGTTTTGAGAAGAATTGGATACAATTGATTTTTGGAAACCCTAGGTGTATGGGGCGCCAAATTGCTAGGGAAATGGCGCCTGTGTTTTGCTGTGTGCAGTGTGTGCGTATGTGTGTTGCTGCCTGGGCACCACTGGGTGCCTAGAATGGCGCCTGTGTGTGCCTGTGGCACTGTGTGTGTGTGCAGGGGCGCCAAATGGCTGCCCCAAGGCGCCCAGGATGGCGCCAGTGTGCTGGTTGTGTTGCTGTGTTGTGAAATTTGTGTGTGTGTTGCTGTGTTGGGCGCCAAAGGCTGCCAGAAATGGCGCCTGGTGCGCCTGTACCTAAGGTAAGGCGCCTGGTGGGGCGCCAAGTGCTGTGTGGTGATTGTGTCTAGGTGCAGGGCGCCAAATGTGGCTGCCCATGCGCCTGGTTGCGCATTGTTCAAGTGCAGGGCGCCAAGTGGCTGCCCTGTGGCGCCTGTTGTGGCGCCAAGTTGCTGGATATTTTGTGGTGTCTAAGTGTTGGGTGCATTTTGGCTGCCCATGGCGCCTAGTGTGGCGCCAGATTAGTGTGCTGGGTGTGTGTGTGCATGTGGTGTAACACCCCATTTCTACCCGGCAATTTATAGTAAAAATCAGAGTTTACAAAATTTATTTTTCAAATGGAATGCTACACCTCAATCAGCTCAAAACCACAACAAACATAACACAATGCTTTATATCATCAATGTAAGACGCAACACCATCATGAATGGGATTTCTCAAAACTTCATCACATCTTAGCCCCCATGGCTCATGCCCCCATGGCATCATCATCATTCATGTCTCAAGGACTAATCACAACTAGAGGACTGAACCTCACTCAAGGACCTAAACACCACTTAGGACCAAAATAGCACTTAGGGACCAATCTGTCACCTTTAGGACCAAAACACCACCTAGGGACTAAAACAGCACCTCTAGGACCAAACTGTCACCTAGGGACCAAAACAACACCTAGGGACCAAAACCACACCCTTAGGACCAAACTGTCTCCTAGGGACCAAAACAGCACACACTTAGACACAAGGCGGCACAGCGCCATTTTCCCACAAATCGCGCCCGCTTGGCAACACAAAGACCAGCGCCAAAAACTCAGCAACTTGGTGCCCCCTGTGGCACACAGCCACACCGGCGCCATTTTCACAAAGATCTGGCGCCCTGTGGCAAAGACTGATTTTAGACACAAACCGAGACACGCCTCGAACACAGCGCATTCGGGCGCACTGGTAGCACTTTGGCGCCCGCTGAGACACAGCGGCAACACAGCGCAACGGGGTAGCCATTTGGCGCCTGTGGCCGCGCCACATGCACCCACACACACTTGTCACAGTGGCGCCACCACAGGCGCCATGGGCAGCCAAAATGGCGCCCAAAGACTTAGACACCCACACACACACCCACCTGGCGCCCAACAGCGCCACGGGGCAGCCATTTGGCGCCCTGCACTTGGCACTAACACACCCAGGCGCATTGGGCAGCCACTTTTGGCGCCCTGCACCTAGACATGTCACACACAGCTCACAAATAGTGACACAGGCGCCATTCTGGGCACCCTGGGGCAGCCATTTGGCGCTCTCATCATCGCACACACACACACCATCGCAATAAGCGGCATGTGGCGCCATTTTCCCAAAGAACTTGGCGCCTGTGCAAAGTGACCAACCTGCACAAAATCACAACCCAGCACATGTTATGATCATTCTCAATCAAATTTTCTCAAAATCAATCATCAACATCAATCTAAAAACATGTTATGATCATACTAACAACTTCAATTTCACACTTAAACATCAAAAACACATCAAAAGCACAAATCAAAGGCATGAAACCCTAACTCTAACATAGGAATCGATTTCATGCTCTATTCAAATTCAATTTCATCAAAACAAGCATACAACCAACAAATTCAATAACAACGAACACTAATAAGGACCCTATGATCTACATACGACCTATTATACTCTCTATTATAGAGTGAGACTCCCCTTACCTTAAATTAACCGTAGAAACATCCTTCTCACTGAGTCACGTACAAAAAACCACAGCAACAGCTCCTTCCTTTCCTTCTTCTCAAGGTGCGATCAAGCTCTCTCTTCTTTCTCCCTAGAGCGCTGTTTTTCTCTTCTCCTTTCTCTTCTCACTTTCGTTTTCTTTCTTTCTTTGGCAAATGGTGCGAATTGCACCAACCCTAGGAGCCTAAGTGATTGGGCTTGGGCTCTTGGGCCAATATTTGAAGTCCCGGTATTTCCAATACCACTCCCTTCAATTAAATAAAATACTATATTATAATTTAATATAATTAAAAAAATAGTGCAACACTTTAAATAATTTAATCAATTACTTAATTAAATTATTTAGGGTGTTACAACCCTCCCCCACTTAGGAAATTTCGTCCTCGAAATTAATACCTGAGTCAAATAACTCTGGATAAGACTCCCTCATCCTGCTTTCCAGCTCCCAAGTCATGCTCTCACCAGCAGCTCCCAACCACACTACCTTGACTAAGGCAATGTTCTTCCCTCTCAGCACCTTCACCTCTCTATCATCATTCCTCACTGGCATAGTCTCCACAGTGAGATTCTCACGTACCTCCACATCATCCATGTGAATCACATGAGACGGGTCTGGAATTTACTTCTGAAGCTGTGACACGTGGAACACGTCGTGCAATTTCGAAAGATTAGGTGGCAGAACCACCCTATAAGCAACCTTTCCAACCCTCTCAGTGATCTGGTACGGTCCAATAAACCGAGGAGTCAACTTTTTTGCTTTCATGCACGCTGACACATCATAGGCGTGACCCTCAAGAATACATGCTCACCAGCCTGAAATTCTAAGTCCTTTCTCCTCCTATCATGGTAGCTTTTCTGCCGACTCTGTGACTCTTTCATTTTCTCCCTGATCATTTTTACCTTCTCCGTAGTCTCCCTAACAACTTCTGGTCCAAGCACAACACTCTCACCAGACTCATGCCAACACAAAGGAGTTCTACACCTCCGCCCATACAGTGCCTCGAAAGGAGCCATCCCTATACTCGAATGGTAGCTGTTATTATAAGTGAACTCAATCAACGGAAGATGTGTATCCCACGCACCTCCCTGCTCTAGCACACATGATCTCAATAAATCCTCCAAGGACTGGATGGTTCTCTCTGTCTGTCCATCAGTCTGAGGATGATAAGCTGAACTCAACCTCAATCTAGACCCCAATGCCTCTTGCAAGCTCCTCCAAAAATCAGAAGTGAACCTTGGGTCTCGCCGGATACAATACTCTTGGGACACCATGCAACTTCACAATGACCTGAATGTATATCTCAGCCAACCTCGCCACCGGATAAGTGATGTTGATAGGAATAAAATGGGCAGACTTAGTCAACCTATCCACAATCACCTAAATAGAGTCAAATCCTCACGGTGGTTGGCAACCCATCGAGAAAATCCATGGAAATACTATCCCATTTCCACTCGGAACCTCTAAAGGTTGCATCGACCCGAGCTTCTAGTGCTCAATCTTTGACTTCTGGCAAGTCAAACATGCATATACAAACTGTGCAACATCCTTCTTCATACCCGGCCACCAGAATAGCTTTTTCAAGTCATGGTACATTTTTGTAGCACCCGGATGAATGCTCAACTTGCTCCTATGGCTCTCCTCAAGTATCATTTTCTTGAACTCAGCATCATCAGGAACACAAATCCTGTCCCTGAACCTCAACTGTAACACCCCCCTTCTACATAAACTACTATTTAAATAATTTGAAAAATCAAAGTAGTTGAAAAACTTCGGTGCGACCACTCGAGGGTGTCACATTTAAAACCAAACACCTTAATATAACTCCAAAACAATTAATTAAATTAAACTCCAGTTCACAGGATACATAGCACCAAGATAATATCTGGGAATAAAAGGTTACAGCAGTGGAAGAATAACTACTTAGACAATAGTTCAAAAGTAAAGACATAACAAATAAACATTCCCCCCGGTGCTACGTATCAGAGCGACTCGACCATACTCAAGGAAGGATCTCTAGTCACCTTCAGTCACCGTCACCTGTAGGTTGCCGACATACGAGGCAACACGACGCAGTAGGGTGAGTCTCAATGCATAGATAATAATAAATAAAGCGAGAAACACAGAGATTATGCGACGCCATGACTAACGCACCAAATACACCAAAATAATAGCAATAACATGCTCACCAGTATATATATATATATATAGATATATATATATATTCACCACATCACCAAGGAGAGTCATAGACCTCTCATCACCCATATACTCACCATTTATTTTATAACACCATAATTAATACTCCTACGGGGACTAAAAGAACAACAACAATTATTTCCACGCCAAAGGACTAAGGTCAACGCCAAGGACTAAGCCCACACCTAGGGACCAAACACCGCATAAGGACCTATCCTACCCCAGGGACCATTTTGACACCATATTAATTAATTTAGCACCTAGGGACTATTTTAAACCCACCATAATTAATTTAACGTTTTGAGGACTATTGTGGAACTCACACCTGGACCTAGGCGCCAACATGTGCACTTGGGGCAGCCAAATGGCGCCCCCCTGCGCAACGCCACACCCTGCGTGCACCCAGACAGTGCACTAGGCGCACTGGGCATGCCAAAGTGGCGCCCAGTGTTGCGCCACACCCAAGCCAGAATTCCCAGCAACCAAGACACGCGCCGGGGCGCATTGGGGCAGCAAAATGGCGCCCTGCGCGCAACACTCTCCACTCGAAATATTTCCGGCCCACTCGCACACACACACAGGCCGAACACACCCCACCCAAACAACTCGGCACCCACTCAAACACCTCGGCACGCACACTCACAAACCTCGGCACACACAAAACACACCTCGGTACACTCTCACACACCTCGGCACCTCACCCCACCTCACTCGGCACCTCACCTCATCTCACTCACCTAGGTCACCTCACCTCATTCGCCTCGGAACCTCACCCCACCTCACTCCTAAGACCTCACCTCATCTCACTCACCTAGGTCACCTCACCTCATTCACCTCGGCACCTCACCCCACCTCACTCGGTACCTCACCTCATCTCACTCACCTAGGTCACCTCACCTCATTCACCTCGGCACCTCACCCCACCTCACTCGGTACCTCACCTCATCTCACTCACCTAGGTCACCTCACCTCATTCACCTCGGCACCTCACCCCATTAACCTCGGCACATCACCCCATTCACCTCGGCACCTCACCTCAACCAAACAGCACCACAGGCGCCAAATTCTGTAGAATTGGCGCCCCCTCCTCCTATTTCCAAAGACAAACCCAACCCAACCTTAAAACACCACACTTCTAAAATTTCTCCTATTCAACCAATCACCCAAACACCTATTAAGCGCCTACTTTCTCATACTTAATTATGTTAAATAAACATTTAATCACCCTATTACAATTGACACACACCAAGCCAATCAAGATTCATCAAGAAACATATTCACATGTACCACAACACCATATCATCATGAAAATCAATCATATATTTCACCAATCATTAATATACATTACAAAATAGCCACCTAATTACTCCTAATCCCTAACTCCTATGTTTCAAGATTTATAAATTATTAAATATGCTAGAGAGCCCCCATACCTTGTTAAAACTTGAAGAAGATAGCACCAAGTATTAAGAAGACCTCTCCAAAAACCCCAACACTCCCAGATTCCTCCTTCTTTCTTGATCTTCACGCGAAACCCTCCTCTCCTTCTCACTTGCCGTCGCGCCTCTCACTCTCACTCTTCTCTCCTTTCTAATTTTTGCAATTTGGCTTCTAATGAGGGTTTCTGCTAAGACCCTAATGTTTTTATTAATTGGGTTTGGGCCACTTAACTCCAATGGGCCCTAATTGCACCTCCTAATTACTTCCTCACCTTCTCCCTATTTTAATTAAATACTTTCTATTTACTCACTACACCCCACTCCTTAATTGAATCAATTCCTTATATTTATTTTAAATAAGGTTAATTAAATTGTCACTTAATTAAATTATCTAATTACTTACTTAATCATTTTTGGGGCGTTACAACTCTCCCCCACTTAGAATATTTTCGTCCTCGAAAATTTAGCTAATAGGAACATGGTTATGCTCTAACCAGTTCATACCCAAGATTACAATTACCCCACCCAACGGCAACCAAAAATTCATAACAAAGTCTCTGTCGAAGATCGACAAGGGACACAGAGAACACACCAGGCAATACAAGATCAATCATAGCAGACAACGCAAGACCTAGACGTTCACAACATTCGACAGCAATAAACAACAACATAACTATAACTTAGAACGAGAACCAAGACTCGAGGGTTACTAGACTCGACGACTCGACAACTTGGCCGGACAGACCGAACTGCTCTGATACCACTTATGTAACACCCCCCTTCTACATAAACTACTATTTAAATAATTTGAAAAATCAGAGTAGTTGAAAAACTTCGGTGCGACCACTCGAGGGTGTCACATTTAAAACCAAACACCTTAATATAACTCCAAAACAATTAATTAAATTAAACTCCAGTTCAAAGGATACATAGCACCAAGATAATATCTGGGAATAAAAGGTTACAGCAGTGGAAGAATAACTACTTAGACAATAGTTCAAAAGTAAAGACATAACAAATAAACATTCCCCGATTACTGTACGTATCGGGCGACTCGACCATACTCAAGGAAGGATCTCTAGTCACCTTTCATCCGTCACTGCGCAGTTGCCGACATACGAGGCAACACGACGCGAAGAGGTGAGTCTCAATGCATAGATAATAATAAATAAAGCGAGAAACACGAAAAGACAGCACACGAGAAAACAACAATTTTAAATACATTATTAAGACAGATACACCAAGCGATTACACTAACTACATCCACACGGAAACTTGATTACACCAATTGTAATCACACCGTAAGCTTGATTACACGTAACATGTATGCAATGTATGAAATGCAACCCCAAAACTCCACTGGGCATATGCATGTGGATCCATCACCAAAAATTGCCTTGTGGGCATTCACCAAACACCAAAATATTTCAGAAGCCGAGGCCTATTCACCAAAATGCATATGATTATGCGACGCCATGACTAACGCACCAAATACACCAAAATAATAGCAATAACATGCTCACAGTAATTATATATATATATATATATATATATATATATATATATATATATATATATATATATATATATTCACCACATCACCAAGGAGAGTCATAGACCTCTCATCACCCAGAGACTCACCATTTATTTTATAACACCATAAATAATACTCCTACGGGGACTAAAAGAACAACAACAATTATTTCCACGCCAAAGGACTAAGGTCAACGCCAAGGACTAAGCCCACACCTAGGGACCAAACACCGCATAAGGACCTATCCTACCCCAGGGACCATTTTGACACCATATTAATTAATTTAGCACCTAGGGACTATTTTAAACCCACCATAATTAATTTAACGTTTTGAGGACTATTGTGGAACTCACACCTGGACCTAGGCGCCAACATGTGCACTTGGGGCAGCCAAATGGCGCCCCCCTGCGCAACGCCACACCTGCGTGCACCTGCAGGCGGTGCACTAGCGCGACTGGGCATGCCAAAGTGGCGCCCGGTGTTGCGCCACACCCAAGCCGTAATTCCCGGCAACCAAGACACGCATCGGGGCGCATTGGGGCAGCCAAAATGGCGCCCCTGCGCAACACTCTCCACTCAGAAATATTTTCTAGCCCACCTGCACACACACAGGCCGAACACACCCCACCCAAACTACTCGACACCCACTCAAACACCTCGGCACGCACACTCACAAACCTCGGCACACACAAAACACACCTCGGTACACTCTCACACACCTCGGCACCTCACCCCACCTCACTCGGCACCTCACCTCATCTCACTCACCTAGGTCACCTCACCTCATTCGCCTCGGAACCTCACCCCACCTCACTCGGCACCTCACCTCATCTCACTCACCTAGGTCACCTCACCTCATTCACCTCGGCACCTCACCCCACCTCACTCGTTACCTCACCTCATCTCACTCACCTAGGTCACCTCACCTCATTCACCTCGGCACCTCACCCCACCTCACTCGGTACCTCACCTCATCTCACTCACCTAGGTCACCTCACCTCATTCACCTCGGCACCTCACCCCATTAACCTCGGCACATCACCCCATTCACCTCGGCACCTCACCTCAACCAAACAGCACCACAGGCGCCAAATTCTGCAGAATTGGCGCCCCCTCCTCCTATTTCCAGCACAACCCGAACCCAACCTTAAAACACCACACTTCTAAAATTTCTCCTATTCAACCAATCACCCAAACACCTATTAAGCGCCTACTTTCTCCTACTTAATTATGTTAAATAAACATTTAATCACCCTATTACAATTGACACACACCAAGCCAATCAAGATTCATCAAGAAACATATTCACATGTACCACAACACCATATCATCATGAAAATCAATCATATATTTCACCAATCATTAATATACATTACAAAATAGCCACCTAATTACTCCTAATCCCTAACTCCTATGTTTCAAGATTTATAAATTATTAAATATGCTAGAGAGCCCCCATACCTTGTTAAAACTTGAAGAAGATAGCACCAAGTATTAAGAAGACCTCTCCAAAACCCCAACACTCCTGATTCCTCCTTCTTTCTTGATCTTCACATGAAACCCTCCTCTCCTTCTCACTTGCCGTCGCGCCTCTCACTCTCACTCTTCTCTCCTTTCTAATTTTTGCAACTTGGCTTCTAATGAGGGTTTCTGCTAAGACCCTAATGTTTTTATTAATTGGGTTTGGGCCACTTAACTCCAATGGGCCCTAATTGCACCTCCTAATTACTTCCTCACCTTCTCCCTATTTTAATTAAATACTCTCTATTTACTCACTACACCCCACTCCTTAATTGAATCAATTCCTTATATTTATTTTAAATAAGGTTAATTAAATTGTCACTTAATTAAATTATCTAATTACTTACTTAATCATTTTTGGGGCGTTACATCAACACACCCTGGGAATCCAATCTGAAATCCCCATCCACAGCCTGATCACCTGCAAGCAACAAATCCACCAACTTCACATCCAACTTCTGGGCGTCTCTGATACTAACCAAGAAGTCATTACCAATCCTCAGCATACCCAGTCTAACACTCTGTGGTGTTACTTCACAAACCAAGCTCAAATCACGGAATTGCTCAATCAACTCCAACTCCTTCACCATCATTGATGACATATGTAAAGTTTTCCGACTTAAAGCATCAGCCACGACATTAGCTTTGCCGGGATGATAGTTTAAGGCAAAATCATAGTCTTTCAGCAGCTCTAACCAACGCCTCTGTCTCATATTCAGCTCCTTCTGATCAAACAAGTATCTCAAACTCTTGTGGTCGTTGAATACCTCAAATCTAGTGCCATACAAATAGTGCCTCCAAATCTTCAGCACAAATACAATAGCAGCCAACTCCAAATCATGAGTAGGATAGTTCTTCTCATGTGTCCTCAACTATGCTGACGCTGTAAGCAACTACCTTCCCATCCTGCATCAATACACCTCCCAAACCCATCTTGGAAGCATCACAATACACAACAAACGGTTGATCCGGCACAGGCAACACTAACATTGGGGATGTTGTCAACCTCCTCTTCAACTCTTGGAAACTCTCTTCACACTTAGCATCCCACACAAAAGCTCTTCCCTTACAGGTCAATTGGGTCAACGGAAGGGCTAGCTTAGAGAACCCCTCAATGAACCTCCTGTAGTAACCAGCCAACCCCAAGAAACTTACGATCTCGATCCACGGACTTTGGGCTCTCCCACCGCACATCTTGCATCAACCTTGGCTGGGTCCACAGCTATACCATCACCAGAAATAATGTGACCCAAGAAGCTTACCTCATTCAGCCAGAACTCACACTTTGACAATTTAGCATACAACTTCTTCTCTTTCAACACCTCTAGCACCAATCTCAAGTGCTCTGCGTGCTCCTCCTCAGACTTAGAGTACACCAGAATATCATCTATGAAAACCACCACAAACCGATCCAAGTAGCTATGGAAGATACGGTTCATGTACTCCATAAACACCCCTGGTGCATTGGTGACACCAAACAGCATTACAGAGTACTCATAATGCCCATACCTCGTTCTGAACGCTGTCTTCTGGATATCCTCATCTTTCACTTTAATCTGATGATACCCTGTGTAACACCCCATTTCTACCCGGCAATTTATATTAAAAATCAGAGTATAAAAATCATTTTTCATTTGAAAATCGTCCAATGGAATGTTACACAACTACTTCATCAAACTCACCAACAAAATAACTTAAACGTCTCTTTACTCAAAAATACGTAACACCAGTCATTAGGTAAAGTAAACATCATACATTAGCAGCGGAAAATAAACAGTTCTCAAAGAGACAAAACATAGTCTCATCCATAACATAAAATCATCAAGTATAACAGTTCAACGGAATAACTATAATCCTAACCCATCCCCTAGGTGCTACGTATCAGAGCAGACCGACTCGGGGAAGTGAAGGGACTAAGCCTTCACTCATGGCTACCTGTGGTAAACAACAACAAAAAGGGGTGAGTCTCAAACCACATAATAGAGACTATAATAAGCAGTATATTTAAATCATAGTATCACACACATATAGACATACAACAACATTATTCGTATTAATCAACAACCAACAACACACATGGCTTCTATGAGAATGTATGCAATGCAGTCATGCATGTGGTACCATTTGCCCCCATGGCATCATCATCAATCAATTGAGTCCCCATGACTCTGGCCCCCATGGCCTCATCAACACAATAAAAACGCCGCTTAGGCGCAAAATTCAATGTATCACAATATAAACGTCGCGGCCGCAGCCGAATGTATGCATGAGACTCCATGAACATGCCACACACACCATTACACAACATCACAGTTTATACATTATTTCTCAACTCATAGTCAATCTCAGTTTTAGCCCCCATGGCTCTAGCCCCCATGGCTCATGCCCCCATGGCATCATCAATCATTTCATTCACTATCTCATCACACTCATGTCCCAAGGACTAATCACCACTAGAGGACTGAACCTCACTCAAGGACCTAAAACACCCTTTAGGACCAAAACAACACTTAGGGACCAATCTGTCACCTTTAGGATCAAAACACAACCTAGGGACTAAAACAGCACTCCTAGAACCAAACTGTCATCTAGGGACCAAAACCACACCCTTAGGACCAAACTGTCACCTAGGGACCAAAACCACACCTATGACACACTTTGGCACCACCAGGCGCCAAAAACCCCACATTCTGGCGCCCCCCTGTGCACACCAGCACATAGGCGCCAATTCTCCCACATTCTGATGCCCCCCTGTGCACACCAGCACATAGGCGCTAATTCTCCTACCTTTTGGCGCCCCTGTGCCACACACTAGCACACAGGCGCCAACACAGCGCGCAGAGCGCGCCATTTGGCGCCTGTCTTTGCGCCACGAGCACACACACACCCTTGCCACAATTCTGGCGCCACCCTAGGCGCCATGGGCAGCCAAAATGGCGCCCCACACCTAGACACCCACGCACACACCCACCTAGGCGCCACAACAGGCGCCACAGAGCAGCCCATTGGCGCCACGCACTGCACAACACACCAGCGCATTGGCGGCCACTTTGGCGCCCTGAACCTAGACACACAGCACATGAACAGTGACACAAGCGCCATTCTGGGCGCCCTGGGAAGCCATTTGGCGCCCACATCGCGACACACACACTTCGACCACACAAGCGATTGCATCAGGCGCCATTTTCCCAAAGAATTGGCGCCCGAGCAAGTGACACTCGCACAAAACACACAACTCAACCCATGAACAGTGCACAGGGCGCCATGTTTCCAGCAAATTGGCGCCAAGGCATCACGCACACACACAAAACCTCACTGCTACAGTACCACAGGCGCCATTTCTCTAGGAAATTGGCGCCCTAGGGTACCTAAAGTGCCTTAAATCACTCTCAATCAAATTTTCTCAAAATCAATCATCAACATCAATCTAAAAACATGTTATGATCATACCAACAACTTCAATTTCACACTTAAACATCAAAACACATCAAAAACACAAATCAAAGGCATGAAACCTTAACTTCTACATAGGAATCGATTTCATGCTCTATTCAATTTCAATTTCATCAAAACAAGCATACAACCAACAAATTCAATATCAACGAACACTAATAAGGACTCTATCATATACATACGACCTATTATACGCTCTATTATAGAGTGAGACTCCCCTTACCTTAATTTAACCGTAGAAACGTTCCTTTCTCCGAGTCACCACCAAAAACCACAGCAACTAGAGCCTTCTTCTCCTTCTTCTCAAGGTGCGAAGCTCTCTCTCTTCCCTCTAGGGTTTTTGTGCCGATTTCCTTTCCTTTCTCTCTTCTCTATTCGCAAACTTCTTTCTTTTTCCTTCTCTTGCACAATGATGCGAAATGCATCACTCCTAGGAGCCTAAGTCATTGGGCTTGGGCTCTTGGGCCAATACTTGCAGTCCCGGTATTTCCAATACCACTCCCTTCAATTAAAATAAAATATTACATTATAATTTAATATAATTAAAATTAGGGCAACACTTTAAATAATTTAATCAATTACTTAATTAAATCATTTAGGGTGTTACACCCTGACCTCAAGTCAATCTTGCTAAAAACCTTAGCACCCACCAGCTGGTCCATCAGATCATCAATTCTCGGGAGAGGATACTTATTTTTGATAGTCACTTTGTTCAGTTGCCTATAATCCACACACAGATGCATACTCCCATCTTTCTTTTTCACTAACAAAACCGGAACTCCCCATGGTGACACACTAGGCCTCACAAACTTCTTCTCAAGAAGCTCTTCTAACTGCTTCTTCAATTCAGATAACTTTCGGAAAGTCGACATCAGAGTGCGGTGCCATAGACATGTGCCTAGTACTGTGCACAATATCAATCCCAAACTCAACTTCCCTCTCTGGTGGCACACTAGGAATCTCATCAGGGAACACTTCAGGGAACTCACACACCACCTGCAACCCCTCAACTACAGCTTGGTTCTCAGTAGACATAGATGCCATCAAAGCAAACAGATGACCACCCTCCTTCATTACCTTATGCAGCTGACCGGCAGACAACAAAACAGACTCTTCCTCTTCTGGAGGGAGAAAACTCACCGACTTGTTGAAACAGTTGATGTGCACATGATTATCTACTAACCAGTCCATACCAAGAATGACGTCCAACCCACCCAAAGGCAAACAGATAAGATCAACCAGAAAATCTCTGCCGAAGACTGACAGAGGACACTTAGCACACAATAGAGAGGTAGTCACCGAACCCTTAGCTGGAGTGTCGATAACCATTCCCCTCTTTATAGTAGACAATACTAAATTTAACTTTTCAGCACAAACAGCAGCAATAAACGAGTGCGTAGCACCAGTAACAACAATAGCAACTAAAGGGGTACCATAAATAAAACAAGTACCTCTGATCTCTTTGGGCCCCTCTGAACCTGCTAGAGCGAAAACTCTTCCACTAGACCTCTCCTTCTTTGGTTTGGTACACTTGGAGCTAAAGTGACCAGCTTCTCCACAATTGAAACACACTGCCTCCTTACGATCACAATCAGATGCCATGTGACCTTCTTTCCCACAACAGAAACATACTCTTACCCCAGTCTTGCAATCAAAACTCTTGTGACCCGGCTTGCCACACTTGAAACACACAATGTTAGCGGGAGCATCTCCCCCACTTGGCTTCTTGCCATCGCCAGGACCTCTTACCATCACGGTGACACGCTACCACCAAAGATACCTCTGTTTACACTCTCATCGCCAGACACCTCATATGGCTTACCCCTATTCTGGAATTTACTCCCCTGGTCTCTCATGACTCTAGAGCGAGCATTGCTGTCTTCTTCATAGATCCTGCAGCAGTCAATCAGATCAGCAAACACCCTGATTTTCTGATACCCAATAGCTTGCTTGATATCACCCCTCAACCCATTCTCAAATTTGATGCACTTTGAGAATTCTGAACAAGCCTCAGTATAGTAGGGATAAAACTTAGCCGATTCGTGAACTGGCAAAGATACTCAAAGAATGTAGACATATTCCTTGCTTCATTTCAAGGAACTCCATCTCTTTCTTTCCCCGACATCCTCGAGGAAAGTACTTCCTCAAGAACTCCCTTCGGAACACAGCCCAAGTAACAGCTTCATTGGCAGTACCCAATCTCTCTCTGGCCTCCAACCACCAGTCATCAGCCTCCTCTGCGTACCATACCTGACTTTTTGCTCATCATTGCAGTCCATTACTCTGAAGATTCTCTCAATCTCCTTCAGCCATGCCAAAGCACCATCTGGGTTGTACCTCCCCTTGAAGGTAGGAGGGTTCTCCCTTGAAATGTAGCCAGGCTTCGGGTCCCAGCATTCTCACCAACATTCTGCTGGTTCCCCATAACCTGAGCTATGGCTTGCAAGGCCTCAGCAATAGCAGCATCAACTCTCCTGGCCATATCAACCTAGCACTGCAGCATAAACAAAAATTTAAAACTAATTTAACACTAATGTAACACCCCATTTCTACCCGGCAATTTATAGTAAAAATCAGAGTTTACAAAATTTATTTTTCAAATGGAATGCTACACCTCAATCAGCTCAAAACCAAAACAAACATAACACAATGCTTTATATCATCAATGTAATACGCAACACCATCATAAGATGGGATTTCTCAAAACTTTATCAAATAGTTCCACGCACTAGGAAAGAAACATCATACACTACGCAGCGGAAAATAGAAACAGCTCCAAAGAGACAAACAACAGTCTCATTAATAACATATAAATATCTCATAATATAACAGTCCAACAATGAACAAATCAGACTACTTAGAAGCTAAACCCATCCCCAGGTGCTACGTGATCGAGCGCATCGACTCGGGAAGTGAAGGGACTAAGCCTTCACTCATGGCTACCTGTGGTAAACAACAACAGAAAGGGGTGAGTCTCAAACCACATAATAGAGACTATAATAAGCAGTATATTTAATCATAGTATCACACACATATAGTCATACAGCAGCATTATTCGTAATAATCATCAACCAACAACACACATGCCTTTTATGAGAATGTATGCAATGCAGTCATGCATGTGGTACCATTTTCCCCCATGGCATCATCATCAGTCAATTGAGTCCCCATGACTCTGGCCCCCATGGCCTGGCCCCCATGGCCTAATCATCACAATATAAACGTCGCGACCGCAACCGAATGTATCACAATATAAAAGTCGTGACCGCAGCCGAATGTATGCATGAGACTCCATGAACATGCCACACACACAATTACACATCATCAATATCATTTCTCACCTCATTGTTAATTTCAATTTTAGCCCCCATGGCTCATGCCCCCATGGCATCATCACATCTTAGCCCCCATGGCTCATGCCCCCATGGCATCATCATCATTCATGTCTCAAGGACTAATCACAACTAGAGGACTGAACCTCACTCAAGGACCTAAACACCACTTAGGACCAAAATAGCACTTAGGGACCAATCTGTCACCTTTAGGACCAAAACACCACCTAGGGACCAAAACAACACGTCTAGGACCAAACTGTCACCTAGGGACCAAAACAACACCTAGGGACCAAAACCACACCCTTAGGACCAAACTGTCACCTAGGGACCAAAACAGCACACACTTAGAGACAAAGCAAAGACCAGCGCCGCTTTCCCCCTAATCGGCGCCCCTTGTGCAACACAAAGACCAAAGCGCAAAAACTTCAAGAACTTGGCGCTGCAGGCACTGACCCACGCGGCGCCATTTTCACAACAATCTGGCGCCCCTCGGGCAAAGACATGATCTTAGACACAAACTAAGACACTGGCGAGACATACGATCTCGACACGAGCGCATTCTCAGCGCCACGGGCGCACTTTTGGCGCCCGCTTAGACACAGTGAGCAACACGAAGCAACAGGCAGCCATTTGGCGCCTGTCTTTGCGCCACATGCACCCACACACCTTGTCACTACTCGGCGCCACGGGCGGCCAAAATGGCACCCAAAGACTTAGACACCGCGCACACACCCACCTGGCGCCACAACAGCGCCACAGTGGCAGCCATTTGGCGCCACGCGCACTTGGCACTAACACACCCAGCGCATTGGGCAGCCACTTTGGCGCGCCCGCACCTGACACACACACACACACACGGCCACGGCGGTGACACAGCGCCATTCGGGCACCCTGGGGCGCCATTTGGCGCCTCACATCGCACACAAACACACACCATCGCAAGCAAGGATTGTGGCGCCATTTTCCCAACAACTTGGCGCCCAAGCAGTGACCAACCTGCACAAACACACAACCCTGCACATGAACAGTGCACAGGGCACCATTTTCCCAACAACTTGGCGCCCTGGCAGTAACACACCTGCACACACTCACTGCTACAGTACCACAGGCGCCATTTCTCTAGGAAATTGGCGCCCTAGAGTACCTAGGATCCCTTAAATCATTCTCAATCAAATTTTCTCAAAATCAATCATCAACATCAATCTAAAAACATGTTATGATCATCAAAAGCACAAATCAAAGGCATGAAACCCTAACTCTATCATAGGAATCGATTTCATGCTCTATTCAAATTCAATTTCATCAAAACAAGCATACAACCAACAAATTCAATATCAACGAACACTAATAAGGACCCTATGATCTACATACGACCTATTATACTCTCTATTATAGAGTGAGACTCCCCTTACCTTAAATTAACCGTAGAAACGTCCTTCTCAATGAGTCACGTACAAAAAACCACAGCAACAGCTCCTTCCTTTCCTTCTTCTCAAGGTGCGATCAAGCTCTCTCTTCTTTCTCCCTTGAGCGCCGTTTTTCTCTTCTCACTTTCGTTTTCTTTCTTTCTTTGGCAAATGGTGCGAATTGCACCAACCCTAGGAGCCTAACTCATTGGGATTGGGCTCTTGGGTCAATATTTGCAGTCCCGGTATTTCCAATACCACTCCCTTCAATTAAATAAAATACTATATTATAATTTAATATAATTAAAAAAATAGTGCAACACTTTAAATAATTTAATCAATTACTTAATTAAATACTATATTATGTGTTGCTGCCTGTGTCTAGGCAGGGGCGCCAATGTTGCTGCCCAGGGCGCCTGTGTGTGCGCCTGTGTCTGAGACTGTGTCTCAGTTTGTGTCTTACTTTGTGTCTAAGTCTGTGTTGCCCCAGGGGGCGCCAGATTGCTGTGTTTTTGGCGCCTGTGTGGTTGTGTTGCCACAGAGGGCGCCAGTGTGCTGTGTCTTTGGCGCCTAGTGCCTGTGTTGCACAGGGGCGCCATTTTGCTGGTGTTCTGGCGCCTGTGTGCTGGGTTGCACAGGGGGCGCCAGTGTGTGTGTGTTTTGGTGCCCAGTGGCTGTGTTGCCACAGGGGGCGCCAGTTTTGGTGTTTTGGCGCCCAGTGGCTATGTTGCCACAGGGGGCACCAGTTTTGGTGGTTTTGGCGCCCGGTGCTGCCATTTTGTATTTTAGATGTTGTTTTGGTCCTTAGGTTGCCAAAGAGCATCATGCATTGCATTTAGGTTTCTAAAAGTCGTTTCAAAGCCTCTAAAATCATTTTTGGAGTTGGAATGCACTTTTTGGACAAATTAGGGTTTTTAGGGTAAAGGGCATTTTGGTCATTTTTCACAATAGGATAATTTTCTCGTCAAAAATATGCATCCACAAAAAGTACATTTTATTCTATCAAGGATAATTTTTGTACAATTTTCAGAGAGAATATCCTAGTCCAAAATAATTAAAAATGCATTTTCCCTATTTTTATTGCATAAAAAAAATGCTAAAAGACCATTAAAAATTCCCCAATTATTAAATGACAATTTTTGTTGTCTAGGATAATTAGGGAGGCTATTTCATGGTGCCCAAAAATATACAACATATTTTCAATAGGTGCATTCTCATTTGCATGCCCAAAAATTCAAAATTCAAAAATCAAAAGGAGGAAGTGTCCTCAATAAGACAAAAGACCAAAAACAAGTTTTTTTTTTATTTTTACTCTCCCATTTCAGCCAATTATGCGCCACCCTCTCCCTTGTTTTCAATAAAAATCTTCTACACTCTTCTATTTCTTACTCATTAAGAATAGATTTGATATTATCCTTAACTTTGCCCCTTTTGGTAAATCCTCCCACCCACTCACACTCACTCCTTCACCAAAAAATGCAAAGTTCCCTCTTTAATAACATTTCTTCACAAAAATACCCTTAACCCTATTCTAGATCATTCCTCATATGAACCTTCATTCCAAAAATAGATTTTTTTTCACATAAACCCCCCTTCCCTTGTATCCGCCACTTACACCCCCTTTCTCACCCTCACTTGTGTTTTCTTACTACCCCTAATCCTTGTGCATTGCAATCTTGACCATTGATTTAAATTTTATCTCTAATCCTATTGGTTTGCAAGAAGCACATTGTCACAAATACCCTTAAGTTGGCTTTCATATAAAAACCCAAAAATAAGAGACAATGATGGGACACACTCTCATTTTTACCCTAGCACCCAACTATCTCCTCTCCTCCCTCTCCTCCTCCATTTTTCTTTTCAACTTTCATCCACCAAATCACCTCAAACTCACTCCATATTCATATATCTTCTTCCTTTCTTCAAGGTTGTGTGACTATTGTTGTTGACTCATGAGGATTGTTGGTGATTTGTTACTCTTGACTTTCATTTCTACTCTTGTTTAGCTTGGATTTAGAGGTAATCCTAATATCTTTTGCATTTTTTAGTTTTAGCATGTAGATTCTTCTTCTACTCCTCTTTCCTCTCTCAAAGAGGCTTAGAGGGCTCATTTCAAACATTATGACAAGGACATTGGGAGCCTTGAGTGTTTGAAGTGAGCCCTTGGCCTTGATGAGAGTGTTCTTGTGTTTTAACCATATGGTTTGCATTTTCACACTCATTTTTTTATTTTCTTTTCATTGAATGTCATGTTGTAAATAAAGATTTTTTTTACATACCATATGTTTCATGTTTGATCGTACCTTGACCAATGAAGTGTTGAAGTGTTGATTGATTCGTCTATGGGCCGGTCGTTGAAGGAGTGAAAGGACCGGTCCTGGCTTCACGCGTTGAGCACCTCGGGTGGTACCTGCAAAGACACTCCGACGATCTAGTGAGAGGTCGCTCGGGCAGATAGCACAAGGTTAGAGAACGTACCTGATGCCATGTGCGAATGGCGTATATATACAGTGATGTCCGACCGTTACGCGAGAATTCCGGCCGGCGAGAATTGCGCTCCAAGTAGCGTGTTTGGGCCGATCGAGATGGGCTGGGCCGCAGGTCCAATTGCTGTTGGCAGTCCTCGTATTTGCTAATACACCCAGGAACAGTTGCCCCCCAAGCCTAGGTCGCTTAAGAGCGGGCTGAGGCTTGAATCGATGCCCCCAGGAGTGAAGTTCTCTTGATGAAACGGACGCGGCCGTTTGCTTTTTCTACGAGGCGGTGTCGACCGCTCGTCAACCATCGACCGGGCTGCCGCGACGGTTGGTCTTTCCTGACATTTAAGACGTGACGTTTGGTGTTTCCGAGGTTGTCTGGAGACAACCATTGGCGAGAAGGTGAAACGTTGCGACGCTTCGTCTCCCGGTCCCCTTCGCGCCATGGGTCTTCACTATAAATACCCCTTCGCGGACGCAGTTCATATCTCACACTTTCCTGATTTGCTCTGCCAGCGACCGATTCGTCTGCCGCCGACTCGCATCTGTAGCTGCTTCTGTTTGCTCGCGACCGATCTTCAACACCTGCTTAAGGTACGAATCGACCGCTCCCTTTTACTCTTTTAAACTTGAGTTTTTTCTTTAAAGTATTTCGTGCTTTTCCACGCCTCGTGATAGGGGTGTCGGTCGAGGATGGCCACCATTTCTCTCATGAGTGCCGCTCGATCGACCGACTCGATCCCTTTATCACAGTGTTTGTGTATGCCACGGACAAAATTAATCGCCCGTATTCGGAAAACCGCCCCGCCCTTTGCCACATATATGTCGAGGTCAGGCGAGCCCAATGCCCCGAGGCGGACTCTAAGTCGTCTTGGATGACAAAAATGTCGATTCTTCGAGCAAGACTTCTACGAGCAGCACCAACTCTAGCTCCCACTCTTCTGTTCACTCTACCGTTCGGTCGAGTAACTCTACACCACCGTCGGTCGATGCCCCCGGCTCTGAACAAGATGAGTATGTCGAGGTGATCGACGGATGATGACGAGGAACCGAGAGCCCGCCTGTGTCGAGGACGAGGCTATGCACGATGCTTGGACGGCCGAGGAGGAAGCGGCCGATGAAGCGGATCGCCCGGCCGCTGCTAGCTTCTCGTGCCGGGAGGCCAACAACGAAGGAGAGGTCGAACGAAGAAGCGCCGATGTTCACCGGATATAGCCCGAGATCCTTCTGATATGTCTTGGGTCTCCGACACTCTTCGGGCGCCAGGAGTATTGTGACGGTCGATCATTATGCCTTGCCCGACATTGAGCGTTATTTCGCCCGACTCACCAGGCTGGAGAGTGAGGGGTATGAAAGACGGTCAAGATATTGCCACTTACTCCCGGCCGAAATTCACCATGTACCGGATCGTGGTCGAGAAAATGAAGATCATTCCTCCTTTCACTGAGTTCCAACGGGACGTCCTGCGCCATATTGGGGTCGCCCCCTCTCAGCTCCATCCGAACGCATGGGCGTTTCTCAAAACCTTTGAAGTCTTGCTAACCAAGCTTGGTCGGCCGGTGTCGATCATGCTCTTCTTCACTCTCTTTGAGCTCAGCTGGCTCAGGGAGAAAGCAAACAAAGAGAAGAGGGAGCAGGTCTCCTTCAAAATGCAGAAGACTCACCATCGATTCTTCAAGGCTTTCCAAGAGTCGCTCGGTGCGGCCTGGAGAGGCCACTACTTCTGGGTCGTTCCAACCAAGGAGGCCGGGATGGCCATTTCTGAGATCCAGCCAGATGGGATGCTCGGTCCCCCGTTCTTCCCAATCATGTGGAACGAAGCCCACTTCTTCAGGAGGCCGGGCGATTACATTTATTCTGTCAAAGATCTGGGGGAGGCCGACCTGGAGTCTTTGGAGATGATCAAGTCGCTGGCGGGCATGATGCGTCCAGATCCTAAGGGCGACATACCTTGCCGGCCCTTTGTCTTGTACGAAGGCTATGAACTGGAGGCCGAGATCGGTTCGCTTTTGAACTTCTTCATACGATAATTTGTTATTGATTCTCTTTTCTTTTAACTCATGGCTCGTCATTTTTCGTAAAGAATGGCCGCAAAAGCCGGAACCGCTCGCTTGGTCCCCGAAGCCCGGCGAGGGCTAAGGGACCTGACGGTCCTCGGTCGGGGGGCAACCCCGAATCTTCCTCAAGAGTCCCCCACACCCCTAAGAGCCAAGGAAAGAAGCCGGTCGGCAGGGCTCGGTCGCCTCCACCCAGTGCTGATCGCTCACCCAAGCGGGCCAAGCGCGACGTTCGGGTCCCGGCTCCTGCAACGGAGGAGGTTCCCATCATCCAGCTCGAGAGCTTGAGTGCGGCCGATCTGGAGGAATACCGAAGGAAGCCCATGGCGCTCTCGCGCTTCTCAGTATGGGGTCGACAAAGTCATGGCCGAGCCGGTGGCCGAATCGATGGTAATTTTACTTAGTCTTGTAATTTCCTTCTTATCTTTGTTCGACCGACTAACCAACCTTCGACTGAATTTCGCAGGAAGGGCAAGGCTTTAATCGAGGCGCAGCGAGAAATATGACAAGCTCCTCCAAATCGAAGAAGGAGGAGGCCTCAAACGGGGAGGATGGCCGGGCCAGTGTCAAAGAGGAACAAGGAGCTTCTTAGGCCGTGTGAACGCTCAAAGCGACCTTGAATCCGTCGAGAAGGAGAAAGCCGGGTTGGAGGCCGTAAATGCCGAGCTGCGCAGCGAAGATTCGAGTGGTGGCCAAGGCGGGCCAGAGGTGCGATCGAGCAATTTTACAACGCTCTTGGCCAGCGCGGGTGTTGAATACCGACCTGCAGATCAATTTCGATGACAAGATGATCAAGCCCACGCACTATGTCGAAAATAACAAGATCATGTTGCCTGCAGAATATGACGAGCAGGGCAACGTCATTCGCCCGGCCACCATTCTCTTTTGAAGCCCGCTGCGCGAGCGGTGTAATTTTGTAACTTTGCCTTGGGCTCGACAATATTCCCGCGCCGTGCGGTTCTTTTATTCGTGGGCGCTGGCGGCCGGCGGCGCCCCTATTTATAATGACAATCTTTATTTGCTTTTCATTTATGCCCGTTTGAATTTATGTTGCAATTTCTGCGTACTTGCATTTATTCGCCTTGTTCATTTTGAACTTGTGGGCCGCTCGGCGGCCGTTTCGTGCCACTTCGATAGCGCTCGTTGTCGGTCGTCATTCGTGCTTATTTCGAAAGCATCCATTCTTTGATAAGTTAATGTCCCAACGGGGCCTTGGATCGCTCGGCGATCTTCGATCAGGCCCTTTCGACGGCATTTAAGTAGATCGTCTTCGGCGGCCTACCGTGATGGGTTATTACTTAACCTTTGGGCCATTTCCGATGGCACTCGACGTAGATCGTTTCGACGACCTAGCATTGTTGGGCCATTTTCGATGGCACTTTCGGTTGGGACCGCTTCGACGGTCTTTCGATTCGGATCGCTTCGACGATCTAAGGTTTCATGGTCTTAACCCTCGGGCCATTTCGATGGCACTCGGTTGGGACCATTTCGATGGTCGCTCGATTTAGATCGTTTCGACGATCTAATTAACTTCGATAAGTCGTCGATCGCTCCTTTGCCACGGGCAATCTTGAGCGACCGGTCATACATTCTTGCGAGAAAGTAAAGAACACATCATGTTTTTAAAGGTCGCCTCGTAAAAACCGAAGTGGGAAAAGAGCGCCGCAACTTTCATTAATAGATCGGTCGTTATTACATTCAAATCACTTGTTACATTCAAACGTAATACTTCCTAAGTTTTTTCGCATTCCATGTTCGGGGGATAGCGCCCATTCATGGTTTCGCGCACCGACTTGGCCGTTGCTTTTGGCCGTTGGTCCGGGGGTGCTCGACCGAGGTGAAATGTTGTTTCCCAAGTCGGCCAACATCTCTCTCGAATCTCTTGTCCAGTGAACTGGGTGCCGTTATGCGTTATTAATTTGCCGGGAATCCCAAAGCGGGCTAGTACACACCGTCCAAGAACTTGCGACTTTGGCCGATGTGATCGTTGCAAAGCGGCTCGGCCTCGATCCACTTAGTGAAGTAATCTCATCGCCACGATCAAGAACTTGAACCGGCCTCGGAGCGGTGGAAACGGGCCTAGAAGATCCATGCCCCACCAAAGCGAACGACCAAGGTGAGACAAGACTTTGTAACTCGAGGAGGGTGCAATGTGGACATCAAGATGCACTTGGCATTTCTTGCACTTCGAACGAGTTTCTTGGCGTCCTCGCCCATGGTCGGCCAATAGTAGCCGGCCACGAGAGCCTTTTTTGCAATGGAACGAGCGCCCGGTGACTCCCACAAACACCTTCATGAATGTCCTCAACACATGGTCGGCCGAGGCGACGAAGACACCTTAGCAATGGAGAGGAGAATCCTCTCTCTGCACAACCTTCCTTCTATAACAGAGTACTTGGTCGCTCTGAGTCGACAAACTTAGCTTGCTTTGGATCGCTCGGCTCTTCTCCTTCCACAATATACTCGGGATGGGGCGATCCAATCGAATCATGACACGACACATAGAACGCCAACGATCGACTTGGCTTGGTTGAAACGCTCGGCCTATTTAATGTTTCTTGAATCACACTTCTATGATTCCTCGGAGTTTTGGTACTTGCCCGGCTTCGACGGGATATCTCGCTCGAACATTTTCGGTCCGAGGCACATGTACCACTTCAGCTCGGTCGAACTGCTTGAGCAGTTCTCTCACTCTTGCTAGATAACTTTTCAGCACGTCGTCTTTAGCATCATACAATTCTTTGATCTGTGAGACTACGAGTAGGGAATCGATCCGAGCTCAACCCGGCCAACATTGAAGTCTCTCGCGAGCCGCAGTCGGCTATACACGCCTCATATTCGGCCCGATTGTTTGAAGTGTGGAACGCAAAGGTTAAAGAGACTTCTACAAGAAGGCCTTCAAATTCTCTAGTATTAGGCGGCCCCACTCCCCTTGCTATTAGGCGACCCATCTACGTGCAAGATCCAGGTCGTTCCAGCTTGATCTTCTGGCGTAGGAGTCATTTCTGCTATAAAGTCGGCCAATACCTGTGCTTTTGCGGCCGATCTAGATTCAAATTTGATGCCAAACTCACCGAGTTCCATCGCCCACTTTATCATTCTTCCCGCTTGGTCCGGCCGATGAAGGACTTGCCTTATATAGGTTTGGTCGGTCCTTACGACGACTGGTGGGCCACAAAGTAGGGTCTCAACCTTCTAGCGGCTATTAGAAGTGCAAGGGCAAACTTCTCTATCTTCTCGTATCTCGGTTCGGGCCTCGAGTACTTTGCTTATGAAATAGACCGGATTCTCGCTTTAGATCGTTTTTCTAACTAGCACAAAGATCGAGAACTTCTTCGGTATGGCCAAGTACAGATATAACGTCTCGCCCGTGAACGGCTTGGTCATGATCGGCGGGCTAATCAAGGCTTGTTTTAACTCATCCAATGCTCATTGGCATTGCTCGGCCCACTCAAAATCCACTTCTTCCTTCTTCAGCCAGTCTAATGATGGAAGCGACTTGCGAGCCGCTTTGGGGATGAATCTGGATAGAGCGGCCACCATACCATTTAATCGTTGTATTTTTTTTTTCGATGTGGGCGGCCTCATATCGGCGATCGCCTCTACACTTTTCGTGGTTCGCCTATCCTCTTTCAATCGGTGAAAACCCAAGAATCGCCGCCCTTACTCCAAAGGTACACTTTTCGAGGATTAAGTCTAAGCGAGTTCCTCCTAGCTTCTTCAAATATTTCTCTCGAGGTCGCCACGTGACACGGGTCGGTTACGCTTTTAATGATCATGTCGCCCGGATACACCTCCGAGATGCGCCGATCCGTCTTTTAAAAATCTTGTTCATCATCCATTTGGTAGTCGCTCGGCGTTCTTGCATCGAAGGGCATCACCTTGTACTGAAAATTTCCCGATCGGTCATGAAGGCCGTCTTGTGCCGATCGGGCGGATACATCGTGATCTGATTGTATCCAGAGTAAGCATCCCAAAAAGACAAGAAGTTTGTAGCCCGAGGCACCATCGACCAGCTTGTCAATGTTGGGCACAGGAAAGGCATCCTTCGGGCATGCCCTGTTTAGATCAGTATAGTCCACACACATCCTCCATTTTCCATTCTTCTTTTTAACCAAAGACGACGTTGGGACGGCCTGTGTCGTGTATTTGATCTCTTCTATAAAATTGGCCTTTATGAGGTCCTCAACGGCCTTGGCAGCGGCTTGAGATTTTTCCTCGTTCTGAGTACGTCTTCTTTGAGCGACCGGCTTGACCCCTTCATCGACGGAAAGTTGATGGCAGGCCACTTCGATAGGGATGCCGGGCATGTCTGATGCCTGCCATGCAAACAGGTCAGCATAGTCTTTTAAGCACTGTACAAGATCTTGCTTCACTTGCTCTGGTAGGTCGCTACCGAGCTTCACCGTTTTGGATGGGTCGTCACCCACTTGAACGTCTTCCAACTCTCCATGAGGCTCGGGTCTTATCAGCCTGTGCTTCAGTTCTCGAGCCAAATCACCATCATTGTCTTCTGGGTCGCTATCTGGATCATACCGAGCATCCAAATCAGCGACATTGACTTGATGGCCTTCACTAGTGCTTTGAACGTTCGGGCCACGATCTACCTCGTCACATATTTCTTGGTATAGAGCGTGGCTTCTTCTTGCTGATTCAAGGTCGGCCGCCAGGGTAACTACTTGGTCGTCCTTGCTATAGAATTTCATTTTTAGATGCACCGTCGATGTAACGGCCTCTAGCTTACCCAAAGTCGGCCTACCAATAATACATTGATAGCAGGATTTGAGGGGGAGTACAAGGAACGTCGTCCTGACCGTCCTGTACAGAGTACTATCCCCAGTGTCGTCACCAAACGTGACCATCAGCTCGATCGTTCCCAACGGATAGGTCGTCACCCCATTGAACCCTGTTAGAGGAGTAGGCTCGGCCTGGGGAATTATCTCGCTTCGATCAACCTTTATCTTGTCGATCAAGCCTTCAAACATTATATCAGCCGAGCTACCTTGATCGACCGTGATTCTCGCGACTTCGTGTTTGCCATAACATATACGATTACAAAGTGGAACATAGCTATTAGGTTTGCCGTCGTGCAGTCGCTATCATCGAACGAGATGGGAGGTCCGCCGAGACCCGGTGGTGGTGCCGAGGTGGATGCAACCATTAACAACTCGCCCCACTTTCTCTTAGTGGCTTTATTAGATTCCTCGCGATCCGTGGGTTTCCACCATGAATAACCATCGCAACATTACGGCCTCGGATCGCCGAGTGTCACGATCTTGGATCGATCCTTGTTTTGGGTGCCTTCTATGGCCGGCGGCGCCCTCTCTCTGTCTGGATCGGCTTCTTTCGGCTTCTCGAGGTCGGTCGCCTTCCTCCGACCTCACATACTTTCCCAACTTGCCTTTACGGATCGGCTCTTCAATGTCATCTTAAGGGCCATACGATCGCCAGTAGTATCGTGCCCCTTACTCTTGTGGTAGCGGCGGTATCTTTTGGTCGGTCGTGCCCCCTTCTTGAGCACGAGTGGTTCAGGCCGCTTAACTCCCACAAACTCATTATTCGACACGACACTCGTAGATCTGCGCAATGGAGGTGTTGAGTCGAGTGCGGTGATCGAACTTTTTGTCTCGAAAGTCGGGCCGATTGTCGCGGCGACCTTCATGCCCTTTGGCCGGCTTTGCTTTTTTTCTTCTTTAGGTCGCGGCGCGGACGGCCTTTCTTGCGCCGAGTTTCTTCATACCGCATGTGGACGTTAGCCCTGTGTCGAAGTGGCCGAGATCCTCGGTAATGATTCAATGTAAACTCTTCAACGAATCGGTGGTCCGGCCGAATACCCCGCTTCGATATTTCACTTTGTCCTTGTCTCGACAAGTCACGAACGACTCACCTCGGTGTTAAACCGGTCGATGTAATCGTCTCAACGTCTCGTTATCCGCTTGAACAACAGAGTCCAAGTATTCTTCATACCGGTATTGGCGCGGTTTGCGGTGTAGTGAGACAAGAATACTCTAATCAGTCGCCCCACGAGGAGATGGTATTGGGCGCAAAGACTCCCACCATTCCAATGCTCTACCGTCCAACGATCGGGAAAAAGCCCGCATTTCATGGTCGGCCCCAATTCCTCGTGAGTAGCAGTGAATTATTGAAGTAACGGAGATGCTTGTCGGATCACCTCTACCGTCAAACTTGTTGAGGTTGGGCGGCTTCGCGGAGATCTCTCGGAATCTTATAACGCCCGATCTCCTCGAGAACGGGCCGTGTTCGCTCGAATGCCGTTCGACCCAAAGGGTTGCATTGCGAGGCATGCCTCGCGTTCCCGGCATTCCATAGAATCCTCCGGATGGGCGGTTGGGCGTGAAATGAGGAGGCCTTACGGGCCGCCGCTTGGCCTCTCCTAGGCCGATGCGTAAACGCGCCCCTAATTCTTCCATTTTTGCACCCTTCCGGCTCTTCACGAGAATCCCAAGATCCGCTTCCGATCGACGTGACCCGCACGACTCATTAGAGGAGTATCCGTGGGCGAGCGACCGTGTCGGGGCGGTAGTGGAATCTTCATAGTCATCGGACATTGAACGGCGTCTCACGCGTTCTGCTCGCCGGGGCGACTGCGTGCCCTCGCTTCTTCTCGCCGGAGAATGATGAGTAGTGCTCTCTCGGCGAGAAATGCTCCTCGCGAGGAGAGGAGCGGTGTCTTCGCGCGGCCGGCGGCGAGTGAAGGTTCTCCGTCTTCGCACGCGCGCCCGAATCTGAACCTCTTTCATACCGGGAGATGAGTGCATCTCGATCTGCGATCACTTGATTCTTGTTTTGCAAGATCTCGCAAACGGCTTGAGTAACATGGTGGTCCTAGAGGTTCACGGATGCCCGCTTCAATTAGCTCGGGCGGTAGGTCTCGAGAACGGCCGGATGGATCTGGCGGAGGACCGGCCCACGGCCGTTGTGCCGTAAGGTTCTTGTCGTGGAAGTCCTTGAGATTCGTGGATCAGAACGCGCCACGCTTCCGGTCTGCTGGCTGGTTCGCCGCCGGAGGGATTGAGTCGAGAAGTGGCCCGCGTGCGGGGCGGTCGCGTGGAGCCATAAGAGAGGTAGGATAGCGCACGGGCCTCCCCATGTGGTCGCCAATTGATCGTACCTTGACCAATGAAGTGTTGAAGTGTTGATTGATTCGATCTATGGGCGGCCGTTGAAGGAGTGAAAGGACCGGTCCCGCTTCACGCGTTGAGCACCTCGGGTGGTACCGCAAAGACACTCCGACGATCTAGTGAGAGGTCGCCGGGCGAGATAGCACAAGGTTAGAGAACGCACTGATGCCATGTGCGAATGGCGTATATATCGCCGATGTCCGACTGCTACGCGAGAATTCCGCAGCGGAGAATTGCGCTCCAAGTAGCGTGTTTGGGCGATCGAGATGGGCTGGGCCGCAGGCCCAATTGCTGTTGGCAGTCCTCGTATTTGCTAATACACCCAGGAACAATGTTAATCTTGCATTTTCTTGTGTCATATCATGATGTGTAAATTTGGTTTTTGGCTTGATGTTGAGATATAAAGGCTTTGATTTTGAGTACTAAAAAACCTAGAGTTTTGTTGTTTTTTCCTTGGTTGGTATGAATAAGAAGTATGATTTTGTTTGACTAGTGTCTTGTAACATGATATGATAGTTTAGGGTTTAGCTTTGTGTTTTGTTCAATGTGTTGATTGTGCATTTTGGCATGAAAATATTGGTGATTTGTTCATGATGTGGTTTCGGCCTTAGAGGCCTTGTGGTGTTCATTTTTGTGCTTCATTTATTTTTACTTTACCACTCATTAACATTTTACTAAAAGTAAAAAAAAACATTTTAACTTTTTACTTTACCATCTCATTAAATAATTACCATTTACCTCATGCATTTTTTACTTTACCATTCACTAACTTTTTACTAAAAGTTTCACCACCTATCAATTTGCAAAAATACCCAAAACATTTTCTCTCTTGCATTTCGAACTTTTTCATCTTCATTAAATAAACCCCAAAACATTTTTACCACTTTCAAGACAAAAACATTTCATCTCATTTCCAAAACACCAAAACCCAAAAACATTTTACTACTTTCTTACCTAAACTTTTTACCATTCCTTACCAAAACACTTTCACATTCATGCATCTTCATCCATACTTAGTTTATGCGACACTCTCATGCATTCCCATATGCTTATGTCCCTTGCATCCTTTTATGCATTCTTGTATGCTCATGCATTCATAGTCTTGTATGCTCAATCATTCATTCATGCATAGTCTTGTATGCTTCTTCATTCATGCATCCTTATATGATCATTCACTCACATTCTTGTATGCTCATGCATTTTCATAGTTTCCTAATCATGCACATCCTTGTGTGCAACCCTTTCCCCCATGCATGTACTCTTATATGAAGACGTAAGCCTACTACCTGTGTAGCATAAAATCATTAAGATAAATGCACCTCTCTCTCACACACACACGCACAATTATTTTGAGAACTTTGTCTTGCATCTTTAATAATTGAATCACTTGATTATATTGGCATGCTTAATCTTAGTTGATGATTAACATGTTCATGATGGCTTGATTAGTTGAATATGTTTGAACTTCATTCATTCATTTTGCATTTTGTTATGGATTTGGAGTTGATTGAAGTGTTCCACTTGTTTTCCGAAATCTTTTTCCAAATCAAATTCTTTTCTAAATTAGTTTTCAAATCAAAAATCAAATGTTTTTCCAAATGAAAACCCTAAGGTGTTTTGTTAAATAAATCATTAGTCATCACTCGAAGCCGCTGCTTGTTTGATCGCTAATGAGGAGTTATTAGTGGTAGTCACTCGAAGCCTCTACTTGTTTGACTATTATGAAAGCTCCCACACCTTAATCAAATATTAACTAATTCAAATTTCAAAAATAACATGAGCTATTAGTGATAATTATCACCGATGCTCGCCTTCCTTTTTTAAAAACAATTTCAAAAAATAATAATATGTTGTTGCCACTGGTAATCACTCGAAGCCTTTGCTTGACTGGTTACCGGTTCCAACTCTCTTTTCTTTCAAGTTAGTAATGAATGCCACTCGAAGCCATTGCTTGTTTGGTATTCGTGAACACTTGAGTCTTATTTCAAAAGCTCCAAAAATTAAATAAGATAAAATCCAAAAGCCGTTTTCAAACGCAAAAACCGAGAACTACGTAGCTTTGATCCCTCATCCCTGTGAGGGTACGTAGGACCGGGTTCATGTCCCGTCAAGCACCCTTTTCAAAAAAGTCTTTGTTTTAATCCGCTTTTCAAAGATAACCAAAAATATTCTTTTTCCCCCTCCTGTTTTCAATAAAATAAACTCTTAAATAAAAGAAAAGAAAAGAAAAGAAAAGAAGTAGAACAAATTCCTTTCAAATCAACTTTTCCTAAACCACACATCAAGTTAATGGTTCGCTTTCGGTAGAAAGGACGTGTGGGGTGCTAATACCTTCCCCATGCGTAACCGACCCCCGAACCTACATCTCTCCGTTTTCAAAAGACCACCCTCTTTTTTTCCAAAAAGGTTTTTTCAATGTTTTCCTAAATAAATATTGGTGGCGGCTTTACTATTTTCACGTTGTCAAACGAGAAGTCCAAACCGGATTTTTCGAGAAGTCCCCAGTGAAGTCACCATGACCAGAAAAAAGAAAGCTGGTCAGAAAAGAATCAAATATAAAAAACAAAAACAAAAGAAAACAGTCTACCACATTCATCATTACATCAAAATCATAGCATTGCATGCACTCGCATAACATGCTCCTGCATAACATGCCCTTGCATGACATGCACCCATGCTTCATGCACCATCCCTTGCATCAACTAACGTATGCAGGTACCTCAATTAAATGCGCCAGCATTGGCCATCTCAATCAGCCAACCAACAGGATTTGTGAATCCCTTCAGGACCCACGTGTCCCTTCAGGACCAATGCGTCCCTTCAGATCCCGTCGTTATCGAGCACCGACGAATCATCAGACCCTAGGGTCCTTCAGTTTAGTTCAAATCAACACTCCAAATAGCGACTTTGAACTCGACCTTCATTTCGCCAAGTCATCACTGAGCATGACGGATCGGCCCCTCAGACCTCGTGTCCTTCATTTTGCCAAGTCATCACCGAGCATGACGGATCGCCCCCGCACTTTTCGTGTCCTTCAGACTAGCCGTGTGTCAAGATAAAGCATAGCGTAAGTCCATCAAGGTAAAATGTATCAGTCCCACAACTTGATATTGAACCTCAGGCCGCTCGAACAGGCCACCTTCAGAGCCTAAGTGCTCCTTCAGAGCCACAAGTGCTCCTTCAGAATCCAAGTGTTCCTACAGAGCCACAAGCGCTCCTTCTTTACTGCATTCTTTATCACTTTCTTTATTTCATGCCAGTGTCGGCCTACCAGAGGTCGATACCATCTTTACTGCTTTATTTCTTGTTTTTGCTGCCTAAGGGTTGGCACCAACCTGTTTCCTGCTTTTGTCGGCCCACCAGAGGCTGGTACACTCTTTATCGCTTTCTTTATTGTTTTCTTTATTTCCTCTAATGTCGGCCTACCAGAGGCCGACCGGTACATTCTTTATCACTTTCTTTATTTCCTGCTAGTGTCGGCTTACCAGAGGTCGATACCTTTTTTACTGTTTTCTTTACCGCTTTATTTCTTGCTGTTTTTGCCGCCTGAGGGTTGGCACCAATCTATTTCCTACTTTTGTTGGCTTACTGAGGGCTGACACTTCATTCATTACAGTCATTTCTGGCTGGCATCCATTCACCCAAAAAAGAAAAAAACTAGAAGATAAAAAAGGAAAAGAAAATTCGGGTTTTTCCCTAAGTAGACAAAATCGGTATAATTTCTGAATTATTTATCTCTATTTTGCCTTGGAATATATTTCGGCCAAATCATATCCCTTGTTAAAATCTAGATAAAGAGGGGCAGCTGTCATACCCCAATTTTGTCCGGCTTAGGTCAAAACCCTAATTTTCCCCAAAAATAAATAAATAGAAGAGCAAAGAGCATCATGCATTGCATTTAGGTTTCTAAAAGTCGTTTCAAAGCCTCTAAAATCATTTTTGGAGTTGGAATGCACTTTTTGGACAAATTAGGGTTTTTAGGGTAAAGGGCATTTTGGTCATTTTTCACAATAGGATGATTTTCTCGTCAAAAATATGCATCAACAAAAAGTACATTTTATTCTATCAAGGATAATTTTTGTACAATTTTCAGAGAGAATATCCTAGTCCAAAATAATTAAAAATGCATTTTCCCTATTTTTATTGCATAAAAAAAAGCTAAAAGACCATTAAAAATTCCCCAATTATTAAATGACAATTTTTGTTGTCTAGGATAATTAGGGAGGCTATTTCATGGTGCCCAAAAATATACAACATATTTTCAATTTGCATGCCCAAAAATTCAAAATTCAAAAATCAAAAGGAGGAAGTGTCCTCAATAAGACAAAAGACCAAAAACAAGTTTTTTTTATTTTTCCTCTCTCATTTCAGCCAATTATGCGCCACCCTCTCCCTTGTTTTCAATAAAAATCTTCTACACTCTTCTATTTCTTACTCATTAAGAATAGATTTGATATTATCTTTAACTTTGCCCCTTTTGGTAAATCCTCCCACCCACTCACACTCACTCCTTCACCAAAAAATGCAAAGTTCCCTCTTTAATAACATTTCTTCACAAAAATACCCTTAACCCTATTCTAGATCATTCCTCATATGAACCTTTATTCCAAAAATAAATTTTTTTTCACATAAACCCCCCTTCCCTTGTATGCGCCACTTACACCCCCTTTCTCACCCTCACTTGTGTTTTCTTACTACCCCTAATCCTTGTGCATTGCAATCTTGACCATTGATTTAAATTTTATCTCAAATCCTATTGGTTTGCAAGAAGCACATTGTCACAAATACCCTTAAGTTGGCTTTCATATAAAAACCCAAAAATAAGAGACAATGAAGGGACACACTCTCATTTTTACCTCCTCCTCCCTCCTTGGCCGAAATCTCCTCTCTCTCCTCCATTTTTCTTTTCAACTTTCATCCACCAAATCACCTCAAACTCACTCCATATTCATATATCTTCTTCCTTTCATTCTTAATTCCACATTTTACATCATCAAAGGGGTTTTTCTTCAAGGTTGTGTGGCTATGTTGTTGACTCTTGAGGATTGTTGGTGATTTGTTACTCTTGACTTTCATTTCTACTCTTGTTTAGCTTGGATTTAGAGGTAATCCTAATATCTTTTGCATTTTTTAGTTTTAGCATGTAGATTCTTCTTCTACTCCTCTTTCCTCTCTCAAAGAGGCTTAGAGGGCTCATTTCAAACATTATGACAAGGACATTGGGAGCCTTGAGTGTTTGAAGTGAGCCCTTGGCCTTGATGAGAGTGTTCTTGTGTTTTAACCATATGGTTTGCATTTTCACACTCATTTTTTTATTTTCTTTTCATTGAATGTCATGTTGTAAATAAAGATTTTTTTTACATACCATATGTTTCATGTTAATCTTGCATTTTCTTGTGTCATATCATGATGTGTAAATTTGGTTTTTGGCTTGATGTTGAGATATAAAGGCTTTGATTTTGAGTACTAAAAAACCTAGAGTTTTGTTGTTTTTTCCTTGGTTGGTATGAATAAGAAGCATGATTTTGTTTGACTAGTGTCTTGTAACATGACATGATAGTTTAGGGTTTAGCTTTGTGTTTTGTTCAATGTGTTGATTGTGCATTTTGGCATGAAAATATTGGTGATTTGTTCATGATGTGGTTTCGGCCTTAGAGGCCTTGTGGTGTTCATTTTTGTGCTTCAAATTTGTTATTTGATCTTGTGTGGATGAGTATAGTCATGTCAATGTGTTTTTAACTTTTAACCACTCATTTATTTTTACTTTACCACTCATTAACATTTTACTAAAAGTAAAAAAAAACATTTTAACTTTTTACTTTACCATCTCATTAAATAATTACCATTTACCTCATGCATTTTTTACTTTACCATTCACTAACTTTTTACTAAAAGTTTCACCACCTATCAATTTGCAAAAATACCCAAAACATTTTCTCACTTGCATTTCAAACTTTTTCATCTTCATAAAATAAACCCCAAAACATTTTTACCACTTTCAAGACAAAAACATTTCATCTCATTTCCAAAACACCAAAACCCAAAAACATTTTACTACTTTCTTACCTAAACTTTTTACCATTCCTTACCAAAACACTTTCACATTCATGCATCTTCATCCGTACTTAGTTTATGCGGCACTCTCATGCATTCCCATATGCTTATGTCCCTTGCATCCTTTTATGCATTCTTGTATGTGTTCGCTGGTGTTTTTAGCAAACAATCACTAGTTTTCAATATTAAGACTGTGAGATCAAACTAGAAAATCTCTTTGACAATTGCCTTTAAGTTTTGTGTCTTTTAGCGTGCGTAAGAACAAGAAAATAGTAGGAAGAGATAGTTTGAAAGCAGAATAAAAGCAAGAAGTGCAACAAACGTAAAAACAAGTAAAAATTGCATTAAAATGATAGAAAGAAGAAGGTGGTCCACCGACACGTACAATATGATCTGATTCACTCTTGTTTCGCTTTGACTTGGAAGTTGAGTTTCACAGAGTTTTTGTAAAGATGTGGTGACCACGTTTTCCTATTACAAGGGAGTATTTATACTCTCAGATACAATCGTGGGCAAGCACGATAACTACTTCCTAAAAACCAGGGAAATAACCGCCCACTAACTGATGCTCCTTGCGCCTCGACCAGCTTGTTGTCGGAAGGATTTGCGTAAGTATTGGACCCAACTTTGTCGAACAATTGGGCCCTCTCCTGTCGAAGGTTTCTGACATTGCTTCGTAGCTTGAAGAACCAAGTCTGTCGAAGTTTGCTTGCGTTGTCAGCACTTGTACAACTTTACTGTCGAATTTATGGTACATTGACTTGAACATTGACTGCACTCACGTAATACTATTAAATGTGGTCAATACCATTTAAAGCTTAATTTAATGCCCTTGTCGGATTTTTTGAGGTAACAGATTGCCCCCAAAAATGCTTTTTCGACGGAATAAGGAATGGAGGGAAGAAAAGGCATTTTTTGAATACTGTGCAATGGTCATTTCTACCGCCTTTTGCATTTCAACAGTGGTCGAAAAGACAACCATCATTACTTGCACAGGTAAAACGAACCGTCTTATTGGCACACGTTGCATAGTTGGTGGGCCATCACGTCTCTCAAACGTCGCGAACGCGGCGAAAGTTATGGCGAACGTGCCAATAATCGTAGCTTCCCAACATATATAAACGCTACAACCCTTCGTATTCCTCTTTACTCGGTTTGAACTTTTGTGAAGTCTTTTGCGTTCTTCATTCTCTGCGTCTTGCAAAAATCCCCAAAATCACTAAAGTTTCAAACTTTCATTCCTTTCCTTCAATCTACGCTTGAATTTCGCCTCGCATTTGCTTTTTATCTCTCATGGCTTCCTCATATCCGTCAATGTTCAACGGCATATGAGCGAAGCGGTTCAATGGCAAACCTGTATTGATTCCTCTGCTAGGTTTATACTCATGCATATCTAGGTCCTCTTCCCGATATCCCGTTAGAAAACACAAGTTTCTGAAATTTTCCCTACCATGCCTGCCTTCAACCTGCATTTTCACTAAGACCCCTTTTCATTTAGAATTTTCGAATAGTCCTTCCAGGTTTTTAGGTCCGCTCCTAGGCTTGACCAACAGATTTACATAGACTGGCTCGACAAGGTAGAGGCCAAAAAGGCCGACATCTGGAAAAAACAAGGTATTTTTGACCTTATCCAGTTGTCTAGGTATGGGCCTAAGTATGACAGCACCTTGATATTGGCTGCTATGCAGTTTTGGGACTGTGCCACTCATAGCCTCCACTTGAGATGTGGCATGCTGACTCCCACTTTACTAGATGTTGCTGCCATCACAGGTCTAAAACCCCTAGGTGAGACTTTTGACCCTGCTAATCCTGATTATGAATACCCGTTCACTTTCAACAATGCCACTTTTGCTCCTTACATCACAGAACACCATAATCGTGACACTGACACAGTGTCTGCTAAAGAACACGTAGCCTTCTTAACCCTTTGGTTATCCCTTTTTGTTTTCTGTACCCGTTCACTCCAGGTTTCTAAAACCTATATTCCACTGGCAGCCCAACTCCACGAGAAAGAAAACATTAGTCTTGCCAAACTGTTGTTGGGTTCTCTCTATCAGGAGCTTGATAATGTGTTTCTAGAATCGAAAGAAGCATTTAACCCACCAACAAGTTCTTGGCTTCGCCCATTGTGGTTATTGCAATTGTGGTGTTAGCCACTTTTGAGTCTCGACTAGGTCTCAGATATTCCTAAGTCCGCTCAACCAACCTTAAAGTCTAGGAGGGATCAAGGGATTCGACTAGCCCGATTGAAACCCAGCGGATAAATATTCCTCCGTAAGAGTCTTTCAAATTCACTTCGACATGTTCTGAAGTGCACAAGTTTCAGAGACTCCATGGCTCCCTTTGTGCAAAGGCCTTTCGGTCCAACTTGGTTTTGCAACCATTTCCCTCTTCTTCGTCGAACACGCCGAGGAGATTACCCAATCGCAAACCTACCTCTCTCCGCGCTATTCTCTCTACGGACTTACCCCCGCAAAACTAAAAATAGCTTCGAATTAAGAAATACTTCCCAAGTTATTCTCGCGCATGGTTTGGCCTTTGTCGATTCGACTGCGCACAAGTGTGTTTTCATAGGCGAGAATTTTCGAATCCGTAAACAATGGCGAATTTCTACAAACAAGCCTTCAAGAAGTTCCACTATAGGGCCTTGAGTTTGAGCCCTCAAATTCAACCCCGATTCTCATGCACCAAGAAATTTCATGAATGGTGGGGCTGATTACTACACCATTGTCACTGGAGAGGCTAATGACACCTTTGCGTAAAATATTATGAAGAAATTGGTGGCAGACTCTTCCTTCGAACAACCTGTATTTACTTCGATACCCAAATCCTTCCGAGTCTTAAACATCTCAGAACTTAGTTTTATTCCCTGTTTGCTTATCAATGTTTTTCGACGTCGATCAACTCGCACCAAGTGAAGATCAAAGTAAGCAAGGCTACCACAAAGAAAATCTCCTCCAAAGAACCAAGAAGACGGTGGTCGTGAGATCTACTCCGGACATTGTCCTAAAGAAGGTATGTCGCCATTTATTCGCTTCAAGTTATTTTTGATTACGACTTTTACTTATGTCGAAAAACCTACTTTTAGAAAACAACCCGTGCAAAATCCCTCAAAGAGCCAAAGCTAAAAAGAAAATGGTCCTTCCCGAAGATGAGGTACTATACTCTTGCCTTGTTAATCCCGTCGAAATTTCTCTTCCCTTTGTCATTCACTTTCTTGTCATAACCCAAATTTTTTCTGCAGGACATCGAAAGTGATGACAACATCCCCTCACTCGAGAGGTCGAAGAAAAGAAGCCTTCCACGAGATTCAAAGGGCAGCTCAAGGCATCATTATTGATGAGGCTCCTGAACCACCTTCTCTCCTCCAATCAAGAGGCTTAAGGTACAAGAGGTAAACTCCCTTTCGACATTAGTTTAGACTTATTCGGTCTCACCTTTCCAATCCTTAACTTAACTAATATACCTTGTTGTGCATAGGTGGGTGGACTGCTCGTGGACAAACCTGAAGTTCAATCTATGGTTGAGGCTGCTGATCTAGAGTTGTCAGCCCCCGTGCTCCCTTTTCCTTCATCTCCTCAGGGTGTAACTGCTGAAGAAATTTTCCAAGCGTTGGATAACCCTGAAATCCCTGTTTTCGAAGAGTTTGCTCCAAGTGCTGGAAATGTCGAACAAGAGGCGGTCGTCGAAGAGAATGCTCCTGCTATGGAGGAGGCTATCCCAACTGCTGGTAGAGTCGAACCGGAGACTGTTGTTGGAGAAATCGCCAAGTTCCGTAACTTAACGCTCCAACAACCGAGGACGTAAGTAGCGGCTACCTCTGTCGAAATACCTGAAGAGAATATGATCGATCAAGAACAAGAGGCACCTAGAGTGGGGGACCCTGCAGATCAAAGTGCTTCTGCCAAAGAATCATCCAACAGCGCTGTTAGCGATCAAGAATTAGCTGAGCTAAAGAAGACAAATCCTTTGGCAGCCTTGAAGATCATGTTGAGTCTTAAGAGCTCGTCGAGCCGCTTGATTTGCAGTTCCTCGAACAACTCTCTAAGTTCTATCAATCAGGAGACGGTCGAAAGCTTTGCTTTGCGATTGAAGGCGAAGGTGTTAGAAGGGGACTTGGTGGCGACCATTGAAAATGACTCATCTGTATCTTGAGGTAAAACCCTCATTCACAAGATCACCAAATTGGACCCTCCTCAAAACGTCCTTTCGTTCTTCATGGAATTTGGCCCTATTTTTGAGCAACTTTCCCTTCTAATCAACCAACGGTCGACCACCTCCAAGCGCAAGGTTCAAGAGACTCAACTCTGTGAGGTAGAACTCGCCTCTCTTAAGGCCGATCAAGACGATATCGAGGCTCTCGAAACCCAAGCAGCTAATGATGAGAAAGCAATCGCTGAATGGGATGCAGAGATTGCGCGTATTGACGAGGAGATAAAGACACTCCAACTTAAACTGTCAAACGCAGAGCATCAGAAGAGCCTGATCGTCGAACGCATGAGTGCTGCTTCTTCGTCCACAAAAACCACCAAAGCATTGGCAGCTATTGAGCACTTGGAGAAGATTGACAAGCATCAAGCTATTCTCGCCGACCTCGACAAAGAGCTGTACCTTCTCGACACCTCTATTTCTTTGAGTGTTAGCATTATGGAGAGGCATAAGGCTACCTTGTCGAATTTCTGAGACTGTAATAGTTTAGCATTCTAAAAATGGCTGTGTAACTTTAACAATTTCTTTATACGTTGCCATTTATGAACAATTTTCGTTTACTTATAATTGCTCAATTTTTATCTCAGTTAACGTTGGCTTGTATCGTTTTAAATACTTGCCATTTATTCTAAAGATTCTATTTTCGTCACCTAGCTCTTCGACTTCATAAGCGCCATTCGAAAAGCATCGCAACACGCGAAATGGGCCTTCCCACCCTGGTGACCATTTGCCTAACACTCTATCTTTTTTATCCATAGGTAATAGGACTTTCCACACTAACTCCCCTTCCTCAAAGGTTTTTAACTTAACTTTTTATTGTAGGCTTTAGCTACTCTTTCTTTTTGTCGAATAAGCATCTCTAAAGCTAACAACCTCTCTTCGCCTAAATCAACTAATTCATCAATCATCATATTCCAATAATGATCAAAAGGGATTTCACATTGCTTCGAATCCTTGTTGATTGTAAACAAATCTCGGCGTGTAACACCGCATCATGCCCAAATGTTAACTTTGTAGGGAGTGGTGTTTATAGACTCTTTAGGTGAAGTTCGACAAGCCCATAACACTTGGTCAAGAGAACTCGCCAACTTCTAGGCTTACGTCCAACGTGCTTTTTAATCAAGTTAATAATGATTTTATTGGCGCACCTCTACTTGACCATTGGCTTCAGGCGTAGTATGGTGTCGAAGTCAATAACTTGAAACCAATTTCAGCAGCGAAATCTACCATTTTTCGACCAGTGAAAACAGTACCTTGGTCTGTAGTAATGGTTTCTGGAATTCCATATCTATAAATGATATGATTTTGAATAAACCTTATCACTGCCTCTTGATCTACATTGGCTAAAGGTATTGCCTCTACCCATTTAGTAAAGTAATCAATCCCTACTAGAATGTATCGTGGCCTTTCGACGAGGTTGGTTTTATTTCTCCAATCACATCTAAAGCCCAACCTCTGAATGGCCAAGGTTTCACTATAGAATGCAACTCGTTTGCAGGCACATGTTGTATCCCAGCATGTTTTTGGCATTCTTGGCAACCTTTGGCAAATTCTATACAATCTTTTAGCATAGTTGGCCAATACATTCCTTGTCGAAATAACAACCATTTCATTTTGTGGCCTACTTGATGTGAGCCACATGCTCCACTATGTGTATCGAATCGCCAAATATGCCTCGTTTTCACTAAGACATTTTAGTAGTACCCTTCAGGAGTTTGTTTGTACAATTCGTTTCCAATTAACACATAGCTTAGAGCTCAGATTTTTACTTTTTATTAGTGTTCCTGTAGGATTTTGCAAATACTCTACAATGGGTTTTCGCCAATCATCATCAACCATATTGTCAATAGCAAAAATTTTCGCCAAGTCAATATCGTCAAAAATGACGCTTTTTTTCGACACAAGACTTCATTTGTATTTATTGCCCCCAATTTTTGGTGTTGACAATAACGTCGAAAGAGTATTATAGAGAGAGTCTTCGAGATTAATTTATCTTTTATCTCAATTAACTCTTCTAGGCTTTGCTTCGATACTTTGTAACCTAGGAGGCAATTTGTGCGATTCATTTGCCACGTGATTTTCAATTCGTGGTAAATGTTCTAGGTGAACGAATGTAAACCTTTTTAGCAAAGTATTGGCAATAACGAAATATTTAATAAGGTGTTCATTAATACACTTATATTCTTTTGTCAATTGTTTGACCACTAATTGAGAGTCACCTTTTATTTCAACATAACTTGCCCCCAATTCGAGTAAAATTTTAAGGCCTACTATTAAAGCCTCATATTCAGCTTCATTATTTGAGCAAGAGTCTCGAATTTTAAATTTATACTTCGTTGGAGTATTTTAGCGAGATAATCAAAATTCCAATACCTGCTCCATTTTTATGGCTTGAGCCATCGAAGTATAATCTCCAAGGACGTATGTCTAACGAATGTATTTCACATTCGACAACAGAATGGTCTACTATAAAATCAGCAACCACTTGTCCTTTAATTGATTTAAGGGGTTGGTAAGTTAAGTTGTACTCTAGCAAAGCTAAAGCCCATTTGCCAATTCGACTATGCAACATTGGTTTTGACAACATATGTTTAATAACATCAAAATGCGAATAAACATAAACATCTCACGATTTTATATATTGCTTCAATTTTGTACAAGAAAAATACAAGCAAAGGCACGCAGTTTCTCAATTGGACTATACCTAGTTTCAAAGATCGATCAAAACCCTACTAAGGTAATAAATGGGTCTTTCGACACCACTATCATCCTCTTGCGCTAGCATGCTACCTATTGTGTTATCAGAAGCTGCTATGTACAATTTTAGCAACTTGTTTCCAATAACAGGCAATAAAATTGGCGGCTCGACCAAATAAGACTTGATTTGCGTCGAAAGCATCTTGGTGAACCTGCTCCCACTTGAATTCATCTTCTTTCTTCAATCTCGATAATGGCGAAAAAACTTGCGTTTTGCCACTTAGATTTGAGATGAATCTTCGAAGGAAATTAATTTTCCCTAGTAGTGACTGAAGTTCTTTCTTGGTCGAAGGAGCCTTCGTTTCCATGATTGCTTTAGTCTTATTTTCGTTGATCTCTATGCCTTTCTTGTGTACTACAAAACCCAAGAATTCTGGCGATTCTGATGATGAATTTGCTTTTGAACGACCTTTCTATTTCTTCCTTGATCTTAGCCAATATCCGAGGAGCAAATCTTCTTGGCGTTTGCTTCACTGGTTTCTTCCCTGGTCGAATGGGTATTTGTAACTCCACCACTTCTCGACTCAAACCGGGCATTTCGCTGTACTCCCAAGCAAAGCAATCTTTGAACTCCTGCAGAAGTGAAATAACTTGGGTTCTGAAGGCAGCATCAAGATGTGCACTAATATATGTTGGCCTTTTGATCGAGCCATCTCCCAAATCCACCTCTTCGACTGGATCTTGAGCTTGCATGCGCTTTGTAGAATCTCTAGGGTCTTTTTCAAAACCCAATGGTTCGTCATCATAAATGCAATCCAGCTTGTCATTCATGACTTCACCATTTTCTTCAGATGAAGTTGTGGCTTCGACAGCCATTGTTTGTTGATTTAACTCGGCTTCCAAAGCCGTTTTTATTTTATTTTCGGCCATGTAAGCCGTAATTCTATCCCAAGCACTGGGTACTGACATCTAAACCTTCTAAGAGTCAGTGTCCCATCCTGTTGGAGGTAGCACACCATCAGGATAGACATTTGCACCTTCTATTTCCTCTCTTTCCCACACAAAACCATGTGTTGGGTATAAGTGAATGGAGGAAAGCACATTATCTGAAGAGATATATGCTTGGCTAGAAGATGAACATGGCGCAATATTCGCCATTTGCTTCTCAAAATTCTCCCCGTGACATTATTTACGCAAGAAGGAAATAACACAGTCCGCTTCGACGTACTCCACCGCACCATCATCCTCCACATTACCAATTTCGGTGTAGGCTTGAGGAACAGCTCTACGCCATGTATCCACTCTCTCCCAAGGAGTAGATTGTAGCTTGCTTTTGAAGCTATGACAAAGAACGTGGTGGTTCTTCCGACAGTTCCTACCACCACTTCCACTTCGATGACCCCCAACGACAGGCGATTTCCCTCATAATTGGTTAACATAATGTTATGAGGTCTAAGGTCCGTGATCAAACAGCCCTATTGTCTTCAAAGATGGCACGAGGCATTAAGTTAACAGCAGACCCCTCCATCGACCAAGATCTTATTAATGCCTACGCCATTAACTTTGGCTTGGGACGCACAAGCGGCTTCGGATGGTGTTGCATGCCCTCGTCCGCCTCTCGAAAGTGGCCATCTGTTCTTCCACGCAGCCATTGTTCATGACATAGTAGCATACCGGCTTGTGGTTAGCCATATCCCCAATGAAGTCTTCTTCGACGTCGTTTGGGATCAGAATAAAGATCGTACTCACTCGGCGGAATGGACACCACGTTGCGGATGACGCCGAAGCTAGCCTCAGAGTCGTCGAAATCTGAAGTAACATCTTCCTCCATGTCGAATGAAGCACTTTTCTTTTTTATAGATGTTAATGGAGGGAAGATCCTCTCCATAGCAGGCCTTCTTGGTTCCTCTATCACAATAGATTTCCCTTTAGCCTTATTTCCAACCCTCACTTGATTGGCAGCACCTATACTTATCTTTGTGTTCCCCACGGTTTTAGGAGTCACACCCTTAACCGTTTTTGGCGTTTGCTCGTTAGCAACCAGTGTTGCCTTCTTTTTCGAGCGCTGGTAACGACGCCATTGGGTCTTCGTCATGGGATTCTTCCCTTTATAATTGTTTTTATAATTGTATTTTGAGGCCTCACCTGTGATTGGCTTGGCCGTTCCAACTTGTTGAGCAGCATTCTTGTAGTGTCTACATCCAGCATGTATCCACTTCTCATTGGATGGATCTGCTCTTGGAAAAAATGGTTTGGCAGAGGCAGATAGCGCAAACTCCTTGGCTACACCCTTACCAGCAAACTGCGGCTTGCTCGTCGAAGCCTTGCTCGAATTCTTTACCTTGTAAGGAAGGTCCCCTCTCTTGAAGCTGAAATTTGGCCTCTTATCTGGCCATTTCCTCTTTAGGGGTTGTCGAACTTCACAGCATTCGACACTTTTAGCCGCTTCTTTATCAAACACAGCACTGCACCTTGGACATAACATGACCTCAGAGCTCAATTTGCACCGGTTCAGGAAGTCTATCAAATCTTCCTCAGCCTTGGGGTACACAGACTGTACCTTCTCCTCATACTCTTCCTGAGTAACGTGTTTGCAAAGATTACTCTTTGCACAACACTTTTGATTTTTTCAGCAGGAGGTTTGGTAGATTTTGGAGAATCCACCATTTTTGCGTCTACCATATTGATACTCATCTCAATTGGTTCCGCATACATCGCCTCCACTTGATGGAGAGGGTCAGCATCAATTTGCATCGGTGCTTTATTCTTTTTATCTCCGAATTTGAGCCTTCCTTCTTCGATCGCTTTCTGAACCATGTCCCTGAAAAGTACACAACGGTCAGTTGTATGTCCCAAAAAATTATGAAACTTACAATAACCCTTTTTCTTCCTCTGTTCGAGAGGAGGAACTTTCAGGCCATTTGGCACTATTATTTGGCCATCAGTCACTAGCAAATCAAAGATCTCGTCACATTTAGTAACATCAAAGGTGTACGTTTTAGGCACAAATCTATCATTCTTAGGCTCTACAGGATTATTCCCATTTGCAGGCCTTAATAATTTACAAGCATAGGGAGGACCAGGCTTAAGTTCAGCCACGTCTATTTCCTCCGATTCGACATCGCTAAATGCAAAGTCGAATTGTTCATCTACATAGGCTATCTTTTCTTTTTTGTGAAAACCCTTTGAGTTTTTTTATTGTACTTATTCACTCTAGCCTTTTCCTCTCTAAGCCTTTCGACTTGTCGAACTCTCGTAAACTAGTTGGGCCATGTCTCTCAAATGAGACGTATCCAATTTCTTTCGAATTGAATAGTCAAGGCCACTGCAGACCATTTCGACAAGCTCATGTTCGAGCACTTGCGTAAAACACCTTGCCTTGATAGAACTGAATCTATTCAAATAATCATCAATAGCCTCAGGTACTTTACGTCGAACACTAGCCAGTTCTTTAAGGCTAATCTTCGACTGGCCCATGTAGAATTGCTCATGAAAAGCCTTTTCTAATTGCCCCCATTGTGTACATGGAACCAGGGGGTAGTGTGGTAAACCACGTAAAGGCATTCTTAGTTAGAGAATTTGGAAAATATTTCATCTTCAAATTCTCATTTTGGGCTATGTCCCCGCCTCGATCATGTAACGGGCAATGTGTTCGTGAGTGGACTCATTGGTATCACCCCAAACTTAGTGAATTTAGGGATTTTCCAGCCTCTTGGCAATTCTGTCTGCAACACGTATTCACACAGTGGTGATATGAAATTAGGCCTATGCAAACCTATGTTAAGGCCATTTTGCGCCATTATGGTTTCGACCAAAGTGGCTATGTTGTCTTGAGCACAAACGTTATTTCGTTGCACTTGTCGAACAACTTCATCGGCGTTTTGGTTTCGATTTACCATAACTACCTCGGGGATGTGATTTCCCATTTGTTGTTCGCCCATAACCGCTTTGAGCGGCGATCCAGCGATCTCTCGTGGGGTGTTAGGCATGTTGTTCCCGCATTTGGTAATCGCCTATTGTTTCCGTAGGAGCTCCAAAGAAATGCAATCCTACCCATTTGGTGCGCTAACATCGATAAGCGGTATTTGTGTTCAATCAAAGGATTGAACACGGTACCAATTTGTTGAGTCAAGATATTAACCATATCGTGATTGCTCTCGTCCACTTGTTGTCTTAACGCCAACAAGGACGCATTGGTTAATGCAGTAGGATTTCGACCAAGTATACCCTCAGAAGATACATGTGAAGGGGAAAAGGTCGACACATGTGGCATTCCAGTAGGCATGCCATATACCCCAAAAGGGTATGGTGGTAGACTCATGTTTTGGAAACGTGTTTCCAAACTATTCCCTGTTGCCACATAAGGACTAGAAGGAAGTCCTACGCTTTGTGGCAAGGCCATAGATGATGTCGAACCAACATTAGTCATTGACATCGTGGGAACGGTTATTGATGTCACTGGGGCCGTAGTCCCTGTAACATTTCCACCGCTGACATTGGCAGAATCTACCGTTGTTCCTTGCACTTGTGATATCACAGGGCTGGAACTAGAGGCGTTGTTAGAATTGGTACGTACCATCCTACCACTCCTCAAGTGCATACAGGTTTATACACTTAACAGAAACGACACAAAATAAGCGGCAAAGGTCCCATCTGGCGTGCCAATTTGTTATTGGTGTTTTTAGCAAACAATCACTAGTTTTCAATATTAAGATCTGTGAGATCAAACTAGAAAATCTCTTTGACAATTGCCTTTAAGTTTTGTGTCTTTTAGCATGCGTAAGAACAAGAAAATAGTAGGAAGAGATAGTTTGAAAGCAGAATAAAAGCAAGAAGTGCAACAAACGTAAAAACAAGTAAAAATTGCATTAAAATGATAGAAAGAAGAAGGTGGTCCACCGACACACGTACAATATGATCGATTCACTCTTGTTTCGCTTTGACTTGGAAGTTGAGTTTCACGAGTTTTTGTAAAGATGTGGTGACCACGTTTTCCTATTACAAGGAGTATTTATACTCGGATACAATCGTGGGCAAGCACGATAACTACTTCCTAAAAACCAGGGAAATAACCGCCCACTAACTGATGCTCCTTGCGCCTCGACCAGCTTGTTGTCGAAGGATTTGGCGAAGTATTGGACCCAACTTTGTCGAACAATTGGGCCCTCTCCTGTCGAAGGTTTCTGACATTGCTTCGTAGCTTGAAGAACCAAGTCTGTCGAAGTTTGCTTGCGTTGTCAGCACTTGTACAACTTTACTGTCGAATTTATGGTACATTGACTTGAACATTGACCTGCAGCTCACAGAATACTATTAAATGTGCAGTCAATACCATTTAAAGCTTAATTTAATGCCCTTGTCGGAATTTTGAGGTAACAGTATGCTCATGCATTCATAGTCTTGTATGCTCAATCATTCATTCATGCATAGTCTTGTATGCTTCTTCATTCATGCATCCTTATATGATCATTCAATCACATTCTTGTATGCTCATGCATTTGCATAGTTGCCTAATCATGCACATCCTTGTTTGCATGCTCATTCATTCAACCAAGAATATCCTATGCTTATGATCAATTGTATTCTCTTGTCCATGATGCCATTTAAATGTCTTGATTTAATTGTGTGCAACCCTTTCCCCCATGCATGTACTCTTATATGAAGACGTAAGCCTACTACTTGTGTTGCATAGAATCATTAAGATAAATGCACCTCTCTCTCTCACACACACGCACAACTATTTTGAGAACATTGTCTTGCATCTTTGATAATTGAATCCCTTGATTATATTGGCATGCTTAATCTTAGTTGATGATTAACATGTTCATGATGGCTTGATTAGTTGAATATGTTTGAACTTCATTCATTCATTTTGCATTTGGTTATGGATTTGGAGTTGATTGAAGTGTTCTACTTGTTTTCCGAAATCTTTTTCCAAATCAAATTCTTTTCTAAATTAGTTTTCAAATCAAAAATCAAATGTTTTTCCAAATGAAAACCCTAAGGTGTTTTGTTAAATAAATCCTTAGTCATCACTCGAAGCCGCTGCTTGTTTGATCGCTAATGAGGAGTTATTAGTGGTAGTCACTCGAAGCCTCTGCTTGTTTGACTATTATGAAAGCTCCCACACCTTAATCAAATATTAACTAATTCAAATTTCAAAAATAACATGAGCTATTAGTGATAATTATCACCGATGCTCGCCTTCCTTTTTTAAAAACAATTTCAAAAAAAATAATATACTGTTGCCACTGGTAATCACTCGAAGCCTTTGCTTGACTGGTTACCGGTTCCAACTCTCTTTTCTTTCAAGTTAGTAATGAACGCCACTCGAAGCCATTGCTTGTTTGGTATTCGTGAACACTTGAGTCTTATTTCAAAAGCTCCAAAAATTAAATAAGATAAAATCCAAAAGTCGTTTTCAAACGCAAAAACCGAGAATTACGTAGCTTTGATCCCTCAACCCTGTGAGGGTACGTAGGACCGGGTTCATGTCCCGTCAAGCACCCTTTTCAAAAAAGTCTTTGTTTTGTTCCGCTTTTCAAAGATAACCAAAAATATTCTTTTTCCCCCTCCTGTTTTCAATAAAATAAACTCTTAAATAAAAGAAAAGAAAAGAAAAGAAGTAGAACAAATTCCTTTCAAATCAACTTTTCCTAAACCACACATCAAGTTAATGGTTCCCTTTCGGTAGAAAGGACGTGTGGGGTGCTAATACCTTCCCCATGCGTAACCGACCCCCGAACCTACATCTCTGCGTTTTCAAAAGACCACCCTCTTTTTTCCAAAAAGGTTTTTTCAATGTTTTCCTAAATAAATATTGGTGGCGGCTCTACTATTTTCACGTTGTCAAACGAGAATTCCAAACCGTATTTTTTGGGGCGCAACAGTCCTTTAGGTGCTGTTTTGGTCCTTATGTGCTAGTTTGGTCCTTTAGGTGCTGTTTTGGTCCTTGAGTGTGGTTAAGGTCCTCTAGTGTTGTTTTGGTCCCCTGGTGGTGTTTAGTCCTTGGGACATATTTTTCTAATGATGAAGTTGATGATGTGTGATTAGATGATGATGTGAATGACGAGGGATCTAATGACCAAAAACTAAAAATGACGATGATGTGAGAGATGATGTTGGTGATGAACTTTAGGCTGCGGTCTTGACGTTATGATTAAAAATTGATGATGTGTGTGTGACTTGTTGTTATGAGAAATTGTGTTTGTGGTGTACTCATGGAGTCACATGCATACATTCAGCTGCGGTCGCGGCGATATAATTTGTAGGATGCGGTCTTGACGTTTTATTCTTCGGCTGCGGTCGCGACGTGCCCAAGTGGCTATGAGAAGTGATGATGGTACCACATGCATACCTGCATTGCATTCATTCTCATAAATGGTAATTGCTTTGCTAAATGATAATTACTATGACTATTTCTGCTGTATAATTGTACCTGTGTGATGCTGTGATTAATATACTGCTTATTATAGTCTTTATTATGTGGTTTGAGACTCACCCCTTTCTGTTGTTATTTACCACAGGTAACCATGAGTGAAGGCTTACTTCCTTCATTCCCCGAGTCGATCTGCTCTGATACGTAGCATCTAGGGGATGGGTTTAGACTCTAGTGGTTTAGTTTGCTCATTGTTGAACTATTGTATTTGATATTTCTGTGTTATTGCTGAAACTGTTGTTTACTCTATTGAGAATGTATCTAGGGGAGGAAATTTTTGAAACTCTGATTTTTGAAATGGGGTGTTACAACTGCGCACGCCCCTACGAGTGGGAGACCTCCGCGCCCTAACTCTACGTGCAGGGGAGCGACGTGTTGTGGCTCCACGAGGACGGTCGTTTCTTTCGGATGGAGTCAAGCGCCTGTCGGAAGGGCGCGCTTGACCAGAGGGTCCTTCGCCGCCCGCACGCTGGTGGGCCGGAATGGATCCCCTTTCGTAGTTGGAAAGAAGTGCTTTGCTGTCAGCAATGATCTGATTCTTGTTCTGAAGAATTTGCAGGAAAGCCTGAGTCACATGCTCGGGCAAGGAAGCATCAATTCCTGCGTTAACCAACTCGGCCGGTAATTGCTGTTGGGCCAGCCGCTGTATCTGCTCTAAGACTGGTCCTCGGCCGCCCTGTACGGAGGGTTCTTGGCGAGGGTTGTCTAGTGAGTCGTGGATGGTTTGTGTGCTATTATTATTTTGTGAGTCTTATTTAATATCATTAGGACTTGTTAGTGGAGTGCTTACTTTTAGATTTTACAATATTTTGTATTGCGGCGTGTGTTCATTAGTTACTCTTATAGCGACAAATGACCCATGGTTTTTGGGGTGTGAGACTCTAAAGTCTCAAACGGTACTCTCATTCTTCCTAGACTTTTTACCAAAACTTTCTCAAAATTTGACCTTGTAGCCCTCCTTTCCGAAATTACTAAGTTACCTTGTCGATATCCTAGCTTTCCATTATTTACAATTTGAATGTTCACTATTCTTGGTCATAAAATTTTCACTTTGCGAATTGGTATCATATTTTTCTTTGATGTCTTCTGTTCCTTGCTTCAATTTCGTTGACTCATCCTCCTTTGTAACTTAGACAAGGTTTAGATTATTCTTCCTTGTGTTTGAACCCTCAAAGTGCATCTCTCGTAATTATGTTTTGTCCTTGAGCCTATGAAATTTCGAGGACCAAATATTCTAAGTGGGGAGAGTTAGAACGCCCAAATAATTTAATTAATTATTTAATTAAATTATTTAGGTATTATATTAGTGTAGTTATATTAAAATAATAATATGACGTTGCATTGAATTAGGGGGTGGTGCTTAGCAATTAAATAAGTAGTAAGAGAGGCCCATGACCCAATAGCACATGATATAAGCACTAGGGTTAGAGCCAATTGCTCATTTAGAGAGCAAAGAGAAAAAGAGAGAAAAGAAAGAAAGAAGGACGCAAAAGAGAGAAGGAGAAGGCTAGGGTTTTCATCTAAGGCTAAGGTAAGGGTGGAGTTCTATCTCTATAATAGGGTATATGATGGGTTTTATGTGGGGGATTAAGACCATTGATGTTTCTTGATTTTGTTTGGTGCCTATGTGAAGTTTGATGAAATATATTTGGTAGCATGTACAAATTATTTGATGATTGATGATTATGCCCTATGTTGGCGCTACCTAGGCGTCGTTTCCATGTTGCTGTTGTTGTAATTTTCATGTTGCTCTTGCTGTATTTTTCATGTTGTTTATTGGTTGTATTTCCATGTTCTTCATTCTTTGTATTTTTCATGTTCTTTGTTTTTGTATTTGGCATTCCGCCCTTGAGGAGAGTCGGCTCGCGACGGCTCGCGTGGCGTGCTTCCTCACCGCATGGAGGATTGGGCTCACCTCCCACTGTGGTCGCCAAATGATCGTACCAGACCAATAGAAGTTGTGCTTGTGCAGTCCTTAGCTCGGTCGCTGATAGTCTTGGTGTCCTTGAGTCTGGGTTGCGCGCGGGTGGTACCTGCGAAAGCACTCCGACGCCCAAGTCAGCAGTGAACAGTAAATAGGACCACAAGTAATAATGACGTACCTAATTTCTTGAGATTCGTGCCATATTTATAGCTACAGTATTGGGCCATATTGGACCTATTGGACTGCATTGGGCCTTGAGTCAACTCCATAACACAATCCAAAAGAAAATATTATTACTTTAGGATAACTAATTTGAATAAATTCAAAAGATGCTTTTATTAAAGAATTGACTGCATTGGGCCAATTGTATTTTCTTTTTTACAAAGAATTGATGCACACTAAGAAATTTGAAATCAATATTATCGTGTCATCTGTATCATTTCTTTAGTAAATAATCACCACTACTCTACATTAATTTCTTAGTAGAAAATTCTTTTGTGGACAAGTAACAACTAATTGGGTTGCTTAACATCTTTTCTCCGTCTTTATTTTAAAAAATAGCTTATTTTTTTTAAAAAATGATTTTTTCTAAAAATATATATTTTCAAAATATATATAGCTTTTGAATCTGGAGCTGCTAGTCGTTATTTTCTTTGTTCCTACTCAAAAAATTATTTATATTGCAGTTGTTAATTACAAAGTCTATGAATTTATTTTTATTATTTAATAACATTGTAACAACATTAGTATAATAGTATAGAAGACCCAATTTAAGTGGATAAATACTAAAAATATTCTATTGTTTCTAGGAATTATTCCAAATAACTTCCTAAGCTTGAAAAGTTAAATTATCTTATAAAAAAAGAGATATAATACTTTTTTCATATAAAAAAGCAAAATAATATATAACATCATAAAAAAAGTGAAATAATATTTAATTAGGGAAAGTAACTTAGTGAGGGGGTTCACTTGAAACTCTTGAAAAAAAAATATAACCATTTATCCCCTAAATAAAAATATTTTTTTCCGATTTATTCCTTATATAAAAATATTTTGAACCCCCTGAAATTATAATTTTGCATTAGAACCCCTGATTTTGCATCCAATTGCACCCAAATGCCGCACACAAACACATCACTACGCCAATTATAAATTAAGTAATTTATTTATGGTTTAAATATGTTTTTCGTCCTTGCAAATATAGTTGTTTTTAATTTTAAATTAGTCTCTGCAAATTATTTTTTTTAAATAAATTCCTACAAAATAACTTTTTTTAAAATAAGTCCCTGCAAAAGGTTTACTTTTAAATTAACCCTTTTAAAATTTTAAATTTTTCATTTTGGTCCCTGCAAAAAGTTCTTTTATTTAAAATAGCCCTTACAAAAATTAAAATTATTCATTTTGCAAGGATGAAAATGATATTCACTGTATTTGCAGGGACCAAAATGAATAATTTTAAATTTTGTAAGGACTGTTTTAAAAAAAATAATTTTGCAGGGACTAAAATGGATATTTGCCATATTTGTAGGGATCAAAAAGATATTTAAACCTTTATTTATTTAAATATATAAAAGTTGTTATTTATTTAAATATATAAAAAATTGTGTAATTTATTTAAATATATAAAAGTTGTTAAAGTGTTACTATCTACTTACCAACGGTTGCTGAACGGAAGGTAGTGGTGCCACCTCCAACGCTCTTGCTACCAGTGATGATAGTCTTTCCAATACCATCACCCACCAACATTATATTCTTCACTTTGATCTCAATGGTAATGAGGTTGCTCTGAATTTTCTTAACTTGTTTTTATTATTTCAGTCGACATATAGATTTGTCTAGTCTAACGAATTTACTACTAGTAAGTCTTGTGTTTGTATGACTTTCGAACATCGTAATCATCGTGCTTGCATGACGTCTAATTTCTTGTTACTTTTATTTTTATTTTCGTTTTATTATTTGGTTAATGATTTTGTAAGACCCCCATATTAATTTATTCTTACGTTCTCAGATATGTTGTTGTGCTTGAACTTTGTACTATAGTGTTATGGGTGATGTCGTGATAACATAACTATACTTTGTGTGTGCTATTATTATTTTGTGAGTCTTATTTAATATCATTAGGACTTGTTAGTGGAGTGCTTACTTTTAGATTTTACAATATTTTGTATTGCGGCGTGTGTTCATTAGTTACTCTTATAGCGACAAATGACCCATGGTTTTTGGGGTGTGAGACTCTAAAGTCTCAAACGGTACTCTCATTCTTCCTAGACTTTTTACCAAAAGTTTCTCAAAATTTGACCTTGTAGCCCTCCTTTCCGAAATTACTAAGTTACCTTGTCGATATCCTAGCTTTCCATTATTTACAATTTGAATGTTCACTATTCTTGGTCATAAAATTTTCACTTTGCGAATTGGTATCATATTTTTCTTTGATGTCTTCTGTTCCTTGCTTCAATTTCGTTGACTCATCCTCCTTTGTAACTTAGACAAGGTTTAGATTATTCTTCCTTGTGTTTGAACCCTCAAAGTGCATCTCGTAATTATGTTTTGTCCTTGAGCCTATGAAATTTCGAGGACCAAATATTCTAAGTGGGGGAGAGTTGTAACGCCCCAAATAATTTAATTAATTATTTAATTAAATTATTTAGGTATTATATTAGTGTAGTTATATTAAAATAATAATATGACGTTGCATTGAATTAGGGGGTGGTGCTTAGCAATTAAATAAGTAGTAAGAGAGGCCTATGACCCAATAGCACATGATATAAGCACTAGGGTTAGAGCCAATTGCTCATTTAGAGAGCAAAAGAGAAAAAGAGAGAAAAGAAAGAAGGGGACGGCGCAAAGGAGAGAAGGAGAAGGCTAGGGTTTTCATCTAAGGCTAAGGTAAGGGTGGAGTTCTATCTCTATAATAGGGTATATGATGGGTTTTATGTGGGGGATTAAGACCATTGATGTTTCTTGATTTTGTTTGGTGCCTATGTGAAGTTTGATGAAATGTATTTGGTAGCATGTACAAATTATTTGATGATTGATGATTATGCCCTATGTTGGCGCTACCTAGGCGCCGTTTCCATGTTGCTGTTGCTGTAATTTTCATGTTGCTCTTGCTGTATTTTTCATGTTGCTGTTGCTGTATTTTCCATGTTGCTGTTGCTGTATTTTTCATGTTGCTGTTTTTGTATTTGGCATTCCGCCCAGAGGGGTCGGCTCGCGACGAAGCTCGCGTGGCGTGCTTCCTCGGCTGCATGGAGGGATTGGGCTCACCTCCCACTGTGGTCGCCAAATGATCGTACCAGACCAATAGAAGTTGTGCTTGTGCGATCCTTAGCTCTGGCCGGGCCGATAGTCTTGGTGTCCTTGAGTGCAGGTTGCGCGCGGGTGGTACTCGCGAAAGCACCGACGCCAAGTCAAGATGAGGAATGATAAATAGGACCACAAGTAATAATGACGTACCTAATTTCTTGAGATTCGTGCCATATTTATAGCTACAGTATTGGGCCATATTGGACCTATTGGACTGCATTGGGCCTTGAGTCAACTCCAGAACACAATCCAAAAGAAAATATTATTACTTTAGGATAACTAATTTGAATAAATTCAAAAGATGCTTTTATTAAAGAATTGACTGCATTGGGCCAATTGTATTTTCTTTTTTACAAAGAATTGATGCACACTAAGAAATTTGAAATCAATATTATCGTGTCATCTGTATCATTTCTTTAGTAAATAATCACCACTACTCTACATTAATTTCTTAGTAGAAAATTCTTTTGTGGACAAGTAACAACTAATTGGGTTGCTTAACATCTTTTCTCCGTCTTTATTTTAAAAAATAGCTTATTTTTTTTAAAAAATGATTTTTTCTAAAAATATATATTTTCAAAATATATATAGCTTTTGAATCTGGAGCTGCTAGTCGTTATTTTCTTTGTTCCTACTCAAAAATTATTTATATTGCAGTTGTTAATTACAAAGCCTATGAATTTATTTTTATTATTTAATAACATTGTAACAACATTAGTATAATAGTATAGAAGACCCAATTTAAGTGGATAAATACTAAAAATATTCTATTGTTTCTAGGAATTATTCCAAATAACTTCCTAAGCTTGAAAAGTTAAATTATCTTATAAAAAAAGAGATATAATACTTTTTTCATATAAAAAGCAAAATAATATATAACATCATAAAAACTGAAATAATATTTAATTAGGAAAGTAACTTAGTGAGGGGTTCACTTGAAACTCTTGAAAAAAAATATAACCATTTATCCCTAAATAAAAATATTTTTTTCCGATTTATTCCTTATATAAAAATATTTTGAACCCCCTGAAATTATAATTTTGCATTAGAACCCCTGATTTTGCATCCAATTGCACCCAAATGCCGTACACAAACACATCACTACGCCAATTATAAATTAAGTAATTTATTTATGGTTTAAATATGTTTTTCGTCCTTGCAAATATAGTTGTTTTTAATTTTAAATTAGTCTCTGCAAATTATTTTTTTTTAATAAATTCCTACAAAATAACTTTTTTTAAAATAAGTCCCTGCAAAAGGTTTACTTTTAAATTAACCCTTTTAAAATTTTAAATTTTTCATTTTGGTCCCTGCAAAAAGTTCTTTTATTTAAAATAGCCCTTACAAAAATTAAAATTATTCATTTTATGAGGATGAAAATGATATTCATCAGTATTTGCGAGGACCAAAATGAATAATTTTAAATTTTGTAAGGACTGTTTTAAAAAAATAATTTTTTGAGGACTAAAATGGATATTTGCCATATTTGTAGGGACCAAAAAGATATTTAAACCTTTATTTATTTAAATATATAAAAGTTGTTATTTATTTAAATATATAAAAAATTGTGTAATTTATTTAAATATATAAAAGTTGTTAAAGTGTTACTATCTACTTACCAACGGTTGCTGAACGGAAGGTAGTGGTGCCACCTCCAACGCTCTTGCTACCAGTGATGATAGTCTTTCCAATACCATCACCCACCAACATTATATTCTTCACTTTGATCTCAATGGTAATGAGGTTGCTCTGAATTTTCTTAACTTGTTTTTCTTATTTCAGTCGACATATATATTTGTCTAGTCTAATTAATTTACTACTAGTAAGTCTTGTGTTTGTATGACTTTCGAACATCGTAATCATCGTGCTTGCATGACGTCTAATTTCTTGTTACTTTTATTTTTATTTTCGTTTTATTATTTGGTTAATGATTTTGTAAGAACCCCATATTAATTTATTCTTACGTTCTCAGATATGTTGTTGTGCTTGAACTTTGTACTATAGTGTTATGGGTGATGTCGTGATAACATAACTATACTTTGTGTGTGCTATTATTATTTTGTGAGTCTTATTTCATATCATTAGGACTTGTTAGTGGAGTGCTTACTTTTAGATTTTACAATATTTTGTATTGCGGCGTGTGTTCATTAGTTACTCTTATAGCGACAAATGACCCATGGTTTTTGGGGTGTGAGACTCTAAAGTCTCAAACGGTACTCTCATTCTTCCTAGACTTTTTACCAAAAGTTTCTCAAAATTTGACCTTGTAGCCCTCCTTTCCGAAATTACTAAGTTACCTTGTCGATATCCTAGCTTTCCATTATTTACAATTTGAATGTTCACTATTCTTGGTCATAAAATTTTCACTTTGCGAATTGGTATCATATTTTTCTTTGATGTCTTCTGTTCCTTGCTTCAATTTCGTTGACTCATCCTCCTTTGTAACTTAGACAAGGTTTAGATTATTCTTCCTTGTGTTTGAACCCTCAAAGTGCATCTCGTAATTATGTTTTGTCCTTGAGCCTATGAAATTTCGAGGACCAAATATTCTAAGTGGGGGAGAGTTGTAACGCCCCAAATAATTTAATTAATTATTTAATTAAATTATTTAGGTATTATATTAGTGTAGTTATATTAAAATAATAATATGACGTTGCATTGAATTAGGGGGTGGTGCTTAGCAATTAAATAAGTAGTAAGAGAGGCCTATGACCCAATAGCACATGATATAAGCACTAGGGTTAGAGCCAATTGCTCATTTAGAGAGCAAAAGAGAAAAAGAGAGAAAAGAAAGAAGGGGACGGCGCAAAGGAGAGAAGGAGAAGGCTAGGGTTTTCATCTAAGGCTAAGGTAAGGGTGGAGTTCTATCTCTATAATAGGGTATATGATGGGTTTTATGTGGGGGATTAAGACCATTGATGTTTCTTGATTTTGTTTGGTGCCTATGTGAAGTTTGATGAAATGTATTTGGTAGCATGTACAAATTATTTGATGATTGATGATTATGCCCTATGTTGGCGCTACCTAGGCGCCGTTTCCATGTTCTTCATTCTTTGTAATTTTCATGTTGCTCTTCTTTGTATTTTTCATGTTCTTCATTCTTTGTATTTTCCATGTTCTTTATTCTTGTATTTTTCATGTTCTTTGTTTTTGTATTTGGCATTCCGCCCAGAGGGGTCGGCTCGCGACGAAGCTCGCGTGGCGTGCTTCCTCGGCTGCATGGAGGGATTGGGCTCACCTCCCACTGTGGTCGCCAAATGATCGTACCAGAACAATAGAAGTTGTGCTTGTGCAGTCCTTAGCTCGGTCGCTGATAGTCTTGGTGTCCTTGAGTCTGGGTTGCGCGCGGGTGGTACCTGCGAAAGCACTCCGACGCCCAAGTCAGCAGTGAACAGTAAATAGGACCACAAGTAATAATGACGTATCTATTTTCTTGAGATTCGTGCCATATTTATAGCTACAGTATTGGGCCATATTGGACCTATTGGACTGCATTGGGCCTTGAGTCAACTCCAGAACACAATCCAAAAGAAAATATTATTACTTTAGGATAACTAATTTGAATAAATTCAAAAGATGCTTTTATTAAAGAATTGACTGCATTGGGCCAATTGTATTTTCTTTTTTACAAAGAATTGATGCACACTAAGAAATTTGAAATCAATATTATCGTGTCATCTGTATCATTTCTTTAGTAAATAATCACCACTACTCTACATTAATTTCTTAGTAGAAAATTCTTTTGTGGACAAGTAACAACTAATTGGGTTGCTTAACATCTTTTCTCCGTCTTTATTTTAAAAAATAGCTTATTTTTTTTAAAAAATGATTTTTTCTAAAAATATATATTTTCAAAATATATATAGCTTTTGAATCTGGAGCTGCTAGTCGTTATTTTCTTTGTTCCTACTCAAAAAATTATTTATATTGCAGTTGTTAATTACAAAGCCTATGAATTTATTTTTATTATTTAATAACATTGTAACAACATTAGTATAATAGTATAGAAGACCCAATTTAAGTGGATAAATACTAAAAATATTCTATTGTTTCTAGGAATTATTCCAAATAACTTCCTAAGCTTGAAAAGTTAAATTATCTTATAAAAAAAGAGATATAATACTTTTTCATATAAAAAGCAAAATAATATATAACATCATAAAAAACTGAAATAATATTTAATTAGGGAAAGTAACTTAGTGAGGGGGTTCACTTGAAACTCTTGAAAAAAAAATATAACCATTTATCCCCTAAATAAAAATATTTTTTTCCGATTTATTCCTTATATAAAAATATTTTGAACCCCCTGAAATTATAATTTTGCATTAGAACCCCTGATTTTGCATCCAATTGCACCCAAATGCCGTACACAAACACATCACTACGCCAATTATAAATTAAGTAATTTATTTATGGTTTAAATATGTTTTTCGTCCTTGCAAATATAGTTGTTTTTAATTTTAAATTAGTCTCTGCAAATTATTTTTTTAATAAATTCCTACAAAATAACTTTTTTAAAATAAGTCCTGCAAAAGGTTTACTTTTAAATTAACCCTTTTAAAATTTTAAATTTTTCATTTTGGTCCCTGCAAAAGTTCTTTTATTTAAAATAGCCCTTACAAAAATTAAAATTATTCATTTTTGCGAGGATGAAAATGATATTCATTTGATTTGCGAGGACCAAAATGAATAATTTTAAATTTTGTAAGGACTGTTTTAAAAAAATAATTTTGCATGAGGACTAAAATGGATATTTGCCATATTTGTAGGGACCAAAAGATATTTAAACCTTTATTTATTTAAATATATAAAAGTTGTTATTTATTTAAATATATAAAAATTGTGTAATTTATTTAAATATATAAAAGTTGTTAAAGTGTTACTATCTACTTACCAACGGTTCTTGAACGGAAGGTAGTGGTGCCACCTCCAACGCTCTTGCTACCAGTGATGATAGTCTTTCCAATACCATCACCCACCAACATTATATTCTTCACTTTGATCTCAATGGTAATGAGGTTGCTCTGAATTTTCTTAACTTGTTTTTCTTATTTGATCGACATATATATTTGTCTAGTCTAATTAATTTACTACTAGTAAGTCTTGTGTTTGTATGACTTTCGAACATCGTAATCATCGTGCTTGCATGACGTCTAATTTCTTGTTACTTTTATTTTTATTTTCGTTTTATTATTTGGTTAATGATTTTGTAAGAACCCCATATTAATTTATTCTTACGTTCTCAGATATGTTGTTGTGCTTGAACTTTGTACTATAGTGTTATGGGTGATGTCGTGATAACATAACTATACTTTGTGTGTGCTATTATTATTTTGTGAGTCTTATTTCATATCATTAGGACTTGTTAGTGGAGTGCTTACTTTTAGATTTTACAATATTTTGTATTGCGGCGTGTGTTCATTAGTTACTCTTATAGCGACAAATGACCCATGGTTTTTGGGGTGTGAGACTCTAAAGTCTCAAAGCGGTACTCTCATTCTTCCTAGACTTTTTACCAAAAGTTTCTCAAAATTTGACCTTGTAGCCCTCCTTTCCGAAATTACTAAGTTACCTTGTCGATATCCTAGCTTTCCATTATTTACAATTTGAATGTTCACTATTCTTGGTCATAAAATTTTCACTTTGCGAATTGGTATCATATTTTTCTTTGATGTCTTCTGTTCCTTGCTTCAATTTCGTTGACTCATCCTCCTTTGTAACTTAGACAAGGTTTAGATTATTCTTCCTTGTGTTTGAACCCTCAAAGTGCATCTCGTAATTATGTTTTGTCCTTGAGCCTATGAAATTTCGAGGACCAAATATTCTAAGTGGGGAGAGTTAGATCGCCCCAAATAATTTAATTAATTATTTAATTAAATTATTTAGGTATTATATTAGTGTAGTTATATTAAAATAATAATATGACGTTGCATTGAATTAGGGGGTGGTGCTTAGCAATTAAATAAGTAGTAAGAGAGGCCTATGACCCAATAGCACATGATATAAGCACTAGGGTTAGAGCCAATTGCTCATTTAGAGAGCAAAAGAGAAAAGAGAGAAAAGAAAGAAGGGACGGCGCAAAGGAGAGAAGGAGAAGGCTAGGGTTTTCATCTAAGGCTAAGGTAAGGGTGGAGTTCTATCTCTATAATAGGGTATATGATGGGTTTTATGTGGGGGATTAAGACCATTGATGTTTCTTGATTTTGTTTGGTGCCTATGTGAAGTTTGATGAAATGTATTTGGTAGCATGTACAAATTATTTGATGATTGATGATTATGCCCTATGTTGGCGCTACCTAGGCGCCGTTTCCATGTTCTTTATTCTTTGTAATTTTCATGTTGCTCTTCTTTGTATTTTTCATGTTCTTTGTTCTTTGTATTTTCCATGTTCTTTATTCTTTGTATTTTTCATGTTGCTGTTTTTGTATTTGGCATTCCGCCCAGAGGGGTCGGCTCGCGACGAAGCTCGCGTGGCGTGCTTCCTCGGCTGCATGGAGGGATTGGGCTCACCTCCCACTGTGGTCGCCAAATGATCGTACCAGACCAATAGAAGTTGTGCTTGTGCAGTCCTTAGCTCGGTCGCTGATAGTCTTGGTGTCCTTGAGTCTGGGTTGCGCGCGGGTGGTACCTGCGAAAGCACTCCGACGCCCAAGTCAGCAGTGAACAGTAAATAGGACCACAAGTAATAATGACGTATCTATTTTCTTGAGATTCGTGCCATATTTATAGCTACAGTATTGGGCCATATTGGACCTATTGGACTGCATTGGGCCTTGAGTCAACTCCAGAACACAATCCAAAAGAAAATATTATTACTTTAGGATAACTAATTTGAATAAATTCAAAAGATGCTTTTATTAAAGAATTGACTGCATTGGGCCAATTGTATTTTCTTTTTTACAAAGAATTGATGCACACTAAGAAATTTGAAATCAATATTATCGTGTCATCTGTATCATTTCTTTAGTAAATAATCACCACTACTCTACATTAATTTCTTAGTAGAAAATTCTTTTGTGGACAAGTAACAACTAATTGGGTTGCTTAACATCTTTTCTCCGTCTTTATTTTAAAAAATAGCTTATTTTTTTTAAAAAATGATTTTTTCTAAAAATATATATTTTCAAAATATATATAGCTTTTGAATCTGGAGCTGCTAGTCGTTATTTTCTTTGTTCCTACTCAAAAAATTATTTATATTGCAGTTGTTAATTACAAAGCCTATGAATTTATTTTTATTATTTAATAACATTGTAACAACATTAGTATAATAGTATAGAAGACCCAATTTAAGTGGATAAATACTAAAAATATTCTATTGTTTCTAGGAATTATTCCAAATAACTTCCTAAGCTTGAAAAGTTAAATTATCTTATAAAAAAAGAGATATAATACTTTTTTCATATAAAAAAGCAAAATAATATATAACATCATAAAAAACTGAAATAATATTTAATTAGGGAAAGTAACTTAGTGAGGGGGTTCACTTGAAACTCTTGAAAAAAAAATATAACCATTTATCCCCTAAATAAAAATATTTTTTTCCGATTTATTCCTTATATAAAAATATTTTGAACCCCCTGAAATTATAATTTTGCATTAGAACCCCTGATTTTGCATCCAATTGCACCCAAATGCCGTACACAAACACATCACTACGCCAATTATAAATTAAGTAATTTATTTATGGTTTAAATATGTTTTTCGTCCTTGCAAATATAGTTGTTTTTAATTTTAAATTAGTCTCTGCAAATTATTTTTTTTTAATAAATTCCTACAAAATAACTTTTTTTAAAATAAGTCCCTGCAAAAGGTTTACTTTTAAATTAACCCTTTTAAAATTTTAAATTTTTCATTTTGGTCCCTGCAAAAAGTTCTTTTATTTAAAATAGCCCTTACAAAAATTAAAATTATTCATTTTGCGAGGATGAAAATGATATTCACTGTATTTGCAGGGACCAAAATGAATAATTTTAAATTTTGTAAGGACTGTTTTAAAAAAAATAATTTTGCAGGGACTAAAATGGATATTTGCCATATTTGTAGGGACCAAAAAGATATTTAAACCTTTATTTATTTAAATATATAAAAGTTGTTATTTATTTAAATATATAAAAAATTGTGTAATTTATTTAAATATATAAAAGTTGTTAAAGTGTTACTATCTACTTACCAACGGTTGCTGAACGGAAGGTAGTGGTGCCACCTCCAACGCTCTTGCTACCAGTGATGATAGTCTTTCCAATACCATCACCCACCAACATTATATTCTTCACTTTGATCTCAATGGTAATGAGGTTGCTCTGAATTTTCTTAACTTGTTTTTCTTATTTCAGTCGACATATATATTTGTCTAGTCTAATTAATTTACTACTAGTAAGTCTTGTGTTTGTATGACTTTCGAACATCGTAATCATCGTGCTTGCATGACGTCTAATTTCTTGTTACTTTTATTTTTATTTTCGTTTTATTATTTGGTTAATGATTTTGTAAGAACCCCATATTAATTTATTCTTACGTTCTCAGATATGTTGTTGTGCTTGAACTTTGTACTATAGTGTTATGGGTGATGTCGTGATAACATAACTATACTTTGTGTGTGCTATTATTATTTTGTGAGTCTTATTTCATATCATTAGGACTTGTTAGTGGAGTGCTTACTTTTAGATTTTACAATATTTTGTATTGCGGCGTGTGTTCATTAGTTACTCTTATAGCGACAAATGACCCATGTTTTTGGGGTGTGAGACTCTAAAGTCTCAAGCGGTACTCTCATTCTTCCTAGACTTTTTACCAAAAGTTTCTCAAAATTTGACCTTGTAGCCCTCCTTTCCGAAATTACTAAGTTACCTTGTCGATATCCTAGCTTTCCATTATTTACAATTTGAATGTTCACTATTCTTGGTCATAAAATTTTCACTTTGCGAATTGGTATCATATTTTTCTTTGATGTCTTCATTTCCTTGCTTCAATTTCGTTGACTCATCCTCCTTTGTAACTTAGACAAGGTTTAGATTATTCTTCCTTGTGTTTGAACCCTCAAAGTGCATCTCGTAATTATGTTTTGTCCTTGAGCCTATGAAATTTCGAGGACCAAATATTCTAAGTGGGGGAGAGTTGTAACGCCCCAAATAATTTAATTAATTATTTAATTAAATTATTTAGGTATTATATTAGTGTAGTTATATTAAAATAATAATATGACGTTGCATTGAATTAGGGGGTGGTGCTTAGCAATTAAATAAGTAGTAAGAGAGGCCCATGACCCAATAGCACATGATATAAGCACTAGGGTTAGAGCCAATTGCTCATTTAGAGAGCAAAAGAGAAAAAGAGAGAAAAGAAAGAAGGGGACGTCGCAAAGGAGAGAAGGAGAAGGCTAGGGTTTTCATCTAAGGCTAAGGTAAGGGTGGAGTTCTATCTCTATAATAGGGTATATGATGGGTTTTATGTGGGGGATTAAGACCATTGATGTTTCTTGATTTTGTTTGGTGCCTATGTGAAGTTTGATGAAATGTATTTGGTAGCATGTACAAATTATTTGATGATTGATGATTATGCCCTATGTTGGCGCTACCTAGGCGCCGTTTCCATGTTGCTGTTGCTGTAATTTTCATGTTGCTCTTGATGTATTTTTCATGTTCTTTATTCTTTGTATTTTCCATGTTGTTGTTGCTGTAATTTTCATGTTGCTCTAGCTGTATTTTTCATGTTCTTTATTCTTTGTATTTTCCATGTTCTTTATTCTTTGTATTTGTCATGTTGCTGTTGTTGTATTTGTCATGTAGCTGTTGATGTATTTTTCTTATTCTTTATTCTTTGTATTTTTCATGTTGTTGTTCTTTGTATTTTCATGTAAATTTGTTGTTGTATTTTTCATGTTGTTGTTCTTTGTATTTTCATGTTGCTCTTCTTTGTATTTTAATGTTGTTGTTCTTTGTATTTTCATGTTGTTATTCTTTGTATTTTCATGTTGATGTTGCTGTATTTTTCATGTTGTTGTTGTCGTTGCTGTATTTGTCATGTTGCTGTTGTTGTATTTGTCATGTAGCTGTTGATGTATTTGCCATGTCGTGTGTTGTGTCGCGCCCTCGGCATGTTGTGTTGCCCTAGGCGCCAGTTTGTGTGCTATTTGGCGCCCTGTGCTGTTGTGTTGCCTTCGGGCGCCATTTCTTGCTGTTTTGGGCGCCACATGTGGCTGTCCCATAGGTGTGGTGTGTTTGCAAGTGTTGGTAGTGGTCGGGGTACTGTTGAATGATAGACTAATTCATAGGTGTTGGTGGGTTGGGTGTTTTTGGTGTGTTTTGGTGTTTTTGGTATGCCACAACTGGTGATGTGGCTATTTTGGTGATTAAGGTGATGGGTCTATGACCAATTGATGATGTTAGTGTTGTTGTATAAATTGTTGTTGTTGGTGTGGTTGTATAAATTGTGGTTGTTGTTGTTGTTGATTGATGTTTGGTGCATGGTTCATGGTGTCACATGCATGTCACGCCTCCGGTGATGGTGTGGGCTTCGGCCTAGAGCTATAGGTGATGATATTGATGCTCAAAATAAAATTGGTGATGAACGGTACCGCATGCATATACTCGTTGGTGTGGGTTGCATCTCATTCATTCTCGCATGTCATAGTGATGTCCCCATTGATTGGTGTTTGGTGCATATGGTTCATGGTGTCACATGCATGTCATGCCTCCAGTGATGGTGTGGGCTTCGACCTAGAGCTATAGGTGATGATATTGATGCTCAAAATAAAATTGGCGATGAACGGTACCGCATGCATATGCCCGTTGGTGTGGGTTGCATTTCATTCATTTACACATGTCATGGGTGGTAGTCTTTGGTAGTTGTAATTTGATGCTATTGATGTTATATATTGATGATTGTTGTTGTCTGTTGATGATGTTGATGTGGTATGCTGACGCTGTTGTTGAGTAGTAGTTAGTTGCCGAAACTCTAGCATATTGTTTATCATATATGCTATTATATTGTTAGATATCTCACCCATTCTGTTTGAATGTTACCCCTATGTTGGTAACGTGCAGGTGACAACGAGTGAAGGTTTGTTTACCTTTTCGGTTGAGTCGGTGTCGTCGCTCTGATACGTAGCACTCAAGGGGGATGAACACTACTTTATTTAGTTGTTTTAATTACTTAATTGTTGGATTTTATTTGTTGAGGTTATGATTGCATTATATTCCACTGCGTGGTGATAGAACTACTGTTATGTATTACTGTAAACCTTATTTGGTGAATTTACTTATTATCGACTCTTGAATTGTTTTATCGGTGTGAATGTAGCATCCCTTGAGGGTGTAGTAGAAAATGTTTTTGAAAACTCTGATTTTCGTCTTTAATTTACAGGGTAGCAAAAATGGGTGTTACACAAAGTTTGGCCTATGTAAACCTAAATTAAGGCCATTCTGGGCAAAAATAGTTTCGACCATATTAGTCAGATTATTTTGTACACCAAGGTTATTTTGTTGCACCAAAACAACTTTGGGAATTGGTTCTATCCTTGGGGGTTCTTCGACAGTGATGGGCTGTTGTTGAACCAGAGGGACTACATTGTTGGGCTTCTCTGCAACAATTTCAACAAGCCTAACAGTTTGGACTTGAGGAATTGGCTGGTTAGGCACTCGTGGAAGGCCAAAGAAATCAGCAATTCGTCCCATCTGTGTTGCCAACAATTGGTAACTGTTATTTGCATTTTGAATCAAAGGGTTGAACACAGTACCAATTTGTAGTGTCAACATGTTAACCATATCGTGATTACTGTCGTCCATTTGTTGTCTTAACGCCAACAAAGAAGACATGGTTAACGCAGGAACATTCCGACTATAATGTCCCCTGAAGAACTGTGGGTAGGAGAGAATCCTGACATTGCATTGTCTGCAAATATAGACGAATTCGTTTGAAGGCCTACCATCATCGCTATTGGCATGCCAAATGGGTAATTCTTACCGTTCATAGGCAAATTATACGGCGTATTTCCAATTATTTGAGGATTAGCCATTAAAGGACTCGATGGTCCTGTTAGTTGTGGTGGAGAAGCCATCTTAGTTGGTTGTGATACTGCCACCGTAGTCATCATAGACACGGGCGTGAGAATAGGAGCGGTTACATCAATTATGGGCATAACCGTCCAAGCCTTCGTGGGAGTAGTTACTCCTGTCGTATCACTAACCATTGTATAATCTTGTGAATTTTGTGCGTTAGATGTAGAAGCGTTATTAGCATTCGAGCGTGACATCGCTGAAAGATTTTTACCACTTCTTAAATGCATAAACTGAAAAATTCGCAATAATGTTTAAAACAACAAAAAAGCACAAACTGTCCCACTAGGTGTGCCAATTTGTTTACCCTGGATTTTGGTAAACACTGCTGGTTTGGAATTACTCCTTGACTTGCGGGATCAAACAGTAAATCCCAAGACCGGTTTGGTTGTTGTTCGAAACTGTTTACTGTGAACTGGGTAACTTTGCATAAAAAGTAAAGAAGATAAAGGGCAGTCTCGCGCGAAACCGTCGAATTATCAAGGGAGATGTAGAAAATAAAGGAAAAGTGCAGAAATGCAGTAAAAGAAAATACGTAAAGAGTGCAGGAATGTAAAAAAAAGCTATTAAAACGCATTAATTAAAAGGGTGGTACGCAAGTTCATACATTCGCATTTTGTTGCTCGTGTCTCACGGTAGTGTGTTGGAGGGTTAGAGCATAAGAAACTGAATATGAGAAAATGCGACCCGTTTTCCATCAGGAAAACTCTTATTTATACTACTTACACAAGGAGGGAAAATTCAAAAACTAAGTAACTGCCTAAGAATTTGAAAAATGGTAACTGCCAGGCTTGTCTTCGACCGTAATCTTCTTCGATCAACGCCCGAACTCCTCTATCGAGCAGAGCCTTTACTTTCTTCAAATCTTCTAAGTTATTTAGTCCCGTCGAATTCCCTTTGGAACTGGTTCCCAGAGTCGAACTTAACACTTCTTCTCTTGGAATGGTGAGTCAAACCTCGTTGACTGCATTTAATGAGGCTTGTCGAAAAGGAAGGCTAACAGTCGCTAAACCACGTGGTCACCGTCGCCTCTCAACCAGGCTGTCACCGTCGATGTTGGGTCTTCTCACTTTGCGATGTTGTCTTCTAACTTCACTCCTCTTCTACGTGCGTTTCCCCCCATTGCTTTTCTAATTTTCCCCAATTGCAAAGGATATCTTTGTGTTTTCAGATTAAATTAAATGACATGGTAGTCAAATATTTGGTTCAAATCAACTTCACAATTGCCACCTGTATAAAAATAGGCCACATCAGCTTAAATAAAAAAATGAGACACATAAGCTTATAAATGATAGGAGGGACCAAAACGGATAAAAAAATTTACAGTGACCCTTTTGTTAAAAAATTTACAAGGACTAATATGGATATTTGGTGTAATTGTAGAGACCAAAACGATATTTAAGCCATTTAAATATTTTAATATACAAAAAAATATATTTTTAGAATTTTAATTTTCAAATTAACTATTTATCATTGTTATTAAAAAATGATTTTTTTTAGTAAAATAGAAAATAACATTCCATATATACCTGCAATACGTGAGTCACACACTTATTTTAATATAGAGTGGAAGATAGTGAGAATAGAATGAAAAGAGATACGAAATAAGTTAATAAAGGGGAAGAGGTGACTAAATAATGTTATATAAGGTAGAATGGTTTTGTTATCATGTATGAGTATCACGTGACAATAATATTTGCTATCAAACAAGACTATTGTGTTTTTTGTGTAAAAGTTGTTAGTAGGTTTCATGTAAACATGCAATTCTATTTGCAAAAAAACATGAATATCTAATGTGGTAGGTTTTTTTTGAAAAAAAATAAAGACATAAGGTGACTCGTATAGCATTTTAACTAACACGTAATTTGTTTACCTTTTTTATTTTATTGAACTAGCCTATTAAAAGAAATATTGATAAGCACTCATAAAAAAGTACATTGATAAGTCAAAACAATTTACCAAAATCTTATGTTGACATAGGGAACTTAACACTAAGTTGCATATTCTTATATATGCATTTTGCTGCTCTCTCACTGCCTTAGGACCATTAATAATTCTCTTGCATTGATAAGTTGATCCTAGGATTTTGGTTGAATAATATTCTCTTGCATTTTTGTTGAGAACCATTAATAATTCATTCATAATTAAATTTTTCTAAGAATTATTTTCAACATAAACTAAAAGTGAGACTACTTAATCTAATTTGTGACATTATAGGTTGCAAATAAGTTGTTAACAATTTCAATTTAGAATTTTTTTTTTGTAACAGGAATAGTTAATATCATCCTATATATCTGCAACCATTAGAAAATAATTAGTTGTCTTTAAAGAATTCAACATTATATGACTTAATTTTTATTCGATTGCTAAAATATCTCTCTAATGATTTTCAATTCTTCAAATATATAATTATAATTCGAATAACATAAAGTTTTTATTTTTTTTATGTTTCAGAGGAGGCCCGATGGCCTAACACACACACACACAGATCAAACCCAGCGCACCACAATATGCCCCTGCAGCTTTCTACCAACTGAGCTGCCACAAGGGGAACATAAAATTTTTATTTTAAATATATTTATAAATTACTAAGTTAAAGAATTTGTGGTGTCCTTAACAAAATGGGGCACTGGGCGGTTGCCCCTCTCGCCATGCTCAAGGCCACCCCTGCTTGAAAGCAAATACTTCAACACCAAGACAGCAAGGATATCTACAATTGTAACTTTCACATAAGGAAACTAAACTACTTAGATAGCTCCCTGCTGCCTACCTATATACTTTTATATCTGTAATACACCAAACATAACGACAATGTTTCTTAATTAAAATCTTATACTTAAAGAAAGTGGATTGTCTTTAACGAAAAGTCATGGACTTGGAGATGTTTGAAAGATCAATATTGACAAGAAAAATTCAAAATGTTTACGTTAAAAGATATCTTGATGGAATTGAAGGATAGTGACTGGTTAGTTTCAGCAGTTCCACTTTTCCAATTTGTGTTTCTCATGTATGTCCAGATGAACATAAAACTATGTTAGACTTTTATAACAATTTATTATGATATGTTCCAAATTTACAACTGCTCCGGGCTGGGCCGAGGCCCATACCGTCAAAGAGCACCGAAACGACATAGTGTTGGACCAGGCGCGCCGCAACACATGATTGGGCCTAGCCCGGTCCCATACAACACAGGCCGGCCCAAATCAGCACTGGAACCAGCCCAAAAAGCTCAGATGATCGCAGCCTCATCCAACGGTTCGGCGTTGACTCCAGCGTCTATAAATGGCCCTGCACCCCCATGGAATCAGGTACGTTCTCATTCATTCCTCACCTCTTCACTTCTGTATGATAACTTAAGCATCGGAGTGCTTGCAGGTACCACTACCGCGGCGACCTCGACTACAGAGGACCAATCCCAGCTCGGTCCACCGTCGACCTAGCCGAGTCACCACCTTCAACTACCTCGGGCAACATTCTTGCTCTGATTCTTCAGGATGAAACGAATGAAAGTGGCCAAGAGCAAATCTGGATCAACCATCTCTTCGACAGACAAGTCATGTTGGAGGGTAATGTTAAATAAGATTGGATGAATTGATGTATCATCTTTAGCAGAATGTCTAATTTAAATCACACTTTTAGTCATATCATATCTTTATTGTATCTCAACAATGTTATTTGGACAAAAAAATTTAGCTAAAAATAGCCAAAACCCAACTTACAATATCAATTAACCAAGTTTTTTAGGTTATTAACCAAGTGATCAATTAACCAAGTTTTTAATCAATGCCTCGAAAACTGAAAAAATAGGTTGGTTAATAGTCTAAAAAACTTGATTAATTAGTTGTTAGGAATTTTGTACTAGTTCCCCTTTTATTGTAATACCTGTGACTGCAGGTAACTATGTGTAATTACCTACTACAGCAGGTCACTTTCTGTTTTCATTTCTTTGTATGGTGATCGGTTTTCTGTTATGCATAACCGTATCAGTAAGCTTGATATATGTACCAATTGTTCAATCAATGAAAGCAAGTGATTTCAATCCAAACTAACTCTCAATTGTCTCAACAAATTGGCATCAGAGCCCCATCTTGGGGCCTAAAGAGTTAAGCAAAGAAATATCAATTTCTCATCAATGGCGAATTCCAACGATAATGGGCGAAGGAATTACATGCGACCATCGATACCACGTCTCGACGGGCACTACGAACACTGGAGCATGCTGATGGAGAACTTTCTTAGATTGAAAGAATACTGGTTCTTGATTCAGAAGGGAATACCAGAATCAGCGACGGGGACGACGGTAACCGAAGCGGAGTAGAAGAAGATCGACGAGGCGAAACTTAAAGATTTTAAATGCAAGAACTATCTGTTTCAGGCAATAGACAGAGTTACTCTTGAAACAATTCTGAACAAGGAACGTCGAAGGAAATTTGGGAATCTTTGAAAAAGAAATTTCAAGGAAACTCAATAGCAAGAAGATCCACATTGCAGGCCGCAAGAAAGGAATTCGAAGGGATTGAAATGAAATTAACAGAAACCATAAGCGAATACATACCGAGGGTGATGCAAATCGCAAATAGAATGAGGATTCACGGCGACAATATGGAGGATGGCGTCATAGTGGAAAAGATTCTGAGATCTCTCTGTGAGAAGTATAACTACATGGCTTGCTCAATCACTGAGTCAAAGGACACAGAAAAAATGTCAGTTGATGAGGTTCACAGTTCACTCCTAGTTCATGAGCAAAATTTTCTCAGGTTTGCCAAGAACCGTGGAGATGAACAAGCTTTAAAGACTACTACTCAAGAAATAAATTCTGGCAGTGCTGGTAGAGGAAGAGGAAGTAGCAGAGGTAGAGGAAGGGGAAGGCAGAATCGTGACACAGTAGAATGCTTCCAAGTGCAAGAAATTAAGGCATTATAGAAATGAATGCCCTGATTGGGAGAAAGAAACGAATGCTAACTATGCTGAAACAGATGAAAATGAATTGATGCTGTTAATGGTTAGTACAGAGACTGATAGTGAAGCTGATTTGACAGACTGTGACAGTGAACATCCCATGGAAGTTAATGATGAAGATATGGAAAGTGATAGTGAGTCTGAGGAGTATATGGTTTTGATGGCTACCACTATGAGTAAGGAAGAGGAAATGGAACAAATTTGGTTCTTGGATTCAGGGTGTTCAAACCACATGAGTGGTGATAAAGCTAGTTTTGTGGATTTGGATGAATCAGTAAAGAAGAGTGTAAAGCTGGGGAATGGTATGAAGATACAAGTGGCTGGCAAAGGAAGTGTGAAGGTGCAGATGAATGGTGTAACACATCTGATAAAAGATGTTTACTACATTCCTGATCTCATAAGCAACCTCCTGAGTATAGGACAGTTGCAAGAAAATGGATATACAATGTTGTTTAAGGGTGGTGAAGGAAATTGTAAAGTCTATCATCCGGAGAAAGGGTTAATTCTTGAATCCAAAATTGCTCCAAACAGAATGTATAAGCTTGTTGGAAAGAATATCAGAGGAAAGACCAAGGCAGAAGCTTCCTGTTTTCACACTGTGACAGATGATGCAGCTCACCTATGGCATTGCAGGATGGGACATCTGAGGAAGAAGGGACTGAGTACTCTCCATAAGAAGCAGATGGTGAGAGGTCTTCCAAAGCTGGGAGAAGATGATAGAGTGTGCATTGATTGTTTGAAATGGAAGCAACACAGAGATCCTATTCCAAAGAAGAGTAATTGGAGAGCCAAAGCAAGATTGGAGTTGATACATGCTGATGTTTGCGGTCCAATTACACCTGCATCAAGTGGCAACAAGAGGTATATATTGTGCTTCATTGATGACTACTCTAGGAAGACATGGATTTATCTTATGCATGAAAAATTAGAATCATTTATCTGTTTTAAGGCATTTAAAAGCATGGTAGAAATGGAAACTGATTTGAAAATAAAATGCCTTAGAACTGATAGAGGAGGAGAGTTTGTATCCTCTGAGTTTAATGATTTCTGCACTATGTCTGGTATAAAAAGAAATTTGACTACTGCATATACTCCCCAACAAAATGGGGTTGTGGAAAGAAAGAACAGGACCATCATGAATATGGTAAGATCCATCCTTAGTCACAAAAACATTCCTAAGAACTTCTGGGCAGAAGCTGCAAAATGGACTGTTCATGTATTAAATAGGTGCCCTACTCTCTCTTTGAAAGACAAAACGCCTGAGGAAGCCTGGAGTAACATGAAACCTTCTGTGGGAAATTTCAAGGTGTTTGGTTGCATAGGGTATGTGCATATCCATGATGCAAAAAGAAGCAAGCTGGAAGATAAGAGTAGGAAATGTGTTCTACTAGGAATAAGTGAAGAATCTAAAGGTTATAGAATGTATGACCCTATAGAAAAAAGAATGTATATCAGTACGGACGTTGTCTTTGAAGAAGGAGAACAATGGGATTGGAATGAAACAGTACAAACAGAAATATCTGATGAACTTGATTGGGGAGAAACAGATTCAGCAGGAGAAGAAATAGTGGAAAGTGAAGCTAGTGAAGTAAGTGAAAATGAAAGTGAGAATGGCGAGAAACACAGATAACCACAGGCGGGGATTCACCTGTAAATGATGATTCAAATGATGATGCTAATGACACAAACAATACTGATGATGCACCAGACAATACTACCAGAACTAGAAGACCTCCAATTTGGCTTGGTGACTATGAAACAAGTTTTGGGATTCACACAATAGATGAGGAAGCAAATATAGCAGGCACTGAATGTATTGACCCTGACTGTTTTGAAGTGGCAGTGAAAGACAAGAAGTGGAAGGAAGCCATGAACATTGAAATTGCTTCAATTGTGAAAAATGAGACATGGGAATTGGTTGATCTACCTAAGGGATGCAAGGTCATAGGAGTCAAATGGATCTACAAAACTAAATTGAATGAGCTTGGTGAGGTAGAAAAATACAAGGCACAGCTAGTAGCAAGGGGATATACACAGAAACAAGGGATCAATTATACTGAAGTATTTGCTCCTGTCAGTAGAATGGATACCATTAGACTCATCATAGCAACTGCAGCTCAAAGGGGTTGGATCATCTACCAATTGGATGTTAAATCTGCCTTCTTGTATGGTAAATTGAATGAGGAAGTATACATAGAGCAACCAAAGGGTTATGTGGTGAAGGGGAGTGAGACTAAAGTCTACAAACTTCACAAAGCACTATATGGACTAAAACAAGCACCTAGAGCTTGGTTTAGTCGTATAGAAGCATACTTTGTGAAAGAAGGGTTTACTGCTAGTTCCAGTGAGCAGACATTGTTTTTCAAGAGGAATAATCATGATGGAATACTTATAGTAAGTATATATGTAGATGATCTTATCTACACTGGTAATGATGCTGAAATGATGAATGACTTCAGAACCTCCATGAAAGCAGAATTTTCAATGACGGATCTGGGAAAAATGAAGTTTTTCCTAGGAATAGAGGTGACTCAACAGAATGATTTTATTCACATTTGTCAAAGGAAATATGCTGCTGAGTTGCTCAGAAGGTTTGATATGAGCTCTTGCAACTCTGTTTTGGTTCCCATAGTGCCTAGAACAAAACTTACAAGGGAAGAAAATGGTGAACTGGCTGATGAAACTCTGTTCAAACAGTTAATTGGCAGTCTGATATATATCACAGCAACCAGGCCTGATATAATGTATGTTGTAAGTGTGTTGAGTCGCTTTATGAGTAAACCCACTCAAACTCACATGCTAGCTGCTAAACGAGTCTTGAGGTATTTGCAAGGAACCATAGATTTTGGCATTGAGTATAGAAGAAAGGTAGATACTGATGAAGAAAGAATAGCTGCTGATGAAGGACATATTATGGGGTTCACTGACAGTGATTACGCAGGTGACTTGGAGGATCGAAAAAGCACCTCTGGCTATGTTTTTCTTCTCAGCTATGGAGCAATTGTGTGGTGTTCAAAGAAGCAACCAATCGTTGCATTATCTACAACAGAAGCAGAGTTTGTGTCTGCCTGTTCTGCAGCTTGTCAAGTTGTGTGGTTACAAAAACTTATGCATGAATTGCAGCTGAACACTGATAAGGGGACTATGTTGTACTGTGACAATAGCTCAGCAATAAAGTTGTTTCACAATCCTATACTCCAAGGAAGGAGTAAGCATATTCAAGTCAGATTTCATTACCTTAGAGATTTGGTGAAGGATGGAAGCATCAAACTGATTTTCTGTGGAAGCAAGGATCAAGTAGCAGATATATGCACAAAGGCTTTGAGCAAAGAGAGCTTCTGCAAGCTCAAAAAGTTGATGGGAGTATGCAAAATTCCAAGCTTAAACTAAACAATCGTGATTGTTTGAATGTTTAGTTTACAGGAGAGTTTGTTAGGAATTTTGTACTAGTTGTTTTCCCCTTTTATTGTAATACTTGTGACTGCAGGTAACTATGTGTAATTACCTGCTACAGCAGGTCACTTTCTGTTTTCATTTCTTTGTATGGTGATCGGTTTTCTGTTATGCATAACCGTATCACTAAGCTTGATATATGTACCAATTGTTCAATCAATGAAAGCAAGTGATTTCAATCTAAACTAACTCTCAATTGTCTCAACATTAGTGTTGTAAGTTGGTCTTTATCATGGAGTTATATTTTATCTTGGTGAAGACAACCTCGTTATGAGTGGTTTATGACCTTCTTAATTGTATAGGGAGGCGATACTTGATTAAAATAATATTTTTGCTATTAAAAAAAGAACTTACATCAAATTTGATAAATTCAAAGAGTTTCTTTTGAGACTAAAGGTAAATATTGACAAGACTTTAAATGAAACATTGATCTTTATTTATTTCAATACTAAATTACAATTATTTTAAATAAAGTAATATAAAAAAGCATTACGACTAATATTTTTGCTTGTCGTATAACTAGAACATCAAAGGAACATATTTGTGCAGATCAATATATATAAGGACTAATAGAAGGGTATCTAAATTAAAGGCTGCTGTGAAAAAGGCACGCTTTGTACTAGGTAACCAAGAGTTACCCGGCAAGAAAGCTCCCAACGGTGAAAGGTGAAGCTTGAGAAGCGTTAGTAAGAACATGGTAACCCTTCCATGTAACTCTTTGAGAAGTAGAGGAACCGGGGCGATATTAGCATATTCGGCATAATACAAAGTATCCAAAGCAAAATTACGACCATTCTATCCAACCACGGTAGGGCTAATCGGACTATCAAGAAAAGTTTTCATGAAAAGCGATCCTTGAGTATTTCGCCAAGGCCTACCAAGATAAGATTTAAAACTAGGGTTAAAATCGAGGCACGAGTGACCCTAGAATTGTGAATGATGATTCCAGTGTTTTGGTTTGGATCGGTTCTTCCTTGCTTGCGATAATCGTGATGGTCCTTTGAGGTGGGGCTCTAGCGTAGATATTACGATTTTGTAGGACCACTGCTGCGTTACCAAAGATGAAATCTATTGTGCCATATATATCACAATTTTTGTAAAATTGTCTTTCGAGATGGACATATAATGTGTCTTGGTAACCTTCAAAGCCACATCGTAAAATCTTGAAAGATCGAGCGAACGTAGTGCCACCGCTTGGTGATTTGTTGCTCAATTTGTGTTTCTAAATGTTATGTCTTCATGCAATGAATCCATCACCCACAACAATTTTGCAAAAATTTAAGAAAAATAAAGAATTGTTAGTTGCATCAACTAGATAACAATTTATGTGGAATGACTAATTAGTTGCACAAGTTTTTTTAGCAAAATAAAGGGATATGAAGTATCGTTGAAATCTTCTTATGTAAAACTCTCCTTAGAGAAAAAACATTAAGAAGGAAAAAAAGTACTCCTCCTCACTACAACAGATTTAAGGATTTGCAGCGTTTTTCTTGGTCATTGGTAGCGATTTAAAACGCTAGAAAAGCTGGCGCTACGAATGTGTACCCCCCATTAGTAGCGTTTTAAAAAAGCTAGGGATTGTCAGAAATGCGTAGCGTTTTGAAATAAAACGATGCGGATCTTCCTTAGCGTATTTTGGACAAACGTAGCGCTTTTTCGCAAAAACGCTAGGGATCCTCTAGCGCCTTTTGAAATGAGTAGCGTTTTCCCTAAAACGCTAAAGATCCTCTAGCGTGTTTTGGCCATAACTAACGTTTTCCCTAAAACGCTAGGGATCCTCTAGCGCATTTTGTCCATACCTAGCGTTTTCTGTAAAACGGTAGGGATCCTCTAGCGCATTTTGTCCATACCTAGCGTTTTCTGTAAAACGCTAGGGATCCTCTAGTGCATTTTTGTCCCTACCTAGGTATTGAATGATTTTTTTAATTTCATTTCTAGCGTTTTCTCTATAAAACGCTACGTATTGACTGATTTTTTTTAATTTCATTTGTAGAGTTTTTCTTTAAAATGCTACCTATTGACTGATTTTTTTAAATATTTTTTTTATTTTTGTTTATTTCCCTTTTAATTACAAGTTATAAATTCATTCCCTGCCAACAAAATTCATCCAATATCATTCCAACAAAATTCAGCCAATATCATTCCAATCCAATATAGATACACACATATGTACATATCACCAAAAGACCATATTAAACTAACAAGTACTTACAACATAATATATATCCAAATCATATATACAACATATATAATAACTAACTAACATTATGAAACTCAAAAGTTGCTACAAAAAGCTAGAAACATAACGGCACCACTCCCCCTTTACTGTTGTAAGTTGTTCATCAGAGTAATGGTGGATGTGATGACGGTGAGGAAAATACTGAAAAATAAAATGAAATAAAATTAGAATTAAAATGGTTATTAAAAAGAAATCTAAGTAGTTACCTTGATTGGAATTACTACTTTGTCGTGAGTGATAATTGTAACACCCCGAAAAATAAAATAGAATAATTTAATTAGGTTAACTAATTTGAGTAGTTGAATAATTAATTTTAGTTGAAGTGTGAGATAATTAAATTAGAGGGAAATATCGTGTTTTGCGTAGGAGTGGGATCGAGTAGTAGAGGGGGTGTAGCTGTGAGCCCAATGCGTGAAAGGCCCACAGCTTAAACCCCAAGGGTTATGCGAAACCCTCACTCCCATTTTCATGCAGAGAAGAAAAACGAAATTGAGGGAGAGAGTGAGAAGGGAAGGTGGCGCGGCGCTAAGAGGAAGGAAAGGGAGGGTTTTCGCGACTTGAAGGAAGAAATTCCAAGGTGTTGGCTAGTTGTGTTGCTGTGGTTACTCGTTGGTGATTCCAATCGTCTTCTTCGGAGCTTACGTTTAAGAGGTAAGGGTGAGCGTTTTGATTTAACATGATCGAGTATATAATGGGGTTTTGAGGGGTTTGTGGGATTTGATTTTGTGGCTGGAATTGTTGATGTTTGATTGATTTATTATTGTTGAGGAGTTTGGTTGATTTCGATGAAAATGAAATTGGGATTGAATTGTTGTGGTTGATTTGTATATAATGGTGAGTTTAAAGAATCGATGGTTTTCCTCAAAAAAAAATGTAACTTGGAAATCGATTCTGGGCTCTAAATAGAAGCCAGAAATCGATTTCCTTCTTTAAATACAAAGCAAGGAATCGATTCATTCCTTTAAAAATGAAGGCAAGAATCGATTTCCCCCTTTAGTAATGAAAGCAAGGAATCGATTCATTCCTTTAAAAATGAAGGCAAGAATCGATTTCCCCCTTTAGTAATGAAAGCAAGGAATCGATTCATTCCTTTAGAAAGGAAGGCAAGAATCGATTTCCCTCTTCAAAATAGAAGCAAGGAATCGATTCCTCTCTCTAGAAATGAAGCATTGAATCGATTTCCCCTCTTTAAAAATGAGAGCTATGAATCGATTCCTCTTTTGAAAACAAGTAGCTATGAATCGATTCCTCTTTTGAAAATCTTAGGTGTCTTCCCGAATGGAAACGTGACGGTTCCTGACAAAAAGAAAATTTGTGATGCTATGTTTATATAAATGAGTCTCGGTGAAATGTTATACTACTAGTGTGCTAATTGACTATGGCTAGACTGTGGTTTACCACTAAGGTCAGAATTTCTTTCGCTGGTGTATTTACAAGGGCATCACTGAGAGTCTTGCAAAGGTGGCCAATGCCTGTTGCAAGTAGTATCAGTTACCTGAGTAATCCCATAGTCAATCAGTGCACTATTTTATAACACCCTAATCTAAAAGACAAATGAAGTATATATATATGTATTGAATGATGATGAGGATATGTGTGTTATGATGATGTAATATGAACAGCGATGTTTTTGTGAAGGGTGTACTCCTTGAGTAATTGCTTGATGATGATGTATTATGATTCGTGATGATTGATGATGTGTAAACTCTATGAGTATAATTATAGTGATGATGTATAATGATGGTGATGATTTGCGAAGGAATACACTCTATGAGTGTTTTATAACGATGACGAGGCACTCTAGGTGAGTTTTGGTGAGTTGCACATGTGTTTCATAGAGTCTCATGGCATGTGCATTATTTTGCGATGTTTAGGCTTCGGCCACTTTTGCGATGTTTAGGCTTCGGCCACTTTTGCGATGTTTAGGCTTCCGCCATTTTGCGATGATATGGTACCATCATGCATATGCCCTGGTGGGGGTTGCATCTTCATGCATAATCATGACTGTGTACTGTTGTTGTCTGTGAGTGGGGCTGGTGTTGTGTGTTCATGAATTGGTGATGTTGATGATGCTATGTGATTGCCTGCTCTCATTCCTCTATTATGTATCTGATTATGTTTTATTGAAATTCTCACCCTTACGCTTGGAATGTTGCTCTATTGTGGCAACGCTGCAGTAATCGCGAGTGAAGGTCTATTTGCCTTCTTGTTAGTTTGTCGGAAGTCTGTTTGTGTCGCTCTACGATACCAGTAGCACCTAGGGGCGTATTTTTGGGATTTGATGTTAAATTACTTAAGCTGTATGAGGTTTATTTGAGGATTATGAAACGTGTTTGAGTGGACTAGTGAGTCAATATTTATTTCATTGTGTGAAAAATTCCTTTTGTTTTGGAGTTTAACTTTTATGGCGGTGGTTTCTTTGCACAAACTTTTCAAAGTGCCAATGATGAGGTTTTCTTGCTATGGCGAGGTAGCATTTCTTTTCTACCAATTAAATTAATATTTTGAAAAGGAAATTACTCACGATAATGACGTGTAATTTGAGGGGTAGAAAAGGGGTGTTACATTAGTGGTATCAGAGCGATTCGGTCTGTCGTCCACCAAGTTGTCCGATCGTAGAGTCTTTTGGTCCTAATCGTTGTTTATCTTTGTAGTGCAGTCGGTCCTAACCAGGATTTGTTGTATTGTCTATTGTGTTTCGATTGGTGAACTCGAGTAGAGTTTCATGCTTTGCTTGTTTGATTGTTGATAGTTGTGAGACCAGACGCATTAGTTGGTTACGTTCTCGAGGTAATAGGGCGAATGATAGGTACTCGTGGTAGGCGGGATCATCAATATTACCGTTGTTAGTGAGGGTTAAAATCCAAGTGACTTTCATAGAGCTCAATATTCCCTTTAGACCGTGTGTTGTGGGCCAATCGAGTGTTTTCTGTGTGAACCTTGTATTTAGGACCTATTTTGTGACTTTGTTGTTCGTAATCTTTGAATTCATACAATCTGTGATTTTTGTTTAGTAACTGTTCTATGAATTCTAACTTTACTAGTCTGTGCTTCTATGACTTGGCTTTGTGGTGGTTGGTTGCATTATGTTGTTTTGGGGAGTGAAAATTAAAATGTTTATTGACTCTGCGGTACTCTTGTGTTTAACCACTATTTTATGGAATACTCAAAAATGTGTTTATCTTGTCTAAGTAAACATTACTATGTCTTATTCAAAGTTTTTATAACGTGTTTCTTTTATTTGCTTATGATGCTCTAACCTAAGTGCTTACGAATTGCTTGGTTATCTATATAAGGTTTTCACTGGACAACTAGCGTGTTGTGATATTCTGATTACTATAAGTATAATTTTTCCCCGTAATTGCTATAGTTGTTGATTCCTTTGAGCGAGATTGTAGATGAAAAGATTTTAATGATAACTACATTTTTACAATATTTATTTATTTATTTCGTTTCTCTCAATTGCTCGATTTTTCTAAATGTGGGATGTTGTGAAGCCACCGGTAGATGAAATGACATTTACTTAATTGCATTGTGTTATCTGATTTCTTTCTTTTATAGGGGCCTAGAGATGTTCTAGTACTTTTACTGAAACACAACTTCACGTAGGAAACTCTAAAGTTAAACTGTTGATGTTCGTGCTCGTGTTTAATTATATATTAACGATGTGCAAAATTGATCGGTGATGTAGTATTGTATGCTCTATTTTCTCTCCTACGAAGCATGTCACTAACTCTTTATGACCCCAAGAGAAAATATTTTTGAGTTGCCATTTCACAACGAACGACCTCTAATGCCTTGATTACTATGAGAAGTATTTTCTTTACCAAGTGCTAGACTTACCGAATTCTTTTATTTTCGGGAGTATAGATAAATGTCATGATTTCAAATATTGACTATATTCTATGTTTCTAGTTTATTCTTGCTTTTACTTTGTGTTTAATTGTTCGCAATGTGTGACAGTGTGAAATCTATCTTTTATGTATTGATTTGTAACCCTCATACTTTTGTGAATTTAAAATTGGTGCCATCTTGTGTTTTCGTGATCTATTTTTTGGTACCTTCGTTCTTCTATGATTTGCGTTACATGGTTTTATGATTTACGAATAAAATTTTTATTGAGACCGCTTTTGAGATTCTATTAAACTAGTTGAAAATTGTTTATGCTCACAAATGTATTTAATTTACTTTAATTAAGAATAAAGTGTTTTGTGTTAGTATATTTTACTTGTGAATTAATGCTTTAGGTTTGATGTTCTGTTGATTACTTTAAGTTGTGTTATCACTACAACTTGCTGCAATGTTGTGATGAGTCTCAATATACATGTGTAAAGGTGGGTCTAACGTTAATAATGGATTTTTAAGGGTGTATGGGTAGTTAGGGCTTGAGGAAATCGATTGTGTTGGGATTGTTATATGAGATGAAGGATTGAAATTGTGAGTTAGGTGATTTGATGGGGGTTAGGATCGATTTTCGTATATATAAATGATTGAGGCGGATGATTGAGTACCTAGAAATCGATTTGAGATATGATGTATGATATGTTCTAGTTTTAATTGAATGTTGAGTTGTATGTGGTGATTGAAATATGTGTTTAGATGGTAAACGAAATTGAGAATAAATTGAGAAAATGCTATGTGTGGTGACTTAAATTATGTATTTATTCTTTGTTTTGAAAAGAATACAAATCTTTCTTTGTTTTGTCAACTTAAAGTCTTTGTTGTTTGCCAACTAAAAGAGTTGTTGTCTTGATGTTTTTCAAAACAAAATCTTTGCTTTTGTCTGCTACATAAAAATTCTTTGTTTGCTTAAAAATGAGTTCTTTGTGTTGCGGTTTATGTTTATAAAATGAGTTCTTTGTTTTTATGAAATAATTGTATTCTTTGTTTTATAAAAATGAGGTATTTGTTTTTATGTTGTAAACGCTCGCTTTCACCGCCATTTGCGCTAAAAGGAAGCATTATTTTCACTCTGTGTTTCTTTATTCTTTGCTGCGCACTAGAAGACCACTTATTCACACCTTATTAATGTTCTTTATTTTCACCTTTTTTTTTCTTTGTTGTTTTTGATGTGTTTTTCTTGAAGAAGAGTCATTGTTTTTTTTTTCTTCTTCGTCTTGTTGTCGTTTTGAATTAAGTTTTACGATGTTTTATAAATAAAAAGGGTGTGATTATTGTTGTTATTATAAATAAAAAGGTTACGGTTTTGTCATCGTTCTTACAAATTAAATGTATTGTATACTCGATTTTAAGCACACTGATTACCCAAAATCTTACGAGGATGTTTACTAAAGGTGGACGTACGTTTTCCCAAAAATTAAAGTGTTGGTTTTATGTTTCTTGAGTTGCTATTGTCGTGCTGTAGATGTGCAGTTTATTTATTGGTGTCGCATTGTGTCCTTGAATTGAGTATGTCGTTATATTAAACTTTATAGGCACTGTTTCTATATTTTTCAAGCGGTCGTTATGTTGAGAATAAGAGTAAGTGGATGTGGCGCATCCTTTGCCTTAGAGACGATGTTTTAGTATTTGATGAGTGGTGGACGAGTGAGTGATACGAGGTAGCTGTGATGCTACAACACGTGATATTTTGTGTAATAATATATAATGAGACACGGTGGTATAATATTCATTAATTGTACTTAAAAGTGTATATGAATGACTGTTGTTCTTTTCTAATGAGAGTCTAAAACTGTTCTTGGGTTTGGTGTTCTTATTGGAGTTTTGGCAGTTTTTGTGCATGGACTAAAAGTACATAGTCTGGTGAGGTAAGAGATGAGGATACATACCTTAAGTTGAGACTAGGGAGCGGTAGTAAGCCATGCCTTGTTGAGAACATTCAGAAATGTTGCTTCTATAAGCCTACTATAGTATGATTAGTAATTGTGAAAAGTAGATTAATTATTTGTATGGGATACGACTTGGCTTTCAAGCTTATAAAGTGAGCTTTAAGATATGGGGGTTTCATTGAATAAACCCATAGTGATTGTCACTGAGACTATCTTATTTGATTGTGTTGGGTAGTCGAGTTAAACTTGGTGACTTCGAGATAATAGTTTTAGTACAGAGTTAGAGTGTAGAGATGTGTGCATTGCTCTAGGGAACTCTAGTTGAGTTCGGAGAATTCGAGACAGAATATAGAATAACGGATAACAACCCTTAGAACGACAAGGACTTCTAGTAGAGGAATACTTTTTGTTGTCGGCTTGTGTAACACCCCAAATAATTTAATTAAGCAATTGATTAAATTATTTAAAGTGTTGCACTATTTTTCTAATTATATTTAATTATAATATAATGTTTATGATAAGGTATTTTATTTTAATAGAAGGGAGTGGTATTAGAAATACCGGAGAGTCATTTTGGGCCCAGAGCCCAAGCCCAATGACTTAGGCTCCTAGGGTTGGTGCATTTCGCACCAAAGGAAGGAACAAAGAAAGAAAGCGAAAGAGAGGGGAAGAGAGAGAGAGAGGGCGGCGCGCAAGAGAGGAAAAGAGAAAGGGCTTGATCTTGAGGAGAAAGGAGAAGAGGAAAGCTCCATAGTTCTTTGTGGTTCTTGCACGTGACTTGGTGAGGCTCAATTTCTACTAGTTAATTCGAGGTAAGGGAGTCTCACTCTATAATAGAGGAGATAATGGGTTTTATGTGTATCATAGGGGTTGTTTGATGTTAATTGATGATTGCATGATGATTTGATTTCTTGAATTTGATGAATTTGTTGGTAAAATTGATTTAGAGCGTGAGTTAGGGTTTTACAATATATGATTTCGTGATCTTGATGCAATTGATGATTTGGGTGTGCAATTGTTTGTTAATTTGTGAAATTGGAGGTGTTAGAATGATTATAATGTGGATTGGTTTGAGAGAATTTGTAGAATTTGGGGATTTTGATGTTGGGGCGCCATATGGCTAGGAATGGTGCGCCCTGCAATGCTATGTGAGGAGGTTTTCGGGAATGTTGAAGTGCAGGTGCCAATTTCCTAGAGAAATGGCGCTGTGTCTTTATGAGTGATGGCCCAGGTAAGTGTGTTTCTTTGTCTGGGCGCGAGAATGTGGGTATTTTGGGGCCCGGGAGTGAAACTTGTATTTCAGGCACATTTTCTCGTGCCAAATTTTGTATTCACCGCCAACTTTCAATTTTAAGTGTTTTGGCTCGAGTGGTTTTACAGTTGCAGTGTCATTTTGAAAATGTCCCAGTGGGGCTTGTTTTGTGTGTGTTTTGGGGCCGGGAGTGAAACTTGTATTTACGAACATATTTCCTCGTGCCAAATTTTGTGTTCACCTGCCCAAATTCATTTTTAAGTGTTTTGGCTCGAGTAGTTTTCAGTTTGCAGTGTCGGTTTGAAAATGTCGGTGGGGGTGATTTTGTTTGTGTTTTGGGGCAGGGAGTGAAACTTGTATTTACGAACATATTTCCTCGTGCCAAATTTTGTGTTCACTGCCCAAATTCATTTTTAAGTGTTTTGGCTCGAGTAGTTTTTACAGTTGCAGTGTCGGTTTGAAAATGTCCCGGTGGGGTGATTTTGTGTGTGTTTTGGGGCCGGGAGTGGAACTTGTATTTACGAACATATTTCCTCGTGCCAAATTTTTGTGTTCACACTGCCCAAATTCATTTTTAAACATTTTGGCTCGGGTGGTTTTTGGTTTGAAAGTGTTGGGTGAGCTGGTGTGAGGGGCGCTATGGCTGTCTTTGCCAGGCGCTAGTCTGCACTGTGTGCGAGATTGTGGGTGAAAGCGTATGCGAGTTTGTGTCTAGGTGCTGTGTTGCCCGGGCGCAGTTGCTAGAAAAGCTGGCGCCGATGGTGTGTTGCCACGGCGCCAAAATCTTTGAGTTCGCGCGCTAGTCTTTGTGTTGCACCGGGCGCGCGAATGTGGGGAAAATGGCGCCTAGTCTTTGCCAAGTGTAACACCCTAAATGATTTAATTAAGCGATTGATTAAATTATTTAAAGTGTTACATTGTTTTAAATTATAATAGAATATAAAATAGTGTTTATAATTGATAATTTATTTTAATTGAAGGGGATGGTGGAAGAAATGGAGAAGGGGTGTAAAAGGGCCCAAGGTGCGCTTGGCCCAATATACATATAGCCAAAAGTAGAATTTTCTCTCATTTGTGCAAAAGAAAGAAAGAAAAGAAAGAAAACGTAAAAGAAAGGAGAAGGGAGAAAGAAAGAAGAAGAGTGATCGCCTGAGGAAAAAGGGAGAAGAAGAGTACATTCTTTGTGGTTGATTGGTGACTCGTTGGAAGGACTTCGTCTTCGGTTTGATCAAGGTAAGGGGGTCTTGCTATATAATAAGGGATATAATGGGTTGTATGTTGGGATTTAGGGCTTAGGTCACTTTTTTTTTATGAATTCTGATGATTGTTGATGTTTGATGATTGTTGATGAATTTTGATGCTATTGATGGATTTGGATGATGTTGATGAATTTTGATGTTGTTGATGAATTTGGATGATGTTGATGAATTTTGATGATGTTAAATTGATGATATTGATTGTGTTTGAGATGACTGAGAATTGTATCATCTGGGTGTATTGATCGTGTGAGAAGGAGAGAACTCAAGGAAAGCCATGAATCGATTCCTTCTTGTGGTGTTAAGAGTCATGAATCGATTCCTTCTTGTGGTGTTAAGAGTCATGAATCGATTCCTTCTTGTGGTGTTAAGAGTCATGAATCGATTCCTTCTTGTGGTGTTAAGAGTCATGAATTGATTTCTCCTTGTAGTGTTAAGAGTCATGAATCGATTCCTTAATTGTATTGTCAAGCCAAGAATCGATTATTCTTGTTAAAAAGGAAGCAAGGAATCGATTGTTCTCTTCAAAATTCAAGGCAACAATCGATTGTCCTCTTTAAAACTCAAGGCAATAATCGATTTCTGTCTTCAAAAGAAAATAAGGCCAAAATCGATTGTTTTCTTTTCAAAACAACTTCGTTCAAAATAATCAAGTCGTGAATCAATATTTTTCACCTGTGTCTTAATTGTGTCATGCTGTTATTGTTGCTGTTTTGGTCCCTAGGCGACAGTTTGGTCCCGAGTGTGTTGTTTTGGTCCCTAGGTGACAGTTTGGTCCCTAGATGGTTGTTCTGGTCCTAAATGGTGGTTTAGGTCTTTGAGTGAGGTTGAGTCCTCTAGATGAGATTAGTCCTTGGGACTTGATTGAGTTGAGAGTGCAAAATGAGGTGGTGAGCATGCCATGGGGCATGGGGCGGAGGGCCAAGCCGGAGGGCTATAAAATGAGATTAATACTGAGAGGTAAGAGTAAATGCGTGGGTTGAAATTTGTTTGAGATTGTGTTTGTGTTGTACATGGAGTCTCATGCATACATTTGGCTGCGGTCGTAGAGTTTATAAATAATTGTGAAGCCTGAGGGCGGCCGGAGGGCCAGAATTGTGAAGCCTGCGGGCGGCCGGAGGGCCAGAGTCATGAGGACTCCATAATTGATGAGAATCTTGGGAGGCAAATGGTACCACATGCATACTTACATTGCATACATTCTCATTAGTGCATGGATGTTGTTGAGTGATGATTGGTGTGTTTGAGTATCTTTGTGAACTATGATTATATATATATCGCTTATTATCACTTTTATTATATAGTTCGAGACTCACCCTTTCTCGTTGTTGTTTACCACGGTGTAGTCACAGTGAGGGCTTCCTACCTTCACTACTCCCGAGTCGGTGCGCTCGATCACGTAGCACCTAGGGGTTGGGGTTTAGACTATTATTGCTTGTTTTGCTCCTTGTTGAGCCTTATATGTATTTGTTTTGAGATTCTTTGAGCATTACTTTGAGATGTAGTTTATTTCATTTGCGTGACATGAGATTTTACCCCACGTGTTGTATGGTGTTATGTATCTATGCATTTTTCTCGAACCGATTGTTGAGTTTTTTTGAGAGGAGCGTAACACTCCATTTAGTGAAAAATGATTTATGTTATACTATTTAGTGTCCTTGAATGACTATGGCTAAATTGTGGTTCGCCACTAAGGTCGGAATTTCTTTCGTTGGTGTATTTACAAGGGCATCATTGAGAGCCTTGCAAAGGAGGTCAATGCTGTTGCAAGTAGTATCAGTTACCTGAGTAATCCCATAGTCAATCAGTTCACTATTTTATAACACACTAAACCAAAAGATGACCGAAATGATTTTTATATATTCGATTTTTGATTTAAATAGCTAGGGTAGAAATGGGGTGTTACATTAGTGGTATCAGAGCAAAAGTTCGGTCTGTCCGGCCAAGTGTGTCAGTCTGTCATAGTATGTATGACAACTAGGTGTATTAAAATAGTTCTGAACTAGTTGTTTATGCTGCAGTGTTAGGTTGATATGGCCAGAAGGATCGATGCTGCTTTTCTTGAGGCCTTGCAGGCTATAGCGCAGACTGTGGGTACCCAACGAGAATCTTTGAAACCCATGATCGGCAACATTCCAGAGAGAGAACCCCCCTACCTTCAAGGGGAGGTACAACCCGGATGGTGCCTTGACTTGGCTGAAGGAGATTGAGAGGATCTTGAGGTGATTGGGTCGTGACCGATGAGCGAAAGTCAGCACGGTACTCATACTTTATCTGAAGAGGCTGATGAGTGGTGGCTAGAGACCAGTGAGAGATTGGGTGCTGCGCAGGAGGAGATCACTTGGGCTGTGTTCCGAAGGGAATTCTTGAGAAAGTATTTCCCGGAGGACGTTAGAGGTAAGAAAAGTGGAATTCCTTGGCGAGGCGGGGAAGTATGTCTATTATCGAGTATCTTTGCCAAGTTCACTGAGTTGGCCAAGTTCTATCCACACTATCTTTGAAGTTGAAATTTGAATTCTCAAAGTGCATCAAGTTTGAGAATGGACCGAGAGGCGATATCAAGCGGTGTGGGGTATCAGAAATTTAGAGTATTTGCTGATCTGATAGATTGCTGCAGGATTTATGAGGAAGACAGCAATGCCCGCTCTAAGGTCATGAGAGACCAGGGGGGGAAATTTCATAACGAGGGTAAGCCTTATGAGACGTCTCACGACAAGGGAAAGCAAAGGTATGCGGGTGGTAACAAGTATAATGGTGGAAAGCAGTCTGGCGAGGGTAGGAGGTACCATGAGGCGGGAAGCCAAGTGGGGAGACGCCCCATCGACATTGTGTGTTTCAAGTGTGACAAGCCGGGTCACAAGAGCTTTGACTGTAAGATGGAAGTGAAGAGATGTTTTAAGTGTGGGAAAAGTGGTCATATGGCATCCGAGTGTGATCGTAAGGAAGCTGTATGTTTCAACTGTGGTGAAGCTGGTCACATTAGCTTCAAGTGTCCCAAGCCTAAGAAGGAAAGATCTACTGGGAGGGTGTTTGCATTGGCAGGTTCAGAGGGACCTAATGATATCCGAGGTACATGTTTCATCTCTGGTACACCTTTAGTTGCTATTGTTGACACGGGTGCTACACACTCTTTTATTGCATCTGTTTGTGCTGAAAAGTTAAATTTAGTTTTGTCTACTATGGAGAGAGGGATGGTTATCGACACTCCAGCTAAGGGTCCGGTAACTACTTCTCTGATATGTGCTAGGTGTCCTCTGTCGGTCTTGGCGCAGAGATTTTCTAGTTGATCCGATTTGTTTGCCTTTGGGTGGGTTAGATGTGATTACGGGCATGGGTGGTTAGTAGATAACCATGTGCACATCAAGCTGATACGATAAGTCTATTAGTTTTCTTCTTCCCGAAGAGGAAGAGTTCGCTCTGCTATCTGGCGAGCAATTGCTTGAGGTAATGAAAGAGGGTGGTCGGTTGTTTGCTTTGATGGCGTCAATGTCTGCGAGAAGCAGTGTGGTTGATAGATGGGTTCTGTGGTGTGTGAGTTCCACTGAAGTGTTCCGGATGAGATTCCTAGTGTGCCCCCCAGAGAGGAAGTTGAGTTCGGGATTGAGCTTGTGCACAGTACTAGGCACGTGTCATGGCACGTCTGGGATGTCGGCTTACGAGTTATGCGAATTGAAGAAGCGATTAGAGGAGCTTCTTGAGAAGAAATTTGTGAGGCCTAGTGTGTCACCATGGGGAGCTCAAGTTACATTAGTAAAGAAGAAGGATGGGAGTATGCGTGCGTGCGTGGACTACTGACGCAGTTGAATAAAGTAACTATCAAGAATAAGTATCCTCTCCCGAGGATAGATGATCCGATGGATCGGTGGTGGGTGCTAAAGTGTTTAGCAAGATTGACTTGAGGTCGGGTATCACCAGATTAAGGTGAAGGATGAGGATATCCGAAAACAACATTGAGCGAGGTATGGGCATTATGAGTACTCTGTAATGCCGTTTGGTGTCACAAATGCACCGGGGTGTTTATGGAGTACATGAACCGAATCTTCCATAGCTATCTGGATCGGTTTGTGGTCGTTTTCATTGATGATATTCGGTGTACTCAAAATCGAGGAAGAGCATTGAGCACTTGAGGTTGGTGCTAGAGGTCTTGAAAGAGAGGAAGTTGTATGCCAAGTTGTCAAAGTGTGAGTTAGGTTGCATGAGGTGAGCTTCTTGGGTCATATTATTTTCGGTGATGGTATAGCCGTGGATCCGGCCAAGGTTGATGCGATGTGCGGTGGGAGAGCCCAAAGTGCGTGGATCGAGATCGGGAGTTTCTTGGGGTTGGTGGTTATTATAGGAGGTTCATTGAAGGGTTCTCTAAGCTAGCCCCTTCCATTGAATCGATTGACTTGTAAAGGAAAGGCATTTGTGTGGGATGCGAAGTGTGAAGAGAGCTTCCAAGAGCTAAAGAGGAGGTTGACCACGTCTCGGTGTTAGTGTTGCTGTCTTGGAGCAACCATTTGTTGTGTCTTGCGATGCGTCCAAGATGGGTTTGGGAGGTGTATTGATGCAGGATGGGAAGGTACTTGCTTATGCGTCCCGACAGATTGAGGACACATGAGAAGAACTATCCTACTCATGACTTAGAGTTGGTCGCAATTGTGTTTGTGTTGAAGATTTGGAGGCACTATCTCTATGGTACTAGATTGAAGTGTTCGGTGATCACAAGAGTCTGAAGTACTTGTTTGACAGAAAGAGTGAATATGAGGCAGAGGCGTTGGTTAGAAATTTGTTGAAGGACTATGATTTCGGCTTGAACTATCACCCCGGGCAAAGCTAATGTCGTGGTGATGCTTTGAGTCGGAAAACTTTGCATATGTCAGCTATGATGGTGAGAGAATTGGAATTGATTGAGCAATTCCGTGACTTGAGTCTGGTTTGTGAGGTGACATCCCAGTGTCAGTTGGGGATCTTGAGGATTGGGAATGACTTCTTGGTTAGTATCGAGAGCCTTGAAGTTAGATGTGAAGTTGGTAGATTTCTTTGGTTCTTTGGTGAGCAATTTGTTGAGTGGGGATTACAGGTTGGATTCCCAGGGTGTGTTGAGGTTCAGGGACAGAATTTGTGTTCCAGATGATGCTGAGTTGAAGAAGATGATACTTGAGGAGAGCCATAGGAGTAAGTTGAGCATTCATCCAGGTGCTACTAAGATGTACCATGATCTGAAGAAACTATTTTGGTGGCCTGGTATGAAGAGAGATGTCGCGCAGTTTGTATATGCATGTTTGACTTGCCAGAAGTCAAAGATTGAGCACCAGAAGCCTGCGGGGCTGATGCAACCTTTAGAGATTCCGGAATGGAAGTGGGACAGCATTTCCATGGACTTTGTGACTGGGTTGCCAAATACTGCGAGAGGTTCTGACACTATTTGGGTGATTGTGGATAGGTTGACTAAGTCTGCTCATTTTATTCCTATCAACATCACCTATCCAGTGCCAAAGTTGGCTAGAATATACATTCAGGTGATTGTGAAGCTTCATGGGGTTCCGAAGAGTATTGTGTCGGATAGAGACCCGCAGTTTACATCCGAGTTTTGGGGAAGCTTGCAGGAGGCTTTGGGGTCCAAGCTGAGGTTGAGTTCAGCTTATCATCCTCAAACTGATGGTCGCATTGAGAACCATCCAGTCTTTGGAGGATCTTTTGAGAGCTTGTGTGCTAGAGCAGGGAGGTGCGTGGGATACACATCTTCCACTGATTGAGTTCACTTATAATAACAGCTATCATTCGAGCATTGGGATGGCTCCTTTTGAGGCACTGTATGGGCGGAGGTGCAGAACTCCTTTGTGTTGGCATGAGTCCGGGGAGAGTGTTGTCCTTGGACCGGAGTTGGTTAGGGAGACTACGGAGAAGGTGAAAATGATCAGGGAGAAAATGAAAGAGTCCCAGAGCCGGCAGAAAAGTTATCATGATAAGAGGAGGAAAGACTTGGAGTTTCAGGCTGGTGAGCATGTGTTCTTGAGGGTCACGCCTATGACTGGTGTTGGGCGTGCTCTGAAAGCAAAGAAGTTGACTCCAAGGTTTATTGGACCGCACGGATCACCGAGAGGTTGGAAAGGTTGCTTATAGGGTGGCTTTGCCGCCTAATCTTCGAACTTGCACATGTCTTCCACGTGTCACGGCTTGGAAGTATATTCCGGACCGTCTCATGTGATTCACATGGATGATGTGGAGAGTGCGTGAGAACCTCTTTGTGGAGACTATGCCGGTGAGGATTGATGATAGAGAAGTGAAGGTGTTGAGAGGAGGACATTGCCTTGGTCAAGGTAGTGTGGTTGGGGAGCCGCTTGGGAGAGCATGACTTGGGAGTGGAGAGCGAGGATGCGGGAGTCGTATCGAGTTTGTTTGAATCAGTATGAATTTCGAGGACGAAATTTCCTAAGTGGGGAGAGTTGTAACACCCTAAATGATTTAATTAAGAGATTGATTAAATTATTTAAAGTGTTACACTGTTTTAAATTATAATAGAATATAAAATAGTGTTTATAATTCAAGAATTTATTTTAATTGAAGGGGATGGTGGAAGAAATGGAGAAGGGGTGTAAAAAGGGCCCAAGGTGCGCTTGGCCCAATATACATAGCCAAAAGTAGAATTTTCTCTCATTTGTGCAAAAGAAAGAAAGAAAAGAAAGAAAACGTAAAAGAAAGGAGAAGGGAGAAGAAAGAAAGAAAGAGTGATCGCACAAGGAAAAAGGGAGAAGAAGAGTCATTCTTTGTGGTTGATTGGTGACTCGTTGGAAGGACTTCGTCTTCGGTTTGATCAAGGTAAGGGGGTCTTGCTATATAATAAGGGATATAATGGGTTGTATGTTGGGATTTAGGGCTTAGGTCACTTTGTTTTTTTATGAATTCGATGATTGTTGATGTTTGATGATTGTTGATGAATTTTGATGCTATTGATGGATTTGGATGATGTTGATGAATTTTGATGTTGTTGATGAATTTGGATGATGTTGATGAATTTTGATGATGTTAAATTGATGATATTGATTGTGTTTGAGATGATTGAGAATTGTATCATCTGGGTGTATTGATCGTGTGAGAAGGAGAGAACTCAAGGAAAGCCATGAATCGATTCCTTCTTGTGGTGTTAAGAGTCATGAATCGATTCCTTCTTGTGGTGTTAAGAGTCATGAATCGATTCCTTCTTGTGGTGTTAAGAGTCATGAATCGATTCCTTCTTGTGGTGTTAAGAGTCATGAATCGATTTCTCCTTGTAGTGTTAAGAGTCATGAATCGATTCCTTAATTGTATTGTCAAGCCAAGAATCGATTATTCTTGTTAAAAAGGAAGCAAGGAATCGATTGTTCTCTTCAAAATTCAAGGCAACAATCGATTGTTCTCTTCAAAATTCAAGGCAACAATCGATTGTCCTCTTTAAAACTCAAGGCAATAATCGATTTCTGTCTTCAAAAGAAAATAAGGCCAAAATCGATTGTTTTCTTTTCAAAACAACTTCGTTCAAAATAATCAAGTCGTGAATCAATATTTTTCACCTGTGTCTTAATTGTGTCATGCTGTTATTGTTGCTGTTTTGGTCCCTAGGCGACAGTTTGGTCCCGAGTGTGTTGTTTTGGTCCCTAGGTGTGAGTTTGGTCCCTAGATGGTTGTTACGGTCCTAAATGGTGGTTTAGGTCTTTGAGTGAGGTTGAGTCCTCTAGATGAGATTAGTCCTTGGGACTTGATTGAGTTGAGAGTGTAAAATGAGGTGACTGAGCATGCCATGGGGGCATGGGCCGGAGGGCCAAGCCAGGAGGGCTATAAAATGAGATTAATACCGAGGTAAGAGTAAATGCGTGGGTTGAATTTGTTTGAGATTGTGTTTGTGTTGTACATGGAGTCTCATGCATACATTTGGTCATGATCGTAGAGTTTATAAATAATTGTGAAGTTCGAGGCGGCGGGAGGCAGACTGTGTGAAGCTGCGGGGCGGCGGAGGGCCGAGTCATGAGGACTCCATAATTGATGAGAATCTGGGGAGGGCAAATGGTACCACATGCATACTTACATTGCATACATTCTCATTAGTGCATGGATGTTGTTGAGTGATGATTGGTGTGTTTGAGTATGTTGTGAACTATGATTATATATATACTGCTTATTATCACTTTTATTATATAGTTCGAGACTCACCCTTTCTGTTGTTGTTTACCACAGGTAGTCACGAGTGAGGGCTTCCTACCTTCACTACTCCCCGAGTCGGTCTGCTCTGATACGTAGCACCTAGGGGTTGGGGTTTAGACTGTTATTGCTTGTTTTGCTCCTTGTTGAGCCTTATATGTATTTGTTTTGAGATTGCTGAGCATTACTTTGAGATGTAGTTTATTTCATTTGCGTGACATGAGATTTTACCCCACGTGTTGTATGGTGTTATGTATCTATGCATTTTTCTGAACTGACTGTTGAGTTTTTTTTGAGAGGAGCGTAACACTCCATTTAGTGAAAAATGATTTATGTTATACTATTTAGTGTGCTGAATGACTATGGCTAAATTGTGGTTCGCCACTAAGGTCAGAATTTCTTTCGCTGGTGTATTTACAAGGGCATCACTGAGAGCCTTGCAAAGGAGGTCAATGCCTGTTGCAAGTAGTATCGATTACGAGTAATCCCATAGTCAATCAGTTCACTATTTTATAACACACTAAACCAAAAGATGACCAGAAATGATTTTTATATACTCTGATTTTTGATTTAAATTACCGGGTAGAAATGGGGTGTTACACCAAGTGCCTAAGAGGGTGCTGTTTTGGTCCCTAGGTGACAGTTTGGTCCCTAGATGATTGTTTTGGTCCTAAATGGTGGTTTAGGTCCACGAGTGAGGTTGAGTACTCTAGAGGAGATTAGTCCTTGGGACTTAATGGTGTTGAGAGTTTACAATGAGGTGGTGAGCATGCCATGAGGGCATGGGGCGGAGGGCCAAGCCATGGGGGCTATAAAATGAGATTGAATACCGAGGTAAGAGTTGATGTGTGTATTGAAATTTGTTTGAGATTGTGTTTGTGTTGTACATGGAGTCTCATGCATACATTAGTACCATGATCGTAGAGCTTATAAAATGATTGTGAAGCTGAGAGGCCTTATAAAATGATTGTGAAACCGCGAGGAGGGGGCAGTCATGAGGACTCCATTATTGATGAGAATCTTGGGAGGGCAAATGGTACCACATGCATACTTACATTGCATATATTCTCATTAGTGCATGAATCTTTGTTGAGTGATGATTGGTGTGTTTGAGTATGCTGTGAACTATGATGATATATATATTGCTTATTATCACTTTATTATATAGTTCGAGACTCACCCTTTCTGTTGTTGTTTACCACAGGTAGTCATGAGTGAGGGCTTTCTACCTTCACTACTCCCCGAGTCGGTCTGCTCTGATACGTAGCACCTAGGGGTTGGGGTTATGAACTATAGTTGTCTTGTTTTGCTCTTTGTTGAGCCTTCTATGTATTGTTTTGAGACTGCTGAATTGTTCTGTTGGATTCATGAGTATTTTCCGCTGCATTATGTGAAACTATAGTTCCACGAGTTTATTTGCTGGTGTTACGTATTTTGATTATGTTTATGAGATGAGTTAACTATTGAAGGTTTTAAGAGAGATGTGTGACGCTCCATTTCATTGAGGACTGATTTATGTTATACTATTAGTGTGCTGAATGACTATGGCTAAATTGTGGTTCGCCACTAAGGTCGAAATTTCTTTCATTTGGTGTATTTACAAGGGCATCGGAGAGCCTTGCAAAGGAGGTCAAGGCACTGTTGCAAGTAGTATCGATTACTGAGAGTAATCCCATAGTCAATCAGTTCACTATTTTATAACACACTAAACCAAAAGATGACCAGAAATGATTTTTATATACTCTGATTTTTGATTTAAATTACCGGGTAGAAATGGGGTGTTACATTAGTGGTATCAGAGCAAAAGTTCGGTCTGTCCGACCAAGTGTGTCTGTCTGTCATAGTGTTTATGACAATTAGGTGTTGCTAGACTAGTTCTAAATTGTTGTTCATGCTGCCGATAGAGGTGAGTTCCAGAACCAGAGTAAGCCATATGAGGTGTCTGCTGATAGAGGAAATCAGAGGTATGCTGGTGGTAGTAGGTCTGCTGAGGGTAAGAGGCCTGCTGAGGGTAAAAAGCCAAGTGGGGGAGATGCTCCGCCGATATGGTGTGTTTCAAGTGTGTGGTGGCCGGTCGCAAGAGCTTCGGTTGCAAGTCTGCTAGTTTTCTTCTTCCTGAAGAGGAAGGGTATGTTTTGCTGTCTGCTGAGCAATTGCGCGGGGTAATGAAAGAGGGTGGTCAGCTGTTTGCTTTGATGGCGTCTATGTCTGCTGAGAACCAAGCTGTAGTTGATGGGTTGCAGGTGGTGTGTGAGTTTCTGAAGTATTCCGGATGAGATTCCTAGTGTGCCACAGAGAGGAAGTTGAGTTCGGAATTGAGCTTGTGCCTGGTACTAGGCCTGTGTCTATGGCACCGTACCGGACGTCAGCTTCTGAGTTGTCGGAATTGAAGAAGCAGTTAGAGGAGCTTCGTGAGAAGAAATTTGTGAGGCCTAGCGTGTCACCATGGGGAGCTCCAGTTTTATTGGTAAAGAAGAAGGATGGGAGTATGCGTGCGTGCGTGGACTACGACAGTTGAATAAAGTGACTATCAAGAATAAGTATCCTCTCCCGAGGATAGATGATCCGATGGATCGGTTTGGTGGGTGCTAAAGTGTTTAGCAAGATTGACTTGAGGTCGGGTATCACCAGATTAAGGTGAAGGATGAGGACATCGAGGAAAGCAGCGTTGAGCGAGGTATGGGCATTATGAGTACTCTGTAATGCCGTTTGGTGTCACAAATGAACCGGGGTGTTGATGGAGTACATGAACCAGAATCTTCCATAGCTATCTGGATCGGTTTGTGGTTGTTTTTATTGATGATATTCGGGTACTCAAAATCGAGGAAGAGCAGCATGAGAGCACCGAGGTGGTGCTAGAGGTCTTGAAAGAGAGGAAGTTGGATGCCAAGTTGTCAAAGTGTGAGAGCTGGAGCGTAGGGTCGACTTGTAGTTGCCGAGGTGTAGCATAGGTATACCGAGGTGATTACTGGAGTATGGCGTGTATTTATACACCTAAGTGTAGTTGCTGAACTGAGGTTGCCGAGATGGTATGGCAACCGAGGTGAATGAAATAGAGGCTTGTACCTAAGTGAACCGAGGTGATTAAGGGTGAATTGAAGTAGAAGTAACCTAGTTGCGTTAAGACTGTGGTGAAAGGCCCACAGCTTAAACCCCAAGGGTTATGCGAAACCCTCACTCCCATTTTCATGCAGAGAAGAAAAACGAAATTGAGGGAGAGAGTGAGAAGGGAAGGTGGCGCGGCACTAAGAGGAAGGAAAGGGAGGGTTTTCGCGACTTGAAGGAAGAAATTCCAAGGTGTTGGCTCGTTGTGTTGTTGTGGTTACTCGTTAGTGATTCCAATCGTCTTCTTCGGAGCTTACGTTTAAGAGGTAAGGGTGAGCGTTTTGATTTAACATGATCGAGTATATAATGGGGTTTTGAGGGGTTTGTGGGATTTGATTTTGTGGCTGGAATTGTTGATGTTTGATTGATTTATTATTGTTGAGGAGTTTGGTTGATTTCGATGAAATTGATGAAATTGGGATTGAATTGTTGTGGTTGATTTGATTGCCTCTAGATGATGTATATAATGGTGAGTTTAAAGAATCGATGGTTTTCCTCAAAAAAAATGTAACTTGGAAATCGATTCTGGGCTCTAAATAGAAGCCAGAAATCGATTTCCTTCTTTAAATACAAAACAAGGAATCAATTCATTCCTTTAAAAATGAAGGCAAGAATCGATTTCCCCCTTTAGTAATGAAAGCAAGGAATCGATTCATTCCTTTAAAAATGAAGGCAAGAATCGATTTCCCCCTTTAGTAATGAAAGCAAGGAATCGATTCATTCCTTTAGAAAGGAAGGCAAGAATCGATTTCCCTCTTCAAAATAGAAGCAAGGAATCGATTCCTCTCTCTAGAAATGAAGCATTGAATCGATTTCCCCTCTTTAAAAATGAGAGCTATGAATCGATTCCTCTTTTGAAAACAAGTAGCTATGAATCGATTCCTCTTTTGAAAACAAGTAGCTATGAATCGATTCCTCTTTTGAAAATCTTAGGTGTCTTCCCGAATGGAAACGTGACGGTTCCTGACAAAAAGAAAATTTGTGATGCTATGTTTATATAAATGAGTCTCGGTGAAATGTTATACTACTAGTGTGCTAATTGACTATGGCTAGATCGTGGTTTACCACTAAGGTCGAAATTTCTTTTTGGTGTATTTACAAGGGCATCATCGAGAGTCTTGCAAAGGTGGCCAATGCTCATTGCAAGTAGTATCGATTACTCGAGTAATCCCATAGTCAATCATTGCACTATTTTATAACACCCTAATCTAAAAGACAAATGAAGTATATATATATATATATATATATATATATATATATATATGTATTGAATGATGATGAGGATATGTGTGTTATGATGATGTAATATGAACAACGATGTTTTTGCGAAGGGTGTAGTCCTTGAGTAATTGCTTGATGATGATGTATTATGATTCGTGATGATTGATGATGTGTAAACTCTATGAGTATAATTATAGTGATGATGTATAATGATGGTGATGATTTGCGAAGGAATACACTCTATGAGTGTTTTATAACGATGACGAGGCACTCTAGGTGAGTTTTGGTGAGTTGCACATGTGTTTCATAGAGTCTCATGGCATGTGCATTATTTTGCGATGTTTAGGCTTCGGCCACTTTTTGCGATGTTTAGGCTTGGCCATTTTGCGATGATATGGTACCATCATGCATATGCCCTGGTGGGGGTTGCATCTTCATGCATAATCATGACGGTGTACTGTTGTTGTCTGTGAGTGGGGCTGGTGTTGTGTGTTCATGAATTGGTGATGTTGATGATGCTATGTGATTGCCTGCTTTCATTCCTCTATTATGTATCTGATTATGTTTTATTGAAATTCTCACCCCTTCTGCTTGGAATGTTGCTCTATTGTGGCAACGCTGCAGGTAATCGCGAGTGAAGGTCTAGCTGCCTTCTTGTTAGCTGTCGGGAAGTCTGTTTGTGTCGCTCTCTGATACCGTAGCACCTAGGGGGCGTATTTTTGGGATTTGATGTTAAATTACTTAACTGTATGAGGTTTATTTGAGGATTATGAGACGTGTTTGAGTGGACTAGTGAGTCAATATTTATTTCATTGTGATTGAAAAATTCCTTTTGTTTTGGAGTTTAACTTTTATGACGGTGGTTTTGCTGCACAAACTTTTTAAAGTGCCAATGATGAGGTTTTCTTGCTATGACGAGGTAGCATTTCTTTTCTACCAATTAAATTAATATTTTGAAAAGGAAATTACTCTGATAATGACGTGTAATTTGAGGGGTAGAAAAGGGGTGTTACAATAATCTCTCTCATATATCTCATAGTATAGTACCCACAATCATTGTTATTTGGCTGTTTAAAACACTACAAAGCAAAAGATTAGTTAATTAATATCTTCATGTAGCGCTCAACAATACAACCCTCAGGTCGTGATCGATTTTTCACATATATTTTTAATATCTTCATGTAACGCTCAAACGGATACAACCATCATGTAACATGGGCCACACAATTGTGTCTCTCTAACCAGATGAACTATTAGATGAATCATTATGTCAAAAAAGGAAGGTGGGAAATACATCTCAAGCTCACACAAAGTGACAGTAATTTCTCTTTACAATGTTGGCAACTTTCCAGGGTCAATCACTCTACTACAAATCGCCTTAAAGAAGAAACAAAGTTTGGTTAAGGTTCGACGCACTTTCTTAGGCAAAATGGATCGTATACCAATGGGTAGCAAATGCTCCATGAGAACATGACAATCGTGGGACTTTAGAGACTTTAACTTGAGGTCTTTCATCGATACAAGAGTCACCACATTTGAAGAGTATCCCTCTGGAACTTTAACTCCATGAAGAAACTCACAAAAGACAGTCTTATCCTTTCTAGATAGAGTATCAGCTGCCGGAGGTAGATATGTACGTGTACCCTTCTTTATCGGACCCAATTCAGGTCTCAAACCCATACTAACCAAATCCAACCTTGAGTTGATGGTATCTTTAGTCTTACCCAGCATATTGAGTAAGGTACCAATGACACTTTTGAAGACATTATTTTCAACATGCATCACATCAATGAAATGCCTAACATATAATGACTTCCAGTATGGCAACTCAAAGAAAATCGACTTTTTCTTCCACCCTCGTTTGGCAAGCTCTCCTGCAAAAGGCTTCCCAAATTTAATGTTCAAATCTTCCACCTTTTCAAATACCTGTTCGCCCGTCAAAGGCGGGGGGGAGTGTAACACCCTAAATAATTTAATTAAGAAATTGATTAAATTGTTTAAGTGTTGCACTATTTTTAATTATATTAAATAATAATATAGTGTTTATAATTTAGTATTTTAATTTAATAGAAGGAAGTGGTATTAGAAATACAGAGTCTTTGTTTTGGGCCCAGGAGCCCAAGCCCAATGACTTAGGCTCCTAGGGTTAGTGCATTCGCACCAAAGGAGGAAAAGAAAGAAAGAAACGAAAGAAAGGGAGAAGAGAGAAAGGGAACGGCGCTAAGAGAGGAAGAGAAAGGGAGATTTTGATCGTGCCAAGCAAGGAGAGCTCATCTGTTGCTGTGGTTTTTGCACGTGACTCAAGGAAAAGGGATTTCTACGGTTAAAATAAGGTAAGGGGAGTCTCACTCTATAATAGAGGGGATAATGAGTTATATGTAGATCATAGGTCTTGTTTTATGTTAATTGATTATTGTTTGATGATTTGAACCATTGAATTGGTAAATTGCATGTTGAAATCGATTTGGGGCTTGAATTAGGGTTTATAACATGTGATTTCGTGAATTGTGATGTGTTTTGATGTTGAGTATGAAATTGATTGTTATAATATGAAATTAGGGGTATTAGAGTGGTTACGGAGTGATTTGATTTGGGAGAATTTGGAAAAATTGGGGTTTTTGAGTTAGGGGCGCCAAAGTGCTAGGATTTAGGCGCCCTGTGTACTGTTCACGAGTTGATTTGTGAGTTTGTGCAGAAATGCCACTGCCAGGTGGTGTGTGGAATATGCCACATACACTTGAGTGCAAGTATACACTGTCCAAAAACAAGTAGTAAAAAGATCGAACCCACAGAGATTGAAAAACTCACTTTTAAATGATATAAAGTAATATAGTGCAAAGTCACAAAGTAATAAAATAATTTTGGATTTTGTTTGATGATCACAACTAAGTTAGAAAGAAAGCAAGTAAAGAATGTTGATAGTGTAAAAGAGAAAAGCTAGTTGGAATGTCTTCATCAAGTAATTTACTTAAAAGTGTATGATGCAGTATGTGATGCAGCTGCACTGAATGCTGTTGCATTAGCTATGTGCCTTTCGGTCACTTTCTTGAGTTTCATTACCAGCTCTTATGATCCTTGTTCTATGCAAAGAAAGAAAGGGGTGTCGAGTGCCAATCTTGCCTCCTAACAAGTATCACTTTGCTTAAGTGAATTCACTCTTGTATTTTAAGTACCCACAATTATCCTATGGACTATACTATCCTATGTCTAGGACTTAGCATGGTTTTCACAAAGTTTTCTTTATGTAAAACACTCACCCATATTAGTTCTTGAGTTCTTAATTGTAAGCCATGTGCGGTCATTTACAATTCATACTTATTCTAAGTGATCAAGTTTAAAATAAGTAATAAAAATATTATCAAGCAAGAACTAAAGTACAAACATACATACATGCAACATACTTACTTAAAAGCTCATTAAATGATTAGAACATTCCAACTAAGAAAGGTTTAGCTAACAAGAGACATTGCAAGATATATATAAACTGAATAGACCATGTTTATATATATAGAACTCACTAAAGAGAAACAACAAGAGTAAGGTTACAAATGTTGAAAATCTTTATATGAAGTCTTCTAGCAATGCACTAGCATTACTCCTTAGCACTATACAAACACTATGAAAATGAGTAAAGGAGGATTTGTCAATTCCTTCCTCTTCCTCTAAAAATATAAAAACTAACTATGTATATTGAAATTTTGATCTAACTTATGGATTGTGATATATTTCCAAATGAAGATGTGAGGTCCTTTTATAGCCTTCAAGTGAGGTGCTTCCTTCCTTCATGTTGAAGTCATCTTGAGTGGATGATAGCTGTAGTTGCTTTCAGAGGTTTATCCATGTTGCAATCTTTGACTTAATCATATAGGGTGGTTCCATGGTGTTAGAACAAGTGTCCCTATGTTGATGACTCTTCAAAGCTATGCCTATAGCTATGTGTGAATGGTAGGCGCCTACTATACATTGTTGGATGGCATCGGGAAGCAAGTAGGAGGTCATCACATTGCATGTGGATGCATATGAAACAGTGCTTATTCACCAAGTTGCTTGAGAATTGATGCGAGGATCGGTGCGGGGAGCATTGATGCGATATGAGATTGAGATATTGCGAACAAAACATCAAACATACCACAATATATCCAAAATGGCCTATAACTAACTATATCCATTCAAATCACTCAAGATATCATATATCACACTAAATACTATATAAACTCTTTATTATTACTTGAAAGAGAGCAAATACTAAGTTTAAACATATGAAATACTCTATATAAAATAGAGTTATCACACCCCAAACTTAAACCATTGCTTGTCCGCAAGTAATGACAAAGACAAACTATAAAAACTAAAATTTCTAGAAGATAGATCAGTTTGATTTGGATTTTCATGAGGAGTTCCCTATGAACTTCATTTTTCAACAATCTTTCTTGTGCCTTTATTTCTTCAAAACTACCAAAGCTATTCAAACTCTTTTGTGTGTGTGTGAACCAATTGAGTTGAGATTGGTTCCAAGACTAAGTGAAAAATTTCTTCCTAGCCTTTGAAAGGATTGGTTCATCTTTGGTCACACCAAAATATTTTTCAAAAGAGAGTTTAGACTCACAAAATTTTCTCAAGTGTTTGGGAGTTTTTAAAATCAAAGGGCTTGATTGAATCTTTCAAAGCTTTTGAGCCAATGCATTTTTTCTATTTTTTTGTGTGGATCTTTTGAGCAGATGCAAATACTTCTTTGAAGTGTTTTTGTGCATTGATTTTTTCTCATTTTGCTTTTTCTTGATGCTGGTTTACATTGATGTTGCAGACCGATAATGCTTTTCTTTTCTAGCTCATATTACCTTCCTCACTCGACCTCCGGATGCAAATGCACTTTGGCACGTGTCTTTGACCTCCAGATGCATATATTTTTCTTTGCACTTTGGCACGAGTTCGGATTTATTGAACTATCCTCCGGATACATTTATTCTGCATGGCACAGTCTTTGACCTCGGATGCATTCATGTACTTAAACACACAGTATAGTTTCAAAAGATTCGAGGATATGGCTTGTCCACATTTTTGTTTTCTTTTTCTACATTGTTTTACTCTTTACACTTTTGAAATTCAGCCTTTGTTTTTCATAAAACACCCCCAAACTTAATTCTTTAAGCTCTTCTTTCTTTTTAGTAAAGCTTTGTTTTGACCTAAGCTTACCGAAAATTCCCTTTGCATCAGATTTGATCTTTTAAATAGCAAGGTTCTTTTCACAAACTCAGTTTTGAAGTGTTGAAGTGAAAATAATTTTGGTTTTTCGGAGAAATAAGGCTTCTTTTTCTCTTTTTCATCATTGAAATTCCATCCATAGGGCTTTCACCATATTTTTGAAAAACTGATCTTTTCTACTAAAATATTTAGATACTACTTTGTTAAGTACATCTAATATTTAAACAAACTAAAAACTATTTAAAACATATATATTTACTATCTAAAGCATATTAATTAAACACACAACATATTAGATAAAAAACATAAAAAACATAACATAACATAACATGCAAATCCCCCCCCAAACTTAAGGGGTTGCAGTGTCCTCACTGCAATTTGTTCAAAACAGACAAATCATTTGTTCAAAATAGGGAGAGGATTAGTACAACCAGGGGAAATAGTCAAAAGAAACAAAACAAGCATATAGCGGTTGTAGGTGAAAACATGTAAATGATACTCATTTCTTGGCTCCACTCCTAATTGCAGTGCTTTACCGGATGGAGGAGTGTGCTTCACCTTCTCGCTTCTTCTCCTTGGGCTTGCTAGGTGTTGCTTTCAGAGTGCGGATGCACCTCCTACTACAGTGTAGTTGCGGAATTGGTTCAGAATCGATGCAGTGCATCGATCTTGACTGCATCACTTTTCTTCCTTTTTGGTGTTAATTTTGCCTGCCTTCCTGCAGGTTGCTTGAAGAACTTTTGAGTATTGTGCAGAGCATCCCTCTTCTGTTTTGCCATTTCTTCCAGAACCATTTTGATTGTTGCCTCATCATGCACAGTTGTTGTCTGTTGTGATGCAGCAGCAAGTGATGCAGGAGCATCACTCTGCATTGCAACAGATTGAGCAACAGGCTCCTTTGCAGATGATTCTTCTTCTTTGTCTTGTTTGTCGAGTCCTTCTTCTTCTCTTTCCTGCACAAACTCTTTTTCAAGAGCAGAAACAACATTTGAAATAATATTGCTTGGGTCAGAAGGTACTGCTTGGTCTGTTGGCATAACAGGGGTTTGTTCTGAGATTGGTTGTTCTGTGTGAGTTGTTTCTTGTGTTTCTTTTCTTGGAGAGGGTGGTGGAGGGGTTGTTTGTGGTGGTGATTGTGATAGGACTGGTGGATCATTGAGGGAGGGTAATGGTGATTTTGGAATGGAGGAGGATTCTTGGTTTGGTGAGATGATGGGTGATTTGGTTACTGGTGAAGTGATAGGTGTTCCTGGTTGGGTTGATGCAGAAGTTTGTTTGGCATATTTCTGCCTAGCAATCTCCTCTAAGATCACACCTCTAGCTTGTTCCTCTTCTTCTTCATCAATTTCCTCATCACTTTCTTCCTCCTCTTCTTCTTCTAAATCTTTATCCATTTCTTTCAATTCCTCACTCTCAGCTTCAGATTCAGAATCATACAATTCTTCAACTACAGGTTCTACCACAACCTTTTTCTGTACTTTGTATTGTTTCCTAGCCACTTTCTTCTTAGTGCTAGGTTCTCCCTACCTCTCTCCTTTCCTTTCCCTTCTTCTTCAACTTCTTCTTTCTTCTTCTTCTTCACCTTCAGATCTCAATACCCAACTTGGAAATTCAGGGGGCATTCATTTTGGCCCACAAGATCAAAGATCTTGTCAAAGACCAATTGAAGCCGATCATGTTGATCATTTTGAAATTTCAGACAGCCCTCTGCTTCGCATGTAATGCTCTTGCATTGCAGTGCGGGGCCTCTTATATTTCTCAACTTTTCCTTCACTTCAAAGACTTAAATTACTGTGGGGAAACTTTCTTTGTTCATTAGCAGCAATAAGGACTCCTTCTTTCATGCATAGCTCATTAATAAGACAAGGGAAAACAGAAATCCCTTTGACTTATTTGAACATGCAAGAATTTCCCTAGCAATCAATCTACCTATGTCTACATGTCCTTCAGAGAGAATTGTATCTAACAAGATCAATCTCTCTTTGCATAGCATATGTATGCGATGTAGGCAAAATTGAATTAGCTATGAACAAATGCCAATTACCTAATGCATTTACCAAATAGTTACTTCTAAGCTTAATCTCATTAGGTGTGAATTTTTCCCAAAGCAGACTCAGTATAGCAATCCTACTCCTTATTTCTTCCATTTCTTTCTTAAAGGCATTTGCCACTCTATTTTCAAATTCATTCCCATTATATTTCAAGCATATAATGTTCATTCAATTTCTTGGCATGAAAGTGTACAAGTTTACCTCTCACCATGGAAGTGTAGGAATGTTCTGCTCCTTCTTGTGGTGTGATGCCAAGATAGAATTCTCTTACCAAATCTTCAATGTAGCCTCCTCGTGGTAGCACAAAGTGGTCCCAATTGAGATTGGCCACTTTGTTGACATGAATGATGGGCTTGCCTTCTTCAAATCATACCCTCTCTCGGGCATTAGATGCATGTTCCACGGATGAACATTGTCATCGATTACGATTGAGGATTCTTTGGCTTTCCCTTTCCTTGATGATGATGATCCTGCATGCATGGCTTTCTTCTCTTTTGGGGAGTTTTGGCTGCTGCTGCGATGATTTCTGTCTTTGATTGCTTCTTCACCATTGTAATGAATTTCTAGGTTTTTGATTGCTTGTGTGTTTTGGAAAAGATTGGATTGAGAATGAGAAGATTGATTTGTGTTTGAGATGAGAGAATTTGTGAGAGTTTGCGAATGAAGGGGTAGCGGTAACAATGAAGGCTTTATGTTTCGGGGAAGAGGAAGTTAGTGGAGTTATTAGGTAGCCGTTAGCATTGCGCGTTTGCGCATGCATCTTGCCAAGTGTCTTGCTTTGGCTACCAATGTGTCATTAATCTTACTTATCCTCCTTTGATCTTCACGAAGCCTTATGATTCACACTTAACCAATTTTCTTCAAGTTTATAATCTTACGATGCAGGCACGTTTTCCTCAATGCAGTGCACTTGATGCACATTTTGCATTAGTTTCTGCATTTACGCAAAACAACTAAAAACATAAAATTGCACAAAAATAATTAAAAACAATGGGTTGCCTCCCATTAAGCGCTTGTTTTAAGAGTCTTGTCAGCCTGACTACCTCTTTTCACTTAGAGATTTTGCAAATGGGTGGTGGTTTTGTCTTTCACCACATGTTCACCATAGTACATTTTAACTCTCTGACCATTCACCTTGAAGACAGTATTTGAGGATTTATCAAATAAGTCTATCTTGCTCCATGTGGATAAACTTTTATCAACTTAAATGGTCTGACCACCTTGACCTTAGTTTTCCAAGAAATAGCTTCAACCTAGAGTTGTATAGCAGAACTAGTCCTCCTTCTTTCAATTCTCTTCTGAGAATTTTCTTGTCATGCCATTTCTTAGTCTTAGCTTTGTAGATTTCAGCATTCTCATAAGAGGTTTGCCTAATTTCTTCTAACTCATCAAGCTCTAACATTCTCTTTTTTCCTGCCTTGTTCAAATTGAAATTGAGCTTTTGATAGCCCAATAGGATTTGTTTTCCAATTCTACAATGTAAATGGCATGCTTTTCCATAGACTAATTTGTAAGGGACATTCCTAAGGGTGTTTTGAATCTTTGTTCTATATGCCCATAAAGCATCATCCAAATGTAAAGACCAATCTTTCCTATTTGGACTTACCATTTTTTCTAGCATTCTCTTAATTTCCCTATTGGATAATTCTGCTTGTCCACTAGTTTGAGGATGGTAGGCTGTAGCTATCTTATGCTTAACTCCATACTTAGCTAGAAGGTTTTCTATGATCTTATTGCAAAAGTGTGAACCTTCATCATTAATGATAGCTCTAGGAGTTCCAAATCTAGTGAATATATTTCTTTGAAGAAACTTACTCACTGATTTAGCATCATTATTAGGTAATGCTACTGCCTCTACCCATTTGGATACATAATCAATGACTACTAAGATATATAAATTGCCAAAAGAGGGTGGAAAAGGTCCCATGAAATCCATGCCCCAAACATCAAATAATTCAATTTCTAAAATATTTGTTCTAGGCATTTCATGCTTATCAGAAATATTTCCTGCTCTTTGACATTTATCACAGTATTTGACCAATAAATATGAATCTTTAAATAAAGTAGGCCAAAAATAACTTGATTGTAATACCTTATGCTTTGCTGTCCTAGTGCTTCCAAAGTGTCCTCCATAAGGTGCGAGAATGGCAATCTGAAATAATCGCTTGTTTGTTCCTCTCTTCGGTATGCATTTCCTTATTAATTGATCGGGACACATCTTGTAAAGGAATGGATCATCCCAATAGTATTGTTTAACCATGTGGAAGAACTTTCTCCTTTGTTGATATGTCATACTCACTTTGGTACTACTTTGCTTGCAAGGAAATTTACAATATCAAGCCAAACCATGGTGCAGATGCATTTGATGCTCTGCATTGCTTATAGCAAATGCGGTTTCATGTTTTGCATTGGTTGTGATTGCTAATAGTTTCTCATCTGGAAAACTCTCCTTGATTTCTTCTCCTTGTGTACCAAGTGATTCTCCTTCAATCCTTGATAAATGGTGCACTACTTGGTTTTCTACTCCTTTCTTGTCTCTAATTTCAAGATCAAATTCTTGTAGGAGTAAAATCCACCTTATCAGCCTTGGCTTTGCATCCTTCTTTGAAATTAGATACTTAATGGCGAGTGATCGGTGTAGACAATAATTTTAGTGCCAACTAAGTATGATCTGAATTTTTCAAATGCAAATACCACGACTAATAATTCCATTTCTGTGATTGTGTAGTTCTTGAGCTTCAATTAATGTCTTGCTAGCATAATATATGGAATGAAAGACCTTATCATACCTTTGCCCTAGGATTGCTCCTCTTTGCAAAGTCACTAGCATCACACATTAATTCAAATGGTCCGCTCCAATGCGGAGTTACTATAATTGTGTCTTTGTCACCAATGCCTTTTAAGCTTGTCAAAAGCTTCTATACAAAAGTTATCAAAGATAAATTCTACATCATGTTGCGAAGCATACATAATGGTTTTGAGATTTTTGAAAAGTCTTTGATAAACCTTCTATAGAAACCAAAGCATGGCCTAAGAAGCTCTCGATACCTTTAATTGTATTGGGTGGTGGTAGATTCTCAATGACATCAACTTTAGCTTTGTCTACCTCTAGACCTTTCTTTGAAATCCTATGTCCTAGCACTATGCCTTCTTGTACCATGAAATGGCACTTTTCCCGATTTAAAACTAAATTTGTTTCTTCACATCTCTTGAGAATTTGTTCCAAGTTTGTTAAGCAAACTTGAAATGTTTCTCCAAAGATAGAGAAATCATCCATGAATACTTCCATTGATTGCTCAATGAAATCGAGAATATAGACATCATGCATCTTTGGAATGTAGCGGGTGCATTACATAAGCCAAATGGCATTCTCCTAAAAGCAAAAGTACCATAAGGGCATGTAAAGGTGGTTTTGTGTTGATCCTTAGGCTCAATGGCTATTTGATTATAGCCTGAGTAGCCATCTAGGAAACAATAAAATTCTTTCCCCGCTAATCTATCTAGCATTTGGTCTATGAATGGTAAAGGAAAGTGATCCTTTTGGTAGCTTTGTTGAGTTTTCTCGTAATCCATACTGATTCTCCACCGTGTGTGATTCTTGTTGGTATCAACTCATTCTTTTCATTGGCTATCTTTGTCACACCCCCTTTCTTTGGTACACATTGGATGGGCTTACCCAAGCAGCATGCGATATGGAGTATATGATTCCGACATCTAGCCACTTAATTATTTCCTTTTCACAACCTCTTTCATGATAGGATTTAGTCTTCTTTGACTCTCTATCTTTGTTTTTGGAATTTTCTTCCAAAATGACTCATGCATGCATATAGAAGGACTAATTCCTTTGATATCTGCCATTTGCCAACCTATAACTTTGGTATGCTTCTTGAGAGTACTAATGAGATCACTCTCTGTTTTGATGTTAAATCGAAGCAATGATAATGAGTAAAGTTTCATTTGTTCCTAAGAATGCATACTTAAGGTGTTCAGGTAGTATCTTCAATTCTAACTTAGGAGGTTGTTCTATTGAGGGTAAGTTCTTCTTGAGAGTTGGATCTTCAAGATTGAGTGGTTCATAAGTCCTAGCCCATACTTCCTTACAAGAGTTTTCTATTGGCAGATTCTCTTTTTCTAGTATTTCAAACATCTAGCAATGCAAATTTGCATCTAATGCATCTGCATTGGCTAAGTGATCATACTGCTTGTAAAATTGTTTTTCTACCAATTGATCTAGAGAGAATAAGGATGAACACTCTTCTGTTTCCTCTGCAGGATACTTCATAGCATTCATTACATTGAATTTGATCTCTTGATCATTCACTCTCATAGTGAGCTCACCTTTCTGCACATCAATTATGGTTTTACCAGTTGCTAGAAATGGTCTACCTAGGATAATAGGCACTTCCTTATCTGCATCAAAGTCAAGGATAACAAAATCTACAGGAAATACAAATTTGTCTACCTTAACTAGGATGTCTTCTATGATACCTTCGAGGATAGGCTATTGATCTATCTCACGCTAATTGAAGTGTTCTGGTGGTTGGTTTTGCATTTCCTATTTCTAACTGGTCAAAAATAGATTTAGGCATCAAGTTAATGCTTGCACCTAAATCACATAAAGCTTTACCAGTATAGGATTTTCCTATAGAAAATGGAATTGTAAAACTACCTGGATCCTTCAATTTCCTAGGGATCTTATTTTGCATAAGCAAACTACAATCTTCAGTCATGGCAACTGTTTCAAACTCACCTAATCTTCTTCTCTTAGTAAGCACATCCTTCATAAATTTTGCATAATTTGGCATTTGTTGGAGGGCTTCTACTAAGGGAACATTGATGTGTAATTGTTTTAGTACCTCTAGGAATTTACCAAACTGCTTCTCCTCATGTGCTTTTTGGTCTTTGAGGGTAAGGAGGAGGAGGGTATTCGGTACTAACTTAGGTAGTGGACTTTGAACTTCTTGTGATGCAGGAGCACTAGATGCTTTTGCATTGGTTTCTTTTTGATTTTTGGTTTTTTCTCCCTTTTCTACACTTTCCTTCTCAGTTAACTCTACCAAATCCTTACCACTTCTCAAAGAAATAGCCTTAACCTGCTCCTTTCCTTTGGTTTGAGAAGGTGTAGCTTCTGTATTTGAAGGTAAGGCACCTTGTGGCCTTTGATACAGAGCTGTGGCTAATTGACCAACTTGATTCTCTAAGTTCTTGATGGAAGCATCTTGGGTTTGTCTAGCAGTTCTAGATTCACCTATGAATGCTTTGAGCATGGTTTCTAGAGAATTATCAGTGGTAGGTTGAGAAGTTCTTTGGTTATTTTGAGCTGGGAATCCTGGTGGGTTGGTTTGTGTAGTTGGAGCAGTTCTAGATGCAGGTGCACTGTTGTTGCTCCATCTAAAATTTGGGTGATCTTTCCAACCAGGATTATAAGTGTTGGAATAAGGGTTGTTATTCCTATTATAACCTACATAATTTACAGAGATAGGGTTGCTAGAACACTCCTCATACAAGTGACCTCCTCCACAGTACACACACAACTAGGTGTGCACGGAGGTACTTGTTCTCTTCGCTGCAATGATCTTTGTCGGTGATGCTGTTTGCATTAGATTGATAGCATTGCGAGAAGTGAAGTTTTTCATCAAATTAGCTAGAGTGGCTACTTGAGCGAGATAGAGGCGAGATATATCATTAATTTCATGCACCCACGATGGTTTCTTTTGGGCACTTTACCCTCTCAAGAGGCCAACTAGAGCTATTAGTTGCTATTCTATCAATTAATTCACATGCTTCATTGTATGACATGATTTAATAACACTCCACCGGATGATACATCAAGCATTATTCTAGTTTGAGGTTCTAAACCATTATAAAATGTTTCCATTTGAATAATAACAGGTAAACCATGATGAGGACATTTTCTTAAAAGTTCCTTCCATCTTTCCCATGCTTCAAATAAAGACTCAAACTCTTTTTGTCTAAAAGATGTAATATCATTTCTTAACTGGCATTTTTGATAGGTGGGAAATATTTTCCTAAAAATTTTTCAGCCATTTCATTCCATGAATGAATAGAGTTAGGTTTAAAGAATTTAGCCAAGCCTTAGCTCTATCTCTCAAAGAATATGGAAATAACCTTAATCTAAATGCATTTTCACTAACACCATGTAAAATAAAATTACTACATACTTCTAGAAATTGCCTTAAATGCAAATGAGGATCTTCATGAGGAGATCCTCCAAATTGACCAATAGTTTGAAGCATTTGAAACATCATAGGCTTAAATTCAAAATGCATGGCATCAATATGAGGTCTGTTTATACTAGTTTGCATGTTTTGATGATCAAGTGAGCATAATCCTCATAGGTCTATCTCTATCATTAATCATACCTATGTGATCCATGTGGATGAGATTTTCTCTATGAACTTCTTCTTTGAGAGCATCTTTGTGATCCAGGGCCTCCTCTCACTTTGAGTGTGGCCTTGAGCTTTGTTCTTCACTTTGAAAGACATGTTCTTTGGCTTGTTGATTCTGTTTTTGGAGTCTTAGCAATCTCACGAATTTTCTTTCTATTTCTAAATCTAAACTATATTCAGAGTTACGTTTTACAGTTACGTACATATACTAAGTATCATGTCTTTGTTGTTGTGAAACTCTAAAAACCAGAATTTATATACAACACTAAATTACTTAATATCGAATTTTAAAAGAATTTACTTCAATCCCAAACAACGGCGCCAAAAACTTGGTGTGTGGAATATGCCACATACACTTGAGTGCAAGTATACACCGTCCAAAAACAAGTAGTAAAAGATCGAACCCACAGAGATTGAAAAACTCACTTTTAAATGATATAAAGTAATATAGTGCAAAGTCACAAAGTAATAAAATAATTTTGGATTTTGTTTGATGATCACAACTAAGTTAGAAAGAAAGCAAGTAAAGAATGTTGATAGTGTAAAAGAGAAAAGCTAGTTGGAATGTCTTCATCAAGTAATTTACTTAAAAGTGTATGATGCAAAGTATGTGATGAAGTTGCTTTGAATCTTTGTTGCATTAGCTATGTGCCTTTCGGTCACTTTCTTGAGTTTCATTACAGCTCTTATGATCCTTGTTCTATGCAAGTAAAGAAAGGGGTGTCGGTGCCAATCTTGCCTCCTAACAAGTATCACTTTGCTTAAGTGAATTCACTCTTGTATTTTAAGTACCCACAATTATCCTATGGACTATACTATCCTATGTCTAGGACTTAGCATGGTTTTCACAAAGTTTTCTTTATGTAAAACACTCACCCATATTAGTTCTTGAGTTCTTAATTGTAAGCCATGTGCGGTCATTTACAATTCATACTTATTCTAAGTGATCAAGTTTAAAATAAGTAATAAAAATATTATCAAGCAAGAACTAAAGTACAAACATACATACATGCAACATACTTACTTAAAAGCTCATTAAATGATTAGAACATTCCAACTAAGAAAGGTTTAGCTAACAAGAGACATTGCAAGATATATATAAACTGAATAGACCATGTTTATATATATAGAACTCACTAAAGAGAAACAACAAGAGTAAGGTTACAAATGTTGAAAATCTTTATATGAAGTCTTCTAGCAATGCACTAGCATTACTCCTTAGCACTATACAAACACTATGAAAATGAGTAAAGGAGGATTTGTCAATTCCTTCCTCTTCCTCTAAAAATATAAAAACTAACTATGTATATTGAAATTTTGATCTAACTTATGGATTGTGATATATTTCCAAATGAAGATGTGAGGTCCTTTTATAGCCTTCAAGTGAGGTGCTTCCTTCCTTCATGTTGAAGTCATCTTGAGTGGATGATAGCTGTAGTTGCTTTCAGAGGTTTATCCATGTTGCAATCTTTGACTTAATCATATAGGGTGGTTCCATGGTGTTAGAACAAGTGTCCCTATGTTGATGACTCTTCAAAGCATGCCTATAGCTATGTGTGAATGGTAGGCGCCTACTATACATTGTTGGATGGCATCGGGGAAGCAAGTAGGAGGTCATCACATTGCATGTGGATGCATATGAAACAGTCGCTTATTCACCAAGTTGCGCAGAATTGATGCGAGGATCGGTCTTGAGGAGCATTGATGCGATGAGATTGAGATGAAGACCGCGAACAAAACATCAAACATACCACAATATATCCAAAATGGCCTATAACTAACTATATCCATTCAAATCACTCAAGATATCATATATCACACTAAATACTATATAAACTCTTTATTATTACTTGAAAGAGAGCAAATACTAAGTTTAAACATATGAAATACTCTATATAAAATAGAGTTATCACCGAGCGCCATAGTCTTTGAGAAAATGGCGCTGGGCTCGCATTCATGGGTCGTGTGTTGTGTGTTTCGTGCAGGTGTGTCTTTGCACGGGCGCCAAGTTCTTTGGGAAATGGCGCGATGCAGCTGTTTAGTCTTTGGGAGGGTGTGTTTCTTTGTCCGGCGCGGTTTGCTAGGAATGTGGCGCCACGTGCCTTTGTTCACGTGCACACAAGAGGGTATTTTGAGTGGAACTTGATGTTTCTGTGCATATTTCACCGAGCCAAATTTTGTAATCACGCCCAAACTTTATTTTAAACACTTTGGCTCGGGTAGTTTTGGTTTTGCGAGTCAATTGGGAGATGTCCTAGTGAACATTACGTGGCGCTATATGTGTGTGCTTTATAGGGTGGGTTAAGTGACACTTTGAGTTCTATACATATTTTCTTGTGCCAATTTTTGCAATCACCTTTGCCCAAAAACATTTTTAAACAATTTGGCTCGAGTGGTTTTCTGTTTTTCACGTGTCATTTGAGAGATGTGCTAGAAGGTGTAACACCCTAAATGATTTAATTAAGCGATTGATTAAATTATTTAAAGTGTTACTTGTTTTAAATTATAATAGAATATAAAATAGTGTTTATAATTGGTAATTTATTTTAATTGAAGGGGATGGTGGAAGAAATGGAGAAGGGGGTGTAAAAGGGCCCAAGGTGCGCTTGGCCCAATATACATATAGCCAAAAGTAGAATTTTCTCTCATTTGTGCAAAAGAAAGAAAGAAAAGAAAGAAAACGTAAAAGAAAGGAGAAGGGAGAAGAAAGAAGAAGAGTGATCGCACAAGGAAAAAGGGAGAAGAAGAGCACATTCTTTGTGGTTCATTGGTGACTCGTTGGAAGGACTTCGTCTTCGGTTTGATCAAGGTAAGGGTGGGTCTTGCTATATAATAAGGGATATAATGGGTTGTATGTTGGGATTTAGGGCTTAGGTCACTTTGTTTTTTTATGAATTCGATGATTGTTGATGTTTGATGATTGTTGATGAATTTTGATGCTATTGATGGATTTGGATGATGTTGATGAATTTTGATGTTGTTGATGAATTTGGATGATGTTGATGAATTTTGATGATGTTAAATTGATGATATTGATTGTGTTTGAGATGACCGAGAATTGTATCATCCGGGTGTATTGATCGTGAGAAGGAGAGAACTCAAGGAAAGCCATGAATCGATTCCTTCTTGTGGTGTTAAGAGTCATGAATCGATTCCTTCTTGTGGTGTTAAGAGTCATGAATCGATTCCTTCTTGTGGTGTTAAGAGTCATGAATCGATTCCTTCTTGTGGTGTTAAGAGTCATGAATCGATTTCTTCTTGTAGTGTTAAGAGTCATGAATCGATTTCTCCTTGTAGTGTTAAGAGTCATGAATCGATTCCTTAATTGTATTGTCAAGCCAAGAATCGATTATTCTTGTTAAAAAGGAAGCAAGGAATCGATTGTTCTCTTCAAAATTCAAGGCAACAATCGATTGTCCTCTTTAAAACTCAAGGCAATAATCGATTTCTGTCTTCAAAAGAAAGTAAGGCCAAAATCGATTGTTTTCTTTTCAAAACAACTTCGTTCAAAATAATCAAGTCGTGAATCAATATTGTTACTTTGTGTCTTAATTGTGTCATCTTTGTTATTATTGTTGTTGTTTTTTGGTCCCTAGCGTGATTTGGTCCCGAGTGTGTTGTTTTGGTCCCTAGGTGACAGTTTGGTCCCTAGATGGTTGTTCTGGTCCTAAATGGTGGTTTAGGTCTTTGAGTGAGGTTGAGTCCTCTAGATGAGATTAGTCCTTGGGACTTGATTGAGTTGAGAGTGTAAAATGAGGTGGTGAGCATGCCATGGGGGCATGGGCGGAGGCAAGCCGGGAGGGCTATAAAATGAGATTAATCACCGAGGTAAGAGTAAATGCGTGGGTTGAAATGTTTGAGATTGTGTTTGTGTTGTACATGGAGTCTCATGCATACATTTGGCGCTTGATCGTAGAGTTTATAAATAATTGTGAAGCTGAGGCGGCGGGAGGGCAGAAGTGTGAAACTGCGGGCGGCGGAGGGCGAGTCATGAGGACTCCATAATTGATGAGAATGCTTAGGAGGCAAATGGTACCACATGCATACTTACATTGCATACATTCTCATTAGTGCATGGATGTTGTTGAGTGATGATTGGTGTGTTTGAGTATTTGTGAACTATGATTATATATATATTTGCTTATTATCACTTTTATTATATAGTTCGAGACTCACCCTTTCGTTGTTGTTTACCACTGGGTAGTCACAGTGAGGGCTTCCTACCTTCACTACTCCCGAGTCTGTGCGCTCTCGATCACGTAGCACCTAGGGGTTGGGGTTTAGGCTATTATTGCTTGTTTTTCTCCTTGTTGAGCCTTATATGTATTTGTTTTGAGATTCTTTGAGCATTACTTTGAGATGTAGTTTATTTCCATTTGCGTGACATGAGATTTTACCCCACGTGTTGTATGGTGTTATGTATCTATGCATTTTTTGAATCGATCGTTGAGTTTTTTTGAGAGGAGCGTAACACTCCATTTAGTGAAAAATGATTTATGTTATACTATTTAGTGTCTTTGAATGACTATGGCTAAATTGTGGTTCGCCACTAAGGTCGTAATTTCTTTATTTGGTGTATTTACAAGGGCATCATGAGAGCCTTGCAAAAGAGGTCAATGCTCATTGCAAGTAGTATCGATTACGAGTAATCCCATAGTCAATCAGTTCACTATTTTATAACACACTAAACCAAAAGATGACCGAAATGATTTATATATACTCGATTTTTGATTTAAATACCGGGTAGAAATGGGGTGTTACATTAGTGGTATCAGAGCAAAAGTTCGGTCTGTCCGGCCAAGTGTGTCGATCTGTCATAGTATGTATGACAACTAGGGTCTTAAAGTAATTCGGCCCGGTTGTTTATCTTTGCGGTGTTAGGTTGATATGGCCGAAGGATCGTCATCGCTCTTCTTGAGGCCTTGCGAGGCTATAAGCTTGATCGTGGGTACCCAGCGAGAATCTTTGAAACCCTTGATGCGGCAACATTCCGAGAGAGAACCCCTACCTTCAAGGGAGGTACAACTCGGATGGTGCCTTGACTTGGTGAAGGAGATTGAGAGGATCTTGGGGTGATTGGGCACCTTGATGAGCGAGAAAGTCGTGCAGTACTCATACTTTATCTCGAAGAGGCGATGACCGGTGGCTAGAGACCAGTGAGAGATTGGAGTCTTTGCGGGAGGAGATCACTTGGGCCGTGGTCGAAGGGAATTCTTGAGAAAGTATTTCGGAGGCGTGAGAGGTAAGAAAGAAGTGGAATTCCTTGGCGAGGCGGGGAAGTATGATATTCATCGAATATCTTTGCCAAGTTCACGGAGTTGGCCAAGTTCTATCCACACTATCTTTGAAAGTCGGGCTGAATTCTCAAAATGCATTAAGTTTGAGAATGGATCGAGAGCCGATATCAAGCGGTGTGGGGTATCGAGAAAATTAGAGTATTCTTGATCTGGTAGATTCTTTGCAGGATTTATGAGGAAGACAAAGAATGCCCGCTCTAGGGTCATGAGAGACCGGAGGGGAAATTTCATATGAGGGTAAGCCTTATGAGGCGTCTGGCGACAAGGGAAAGCAAAGGTATTCGGGTGGTAACAAGTACAATGGTGGAAGCAGTCTGCTTGAGGGTAGGAGGTACCATGAGGGCAAGAAGCCAAGTGGGAGACGCCTGTCTGATATGTGTGTGTTTCAAATGTGACAAGCCAGTCACAAGAGCTTTGATCTGTAAGATGGAAGTGAAGAGGTGTTTTAGGTGTGGAAAGAGTGGTCACATGGCATCCGAGTGTGATCGCAAGGAAGTTTGTATGTTTCAAGCGTGGTGAAAGTGGTCACATTAGCTTCAAGTGTCCCAAGCCTAAGAAGGAAAGATCCACTGGAAGAGTGTTTGCATTGGCGAGTTCGAGAGGACCTAATGATATCCGAGGTACATGTTTCATCTCTGGTACACCTTTAGTTGCTATTGTTGACACGGGTGCTACGCACTCTTTTATTGCATCTGTTTGTCTTTGAAAAGTTAAATTTAGTTTTGTCTACTATGAGAGAGGATGGTTATCAACACTCCCGGCTAAGGGTCCGGTAACTACTTCTCGATGTGTGCTAGGTGTCCTCTGTCGGTCTTGGCGAGAGATTTTCAGTTGATCGATTTGTTTGCCTTTGGGTGGGTTAGATGTGATTACGGGCATGGGTGGTTAGTAGATAACCATGTGCACATCAAGCGCTACGATAAGTCTATTAGTTTTCTTCTTCCGAAGAGGAAGAGTGCGCTCTGCTATCTGGCGAGCAATTGCGCGCAGGTAATGAAAGAGGGTGGTCGGTTGTTTGCTTTGATGGCGTCAATGTCTCACGAGAAGCAGAGTGTGGTTGATGGGTTACTGGTGGTGTGTTAGTTCCCTGAAGTGTTCCGGATGAGATTCCTAGTTTGCCCCGAGAGGGAAGTTGAGTTCGGGATTGAGCTTGTGCACAGTACTAGGCACGTGTCTATGGCACCGTCTGGGATGTCGAAACACGAGTTATGCGAATTGAAGAAGCGATTAGAGGAGCTTCTTGAGAAGAAATTTGTGAGGCCTAGTGTGTCACCATGGGGAGCTCGATTACTGTTAGTAAAGAAGAAGGATGGGGGTATGCGTGCGTGCGTGGACTACTGACGGTTGAATAAAGTAACTATCAAGAATAAGTATCCTCTCCGAGGATAGATGATCCGATGGATCGGTGGTGGGTGCTAAAGTGTTTAGCAAGATTGACTTGAGGTCCGGGTATCACCAGATTAAGGTGAAGGATGAGGATATCCCAAAAACGGCATTGAGCGAGGTATGGGCATTATGAGTACTCTGTAATGCCGTTTGGTGTCACAAATGCACCGGGGTGTTTATGGAGTACATGAACCGAGATCTTCCATAGCTATCTGGATCGGTTTGTGGTCGTTTTCATTGATGATATTCGGTGTACTCAAAATCGAGGAAGAGCATGCAGAGCACTTGAGGTTGGTGCTAGAGGTCTTGAAAGAGAGGAAGTTGTATGCCAAGTTGTCAAAGTGTGAGTTACAGTTTGCATGAGGTGAGCTTCTTGGGTCATATTATTTCGGTGATGGTATAGCCGTGGATCCGGCCAAGGTTGATGCAAGATTGCGGTGGGAGAGCCCAAAGTCCGTGGATCGAGATCGGGAGTTTCTTGGGGTTGGTTTGGTTATTACAGGAGGTTCATTGAAGGGTTCTCTAAGCTAGCCCTTCCATTGACTCGATTGACTGTAAGGGAAAGGCATTTGTGTGGGATGCGAAGTGTGAAGAGAGCTTCCAAGAGCTAAAGAGGAGGTTGACCACGTCTCCGGTGTTAGTGTTGCTGTCTCGGAGCAACCATTTGTTGTGTCATTGCGATCGTCCAAGATGGGTTTGGGAGGTGTATTGATGCGGGATGGGAAGGTACTTGCTTATGCGTCCCGGGCAGATTGAGGACACATGAGAAGAACTATCCTACTCATGACTTAGAGTTGGCTGCAATTGTGTTTGTGTTGAAGATTTGGAGGCACTATCTCTATGGTACTAGATTGAAGTGTTCGGTGATCACAAGAGTGAAGTACTTGTTTGACCGAAGGAGTGAATATGAGAGGCAGGCGTTGGTTAGAGATTTGTTGAAGGACTATGATTTCGGCTTGAACTATCACCGCAAAGCTAATGTCGTGGTGATGCTTTGAGTCGGGAAAACTTTGCATATGTCGACTATGATGGTGAGAGAATTGGAATTGATTGAGCAATTAGTGACTTGAAGTCTGGTTTGTGAGGTGACACCCAGTGTCGAGTTGGGGATCTTGAGAATTGGGAGCGACTTCTTGGTTAGTATCGAGACGCCTTGAAGTTAGATGTGAAGTTGGTAGATTTCTTTGGTTCTTTGGTGAGCAATTTGTTGGTGGGGATTACAGGTTGGATTCCCGGGGTGTGTTGAGGTTCGAGGGGCAGAATTTGTGTTCCGGATGATCTTGAGTTGAAGAAGATGATACTTGAGGAGAGCCATAGGAGTAAGTTGAGCATTCATCCAGTGCTACTAAGATGTACCATGATCCGAAGAAACTATTTTGGTGGCTGTTATGAAGAGAGATGTCGCGCGATTTGTATATGCATGTTTGACTTGCCGAGAAGTCAAAGATTGAGCACCGAAGCTGCGGGGTTGATGCAACCTTTGGAGATTAGGAATGGAAGTGGGACAGCATTTCCATGGATTTTGTGGACCGGATTGCCAAATCTTGTGAGAGAGGTCCGACACTTATTTGGGTGATTGTGGATAGGTTGACCAAGTCCGCTCACTTTATTCCTATCAACATCACCTTTCTGTGCCAAAGTTGGCTAGAATTTACATTCGGTGATTGTGAAGCTTCATGGCGTTCAAGAGAAGAGTATTGTGTCGAGATAGAGACCCGCGGTTTACATCGAGTTTTGGGGGAAGCTTGCGGGAGGCTTTGGGGTCCAAGGCGAGATTGAGTTGACTTATCATCCTCAAACCGATGGTCGGAGCAGAGGACCATCCGGTCTTTGGAGGATCTTTTGAGAGCCTGTGTGCTAGAGCAGGGGGGTGCGTGGGATACACATCTCCCACTGATTGAGTTCACTTATAATAACAGCTATCATTCGAGCATTGGGATGGCTCCTTTTGAGGCACTGTATGGGCGGAGGTGCAGAACTCCTTTGTGTTGGCATGAGTCGGGAGAGTGTTGTCCTTGGACCGGAGTTGGTTAGGGAGACGGATCGAGAAGGTGAAAATGATCGGAGAGAAGATGAAAGAGTCCAGCAGCCGAAGCGAGAAAAGTTATCATGATAAGAGGAGGAAGGACTTGGAGTTTCAGGCTGGTGAGCATGTGTTCTTGAGGGTCACGCCTATGACTGGTGTTGGGCGTGCCCTGAAGGCAAAGAAGTTGACTCCAAGGTTTATTGGACCGTGCGGATCACCGAGAGGTTGGAAAGGTTGCTTATAGGGTGGCCTTGCCACCCGATCTTCGAACTTGCACGATGTTTTTCACGTGTCACGCCTTCTGAGTATATTCCGGACCGTCTCATGTGATTCACATGGATGATGTGGAGGAGTGCGTGAGAACCCTCTTTGTGGAGACTATGCGGTGAGGATTGATGATAGAGAAGTGAAGGTGTTGAGAGGAAAGACATTGCCTTGGTCAAGGTAGTGTGGTTGGGAGCCGCTTTGGTGAGAGTATGACTTGGGAGCCGTGGAGCGGGGATGCGGGAGTCGTATCCGATTTGTTTGAATCAGTATGAATTTCGAGGACGAAATTTCCTAAGTGGGGAGAGTTGTAACACCCTAAATGATTTAATTAAGCGATTGATTAAATTATTTAAAGTGTTACACTGTTTTAAATTATAATAGAATATAAAATAGTGTTTATAATTCAGTAATTTATTTTAATTGAAGGGGATGGTGGAAGAAATGGAGAAGGGGTGTAAAAAGGGCCCAAGGTAAATTGCATGTTGAAATCGATTTGGGGCTTGAATTAGGGTTTATAACATGTGATTTCGTGAATTGTGATGTGTTTTGATGTTGAGTATGAAATTGATTGTTATAATATGAAATTAGGGGTATTAGAGTGGTTACGGAGTGATTTGATTTGGGAGAATTTGGAAAAATTGGGGTTTTTGAGTTAGGGGCGCCAAAGTGCTAGGATTTAGGCGCCCTGTGTACTGTTCACGAGTTGATTTGTGAGTTTGTGCAGAAATGCCACTGCCAGGGCGCCATAGTGCTGAGAAAATGGCGCCTGGGCTACTGTTCATGGGCTGTGTTGTGTGTTTCGTGCGGTGTCACCGCTGGCGCCAAGTTCTTTGGGAAATGGCGCCCGGTGCTCGCTTGAAGTCTTTGGGAGGGTGTGTTTCTTTGTCTGGCGCCGATTTGCTAGGAATGTGGCGCCCTGTGCACTGTTCACGTGCACACAAGGGGTATTTTGAGTGGAACTTGATGTTCTGTGCATATTTCACCGAGCCAAATTTTGTAATCACCTGCCCAAACTTTATTTTAAACACTTTGGCTCGGGTAGTTTTGGTTTTGCACGAGTCAATTGGGAGATGTCCTAGTGAACAATTCTGTGGCGCTATATGTGTGCGCCTATAGGGTGGGTTAAGTGACACTTTGAGTTCTATACATATTTTACTGTGCCAATTTTTGCAATCACCTGCCCAAAAACATTTTTAAACAATTTGGCTCGAGTGGTTTTCTGTTTTCACGTGTCATTTGAGAGATGTGCTAGAAGGTGTAACACCCTAAATGATTTAATTAAGCGATTGATTAAATTATTTAAAGTGTTACACTGTTTTAAATTATAATAGAATATAAAATAGTGTTTATAATTCAGTAATTTATTTTAATTGAAGGGGATGGTGGAAGAAATGGAGAAGGGGTGTAAAAAGGGCCCAAGGTGCGCTTGGCCCAATATACATATAGCCAAAAGTAGAATTTTCTCTCATTTGTGCAAAAGAAAGAAAGAAAAGAAAGAAAACGTAAAAGAAAGGAGAAGGGAGAAGAAAGAAGAAGAGTGATCGCACAAGGAAAAAGGGAGAAGAAGAGCCACATTCTTTGTGGTTCGATTGGTGACTCCGTTGGAAGGACTTCGTCTTCGGTTTGATCAAGGTAAGGGTGGGTCTTGCTATATAATAAGGGATATAATGGGTTGTATGTTGGGATTTAGGGCTTAGGTCACTGTTTTTTTTATGAATTCTGATGATTGTTGATGTTTGATGATTGTTGATGAATTTTGATGCTATTGATGGATTTGGATGATGTTGATGAATTTTGATGTTGTTGATGAATTTGGATGATGTTGATGAATTTTGATGATGTTAAATTGATGATATTGATTGTGTTTGAGATGATTGAGAATTGTATCATCTGGGTGTATTGATCGTGTGAGAAGGAGAGAACTCAAGGAAAGCCATGAATCGATTCCTTCTCGTGGTGTTAAGAGTCATGAATCGATTCCTTCTTGTGGTGTTAAGAGTCATGAATCGATTCCTTCTTGTGGTGTTAAGAGTCATGAATCGATTCCTTCTTGTGGTGTTAAGAGTCATGAATCGATTTCTTCTTGTAGTGTTAAGAGTCATGAATCGATTTCTCCTTGTAGTGTTAAGAGTCATGAATCGATTCCTTAATTGTATTGTCAAGCCAAGAATCGATTATTCTTGTTAAAAAGGAAGCAAGGAATCGATTGTTCTCTTCAAAATTCAAGGCAACAATCGATTGTCCTCTTTAAAACTCAAGGCAATAATCGATTTGTCTTCAAAAGAAAGTAAGGCCAAAATCGATTGTTTTCTTTTCAAAACAACCGTTCAAAATAATCAAGTCGTGAATCAATATTGTTACTTTGTGTCTTAATTGTGTCATCTTTATTATTGTTCTTTGTTTTGGTCCCTAGGCTTACGATTTGGTCCCGAGTGTGTTGTTTTGGTCCCTAGGTGGTGATTTGGTCCCTAGATGGTTGTTTCGGTCCTAAATGGTGGTTTAGGTCTTTGAGTGAGGTTGAGTCCTCTAGATGAGATTAGTCCTTGGGTCTTTGGTGTGTTTGAGTATCTTGTGAACTATGATTATATATATTGTTTGAGATTGTGTTTGTGTTGTACATGGAGTCTCATGCTTATTATCACTTTTATTATATAGTTCGAGACTCACGGTGGGAGGGCAGAGTCATGAGGACTCCATAATTGATGAGAATGTTGTTGTTTACCACATGGATGTTGTTGAGTGAGTTGGTGTGTTTGAGTATTGTGAACTAGTGAGGGCTTCCTACCTATAGTTCGAGACTATTTGTTGTTTACCCCGAGTCAGTGAGGGCTTCCTACCTTCACGTCCCGAGTCACGCGCTCGATCACGGGGTCAGGGGGTTTAGACTGTTATTGCTTGTTTTGCTCCTTGTTGAGCCTTATATGTATTTGTTTTGAGATTCTTTGAGCATTACTTTGAGATGTAGTTTATTTCCATTTTGCGTGACATGAGATTTTACCCCACGTGTTGTATGGTGTTATGTATCTATGCATTTTTCTCGAACCGATTGTTGAGTTTTTTTGAGAGGAGCGTAACACTCCATTTAGTGAAAAATGATTTATGTTATACTATTTAGTGTGCTGAATGACTATGGCTAAATTGTGGTTCGCCACTAAGGTCATAATTTCTTTCGCTGGTGTATTTACAAGGGCATCACTGAGAGCCTTGCAAAGGAGGTCAATGCCTGTTGCAAGTAGTATCAGTTACCTGAGTAATCCCATAGTCAATCAGTTCACTATTTTATAACACACTAAACCAAAAGATGACCAGAAATGATTTTTATATACTCTGATTTTTGATTTAAATACCGGGTAGAAATGGGGTGTTACAGAAGGCATTGCTGTGGCGCTATAAGTGTGCGCCTAGGGGGTAGTTTGGGTGAAACTTAGAGTTCTAGGCATAATTCACCGTGCCATATTTTGTATTTACCTGCCCAAAAACATTTTTAAACCTTTTGGCTCGAGTGGTTTCCTGTTTAAACGTCTTTGTGTGTCTTTGGGTGGGTGTGGGCGCCAAGTAGTGCTTGCCGGTGCCTAAGCGGCGCTGTGTGCGAGTTTGTGTATGAGTTTGTGTATCGAGTTTGTGTCTAGGATCTGTGCTGCCTGCAGGGCGCAATTGCTAGAAAAGTGGCGCCCAGTGGGTGTGTTGCCACGGGCGCCAGTCTTGCCGAAGTTTCGGGCGCTAGTCTTGTGTTGCACCGGGCGCGAATGTGGGGAGAATGGCGCCTAGTCTTTGCTGGTGACTAAGTGTGTCTTTGTTTTGATCCCTAGGTGTGAGTTTGGTCCCTAGGTGACTCTTTTGGTCCTAAAGAGTGGTTTAGGTCCGGAGTGAGGTTAGTCCTCTAATTGTGAATAGTCCTTGGGACTTAAATATGTTGAATTAGTATTTGGAGATAATTGAGGATGCCATGGGGGCATGAGCCATGAGGGCTAGAGCCATGAGGGCTATAAATGAGATTAATGATGAGGTAAGAGTTAGTGCGTGAATTGAGATATTGTAAATGTGTTTGTGTTGTATTCATGGAGTCTCATGCATACATTCTAGCTGTGTGATCGCGATGTTTATAAAGCGATTTTGAGGTAGGAGGGCCGGGCCAGGGGGCGAGTCATGAGGACTCAATTTGAGAATGAGGATCGCAGGAGGGCAAATGGTACCACATGCATAACTACATTGCATACATTTACATGAACACATAAATATTATTGAGCGATGATTGGTATGGTATTGATCTTTGTGTTGTGCGGATTGTATATATTGACTATTATCACTTTTATTATATAGTTCGAGACTCACCCTTTCTGTTGTTGTTTACCACAGGTAGTCATGAGTGAGGGCTTGCTACCTTCACTACTCCCCGAGTCGGTCTGCTCTGATACGTAGCATGTAACACCCTAAATGATTTAATTAAGTAATTGATTAAATTATTTAAAGTGTTGCACTATTTTAATTATATTGGATTATAATATAATGTTTATAATTTAGTAATTTATTTTAATTAAAGGGGGTGGTGGAAGAAATGGAGAGGGGGTGTAAAAAGGGCCCAAGGTGCGCTTGGCCCAATGTACATATACCCAAATTTGGAATTTGCTCTCATTTGTGAGAAGAAAGAAAGAAAACGAAAGAAAGGGAAAAGAGAAAAGAGGAAATCGGCGCAAACCCTAGGAGAAGAGGGAGAAAGTAATCGCAAGGGAGAAAGGAGAAGAGGAAAGCTCCATAGTTGCTGTGGTTCTTGTACGTGACTTGGTGAGAATCAATTTCCACGGTTAATTCGAGGTAAGGGGAGTCTCACTCTATAATAGAGGAGATAATGAGTTATATGTAGATCATAGGTGTTGTTTGATGTTAATTGATGATTGCATGATGATTTGATTCATTGGATTTGATGAATTTCTTGGCAAAATCGATTTAGGGCTTATGTTAGGGTTTAAGATATGTGATTTTGTGTTTTTAAGACGTGTTTGATGATTGAGCATGAAATTGATTGTTATAATATGAAATTAGGAGTATTAGAGTGATTATAAGATGATTTGAATTGAAAGAATTGGAGAATTTGGAGTTTTTGGTGTATGGGGCGCCAAATTGCTAGGCTTTGTGCGCCACTGGTGCTATGTGATGAGGCTATGGTCTTTGTGTTCTTTGCTCAGGCGCCACTTTCTTTGAGGAATTGGCGCCTGGGTTACTGTTCACGTGCTGGAATTGTGTCTGAGTGCAGGTGTGTCAGTGACTGGGCGCTAGAATGTGGGTGTTTTGGTGCCTGGGGAGTGAAACTTGGAGTTCTAGGCACAATTTCCCGTGCCATCTTTTGCATTCACCTGCCCAAATCCAATTTTAAGTGTTTTGGCTCGAATGGTTTTTAGTTACTGGTGTTATTTTACAAATGTCGGTGGGGTGGCTTTGTGTGTGTAAATGGGGTGGGTGGAGTGAAACTTACATTTACAGGCATATTTCACCGTGCCATATTTTGTATCTACACCGCCCAAATCCAATTTTAAGTGTTTTGGCTCGAATGGTTTTTAGTTACTGGTGTTATTTTACAAATGTCCGGTGGGGGTGGCTTTGTGTGTGTAAATGGGGTGGGTTGAGTGAAACTTACATTTACGGACAAATTTCAGTGGCATATTTTGTATTTACCGCCCAAAAACATTTTTAAACATTTTAGCTCGAGTGGTTTTCGGTTTGCAAGTGTTTTGTGTGCTGGGTCAGTTGTGGGGCGCCAAATTGTCTTTGCCAGGCGCCTAGGCCGTGGTGCTGTGTTCGAGGCCGTGTGCGAGGCGTGTCTTAGTTTGTGTCTAGGACCGTGGTGCCCGTGGGCGCCAGATTGCTAGAAAAGTGGCGCCCGATGGTGTGTGTTGCCTGGGGCGCCAAATTGCTTGAGTTTCGGCGCCCAGTCTTTGTGTTGCACCGGGCGCAGAATGTGGGGAAAATGGCGCCTAGTGCTGCCAAGTGCCTAAGCGTGTGCTGTTTTGGTCCCTAGGTGACAGTTTGGTCCCTAGATGATTGTTTTGGTCCTAAATGGTGGTTTGGGTCCTTGAGTGAGGTTGAGTCCTCTAGATGAGATTAGTCCTTGGGACTTAATTATGTTGAGCTTGTATCTTGAGATGACTGAGGATGCCATGGGGGCATGAGCCGGAGGGCCAGGCCATGGGGGCTATAAATGAGATTAGTGATGAGGTAAGAGTTAGTGCGTGAATTGAGCTACTATAAATGTGTATGTGTTGTATTCATGGAGTCTCATGCATACATTAATTTTGCTGATCGTAGAGTTTATAAACCGATTGTGAAGCTCGAGGGCGGTAGGAGGGGCGAGTCATGAGGACTCCATTTGATAATGAGACTGCCGGAGGGCAAATATTGAGAATGCCAGAGGGCAAATGGTACCACATGCAAAACTACATTGCATACATTCACATGAATGCATGAACATTATTGAGTGATGATTGGTATGATTGATTGTCTTTGTGGAATTGTGATTGTATATATTGCCTATTATCACTTTTATTATATAGTTCGAGACTCACCCTTTCTGTTGTTGTTTACCACAGGTAGTCATGAGTGAATGATTTTTATACTCTGATTTTTACTATAAAGTACCGGGTAGAAATGGGGTGTTACATTAGTGGTATCAGAGCAAAACTTTGGTCTGTCCGGCCAAGTCTGTCTGTCATAGTGTTTATGACAATTAGGTGTTGCTAGACTAGTTCTAAATTGTTGTTCATGCTGCTGATAGAGGTGAGTTCCAGAACAGGAGTAAGCCATATGAGGTGTCTGGCGATAGAGGAGGAAAGCAGTATCTTTGGTGGTAGTAGGTCTGGCTTTGAGGTAAGAAGTCTCTTTGAGGCAAGAAGCCAAGTGGGGGAGATGCCCCGCTGATATGGTGTGTTTCAAGTGTGGCAAGCCGGGTCACAAGAGCTTCGATTGCAAGTCAGTAAGTTTCCTTCCTCCGAAAGAGGAAGTGTCTGTTTTGTTGTCTGCGGGTCAGCTGCATAAGGTAATGAAGGAGGGTGGTCATCTGTTTGCTTTGATGGCGTCTATGTCTGCTGAGAACCAAGCTGTAGTTGATGGGTTGCAGGTGGTGTGTGAGTTCCCTGAAGTGTTTCCTGATGAGATTCCTAGTGTGCCACCAGAGAGGGAAGTTGAGTTCGGGATTGAGCTTGTGCCTGGTACTAGGCCTGTGTCTATGGCACCGTACCGAATGTCGGCTTCTGAGTTGTCTGAATTGAAGAAGCAGTTAGAGGAGCTTCTTGAGAAGAAATTTGTGAGGCCTAGTGTGTCACCATGGGGAGCTCCAGTTTTGTTAGTAAAGAAGAAGGATGGGAGTATGCGTCTGTGTGTGGACTACAGACAACTGAACAGAGTAACCATCAAGAATATGTATCCTCTTCGGGGATAGATGATCTGATGGATCAGCTGGTGGGTGCTAAAGTGTTTAGCAAGATTGACTTGAGGTCAGGGTATCACCAGATTAAGGTGAAGGATGAAGACATCCAGAAAACAGCGTTCAGGACGAGGGGTGTTTATGGAGTAGATGATCTGTAATGCCGTTTGGTGTCACAAATGCACCAGGGGTGTTTATGGAGTACATGAACCGAATCTTCCATAGCTATCTGGATCGGTTTGTGGTTGTTTTTATTGATGATATTCTGGTGTACTCAAAATCTGAGGAAGAGCATGCAGAGCACTTGAGGTTGGTGCTAGAGGTCTTGAAAGAGAAGAAGTTGTATGCCAAGTTGTCAAAGTGTGAGTTCTGGTTGCGTGAGGTGAGCTTCATGGGTCACATTATTTCGGGTGATGGTATAGCTGTGGATCCAGCCAAGGTTGATGCAGTGTTGCAGTGGGAGAGCCCAAAGTCTGTGACTGAGATCAGGAGTTTCTTGGGGTTGGCTGGTTACTACAGGAGGTTTATTGAAGGGTTCTCTAAGCTAGCCCTTCCATTGACTCAATTGACCTGTAAGGGAAGAGCCTTCATGTGGGATGCAAAGTGTGAAGAGAGCTTCCAAGAGCTGAAGAGAAGGTTGACAACGTCTCCAGTGTTAGTGTTGCCGGTGCCAGAGCAACCTTTTGTTGTGTACTGTGATGCTTCCAAGATGGGTTTGGGAGGTGTGTTGATGCAGGATGGGAAGGTAGTTGCTTATGCGTCTCGGCAGTTGAGGACGCATGAGAAGAACTATTGTAACACCCCCTTCTATAATACCATTTATTTATAAAAAAAGATGAATCAGAGTTCTTCAAAAACGACTCACGATAGAGTGCTACAATTCAACTACATGAAAACCGACTAACCACGAAAGGGCAACACAACATTATATAGCAAGATAAAGGAACCTCGGCCAAAAGGGACAAGCCCACAAATCACATGTTTTTAGTTTATACACAGCGGAACAAAACAAGTTTTACAATATCAGTAACCAAGTTCAAAAGACTACTATCCTACTCGGCCCCCAGTGTTACACTACCAGAGCAAGACTCCATAACTCGACAGAAAAGGAAGGACCTTCACTTGGAATACACACGACGTTGCCAACATGAGAGCAACATAAAAGCAGCTAGGGTGAGTCTCTTTACATAAATAATAAAATGTATGATAAATCTTATGATAGAGAAAACACCAGACACCCCTCAAAACAACTCGGCTAAAACAACAACACACCACTTAGCAACTCGGCCAAGACAACCAACATACCTCCCCAATGTAGGACACTTCAACTCATAAACAACAAAACACATCATCCCTACTGTATATGTTTGTGCATGAATGCAACCCAACAACAATGGTATAATGCATGTGGTACCAATCAACGTAACAAGCCTTTGTGGCTTCAACTTTCAACGCTGAGCAAAGCTCTAGGACCGCAGCCCACAACAACGTAATATGCTTATGTCATGCATGAGGACTCTATGAACTTCAGACCCGAAACATCAACACACACAATGCGACATGCGCAACAACGTTCAACACCAACATCATCAACGTGCAGTCTTAATTGACTTACCTCTACAACATCAACGTATTAGCCTTATTAGACTCATCACACAACGTCAACGTAATTAGCCTATTTAGACTCAACACACCTCATCAACGTACTCGGTCTGTAGCCCTATGGCTAACCTCAAAACATAGGTCTATCCACCTTTTGTCACGAGACCCACCACACTCAACATCACCCACGCAACACTGGACGCACCCTGAATTCGACAGCAGCGCCTCCGAGTTCGACACCCAACTAGCCTAGTAGCCTCTGCGTTATTCTGGCATTAGCGCAACAACTCGGCACCCTCACTGACTTCGGCGTGCACCAACTTCACCTCACCTCGCCTCGTATTCTATTACTACACTGGCGTCGACATGTATACCTCTCAACTCGGCCACACACACTTCGACCCCACGCTTACGTTCACGTCAACTTAGCCATTACTCACCTAGGTACTAACCACCTCGGTTACTCTTAGGGACAACACCTTATCACACTTCAACTCAGCTACTACTCCTTGGTCACTCGTAATGACAACACCTCGTCACCACCCATCCTCGACACTTCACTTCAACGTACACTCTCTTCTCACAACACTTACACTTCGACGTACACTCTCATCTCTCGACACTTACACTTCGACGTACACTCTCTTCTCACAACACTTACACTTCGACGTACACTCTCTTCTCACAACACTTACACTTCGACGTACACTCTCTTCTCACAACACTTACACTTCGACGTACACTCTCTTCTCACAACACTTACACTTCGACGTACACTCTCATCTCTCGACACTTACACTTCGACGTACACTCTCATCTCTCGACACTTACACTTCGACGTACACTCTCATCTCTCGACACTTACACTTCGACGTACACTCTCATCTCTCGACACTTACCTACTTTAACACCCATGTCCTTCGACGCACAAGCCTACGACCCGTACATTCACAACACCCACACCCTCAGAACCCAACGAGGGTGGCAAATACCAGCCATCACTTCCTGGACTTCCACAACGGTAACAACCCAACGCAACTCACTGGAAATTCCACGCAAAAGACAACACAACAACAACTCACTGGGACTGAGTATTCCTCAGCTTCCATTCCTCTCTACGGTCTCTCACACGACCGATTCATCAGCAAAACACCTCGGATTCACCAAGGTGAAGTAAAACAACACAACCAACATACAAAAACAACGCAGAAAACATTCCAAGTATAACTCACACACAACACTTATCATATACATTATCATGAATGAAAGAGAGCCCCCTAACCTTAGATTTGGAGCAACGAGCGCTCTTACTACTCCACGCTTCAAGATCCCCTACCAACTAGCTCTTCTCCCTCGGATTTGAGCTTTCCATGCCAAGCTTCTTCTTCTTCTCTCTAAAGAAGATCTCACCTACCACTTTTCTCTCTTACTCTACTTTTTCTTTAAATTATGGTAGAAAAATGGTCTCCTTTCCTACGGCATGTCCTTTATATTAAGGACTTGGGTCAGCCTAAGGATAATGGGCCTCTTAAGAACTCATGGGCCTCTAACCTCACCTTTATCCATTACTTAGACACCTCTTAGAGAAAGAAACTCCCAATTACTCATTTGGCTTAATTAAAATGTTGTAAACCATAAATACCCATTTAAATAATTAATTGAACTATTTTGGGGTGTTACAACTCTCCCCCACTTAGAATATTTTCGTCCTCGAAAATTTAGTTAACATAAACATAGTTATGCTCTATCTAGTTCATACCCGAGGTTACATCTGACCCTACCCAATGACAACAAGCATAATTCACAGCAAGGTCCCTGTCGAAATTGACAAGAGACACAGATAGCACACCAAAACAATACAAGACTCAAAGGTTCACAACATTTCGACCATTAATAAGACAAAGGAACAGCATCGGTATTGACAATAAATTCTAACAGATTACCCCTAACGAAACGCTTACCTCTAATTAGACCATCATTCTTTTGTAGACTCTGCACCGGCCAACGCAAACACCTTCCCCTTAAACCTCTCCTCCTTCGACTTTGGACATTTAGCACTAATATGCCCCACCTCGTTACAATTGAAGCATACCATATCCTTGTGTTGACACTCAGACATCCTATGACCCTCTTTGCCACAACGAAAGCACCTTGCCAACCCAACCTTACACTCAGAACTCTTGTGGCCAACTTTGCCACGCTTGAAACATGTGATGCTAGCCGGGGCTTCTCCCCCACTTGACCATTTGCCATCGGTAGACTTACATTTTACCGCTTGCTACGGAATATCATACGACACTACGACCTTCACCTTGTTCTTCTTATCCTTCATGATTTTGTAGCGAGCGTTGCTGTGCTCTTCGAAAATCCTGCAGCTATCTACCAACTCGGAGAATACTCGAATCTTCTGATACCCTATTGTCTGCTTGATCTTAGGCTCCAAACCGTTCTCGAATTTGATGCACTTAGAAAACTCACCATTAGCCCCCTCGTAATGTGGATAAAACTTTGCCAACTCAGTGAACTTGGCAGCATACTCGGTTACGGACATACTTCCTTGCTTTAACTCCAAGAACTCAATCTCCTTCTTGCCTCGCACGTCCTCTGGATAATACTTCTCTCGAAGCGCGCCGCGAAAAGACGGCCCATGAAATCGCTTCACCTCAGCTTCCAACCTCGGCATCATCTCTAACCACCAATCGTCAACTTCCTCGGCCAAGATATGAGTGCCATATCGACCTTCTGCGCTTCTGTGCAATCCATGACTCGAAAAATCCTTTCCATCTCCTTCAGCCAAGCCAGCGCACCATCCGGATCGTACATACCAACGAGCGTTGGAGGTTCTCCTGCGAAATGTAGCTAAGCTACGAGCTCCAACGTCCTCGGCGACTTGGTCGAGGCAGATTCCCATGGCGGACCATCGCTTCTAACGCAGCAGCTAAAGCATCTTCATTTCTCCTAGCTCTCCCAGCCATCTCACTTACTCACTGAGATAAAAACAATTCAAGACGAGCATTATTACTCGAGGACTGGGAACTCAAGACTCAACACATGGTCGGACAGGCCAGAACTTTTGCTCGATACCACTAATTGTAAACCCCTTCTATAATACCATTTATTTATAAAAAAAGATGAATCAGAGTTCTTCAAAAACGACTCACGATAGAGTGCTACAATTCAACTACATGAAAACCGACTAACCACGAAAAGGCAACACAACATTATATAGCAAGATAAAGGAACCTCGGCCAAAAGGGACAAGCCCACAAATCACATGTTTTTAGTTTATATACAGCGGAACAAAACAAGTTTTACAATATCAGTAACCAAGTTTAAAAGACTACTATCCTACTCGGCCCCCAGTGTTACACTACCAGAGCAAGACTCCATAACTCGACAGAAAAGGAAGGACCTTCACTTGGAATACCTGCACGTTGCCAACATGAGAGCAACATAAAAGCAGCTAGGGTGAGTCTCTTTACATAAATAATAAAATGTATGATAAATCTTATGATAGAGAAAACACCACACACCCCTCAAAACAACTCGGCTAAAACAACAAGACGCCACTTAGCAACTCGGCCAAGACAACCACATACCTCCCCAATGTAGGACACTTCAACTCATAAACAACAAAACACATCATCCCTAATGTATATGTTTGTGCATGAATGCAACCCAACAACAAGGGTATAATGCATGTGGTACCAATCAACGTAACAAGCCTTTGTGGATTCAAGTTTCAACGCTGAGCAAAGCTCTAGGACCGCAGCCCACAACAACGTAATATGCTTATGTCATGCATGAGGACTCTATGAACATCAGCCTCGAAACATCAACACACACAATGCGACATGCGCAACAACGTTCAACACCAACATCATCAACGTGCAGTCTTAATTGACTTACCTCTACAACATCAACGTATTAGCCTTATTAGACTCATCACACAACGTCAACGTAATTAGCCTATTTAGACTCAACACACCTCATCAACGCGTGCTCGATGCAGCCAGTCTCATGGCTAACCTCAACACATAGGTCTATCCACCTTTTGTCACGAGACCCACCACACTCAACATCACCCACGCAACACTGGACGCACCCTGAATTCGACAGCAGCGCCTCCGAGTTCGACACCCAACTAGCCTAGTAGCCTCTGCGTTATTCTGGCATTAGCGCAACAACTCGGCACCCTCACTGACTTCGGCGTGCACCAACTTCACCTCACCTCGCCTCGTATTCTATTACTACACTGGCGTCGACATGTATACCTCTCAACTCGGCCACCACACATCGACCCCCACGCTTACGTTTCGTCACTTAGCCATTACTCACCTAGGTACTAACCACCTCGGTTACTCTTAGGGACAACACCTTATCACACTTCAACTCAGCTACTACTCCTTGGTCACTCGTAATGACAACACCTCGTCACCACCCATCCCTCGACACTTCACTTCAACGTACACTCTCTTCTCACAACACTTACACTTCGACGTACACTCTCATCTCTCGACACTTACACTTCGACGTACACTCTCTTCTCACAACACTTACACTTCGACGTACACTCTCTTCTCACAACACTTACACTTCGACGTACACTCTCTTCTCACAACACTTACACTTCGACGTACACTCTCTTCTCACAACACTTACACTTCGACGTACACTCTCATCTCTCGACACTTACACTTCGACGTACACTCTCATCTCTCGACACTTACACTTCGACGTACACTCTCATCTCTCGACACTTACACTTCGACGTACACTCTCATCTCTCGACACTTACCTACTTTAACACCCATGTCCTTCGACGCACAAGCCTACGACGCGTACATTCACAGCACCCACACCCTCAGAACCCAAAGAGGGTGGCAAATACCAGCCATCACTTCCTGGACTTCCACAACGGTAACAACCCAACGCAACTCACTGGAAACTCCACGCAAAAGACAACACAACAACAACTCACTGGGACTGAGTATTCCTCAGCTTCCATTCCTCTCTACGGTCTCTCACACGACCGATTCATCAGCAAAACACCTCGGATTCACCAAGGTGAAGTAAAACAACACAACCAACATACAAAAACAGCGCAGAAAACATTCCAAGTATAACTCACACACAACACTTATCATATACATTATCATGAATGAAAGAGAGCCCCCTAACCTTAGATTTGGATCAACGAGCGCTCTTACTACTCCACGCTTCAAGATCCCCTACCAGCTAGCTCTTCTCCCTCGGATTTGAGCTTTCCACGCCAAGCTTCTTCTTCTTCTCTCTCTTACTCTACTTTTTCTTTAAATTATGGTAGAAAAATGGTCTCCTTTCCTACGGCATGTCCTTTATATTAAGGACTTGGGTCAGCCTAAGGATAATGGGCCTGTAACACCCCATTTCTACCCGGTAATTTAAATCAAAAATCAGAGTATATAAAAATCATTTCTGGTCATCTTTTGGTTTAGTGTGTTATAAAATAGTGAACTGATTGACTATGGGATTACTCGGAGTAAGCGATACTACTTGCAATGAGGCCTTGACCTCCTTTGCAAGGCTCTGATGCCCTTGTAAATACACCAAATAAAGAAATTCGACCTTAGTGGCGAACCACAATTTAGCCATAGTCATTCAAAGACACTAATAGTATAACATAAATCGGGTCCTCAATAAAATGGAGCGTCACACATCTCTCTTAAAACATTCAATAGTTAACTCATCTCATAAACATAATCAAAATACGTAACACCAGCAAATAAACTCGTGGAACTATAGTTTCACATAATGCAGCGGAACATACTCATGAATCCAACAGAACAATTCAGTAGTCTCAAAACAAAAGGCTCAACAAAGAGCAAAACAATACAACTATAGTTCATAACCCCAACCCCTAGGTGCTACGTATCGAGAGGGCCAGGCTAGGGAGTAGTGAAGGTAGAAAGCCCTCACTCATGACTACACTGTGGTAAACAACAACAGAAAGGGTGAGTCTCGAACTATATAATAAAAGTGATAATAAGCAATATATATATCATCATAGTTCACGGCATACTCAAACACACCAATCATCACTCAACAGTATTCATGCACTAATGAGAATGTATGCACTTTGTAAGTATGCATGTGGTACCATTTGCCTCTCGGCATTCTCATCGATAAGCGGAGTCCTCGTGACTCGCCCTCCGTACACGCCTCAAGCTTCACAATCATTTTATAAGGCCCTCCGCCGCCTCGAGCTTCACAATCATTTTATAAGGCCCTCCCACGCCTCGAAGCTTCACAATCATTTTATAAGCTCTGATACATCGAAATGAATGTATGCATGAGACTCCATGTACAAACACAAACACAATCTCAAAGCAAACAATACACACAGTAACTCTTACCTCAAGATTCAATCTCATTTTATAGCCCCCATGGCTTGGCTCCTCCGCCCATGCCCTCATGGCATGCTTCGGTCACCTCATTGTAAACTCTCAACACCATTAAGTCCCCAAGGACTAATCTCCTCCAGAGTACTCAACTCGGCCTCCACCATTAAGTCCCAAGGACTAATTCCTCGATAATGGGCCTCTTAAGAACTCATGGGCCTCTAACCTCACCTTTATCCATTACTTAGACACCTCTTAGAGAAAGAAACTCCCAATTACTCATTTGGCTTAATTAAAATGTTGTAAACCATAAATACCCATTTAAATAATTAATTGAACTATTTTGGGGTGTTACAACTATCTACTCATGATTTAGAGTTGCCCGACATCAAAATCCCCAAATTCTACAAATTCTTGCTATTGTGTTTGTCTTTGAAGATTTGGAGACACTATCTCTACATGGTGCAGTTCGAAGTGTTCGGTGATCTGAGAAAGTCTGAAGTACTTGTTCGACGAAGGAGAAGTGAATATGAGGCGAGCGTTGGTTAGAGGCTGTCTTTGAAGATTTGAAGGATTATGATTTCGGCTTGAACTATCACCAAACAAAGCTAATGTCGTGGTGATGCTTTAAGTCGGAAAACTTTGCATATATCGGCTATGATGATGAGGGTGGAGTTGATTGAGCAATTAGTGACTTGAGTGCAGTTTGTGAGGTGACACCCAGAGTGTCAGTTGGGTGTCTTGAGGATTGGGAATGACTTCTTAGTTAGTATCGAGCGCGCGAAGTTAGATATGAAGGTGTTTGACTTGCTAGTTCTTTGGTGAACCCGGTGTAGATGGGGATTACGAGGTTGGATTCCCGGTGTGTTGAGATTTAGGGACCAATTTGTGTTAGGATGATCTTTGAGTTGAAGAAGATGATACTTGAGGAGAGCCATAGGAGTAAGTTGAGCATTCATCCAGTGCTACTAAGATGTATCATGATCTGAAGAAAGCTGTTTTGGTGGCACGGTATGAAGAGGATGTATCCTGATTTGTTTATGCATGTTTGACTTGCTAGAAGTCAAAGATTGAGCACGAGAAACTGCGGGGTTGATGCAACCTTTAGAGATTCCGGAATGGAAGTGGGCGAGCATTTCCATGGACTTTTTGAGTGGGTTGCCAAATACTGTGAGAGAGTTTGACACTATTTGGGTGATTGTGGATAGGTTGACCAAGTCTGCCCATTTTATTCCTATCAACATCACTATCTGTGCCAAAGTTGGCTAGAATATATATTCGGTGATTGTGAAGCTTCATGGGGTTAGAAGAGTATTGTGTCGGACGAGAGACAGAGGTTTACATCGAGTTTTGGGAAGCTTGCGAGAGGCTTTGGGGTCCAAGTGAAAGTGAGTTGACTTATCATCCTCATCTTGATGGTGTTGAGAGAGAGAACCATCCGGTCTTTGGAGGATCTTACGAGAGCTTGTGTGCTAGAGCGGGAGGTGCGTGGGATACACATCTCCCATTTGATTGAGTTCACTTATAATACTTGGTATCATTCGAGCATAGGGATGGCTCCTTTTGAGGCCTTTGTATGGGCGGAGGTGTAGAGACTCCTTTGTGTTGGCATGAGTCAGGGAGAGTGTTGTTCTTGGGGAGGTGTAGGGACTCCTTTGTGTTGAAAATGAGAGAAAATGAAAGAGAGGCGGAAATGAGAAAAGTTATCATGATAAGAGGAGGAAGGACTTGGAGTTTGTTTGGTGAGCATGTGTTCTTGAGGTCACGCCTATGGTGGTGTTGGGGCGTGCTCACGAAGGCAAAGAAGTTAACTACAAGGTTTATTGGACCGTACCAAATCAACGAGAGGTTGGAAAGGTTGCTTATAGGGTGGCTTTCTGCTAATCTTTCGAACTTGCGATGTCTTCCACGTGTCACGGCTTGGAGTATATTCGGACCAGTCTCATGTGATCCACATGGATGATGTGGAGAGTGCGTGATAACCTCCTTTGTGGAGACTATGCGGTGAGGATTGATGATAGAGAAGTGAAGGTGTTGAGAGGAAAGACATTGCCTTAGTCAAGGTAGTGTGGTTGGGAGGCTGGCTTTGGTGAGAGTATGACTTGGGAGCTAGAGAGCAAGATGCGGGAGTCTTATCGAGTTATTTGACTCAGTCACAATTTCGAGGACAAAATTTCCTAAGTGGGGAGAGTTGTAACACCTAAATGATTTAATTAAGTAATTGATTAAATTATTTAAAGTGTTGCACTATTTTAATTATATTGGATTATAATATAATGTTTATAATTTAGTAATTTATTTTAATTAAAGGGGGTGGTGGAAGAAATGGAGAGGGGGTGTAAAAAGGCCCAAGTGCGCTTGGCCTGATGTACATATACCCAAATTTGGAATTTGCTCTCATTTGTGAGAAGAAAGAAAGAAAGCGAAAGAAAGGAGAAGAGAAAGAGGAAATCGGCGCAAACCCTAGGAGAGAGAGGGAGAAAGCAATCGCATGAGGAGAAAGGAGAAGAGGAAAGCTCCATAGTTCTTTTTGTGGTTCTTATGCGTGACTTGGTGAGAATCAATTTCCACGGTTAATTCGAGGTAAGGGGAGTCTCACTCTATAATAGAGGAGATAATGAGTTATATGTAGATCATAGGTGTTGTTTGATGTTAATTGATGATTGCATGATGATTTGATTCATTGGATTTGATGAATTTCTTGGCAAAATCGATTTAGGGCTTATGTTAGGGTTTAAGATATGTGATTTTGTGTTTTTAAGATGTGTTTGATGATTGAGCATGAAATTGATTGTTATAATATGAAATTAGGAGTATTAGAGTGATTATAAGATGATTTGAATTGAAAGAATTGGAGAATTTGGAGTTTTTGGTGTATGGGGCGCCAAATTGCTGAGGCTTTGTGCGCCTACAGTGCTATATGTGATGAGCTATGGTCTTTGTGTTCTTTATTGCAGGCGCCACTTTCTTTGAGGGAATTGGCGCTGGCTTCTTGTTAGTCTTTGGTGTGCGAGGCGGTGTGTCGGTATTTGGGCGCCAGAATGTGGGTGTTTTGTTGCCTGGGGAGTGAAACTTGGAGTTCTAGGCACAATTTCCCGTGCCATCTTTTGCATTCACCTGCCCAAATCCAATTTTAAGTGTTTTGGCTCGAATGGTTTTTACAGTTCTGGTGTTATTTTACAAATGACCGGTGGGGTGGCTTTGTGTGTGTAAATGGGGTGGGTGGAGTGAAACTTACATTTTAGGCATATTTCAGTGCCATATTTTGTATCTACACCCCCAAATCCAATTTTAAGTGTTTTGGCTCGAATGGTTTTTACAGTTACTGGTGTTATTTTACAAATGTCCGGTGGGGGTGGCTTTGTGTGTGTAAATGGGGTGGGTTGAGTGAAACTTACATTTACGGACAAATTTCAGTGCCATATTTTGTATTTACACCTTGAAAACATTTTTAAACATTTTGGCTCAGTGGTTTTCGGTTTGCAAGTGTTGTGTGTCTTTGGTCGGTTGTAGGGCGCCAAATTGTCTTTGCCAGGCGCTAAGTGGTGCACAGTATGCGAGGCCGTGTATGCAGGCGTGTCTTAGTTTGTGTCTAGGGCCAGTGGTGCCCGAGCGCCAAATTGCTAGAAAAGTGGCGCCCGATGGGCGTGTTGCCCACGGGGCGCCAAAGTGCTTGAGTTTACGCGCGCCAGTCTTTGTGTTGCACCGAGCGCTAGAATGTGGGGAAAATGGCGCCTAGTCTTTTGCCAAGTGCCTAAGCGTGTCTTTATTTTGGTCCACTAGGTGACAGATTTGGTCCCTAGATGATTGTTTTAGTCTAAATGGTGGTTTGGGTCCTTGAGTGAGGTTGAGTCCTCTAGATGAGATTAGTCCTTGGGACTTAATTATGTTGAGCTTGTATCTTGAGATGGCCCGAGGATGCCATGGGGGCATGGTAGGAGGGCGAGGCCATGGGGGCTATAAATGAGATTAGTTATGAGGTAAGAGTTAGTGCGTGAATTGAGCTACTATAAATGTGTATGTGTTGTATTCATGGAGTCTCATGCATACATTAATTTTGCTTGATCGTAGAGTTTATAAAGCGATTGTGAAGCTTTGAGGGCGGTAGGAGGGCGAGTCATGAGGACTCCATTTGATAATGAGACTGCCGGAGGGCAAATATTGAGAATGCCGGAGGGCAAATGGTACCACATGCATAAAGTTTGTGAGTTCTATCTTTGAGATGGTGGTACGTATTTTTGAGTAAAGAGACGTTTAAGTTATTTGTTGTTGAGTTTGATGGAGTAGTTGTGTAACATTCCATTGGATGATTTTCAAACAAAAAATGATTTTTATACTCTGATTTTTACTATAAAGTACCAGGTAGAAATGGGGTGTTACATAGCACCTAGGGGTTGGGGTTACGAACTGTAGTTGTTTTGTTTTGCTCATTGTTGAGCGTATGAGTATTGTTTTGAGACTACTGAGCTAAATGTTGAGATTATGATTTATATTCCGCTGCATGATATGAGTTATCCCACGTTTTGTTATGGTGTTATGTATTGATACCTTTTTATGAGCTGAACCGACTGTTTGAGTGTTTTTAAGAGAGGAGTGTAACGCTCCATTTATTGAGGAATAATTTTTTTTTTATACTCTGATTTTTATTATAAATTACCGGGTAGAAATGGGGTGTTACATTAGTGGTATCAGAGCAAAAGTTCGGTCTGTCCGACCAAGTGTGTCTGTTTGTCATGTTGTGTACGACAGTTAGGAGTCTTGAATTAGTTCTGAATGGTTGTTTATGCTAAGTGCTAGGTTGATATGGCCAGAAGAGTTGATGCTGCACTTGCCGAGGCGTTGCAAGCCATAGCACATGTTATGGGGACTCGGCGAGAATCTGAGACCGTAGATGCAGTAACATTCGAGAGAGAACCCCTACCTTGAGGAGAGGTACAACCGGATGGTGCATTGACTTGGTGAAGGAGATTGAGAGGATCTTGGGGTGATTAGGCTTTTGTGATGAAGCGAGAAAGTCAAATCACAGTACACATACTTTATCTGAAGAGGTGATGGTAGTGGTGGAGACCGGTGAGAGGTTGGAGTCTTCTGTGAGGAGGAGATTACTTAGGTTGTGTTAGAAGGAATTCTTGAGAAGTATTTCGGAGGGCGTTAGAGGTAAGAAAAAGTGGAATTCCTTGGTAGAGCGGGAAGTATATGCATTCTGAGTATCTTTGCCAAGTTCATGGGCGCTAAGTTCTACCCCCATTATCTTGAGAAATTTGAAATTTGAATTCTCAAAGTGCATTAAATTTGAGAATGGGTGAAGGTGATATCAAGCAGTGTAGGGTATCGAAAGATTAGAGTATTTCTTGATTTGGTAGGCTGCTGCGGGATTTATGAGGAAAACAGACAATGCCGCTCTAGGGTCATGAGAGACTAGAGGGAAATTTCTGCGAGGGTAAGCCATATGAGGCGTCTGTGACAAGGGAAAGCGAGTTATGCGGGTAGTAGCAAGTATCTTTGGTGGAAGCCAGTGTGAGGCGAGAAGGCCCAGTGGGGAGATGCCCGTCGATGTTGTGTGTTTCAAGTGTGGCGGCGGGTCACGAGGGCTTTGATTGTAAGTTGGGGAAAGATATGCTTCAAGTGTGGGAAGAATGGCCACATGGCATCAGGAGTGTGATCGTAAGGAAGGTGTGTGTTTCAAGCTGTGGTGAAGCGGGTCACTTTAGCTCAAGTGCCCTGAGCCAAAGAAAGAGAGGTCTCTTGAGAGAGTATTTGCACTAGCGGGTTGAGAGGACCCAATGAGATTAGAGGTACATGTTTCATCTATGGTACACCTTTAGTTGCTATTGTTGACTTTGTAACACCGAAATAATTTAATTAATTATTTAATTAAGTTATTAGAGGTTTACAATAATTATTTAAATAAATTAATTAACTAGGAGTTATTTAATTTTAGGAAGTGATTTGAATTAAAAGGAGTGGTGTGAATAGGGCCCAAGCCCATTAGTTGTGATTCTATTCATAACCTAATGGTCCTCTAAGTATTGTATTCTCCCATCAAAGAAAAGAAAGAAGCAGTGGCGAGAGGAGAGAGAGAGGAACCGCGCGGCGTAAGAAAGGAAGAAGGGGAGGAAGAAATTTCTCTCAAATTTCTTAGGTAATTCGTTTAACCCATTATTCTCCATTCTTCTCCTTTTGTAATCTTCAACCCCCGTCCTTATCTTTGAAATTTCTTCTTCTTGCAAGCGGAGGAAGGATTTTAGCGTGAGTTTGGGAGGAAGAAACGAGCTTGGAGTGTTGGTGATTTTGGTGGGTTCTCGAGTGTGGTATTTTCCTTCAATTATCAAGTAAGGATTCTCCTTCCATAGCCAATAGTTTCTAAAACATGGAACCATAGGATTGAGTATTAGGATATGTGTGATTGAATTGTTGTATGCTAACTTGTTTGATTTGGGTGATGAATGAATTTGAATATGTCATGTAATTGGGTGTTTATGTGAGGATTGAAGTAAATTGTGTTATGTTAATTGATTTAGTGATATATAAATTTGAACAAATATATATATATGATTGAATTAATATAGGTTATGTTGGTGATTTGGTGATGGAGTGGGAAGGGTATGTAATTGAAGGGAAATTGGTGTAATGATTGAATTAAGGAATTTATTTGAAGAGTAGTGTATGTTAATAGCATGAGTCTTAATGAAAATAACGAGGAGGCGCCAAAATCCTGAAATGGCGCCTACCGTGTGTGTTACAGGTGTGTATGTGTGTGTTGTGCGAGGCGGGGCGGGAGAGCGCCAAATTCCCTGAAAATGGCGCACTGGGTTACATTTTTGGTGTGTGTGCTGTGTGTTTTGTGCGAGCGAGGCAGGGAGGAGCGCCAAATTCCCTGAAAATGGCGCAGGAGTGCATTTTGGTGTGTGTGTCTGTGTGTGTTTGTGCGGGCGAGGCGGGGAGAGCGCCGAATTCCCACAGGAATGGCGCTGGGGGTGTGTCTAATTTGCGTGTTCTTTGGTTGGAAGGGTGTTGTGCGGTGAATAGTGTATGGGCGCCATTTGGCTGCCAGTGTGCTGTTTTAGGCGCTAGGAATGCAAGAGTGCCTAGGTGAGTGTCAATTTAGTTCCTAGGTGCTAAAATAATTATTACGGTGTCGAAATAGTCCACTAGGCGTTAAATTAATTAATCTGGCGTCAAAATGGTCCCTATGTGTCCAAGTGGTCCTTAGGCATCACAAAGGTCCTAGGATGTCGGGGAATTAGTCCCGGGTGTTGAATTGGTCCTTAGGTGGTGCGTTTGGTTCTAGGTGTCCACTTTGGTCCTTTTTGGTGTTGCATTTAGCTATTGTGGTTGTTTTAAATGGAGATGGGATTAACGGTGAGTTCATTTTGGGTGATTTAGGGTTTATGACCTCTATTGGTGGTAGGGTGCAAATAAAATTATTGGCGAATATTCTATGTGCTATTCTCGGTGTTGTTTTTGGCGTGGTGTTGCATAGTCATGCGTTGCATAGGCATGTGCATTATTTTTGGTGAATAGGCCTCGGCCTCATAAAATATTTTGGTGAATGCCTTCGGGCCTTTTGGTGAATGGTGAATGCCCGGGCCTTTTGGTGATTGGTGAATGCCCTCTGGGCCTTTGCAGTGATGGATCCACATGCATATGCCCTTGGCGTTGAGGTGCATCTCATGCACTTGCATACGTTTACAGTGGTTGTTTGGGTGTGTATGACTATTGATGAAATTGTTTGAATTTTACGGTGTTGGTGTGCTAATGCTTATCTTATTGAGTTGCATGTTTTATTTACTATTTTCTATGAAATGAGACTCACCCACTACTGCTTGGAATGTTGCTCCTATGTGTGGCAGCTGCGGTGTGATGGTTGAAGGTGGCGTGAGCACCTTCAGCTAGTATGTGTCAGTCGGCTACGTCATTAGCAGGGAGGATAGCTAGATTTTATCGTTTATGTTATGTTTTAACTTTTCCTTGGATAAGCTGTATTCTTGTATTTCGGTTGTTATTTCATTTGCTCGATCTACATCCTAAATGCAGTTTATGGTGCTATGTATCACCTTTTTGGAGTTATTTTAATTATTATTTGGAGTTTAATGTGGTTGTTTGAATGTGGCACCCTCTAGTGAGTACGCACTAAAGGTTTTTAAGTAGACTACGATTTTGAATTTATTAAAATAATAGACTAAATAGAAGAAGTGTTACAATTGGTATCATGAGCGATTCGATGCTGTCAAGTAGTTAGTTAGTCGTCAAGTTATGTAGCACTTGAGTTTTATTCATCGATTACGAATCTGTTTTCTGTTGCGGTACTAGAATGGCGGGGCCGAACGTATTTGTTGCACTGCCTTGCATTGCGGCTATGGGTGGGGTTGTGGGTGATCTGCGTGGTGTTGTGGACCACAGGCAGCGCGGTTTGGCTACCTTCCGGCGGGAGAACCCTCCTACTTTGAAGGCGGGTACAACCACGATGGTGCTCTTGAGTGGTTGGGAGAGATGGAGCGAATATTCAGCGTTATGGGTATCTTGATGCTCGAGAAAGTTCGTTATAGTACGCATACATCTTTGAAGAAAGAGGGTGATGGGCGGTGGATGATTTGCTAAGCGAGAGGTTGATGGTGACAATGAGGAGATCACACAGAAATTTGTGTTCGGAGGGAGTTCAGGAGGAAGTACTACCGGAGGATGTCAGTGGAAAGAAAGAAGTTGAGTTTACGAGGCTTGAGCAGGGGTAATATGTCCGTGTTTGAATATCTTTGCCAAATTTACCGAGTTGTCCAAGTTCTATCCGCACTATGATGGGCGGATCTTTGAGTTCTCCAAATGCATCAAGTTTGAGAAGCGGGTTACGTCTTGACATAAATAAATTCATAGGGTATCAGCAGATTCGCGTGTTCTCAAGTGTTGGTTAATAGTTGCAGGATTTTTGAAGAGGGCAATGATGCTCACTCGAGTTATGAAAGAAAAACACAAGAACTTCTCGGGTGAGAGTAAGCGCGTATGAAATTACTCTTTGGTAAGGGCAAGGGAAGTTTGTTGGTGGGTCTAAGCGAAGTGGGGAGATGCTACGCGGTATTACTTATTACACGTGTGGGAAAGCAGTCATAAGAGTCAGGTTGCGGGGCAAGGATGAGAAGAGGTGTTATCGGTGTGGGAAAGGGGACACATATCTTCCAAGCGTGATAAGAAGGATGTCGTATGTTACAAGCTGCGGGAAATGGGGCATATTAGTACCAAGTGCTCCAAGCCAAAGAAGGAGCGGGCGAGTGGAAAAGTGTTTGCTCTCGCGAGTTGAGAGGCGCTAACGAGATTAAGTGCGTGTTTCATTAAGGGTACTCGATTGCTTGCTATAGTTGATCTTTGGTGCCACACATTCGTTTATTTACTGCTGCGTGTCTTTGATAAGTTGAACCTAGAATTATCTGTTATGAAAAGGGAGATGGTTATCGACACTCCGGCTAAGGGTTCGGTGACTACTTCTCGTGTGTGTTAAGTGTCCTCTATTGGTTTTCGATAGAGAGTTTCTTGTGGATTTAATTTGCTTGCCATTAGGAGGGCTCGATATCGTATTAGGTATGGGTGGTTAGTGAACAACCATGTCCACATCAAGCTGTTTTAATAAATGCGTGGATTTACGCCCTCGGTCGAAGAAGAATGCGCTTTGTTACTCGGCTTGGCGATTGCATAAGATGATGAGGGCGAAGTTAAGTTGTTTGCATTGATGGTGTCATTTGTCTCTTGAGAGCCGAGGCTAAGATTGACGAGTTGCGGTGGTGCGGGATTTTCGAAGTATTTCTGATGAAATTCACGATGTGCCACGAGAGAGGTAGAATTTGGTATTGACACGGTGCGGTACTAGGCGTGTCCATGGCGCCGTATAGGATGTCTGCAGTGAGTTGTCGGAGTTGAAGAAGCTTGAAGACTTGCTAGAGAAAAAGTTCATAAGGCAGAGTGTATCTCCGTAGGGAGCCCGGTGTTCTTTGGTAAAGAAGAAAGAGCGGGAGTATGAGGCTTTGCGTAGACTATCGGCAGTTGAACAAGGTCACGATCAAGAATAAGTATCCACTCCCAAGGATCGATGATTTGATGGATCAAGCGGTGGGTGCTCGTGTATTGATGCAAAAGATAGATTTGAGGTCGGGATATCACGGATAAAGGTTAAGGATGAAGATATTAGAAGGCGGCGTTTAGGACTCGGTATGGGCACTACGAGTATTCGGTGATGCCATTTGGAGATTCTGAATGCTCAGGGGGTGTTCATGGAGTACATGAATCGCATTTTCATGAGTATCTGGATCGTTTCGTGGTGGTCTTTATCGGCGACATTACGATTTATTCAAGTCAGAGGAAGAGCATGTCGAGCATTTGAGAGTCGATATTGGAGATCTGAGGATAGGAAGTTGTATGCTAAGCTATCTAAATGTGATTTTTGGTTGAAGGAAGTAAGTTTCCTTGGGCATATCATTTACGAGGATGGTATAGCGATAGACCCATCCAAAGTTATTGTGATAATGCGGTGGGAGGCTCTAAGTCGATTCTTGAGATTAGAAGCTTTTAGGGCTAGCCAGGTTACTATAGAAGGTTCATCGAAGGGTTTTCTAAGTGGCACTTCCGCATTAACTCGGTGACTTGTAAAGGAAAGGCATTTGTTTGGGATTCTCATTGTGAAGAAAATTTCAATGAATTGAAGAGGAGGTTGACAACTTCACTGTGTTGGCGTTACCTAAATCGGGAGAGCCTTTCGTAGTGTATTGTGGCGCTTCTAAGATGGGACTAGGAGGTGTCCTTATGCAAAATGGTAAGGTGGTGGCCTACGCATTTAGACAATTGAGGTCCATGAGAAGAATTACCCCACTCATGATTTGGAGCTAAGCGGCAATTGTGTTTGCATTAAAGATTTGGCGGCATTACATGCGGTTCGAAGTTTGAGGTGTTCGGTGATCTGAGGGTTGCAATATCTATTTGATCGAAGGAGTTGAACATGAGGCAAAGGAGATGGTTAGAGTTGTTGAAGGATTACGATTTCGGCTTAAATTATCATCGGGTAAAGCTAATGTGGTGGCGGATGCCTTGAGTCGGAAGGCCTTGCGTGTCGGCAATGATGGTTAAGGAGCTCGAATTAGTGGGCGGTTTAGGGATATGAGTGCTGGTTTGTGGTGACATCTAAGGCGTCGGTGGGTATGTTGAAGATCCATAATGAATTCTTGGATGTTATTAGAGAAGCTCGAAGCGAGGATATTAGGGTGGTGGAGATCACGGTAGGGATTGATAATTCGATGATAAAGACTATGAGATCGATCGCGCAAGGTGTATTGAGAGTGCAGTGGGAGGATTTGTATACACGATAATGAAGAGATTAAAAAGGCAATTCTCGAGGAGGGCCATAGGAGTAAGTTGAGTATTCACGGGAGCTACGAAGATGTATCAAGACTTAAAGAAGTTGTTTTGGTGGCACAGTATTAAGCGTGGCGTGGCTCGGTTTGTGTATACTGTTTAACACTCGGAAGTCAAGGTGGAGCACGAAGCTGCGGGGTTGATCTGGCCGTTGGAGATTCGGAATGGAAATGGGATAACATTTCCATGGATTTTTGTATTTGGGTTGCCTAACACGGTAAGAGGATTTGATGCTATTTGGGTGTCGTGGATAGTAGCGAAGTCTGCTTACTTCTTGCCTATTAATATTACTTATTCGGTTAGAAGTTGGCGAGAGATCTATGTGAAGGCGATTGTGAAGGCGCGGTGTTCCCATGAGCATTGTGTGCGATAGAGATCCCGATTCACTTAGGAGTTTTGGAAGAGTTTCTGAGAGGCCACAGGTTCTAAATTGAGGTTGAGTTCGGCGTACCACCCATGAGACGGATGGGCCAGAGCAGAGAGAACTAATCGATCGCTCGAAGATTTCTTTGAGGCGTGTGTTCTTGAGCAAGGAGGTTCGTGGGATTCTCATCTACCCTTGATCGAGTTTACTTACAACAACGATCACCATTCGAGTATTGGGATGGCACCAGTTGAAGCATTGTATGGTAGGAGTGCGGGACTCCTCTGTGTTGGTATGAGTCGGGAGAGAGTGTGGTACTTGGTCTGAAATAGTCAGGTGAAACTACGAGAGAAGGTTAAAATGATCATCAGGGAGAAAATGAAAGCTTAGCGAGTAGGCGAGAAGAGTTACCACGATAAGAGGAGGAAGGATTTGGAATTTCAATTTGGTGAGCACGTATTCACGAGAGTCACTCCCACGGCCCAGTGTCGGGCGTGCTCACGAAGTCTAAGAAGTTGACTCCTCGCTTTATCGGTCAAAGTATCGGATCTTTGGAGAGAGTTGGGAAGGTTGCTTCTGAGTGGCCTTGCCACTGTCATCAAATTTACATGGCGTATTTCATGTATCTCGGTGAGGAAGTATGTTCCCGACCCGTCCCACGTGGTTCGGATGGGCGATGTGGAAGTGAGAGAACCTCACGGTGGAAACGATGCCGATAAGAATTGAAGACCGTGAAGTGAAGGTCCTAAGAGGTAAGGAAATCAATCTAGTGAAGGTGGTTTGGTTGGGAGCCGTTGGCGAAAGCATGACTTGGGGGTGGAGAGCAAAATGAAAGAGGCTATCAGGAATTATCAGGCTCGGGTAATTTCGAGGGCGAAATTTTCTAAGTGGGGAGGATTGTAACACCGAAATAATTTAATTAATTATTTAATTAAGTTATTAGAGGTTTACAATAATTATTTAAATAAATTAATTAACTAGGAGTTATTTAATTTGGGAGGTGATTTGAATTAAAAGGAGTGGTGTGAATAGGGCCCAAGCCCATTAGTTGTGATTCCTATTCATAACCTAATGGTCCTCTAAGTATTGTATTCTCCCATCAAAAGAAAAGAAAGAAGCAGTAGTGAAGCGGAGGAGAGAGAGAGGCAGCGCGGCGTAAGAAAGGAAGAAGGGGAGGAAGAAATTTCTCTCAAATTTCTTAGGTAATTCGTTTAACCCATTATTCTCCATTCTTCTCCTTTTGTAATCTTCAACCCCATCCTTATCTTTGGGCTTTGTTCTTCTTGCAAGCGGAGGAAGGATTTTAGCGTGAGTTTGGGAGGAAGAAGCAGAGCTTGGAGTGTTGGTGATTTTGGTGGGTTCTCAAGTGTGGTATTTTCCTTCAATTATCAAGTAAGGGGACTCTCCTTCCATAGCCAATAGTTTCTAAAACATGGAACCATAGGATTGAGTATTAGGATATGTGTGATTGAATTGTTGTATGCTAACTTGTTTGATTTGGGTGATGAATGGGTGAATATGTCATGTAATTGGGTGTTTATGTGAGGATTGAAGAAAATTGTGTTATGTTAATTGATTTAGTGATGAATAAATTTGAACAAATATATATATATGATTGAATTAATATAGGTTATGTTGGTGATTTGGTGATGGAGTGGGAAGGGTATGTAATTGAAGGGAAATTGGTGTAATGATTGAATTAAGGAATTTATTTGAAGAGTAGTTTATGTTAATAGCATAGTCTTAATGAAAATAACGAGGGGAGGCGCCAAAATCACTGAAATGGCGCCTGCTGTGTGTGTGTTACAGTGTGTCTGTGTGTGTTGTGCGGAGGCGGGGAGGCGCCAAATTCCCCGAAAATGGCGCAGGTTACTGTTTTGTGTGTGTGCTGTGTGTGTTTGTGCGAGACAGGTAGGGGAGGCGCCAAATTCCCCGAAAATGGCGCACTGGGTGCATTTTTGGTGTGTGTGTGTGTGTGTGTTTGTGCGGGGAGCGAGGCGGGGAGAAGCGCGAATTCCCACAGGAATGGCGCGCTGAGGTGTGTCTAATTTGCGTGTTCTTTGGTTGGAAGGGTGTTGTGCGGGTGAATAGTGTATGGGCGCCATTTGGCTGCCTGAGTGTGTTATGTTTTGGCGCTAGGAATGCAAGAGTGCCTAGGTGAGTGTCAATTTAGTTCCTAGGTGCTAAAATAATTATTACGGTGTCGAAATAGTCCTGGCGTTAAATTAATTAATCTGGCGTCAAAATGGTCCCTATGTGTCCAAGTGGTCCTTAGGCGTCCACAAAGGTCCTAGGATGTCGGGAATTAGTCCCCGGGTGTTGAATTGGTCCTTAGGTGGTGCGTTTGGTTCTAGGTGTCCCTTTGGTCCTTTTTGGTGTTGCATTTAGCTATTGTGGTTGTTTTAAATGGTGATGGGATTAACGGTGAGTTCATTTTGGGTGATTGAGGGTTTATGACCTCTATTGGTGGCCCAGGGTGCAAATAAAATTATTGGCGAATATTCTATGTGCTATTCTCGGTGTTGTTTTGGCGTGGTGTTGCATAGTCATGCGTTGCGTAGGCATGTGCATTATTTTCGGTGAATAGGCCTCGGCCTCATAAAATATTTTTGGTGAATGCCTTGGGCCTTTTGGTGAATGGTGAATGCCTTCGGGCCTTTTGGTGATTGGTGAATGCCCTGCAGGCCTTTTTGAGTGATGGATCCACATGCATATGCCCTTGGCGTTGAAAGTGCATCTCATGCACTTGCATACGTTTACGGTGGTTGTTTGGGTGTGTATGACTATTGATGAAATTGTTTGAATTTTACGGTGTTGGTGTGCTAATGCTTATCTTATTGAGTTGCATGTTTTATTTACTATTTTCTATGAAATGAGACTCACCACTACTGCTTGGAATGTTGCTCCTATGTGGCAGCTAGCTGCAGTGTGATGGTTGAAGGTGGCGTGAGCACCTTCAGCTAGTATGTGTCAGTCGGCTCGTCACGTATGCAGGGAGGATAGCTAGATTTTATCGTTTATGTTATGTTTTAACTTTTCCTTGGATAAGCTGTATTCTTGTATTTGGTTGTTATTTCATTGCTACGATCTACATCCTCGCTTGCAGTTTATGGTGCTATGTATCACCTTTTTGGAGTTATTTTAATTATTATTTGGAGTTTAATGTGGTTGTTTGAATGTGGCACCCTCTAGTGGTCGCACTAAAGGTTTTTCGTAGACTCTGATTTTCGAATTTATTAAAATAATAGACTAAATAGAAGGGGGTGTTACAGACACGGGTGCTACGCACTCTTTTATTGCTTCTGTCTGTGCTGAAAGATTGAATTTAGTTTTGTCTACTATGGAGAGAGGGATGGTTATTGACACTCCAACTAAGGGTTCAGTAACTACTTCTCTAATGTGTGCTAGGTGCCCTCTGTCAGTTTTTGGCAGAGATTTTCTGATTGACCCGATTTGTTTACCTTTGGGTGGGTTGGATGTGATTTTGGGCATGGACTAGTTAGTAGATAACCATGTGCACATTAACTGTTTCAACAAGTCTGTTAGCTTTCTTCTTCCAGAAGAGGAAGAGTCTGTTTTGCTGTCTGCTGAGCAATTGCGCGGGGTAATAAAAGAGGGTGGTCAGCTGTTTGTGTAACACCCCAAAATAGTTCAATTAATTATTTAGTTGAGTTATTTAAGGTTTACAACTTTTTAATTAAGCTAAGTATTAATTAGGAAGTTTATTTCATTTAGGGGACGCTTAAATGAATGAAGAAGGTGGGCGTAGAGGCCAAAAGCCATTGGAGGCCCATGAGTCATTAGAGGCCCAAGTGTGTGCCTTAAATGGAAGTGTCGTAAGAGAGGAGCATTTTCCACCAAAAAGGAATCTAAGAAAAGTAAGAGAGAAGTTGGTAGGTGAGATCATTTTCTAGAGAGAAGGAGGAACTTCCAAGCGAAGAAGAAGCTCAAGTGCAGAGAGAACTTGTTGCTGTGGTTATTGGAGAGTGAAGAGAGTGATCATCTGAAGTTGATTAAGGTAAGGGGAGTCTCTTCCATTGCGTAATATAGTGTTTATGCTTAACGTATTAGCATGCATGTTTTCGGCTTGAGTTCTGAATGTGTGCTTATGTGTTTTTTTTAATTATGCTGGTTGTGTTACTTCATCTTGATGAAGATTTTCATGGTTGATTTACGAGGCTAGTCACGTAAGTGACCATGGAAGGAAATGAGGTGAGAACTCTCGGTCTCGGGGGCGTGAGCCTAAGAGTGTGTTCATGAGCTTAAATCCTAGTCAGGAGTACCCAAAGAGAGGAAGGAGAAGTTAGGCGCACGTGATAGTAGAGAAAACCGAAGTGCGTGAAGGCTAAGGTGCGTAGGTGTCAATAGAAACAAGTACGAGTGTCGTCCAGTAGTTGCCGAGGTATAACGTGGTTAGGCCGAGGTGTTTGGGTCGAGATGTAGTGCGTAGGCAAGTCTGCGTATGATAGTCGAAATGAGGTGAGTGCTTAGGTGTATTGTGCTTAAGTGTAGAAATGAAGGTGTGGTGTATGTATTGAAGTGTAGTGTAGGTATGTCGAATCCAGTGTTGTCGAATAGCAGTGTCGAGGTACATGGGTATCGATGAATAGAGGTGTCGAAGTATATAGGCGTCGACGAATAGAAGTGTCGAGGTACATGGGTGTCGAGGAATAGAGACGTCGAAGTATATAGGCGTCGACGAATAGAAGTGTCAAAGTGTACGGGAGTCGATGAGTGGATGTGTCGAAGTATATGAGGTGCCCTGTGAGTGGGCAAATAGCTGTTGTGCTATGGTGGTTGTCTAAGAGGACTAGGCAATGTAAGGCGACGGTGCGGTTTGCCTGAAAAGAGTTGTTTATTCTCGAGTGAATGCATTGTTCATTAAGTCTCATGAATTCATATGCATCGTGACGGTTATAGACTTGGTCTCGATACAAAAGACTTGATGCGAGTATCACTAGCGACGGATATGCGAGAGTGGCTTAAAGAGATGGATCCTCATGCATTATGCCACTGAGAGTAGGTTGCATTGCATTGCATTGCATTGCATGCATAACTCATTTGAATTATGTTGAGATCTTTGTTTAACAGTAGGAGTTAACTATAGGTCTTTGTGTTATTACTTGAGTTCTTTGGTTGATATATGGTAAGTGCTTAATGCATTCTATGTATTTACATTAATCATGAACCTTTATTACAAATGTTTAGAAACTCACCCTCTTTTGCTTTCCATGTTGTTCTAATGTGACAACTTGCGGTACCCCGAGTAGAGTCACTTTGCTTTAGTTTTGGAGTTAGTGCGCTCTGGTAGTTGTAACAACTTTGGGAGTCGAGTAGAGTAGAGTAGTGTGTTGTTTTGAATTTATTTTAGTTGTAATATATATATGTTGACTAATTTATATGAGTGTCATTGTGATGTAAACAATTGAAAACATATTTTGATGGCGTAGACCCACTTTGCTAGAGTTGCCTATGTTGCATATATGCTGTTGTTTTAATTCAAAGATATATGCTAAGGTGTTTGAGTGATAATGTAGCATCTTTCCAAGAGAATTTTATTAAACTCTGATTTAAATTTAGTTAATTTATAGAGATAGGAGGGGTGTTACATTAAGTGGTATCGAGCAAAAGTTTGATCTGTCCAGGCCAGTATTGAGTCTTGAGTTCCCGGTCCCGAGTATTAATGCTCGTTTTAATTGGCTTGTCTCAGAGAGTAAGTGAACATGGCTGGACGTGCTGGAAGAAACGACGCTGCAATAGGCTGCTTGCCACAGGCGATGGGCACTTTGCTATGGGAATCGACCTCATCAAGTGCCAGGGGCGCGAGGAGCTCGTAGCCTAGCTACATTTCGGAGGAGAACCTCCAGCGTTCAAAGGAAGTACAATCCGGATGGGGCGTTGGCGTGGGTGAAGGACATAGAGAGGATTTTTAGGGTGATGGACGCACTATGGCTCGAGAAAGTAAGGTATGGAACACATATCTTTGGCCAGGAGGCGGATGATTGGTGGTTGGGAGTCATGCCGAGGTTAGAAGGCTCTTTGGAGAGGTGATTACGTGGGAAGTATTCAAGAGGAATTTACGAGGAAATACTTTCTGAAGATGTGAGAGGAAAGAAGGAGATGGAGTTCTAGAGAGTGAAGCAAGAGGAGTAAGTCGGTGGTAAGTCTGTTGCAAAGTTTGAAGAACTGGTGAAATTCCACCCCTACTATGAAGAAGCTACATCTGAATTCTCCAAGTGCGTGAAATTCGAGAACGGTTTGAAGCCTAAGGTTAAGCAGGCAATTGGGCATCAGAAGATCAGTATTTGCTGACTTGGTGGATAGTTGCAGGATATATGAGGAAAATACTGAGGCAAAGTGCGAGGTTGGTAAAGAGAAGAAGAACTTCGCGATTTAGGGAAAGCCCTATGAAGTTTACAGCGGCAAAGGCAAGTGGAAATTTGGGTATGGCAAGAGGCCAAGTGGGGAGACGCCCACTGCAAATGTGGTGTGTTTCGGTGTGGGAAGCTTTGGACATAAGAAGAGCGAGTGTAAGAGTTGAGAAAAGAGGTGCTATCAATGTGGCGAAGAGGGCCACTTAGAAGCTGTGATTGTAGGCGAAAGGATGTCGTCTGCTTTAATTGTGGAGAAGTGGGGCACATCGGTCCTAAGTGTCCCAAGCCCAAGAAGAAGAGGCGGTGGGAAGGTGTTCGCGCTATTGAGTGCGAAATGGTGAGCGAGATAAAGGGGCGTGCTTCATTAATGGAATTCCTTTGATTGCAATCGTGGACAACGGTGCCACGCACTCTTTTATTTCTGCATTGTGTGCTAAGAGGTTGGATTTAGTTTTGTCTACTATGGTGAGGAGATGGTTATTGACACTCCGAGCCAAAAGGTCGATGACTACCTCTCTCGTTTGTGCGAAGTGTCCTCTGTTAGCCTTGGCGAGAGACCCGTAGTTAATCGATCTGTCTACCTTTGGAAGGGATGGGCGTCATCCTAGGTATGGGTGGTTAGTGGCTAACCGAGTTCATATCAATTGCGCTAGTAGGTCGTTAAGTTTCCGCTTCTTTCGAGATGGAAGAATGCATTACGATGTGCTGCAGAAGCATGTGTGAGTAATGAAGGAAGGGCTACGTTGTTTTGCGTTGAGTGTGGCGATGTCTGTTGAGAGCCAAGCTAAAATTGGCGAAGTGCCGGTGGTAAAGAGAGTTCGAAGTATTTCGGGCGAGATTCACGAAGTTCCACGAGAAAAGAGAGTCGAGTTCGGTATTGAGTTAGTACCGGGAACTAGGCGGTGTCTATGGCACCATATAGGATGTCTACAACCAAGCTAGCCGAGGAGTTGAAGAGCGGTTGGAAGAGATTCTTTGGAGAAGAGGTTCATAAGGCCAAGCGTGTAGCGCCTTGAAGCGCACTGTGTTATTGGTGAAAAAGAAGGATGGAGGTATGAGATTATCGTGGATTACTGAGACGGTTGAACAAGGTGACAATTAAGAAAAAGTACCCACTCCCAATAATTGATGATTTGATGGACCAATTGATGGGTGCACAAGTATTTTCGAAGATTGACACGAGGTCGAGGGTACCATCGATCAAGGTGAAGGGCGAGGACATTCCTAAGACAACATTTAGAACTCGGTATGGGCACTTCACAGTATTCGGTGATGCCATTTGGTGTTACTAATGCTCTGGAGTATTCATGGAGTATATGAATCGTATCTTTCATGAATATTTGGATCGGTTTGTAGTAGTGTTCATTGATGACATTTTAGTCTACTCAAGTCGGAGAGGAGGAGCACGCAAGACATCTGAGATTGGTATTAGAAGTATTGAAGGATAAGAAGATGTCGCCAAGTTGTCCAAGTGTGAATTTTGGTTGAGGCGGTGAATTTCCTAGGTCATGTGATCTCCGGAGAAGGTATAGCGATTGATCCTTCCAAAGTAGAAGTTGTGTTGCAATGGGAAGCACCCAGTCGGCCACCAGGGTGAGGAGTTTTACGGGTTTAGTTTGGGTATTACGAGAAGGTTCATTGAGGGTTTTCAAGTTGGCGTTGCCCACTAACTTTCGATTAACTTTGTAAAGGGAAGGCATTTGTATGGGGCCTTGCGGTCGAAGAAAGTTTCCAAGAATTGAAGAAGAGATTGACAACGTCTCCTGTCCTGACGTTGCCGAATCAAAATGAACCGTTTGTGGTGTACTGTGATGGGTCGAAGATGGATTTGGGCTGCGTACTGATGCAAGAAGGTAAGGTAGTTGCTTACGCTTCAAGACAATTGAAAATTCATGAGAAGAACTACCCACACACGATTTGGAGCTTCTGCTGTAGTGGTGTTTGCTTGAAGATATGGAGGCATTATCTATATGGCTCAAGGTTCGAAGTGTTTAGTGACCATAAGAGTTTGCAGTATCTGTTTGATCAGAAGGAGCTGAACATGAGGCAAAGGAGATGGTTGGAGCTACTTAAGGACTATGATTTTGGGTTGAACTATCACCCCGGGAAGGCAAATTTGGTGGCTGATGCACTAAGTAGGAAATCGTTGCATGCATCAGCAATGATGGTAAAAGAGCTAGAGCTAATTGAGCAATTCAGAGACCTAAGTTTAGTGTGTGAGCTAACTCCTCAAAGCATTAAGTTGGGAATCTTTGAAAATCACAAATGAATTTCTGAGTGACATCAAAGAGGCGCAGAAGCTGGACGTCAAGCTTGTAGACGTGGCAGCAGGTATTGGCCGAGCTGAGAACAAAGATTTCAAATTGGATGCGCAAGGATTGCTAAGGTATAGGGCTCGGATTTGTGTCCCTGATGACGAGAAGATCAAGAGAGCAATCTTAGAAGAGTGTCATAGGAGTAAGCTGAGTATTCATCCAGGTGCGACCAAGATGTATCAAGACTTGAAGGGGTTGTTTTGGTGGCACGGTATGAAGAGTGACGTAGCTCGGTTTGTGTATGCGCTTATGCAGTGCGTCGAAATCCAAGATAGAACATCAGAAGCCAGCAGGGTTGTTGCAACCATTGAAGATTCTAGAGTGGAAGTGGGACAGTATTGCAATGTACTTTGTAACCTGTAACACCCCCTTAATTCTAACATTACTTAACAAATTTTAAAATCAGAGTTTTCACAAGTCTCTACTCAAGAGAGTGCTACATTTTAATTAAAAGGAAAAACAACTAGCATTAACGGCGCAAAACATCAACATCAGTATGACATATAGCAACTCGGCCAAAGGAAACAAACCCAACGAAACACATGTTTTTAGTTTACATCACATCGGAAATATACATGTTCAAAATATACATAGAGTTCACAGTACATCAATCACTAAGACTACTGCCTAGTCTACTCGGCCCCCCAGTGCTACATATCAGAGCAAATGACGCCGTAACCAAAAAGAGTAAGAGAAGACCTCTGCACTCGAGGGGTACTGCAAGTTGCCACATGAGAGCAACATAAAACAGCTAGGGTGAGTCTCAGAACACATATAATAGAGTTTTATGACAAGTATCATGCTAAGCAAACACACAAAAACACCTCGGCACAGCACACAATAACGCAAGTATTTAGTGCATGAATTAGATGAATGATGCAGACCCATCCTTTCAGGGTATATGCATGATGGATCCATTAAGACCGAAGTCTTCTGCTATCACCTTTGGACCGAAGTCCTCTGCTATCACCTTAGGACCGAATTCCAAGACAGAAGTCTTCTGCTATCACCTTATGCTTATGATTTATGCGACGCCATGAACAATGCATAACACACAACATACACATTATTCACTTAGATCATAACACCTTTTCAGAGATTCACCAAATAGACCGCAACCTTTCATTCACAACTGGGACCGAAGTCCCCTGCTCACCTCTAGGACCGAAGTCCTCTGCTCATCATTTTCATTCAGTCAATGCCCCTCAGGGACTTAAACGTTTATTTAACTCTCTACTCGTAGCCCTACGGCCAACGCAACTCTCAGACGTCATTACGGCCCTAAGGCCGACGTCCTTGCTGCCGACTCTGACTCTACAGAGATCGCCTCAGCTCACCAACCACCTCGGCACCTAGTAGTGGACCAAACGGTCACCACGAGGACTGCCATGACACTTAGGACTAAAACGTCCATTAGGGACTAAAATGACAACGCATTTAACCTTCCCACGCACTTGGTACTCTAACACGACACTCACAGTCGCGCTCAGCAACGACCTTAGCGTCGCTAGCGTTAAAACCACACCTCGGCACCTATAGCACCTCAGCACGCTCGGTACCTCGGCACTCTGGGTACCTCGGCATACCTACACTCGGCTTCATTCTTAGTCACTCCACCTCACACTAAACGTACACCCCACCTCGTCAAGTGCACCTAGGTATGATGTACTCTATATCTCGGCCATAGCACCTCGGTTACTTCGTACTACACATTGTCAACGGCACTTCAACAACTAAGCCTAAGTGTTTTACCTCGGCCTAAGCATCTCGGCCTATCTACTCTATACTTCAGCAAACACAAACCGATCCTTATACCTAGTCTTACGTACTCGTACACTTAGGTACTGGTGCTCTATCACTCACCTCGGCTTCTATGACCTCGTTGTTTACGTTCTTGACACTCATGTTTATTCACTTAAGTTCTAACTTACGTATGGAAGTGACTTTACCTCGGCAATCCTAACTGACTACTCCATTTGACTCAAACGCACGCTCGTTACTTTAGGATGTACGTTTCTAGCTACTCCTCGGTATCCTAGGCTTACTCTTTGAGAACCTCCTCAAACATGTTACTGCTCTCGTTCACTCTAGCTCACTCTAGCTCACTTTGAGGCCCGAGAAGTCTCGGCTCCCATTTCTCTAATAGTCTCTCAAGATTATCACCTCGACCTCTCGACACAATCTCACTTTGAAAGCGAGCTAAAACACAACGACAAAACATCAAAAAAACACCACAAGCATGCAAAGCAACTCCCAAACATAACTACGGTCTACTCACACATCTGACTCATCATACTACAAATTTATACGTGAAAGAGAGCTCCCTAACCTTGTTCGGTTGAGCACAAGATCCTCTCTTCACCGATTCCTCCGATTAACACTCGCAAACAACACTTCTTTGTTGAACTTGAGCTTCTTCCTTGCCAAAATGCTCTCCCTTCTCTCTAGAATTTCTGATCTCACCTACCACTTGTCTCTTTTACTTCACTTTGACTTTTCTAGATTCTCTTTGGTGGAAACATGTCTCATTTCCTTCGACACACTCACTTAAAGCTCACACTTGGGCTTCTAATGGCTCATGGGCCTCCAATGGCTCATGGGCCTCTACGTCCACCTTCTCCTTTCACTTAAGCATCCCCTAAATGAATAAACTTCTAATTAGTACTTAGCTTAATTAAAAAGTTGTAAACCTTAAATAATTCAACTAATTAATTATTTGAACTATTTTGGGGTGTTACAACTCTCCCCCACTTGGAATATTTCGTCCTCGAAATCTTACCTGAAGCAAACAACTCGGGATAGGCTTCCTGCATCTTGCTCTCCAGCTCCCAAGTAGCATTCTCACCGGCAGCTCCAAACCAAATCACCTTTACTAGCTTGATCTCTTTTCCTCTTAAAGTCTTCACTTCTCGGTCTTCAATCCTAATCCGCACTGTCTCCATAGTCAAATCCTCCCTTACTTGCACGTCGTCCACTTGAATTACATGGGGCCAGTGCGAAATATATTTCCTCGGTGAGACACATGGAACACATTATGCAAATTTGTGAGTTAGGTGGCAAAGCAACTTGGTAAGCCACCTTCCCAATTCTCTCTAGGATCGATATGGACCAATGAAACGAGGGGACAACTTCTTAGCCTTCAAAGCTCGACCTACACGATCCACCGGATTGACTCTCGAAACACATGCTCACAGGCTTGAAATTCTAAGTCCTTCCTTTCTCTTGTCATGGTAGCTCTTACACTACTCTGTGAAGCCTTCATTTTCTCTTGAATTTGCTTTACCTTCTCGGTGGTCTCTCGCCACGACCTCGGGTCAGAGTATCACACCTCTCCGACTCACTCCAACACAATGGAGTCCACGCACCTCCTCCCATATAAGGCCTCAAAGGGTGCCATCCTATGCTTGAATGAAAGCTGTTGTTGTCACGTGAACTCAATCGGTGGTAGATACTGAATCCCACACTCCTCCTTGCTCGAGAACACACGCTCTCGGCCAAGTCCTCCAACGATTGGATGGTCCTCTCGGGGTGACCATCGATCTGTGGGTGATATGCCGAGCTCAGCGCAATTTCGTACCCAAGCGCATCTTGCAAACTTCCCGAGTGCGAAGTAAACCTTGGATCTCGATGCGAAATGATACCGAGGAACCCCGTGTAGCTTCACGATCACTTGGATGTATATCTCTGCCAACCTTGACATCGGATAGGTGATGTTGATGGGAATGAAATGAGCCGACTTCGTCAATCTATCCACTACTACCCAAATGGTATCAAACCTCCTTACTGTACTCGGCAAACCGGTTACGAAGTCCATCGCAATACTGTCCAACTTCCACTCCGGAATCTTCAATGGTTGCAACAACCCTGCTGGCTTCTGATGTTCTACCTTGGATTTCTGACAAACCAAACAAGCATACACAAACCGGGCTACATCCCTCTTCATACCTTGCCACCAAAACAACCCCTTCAAGTCTTGATACATCTTGGTGGCGCTGGATGAATACTCGACTTACTCCTATGACACTCTTCTAAGATTGCTCTCTTGATCGTCTCGTCATCAGGGACACAAATCCGAGTTCTATACCTTAACAGTCCTTGCGCGTCCAACTCAAAATCCTTGTTCTCAGCTTGGCCAATACCTGCTGCCACGTCTACAAGCTTGATGTCCAGCTTCTGCGCCTCTTTGATGTCGCTCAGAAATTCATTGGTGATTGTCAGCATTCCCAACTTAATGCTTTGAGGAGTCAGCTCACATACCAAACTAAGGTCTCTGAATTGCTCAATTAGTTCTAGCTCCTTTACCATCATTGCTGATGCATGCAACGATTTCCTACTTAGTTCGTCAGCCACCAAATTCGCCTTCCCGGGGTGATAGTTCAACTCAAAGTTATAATCCTTCAGTAGCTCCAACCATCTCCTCTGCTTCATGTTCAGCTCCTTCTGATCAAACAGGTATTTCAAACTTTTGTGGTCACTAAACACCTCGAACCTTGAACCATATAGATAATGCCTCCATATCTTCAATGCAAACACCACGGCAGCAAGCTCCAAATTGTGTGTAGGGTAGTTCTTCTCATGAATTCTCAATTGCCTTGAAGCGTAAGCAACCACCTTACCTTCTTGCATCAGCACGCAGCCCAAACCCATCTTAGACGCATCACAGTACACCATAAATGACTCATTTGGATTAGGCAACGTCAGGACAGGAGACGTCGTCAACCTCTTCTTCAACTCTTGGAAACTTTCTTCACCTTTGTGCGTCCCATACAAGCGCCTTCCCGCACATGTTAAGCAGGAGTTAGTGGCAGCGCTAACTTGGAAAACCCCTCTATGAACCATACGTAATACCCGGCCAAACCAGAAAACTTCTCACCTCGGTGGCCAGGCGTGGGTGCTTCCCATTGCAACACTTTGCTTCTACTTTGGAAGGATCATTGCTATACCCTCTTTGGAGATTACATGACCTAGGAAATTCAACGCCTCGACCAAAATTCACACTTGGACAACTTGGCGTACATCTTCTTATCCTTCAATACCTCTAACACTAAACTCGGATGCTCGGCGTGCTCCTCCTCGGACTTGGAGTAGACCAAAATGTCGTCAATGAACACTACCACAAACCGATCCAAATATTCATGAAGATACGATTCATGTACTCCATGAATACTCGGGAGCATTAGTAACACCAAATGGCATCACTTTGAATACTCGTAGTGTCCATACCGAGTCCTAAATCTTTGTCTTAGGAATGTCCTCGTCCTTCACCTTGATCGATGGTACCACGACCTCGGTCAATCTTTGAAAATACTTGCGCACCCACCAATTGGTCCATTAAATCATCAATTCTTGGGAGTGGGTACTTGTTCTTAATTGTTACCTTGTTCAAGCATGCGTAGTCCACGCATAATCTCATACTTCCATCCTTCTTTCTCACCGATAACACAGTGCGCCCAAGCGACACACTTGGCCTTATAAACCTCTTCTCTCGGCAACTCTTCCAATTGCTTCTTCAACTCGGCTAGCTCATTTGCGGACATCCTATAAGGTGCCATAGACAAGCCTAGTTCACTGGTACTAACTCAATCTTTGAACTCGACCTCCGCTACGGTGGAACCTCGGGAATATCGTGCGGAAACACTTACGCAAACTCTCGCACCATGGCACTTCACAAATTTTAGCTCGGCTCTCTGCGGACATCGTCACACTCAGCGCAAACAACGTAGCCCCCTTCCTTCATTACTACTGCGCGTTGCTCGGCGGAACATCGAATAGATTCTTCCACCTCGGAAGAAAGGAAACTTAGCGACCTACTAGCACAATTGATATGAACTCGGTTAGCCACTAACCGGTCCATACCGAGGATAGCGTCCATCCTTCCAAAGGTAGGCAGATTAAATTAACTATGAAGTCTCGCCAAAGGCTAACAGAGGACACTTCAAACAAGCGAGAGAGGTAGTCGCGGCCCGCTTTCTTTGGAGTGCAATAACCATCTCCTCACCATGGTAGACAACGCTAAACCCAATCTCTCGGACATGTAATGCGAGAAATAAAAGAGTGTGTGGCACGGTGTCCACGATTGCAATCAAGGAAATTCCATTTATAAAACACGTACTTTTTTATACGGTTCACCACCTCGGACCCAGCTAATGCGAACACCTTACCAACATTCCTTTCCTTTTCGGCTTGGAACACCTCAAACCGATGTGCCCGACCTCCCCACAGTTGTAGCAAGTTATGTCCTTCCTCTCACATTCCGAAGCTTTGTGGCCTTCCTTGCCACACTTAAAACACTTAACGATTGGGCAGTCAAAGCTCTTGTGCCCAGGTTTTCCACATTTGAAACATGTAATACCTGGAGAAGCATCTCCCCACTTGGCGCCGCCCAACCGACCTTCCACTTCCTTTACCCTTTCCACGGAACCCTCGTGTGGCTTAGCAGTGCATCGAGAAGTGCGCTTCTCCTTTCGACTTTATAGGTAGCGATCGCGACCACCTTGTCTCCTCGAAGATTGCGCAACTATTCACCAAGCGAGCAAACACCCTTATCTGTTGATACCCAATGGCCTGCTTGATGTCGGGTCTTAAACCATTCTCAAACTTAATACACTTGGAGAACTCAGCATTAGCTCCAGTGTAATGGGGGTAGAACTTTACCAACTCGGTAAACTTGGCCGCGTACTCAGCTACTGTCTTATTCCCCTGCTTCAGCTCTAAGAACTCCATTTCTTTCTTTCCGCCGACATCCTCGGGATAATACTTCACTTGAGGAACTCCTCTTGAAAATATCCCAGGTGATTTCTTCTTCGGCAATCTCTAAACTTTGAAGATTTTCGAGCCACCAGTCGTCTGCCTCCTCGGCCAGCATGTGAGTACCAAATCTCACCTTCTGCGCAATTGAACACTCCATCACTCGAAAGATCCTTTCTATTTCCTTTAACCAGGCCATAGCTACGTCCAGGATCATACCTCCCTTTGAAAGTAGGAGGATTCTCCTGCGAAGCGTAGCCAATCTCCTCGCTTGACATCCTCGGCGGCCATCGGTGATTCCCCTATGGCGTGACCATTGCTTCCAAAGCAGCAGTCAACGCAACATCATGCCACCCAGCTCTTCCAGCCATTACTCTAAACATATAAACAAATCTACTTAGAACGAGCCATAAAACTCGAAATTTTGGGAACTCAAGACTCAACACTTGGTGGACAAGACCAGGACTTTTGCTCGATACCACTTATTGTAACACCCCCTTAATTCTAACATTACTTAACAAATTTTAAAATCAGAGTTTTCACAAGTCTCTACTCAAGAGAGTGCTACATTTTAATTAAAAGGAAAAACAACTAGCATTAACGGCGCAAAACATCAACATCAGTATGACATATAGCAACTCGGCCAAAGGAAACAAACCCAACGAAACACATGTTTTTAGTTTACATCACATCGGAAATATACATGTTCAAAATATACATAGAGTTCACGAGTACATCAATCACTAAGACTCACGCCTACTCTACTCGGCCATTTGGTGCTACATATCAGAGCAAATGGCCAGTAACCAAAAAGAGTAAGAGAAGACCTCTACTCAGGGGTACCTGCAAGTTGCCACATGAGAGCAACATAAAACAGCTAGGGTGAGTCTCAGAACACATATAATAGAGTTTTATGACAAGTATCATGCTAAGCAAACACACAAAAACACCTCGGCACGAGACACAATAACGCAAGTATTTAGTGCATGAATTAGATGAATGATGCGGACCATCCTTTCGGGGTATATGCATGATGGATCCATTAAGGCCAGAAGTCTTCGCTATCACCTTTGGACCAGAAGTCCTAGGACAGAAGTCCTCTCTGCTATCACCTTAGGACCAGAAGTCCAAGACCAGAAGTCTTACGCTATCACCTTATGCTTATGATTTATGCGACGCCATGAACAATGCATAACACACAACATACACATTATTCACTTAGATCATAACACCTTTTGTTGATTCACCAAATAGGCGCAACCTTTCATTCACAACTGGGACCAAAGTCCCCTGCTCACCTCTAGGACCGAAGTCCTCTGCTCATCATTTTCATTCAGTCAATGCCCCTCAGGGACTTAAACGTTTATTTAACTCTCTACTCGTAGCCCTACGGCCAACGCAACTCTCAGACGTCATTACGGCCCTAAGTGGCGATCGCTTGCTGCCGACCTCTGACTCTAAGGCGTCGCCTCAGCTCACCAACCACCTCGGCACCTAGTAGTGGACCAAACGGTCACCACGAGGACTGCCATGACACTTAGGACTAAAACATCCATTAGGGACTAAAATGACAACGCATTTAACCTTCCCACGCACTTGGTACTCTAACACGACACTCACAGTCGCACTCAGCAACGACCTTAGCGTCGCTAGCGTTAAAACCACACCTCGGCACCTATAGCACCTCAGCACGCTCGGTACCTCGGCACTCTGGGTACCTCGGCATACCTACACTCGGCTTCATTCTTAGTCACTCCACCTCACACTAAACGTACACCCCACCTCGTCAAGTGCACCTAGGTATGATCTACTCTATATCTCGGCCATAGCACCTCAGTTACTTCGTACTACACATTGTCAACGACACTTCAACAACTAAGCCTAAGTGTTTTACCTCGGCCTAAGCATCTCGGCCTATCTACTCTATACTTCAGCAAGCACAAACCGATCCTTATACCTAGTCTTACGTACTCGTACACTTAGGTACTGGTGCTCTATCACTCACATCGGCTTCTATGACCTCGTTGTTTACGTTCTTGACACTCATGTTTATTCACTTAAGTTCTAACTTACGTATGGAAGTGACTTTAACTCGGCAATCCTAACCGACTACTCCATTTGACTCAAACGCACGCTCGTTACTTTAGGATGTACGTTTCTAGCTACTCCTCGGTATCCTAGGCTTATTCTTTGAGAACCTCCTCAGCTTATGTTACTCACTCTCGTTCACTCTAGCTCACTCTAGCTCACTAAGACTGAGAAGTCTCAGCTCCCATTTCTCTCATAGTCTCTCAAGATTATCACCTCAACCTCTCAACACAATCTCACTGAAAACGAGCTAAAACACAACAGCAAAACATCAAAAAAAACACCACAAGCATGCAAAGCAACTACCAAACATAACTACAGTCTACTCACACATCACAACTCATCATACTACAAATTTATACGTGAAAGAGAGCTCCCCTAACCTTGTTCAGTTGAGCACAAGATCCTCTCTTCACCGATTCCTCCAGTTAACACTCGCAGCAACACTTCTCCGTTGAACTTGAGCTTCTTCCTTGCCAAAATGCTCTCCCTTCTCTCTAGAATTTCTGATCTCACCTACCACTTCTCTCTCTTACTTCACTTTGACTTTTCTAGATTCTCTTTGGTGGAAACATGTCTCATTTCCTTCGACACACTCACTTAAAGCTCACACTTGGGCTTCTAATGGCTCATGGGCCTCCAATGGCTCATGGGCCTCAAATCCACCTTCTCCTTTCACTTAAGCATCCCCTAAATGAATAAACTTCTAATTAGTACTTAGCTTAATTAAAAAGTTGTAAACCTTAAATAATTCAACTAATTAATTAATTGAACTGAACTATTTTGGGGTGTTACATAACCGGTTTACCGAGTACAGTAAGGAGGTTCGATACCGTTTGGGTAGTGGTGGATAGATTGACGAAGTCGGCTCATTTCATTCCCATCAACATCACCTATCCAATGTCAAGATTGGCAAAGATATACATTCAAGTGATCGTAAAGTTGCACGGAGTTCCTCGAAGTATTATTTCAGACAGAGACCCAAGGTTCACTTCAGAATTCTGGGGAAGTTTACAAGACGCGTTGGGTAAGAAATTGCGCCTGAGCTCGGCATATCATCCACAGACTGATGGTCAGACCGAGAGGACCATCCAGTCGTTGGAGGACTTGTTGAGAGCGTGTATTCTTGAGCAAGGAGGAGCGTGGGATTCATATTTACCACTGATTGAGTTCACGTACAATAACAGTTTTCATTCTAGCATAGGGATGGCACCCTTTGAGGCATTATATGGGAGGAGGTGCAGGACTCCATTGTGTTGGAGTGAGTTAGGAGAAGGTGTGGTACTCGGACCCGAGGTCGTGCGAGAGACCACCGAGAAAGTAAAGCAAATTCAGGAGAAAATGAAGGCTTCTCAGAGTAGGCAGAAGAGCTACCATGACAAGAGAAGGAAGGACTTAGAATTTCAGGCCGGGGATCATGTGTTTCTAAGGGTCAATCCGATGGCGGTGTTGTTGGCGAGCATTGAAGTCGAAGAAATTGTCTTCTCGTTTCATTGGACCATATCAAATTTTGGAGAGAGTTGGGAGGGTGGCTTACCGAGTTGCTTTGCCACCCAATTTGTCTAATTTACACAACGTGTTCCACGTATCTCAGCTGAGGAAGTATGTGCCAGACCCGTCACACGTAATTCAAGTAGATGATGTGCAAGTAAGAGACAACCTCACTGTGGAAACAAGGCCAATTCGAATTGATGACAGAGAGGTGAAGACTCTAAGGGGAAAGGAGATCAAATTGGTGAAAGTGATTTGGGTAGGAGCAGCTGGTGAGAATGCAACTTGGGAGTTGGAAAGTAAGATGCAAGATGCCCACCTAGAATTATTTGTTCAGGTAAGATTTCGAGGACGAAATATTCTAAGTGGGGGAGAGTTGTAACACCCCAAAATAGTTCAATTAATTATTTAGTTGAGTTATTTAAGGTTTACAACTTTTTAATTAAGCTAAGTATTAATTAGGAAGTTTATTTCATTTAGGGGACGCTTAAATGAATGAAGAAGGTGGGCGTAGAGGCCAAAATCCATTGGAGGCCCATGAGTCATTAGAGGCCCAAGTGTGTGCCTTAAATGGAAGTGTCGTAAGAGAGGGAGCATTTTTCCACCAAAAAGGAATCTAAGAAAAGTAAGAGAGAGAAGTTGGTAGGTGAGATCATTTTCTAGAGAGAAGGAGGAACTTCCAAGCGAAGAAGAAGCTCAAGTGCAGAGAGAACTTGTTGCTGTGGTTATTGGAGAGTGAAGAGAGTGATCATCTGAAGTTGATTAAGGTAAGGGGAGCTGGGTTAAAGAGATGGATCCTCATGCATTATGCCCTGGAGCTGGGTTGCATTGCATTGCATTGCATTGCATGCATAACTCATTTGAATTATGTTGAGATCTTTGTTTATGCAGTAGGAGTTAACTATAGGTCTTTGTGTTATTACTTGAGTTCTTGGTTGATATATGAACCGAAGTGCTTAATGCATTCTATGTATTTACATTAATCATGAACCTTTATTACAAATGTTTAGAAACTCACCCTACTGCTTTCCATGTTGTTCTAATGTGACAACTTGCAGGTACCCACGAGTAGAAGTCGACTTTGCTTTAGTTTTGGAGTCGGTGCGCTCTCGTAGTTGTAAACACCGGGGAGTCGAGTAGAGTAGAGTAGTGTGTTGTTTTGGATTTGTTTTAGTTGTAATATATATATGTTGACTAATTTATATGAGTGTCCATTGTGATGTAAACAATTGAAAACATATTTTGATGGGCGTAGACCCCCTTTGGCGAGTTGCCTTTGTTGCATATATCTTTGTTGTTTTGATTCAAAGATATATGCTAAGGTGTTTGAGTGATAATGTAGCATCTTTCCAAGAGAATTTTATTAAACTCGATTTAAAATTAGTTAATTTATAGAGATAGGAGGGTGTTCTGATTTGCTTTGATGGCTTCTATGTGCTTTGAGAACCAAGTTTGTAGTTGATGGGTTGCAAGTGGTGTGTGAGTTCCTGAAGTGTTCCCCGATGAGATACCTAGTGTGCCACCGAGAGGAAGTTGAGTTCGGGATTGAGCTTGTGTGCAGTACTAGGCACGTGTCTATGGCACCCATCTGGGATGTCGGGCCACGAGTTGTCTAAATTGAAGAAGCGATTAGAGGAGCTTCTTGAGAAGAAATTTGTGAGGCCTAGTGTATCACCATGGGGAGCTCGGTTTTGTTGGTTAAGAAGAAGGATGGGAGTATGCGTGCGTGCGTGGATTACTGGACAACGAACAAAGTAACTATCAAGAATAAGTATCCTCTCCCGAGGATAGATGGTTACGATGGATCGGTGGTGGGTGCTAAAGTGTTTAGCAAGATTGACTTGAGGTCGGTATCACCAGATTAAGGTGAAGGATGAAGACATCTAGAAAACAGCGTTCAGAACGAGGTATGGGCATTATGAGTACTCCGTAATGCCGTTTGGTGTCACAAATGCACCAAGGGTGTTTATGGAGTACATGAACCGAAACTTCCATAGCTACTGGATCGGTTTGTGGTTGTTTTTATTGATGATATTACGGTGTACTCAAAATCGAGGAAGAGCATGCGAGCACTTGAGGTTGGTGCTAGAGGTCTTGATAGAGAAGAAGTTGTATGCCGAGTTGTCAAAGTGTGAGTTACAGTTGCGTGAGGTGAGCTTCTTGGGTCACAATATTTACGGTGATGGTATAGGCGTGGACCCGACCAAGGTTGATGCGGTGTTGCGGTGGGAGAGCCCAAAGTGCGTGGATCGAGATCGGGAGTTTCTTGGGGTTGGTTTGGTTACTACTACAGGAGGTTTATTGAAGGATTCTCTAAGTTAGCCCTTCCGTTGACTCAATTGACCTGTAAGGGAAGAGCCTTTGTGTGGGATGCAAAGTGTGAAGAGAGCTTCCAAGAGTTGAAGAGAAGGTTGACCACGTCTCCCGTGTTAGTGTTGCCTGTGCCGGAGCAACCTTTTGTTGTATACTGTGATGCTTCCAAGATGGGTTTGGGAGGTGTATTGATGCAGGATGGGAAGGTAGTTGCTTATGCGTCTCGGCAGTTGAGGACACATGAGAAGAACTATCCTACTCATGATTTAGAGTTGGCTGCTATTGTGTTTGTGCTGAAGATTTGGAGACACTATCTCTATGGTACCAGATTCGAAGTGTTCAGTGATCACAAGAGTTTGAAGTACTTGTTTGACCAGAAGGAGCTGAATATGAGGCAGAGGCGTTGGTTAGAGCTGCTGAAGGATTATGATTTCGGCTTGAACTATCACCCCGGCAAAGCTAATGTCGTGGCTGATGCTCTAAGTCGGAAAACTCTACACATGTCAGCTATGATGGTGAGGGAATTGGAGTTGATTGAGCAATTCGTGACTTGAGTCTCACGGTTTGTGAGGTGACACCCCGAGTGTCAAATTGGGTATGCTGAGGATTGGGAATGACTTCTTGGTTAGTATCAGAGACGCCCAGAAGTTAGATGTGAAGCTGGTTGACTTCTTTGGTTCTTTGGTGAGCAAAGTGTAGATGGGGATTACAAGTTGGATTCCTGGGTGTGTTGAGATTCGGGGACAAAATTTGTGTTCTGATGATCTTTGAGTTGAAGAAAATGATACTTGAGGAGAGCCATAGGAGCAAGTTGAGCATTCATCCGGGTGCTACTAAAATGTATCATGATCTGAAGAAACTGTTTTGGTGGCCTGGTATGAAGAGGGATGTAGCACAGTTCATTTATGCATGCTTGACTTGCGAAGTCAAAGATTGAGCATCAGAAACCTGCGGGGTTGATGCAACCTTTAGAGATTCGGAATGGAAATGGGAATGACATTTCCATGGACTTTAATATTTGGGTTGCCAAACAACGTGAGAGGGTTTGACACTATTTGGGTGATTGTGGATAGGTTGACCAAGTCTGCACATTTCATTCCTATCAACATCACCTATCCTGTGCCAAAGTTGGCTAGGATTTATATTCAGGTGATTGTGAAGCTACATGGGGTTCCGAAGAGTATTGTGTCGGACAGAGACCCGAGGTTTACATCTGAGTTTTGGGGAAGCTTGCAGGAGGCTTTGGGGTCCAAGTTGAGGTTAAGTTCAGCTTATCATCCTCGGGTCGATGGTCGGCTGCAGAGAGAACCATCCAGTCTTTGGAGGATCTTCTGAGAGCTTGTGTGCTAGAGCAGGGAGGTGCGTGGGATACACATCTCCCACTGATCGAATTTACGTATAATAACAGCTATCATTCGAGCATGAGTCCTTTGTGTCGGCATGAGTCCTTTTGAGGCACTGTATGGGCGGAGGTGTAGGACTCCTTTGTGTCGGCATGAGTCCGGTGAGAGTGTTGTTCTTGGACCGGAGTTGGTTAGGGAGACTACGGAGAATGTGAAAATGATCAGAGAGAAAATGAAGGAGTCCCAGAGCCGACAGAAAAGTTACCATGATAGGAGGAGAAAGGACTTGGAGTTTCAGGCTGGTGAGCATGTGTTGTAACACCCCCTTCTATTAGGACTATTTACTCAACAAAAATCAGAGTTTTTTTCAAAACATTTTCCACGCACCTCAAATAAAATACTACATTTAATAAAAACCTCATCAAGGCATAATTAAAAATCAAAACGCATCGAGTGCGTGAAATGCATATCATAGTCACATGGGTTAAAACCCTAAAACCTGTTTAATGTTTACAATAATCCAAAAACAGTTTCGTAGCAGCGGAAAATAAAATTGAGTTCAACACGCTCAATACATAATTTAAATCAGTTTAGTCCATAACATAAGATAATAATGCTAAAACCCCAATCCCCGGTGTTACTAGATCAGAGCCGACTCAAAATCCCAAGAATCCTAGAAATCTTCACTCAGAATCACCTGCATGTCGCCACGAGAGCAGGCAACATAAAAATGCTAGGGTGAGTCTCTTTACATAAATAATAACAAGTATTATAAGCATTATATTCGGAAAACATCCAGCAACAACAATCCATAGTAATTAAGGCATTCACTATTCAATTACAATACCAACAAGTCACAACAAGGATTAATTAAACATCAATGAGAATTCAAAGAATGCATGGTTGTATGCATGTGTGCAATATGCATGTGGATCCATAACCACCTCAAAAACCCCGTCGGGTAACCACCACATGTTGGCCGAAGCCACCCACCACAATTTGGCCGAAGCCACCCACCGCGTAATGCATATGATTTATGTGACACTATGACAATGCATCACAACACAATAAGCACATCACATCAATTATTAACCACCACGTTATCAATTATCAACCACCACGTTATCAATTATTAACCACCACCTCATCATTTATTAACCACCACCTTATCAATGATTAACCACCTCTTGATCATTTATTAACCACCACTTGATCAATTATCACCCACCACATCAATTATTAAATCAAATCTCACCTAAGGACTATTTAGACCCACCAAAGGTTACTCTAGTACTTAAAGGGTATTTTGACACATTATTAATTAATTTAGCACTTTGGGACTTATGAGGACGTATTGGGATTATTTGAACACTAAGGGATTATTTTGTCACGCCAAGGATTAATTTAATTCTTAGGGACTAATTTGTCACACCAAGGATTAAATTAATTCTTAGGGACTAAACCATCACTTAGACACATTTTGGACACTTAGGCGCCAAGGGGCAGCAACTTTGGCGCCCCACTAGCGCAACACAATCACACACACGGCTTAACACACACTCACAGGCGCCAAGTTTCTAGGAAACTGGCGCCCTGCACACGGCCTGCACCTGCACACACCAAATGTCTCACTGGGCGCCAAGTTTCTAGGAAACTGGCGCCCCTCCTGCCGTGCCACTTCTGCGACATACCATCACGCCAAAACTCGCACTCAGGCGCAAAAAAATCTGAGGATTGGCGCCCATGCACATGAACACCAACCCACAACTCACCCAAACACACGCACACCACTACACACGGGCGCCATATTCATGGAGAATTGGCGCCCCCTGCACATGAACACCTATCCAGCCACCTGGGACACACCAGCGCCAAATTCCCAGGGAATTGGCGCCCCTGCACATAACACGCTTCCTGCCAATCACACACAATAGACCTGGCGCCATTTTTCCCAGCAAATGGCGCCCCCTACTCCCTGCACTACCCCACGCCCAGCAGAAACAGTGTCTAGGCGCCATTTTCCTAGGCATTTGGCGCCCCTCCCCCAAACACCTCCACCAAACCAACTTAAACCTAATTTTTAATTCAACAACTTAATTCCCACATAAACAACACACATATAGGTATCAAATCAACTTCATTAATTTATCATATTCACATACTCCTCTTCATGGAAACATTTCCTCAAACATATAACATGCATAATTCCCAACACATATTTTTCCAATAACAAGCAACATGATATCAACAAATTAGGCATCTCTTACATCAACCAACATATAAACAACATCAAAATCACACAAACAAGTCATTCCTAGAGCTATTCCACCTATAATACATATCCTACAAATTATTATAAATGTAGTAGAGAATCCCTAACCTTTGGTGAGCTAAATCTTCAACCAACCACCAAGAAACAACAAGTTGAAGCCTCCACCTTAGATTTCCAGCCAAGGCGAAATATCCTCCTTCTTGGGTGAGAATGAAATTCAAAAATGGACACCAATGAGACCATAGAACTTAAGGAAATGGAATGGGAAAAGGAAATGATGAAGAAAGAGACCAAAACCTCACTTACCCAACCAAGAATCAAAGAAAAGTTGCTTCCTTTCCTTCCTTCCTCCTTCGACGTCGGTTCCTCCCTCTCCTCCTCTCTATTCTATTTTTCTTTCTTACAAAGTGAGGGTAATGAGACCCTATTGGGAAAACCCCTAAGTTTTATGACTACTATTGGGCCTAAATAATGGCCCTTGGGCCTTATTCCCCACTCCTACAATTAATTCATCCCACCTCCTGAAATAAAATAAATCCAACTTAGTATCTTATTTAAAATGGGTTAGACCCCTTTTTGATAAAATAAACTTTAACTACATAATTAATTTAATTAAATGTTGCAAGCCTTAAATAACTTAATTAATTAAATAATTAAATTATTTTGGGCCTTACATGTGTTCTTGAGGGTCACGCCTATGACTGGTGTTGGGCGTGCCTTGAAGGCCAAGAAGTTGACTCCGAGGTTTATTGGGCGTGCGGATCACGAGAGGGTTGGAAAGGTTGCTTATAGGGTGGCCTTGCCACCTAATCTTTCGAACTTGCACGATGTCTTCCACATGTCACAGCTTCGTAAGTATATCCCAGACCCGTCTCATGTGATTCGCATGGATGATGTGGAGGTATGTGAGAACCTCACTGTGGAGACTATGCCAGTGAGGATTGATGATAGAGAAGTGAAGGTGTTGAGAGGAAAAGACATTGCCTTAGTCAAGGTAGTGTGATTGGGAGCTCTTTGGTGAGAGTATGACTTGGGAGGCTGGAGAGCAAGATGCTGGGAGTCTTATCGAGTTATTTGACTCGGGTATGAATTTCGAGGGACGAAATTTCCTAAGTGGGGGAGAGTTGTAACACCCTAAATAATTTAATTAAGAAATTGATTAAATTGTTTAAGTGTTGCACTATTTTTAATTATATTAAATTATAATAATTTAGTATTTTAATTTAATAGAAGGAAGTGGTATTAGAAATACCGGAGCTGCTGTTTTGGGCCCAGGAGCCCAAGCCCAATGACTTAGCCTCCTAGGGTTAGTGCATTCGCACCAAAGGAGGAAAAGAAAGAAAGAAACGAAAGAAAGGGAGAAGAGAGAAAGGGAACGACGCTAAGAGAGGAAGAGAAAGGGAGATTTTGATCGTGCCAAGCAAGGAGAGCTCATCTGTTGCTGTGGTTTTTGCACGTGACTCAAGGAAAAGGGATTTCTACGGTTAAAATAAGGTAAGGGGAGTCTCACTCTATAATAGAGGGGATAATGAGTTATATGTAGATCATAGGTCTTGTTTTATGTTAATTGATGATTGTTTGATGATTTGAACCATTGAATTGGTAAATTGCATGTTGAAATCGATTTGGGGCTTGAATTAGGGTTTATAACATGTGATTTCGTGAATTGTGATGTGTTTTGATGTTGAGTATGAAATTCATTGTTATAATATGAAATTAGGGGTATTAGAGTGGTTACGGAGTGATTTGATTTGGGAGAATTTGGAAAAATTGGGGTTTTTGAGTTAGGGGCGCCAAAGTGCTAGGATTTAGGCGCCCTGTGTACTGTTCACGAGTTGATTTGTGAGTCTGTGCAGAAATGCCACTGCCAGGGCGCCATAGTGCTGAGAAAATGGCGCCTGGGCTACTGTTCATGGGCTGTGTTGTGTGTTTCGTGCGAGGTGTCACCTTGCTGGCGCCAAGTTCTTTGAGAAATGGCGCCCAGTGCACTGTTTGAGTCTTTGGGAGGGTGTGTTCTTTGTCCGGGCGCGATTTGCTAGGAATGTGGCGCCACATGTACCTTGTTCACGTGCACCTGAGGGTGTTTTGAGTGGAACTTGATGTTCTATGCATATTTCACCGAGCCAAAATTTGTAATCACACCCAAACTTTATTTTAAACACTTTGGCTCGTGTAGTTTTGGTTTTGCACGTGTCAATTGGGAGATGTCCTAGTGAACAGTGCCCGTGGCGCTATATGTGTGCGCCTATAGGTGGGTTAAGTGACACTTTGAGTTCTATACATATTTTCTTGTGCCAATTTTTGCAATCACACGCCCAAAAACATTTTTAAACAATTTGGCTCGAGTGGTTTTTCTGTTTTCACGTGTCATTTGAGAGATGTGCTAGAAGGCATTCTTTGTGGCGCTATAAGTGTGCGCCTAGGGGGTAGTTTGGGTGAAACTTAGAGTTCTAGGCATAATTCACAGTGCCATATTTTGTATTTACACCTTGCCCAAAACATTTTTAAACCTTTTTGGCTCGAGTGGTTTCTGTTTAAGCGTGTTGTGTGTCTTTGGGTCGGTGTGGGCGCCAAGTAGTCTTTGCCGGGGGTGCCTAAGCAGGCGCACGTGTCTGAAGTTTGTGTCGAGTTTGTGTCTAGGACTGTCTTGCCCAGGGGCGCAGATTGCTAAAAAGTGGCGCCCGGTGGTTTGTGTTGCCACGAGGCGCAGTTCTTTGATTTGCCGGCGCCTAGTGCTGTGTTGCACCAGGGGGCGCCAGAATGTGGGGAGAATGGCGCCTAGTGCTGCCTGGTGACTAAGTGTGTGCTGTTTTGATCCCTAGGTGACAGTTTGGTCCCTAGGTGACTGTTTTGGTCCTAAAGAGTGGTTTAGGTCCCGGAGTGAGGTTAGTCCTCTAATTGTGAATAGTCCTTGGGACTTAAATATGTTGAATTAGTATTTGGAGATAATTGAGGATGCCATGGGGGCATGAGCCATGAGGGCTAGAGCCATGAGGGCTATAAATGAGATTAATGATGAGGTAAGAGTTAGTGCGTGAATTGAGATATTGTAAATGTGTTTGTGTTGTATTCATGGAGTCTCATGCATACATTCGGCTGCGGTCGCGATGTTTATAAAGCGATTTGAGGGTAGGAGGCTGGGGGGGGGGCGAGTCATGAGGACTCAATTTGAGAATGAGACTGCCGGAGGGCAAATGGTACCACATGCATAACTACATTGCATACATTTACATGAACACATAAATATTATTGAGCGATGATTGGTATATCGATTGTGCGTGAAGTTGTGTATTTGTATATATTGCCTATTATCACTTTTATTATATAGTTCGAGACTCACCCTTTCTGTTGTTGTTTACCACAGGTAGTCATGAGTGAGGGCTTGCTACCTTCACTACTCCCCGAGTCGGTCTGTGTAACACCCCATTTCTACCCGGTAATTTATAATAAAAATCAGAGTATAAAAAAAAAATTATTCCTCATTAAATGGAGCGTTACACTCCTCTCTTAAAAACACTCAAACAGTCGGTTCAGCTCATAAAAAGGTATCAATACATAACACCATAACAAAACGTGGGATAACTCATATCATGCAGCGGAATATAAATCATAATCTCAACAGTTAGCTCAGTAGTCTCAAAACAATACTCATAAGCTCAACAATGAGCAAAACAAAACAACTACAGTTCGTAACCCCAACCCCTAGGTGCTACGTATCAGAGCGGTATCATAATGACCCGGAGTCCCGCGGCGGCCACCCAGCGCTATTACCTCACGACCTTCTCTACCCCCTTGTAGAGTTTTTGCCTTCCGTGGGATTCGAACCTTGCACATGGGGCTCAAATGCAAAGTTCCACACTTTCCCACTACCAATTGAGCTCAATTGAGGTTCGAATCCCACGGAAGGCAAAAACTCTACAAGGGGGGTAGAGAAGGTCGTGAGGTACACACGGGCATGAGAGTGGGCCCGGGGTGTTACAAGGAGCTCTACGTGTTTCTGTATTCCCATCAAATGCCTTTCTCCACAATCGATAGTGATGAGTTGATGGCAAACACTACAAGAAAATCGCTGATTTTCCACGGACATTCAAGCGCAAATGTACAAATTTCCGTGGCAAAACAACATTTGCCACGGACAAAAATTGGTGGCAAAAACGCTCGTCGCAAATCGTTTGCCACGGAATTTCCGTGGCAAATGTTTCCGTCGCAAATCCTTTGCTAATCCGTCGCAAATATCCGTGGCAAAGTTGTCGCAAATATCATCGCAAATCCGTGGCAAATCCGTGGCAAATTCAAAAAAAATTAAAAAAAAAATTAAATCATACTTTGGGCCAAAAAGCTATTACATCCTAAAAACATTAATTATAAAATCAAGCTAACAATTATAAATTATAACAAGTATATAGATTAATCTATTATAAATACATACAAACCCCCAAGTACTAAATCATATTTTCAAATTAAATGTAAATAAAAACAGGTATTAATCTATTATACTTTTACGCGTTACAAGCCATCTAAATATACTTTTACCCTTAGCAACATACACCAAAGTTTATTTCTTTTAACAAAAAGGAAAAGTAGGAAGAAAGTGACTTACACCGGGAGTCTGAAGACCTTCTTGCATTGCTAGAGTCTGAGTATCAGATGGCTCCTCCATAACCTATACAATCAACATCTAATCATTAAAAGAAGCAAAGATTATCCTTTTCCATTCACTGATAAGCTGACATATTTTACAACGATCAATGCCATATTTTGAAATATTAAAATAATAATATCAACATTGCGGTGAGCCAATGTGCTTCTATCATCTCTTTGCAAGTGGTCCAAATGAATGACCTTGCAAAAGGAATGTGAATGTAGCTAATTAAAGTGTAGCAGCAAAGTGAAGAACTTTAGAGAACATACAAATTCCTTCAAATGCAGATTATCAGTACCAAGAAAGTTTGTTATCCCTGGCAAATATGGAAGTAACCATTGTCAACTATAAAAATATACTAGTGTAAAAAAAAACTATAAAAATATACATTGTTAAAAACAAAAATCAAATATATATTTTCTCATTGTTTTAAAGAAATTAGTCCTCTCATCTCATCCTCTGAGTTTAGACCCTTTATTTATAAAACAGTATGTTTTACTTTACAATTCCTATCAGAATTAAAAACAATGTCCATAAGAACTAAAAACACTATCTGGTTTTTTTGATCGGCTGCTATTATTTCACTGCAATAATCCAAATTCATGAAATCACTCTAATTTCCAAAATATAGAGATTAAAACTGAAATAGGGACTAATTTGAATAAACCCTCAATTTAGTCCTTAAACTAGTACCATCTCTCCTATTTGGTCCCTAAGCTAAATGAAAATAATACTTAGTCCCTAAAGTTTGTAAAATACGTCCCATTAGTTCCTAAAGTTTGTAAAATCCATCCCATCAATCCCTAAAGTTGTGTGGAATCCATCTAATTAGTCTCTATGAGACTACTTATAAAACTTCAAGAATTAATTTGTGATTTAACAAATTTTTGAGCACGCTTACTATTTTAATATAATTTGTTGACTAACTAGGAAAGAAAACGTTAGTTTAGTAACTAAATTGAAGCTTTATTGGACTAATTTCATAAAAATCCTCATACAAAATAAACATCAAAGTGGAATTATGAAGTTTTCACCTGCATTAGAAGAATAATCAAAAGCACCACCTAAAGGAGGAATTGAAGACGAGCAGTGAGGGTAAGCCATGGACAATCTCGAAGCGGCCGAAGCATGCACATCGCCACAGTTCAAGCTCATCGACTCTTTATCTTTCCACACCACTTCGAACTTGTTCTCTTTATCCCTCACAATCGACAAATTCTGCATCGTTTCTTTGAAAACCTCTAACACTGTTTTCGTAAGTTGTTCCTCACTGAAATGCGAGCGAAGCAATCGCAACTCTGTCAACATGTTTTCGATCTTCACATCCCGAATTGCTTTAATCGCACCAATTTGTCGCTCCATAGCTACACAAAACTTCAATTCAGTTCAATATTACACGAATTTCTCAAGCAGCAACTAGTCCCTGGAGTTGCTGACTCCAATCAAACCCACGGATCGCCTCATGCACTCTAGCATAGTTTCGCATCCAAAGTCACGACCAATTTTCCACACCGCAAGTAACTTCAGTGGCTTTCTTTGATTGAGGAAGGTATTGATTTCCAAAGAAAGCGAGCCTTTATTCTTTGCAATATCACAAAAGCAAACATAAAAAACCCTAAAATTGAACAAATTGCAAGAAACAACCAACCACATCCCTTCCAAATTTACTATATCCAAAAAAATAGTGATTATTTCAGTGCCAATATGCCAGTCAAACATTAAACTAATTTAACTCTACAACTATATTATAAACCCCCAAAATCCCAAGACCGAAGGTAGCAAATAATATATTTCCATTTCCCTTTCTTAATCCATAATCAGGAGAAAACAAACCATAAAGAAGAGGAAGTGAGAAGATAAATTACATGTCATGAATATAAATGTGAGAGACAAGATGAATGGCGTAAGGCGATCGTCTTGATAAGCAATACCTTAATACGCAACTTTGTTTGAAAATCAAGTAAGCGACGACATACATAGTCATAGATACAAAACCCTAAGAAAGTAGAGAAGATGAAATAAACCAACCTTGAGCATGAGATTATCGCAGATATCGTAAAAGCGTTTTAAATGCGATTTCGATGCCAAGGCCGCCGTCACCACCGAGAGAGAGCGAAGGGTGAGAAGAGGCGAGAGGAGGGTGGAAGAAGACAGAGGTTGAGGGAGAAATGGGTACGGGTGTGTGAGGGTTTGAGAGAAGTGAGGGTTTGAGAGATGGAGAGTGAGATCGGCGGAGATGAGAGTGAGATCGGCGGAGATGAGAGAGTGAGAGTGTGAGAGGTGTGAAAGGAAAGTGAGGTAGAGAGAGCGTTCTGATATTTAGGGATTTAGGGATCGTGGGTGTTTTATTTTCATCATTGGGTTGCCACGGACTTGCCACGGACTTGCCGTCGCAAATTTTTGGCCTTTCACATGTCCGTGGCAAACCCCAGCGGGAAACTTCGCGCCTCTTGCTTTTTATACATTGTCGTCGCAAGTCCGTGGCAAACGACTGACGAATTAATATCTGTCGCAAATCGTGGCAAACTACCGACGGAATAAAGTCTGTGGCAAATGTTGGTGGCTAAATCAGACTTTTCTTGTAGTGAAAAATCTACGATGACCAACATAGATATTCTTCTTACCATGTTCCAACCACATCCAATCTGTGTTATCTTCACATATAGGGCATGCACACCGCCTTTGTTCATCGCATGCGAGATAGATTGTCGTATGCGGGAAAGTCGTTAATTGTGCCAAAGATCATAGCCCTCGTGGTGAAACTTTCTTCTCGAACCCATCATACACCTCTACCCAGTCTCCCACATTTGCTTCAAGTCTTCAATTAAAGGAGCCAAGTATACATCAATATCATTTCCTGGTTGTTTGGGCCCAGAAATTAACAAAGACAACATCATATATTTGCGTTTCATGCAAAGCCACAACTGTAACACCCCATTTCTACCCGGTACTTTATAGTAAAAATCAGAGTATAAAAATCATTTTTCGTTTGAAAATCATCCAATGGAATGTTACACAACTACTCTATCAAACTCAACAACAAATAACTTAAACGTCTCTTTACTCAAAAATACGTAACACCATCTCAAAGATAGAACTCACAAACTTTAGCAAATAAAACCACGCACTATAAAAATAAGTGCCACGCAGCGGAATAAAACACTATCTCAACAGAATAAATCAGTAGTCTCAAAACACTACATATAAGGCTCCACAATGAGCGAAATAAAACAACTAAGGTTCATAACCCCAACCCCTAGGTGCTACGTATCAGAGCAGACCGACTCGGGGAGTAGTGAAGGTAGCAAGCCCTCACTCATGACTACTGTGGTAAACAACAATGAGAAAGGGTGAGTCTCGAACTATATAATAAAAGTGATAATAGGCAATATATACAATCATAGTTCACAAAGACAATCAATCATACTTATCATCACTCAATAATGTTCATGTGTTCATGTGAATGTATGCAATGTGGTTATGCATGTGGTACCATTTGCCCTCCGGCAGTCTCATTATTTGCCCTCCGTAGATCTCATTATTTGCCTCCGTAGATCTCATTATCAAATGGAGTCCTCATGACTCGACCCTCCGGCCGCCTCAAAGCTTCACAATCGATTTATAAACTCATGACCGCAGCAAATGAATGTATGCATGAGACTCCATGAATACAATACAAGCACATTCTCAAAACATCTCAATTCACGCACTAACTCTTTACCTCGTTATTAATCTCATTTATAGCCCCCATGGCACGGCCTCGTGCTCATGCCCCCATGGCATCCTCAGTCATCTCAAGATACAAGCTCAACATAATTAAGTCCCAAGGACTAATCTCATCTAGAGGACTCAACCTCACTCAAGGACCTAAACCACCATTTAGGACTAAAACAATCATCTAGGGACCAAAACAACACCTAGGGACCAAAACCACACCCTTAGGACCAAACTGTCACCTAGGGACCAAACTGTCACATTAGGGACCAAGACCTGCAAATCAATGACCAACACATCACCTAAGGACTAAAATAGCACTTAGGGACCAAAACTGTACTTCCAGGACCAAAACATCACTTAGAGGACCAAACCAGCACTCAAGGACCACAACAGCACTTAAAGGACCAAAACAACTCCATCAGGACTACAACAGCCTCTAAGGACTAAAACAACTCCATCAGGACTACAACAGGCTATAAGGACTAAAACAACTCCATCAGGACTACAACAACACCTATGGACTAAAACAACTCCATCAGGACTACAACAGCACCTAAGACTTTCAAAAGAGGAATCGATTCATAGCTACTTGTTTTCAAAAGAGGAATCGATTCATAGCTCTCATTTTAAAGAGGGAAATCGATTCAATGCTTCATTTCTAAAGAGAGGAATCGATTCCTTGCTTCTATTTTGAAGAGGAAATCGATTCTTGCCTTCATTTCTAAAGGAATGAATCGATTCCTTGCTTTCATTACTAAAGGGGGAAATCGATTCTTGCCTTCATTTCTAAAGGAATGAATCGATTTCTAGCTTTGTTTTTAAAGAAGAAAATCGATTTCTGGCTTCTATTTAGAGCCCAAAATCGATTTCCAAGTTTCATTTTTGGAGGAAAACCATCGATTCTTTAAACTCACCATTACCTACATCGTCCAGAGACAACCAAATCAACTAATTTTTCCCAAACCCAATCATCAACAACAATCCAAAAACACATTGTGATCATACTAACACTCTCAATTTCATGTCTTAATCATCAATCATGGATCAAAAACGCAAATCAATACAATCCAAACCCTAACACTAGCATGTAATCGATTTTCACCCAATTCACAATTTTAATTCAACAACAATTCAATTGATCAGTGCATTTTAATGTACTCTTTATAGCTTTTCACTTAGTGTTTTTAATTGTGTTCTGTGCCTAATATTTAAGTCTTAGCACGTTTCTAGACTTTGGGTCTTATTTGAGCAAAGATAGCAATTTATTGCTTAATTCATACTTTTATTGCATATTGACCCTGTCTACTCTGCAGGTCATAACTTTGGCCACGTTTATCCGATTGAGGCGTGCAAGTATGCGTTGGAAAGCTAAGGAACAGAGCTACAATTCTTCTGTTGAGCGCGAAACCCAATTCGGAAGTACTGAAGGCCAAAACTGCAAAATACCGAAGCAGTTTAATCTAAATCGGTTTCGGGCCAAATATTAGTTTGTTAACGAGCTTTTATCCAAAAACCCATTAAGGGATTAGGTTTTTCGTTTTATTCTTATAGACTTGGCTGGAGCAGCCGTCTTGGACCATCTTACGCATTATCATACACTTTACAAAACTTTTGGCCTAACCTCCATGGAAGCCTAACCCCTAGATCGATTCATCGGTGAAAGGTGTCGTCAAGTGATAACGGATTTTGAGGTTCGGTGCTTGAATGTTTAACATTATTTTGTCTTAGTTTACGAATTCATCTCTATCAATTTCGTTTCACTCTTAATTGTTGCAATTTCTGATTTTCGTGTTACGCTTGATTTACTCGTATTCGATTTTTGCAAAACGCGATTCGTTTGTATGCGCGCTTGCTTGTATGCAATATGTTTCGTACCTTTTGATTATTTAAATTATTTGATTGCTTAAATTATTTGATTTAAATAGAAATTGATAGAGAGGATTGGTATGGATTTTGTTATGATAATGGTTATGCTTTTAAGCGGCGCTTGTCCACTTTCAGAATCGATTGAACACTCTGTTTTGACGCTTGCTTTAAAAGCGGTGAATTCTCATAAACTAATTGACGCTTGTTTTAGTTAGTTTATACCAATCAAGATTCAGAAATCATTAGAGACGTTATCCTTTTGAACCTATGATGAATCCAAGAAGCACACCCCAAAACCGGTGAATTGATTGTTCTCGTGAATTGATTTTCTTTATAAACTGAATTTGTTTTCCACAAAACCCCCTTTTACTGTTATTTGATCGTTCTTGATTTTGGAAATCTTAGTTTTAGAGGTCCTTGTGAGACGACCAAGGTTAACTTACCTTGTTACTATATTTTACACTTTTCATTATTTTGACCCGCGTACGACCGCTGATCAAATCAACAATCAAATATCATCAAATTAAGACCCTATGACCTACATACAACCTATTATATCCTCTATTATAGAGTGAGACTCCCCTTACCTTAAATTAACTGTAGAAACGTCCTTCTCACTGAGTCACGTACAAAAACCACAGCAACAGCTCCTTCTTTTCCTTCTTCTCAAGGTGCGATCCACTCTCCCTTCTTCTCTCCCTCTTAGTGCCTGTTTTCTCTTCTCTCTTTTCCTTTCTCTCTTCTTACGTTTCTTTCTTTCTTCCTTTCACAAATGATGCGAACTGCATCACTCCCTAATGCCTAGGAGCCTAAGTCAATGGGCTTGGGCTCTTGGGCCAGTCCATACCACTCCGGAATTACCGATTACTACTCTCTTCAATTAAAATAAACCAACACTTTAATAATTTAACATAACTAAATAATGCAACCCTTTAAATAATTTAATCAAATAACTAATTGAATCATTTAGGGTGTTACAACTCTCCCCCACTTAGGAAATTTTGTCCTCGAAATTCATACCTGAGTCAAAAAGCTCTGGATAAGACTCCCGCATCCTACTCTCCAGCTCCCAAGTCATGCTCTCACTAGCAGCTCCCAACCAAACTACCTTGACCAAAGCAATGTCCTTCCCTCTCAGCACCTTCACTTCCCTATCATCAATCCTCACTGGCATAGTTTCCACAGTGAGGTTCTCTCGTACCTCCACATAATCCATGTGAATTACATGAGACGGGTCTGGGATATACTTCCGAAGCTGTGACACGTGAAAAACATCGTGCAAGTTCGAAAGGTTAGGTGGCAAAGCCACCCTATAAGCAACCTTCCCCACCCTCTCAGTGATTTGGTACGGTCCAATGAACCTTGGAGTTAACTTCTTTGCCTTGAGCACGCCCTGACACGGTCATAGGCGTGACCTCAAGAACACATGCTCACGACTGAAACTCCAAGTCCTTCCTCCTCTTATCATGATAACTTTTCTGTCGACTCTGGGACTCTTTCATTTTCTCTCTGATCATTTTCACCTTCTCCGTAGTCTCCCTAACCAACTCTGGTCCAAGAACAACACTCTCACCGGACTCGTGCCAACACAAAGGAGTCCTGCACCTCCGCCCATATAGTGCCTCAAAAGGAGCCATCCCTATGCTCGAATGATAGCTGTTATTATAGGTGAACTCAATCAGTGGGAGATGTGTATCCCACGCACCTCCCTGCTCTAGCACACAAGCTCTCAGAAGATCCTCCAAAGACCGGATGGTTCTCTGCATGCGACCATCATCCGAGGATGATAAGCTGAACTCAACCTCAGCTTGGACCCCAAAGCCTCCTGCAAGCTTCCCCAAAACTCCGATGTAAACCTCGGGTCTCTGTCCGACACAATACTCTTCGGAACCCCGTGAAGCTTCACAATCACCTGAATATGCATTCTAGCAAACTTTGGCACAGGATAGGTGATGTTGATAGGAATAAAATGGGCAGACTTGGTCAACCTATCCACAATCACCCAAATAAGTGTCGGACCTCTCACACGATTTGGCAACCCAGATCCACAAAGTCCATGGAAATGATGTCCCACTTCCATTCGGAATCTCTAAAGGTTGCATCGGCCCATGGTTTTACAGTGCTCAATCTTTGACTTACGGCAAGTCAAACATGCATATACAAAGCTGCGCAACATCTCTCTTCATACCAGAGCCACCAAAAGCAGTTTCTTGAGATCATGATACATCTTAGTAGCACACGGATGAATGCTCAACTTACTCCTATGGCTCTCCTCAAGTATCATCTTCTTCAACTCGGCATCATCAGGAACACAAATTCTGTCCCCTGAACCGAACACACCACAGGAATCCAACTGTAATCCCCATCAACAAACTTGCTCACCAAAGAACGGCAAGTCTACCGACTTCACATCTAACTTCGGGCGTCTCGATACTAACCAAGAAGTCATTCCCAATCCTCAACATACCCGATCGACACTGCGGGGTGTCACTTCACAAACCGGACTCAAATCGCGAATTGCTCAATCAACTCCAATTCCCTCACCATCATAGGTGACATATGCAAAGTTTTTCCGACTTAACGATCGCCACGACATTAGCTTTGCGGGGTGATAGTTCAAGCCGAAATCATAATCCTTGAAGCTCTAACCAACGTCTCGCCTCATATTCGGCTCCTTCGGTCAAACAAGTACTTGGACTCTTGTGATCACCGAACACTCGAACGGTACCACAGAGATAGTGTCTCCAAATCTTCAAAGACAAACACAATAGCGACCAACTCTAAATCACGAGTAGGATAGTTCTTCTCATGTGTCCTCAAGCTCGCGAGACGCATAAGCAACTACCTTCCCATCCTGCATTAACACACCTCCCAAACCCATCTTGGGCGTCACAAGACACAACAAAAGGTTGCTCTGCAGCACAGCAACACTAATGTTCTGGGTGTATCAAGAATTACGAAGCGCCAGCGGCAATTGGACTGCGGCCCACCCAACTCGATCGGCCCAAACACGGCGCTTGGAGCGCAATTCGCCGACCGAAAATCTCGCTAACGGTCGGACCTCGCGGTATATATCGCCATTCGCATATGGCATCGTGCACGTTCTCTAACCTTGTGCTATACGCGGCGACCTCTCACTAGATCGTCGGAGTGTCTTTGCGAGTACCACCCGAGGTGTTCAACGTGTGAAGCCGGGACCGGTCCTTTCACCCATTCAACGGCCGGTCCATAGGCGAATCAATCAACACTTCAACTCTTCATTGGTCAAGGTACGATCAATTGGCGACCACGATGGGAGGCCCGTGCGCTATCTACCACATTCATGGCTCCACGCGGCCGGCCCCGAGGGCGGGCGCCGCCGACTCAATCCTCGGCGAGAATCGCAATGAGACCCGGGGGCGTGGCCGCCACGATCCCACGAATCTCGGAGACTTCCACGACAAGAACCCCGGTGCACAACCCGGCGTGGACCGGTCCTCAGCCAGATCCATCCGGCCGTTCACGGAGACCTACCGCGAAATGGGTTAGGCGGGCATTCGAGAACCTCTACCGGATCATGTCACTCGAAGCCGTTTTGCGGCTCACGCAAAACAAAAATCAAGTGATCGCATCGAGATGCGCTCATCTCTCGATGACGAGAGGTTCGATCCGGGCGCCCACGGGCGAAGACGGAGAACCTTACGCTGCCGTCGCCGGACGGCGAAGACGAACCGCTCCCCTCCTCGAAGGAGCATCTCTCGCCGAGAGAGCACTACTCATCGCTCTCCGGCAAGAAGAAGCAGGGCGCACAGATCGCCCCCAAGCAGGAACGAGCGTAGACGCCGTTCGATGTCCTATGATTATGAAGATTCCAGCTACCGTCCTGACACCGGTCGCTCACCTACCAGGTACTCCTCCAATGAGTCGTCCGGGTCACGTCGGTCGAGAAGCAGATCTTGGGATTCTCGTGAAGAGCTGGAAGATTACAGAAATGGGAGAATTAGGGACGTTTCGCATCGGCCAAGGAGAGGCCAAAGCGAGCGACCCAGAAGGCCTCCTCAGCATCCACCAACCGCCCGCCCGAGGATTCTATGGAATGCCGGCAACGCGGCGTGCCTCGCAATGCAGCACTTTGGGTCGAGCGGCATTCGAATGAACACGGCTCGTTCTCCCGGGAGATCGGGCGTTACAAGATTAGAGAGACCTCGCGCAAGCCGCCCCAATCTCAACAAGTTTGACGGCCGAGGAGATCCGGACAAGCATCTCCGTTACTTCAATAATTACTTCGCCGCTATAGGAATTGGGACCGACTATGAAATGCGAGGCTTTTTCCCCATCTCCGGACGGTAGAGCATTGGAATGGTGGGAGTCTCTGCGACCCAATTCCATCTCCTCTGGGACGACGATCGAGAATATTCTGTCTCACTAGGCGCAAACCGTTGCCAATATCGGTATGAAGAATACTTGGACTCTGTTGATCAAGGAGATAATGAGGCCCGAGCGATATATCGGCCAGGTTTAAACACGAAGGTTGAGTTCATTCGTGACTTGTCGGACAAGGACAAGTTGAAATATCACGAAGCGTGGTATTCGACCAGGACCAGGTTTCGTCGAAGAGTTTACTTTGAATCATTACTGGGATCTCGGCCACTTCCTAACAAGGGCTAACGTCCACATGCGGTATGAAGAAACTCGCAGCAAGAAAGGCCGTCGCGCACGACCTAAAGAAGAAAATAGTAAGCGGCCAAAGGGCATGAAGGTCGCCGCGACAATCGGCCCGACTTTCGTGATAAAAAGTTTGATCATCGCACTCGACTCAACACCTCCATTGCGCAGATCTACGAGTGTCGAATAATGAGTTTGTGGGAGTTAAGCGGCTGAACCACTCGTGCTCAAGAAGGGGCACGGCCAGGCCAAAAGATACTGCCGTTACCACAAGAGTAAAGGGCGGGATACTAACGATCGTATGGCCTCAAAGATGATATTGAAGAGCTTATTCGAGAAAGGCAAGTTGGGAAAGTATGTGAGGTCGAGGAAGGCGGCCGACCTCAAGAGAAGCGAGAAGAAGGCGATCGCGGACGGGGAAAGGGGCCTCTGGCCATAGAGAATACCCAAAACAAGGATCGATCTGAAGATCGTGACACTCGGCAGTCCAAAGGCCGTAATGTTGCGATGGTTATTCATGGTGGAAACCCCCTGGATCGCAGGGAATCTAACAAAGCCACCAAGAGAAAGTGGGACGAGTTGTTAATGGTCGCATCCACTTCAGCACCACCACCGGTCTCGAGCAGACCCCCCATCTCGTTCGGTGATAGCGACCTATACGACGGCAAGCCTAATAGTTATGTTCCATTGGTAATCAGAGCTGTCATGGCAAACACAGAGGTGCAGAGAATTCTGGTCGATCAAGGTAGCTCGGCCGATATCATGTTTGAAGACTTGATCGACAAAATCAAGGTTGATCGGAGCGAGATAATTCCCCAGGCCGAGCCTACCCCTCTAACAGGTTTCAATGGGGCGACCACCTACCCGTTGGGAACGATCGAGCTGCTAGTTACGTTTGGTGACGACACTGGGGATAGTACTCTGTACAGGACGGTCAGGACGACGTTCCTTGTACTCCCCCTCAAATCCTGCTATCAATGTATTATTGGTAGGCCGACTTTGGGTAAGCTAGAGGCCGTTACATCGACGGTGCATCTAAAAATGAAATTCTACAGCAAAGACGACCAAGTGGTTACCCTGGCGGCCGACCTTGAATCAGCAAGAAGAAGCCACGCTCTATACCAAGAAATATGTGACGAGGTAGATCGTGGCCCGAACGTTCAGAGCACTAGTGAAGGCCATCAAGTCAATGTCGCTGATTTGGACGCTCGGTATGATCGCATAAATGCACCAGAGGACAATGATGATGATTTGGCTCGAGAGCTAAAAAACAGGCTGAGAAGGCCAGAGCCTCATGGAGAGTTGGTAGATGTTCAATTGGGTGACGACCCATCCAAAACGGTAAAGCTCGGTAGCGACCTACCAGAGCAAGTGAAGCAAGATCTAGTGCAATGCTTGAGAGACTATGCTGACCTGTTCGCATGGCAAGCATCAGACATGCCCGGCATCCCTATCGAAGGTAGCCTGCCATCAACTTTCGATCGATGAGCGGGTCGAGCCGGTCGCTCAAAGAAGACGCGACTCGTAACGAGGAAAAATCTCGGCCATTGCAAAGGCCGTTGAGGACCTCATAAAGGCCAATTTTATAGAAGAGATCAAATACACGACCTGGCTATCCAATGTCGTCCTGGTTAAGAAGAAGAATGGAAAATGGAGGATGTGTGTGGACTATACTGATCTAAATAAGGCATGCCCGAAGTATGCCTTCCCCGTACCCAACATCGACAAGCTGGTCGATGGGGCCTCGGGCTACAAACTACTGTCTTTTCTGGACGCTTATTCTGGATACAATCAGATCACGATGTATCCGCCCGATCGGCACAAGACAGCCTTCATGACCGATCGGGGAAATTTTCAGTACAAGGTGATGCCTTTCGGTCTCAAGAACGCTGGAGCGACCTACCAGCGAATGATGAACAAAATTTTCAAGAGGCAGATCGGTCGCATCTCAGAGGTGTATTTGGACGACATGATCATTAAAAGCGTAACCGACCCAGATCACGTGAACGACCTCAGGGAAATATTTGAAGAAGCTAGGAGGAACTCACTTAGACTAAATCCTGAGAAGTGTACCTTTGGGGTGGGTCGTGATTCTTGGGTTTCCACCTGACCGAAAGAGGATAGAAGCAAACCACGAAAAGTGTGTAGGCGGTCGCCGATATGAGGCCGCCACGTCGAAAAAAGAAATACAACGACTAAATGGCATGGTGGCCGCTCTATCCAGTTCATCCCCAAAGCGGCCGCAAGTCGCCTCCAATCATTTAGGATTTGCTAAAGAAAGAGGTGGACTTTGAGTGGACCGAACAATGCCGTGAGCATTGGATGAATTAAAGCAAGCTTTGGTTAGCTTGCCGATCATGACCAAGTCGTTGTCGGGCGAGACGTTATATCCGTGATTTGGCCATAAGAAGAAGTTCTCGATCTTTGTGCTCGTTAGAGAACGATCTAAAGCGAATCCGGTCTATTTCATAAGTAAAGTACTCGAGGCCCAGTGAGATACCAGAAGATAGAGAAATTTGCCCTTGCGCTCCTAATAGCTGCTAGAAGATTGAGACCCTACTTTGTGGCCCATCAGGTCGTGGTAAGGACCGACCAGCCTATCAGGCAAGTCCTACATCGGCCAGACCTGGCGGGACGGATGATAAAGTGAAATTTTGTGGAGCTCAGTGAGTTTGGGATTAAATTTGAATCCAGATCGGCCGCAAAAGCGCAGGTGTTGGCCGACTTTATAGCGGAAATGACTCCCACTCCAGAAGATCAAGCTGGAACGACCTGGATCTTGCACGTAGATGGGTCGTCTAATAGTAAAGGAAGTGGAGCCGGCCTAATACTAGAAAATTCTGAAGGCCTGGCTGTGGAGGTGTCTTTAACCTTTGCATTCCACACTTCAAACAACCAGGCCTAGTACGAAGCATGCATAGGCGGCCTCATTTCGCCAGAGATTTCAATGTCGACCGGGTTGAACTTAGATCAGATTCCCTACTCGTAGTCTCGCAGATCAAAGAATTATATGATGCTAAAGACGACGTGCTGAAAAGTTACCTAGCAAGGGTGAGGAGGCGCTCAGCGGATTCGGCCGAAGTGAAGTGGTACATGTGCCTCGGACCGAAAATGTTCGAGCGGATATATTATCAAAGCTAGCAAGTACCAAAACTCCGGGGAATCATAGAAGTGTGATTCAAGAAACATTAAATCGGCCGAGCGTTTCAACCAAGCCAAGTCAGTCGTTGGCCGTTCTATGTCAAAGACGATTCGTTGATTGGATCGCCCCCATCCTAAGGTACATTGTTGAAGGGGAGGAGCCGAACGATCCAAAGCAAGCGAAGTCGGTCAGACTCAGAGCGACCAAGTACTCGGTTATAGAAGGAAAGTTGTACAGGAGAGGATTCTCCTCTCCATTGTTAAGGTGTCTTACGTCGGTCGAAGCCGACCACGTGCTGAGGGACATTCATGAAGGTGTTTGTGGGGAGTCACCCGGCGCCCGCTCCATAGCTAAGAAGGCTCTCAGGGTCGGCTACTATTGGCCGACCATGGACGAGGATGCCAAGAAGCTCGTTCAGAAGTGTAAGAAATGCCAAGTACATGCCGATGTCCACATTGCACCTTCCTCAGAATTACAAAGTCTTGCCTCACCTTGGCCGTTCGCCTGGTGGGGCATGGATCTTCTAGGCCCGTTTCCACCCGCTCCGGGCGGTTCAAGTTCTTGATCGTGGCGATGGATTACTTTACTAAGTGGATCGAGGCCGAGCCGCTTGCAACAATCACATCGCCAAAGTCGCAAGTTCTTGGACGGTGTGTGCTAGCCGTTTTGGGATCCCCAAAGAATTGATAATGCATAAGCGCACACGGTTCCACAGACAAGAGATTCAGAGAAATGTTGGCGACTTAGGGGTAAAGCGGCGTTTTACCTCGGTCGAAAGCACCCTCGCATAAACGGCCAGCCGAGGCGCCAAACGTGAGTTGTCCTACGTGGCTTAAAGCGAAGATCGGATGAAGCGAAAGGAACTGGTCGAAGAGCTGCATCGATTGCGTAGGCCTCACGGGGCGACCCTCATTCATCGGCCAGAGTCGCCCGCCAGATTGGTGTACTGAATCGCGTACGTGATACCCATCGAAATGGGCGAGTGAATTGGAGGACTTCAAACCCCTACGGTGGTTGAAAGCGACCGAGCTATCCGAGAAGAATTGGACCTAATCGAAGAAGCTGCGTACCAAGCCCGCTAAGAGAGCAATTGATCAAAAGCAAGAAGGTCGCAGCGGGTACAATGCTCGAGTTCAAAAGAGAGAATTCTCGCCGCCAGCCGCGGTTCAATTGGTAGTGGGAAAGAGTGGAACTTTGTATTTGAGCCCCATGTACAAGGTTCGAATCCTACGGAAGGCAAAAAATTCTACAAGGGGGTAGAAAAGATCGTGAGGTAATAGCGCCATTTGGGGTGGCAGCTGCGGTGGACACGGGTCATTACCGGCCGGAAGAACGAGAACTCGAGCCGTCTTTGCTCGAGGAACCGCTGAAGAGCTAGAATCTTTGTCGCCTCGAAGACGACTTGGACTCGCCGACCTCGACATGTATGTGGCGAAAGAGCGAGGCGGTTTTTCCGAATACGGCGATTAACTTCCGCCCGTGGCATACACAAACACCTGTGATAAAGGGATCGAGTCAGGTCGATCGAGCAAAGCACTCATGAGAGGGGGCGAGCTGGCCATCCCTCGACCTGACACCCCCTATCACGAGGCGTGGAAAAGCACGAAGTGCTTTCAAGAAAAAACTCAAGCTTAAAAAGGTAAAGGGAGAGATCGATTCATACCTTAAGCGGGCGTAGTGGATCGGCCGCTAGTAGACGAGAATCGACCGGATGCAAGTCGACGACGGATGAGTCGGTCGTTGGCGAGAGCAATTCTTGGAAGTGTGAGAAATGAACTCGCAGAAGGACTATTTATAGTGCGGATCTCTCGCGCGCGAAGGGACCAGGGATACGAAGAAGAGTCACAACGCCGTCTTCTCACCAATGGTTGTCTCCGCACTGACCTCGCGGAAACACCAAACGTCACGTCTTAAATGTCGTAAAAACCAACCGTCCACGGCAAAGACGGCCGATGGTTGACAAGCGGTCGACACCGCCCTACGATGAAAGCGAACGGCGCGCGTTCGTCAAGATAACTTCACCCCAGGGGCATCGATTCAAGCCTCACCCCGCTCTTAGCGACCTAGGCTTGGGGGCAATCGTTCGGGTGTATCGGCAATTACGAGCGCCGCAGCAATTGGACTGACGGCGCCCACCCAACTCGATCGGCCCAAACACGGCGCTTGAGGCGCAATTCGCCGACCGAAAATCTCGCTAACGGTCGGACCTCGCGAAGATATATCGCCATTCGCATATGGCATCGTGCACGTTCTCTAACCTTGTGCTATCCGCGCGAGCGACCTCTCACTAGATCGTCGGAGTGTCTTTGCAGGTACCACCCGAGGTGTTCAACGCGTGAAGCCAGGACTGGTCCTTTCACCCATTCAACGACCGGTCCATAGACGAATCAATCAACACTTCAACTCTTCATTGGTCAAGGTACGATCAACTAACACTGGAGAAGTGGTCAACCTCCTCTTCAGCTCTTGGAAGCTCTCTTCACACTTTGCATCCCACACAAATGCTTTTCCCTTACAGGTCAATTGAGTCAATGGAAGGGCTAGCTTAGAGAACCCTTCAATAAACCTCCTGTAGTAACCCAGCCTACCCCAAGAAACTCCCGATCTCGATCCACGGACTTTGGGCTCTCCCACTGCAACACTGCATCAACCTTGGCTGGATCCACAGCTATACCATCACCAGAAATAATGTGACCCAAGAAGCTCACCTCACGCAACCAGAACTCACACTTTGACAACTTGGCATACAACTTCCTCTCTTTCAAGACCTCTAGCACCAACCTCAAGTGCTCTGCATGCTCTTCCTCAGATTTTGAGTACACCAGAATATCATCAATAAAAACAACCACAAACCGATCCAGATAGCTATGGAAGATTCGGTTCATGTACTCCATAAACACCCCTGGTGCATTTGTGACACCAAACGACATTACAGAGTACTCATAATGCCCATACCTCGCTCGAGCAACATTTGCTGGATGTCTTCATCATTCACCTTAATCTGGTGATACCCTGAGCTCAAGTCAATCTTGCTAAACACTTTAGCACCCACCAGCTGATCCATCAGATCATCTATCCTCGGAAGAGGATACTTATTCTTGATAGTTACTTTGTTCAGTTGTCTGTAATCCACGCACAGACGCATACTCCCATCCTTCTTCTTTACCAACAAAAGCCGAGCTCCCCATGGTGACACACTAGGCCTCACAAATTTCTTCTCAAGAAGCTCCTCTAACTGCTTCTTCAATTCAGACAACTCAGAAGCCGACATCCGGTACAGTGCCATAGACACGGGCCTAGTACCGGGCACAAGCTCAATCCCGAACTCAACTTCCCTCTCGGGGGCACACTAGGAATCTCATCTGGGAACACTTCAGGGGAACTCACACACCACCGCAACCCATCAACTACAGCTTGGTTCTCAGCAGACATAGACGCCATCAAAGCAAACAGATGACCACCCTCCTTCATTACCTTATGCGGTGACATGCAGACAACAAAGCAGACTCTTCCTCTTCCGGGAGGAGGAAACTGTCGACTTGCAATCGAAGCTCTTGTGACCCAGTTTGCCACACTTGAAACACACCACATCAGCGGGAGCATCTCCCCCACTTGGCTTCTTGCCCTCAGCAGACTTCTTACCCTCAGCAGACCTACTACCACCAGCATGCTTCTGTTTTCATCTATCAGCAGACATCTCATATGGCTTACTCCGGTTCCGGAACTCACCTCTATCAACAGCATGAACAACAATTTAGAACTAGTCTAGCAACACCTAATTGTCATAAACACTATGACAGACCGACTTGGCCGGACAGACCGAACTTTTGCTCTGATACCACTAATGTAACACCCCATTTCTACCCGGTACTTTATAGTAAAAATCAGAGTATAAAAATCATTTTTCGTTTGAAAATCATCCAATGGAATGTTACACAACTACTCTATCAAACTCAACAACAAATAACTTAAACGTCTCTTTACTCAAAAATACGTAACACCATCTCAAAGATAGAACTCACAAACTTTAGCAAATAAAACCACGCACTATAAAAATAAGTGCCACGCAGCGGAATAAAACACTATCTCAACAGAATAAATCAGTAGTCTCAAAACACTACATATAAGGCTCCACAATGAGCGAAATAAAACAACTAAGGTTCATAACCCCAACCCCTAGGTGCTACGTATCAGAGCAGACCGACTCGGGGAGTAGTGAAGGTAGCAAGCCCTCACTCATGACTACCTGTGGTAAACAACAACAGAAAGGGTGAGTCTCGAACTATATAATAAAAGTGATAATAGGCAATATATACAATCATAGTTCATAGCACAATCAATCATACTTATCATCACTCAATAATGTTCATGTGTTCATGTGAATGTATGCAATGTGGTTATGCATGTGGTACCATTTGCCCTCCGGCAGTCTCATTATTTGCCCTCCGGCAGTCGAATTATTTGCCTCCTAAGCGATCTCATTATCAAATGGAGTCCTCATGACTCTGACCCTCCGGCCTGCCCTCAGGCTTCACAATCAGTTTATAAACTCCGCGACCGCAGCCGAATGTATGCATGAGACTCCATGAATACAACACAAGCACATTCTCAAAACATCTCAATTCACGCACTAACTCTTACCTCGTTATTAATCTCATTTATAGCCCCCATGGCCTGGCCCTCCGGCTCATGCCCCCATGGCATCCTCAGTCATCTCAAGATACAAGCTCAACATAATTAAGTCCCAAGGACTAATCTCATCTAGAGGACTCAACCTCACTCAAGGACCTAAACCACCATTTAGGACTAAAACAATCATCTAGGGATCAAAACAACACCTAGGGACCAAAACCACACCCTTAGGACCAAACTGTCACCTAGGGACCAAACTGTCACATTAGGGACCAAGACCTGCACATCAATGACCAACACATCACCTAAGGACTAAAATAGCACTTAGGGACCAAAAGCTGCACTTCGGGACCAAAACATCACTTCAGAGGACAAAACCAAAGACTCAAGGACCACAATGAAGACTTAAAGGACCAAAACAACTCCATCAGGACTACAACAGCCTCTAAGGACTAAAACAACTCCATCAGGACTACAACAGGCTATAAGGACTAAAACAACTCCATCAGGACTACAACAACACCTATGGACTAAAACAACTCCATCAGGACTACAACAGCACCTAAGACTTTCAAAAGAGGAATCGATTCATAGCTACTTGTTTTCAAAAGAGGAATCGATTCATAGCTCTCATTTTTAAAGAGGGAAATCGATTCAATGCTTCATTTCTAAAGAGAGGAATCGATTCCTTGCTTCTATTTTGAAGAGGGAAATCGATTCTTGCCTTCATTTCTAAAGGAATGAATCGATTCCTTGCTTTCATTACTAAAGGGGGAAATCGATTCTTGCCTTCATTTCTAAAGGAATGAATCGATTTCTAGCTTTGTTTTTAAAGAAGAAAATCGATTTCTGGCTTCTATTTAGAGCCCAGAATCGATTTCCAAGTTTCATTTTTGGAGGAAAACCATCGATTCTTTAAACTCACCATTACCTACATCGTCCAGAGACAACCAAATCAACTAATTTTTCCCAAACCCAATCATCAACAACAATCCAAAAACACATTGTGATCATACTAACACTCTCAATTTCATGTCTTAATCATCAATCATGGATCAAAAACGCAAATCAACACAATCCAAACCCTAACACTAGCATGTAATCGATTTTCACCCAATTCACAATTTTAATTCAACAACAATTCAATCAACAATCAAATATCATCAAATTAAGACCCTATGACCTACATACAACCTATTATATCCTCTATTATAGAGTGAGACTCCCCTTACCTTAAATTAACTGTAGAAACGTCCTTCTCACTGAGTCACGTACAAAAACCACAACAACAGCTCCTTTCTCTCTTCTTACGTTTCTTTCTTTCTTCCTTTGAGCGGAACTTTGTATTTGAGCCCCATGTACAAGGTTCGAATCCCACGGAAGGCAAAAATTCTACAAGGGGGGTAGAAAAGATCATGAGGTACACACGGGCCATGAGAGAGGGCTCGGGGTGTTACAACAACGGTAAGTTATAAATCGCCAAAATCACGGGCCATGTACTGTGGGAGCTACTCTGGATACCGTGCGGGTTAAATCCATCAGCAGACAATGCAAGGCGTAGGTTTCTCGGATCATCCCCAAAATTAGGATACTCAATATTAATTTTTTTCCATTGCGGAGAATCTGCCGGGTGTCGTAGCATACCATCTTTAATCCTTTCATCCTCATGCCATGTCAAGTGTTTTGCATCTTCTGAACTACGATACATGCGCCTAAATCGAGGAATTATAGGAAAATACCACAACACCTTTTCTGGAGCAGACTCTTTCTTCTTATACCGCGGTGTGCATTACATTTAGGACATGACTTTAACAACGCATGTTCATTCCGAAATAAAATGCAATCATTCGGACAAGCGTGTATCTTCTCATAGCTCAAGCCAATAGACCCCAACATTTGCTTTGCATCATACGTCCGAGAAGGAAACACATTATCATTCGGCAACATTTCTTTCAGAAGTGCGAGTAAATCGGTAAAGCTCTTATTCGTCCATCCGTGGCAAGTTTTCAAGTTATACAACTTGATCACAACCCGCATACAATGGTGTCTCTGCATCAGTTATGAACTTCTCAAACATTTCAGGACAATCATTAAGATCCTCTTAAACCACCTTTGCCATCTCTTCAAATTCGTTCGCATCAAATGAATGTGTTCCGGTGTCAACCGGCGATGCATATCTCTTAGTAATATCATTCATATTTGAAGATTCACCTTTTTTCTCACCGTGCATTATCCAACAAGTGTAACTTTGATCAATTCCATTCGCCTTTAAATGTCGTGCCAACTCCTCTGCAGTAACTGATTTTACATAACAACAACTTAAACAAGGACATTTCATACCACTAGAAGTCCCTAAACGTTCAACAGCACAACTCACAAAATAATCCACTCCAGCGGCATACTCCTTGGACAGACGATTGGCAGACATCCAATTTCTATCCATAATTTCCAAATATTTATAATAAAATCCTGAGAAGAGAACTTTAACATATGACCCATCCAAGTTGGACAATTATCTTTGTTTTGCATAGGTAGCTTTTCTAGAGTTGATTCAGTGGATAATTCATGCATAGGTAGCTTTATTGATAATTTTTTAACAGATTAATTCATCACCCACAGCAGTATATATGAATATCAGCAACTCTCATGGTAACAACTAACAAGAAATATGTTTTCATCAGAAATTAGAGAAAGGAACGAAATAAAGGAACCCGAAATAGAGAAAGGAACAGAAAACTCACCGATGTTGTCTGAGTGAGAGACTGAGAAAGATGACGTTCACTGAGAGAGATGATTTTCGTTGAGAGAGATGATGTTTTCTGAGAGAAATCGCTGAACATTAAACAAGACTTCCAAAATCGCAGAAACCTTGCTTATTGAAATCGTGATAACTCGCTAAAACTCACCATGCGTTTCTGGGTTTTGCGTTAGGGTGTTAGGGTTTTGCGTTTCTGGGTGAGTGATTTTGCGTTTCTGGGTGAGTGTGTTCGCTGAGAGAGGAAGTAGCTCTACGGGAAACGAAAAAAAATTATTTAACCATACCTAGCGTTTTCTAAAAAACGCTTGGGATCTATCTAGCGTGTTTTCTAAATACCTAGCGTTTTGAATAAAAGCGCTAGGGATCTGTCTAGCATGTTAACTAAATACCTAGCGCTTTCTAAAAAACTCTAGGGATCTATCTAGCGTGTATTCTAATTGGCTTGCGTTTTGTATAAAAGCGCTAGGGATCTGTCTAGCGTGTTTTCTAAATACCGTTTTATAAAAAACGCTAGGGATTTATCTAGCGTGTTTTCTAATTGGCTAGCGTTTTGAATAAAAGCGCTAGGGATCTGTCTAGCGTGTTTTCTAATTGGCTAGCGTTTTGAATAAAAGCGCTAGGATCTGTCTAGCGTGTTACCTAATGGGTAGCGTTTTACCTTAAAACGCTACTAATGGTGTAGCGTGTTATTAAAATGGGTAGCGTTTTTTTATAAACGCTACTAAATGTGGCGTTCTCTTTTTACAATTATGGAGTAGTGCCTAAAATTTATTAATAATAATAGAAAATAAACATAAAATATAAGGGATTAGACCAAAACTCATGAACATAAACAAGGTAATACTAATATCGTATACTCCCCCATTATTGTTGTTAAGAAAAAAACATTTACTAATTATATGCCAATTGATAGATGTTTTCTATCTTTAGGGAAGCAACCCATGTGTCATCCTTTTTTAAAGTATAGCTTAAAATATAAGGCATGCATTATCAATGTGGGTCATGATTTAGAGTTTAGACGTTAGAATAGGATGGTACCAACCAGGTACAATCAATATATAACACTATTCTGATGTGAAGGTTATATTTTCTTAATTTCAATCGGGAAAAAGCTCACATGATATATACTTTGTTTAAAGATTTTTGATTAAGATGTGGTGTCTACTAAAATTATGATTGATCGTCAATCCAAAAGAAATAGTATTACTTTAGGATAACTAATTTGAGTATATATCTATTGAAGCTATATTTTCTTGAACAAGATCTGTCAAACCTATATGATATACACAACACAGTGCGTGTGGATATCAAATGTCGTGGTTTCTTATTTTTAATTTTAAATATTGTTGCTTTAAGTTCGTGTATAAATGTCCACGGCACACTAACGAGCCAAGGAAGGTTGGCTCAATTGGTAGGAGTTGGCTCACAAGGTCGTGGGTTCAACTCCTGCCGCCGATGTGAGGACTTCTTTGGTGGGTGATCCGTGAAGTACCCTCTGTAGCGCCAAAGAGCCTTGAGGCTGCTTCACGACTACTGGTGAGCCCCTGAGCCCAACTCACCTAAACTTTTGTAACCAAAAAAATGTCCACGGCACATTAATCCAAATGGGAACAAGGATGTGATATTGCTATTCACTTTGTCTTTGAATTGAGTTCATGTAATCATCCTCTCAAGTTCATGCTAATATCAAAAAACAAAAGGCACTTTTCTTGTTCCAGCATCAGCTTCGAGTGATGAGTTTGCATCTGGTGCAATTTTTTTAAAAAAAAATTACATTAGCTTGGGCCAAGCTGACGCTACATGGAGTTCACCTTTTGTGTTGACTTTAGCATCGGCCAAACGGACACTAACTTACTTAGTTGACTTTTTCAATATGTTGACCTTAGCGTCGGCTGTGACCTTAGCATCAGATTTAACGTAGGCTTGGCCGACACTACATTAGCGTCATACTGAATTTAGTGGATGCTAAGATTTAGCTTCGAGCGTTTTAGCCTCGCACTACAACATAAATCTTAAAAAAGATCGCACCCATTAGTAGCGCTTTTGACATAAGCACTCCTTATTGGGAACACGGAACGACCATTAGGAACGCTTAGGAGACGAGCGCTCCTTATTGATAAACACGGAATGATCATTGGAAGCGCTTAGGGAACGAGCGCTCCTTCTTGATAAACACGGAACGATCATAGGGAGCGCTTATGGAACAAGCGCTCCTTATTGCTAAACACGAAACGATCATAGGTAGCGCTTCGAGTCGGAGCGCTCCCTTTTGCCTAACAGGGAACCACAGAATCTCTTATCATTGCGCCCTAGCTCTCTCTCTCTCTCTCTCTCTCTCTCACATACCTCTCATTATGGTTCATCATCATCACAAACTCTCATTCTCAAGAACCAGAATCCCCAAAACCCCCAAATCCAGTTTCGTTTCCTCGCGAAAAGAACAGTAGCAAGCTCTTTCTCTCTCTCATTCTCACGAAAACCCCTAAATCCAGTTTCGTTTCCTCGCTAAAATCCCCAAATTAGTTATGAAGAGGAGAGATACGAAGAAGAAGAAGAAGAGCATCACAACGAACTAATCGACACCAAATCTCAGGTTTCGTTTCTCGTGAAAACCCCCAAATCCAGTTTCGCGAATACCCCAAAATCCAATTTAGCGAAAACCCCCAAATCCAGTAGCAAGCAAAAGAACAGTAGCAAGCTCTCTCTTATTCTCGCGAAAACCCCCAAATCCAGTTTCGTTCGCGAAATTCCTCAAATTGGTTACGAAGAGGAGAGATACGAAGAAGAAGAAGAAGAAGGTATGTTCATTGGACAATGTTTTGACTTAATTGTGCAGATTGACTTAATTGGTCGCTCGTTGCTTGGAGCGCGCCAGCAAGCCGGTCGAAATTTTCGCAAACGGTCCGGGACTCTACGATATATATCGCCATTCGCATATGGCATCGTGTATGTTCTCTTTACCTTGTGTTACACCGCCCGAGCGACCACTCACTTGGCGTCGGAGTGTCTTTGCGAGTACCACCCGAGGTGCTGGGCCGTGAAGCCAAGACCATCCTTTCCATACTCAACGACCGACCTAGTAAATGCACAACAACTTCAACACTTCATTGGTCAAGGTACGATCAATTGGCGACCACAGTGGGAGGCCCGAGCGCTATCCTACTCCATTCATGGCTCCACGCGGCCGGCCCCGCACGCGGGCCTCATCTCGACTCAATCCTCCGGCAAAGATCATCTCGCAAGAATGCGGACCTGAGGGCGTGAGTCATCACCGTTCACGAATCTCAAGGAAATCCGCGACAAGAGCCCTCGGTTCACGGCGGTCGCGGACCGATCCTAGAGCAGGTGCAACCGCCCGCTCCTCACCAACTACCGCCCGAGCTGATCGAGGCAGGTATAGAAGAACCATTGCCAGAACACATCACTCAGGCCGTTCTGCAAATTATTCAAAGCAAGAACCAGCTCATCGCAGATAGAGACGAGCTGATCTCTCGCTATGAAAGAGGGTCGATTCGGATCGCGGAGCGCGAGAACACGGAGAACCTTCTCGCTTTACGCCGCCCAAAGACGCAGACACAGATCGCCTCCTCGAAGGAGCATTACTCGCCGGGAAAGTACTACCCATAGATCCCCGGCACGACGAGTCAGGGCGCACAGATCGTCCCCGAGCAGGAACGTGCGCAGACGCCGTTCCCTCTCTTATGACGATTACGAGGATTCCAGCTACCGTCCTAAACCCGGTCTCTCGCCCACTAGGTACTCCTCCTACGAGTCGTCCGGTTCACGTCGGTCGAGAAGGAGATCATGGGATTCTCGTGAAGAGTTGGAAGATTATCGAAACGGAGGAATTAGGGATGTCTAGCAGCGACCAAGAAGGGGTCACAGCGAGCGACCAAGAAGGCAACCTACTCAACTTCCACCTATTGGCCAACCTGGAGGATTCTATGGAATGTCAGGCAACGAGGCGTGCCTCACGGCCCATTTACCAGAGAAATCAGGCGCTACAGAATTCCAAGAGACTTGAGGAAGCCGCCCAATCTAAACAAGTTTGATGGCCGTGGGGATCCGGATAAGCATATCCTGTACTTTAACAATTATTGCAGCTATGTCGGCTTTTCCCTCAGTCGTTGGACGGCCGAGCATTAGAGTGGTGGGAATCACTTCGTCCCAACTCCATCTCCTCATGGGAGGGCCTAATCAGAATCTTCTTAGCCCACTACACAGCCAACCGTTGCCAGTATCGGTATGAGGAGCACTTGGACACGATCGTTCAAGGAGACAGTGAGACGCTAAGCCAGTACATCGACCGGTTAAACACTGAGGCCGAGACTGTTCGTGACTTAACTGATAAAGACAAGCTGAAGTACCTCAAACGTGGTATTCGATCGGACCATAGGTTCGTAGAAGAATTCACACTGAATCACTACCAAGACCTCGGCTTCTTCCAAAGGAGGGCCAATGATCATATGGCATATGAAGAAACCTTGGCTGCAAGAAAGGCCGCCCGTGCGCGTCCCAAGGAAGAGCAAAATAGATCGGCCAAAGGGCATGAAGGTCGTCGAGACAACCGGTCGGACTTTAGAGACAAAAAATTCGAGCGTCGTACTCGTCTGAACACTTCTATTGCACAAATCTACAGTGAGTGCCAAAACAATGAGTTTGTGGGTGTGAAGCGGCCTGACCCTCTCGTGCTCAAGAAGGGGGCACGACCGACCAAGAGATACTTCCGCTATCATAAGAGCAAAGGGCATGACACTAACGACTGCATGGCCCTGAAAGATGACATCGAAGACCTTATTCAAAAAGGTAAATTGGGCAAGTATGTGAGGTCTGAAGAAAACGAGCGACCTCAAGAGAAGACAGGAGGACCTGATCAGGATAGAGGAAAAGGCGCCCTCATCATAACGACCGCCCAAGATAAAGATCAATCTGAAGATCGAGATACTCGGCAATCAAAAGGCCGCAATGTTGCTATGGTAATTCACGGTGGAAATCCATTGGACCGCAGGGACTCTAACAAAGCCACCAAGAGAAAGTGGGATGAAATTCTAACGGTTGGATCGACATCAGCAGAACGGCCGGTCTCGAATAGACCGCCCATTTCTTTTGGGGATGAAGACCTGCTCGATGGCAGGCCAAACAGTTACGTTCTGTTGGTAGTATCAGCAATCATGGCCAACACAGAGGTTCGCAGAATTCTGGTCGACCAAGGAAGCTCGGCCGACATCATGTTTGAAGAGTTGATTGACAAGTTAAAAGTAGATCGGAGTGAAATAATCCCGCAGGCCGATCCTACTCCACTAACGGGCTTCAATGGAGCGACCACCTATCCATTGGGGACAATGGAACTCTTGGTCACATTTGGTGACGATACTGCAGAAAGCACTTTGTACAGGACGGTCCGGACGACGTTCCTTGTACTCCCTATCAAATCTTGCTACCAGTGTATTATTGGTAGGCCGACCTTGGGCAAGCTAGAGGCCGTTGCATCAACGGTGCATTTAAAAATGAAGTTTTACAAAGAAAGACGACCGTGATAGTCACCCCGTGGCCGACCCAGAGGCTGACCCAACCTGCGAAGCCACTACCTTTATCAAGAAATTTGTGATGAGGTAGGCCGTGGTCCGAAGCGGACAAAGCACCGTGAAGGTCACCAAGTTAATCTCGCTGATCTGGACGCTCGTTATGATCTGATCGTACCTTAGACCAATGTAGTGTTGTAGTCGTTTGCTGTATTGGCCGGTCATTGAGTAAGGAAAAGGACCGGTCTTGGCTTCACGCTGAACGTCTCGGGTGGTACCTGCAATGACACTCTGACGCTCAAGTTAGTGTAGGTCGCTCGGGCAGGGTAACACAAGGTATAGATTACGTACCTGAAGCCACTGGCAGAAGTGGTATTTATGCTATTGGGATGGAGCGTCCCGGCCGAAATATGCGCAACGGTCGGGAGCGAAGTTTGCGCCGCAAGGCAGGGCGCTTGATATGGGAATGGGCCGCTGATCCCTTTCTGTTGGCACCTCCTGGTGTTGTTGATACACCCCAGAACAGTTGCCCCCCAAGCCTAGGTCGCTTGAAGGCGGGTTGAGGCTTGAATCGTTGCCCCTCAGCGGGCTAGTGTACCTGCATATTCGATTGACATGGGTCAGTTGCTGTTTGGGCCTTTCGAAGGCGCCCGCTCTAAGCCAATCGTAAGCCAATATGCCTTTCGAAAACATCTGTTGCTTGACCCTTGGGTCATTTGACGACACTCGTTTTGGGCCGACTCGGCGACACTCGATGTAGGTCGTTCGACGGTTCTTGTTATAGGCCAACTTCGGTGACCCTACGGTGCCGCTCGCGCGCCACGGGCATGATGAGCAACCGAGCATGTGGTCGCTGCCACTCATGTGGTGTGGTCGCTGCCACTCATGTGGTGTGGTCGCTGCCACTCATGTGGTGTGGACGCTGGCACTGCCGAGTACGTGGTCGCTGCCACTGCCGACTACGTGGTCGCTGCCACTGCCGAATTCGTGGTCGCTGCCACTGCCGAGTACGTCGCTCGGCGACCTTCATTAGTTTGTGGGACGTTGCTTGTCCTTTAGGCCATTCGATGCTCTGTGGTTGTGCCAACTCGGTGGCACTCGTTTGGGTCAACTCGGCGACCTTCTATTGGGCCAACTCGGTGGCACTCGATTTTAGACCGTTCGTTGGTCTACGTTCTTCGTTTGTAGGTCGGGCGCCCTACTTGGATGACCAGAAAGGGTGTAGAACGTCTGAATATGACTTGGAATCAACATGAAAGTTGTAGCTCTACTTCTCATCTTTCCAACGCATTCTCACACGCCCCCATCGGGTGAACGTGGACGAAGTTATGGTCTCCGAGCTAGGCAGACCTTCGGGGTTGTGCGCCATACTTTGGGCGACCAGAAACGGGTGGAAGACGCCAGAATCTCATTTTCACTTCAACATTAAAGCTGTAGCTCTGTTTCTCAGATTTCCAACGCATTCTCACACGCCCCCCTCGGATGAATGTGGACGAAGTTATGGTCTCCCGAGCCAGGCGGACCCGGGGTCGCCACGGGCAACCAACTTTGGACGCCCCACTTTGGGCGACCAGAAACGGGTGGAAGACGCCCGAATTGGATTTTGACTTCAACATGAAAGCTGTAGCTCTGCTTCTCAGCTTTCCAACGCATTCTCACACGCCCCCATCGGATGAACGTGGACGAAGTTACGGTCTCCCGAGCTAGGTAGACCTTCGGGGTCGCTGACGAGCGACCAGCTTTTGTGCGCCCCACTTTGGGCGACCAGAAACGGGTGAAAGACGCCCGAATCTGATTTTTACTTCAACATGAAAGTTGTATCTCTACTTCTCAGCTTTCCAACATGGCCAACGTTATGGCCTGCAGACTAAGGGCGAGATTCCTCCCGCTTCGTTTGCTCTTTGTTTAGGCGTCTTTAGATTGTCCATGCTCTTTAGGTCGCCCACTTTAGGTCGTCCAACATCTTAGGTCGCTCAACAAGCCTGGTTGTAATGATGTCTGGGGTGGTCTTCCACGTGTAGCCATAGTTGAAGTAGGATAGCGCTCGGGCCTCCCACTGTGGTCGCCAATTGATCGTACTTGAGCAATAGAAGGACCTGGGTCGTTGAGGACCTAACTCGGTCGTTGAGGACCCGATCGAACTCGGGTCTTGGCCGCGCGCGGGTGGTACCTGCAATGACACTCCGACGCTCTAGTCAGTGTGACGCTCGGGAAGGATTCTCAAGGTGAGATCACGTCCCTGAAGCCACTGGCAGAAGTGGTATTTATGCTATTGGGATGGAGCGTCCCGGCCGAAATATGCGCAACGGTTGGGAGCGAAGTTTGCGCTGCAAGGCAGGGCGTTTGGCGCGTCTGGGCCTGTGCGAGTGGGAATGGGCCGCTGATCCCGTTCTGTTGGCACCTCCTGGTGTTGTTGATACACCCCAGAACATGATCCAGATAGCGACCCGGAGGACAATGATGACGACTTAGCCCGAGAGCTAAAGAACAGGTTAAAAAGACCAGAGCCTCATGGGGAGCTGACAGATGTACAGTTGGGCGACGACCCAGCAAAGACGGTAAAGCTAGGTAGCGGCCTACCTGAGCAAGTCAAACAAGACCTTGTGGAATGCCTAAGGGACTACGCTGACCTATTTGCATGGCAGGCATCAGATATGCCCGGTATTCCCATATAGATTGCTTGCCATCAACTCTCGGTCGATGAAGGAGCTAAGCCGGTCGCCCAGCGAAGGCGAACACAGAGTGAAGAGAAATCTCAAGCCGCAGCAAAGGACGTTGAGGACCTTGTGAAGGCTAACTTCATCGAAGAGATCAAGTACACGACCTGGTTATCTAATGTCGTGCTGGTAAACAAGGCATGCCCGAAGGATGCCTTTCCTGTGCCCAACATTGACAAACTGGTCGATGGTGCCTCGGGCTATAAATTATTATCTTTTCTGGATGCTTACTCGGGCTACAATCAGATTACAATGTACCCACCTTATCGACACAAGACTGCTTTTATGACAGACCGTGGTAATTTTCAGTATAAGGTTATGCCATTCGGCCTGAAGAACGTTGAGGCGACCTACCAGCGTATGATGAATAAGATCTTCAAGAAGCAGCTCGGTCGGATATCTGAAGTTTACTTGGATGATATGATCATTAAGAGTATGACCAAACCAGACCATGTGAGCGACCTAAGAGAGGTCTTTGAAAAAGCCAGAAGGAATTCACTTCAACTAAATCCAGAAAAGTGCACCTTTGGTGTGAGGGCCGGCAAGTTTTTGGGCTTTCACCTAACAGAAAGAGGCATAGAAGCCAATCTCGACAGTGTAGGGCGGTCACGACATGAGGCCGCCCACCACCAAGAAAGAAATACAACAGCTGAACAACATGGTTGCTGCCCTATCCAGATTCATACCCAAAGCGGCCTGTAAGTCGCTTCCTTTATTCAGACTCCTAAAGAAGAATTCAGAATTTGAGTGGACCGACCAATGCCAGCGAGCATTGGATGAACTGAAAGAAGCCCTGACCAACCCACCGATCATGACTAAGCCGTTGCCAGGGGAAACTCTGTATCTATACTTAGCAATAACGGAAGAGGTTTTGAGTGCTGTGTTAGTCAGGGAGAACGACCTGAAACAGAGCCCGGTCTACTTCATCAGTAAGGTATTGCAAGGGCCCGCAGCAGATATCGTAAGATAGAAAAGCTAGCTCTTGCACTTTTGGTGGCCGCTCGAAGGCTAAAACCCTATTTTGTAGCCCACTAGGTCGTGGTGAGAACTGATCAACCAATAAGACAAGTCCTCCATCGGCCAGACCTGGCGGGAAGAATGATAAAGTGGGCAGTAGAGCTCAGCGGGATTAAGTTTGAATCCAGATCGGCCGCCAAAGCACAAGTGTTAGCCGACTTCATAGCTGAAATGACTCCAGTTCCAGATGAGCAACCAACAACCACCTAGAATTTACACGTAGATGGATCGTCCAATAGCAAAGGCAGTGGAGCGGGCCTGATATTAGAAAATTCAGAAGGCCTTGCCGTGGAGGTATCACTGACTTTTGCCTTCCACACGTCAAACAACCGAGCCGAGTATGAGGCGTGCATAGCCGGCCTGCAGCTCGCCAGAGATTTCAATGTCGATCGTGTGGAACTTCTTTCAGATTCCTTGCTGGTCGTCTCGCAAATCAAAGAATTGTACGATGCTAAGGACAAAGTGCTCAAAAGTTATTTGGCCAGAGTAAGGGAGCTTCTCAAACAGTTCGACCGAGCAGAGGTCAGGCATGTGCCTAGAACTGAGAATGTTCGAGCAGACATCCTCTAAAAGCTAGCAAGTACCAAAATCCCTGGAAATCACAGAAGCTTAATCCAGGAGACTTTAAATCGGCCGAGTGTATCGACCAAGCCAAGCCAGCCATTGGCCGTTCTTTGTGTTGATCAAGATAATGACTGGATCGCCCCCATTCTACGTTACATCGTTGGAGGAGAAGAGCTGCGCACTGTAAGCGGCGAAATTGGTCGTTAGGGCGACCAAATATTCAAATGATAGAAGGAAAGTTGTATAGAAGAGGATTCTCATCCGCCGCCGAGATGTATGTCGCTTCGGGCCGGCTTCGACCGTGTGTTAAGAGACATTCATGAGGGTTTGTGGGAGCCATCAAGGTGCACGATCCATAGCAAAGAAAGCTCGTGGCCGCTATTACCGGCCGACCATGGACGAAGATGCTAAGAAATTGGTTCGTAAATGCAAGAAGTGTCAAGTGCATGTCGCCGCCCACGTTGCACCTTCCTCGAGTTACAAAGTCTAGTCTCACCTTGGCCGCTCGCTTGGTGGGGCATGGATCTGTTAGGCTCGCTTTCCACTCGCCTCCAGCCGCTTCAAATTCTTGATCGTGGCGTGAGATTATTTCACAAAGTGGATCGAGGACGAGCCTCTTGCAACTATCACATCAGCTAAAGTAAGTGTTCCGGGGTGTATCAGCAAAATCGAGAGGTTCGAATAGCATCTGGGCCGCCGCCCCATCACAGCACAACCGGCCCAAGCTCATCGCTTGAGCGCACTTCTCAAAACCGCGAAATTTTCGCGAAAACGGCTTCGGACACTACAAGATATATACGCCATTCGCACATGGCATCAGTTACGTTCTCTTACCTTGTGTTATCTGCCCGAGCGACCACTTACTTGATCGTCGGAGTGTCTTTGCATGTAACACCCGAGGCGCTCAGCGTGAAGCCAAGATCGGTCCTTTCCCTTACTCAACGACCGGCCTAGTCAATCTGACAACAACTTCATCACTTCATTGGTCAAGGTACGATCAATGGCGACCAAAGCTGGGAGGCCCGAGCTCTATCCTACTTCGCTCATGGCTCCACTCGACCGGCCCCTGCACGCGGCCTCGCGTTTTGACTCAACCTCCAGAAACATCCTCAACAGCAGACCCCGGAGGGCGTAGCCATTACTATTCACGAATCTCAGGGAAATCCGCGCCAAGAACCCTCGGTACAGGGGCGAGGACCGATCTTAGAGCAGGTACGACCGTACGCTCCACCACAACTACCACCTGAGCTGATCGAGGCTGGCATTGAAGAACCATTGCCAGAACACGTCACTCAGGCCGTTCTGCAGATCCTGCAAAGCAAGAACCAGGTCATTGCAGATAGAGACGAGCTGATCTCTCGCTATGAAAGAGGGTCGATTCCGGGTCGCCAGCGCGCGAAAGACGGAGAAACTTCTGCCCCACGCCGACCTACGCGTGCACACCGCTCCTCCTCGGCGAAGGAGCCTTTCGCCGAGAGAGCACCACCACCGGTCTCCGGCCGACGAATAATAAGGGCACGCAGTCGCCTCAAGCGTGAACGCGCGCAGACGCCGTTCGCTATCTTATGATGAAAATGAGAACTCCAGCTACCGTCTTGATACCGGTCGCTTGCCCACCAGATACTCCTCTAATGAGTCGTCCAGTTCACGTCGGTCGAGAAGTAGGTCCTGGGATTCTCGTGAAGAGTTGGAAGATTATCGGGATGGAAGAATTAGGGACGTCTCGCAGCGGCCAAGAAGAGATCAAAGTGAGCGACCCAGAAGGCCTCCTCAACTTCCACCATTTGGCCCGTCTGGAGGATTCTATGGAGTGTCGGGCAACGAGGCATGCCTCGCTATGCAACCCTTAGGGTCGAACGACATTCAGAACGGCCACGACCCATTTACTAGAGAAATCAGGCGCTACAGGATTCCAAGAGACCTGAGAAAGCCGCCCAATCTAAACAAGTTTGACGGTCGTGGCGATCCAGATAAGCACATCCGGTATTTTAATAATTATTGCAGTTACAGGGAGTTGGGGTCGACCATGAAATGCAGGCTTTTCCCTCAGTCGTTGGACGGCCGAGCGTTAGAATGGTGGGAATCACTTCGGCCCAACACCATCTCCTCATGGGAAGACTTGATCAGAATCTTCTTGAGCCATTATATGGCCAACCGTTGCCAGTACCGATATGAGGAACACTTGGACACAATCGTTCAAGGTGATAACGAGACGCGAGACAGTACATCGACCGGTTCAACACCGAGGTCGAGACTGTCCGTGACTTATCTGACAAAGATAAGCTGAAGTACCTCAAACGTGGCATTCGACCGACCATAGGTTCGTGAGAAGAGTTCACGCCGAATCATTATCAAGACCTCGCCTTTCTTCCTAAGAAGGCCAATGATCATATGGCGTATGAAGAAACCTTGGCCGCAAGAAAGGGCACCCGCAAGGCCCCAAAGAAGAACAAAGATAAACCGCCAAAGTGCATGAAAGTCATTTGAGACAACCGGCCGGACTTCGAGACAAGAAATTTGATCATCGCACTCGTCCGAACACTTCCATTGCACAAATCTACAAAGTGCGAGTGCGTAATAATGAGTTTGTGGGTGTGAAGCGGCCGATCCTCTCGTGCTCAAGAAGGGGCACACCGACCAAAAGATACCGCCGCTTATCTCAGAACACCCCGATTCTACCCCATTTATTTATTTAATTATCGAGTGTGAAAAGAACAACCAAAGATGCATCGGAAATGCTACACATCAACATTTAAACTCAACATTTAAACGACATTAATAGTCAAATTTGGTCTTTCATTAAGACGATTTAATAAGTACGTAGCACAACTCAAAATTCATCACAACGCAGCGGAATATAATGATCTATCACATGCATAATCTCAACCAACAACTTAGTGTAAAATACACTTCATATAAAACAATAACGCAAATAGAATGATAGTCTAAAGTAAAAACAGCAAAATCAACAGTGTTCGTGGTATCCCCGGGTGCTACGATCGAGCGACTCGACACTCGACTTCTAAATAGGAAGGAGAGAAGGTCCTTCACACACGACTACCTGCATGTCACCCACGTAGGGGTAACATTAAAACAGAGAAAGGGTGAGTCCAACAACATAAAGGAATATATGATAAGTAATATGCGAGGTCTTAGCAACCATAACTACCAGATAAAGACAACATACATACGGTATTATCACAAACAACGCCATCGCAAGCACAACCATATTACTACAACACGAATGGCAACAACACGATCGAGACATATGCATGGAAATGCAACCCACAACACTGTATATGCATGTGGTACGACCAACATAAAACAACCTTTATGGTTACAACATCAACACTTTGAGCAGAGCTCTAAGACCGCAGACCTTCAACACGCTGAGCGTAGCTCCAAGACCGCAGCGACCTTCAACACGGGTATGCATATGCCATGCGATGGACTCATGAAACAACACAACCAAACAAGCGTGACCTTTCAACTACAACAACAACTTACATAAGAGTCTCATGGACTCACAAAGAACAACAACGTGGTTTTGGTCTCACCGACCCAACAACAACAACAACAACTTAAAATAGCAAGTCTCATGGTTCACAACAACAATTATCAACAAACTTAATATTTGTACTTCTATCACAAAAGCGACGACACATCACATTCACCCATATTTGGGCACAACAACTCACAATGACCCAACCACAACACGAAAGACTCCGAGCAACACCTATTGGTACTCTCCAGTAACTTGGGCAACTCTGGGTGCCACAAACAACGTCAAAAAGGCGCTGGCAACAATAAAGGCGCTGTGGCGCCAACCAACAACACAAATGGCGCCAAAGAAGAACTGGCCGCACAGGGCGCTAATCCCTCTAAGATTCTGGCGCCAGCAAAGAAAGACAACAAGCGCCAGAGCGCCTAATTCTTCAGAGCACAAGTGAAGGCCACCAAGTTAATCTCGCTGATCTGGACGCTCGTTATGATCTGTTCCGTGGTGTATCGGCAAATACAAGAGCTTCCAATAGCAATTGGGCCGTCGGCCCACCCATCGTAACCGGCCCAAGCAAGCTGCTTGGAGCGCAATCCTCGCAGCTGGCCGAAATTCTCGCAAGACGGTCGGACACTACAGTATATATACGCCATTCGCACATGGCATCAGGTACGTTCTCTTACCTTGTGTTATCTGCCCGAGCGACCACTTTCTTGATCGTCGGAGTGTCTTCGCAGGTAACACCCGAGGCGCTCAGCGTGAAGCCAAGACCGGTCCTTTCCCCTAGTCATAGGACAACAACTTCAACACTTCATTGGTCAAGGTACGATCAATTGGCGACCACAGTGGGAGGCCTGAGCGCTATCCTACCTCATTCATGGCTCCACGCGACCGCCCCTGCACGCTGGCCTCATCTCTACTCAACCCTCCAGCAACATCCTCGCAGCCAGACCCGGCGGCGAGCTGCTATAATCCACAAATCTCAAGGGAATCCGCGACAAGAGCCTTCCGTGCATAACGGTCGCGGACCGGTCCTGCAGCAGATTCAGCCGCCCGTTCCTCACGATCTACCACTCGAACCGATTGAAGCGGCGATTCGTGAACCATTGCCGAACACGCCACTCAAGTCATCGCGATGCAGATGAGCTGATCTCTCGCTATGAAAGAGGGTCGATTCTGGGACGCCCGCGTGCGGAAGACGGAGAACCCTCTGCTCCTCGCCGACCGGTGCGTAGGCACCGATCACCTCCTCGAAGGAGCCTCTCTCGCCGGAGAGCACCACCCACCGGTCTCCGGTGATGAAGAATCGTGGCACGAGGTCGCCCCTGCCAGAACGCGCGCAATCGCCGTCGCTCTCTTATGAAGAATACGAGGATTCCGTGATACCGCCCCGACACCGGTCACTCGCCTTACTAGATACTCCTCTAATGAGTCGTCCGGCTCACGCCGGCCGAGAAGCGCAGTCCCGGGATTCCCGTGAAGAATTGGAAGACTATCGGGATGGAAGAATCGTGGACGCCTCGCAACGCCAAGAAGAGGTCAAAGCGAAGCGACCCGTATGCCTCCTCGCCTTCCGCCACTGGCCCATCCGAGGATTCTATGGTGTCGTGCAATGAGGCATGCCTCGCTATGCAGACCCCTTTGGGTCGAACGACATCGAACGGCCACGCCCATTTACTAGAGAAATCAGCGCCACAGATACCGAGAGACTCATAAAGCCGCCCAATCTAAACAAGTTTGATGGTCGTGGCGATCCGGATAAGCACCTCCGGTATTTTAACAATTATTGCAGCTATAGAGAATTGGGCTCGACCATGAAGTGCCGGTTGTTCCCACAGTCGTTGGACGGCCGAGCATTAGAATGGTGGGAATCACTTCGGCCCAACACCATCTCCTCGTGGGAAGACTTGATCAGAATCTTTTTGAGCCACTATACAGCCAACCGGTGCCAGTATCGGTATGAGGAGCACTTGGACACGATTGTTCAAGGGGACAATGAGACGCCGAGGCAAGACATCGACGGTTCAACATCGAGGTCAAACCGTTTGTGACCGGCTCCGACAAGGACAAGTGAAATACCTCAAGCGTGGTATTCGACCACCGACCACGTTCGTAGAAGAATTCACCTTGAATCACTATCAAGATCTCGCTTTCTTCCTAAGAAGGGCCAATGATCATATGGCGATGAAGAAACCTTGGCGCAGCAAGAAGGGCGCCTCGCGTGCGCGCCCCAAGGAAGAGCGTAATGCCGCCAAAGGGCATGAAGGTCGCCGAGATAACCGCCGGATTTTTAGAGACAAGAAGTTTGATCATCGCACTCGCCCAACACTTCCATTGCGCAAATCTACAAAGTGAGTGCGTAATAATGAGTTTGTGGGTATAAAGCGGCCCGATCCACTCGTGCTCAAGAAGGGGGCACTACGACCAAAAGAGACCGCCGCTACCACAAGAGCAAGGGCACGACACCAACGATCGCATGGCCCTCAAAGACGACATTGAGGAGCTTATTCAGAAAGGCAAGTTAGGCAAGTATGTGAGGTCCGATGAAAGCGAACGACCTCAAGAGAAGTCAAAAGAGCCGGATCAAGATAGAGGAAAGGGCGCCTAGTCATATCGAGCGCCAGACAAAGATCGATCTGATGACCGAGATACACGACAATCAAAAGGCCGCAATGTTGCTATGGTTATTCTCGGTGGAAACCCGTTGGACCGTAGGGAGTCCAACAAAGCTATGAAAAGAAAATGGGACGAACTCCTAATGGTTGCATCAATCTCAATGAACGACCGGCCTCGACTAGACCGCCCATTTCTTTGGGGATGAGGACTCGCTCGATGGCGTGCCAAACAGCTTATGTTCCATTGGTGGTCGAGCGTTGATGGCCAACACCGAGGTCCAAAGAATTTCGTTGACCAAGGCAGCTCGGCCGATATCATGTTCGAAGAATTGATTGATAAGTTAAAAGTGGATCGGAGCGAGATAATTCCCCAGGCTGAGCCTACCCCTCTAACGAGCTTCAATGGAGCGATCACCTATCCATTGGGGACGATCGAACTCCTAGTCACATTCGGTGACGATACTGGAGAAAATACTTTGTACAGGACGGTCAGGACGACGTTCCTCGTACTCCCCATCAAATCATGCTATCAGTGTATTATTGGTAGGCCGAACTTGGGCAAGCTAGAGGCCGTCGCATCGACGGTGCATTTGAAAATGAAATTACACAGAGAGACGACTCGGTGTAGTTACCCTGGCGGCCGACTTAGAGGCAGCAAGACGAAGCCACTTCTTATATCAGGAAATTTGTGATGAGGTAGATCGTGGTCCAAATACTCAGAGCACCAACGAAGGCCACCAAGTTAATCTCGCTGATCTGGACGCTCGTTATGATCCAGATAGCGACCCAGAGGACAATGATGACGACCTAGCCAGAGAGCTAAAAAATAGGCTGAAAAGACCAGAACCTCATGGGGAATTGGAAGATGTGCGGTTGGGCGACGACCGGGCCTAAACGGTGAAGCTTTTCAGAGCGACCTACCTCGCCAGTGAAGCAAGACTCGTAAAATGTCTAAGCGGACTATGCTGATCTGTTCGCATGGCAGGCATCAGACATGTTCGGTATTCTTATTGAGATTGCTTGCCACCAGCTTTCAGTCGATGAAGGAGTCAGGCCGGTCGCCCAAAGAAGACGAACTCAGAGTGAGGAAAAATCTCAAGCCGCAACAAAGGCCGTTGAGGACCTCGTAAAGGCTAACTTCATCGAAGAGATCAAATACACGACCTGGCTATCTAATGTCGTGCTGGTAAAAAAGAAGAATGGCAAGTGGCGAATGTGTGTAGATTACACCGATCTGAACAAGGCATGCTCGAAGGATGCCTTTCCTGTAACACCCCTTTTCTACCCCTCAATTTACACGTCATTATCAGAGTAATTTCCTTTTTCAAAAATATTAATTTAATTGGTAGAAAAGAAATGCTACTTCGTCATAAAAACTCATCTCATCAATTGCACTCATTAAAGTTTGTGCAACAAAACCACGCCTTAAAAGTAAATGTCATAAATCAACCATCACAATGAATGAAATAATAACCTCACTAAGCCTCTCAAAACACATCTTATAGTATCAACATAGTCATTAAACAGCTTAACTAATAGCTAATAAATGGCAACCACGCCCCTAGGTGCTACAGATCGAGAGAGCGACAAAACCAGACTTCCGATACCTAACAAGAAGGCGGCTAGACCTTCACTCGCTGACACTGCGGCGCTGCCACAATAGAGCAACATTCCAAGCGTATGGGTGAGAATTTCAATAAAACATAATCGGGATACATAATAGAGAAATGAGAGCAGCAATCACATAGCATCATCAACATCACCAATTCACGGTCACACAACAACAAACTCCAATCACAACAAAGACAATGCACGCTTATAATGATGTATGAAAGTGCAACCCCACTGTGGCATAATGCATGATGGTACCATATTCATCACAATTAAGAGGCCAAGCCTATTCTTCGCTGGAGGCCAAGCCTATTCTTCGCAAGAGGTCAAGCCTATTCTTCACATTTATGCACATGCCATGAGGTTCTATATACACATGTGCATTTCATCAAAATACTCACCGAGTACTCACCATCATCATCATAAAACACTCATGGAGTGTATTCGCGTAATTCATCACAATCACACAACAAAGATTATTAAAACTATACTCCTAGAGTATATTCTTCACAAAACATCACAAGTCATATCACAATATCATAATCACTCAGAGAGTGAACTCATCACCTTTCACACAAATCATACTACAACACCATCCTACTTATACTCATAGGGAACATTTACCGCAACTCGTCAAAACCATACACATCAACATTATTTAAGGTATATATATTTTTCGCTTATCTTTTGGTTTAGTGTGTTATAAAATAGTGAACCGATTGACTATGGGATTACTCAGTAATCGATACTACTTGCAACAGTATTGGCCACCTTTGCAAGGCTCTCATGATGCCCTTGAAAATACAATTGAAAGAAATTTCGACCTTAGTGGTAAACCACAATTTAGCCATAGTCAATTAGAACACTAGTAGTATAACATTTCACAAGAAATCACTTATATAAACATAGTATCACAATTTTCATAAACAAAGACCTTTTACTTAATAAATACAAAGAACAATAAACGGTTTATTTTGCCTTAAAAATAGAATATTCAGCTTAGGCCTCCGAATAAGCTTTCCAACGCATCTTAGAACACCTCAATGATGTCCAATTTTTCAAAAACAAGACAAAGACTTTATTTTTAAACAAACAAAGAATAAGATTTTTATTTCTTAGGAAAGCAAAGAATAACACTTGATTTTTAAGAAATACAAAGAACTCATATTTCACTTAAAAAAATAAAGAACAACATATGATTTTTCAAAGGAAGACAAAGAGCTCCTATTTCAATAGAAAATAAAGAATAAATACTTAATTTTCAAAGGAAAACAAAGAGCTCCTATTTTAATTAAAAACATAAAGAACAACACGTAATTTTCAAAGGAAAACATCAGCTCCTATTTTAATTAAAAACGCAATAAAGCACATGATTTTCAAAGGAAAACAAAGAAATTTCATATTTCACCACATCCTCAAATCGATTCCAACCCCTTCAACTCACCCAATTCGAATTTCAATCCATTAACAACATCAATAATCATTGAATCACATCACAATAACATCAAAATTCATCAAACAACATCAATAATTCATCAACAACATCAATAATCATCAAATCACATCACAATAACATCAAAATTCATCAAACAACATCAATAATTCATCAACAACATCAATAATCATCAAATCACTTTACAATGACATCAAAATTCATCAAACAACATCAATAATTCATCAACAACATCAATAATCATCAAATCACTTTACAATGACATCAAAACCCCACAACCCACCACATACCCAATTATGTTAAACCGAAACGCTCACCCTTACCTTGAATTAACCGAAGACGAAGCTCTCTCTACGGAGTCACCAATGTAACCACCGCAATGTGCCTCTCCTCCCTTCCTCTTCCTTGCACCGATCACTCTCTCTCCCTTTCCCCATTGGTTGCGCTGGTTTCCCTTCTTCTCTCTTCAACTCTCTTCGTTGTTTTCTTCCTTTTCTTTCTTACCGAAACAACAAGTCGCTAAGAGCCCGACGTCAACTACACCGAAACGCACAAAGGGCTAGTGTTTCTTGAATAGCTCGACGCGAGGAATCCAAAAACGGTGTCTGATTCTTCGAACGACAATCGTGGTGACCTTAATCTCCAAAACACAGTCCGCCTGGAGTATTTCGAATGGTATAGATAGCGGTCTTTTTTGCCAAAACAGAGCTCAGAAACAGGTTTGGGGGTGGATTTCGACTTTGGTGGTAAAATTTTGGGTCAAACCGAGGTGAAATGAGTGAGAACGAGAGAGAGGTTTGAAAGGTGAGGTTATGGAAGCCGCCTGCTTTCACGCAGCCTTCTTGCGCGAAGGAGAAGAAGACGCGCACCGGGCCGGTTTCGGGTTGGGTCGCGCTCGTGGGGCCGAGATGCGCTGGGCTTAAGTGAGTTGCAGTAAAAGGCCCAAAGCAGCAAATGTGGGGTGTATGCGAGTAAAATAGCCCAAAAACTCATTTAAAAATATTTTTAGAGCCCAATATCACTATAACTATTATTTTAGCACCTCAATAGCCCAAAATAATTTCTAAAGAGATAATATCTCAAACACTAATATTTAATAGAAATAAAATAAATATATAATATTATTAATCATATATTACCAATAGCATATAAAAATACCATATTTTTATTTCTAATATTTTTCCACAATCTAATCCCCAATAATTTATTAAATAAATATCCAATAATCTTTGGGCGTTACAACTCTCCCCACTTAGAATGTTTCGTCCTCGAAACTTACCGACCAAAACTAAACAACCTCCCCGACAAACTACAAATTTTCTAGACAACTAATGCTATCTATCCCCGCTGATTATCATTTCATTGATTACCTGGCGGTGAGTGATTGGGCGGCCGTCCCTCCTACTTCTTCAGCCAGGTAACTCAATAAATAATAACCAGACTCATTCATACAAACTTAACTCAAGAGATGACTACGCCATCCCCATCGGACTCAACAGACTAATAAACAACAACAAGGAAAATACGATAGTACCAAATCCAAGCCAAGCAAATAATACACAACCCAACATAGAACCGCTTAATATGGATCAACTATAAACTCACTACTAAAAATAAAGTACCAAGAAGGCGAAGTCACGCAAGCACAACAACCACGTTTACACATAAGTCGTTCAAATCCAAGGAGTACATTAACGCAGAGGATATTGTTATAATAACAGTTTTGAACAATTTCAAAGATTACATACGTAGGATTCTATCAACATATATTAATTATTGATTCATGTAAAAGTGCACTATATAGCATTGAATTTTTTTTTTTTTTTTTTTATTCTTCAAAACACAAATACATAATACAACTCCCACACAACTTAAACAACATAGAAAAGTGACTTACACAACACAAGTTCTTTTCTTCTTTTTTTTATACGCAAAAGAAGATGAAATTTATAAAAACAAATTGAAGACAAATAAAGTAAGAATATTGTGGTTAGAAAGCATCAAGGCAAACCACACTAGCTACAAAATACAGGAGTTTTACATGTGACAGAAGAGAACAATTGAATGGTTTGTCTATGTGGTCAATTTGTAAAATATTCCTTTGAACAAATTTCAAAACGTAAATTCGCATCGGGTCTTTAAGTCTATTAAACTGCGAGGCAACTTGCTAAAGGAAAATACTTGACAAAACAATAATTTTCTCAACTATGTCATGTTAGTACTAACTCACATCTCTAGCTTGGGAATCAGGTTGTAACGTACATCATACCAATATACACATGTTATAACAAAGGATCATTTTCAAGACATGGTATTAATTAAAATAAATATATGGGGTACAATGTGAACACTTAATAATAAAAACTAGTTCAATATAAGTTTACACACGTAAAGCACAACAGACCCTCAACACAATTGGTTAGTCCCACAACTGTAAAGAATCTAATGCCCATATTTTCAAACTAACAACGCGAATTCTAAAATAACTAAAATATCAAATAATCAATCTGCTCTATAAACAACTAGAAGTCAAGGTCTTGGCCTATTATGTTTAAAATACTATTAACATCTTAAACGCTAGACCTCTCAAAATTACAAACGAATAACAACATATAATCTATCGACTCATGTGATATTTGCATTCTCCCATTTATAAAATTCATTTTGTCCTACTTCAATTTAATTTTCCTTCTCTCATATATAAAATTCACCTCGCTCTATTTTTACTGACTTAACTTTGCTCTCTCAGTGATGCCCTTGAAAATACACCAGTGAAAGAAATTCTGACCTTAGTGGTAAACCACAATTTAGCCATAGTCAATTAGAACACTAGTAGTATAACATTTCACAGTAAATCACTTATATAAACATAGTATCACAATTTTCATAAACAGCACCTTTTACTTAATAAATACAGCAACAATAAACGGTTTATTTTGCCTTAAAAATAGAATATTCAGTTAGGCCTCTGAATAAGCTTTCCAACGCATCTTAGAACACCTCAATCGGGTTCCCGGTTCGAAAGATATCCAATTTTTCAAAAACAGTACAGCACTTTATTTTTAAACAAACAGCAATAGTACTTTATTTCTTAGGAAAACAGCAACAACACTTGATTTTTAAGAAATACAGCAACTCATATTTCACTTAAAAAAAACAGCAACAACATATGATTTTTCAAAGGAAGACAGCAGCTCCTATTTCAATAGAAAACAAAGAATAAATACTAATTTTCAAAGGAAAACAAGAGCTTCTATTTTAATTAAAAAAACAGCAAACAACACGTAATTTTCAAAGGAAAACATCAGCTCCTATTTTAATTAAAAACGCAATAAAGCACATGATTTTCAAAGGAAAACAAAGAATTTCATATTTCACCACATCCCTGAAATCGATTCCAACCCCTTCAACTCACCCAATTCGAATTTCAATCCATTAACAACATCAATAATCATTGAATCACATCACAATAACATCAAAATTCATCAAACAACATCAATAATTCATCAACAACATCAATAATCATCAAATCACATCACAATAACATCAAAATTCATCAAACAACATCAATAATTCATCAACAACATCAATAATCATCAAATCACTTTACAATGACATCAAAACTCATCAAACAACATCAATAATTCATCAACAACATCAATAATCATCAAATCACTTTACAATGACATCAAAACCCCACAACCCACCACATACCCAATTATGTTAAACCGAAACGCTCACCCTTACCTTGAATTAACCGAAGACGAAGCTCTCTCTACGGAGTCACCTACAGAACCACCGCAACAACTCTCCCTCCCTTCCTCTTCCTTGCACCGATCACTCTCTCTCCCTTTCCCCATTGGTTGCGCTGGTTTCCCTTCTTCTCTCTTCTCCTCTCTTCGCTGTTTTCTTCCTTTTCTTTCTTACCGAAACAACAAGTCGCTAAGAGCCCGACGTCAACTACACCGAAACGCACAAAGGGCTAGTGTTTCTTGAAGAGCTCGACGCGAGGAATCCAAAAACGGTGTCCGATTCTTCGAACGACAATCGTGGTGACCTTAATCTCCAAAACACAGTCCGCCTGGAGTATTTCGAATGGTATAGATAGCGGTCTTTTTTGCCAAAACAGAGCTCAGAAACAGGTTTGGGGGTGGATTTCGACTTTGGTGGTAAAATTTTGGGTCAAACCGAGGTGAAATGAGTGAGAACGAGAGAGAGGTTTGAAAGGTGAGGTTATGGAAGCTGCTGCGTTTCACGCAGCTTCTTGCGAAGGAGAAGAAGACGCGCACCGGGTTCGGTTGGGTCGCGCGCGTTCGGTGGCCGGGAGATGCGCTGGGCTTAAGTGAGTTGCAGTGGGGGTGGCCCACAGTAACAGGGGGTGTATGCGAGTAAAATAAAACCTTCAAAACTCATTTAAAAATATTTTTAGAGCCCAATATCACTATAACTATTATTTTAGCACCTCAATAGCCCAAAATAATTTCTAAAGAGATAATATCTCAAACACTAATATTTAATAGAAATAAAATAAATATATAATATTATTAATCATATATTACCAATAGCATATAAAAATACCATATTTTTATTTCTAATATTTTTCCACAATCTAATCCCCAATAATTTATTAAATAAATATCCAATAATCTTTGGGGCGTTACATTTCCTGTGCCCAACATCGACAAACTGGTCGATGGTGCCTCGGGCTACAAACTACTATCTTTTCTCGGATGCATACTCGCTACAATCGATTACGATGTACCCCCACGACCAACACAAAACAAACCTTCATGATGGATCGTGGCAACTTTCAATACAAGGTGATGCCGTTCGCCTAAAGAATCACTGGAGCGACCTACCAGCGCGCATGATGAACAAGATCTTCAAGAGGCATATCGGCCGAATATCCGAGGTATACCTAGACAATATGATCATAAAAGCGCCACGGATCCGGATCATGTGAAGCGACTGAGGAAATCTTTGAAGAAGCCGTGAAGTAATCACTTAGATCGAATCCTAAAAGTATACCTTGGGGTGAGGGCCGGCAAGTTTTTGGGCTTTCACCTGACTGAAAGAGGAATAGAAGCAAATCCTGAGAAGTGCAGGGCGGTCGCCGATATGAGGCCGCCCACCACAAAAAAAGAAATACAACAGCTGAATGGCATGGTAGCTGCATTATCCAGATTCATTCCAAAAGCGGCCTGTAAGTCGCTTCCGTTATTCAGACTCCTGAAGAAAGACACAGATTTTGAGTGGACCGACCAATGCCAGCGAGCGTTGGACGAGTTAAAAGAAGCTTTGACTAATCCACCAATTATGACCAAGTCGTTGCCGGGCGAAACGCTGTATCTGTACTTAGCGATAACAGAAGAAGTTCTGAGTGCTGTGTTAGTCAGGGAAAATGACCTAAAGCAGAATCCGGTCTACTTCATTAGCAAGGTGTTGCAAGGGCCCGAGCTGAGATATCAGAAGATAGAGAAATTTGCCCTTGCACTTCTAGTGGCCGCCCGAAGGTTGAGACCCTACTTTGTGGCCCACCAGGTCGTGGTAAGGACCGATCAGCCGATCAGGCAAGTCCTCCATCGGCGGACCGCGGGAGAATGATAAAATGGGCGATGGGAGAACTCAGCCGAATTTGGGGTTAAGTTTGAATCAAGATCGCCGCTAAGGCACGGTGTTGGTCGACTTTATAGCCGAAATGACTCCGATCCCGTAAGATCAAATTGCACGATCCGACCTTACACATAGATGGGTCGCCCAACAAAGAAGGAAGTGGAGCAGCCTAATCTTAGAAAATCCGGAAGGTCTTCTTGTAGAGGTGTCATTGACTTTTGCGCTCCATACTTCAAATAACCCGTGAATATGAGGCGTGCATAGCCGGCCTGCAGCTCGCCAGAGATTTTAACGTCGATCGTGTGGAATTGCATTCGGATTCCCTGTTAGTGGTTTCTCAAATCAAGGAATTGTATGATGCCAAAGATGATGTGCTCAAGAGCTATCCGCCGAGTAAGGAGCTTCTCAAACAAGATTCGACCGAGCGTATGAAGCATGTGCCTCGGACCGAAAATGTTCGAGGAGACATTCTCTCAAAGCTTGCAAGTACTAAGAGCCCTAGAAATCACAGAAGTTTGATCCAGGAAACTTTGAATCGGCCGAGCGTGTCGACCAAGCCGAGCCAGCCTCTGGCGGTTCTATGCGTTGATCAGGATAAAGATTGGATCGCCCATATCCTACGATACATCGTCGAAGGAGAAGAACCGAGCGACCAAAAGCAAGCAAAATTGGTCAGGTTAAGGGCGACCAAGTATTCTGTCGAAGGAAAATTGTATAGAAGAGGGTTCTCATCTCCACTGTTGAGGTGCCTTACGTCGGTCGAAGCCGACCATATGTTGAGAGATATCCATGAAGGTGTTTGTGGAAGCCATCAAGGAGCGCGATCCATAGCAAAGAAAGCCCTCAGGGCCGGTTATTACTGGCCAACCATGGATGAAGATGCAACGAAGCTGGTTCAGAAATGCAAAAAATGTCAAGTACACGCTGATGTCCATATTGTACCTTCTTCAGAATTGCAAAGTCTCGTCTCACCCTGGCCGTTCGCATGGTGGGGCATGTATCTGCTAGGACCGTTTCCACCCACTCCAGGCCAGTTCAAGTTCTTGATCGTGGCAGTTGATTATTTCACAAAGTGGATCGAGGCCGAGCCTCTCGCAACCATCACATCGGCAAAAGTAAGCAAGTTCTTGATCCGGTGTGTGCTGTGCTAGCTCGCTTTGAGTCCCACAAAGAATTGATAACCGACAATGGTACCGGGCCGCAGACAAAAGGTTCAGAGAAATGTTGGTCGACTTAGGGTGAAACAAAGTTTCACCTCGCCGAGCATCATCCGCATAAACGGCTAGGTAGGCGGCCAACAGAGTTATCCTGCGTGGTTTGAAAAGAAGACTTGATGAAGAGAAAGGGAACTGGGTCGAGGAGCTGCAGTCAGTTCTTTGGGCATATAGGACGACTTCATTCTTCGACCCAGGGAGTCGCCCTTCGCATTTGTGTATGGAATCGATGTTGTAATACCCATAGAGATGGGCGAACTAAATTGGAGAACATTGAACCCCCCAGCAGCGGCCGACAACGACCGAGCCATACGAGAAGAATTGGACCTCATTGAAGAGTTGCGCACCCAAGCATCATTGAGAGAACAACTGATCAAGCAGAAGGTCGCAGCTAGGTACAACACTCGCATTCAAAAGAGGGACTTCACGGTCGGTCAGCTCGTCCTGAGACATGCAGACGTCGGAAACAAGAATGCACGCAGGGCGACGCTTAGCACCAAATTGGGAAGGTCCGTATCGGGTCATTAAGAAGACCGCAGAAGGGGCGATGAGTGGAAACCATGGAAGGGCGACTATCCCCAGAACATGGAACGCAGAAAAACTTAGAAAATATTATGTCTGAATGTAATGAACGACCGATCTATTAATGAAAGACAGGCAGGCACTCTTTTTCCCACTGGGTTTTTTACAGAGGCCTGACCTTTGACAATTGCTATTATTTACTTTCTCGCAAAGAATGTATGCCGTCGCCGCCAAACATGCTCGCGACAAAGGAGCGGCCGAAGAATTATCAAACGTAATTATCAAACGTAAATAGGTCGTCGAAACGATCTACCTCGAGTGCCATCGAAATGGCCCAAGGGTTAAGTAATAACCCACAACAGTAGGTCGTCGAAACGATCTATCTCGAGCGCCATCGAAGTGGCCCAAGGGTTAAGAAGTAACCCACAAACGTTAGGTCGTCGAAACAATCTATATCGAGTGCCATCGAAATGGCCCAAACGAGCGCCATCGAAATGGCCCAATCGAGTGTCACCGAGTGGGAACTGTTTATCGGGTAAGAAATACCCTATCGACCGGCACCGCCAAGCGGTCCATGTGTAACAGGTCCGATCGACCTAAAGCTAAAGTTCGTAAACTTAGAAAAATATAAGCGAAACAATCAAATTCGAACAAACAAATTAAGCGAAAAGAAATTGTCATTACAAACGAGGGACGCCCGGTCGAAGCCGAGCGCCCAACTATCAAAAACTGCATGAAGGCAGGAATATTGTTGTTCCCGAAGGCAAATCAAAGGATTACAAACATTACTCCGCTCGCAGGCGGGCGTCAGAAGAGGACCGAGCTAGAGGCGAACGACATTACCCCGATCATCAAGTTCCTGGCCGCATGATCTTGTTGTTCTCGACATAGTGGTCGGGCTTTATCAGTTTTCATCAAAATTGATGCTCGTTCGAGTTCGGTACGCCGTGCCGCCGAGAGCATTGTAGAATTGCTCGATCGCTGCACCCTTAGCCATCCGGCTATCTTCCGAACTTGTGCCTCCAAATTTCACTTCTTTGGGTCTCCCACTCGACTTTCTCTTTTCCAAGACTTCAAGGTCGGTCTTCAAATTTGTCACTTGAGTTTGGGATTCCTTGTTCTTCTTCAAACGCCTTGGCCCGGTGGCTGTCTTCGCGCTGAAGAGCGTCCTTCTTGACTTAGCTAATTTCTCCGACTTTTGTCGTGCCTCGCCACGGCCTTGTCTTCGTGAGCCCGAGATTCGCAAACAAAGATAGCCAAAGACGGTTAGTCGGTCGAATGTAAGCAAAAGCGCGACGGGTTAGAAAAGTAAAATACCTTGAGCTTCATCCGACAGCTCTTGGATCATTTTGTCAACCCCCATGCAAAGAGAAGCGGAAGACCGCCATGGGTTTCTTTTTAAACCGATTGAAGTCGGCCAGTCCCAAACCCTCGAGCGAGAGAATAGGAATGTCGACCTCAGGATATTCGCGAGTCCGCTCATCGAACTTGGCCCGCTTGGGGGAGCGATCATCGTGGCGAGGCGGCGACAGGACTTGGAAACGAGCTTCTTCCTTGGCTTTTGGGAGTTTGAGGCACCTTCGACGGCCCGTCGAGATCGACCACGTTCCGTGGCGGCGGCTGTAACACCCCAAATAATTTAATTAAGCAATTGATTAAATTATTTAAAGTGTTGCACTAAATTTAATTATATTGAGTTATAATGTGGTGGTTATTTTATTGTGTTAGGGAGTAAGGAGGCGATGGAAGGGGGTGTAAAAGGGCCCAAACCTTTTGAGCCCAAAATATAAATAAACTAGGCTTAGTTGCAAAGGAAGGAAAAGAAAAGAAAAACAACAGTAAGAGAAAAGGGTTAGGGGTTTATGCTGGAAGGAAGGAGAGGAAGGAGAAGAGAGAAACTTCTCAAGGTTGCTCAAGGTAAGGGTTTTGGTCCTTTCTTTCTCAATTTTTTTTTCCTTTTCCTGTTGTAGTGATTTTCAATCACTCATTGCTTGTTGTTGTGGTTCGCAAGTTGCTCAAGAAGGAGCACCCATCGTTGATTTCGAAGGAGAGGAAGGGAAAGCTTGCGATTTGGGTGATTTTTGGTGTTAGTGGAGTCCTACGATTTAATTTAAGGTAAGGGTGAGCGTTTCATCTAACATAATGGGGTATATGATGGGTTTGGTTGGGTTTTGATGTTGTATGATGTATTGTTGATGTTATCACGTGATTAAAATTATGGGATGATGAATTGAGTTTCGAATTTGGGTGAGTTGATGGGGTTAAAATCGATTTCCATGGTGTTGGTGATTAAATTGTTGCTGTTTGTCTTGCTTAATTAGGCGTGGTTGCTGTTTTACTTGGGTTTTTTTTGAAAATACAAGGTGTTGTTTTTGGTGAATTAAAATTGTTGCTGTTTGCCTTGTTTAATTAGGCGTGGTTGCTGTTTTTTTGGATATAGTGCTGTTTTGTGAAAATACAAGGTGCTGTTTTGGTGAATTAAAATCGTGGCTGTTTGCTTGTGTTAAATTGTGTGTTGTTGCTAGTTTTAATTGAATATAGTTGTTGTTTTCAAGGAAATAAGGTGTTGTTTTTGGTTGTTAAATTGTTGCTGTTTTGTTAACAAATAATGGATGTTTTCATGAAAATATAGTGCAGTTTTTTTTTAAACATAAGTTGCTGTTTTGTCTCAAAGAATTGATGCTGTTTTGTGGATTTATAGTGCAGTTTTTTTAAAACATAAGTTGCTGTTTTGTCTCAAAGAATTGATGCTGTTTTGTGGAATTATAGTGCAGTTTTTTTTAAAACATAAGTTGCTATTTTGTCTCAAAGAATTGATGCTGTTTTGTGGAATTATAGTGCAGTTTTTTTTAAAACATGAGTTGTTGTCTTTGTCTCAAAGAATTGATGCTGTTTTGTGAAAATATAGTGCAGTTTTTTTTAAACATAAGTTGCTGTTTTTGTCACAAAAAATGGATGTTGTTTGCGAAATGATAGTGCAGTTTTCTTTAAAAATAAGTTGCTGATTTTGTCACTAAATTGATGTTGTTTTCCTGATTAAAATGTTGCGGTTTTACAAAATAATGAGGTGCAGTCTTGTATTAGTACTGTTGTTTTTGGCTACCGTTACGCGCCTCAAAAAGTCACTGTTCTCCAATTTTGTTGCTGGACGAGGATTGAATTTTCTGAGTTTATTTTATGATTGAATTGCTGTAAGAGGTTATACTACTAGTGTACTCCTTGACTATGGCTAGACTGTGGTTTACCACTAAGGCCAGAATTTCCTTCACTGGTGTATTTACAAGGGCATCACTGAGAGCCTTGCAAATGTGGCCAATGCCTCTTGCGAGTAGTACCAGTTACCTGAGTAATCCCATAGTCAATCAGTTTACTATTTTATAACCCACAAAACTAAAAGATAAGTGATCGATGATGATGTGTTATTTAATGATTGTGATGTGAATGACGAATGCACTCTACGAGTGCTTTATGATGATGTGTTATTTAATGATTGTGATGTGAATGACGAATACACTCTACGAGTGTTTTATGATGACATACCTTGAGTGGTTATTTATTTTATGATGATGATGGAGAGTACCCCAAGTGAGTGTTGGTTGAATTGCACATGTGTTATAGGATCTCATGGCATGTGCATACTATGACGTATATTGATGATGTTATGCCTTGAGTGGTTCTCTTCTATAATGAAGATATGCCTTGAGTGGTTTTTAAAGATGATATGGTACCATCATGCATATGCCCGCGTGTGGGTTGCATCTTCATACATAATCATAATTGTGAGTGGTGCTGTTGTGATTTGAGCTGGTGTTGTGTAATTGTGATGCGGTGACGATACCTTGTGATTGTCCCTTCTTATTACTCTATTGTGTATCTGATTATGTTCCTTTGAAATTCTCACCCCTTCTGCTTGGAATGTTGCTCTATTGTGGCAACGCATGCAGTACCCGCGAGTGAAGGCTGCAGTGCCTTATTCTTTTAATTTTTGGGTCAGAATGTTGTGTCGCTCTACGACATCAGAACACCTAGAGGCGTGGAGTGGGATAATTTGTTTAATAATTGTATACTGATTTTTAATTGTTACATTGAGACGTGTGTGAGAGTATTTGGTGAGTTGGTAGTTATACCGCTGCGATTGTGTTTTATGAGAATTGGATTTTTCCATAACATGATGTTTGATTGCACAAATTGAAGAGTGCATTATTTGATGAGTTTTTAATGAAGTGTAGCATTTCTTTTCTATCACGTAACGAAATTTTATTTTTAAGAAAAAGGAATTACTCTGATAAATGACACGTAATATAAGGGTAGAAAAGGGGTGTTACAGCGGCCGGGAGGCGCTGTTCTTAGGAGGATTCAAGACCTTCTCGATCTCGGCCCAGTTCTTGCCAGCCATTCTTCCTGCAAAATAGAACAACTCAAGAGTTAGAAGGAGCGAGCAATATTCGAAATTAAAAGATAAAGTCCAAAAGCGAACCAATCTCGGCTTCAAGAGCTCGACCCGCGAGCAGTACGAAGGGACGGCAAGGGAGGTTGCCCCTGGGATCTGGGGGCATCATGCCCGCCAGTGTTTTTATCATTTGAAGAGTCTCTAGGTCAGTCACACTTAAGTCTTTGGTTGTGTAGATGTAATCACCAGGCCGCCGGAAGAAGTGGGCCTCATTCCACATAATGGGAAAGAAAGGCACACCGGTCGTCCCATCAGGGTTGGTCTCAGCAATGGCTTTGCCCGCTTCCTTGGTAGGGACGATCCAGAAATAGTGGCTTTTCCAAGCAGCACCCAGTGATTCTTGGTACGCCTTAAAGTATCGGTGCTGTGTTTTTTGGGTCTTAAAGGAGACCTGCTCCCTCTTCTCCTTGTTGGCTTTTTCCTCACCAACTCGGCTAAAATAGCAAAGAATAGCATGGTCGAGACCGGCCTGCCCAGTTTGGTCAGGAGCACCTCAAAAGTTTTCAAAAACGCCCATGCGTTTGGGTGAAGTTGAGAAGGGGCGACCCCAATGTAACGAAGGACGTCACGCTGAGATTCGCTGAATGGTGGGACGATCCCCATCCGCTCGAACACGATCCGATGCATCGTGAACTTCAGATTATTAGAAAAAGTGGCAATGTCTTCTCCGTCTTTCATCCCTCTCACCCTCCAGCCCGGCAAATGGTTGAAATGGCATTGCAGCTCAGGCAGTGCGTAGTGGCCGACCGTGATAACACTCCATTTAGAACGAAGAGTGTGTGACACCCAGGGCATATCAGAACGATCTCGGGATAGGTCAGGCAGAACGTCTTATGCCCCTTCGTTCGACCCTCCTTCCTTGTTCGCCCCCTGACCAGAAGAGCTTGCCACAGGTTGAACCACAACCTCCTCGATGGCTTGCTTACGCTCGGCGCTTCCTCTACCGACCATCTCCTCGTCCACGACCTGGACGGTACTCTGTACTTCGTCTTCTATGACCACCTCTTCATCTCCATCGGTGGCGCAAGGAATGGCATCTTCTGGTGGTGGTGGATTGCACGATCTAACTTCAGAATTGGCAGACTTGGAGTCAAAACTTCCCAAGCTAACCGACCCTTTACTGGAAGAGCTGGGGCTCGAGCTCAAGCTGCTCGAAGAATTAGAACCTCTGCCGCTCGAAGACGACGTAGATTCCTCCTCATGAGATGTAGCCTCAGATGGCCTCGACATGTGGTCAGCAAAAGATTGCGATGGCCCCCCGAGAATGTGAGCGGTCTGTTTCACCCGTGGCATACAACACCTGCGATAAGGGGATCGGGTTAGGTCGGTCGAGTAGGGTACTCGCGAGAGGGGGCGACTTGGTCGTCGCCAGACCTGACACCCCCTACCACGAGGCGTGGAAATTGTGCGATCAAAAGAAAAATGCAGAAATTTAAAGAGTAGAGATCGATCCATACCTTAAACGGATGTTGGAGATCGGTCGCGAAAGCAAAAAGGAGCAAGTGAAAGTCTTTGCAGATGTAGGTCGGCGGCAGACAAGTCGGTCGGTGGCAGAGCAATTTGTGAAAGCGTGAGGAATAGTTCCTACTGAAGGAGTATTTATAGCGCAGGCCCAAGACACGAGAGGGACCGGGAGACGAAACGTCGCAACGTTTCACTTTCTTAAAAGCTGTCATTAAATGACCTCGGAATCATCAAACGTCGTGTCATAAATGTCAGCGAAAGCCAACTGTCGCGTCATCTTGGCCAACAGTCGCTAGGCGGTCGAGACCGTCCCATGGGAAGCAAGCGGTCGTGCCCGTTTCGTTATCTGAAGATCCATCATAGCAACGTCACTCCTGGGGGCAGCGATTCAAGCCTCAACCCGCTCTTAAGCGACCTAGGCTTGGGGGGCAACTGTTCCGGGGTGTATCGGCAAATACAAGAGCTTCCAATAGCAATTGGGCCGTCGGCCCACCCATCGTGAATCGCCCAAGAGCAAGTCGCTTGAGCGCAACCGCGAACCGGCGAAATTCTCGCAAGACGGTCGGACACTACAGTATATATACGCCATTCGCACATGGCATCAAGTACGTTCTCTTACCTTGTGTTATCTGCCCGAGCGACCACTTACTTGATCGTCGGAGTGTCTTCGCAGGTAACACCCGAGGCGCTCAGCGTGAAGCCAAGACCGGTCCTTTCCCCTACTCAACGATCGGCCTAGTCACAGGACAAAAACTTCAACACTTCATTGGTCAAGGTACGATCATGATCCAGATAGCGACCCAGAGGACAACGATGACAACCTAGCCCGAGAGCTAAAGAACAGGTTAAAGAACAGGTTAAGAAGACTGGCAAGGGGGCATACGAGCTAGAGACCATGCGAATTTGAAAGTGTAATGCACTACTGTTTGATGCCATGGAGTGACGAATAGTATGGATGATATGAGAATGATGAATGATATGAAGATGTTGTGTTCTTTTTATGTTCCGTCTTCTGTAATTTTCTTCTTTTTTGCTTTTTTTTTTGTTTATTCTGTTTGTTTTCTTTAAGCAGCTTTCTTTTTTCTGCTTATTTGTTTTTCTTCGGCATTCTTTTTTTTTGCTGGTTAAATCGATCTGTCGGACGGAAGCTGTTCCAGGACGATGATCACGCGAGGATTGCGGACTGGTTTGTCATGACTGCTTTTTCGCAATTTTATTCACTTGGGAAATCATTTCTTTCTGTATTTTTCAAAGATTTCGTAATGATCCTGTAATGCTCTAAATGTGCACGTGTTTTGCAATTCAATTTCATCAATCATAAAAGTTATTATTTTGAAAGAAACTGAATAGGTGAAAGCAGAGACACGAAAAGCACACATATGAAAGAAAAGTTGGACTTTTATTGTTATAGAAATTGGACGTGCAGAAAGTCACGCCAATTGAAAGTACATTGCAATCTTTCTTTTAAACTAAAAAATACAAGAAAAAGGAACAGATCTCGTGATTTCGTCTCTGAAGTAACGGTGCCCACCATCCACACTCATAACCCTGATCAACACTTTATCCGAACCTTTGGGAATGCTGATTGCCTTTTCTTTTCTCCAGCCCAAGTTTTCTGACCCTAATTTTTGCATGGATCGCCCTTTGCGGGTTTTCAATCCACCGGGTCGCTCTGATTTTGCCTAGGCCGCCCTTTGTGGGTTTTCAACCTAGCGAGCTGATTTTTTCTTGGCTTATCTTTTTCTTTTTTCGGCTATTTTTCTAAGCATAATACTTCTTGACCACATCTGAGTTCACTGGATTTGGGATCTCATCTACGTCCATATTCGCCAGAATTAAAGCTCCTCCTGAGAATGCCTTCTTCACCACATAAGGTCCTTCATATTTGGGAGCCCATTTGCCCCTAGAGTCCATGCGGATCGGCAAGATCCGCTGAGCACAAGATCTCCTTCTTGGAATTCACGAGGACAGACTTTCTTGTCAAAAGCCCTCCTCATCCTCTGTTGGTACAACTGTCCATGACACATTGCGGCCACCCGCTTTTCATCAATGAGATTCAACTGGTCAAGGCGGGACCGAACCCATTCCACTTCATCAAGTTTTGTCTCCATTAACACCCGCAGGGACGATATTTCAACCTCAATGGGGAGGACTCCCTCTCACCCATAAACCAGTGAGTAAGGGGTTGCCCCTGTTGAGGTGCGCACTGAGGTTCTGTAACCATGCAGGGCAAAGGGGATCATCTCATGCCAGTCATTATAGGTCACGACCATCTTCTGTATTATCCGCTTGATATTCTTGTTAGCTGCCTCAACTACAGGGCAAAGGGGAGAAGAGTTGTGAGGCTGTATCTTGAAGTCTTTACACAAGTCCTTCATCATTTTGCTGTTCAAATTACTGTCGTTGTCTGTGATAATCTTGTTTGGAAGGCCGTAGCGGCAAACCAAATCTTGCACAAAAGGGTGGCCATTGGAATCTTTGGGTTCAATGGGACCAATGATGTCCATGCCCCACATTGAGAATGGCCATGGTGCACTCAAGACATTCATAGAAGTTGGAGGTACATGGGTGTGATCTGCATAGATTTGACATTTATGGCATCGTCTCACAAAACTGTAACAGTTTGATTCCATCTGCAACTAGTAGTATCCAGCTCTCAGGATTTTTTTAGCCATTGTGTGCCCGCTGGAATGAACCCCAAATGAGCCTTCATGAACATCTCGCATAATCTTTATCGATTCTTTCTCTGTTACACACCGAGAGTACCAAGTCATGGTTTCTCTTGTAAAGGACGTCTCCACTCAAGAAGAAACCGCCGTGCACCTCTCCCGAGGATCTCTTGTCATTCTCTCAGAGCCCGGAGGATACTCTGTTTGTGATATATTGCTTGATGTCATGGTACCAAGGCTTACTATATCGATCCTCTTCGATCGCCATACAAGTAGTGATAAGCGTGTCGCCATCATCGTGCTAGATTCGACGATCGTCAAACTTTTGTCACGACGACGTTGAACATAGATGACAAAGTTGCCAAGGCATCTCGCTTAACCGATTCTCGCTGCGAAGTATGTCTTTGGAAAGTGATTTCCTCAAAGGGCTTGATTAATTCTTGAATGTAGTCACGATGAAGGAACCAAATCACGATTTCTTGTTTCCCAATCTCCTTTTACTTGATGGACAACTAGAGATGAATCTTCGTACACGTCGAGCCTCTTGACTTTCCAATCGAGAGCTTCCTGGAAACCCAAGATACACGATCCATACTCTGCAATATTGTTTGTGACATAGAAGCTTAGTCTGGCAGTGAATGGTATGAAGCGGTTGTCTGGAGAGATCAGCACTGCTCCGACCCCGTGCCCCCACATGTTAGAGGCACCGTCAAACAACACTCTCCACCTTTTATCATCTTGAGATTTCCCTTCGTCAAACAATGCCAAAATGTCCTCATCTGGGAATTCACATTGCATTGATTGGTAATCCTCAACCGGTTGATGTGCCAGGTAGTCTGCCAGTGTGCTACCTTTAATCGCCTTCTGGGTTACGTACACGAGGTCATACTCTGACAGAAGCATTTGCCTACGAGCAATTCTATCTGTGAGTGCAGGTTTCTCAAATATGTACTTGATTGGGTCCATTTTGGACACCAACCAGGTAGTGTGACTCACCATATACTGTCTCAGTCGATGCGCAGCCCAGGCTAGAGCACAACAAGTCTTCTCCAATGGTGAATACCGTGCCTCACAGTCTGTGAACTTCTTGCTCAGGTAGTAGATCGCGTGTTCTTTCTTTCCTGACTCATCGTGTTGCCCCAACACGTAACCCATAGAATTGTCTAGCACAGTGAGGTATAGGATGAGAGGCCCTGCCAGACACAGGTGGCATTAGGACTGGTGGATTTTGGAGGTACACCTTGATTTTCTCAAATGCTTCTTGACATTTATGATTCCACTTCATCTCTTGGTTTTTGCACAGCAGTTTGAAAATTGGTTCGCAAGTTGAAGTCAACTGGAAGATGAATCGAGAAATGTAATTTAGTGTTCCTGTGAAACCACGAACTTCTTCTCTCTGCTTTAGGTCTTTGGCATCTCCGTGGATTGCTCGACTTTGTCCGGGTCACCTCAATTCCCTTTTGGCTATCAATGAAACCCAAAAACTTCCCTGACCAAACCCCAAAGGTGCACTTGGCGGGGTTCAACCTGAGTCATGGAATAGGGTCAGCATCGCTCTTTGGTAGGTTGCCCCGGCATTCCTCAACCCGAAAGGCATGACCTTATAACAGAAGGTTCCCCAAAGGGTTATGAAGGTGGTTTTCTCCATATCCTCTAGAGCCATTTTGATCTGGTTATAGCCTGAATATCCATCCATGAAGAAGAACATCGAATGCTGAGCAGTACTGTCCACCAAGATGTCAATATGGGGTAGAGGGAAATCATCTTTAGGGCTTGCTCTGTTCAAGTCATGGTAGTCGACACACATTCGGACCTTTCCATCTTTCTTAGGGACTGGAACAATGTTCGCTATCCATTCAGGATATTTTGCCAAAGCTAAGAACCCTGCATCAAACTGTTTCTTGACCTCATCCCTGATTTTCAAAGACATTTCAGGCTTCATCCACCTTAACTTCTATTTTACCAGTGGACATTCTGATTTCACTGGCAATCTGTGCTCAACAATATCTGTGCTCAACCCTGGCATGTCTTGATAAGTCCATGCGAATACGTCAGCGTAGTCGAACAGGAGCTGAATCAACTTTTTGCGCTCTTTATCCCTCATTGTGGTACCAACCTTGATCTCTTTTATGTCTTCCTTAGTACCCAAATTGACCATTTCTATAGACTCCTCATGTGGTTCAATGACCTTTTCTTCTTGTTCTACCATTCTCATGATTTCTGGAGGAGTATCCCAATCATTCTCAACATCTTCCTCGGCTTGATTAACCGGGTAATCAAAGTCACAGTATGAGTTATGGGCATTATTATTTTCAGAGTTTATTTTTGACCTGCATTAGAATGGAGCGGCGAATAAAAACAAAGAAAAAGCACACAGATAAGAGATGAAGACAGAAATTTTATTGAAAATTCAAAATAACACTTTATTGATTGATGAGTTTTGACGAAAACATGCGCGTTCGAATGAAATATCCAAGGCCTTGGGCAGAGCCGAGGGATTTGCATTACAACGATAATTACTTTAAATTGAAAATACGGAAATCCATGATCTCCCAATTTTGCGGCTTCTCTCCAAAGAAGACAACAATGGCGCACTGCACTCTACAAAGATGGCCACTTGAGCTTGATCCTTCTTCAATCACATTAACCTGGTCAGGGTCCAGCATGCCAGCACTCCAGAAGTTGTTCTTAAGATTAGCAATGACCATCCTCCCCTGATTGGGTGCCCTTCCTCTGAGTTTGGCCAGCCATTTCCCCCTCCTGTCAGATGCCAGCCTCTCCCGATCAGCAAGACTTGGGATGTACCCAATACCGAACCTTTCAATGTTTCCTCTCAACTGGACAGGTGTTACAATTCCTTGAGAAGCTTTCCCTAGGCCCTTACCGACCTGATACCCATGTCCTAACATCACCTTTGCAACCATCATGTCGGCCTTGGACCACTTAGGCTTCCACAGAGGCTCATTTTCAACGAAGACAGCGTTTGAGATCTCCAATCCTTGGAAGGCAGTCTCAAAGGACTCTTCCGCTGCTTCCACATAATATTCAGGTGGTGAACGGTTTATCAATGTTTCTTTCTCCCCGTGGATCGCTTTCAGCTTTCCCTCGGCCACAAACTTGAGTATCTGATGAAGCGAGGATGGCACTGCCCCAGCAGCATGTATCCAAGGACGTCCTAGCAGGCAACTGTAGGAGGAATTGATGTCCATCACTTGAAAGACGAAATAAAATACTTCAGGGCCTACCTATAGCGGTACTTCTACTTCTCCAAAAACTTCCTTCACCGACCCATCAAATGTTCTCGACCAAGGTAGAGCTCGGCCTGTGTATGAGCAATCTACATCCAAATTTTATCCATTGTAGACTTAGGCAAAGACATTCAAGGATGAACCATTATCAATAAGCACCCTGGCAAGTACATAGTCCCGACACTTGACTGAGATGTGAAGAGCTTGATTATGATTCTTTCCTGCCGGAGGAAGCTCAGTGTCTGAGAAGGTCAAGTAATTAGAGGCTACAATGTTGCCAACAATGCCATCAAGCTGGTTTACTGTAATGTCATGGGAGACCTGAGCTTCATTCAGGATCTTTAGCAGTGCAGCACGATGTGCCTTTGAACTAAGCAGCAAAGAGAGCATTGAGATCTTGGATGGAGTTTGATTCAGCTGGTCTACCACCCGATATTCACTCTGTCTCATTAATCTCAGGAATTCTTGAGCTTCTTTGTCTGACACATCCCTGACTTCTACAGCTTCCTTGTCTTTTCCCTTAGGGGCCCTTTCTTCATTTCCCTTGGATTTCTCTCCTCTATGGTTTTCAGGAGCATACAACCTTCCACTCCTTGTGATACCACTACCTCCAGCAATGTTTGTTATATCCAAAGTGCCTTTAGGGACCTCCGCTTGCATTTGCACATTGCAGCTCCATGGAGTCATCCTAGTCTCCCTACTAGGGGTAGCAGCAGGTACTGGAATAACAATAGTCGAGGGTCTCGTCACAGCTGGGCTGGAATTCAAATTGCACGGAATTTCAATCGGTCTCCTGAAGCCTCCATTGCCTGATTGCAAGGTAGATACACTTTCTTCTTTCTCTTGGATTCCCACTTGGACCAGGTGTCTGTCCAAGAGATCTTGGAGAATTGGTTTAAAGCCTTAACATGCCCCGATGCAGCGAGGATTATCACAGGCGTCTTTCCTAGCACACCCTTCTTTGATGACACCAAAATGGCATAATTCAGCTTGGATAAAATTCAAAGGCATCTGAATGCAATCAACTTTTCTAACCAAACACTGACCCCCCTGATTGGTCAACGGCATTAACAGCAGATCCTCCATGCCCTGGCAACGGATTGGTGGCTACATTGGGTTGTTGAAATGATATGCTCTTCGTATCAAGTAATTGTTGCACCACATACTTGTGTTTTACAATCCTCTACCACATGACCTACTGCCCCAGAATGAAAGGCGCAGTAGCATTTTGCGTTGTACCCTGCGGGATAGGGAGGCCGATATGGCTTCATTTGACGAGTATTGATTATTTTGTTGGTGATGAGATAATTAAACAAGTAAAAGTGTAGGACATGGGAATGGGATCAAAGATAGGCTTCCTTTCATTATAGTTCCAGATCGATAGTTTGATTGAAAAGGTTGTGCAAGTGGTGCACGAGAAGGAACAGGAATAGCTTTGCGGTGGATTCTTTGTCGTGACGGACCACCGCTCCTATGATCGCATTAGTTTCACCTTCTTTCTTCTTATGAGACCCAAAAATGGCTTTTTTCGATCGGGCAGTGGGAGGTGTCGGGCCATGAGCTATTCTTCACTGCTGCATACCATTTCTCTACTCTTTCCCAAAGTGACCACCATCTCAGAGAAATTTGAGGCTACGCTGGCAACCAACCTATCATAATACACCGCAGGAAGGGTTTCCATAAACATGTGGACCATTTCTTTGTCTAGCAGAGGGGGTTTTACTTGAGCCGCGAGGTTCCTCCATCTCTGAGCATACTCCTTGAACGACTCATTATCCTTCTTAGACATGCATTGGTTGGATTCAGCTTGTTATACTTGGAGTCTCTTCTAAGCTTGTGGGTGCTTCAGGTGAGGGACCATTCTATTGATCTAGTATTTCCTATGCACTTGTAAACAGTAGATACAATGCACACATGAAGATTGTGTTTTATTCTAACACATGAAGGAATTAATGAGTTTTAAGTTCTCTTACTTTGATAATTTTATATTTTTATTCACTGTATATTTCTCTAGATGGCTTATTGATCATGCTTGAAGTTTATGGTTGTGTTTATGAAGTTGAAATTGATTTTCCGGTTGTGTTTATTATCATTTTGCACTACTTGTAGTACATTTGCTCAAGGCGTGAATTATGAGACAACAGATTATATAAATATATTTGTTCCGGTGTATCAAAGAATTACGGGCTCCCAATAGTAATTGGGGCCTACCGGCCAGCGCAACCGCCCAAGTAAGTTGCTTGGACCGCAATTTCGCCATCGCCGAAATCTTCGCAAGCGGGCCGGACTCGCAGTATATATACGCCATTCGTATATGGCATCAGGTACGTTCTCTAACCTTGTGCTATCTGCCCGAGCGACCTCTCACTAGATCGTCAGAGTGTCTTTGCAGGTACCACCCGAGGTGCTCTACGCGTGAAGCCAGGACCGGTCCTTTCACTCATTCAACGACCGGCCCATTTGACGAATCAACAAACACTTCAACACTTCATTGGTCAAGGTACGATCAATTGGCGACCACAGTGGGAGGCCCGAGCGCTATCCTACTTCAACCCACGCGGAAGACCGCCCCAGACATCATTACAACCACGCTTGTTGAGCGACCTAAGATGTTGGACGACCTAAAGTGGGCGACCTAAAGAGCATGGACAATCCCAAGACGCCTAAACAAAGCGCAAACGAAGCGGGAGGAATCTCGCTCTTAGTCTGCAGGCCATAACGTTGGCCATGTTGACCCGATTGAAACATACGAATATGCGCTGGAAAGCTGAGAAGAAGAGCTACAACTTTCATGTTGAAGTCAAAATCAGATTCGGGCGTCTTCCACCCGTTTCTGGTCGCCCAAAGTGGGGTGCCCAAAAGCTGGTCGCCCGTGAGCGACCCAAAAAGTCTGTCCAGTACAGAGGCCATAACTTAGTCCACGTTCATCCGATGCGGGCGTGTTAGCATACGTTGGAAAGCCGAGAAGTAGATCTACAACTTTCATGTAAAAGTCAAAATCCAATTCGGGCGTCTTCCACCCGTTTCTGCTCGCCCAAAGTGGGGCGCCCAAAATCTGGTCGCCCATGAGCGACCCAAAAGGTCTGTCCAGTACGGAGACCATAACTTCGTTCACGTTCATCCGATGGGGGCGTGTGAGCATGCGTTGGAAAGCCGAGAGGTAGATCTACAACTCTCATGTTGAAGTCAAAATCCAATTCGGGCGTCTTCCACCCGTTTCTGCTCGCCCAAAGTGGGGCGTCCAAAAGCCGGTCGCCCGTGAGCGACCCAAAAGTCTGTCTCGTCCAAGACGGAGACCATAACTTCGTCCACGTTCATCCGATGGGGGCGTGTGAGCATGCGTTGGAAAACTGAGAAGCAGTGCTACAGCTTTCATGTTAAACTCCAAGTTATATTCAGACGTTCTACACCCCTTTCGGGTCATCCAAGTAGGGCGCCCGGCCTACAAACGAAGAACGTAGGCCCCGAGCGGTCTACAATCGAGCGCCATCGAAATGGCCCAAGGGTCATGATCGTACCTTGACCAATGAAGAGTTGAAGTGTTGATTGATTCGTCTATGGGCCGGTCGTTGAATGGGTGAAAGGACCGGTCCCGCTTCACGCGTTGAACACCTCGGGTGGTACTCCGCAAAGACACTCCGACGATCTAGTGAGAGGTCGCCGCGAGATAGCACAAGGTTAGAGAACGCACTGATGCCATATGCGAATGGCGATATATATCGCGAGGTCCGACCGTTAGCGAGATTTTTGGTCACGCGAATTGCGCTCCAAGCGCGTGTTTGGGGGCCGAGTCGAGGTGGGCCGGGCCGCAGTCCAATTGTTGTTGGCGATTCGTAATTGCCGATACACCCAGAACGATTGCCCCCAAGCCTAGGTCGCTAAGAGCGGTGAGGCTTGAATCGATACCCTGTGGGTGAAGTTATCTTGACGTAAACGAGCGCGCCGTTCGCTTTCACCGTAGGCGGTGTCGACCGCTTGTCAACCATCGCCTTGGCCGTGGCCGGTTGGTTTTACCGACATTTAAGACGTGACGTTTGGTGTTTCCGAGGCTGTCCGGAGACAACCATTGGTGAGAAGACGGCGTTGTGACTCTTCGTATCCCGGTCCCCTTCGCGCGCAGATCCGCACTATAAATAGTCCTTCTGTTTGAGTTCATTTCTCACACTTCCAAGAATTGCTCGCCAACGATCGACTCATCCGTCACGCCGACTTGCATCCGGTCGATTCTCGTCTACTAGCGACCGATCCACTACATCCGCTAAGGTATGAATCGATCTCCCTTTACCTTTTAAGCTTGAGTTTTTTCTTGAAAGCACTTCGCGCTTTTCCACGCCTCGTGATAGGGGTGTCGGTCGAGGATGGCCACCGCCCCTCTCATGAGTGCTTTGCTCGATCGACCGACTCGATCCCTTTATCACAGTGTGTGTATGCCACGGACGGTTAATCGCTCAGATTCGGAAAACCGCCCGCCTTTTCGCCACATACATGTCGAGGCCGGGCGAGTCCAAGTCGTCTTCGGGCGACAAAGATTCTAGCTCTTCGCGCAGTTCCTCGAGCAAAGACGGCTCGAAGTTCTCGTTCTTCCGGTCGGATCGGCCACTCCAAGAGTACCGGGTTCGTGTCCGTCCCCATTCGCCGAAGCGGCGAGCAACTCTCCACCGCCCGAGGACGTTGTATCCCGAGTGGAGGGAAAAAGAGGACGCCGACGTGATTATTATTGATGATGACGAGGCGCAAAGTGTCGCCCGATCGTGGGACGAGGAGATGGTGGAGGCCGAGGCGGCCGAGGCGAAGAAGTCAAGGAGGAGAGGTGATTCGGCCCGAAGTCGATATTTCGTCCGGAAGTCAACATAGGGAGGGTCGAGCGAAGCGGTCGCCAAGTCAAGCCGATGTAGCTCGAGATATATCCGACATGTCTTGGGTGTCGGAAACTCTTCGCCTAACAGAGCATTCTTACCGTCGGTCACGATGCTTTGCCCGATCTACTGAGCCGCCTTGAAGACTCAAATTTGGAGGATAAGAGGCATGAAGGAGGCGAAGATATCGCGACTTATTCTCCCAACTTCAAGTTCACGATGTATCGGCTCGTGTTCGAGAAGATGAAGATTACCCTCCTTTTACCGATTCCAACGCGACGTCTGCGCGCCATATTGGGGTCGCCTTCACGCCTTCATCCAAACGCATGGGCGTTTTTAAAGACTTTTGAGTCTTTCTTGACCAAGCTGGGTCGGCCGGTCTCGATGATGCTTTTCTTTGCTATCTTTGAGTGGTGGCTCGAGAGAAGGCCAACAAGGAGAAGAGGAGCAAGTCTCCTTCAAAATGCGAGAAGACCCACCACCGAGATTTTTCAAAGCATTCCAGAGTCGTTGGGAGCGGCTGGAAAAGCCGCAAGATTTTTGGATCGTTCCAACTGAAGAGGCCGGCAAGGCCGTTTCTGAGGTTCAACCGGACGGGATGCTAGGTCCCCCTTATTTCCCAATCATGTGGAATGAGGCTCATTTCTTCAGGCGGCCGGGCGACTACATCTATACAGTGAAAGACTTGGGCGAGGCCGACCTGGAGACTCTGGAGATGATAAAGTCGTTGGCGAGTATGATGCGCCCGGATCCTAAGGGCGGCATACCTTGCCACGACCACTTTGTCTTGTACGAAGGCCAAGACCTGGAGGCCGAGATTGGTTCGCTTTTGAACTTTTTCTTTATATTTTTGCTGTCAGTCTTGTCAATCTTTTATTCTAACTCATAGCTCGTTATTTTGCAGAAAGAATGGCCGGCAAAAACTGGGACCTGCTCGCTTCCGTCCTGAAACCTGAAGGAGGGGCCAAGAGATTTGATGGTTCTCGGTCGGGGGATAACCCTGAATCTTCCTCAAAGGTCCCCCAAACTCCTAAGAGCCAAGGGAAGAAGCCGGTCGGCAGGCCTCGGTCGCCTCCCCCCAGTGCCGATCGCTCACCCAAGCGGGCCAAGCGTGATTGTCGGGTCCCGGCCCCTGCGACGGAGGAGATTCCTGTCATCTCGCTCGAAAGCTTGGGTACGGCCGATCTGGAACAGTACAGAAGGAAACCCATGGCGCTCTGCGCTTCTCTCTGCATGGGGGTCGAGAAAGTCATGGCGAGTTTGGTGGCGAATCGATGGTAATTTTATTTTTAGTCTTGTACTCTTTCGCTCATCTTTGTTCGACCGACTAACAACCCGTCGACACTGAATTTTGCAGAAAAGACAAGGCTTTAGCCGAGGCGCATGCTAAAATATGACAAGCTTCGCCCGATCGAAGAAGGAGGCCCTCAAGCGAGGGGAGGATGGCCGGGCCAAGGCGGCAAAGAGGAACAAGGAGCTTTGCTCGTGTCGCTACTTTGAAGGCCGATCTTGATGCTACGGCAAGAGAGAGGCTCTTTGGGCGGCCGATAAGGCCGAAGTGGAGGAACGATCCGAAAGGTGGCCCGGGCCGGTCGGAGAGGCTGCAATTGGCGATTTTACAATGCTCTCGGGCGGTGCGGGTATTGAATACCGTCTGCAGATCAATTTTGATGACAAGATGATCAAGCCCACGCGACTATGTCGCTAACAACAAGATCATGTTGCTCGCAGAAGTCGGCGAGCAAGGCAACGTCATTCGCCCGCCACCATTCTCTTTTAAAGCCCGCGAGCGGTGTGTAAATTTTGTAACCGTTTAACTTGCCTTCGGGCACAACAATTTCTCCGCCCGTGCGCTTTTTGATTGTGGACGCTCGGCATCGACCGGGCGCCCTCGTTTTGTAATGACAATTTTCGTTTGCCTTTAATTACGCCCGTTCATATTTATATTGCTATGTCTGCGTGCTTCTTGCATTTGTTCGCCTTATTCATTTTGAATCGTACGCCGCGCTCGCGTGGCTTTCGTCTACCGATAGCGCTCGATTATGGTCGCTTTTCTTTACGCGCCTTGTATGTTTATTTTTCTCCAAGTCTTCGAGTGTTAAGACCGTTCGGTCGTCGTTCGCGCTTATTTCGAAAGCATCCATTCTTTGATAAGTTTTAATATCCCAACGGGGCCTTGGATCGCTCGGCGACCTTCAATCAGGCCCTTTCAATGGCATTTGAGGTAGGTCGTTTCGACGGCCTACCGTGATGGGTTATCACTTAACCCTTGGGCCATTTTCGATGGCACTCGTTGTAGATCGTTTCGACGACCTAGCGTTGTTGGGCCATTTTCGATGGCGCTCGTTTGGGACCATTTCGATGGTCGCTCGATTTGGATCGTTTCGACGATCTAAGGTTTGGGTCCTTTTAACCCTTGGGCCATTTCGATGGCACTCGATTGGGACCATTTCGATGGTCGCTCGGTTTAGATCGTTTCGACGATCTAATCAACTTTGATAAATCTTGGTCGCTCCTTGCGCGGGCAATCTTGAGCGACCGGTCATACATCCTTGCGAGAGAGTAAATAACATCATATTTCTAAAGGTCAGGCCTCTGTAAAAAACCCAGTGGGAAAAAGAGCGCCTGCCTGCTTTTCATTAATAGGTCGGTCGGTATTACATTCAAATCTTTGTTACATTCAAACGTAATATTTCACGAGTTTTTCTCGCATTCCACGTTCGGGGATAGTCGCCCCATCCATGGTCTCTAGCTCGTAAGCCCCTTTTCGATCTTGTTGATGACCTGTATGGACCTTCCCAATTTGGTGCGAGCTTCCCTTGGCGTGCATTCTTATTTCCCACGCCGCCCGTCTTAGAACGAAGTGGCCGACCGAGAATTCTCTCTTTTGAACTCGGGCATTGTACCGGCTGCGACCTTCTCGTTTGATCAATTGCTCTCTTAGCGAAGCTTGGAGTACGCATGATTCTTGATTAGGTCCAATTCTTTCTCGGATAGCTCGGTCGTTTTCAACCACCGTAGGGGTTTGAAGTCCTCAATTCAGCTCGCCCATTTCGATGGGTATCACGGCAGTGTCGACGCATACACCAATGTCGGAAGGCGACTCCTGTCGATGAATGAGGGGTTAAATCCAGAGCCCAGCCTGCAAGCGGATGCGACTCTTCGACCAGTTCCCTTCGCTTCATCCGATCTTCGCTTTAAGCCACGTAGGATAACTCGTTGGCGCCTCGGCTTGGCCGTTTATGCGAGGGTGCTGATCGAGGTAAAACGCTGTTTTACCCCTAAGTCGCCAACATTTCTCTGAATCTCTTGTCACGTGGAACCGGGTGCGGGTTATGCGTTATCAATTCTTTGGGGATCCCAAAACGGGCTAGCACACACCGTCCGAAGAACTTGCCGACTTTGGCCGATGTGATTGTTGCAAGCGGCTCGGCCTCGATCCACTTAGTAAAGTAATCTGCCACGATCAAGAACTTGAGGCGGCCGGAGGCGGGTGGAAACGGCCTAGAAGATCCATGCCCCACCGGTGACGGCCAAGGTGAGGCAAGACTTTGTAATTTCGAGGAAGGTGCAATGTGGACATCGGCATGTACTTGGCATTTCTTACACTTACGAGCGAGCTTCTTGGCATCCTCGGTACGAGAGCCTTCTTAGCTATGGGCAGGCGCCCTGGTGACTCCACAAACACCTTCATGAATGTCCCTCAAAGACGTGGTCGGCCGACCGACGTAAGACACCTTAACAATGGAGAGGAGAATCCTCTCTGCATAACTTTTCTTCTATAACCGAGTGCTTGGTCACTCCGAGTCGACCGACTTCGCTTGCTTTGGATCGTTCGGCTCCTCCCCTTCAACAATGTACCTTAGGATGGGGCGATCAATCGAATCCGTCTTGACACATAGAACGACCAACGATCGACTTGGCTTGGTTGAAACGCTCGGTAGATTTAATGTTTCTTGAATCACACTTCTATGATTCCCGGAGTTTTGGTACTTGCTAGCTTTGATAATATATCCGCTCGAACATTTTGGTCCGGGGCACATGTACCACTTATTTCGGTAATCGCTGCTGAGCGATTCTCTCTCACCCTTGCTAGGTAACTTTTCAAAGACGCGTCGTCTTTAGCATCATATAATTCTTTGATCTGCGAGACTACGAGTAGGGAATCGATCTAAGTTCAACCCGGTCGACATTGAAATCTCTCGCGAGCTAGAGGCCGACTATGCATGCGCCGTGACTCGGCTGGTTGTTTGAAGTGTGGAATGCAAAGGTTAAAGACACCTCCACGACCCGGGCGCCTTCGAATTTTCTAGTATTAGGCCGGCTCCACTTCCTTTACTATTAGGCGACCCATCTCGTGCAAGATCCGGTCGTTCGACGATCTTACGGAGTGGGAGTCATTTTCGCTATAAAGTCGGCCAACACACGCGCTTTGCGGCCGATCCGATTCAAATTTAATCCCAAACTCACCGAGCTCCCACACCACTTTATCATCCGTCTCCGCCCGGTCCGGCGATGTAGGACTTGCTCGATAGGTGGTCGGTCCTTACCACGACACGATGGGCCACAAAGTAGGTCTCGATCTTCTAGCGGCTATTAGGAGCGCAAGTGGCAAATTTCTCTATCTTACGGTATCTCGGCTCGGGCCTCGAGTACTTTACTTATGAAATAGACCGGATTCTCGCTTTAGATCGTTCTCTCTAACGAGCACGCGATCGAGAACTTCTTCTCGCTATGGCGAATGCTGGATATAACGTCTCGCCCGACAACGGCTTGGTCATGATCGGCGGGCTAACCAAAGCTTGCTTTAATTCATCCAATGCTCATTTGGCATTGTTCGGTCCACTCAAAGTCCACCTCTTTCTTTAGCGAGTCTAAGCGATGGAAGGCGACTTGCGGGCCGCTTTGGGGATGAACTGGATAGAGCGGCCACCATGCCATTTAGTTGTTGTATTTTTTTTTTCGGCGTGGGCGGCCTCATATCGGCGATCGCCCTACACTTTTCGTGGTTTGCTTCATCCTCTTTCGGTCGGTGGAAACCCAAGAATCTGCCGCCCTCACCCCAAAGGTACACTTCTCGAGGATTTAGTCTAAGTGAGTTCCTCTAGCTTCTTCAAATATTTCCCGAGGTCGTTCACGTGATCCGGGTCGATTCACGCTTTTAATGATCATGTCGCCCAAATACACCTGCGAGATGCGACCGATCCGCCTCTTGAAAATTTTGTTCATCATTATTTGGTAGGTCGCTCAAGTGTTCTTGAGGAACCAAAAGCATCACCTTGTCTTCGAAATTTCCGATCGGTCATGAAGAAATTGTCTTGTGCCGATCGGGCGGATACATCGTGATCGATTGTATCCGAATAAGCGCCCGAAAAGACGATGGAGTTTGTAGCCCGAGGCCCCATCGACCGAACTTGTCGATGTTGGAGTGCGAGGAAGGCATCCTTCGGGCATGCCTTGCCTTATTTAGATCGGTATAGTCCACACACATCCTCCATTTTCCATTCTTCTTCTTAACCGGACGACATTGGATAGCCAGTCGTGTATTTGATCTCTTCTATAAAATTGGCCTTTATGAGGTCCTCAACGCCTTTGCAAATGCTTGAGAGATTTTCCTCGCTACGAGTGCGTCTTCTTTGAGCGACCGGCCGACCCCTTCATCGATGAAAGTTGATGGCGAGCTACTTCGATAGGGATGCCGGGCATGTCGATGCACGCCATGCGAGCAGTCAAGATAGTCTCTCAAGCATTGCACTAGATCTTGCTTCACTTGCTCTGGTAGGTCGCCACCAGAGCTTTACCGTTTTGGATGGGTCGTCACCCAATTGAACATCTACCAACTCTCCATGAGGCTCGCCTTCTCACTGTTTTTAGCTCTCGAGCCAAATCATCATCATTGTCCTGCGGGTCATTATGCGGATCATACCGAAGCGCCCAAATCGCGACATTGACTTGATGGCCTTCACTAGTGCTCGAGCGTTCGGGCCACGATCTACCTCGTCACATATTTCTTGGTATAGAGCGTGGCTTCGTCTTTCTTGATTCAAGGTCGGCGCCGGGGTAACCACTTGTCGTCTTTCTTTGTAGAATTTCATTTTTAGATGCACCGTCGATGTAACGGCCTCTAGCTTACCCAAAGTCGGCCTACCAATAATACATTGATAGCGAGGATTTGAGGGGAGTACAAGGAACGCGTCCCGACTGGCCGTCACATGCAGTACTATCCCGGTGTCGTCACCAAACGTAACTAGCGGCTCGATCGTTCCCAACGGGTAGGTGGTCGCCCCATTAAAACTCGTTAGAGGGTAGGCTCGGCACTGGGAATTATCTCGCTCCGATCAACCTTGATTTTGTCGATCAAGTCTTCAAACATGATATCGGCCGAGCTACCTTGATCGACCGAATTCTCGCACCTATGTGTTTGCCATGACGACTCGATTACCAATGGAACATAACTATTAGGCTTCTTTGTCGTATGAGTGTCGTCACCGAACGAGATGGGGTCCGCCGAGAGGCCGGTGGTGGTCTTTGAAGTGGATGCGACCATTAACAACTCGTCCCACTTTCTCTTGGTGGCTTTGTTAGATTCCCTGCGATCCAGGGGGTTTCCACCATGAATAACCATCGCAACATTACGGCCTTTGGACTGCCGAGTGTCACGATCTTCAGATCGATCCTTGTTTTGGGTATTCTCTATGGCCAGAGGCCCCTCCCCTATCGGATCAGCGCAACTTTGCGCTTCTCTTGAGGTCGGTCGCCTTCCTCTGACCTCACATACTTTCCCAACTTGCCTTTCTGAATAAGCTCTTCAATATCATCTTTGAGGGCCATACAGTCGTTAGTATCGTGCCCCTTACTCTTGTGGTAACGGCAGTATCTTTTGGTCGGTCGTGCCCCCTTCTTGAGCACGAGTGGTTCAGGCCGCTTAACTCCCACAAACTCATTATTCTGACACTCGCTGTAGATCTGCGCAATGGAGGTGTTGAGTCGAGTGCGATGATCAAACTTTTATCTCGAAAGTCGGGCCGATTGTCGCGGCGACCTTCATGCCCTTTGGCGTCGCTTACTTTTTTTTTTCTTTAGGTCGTGCGCGACGGCCTTTCTTCTTGCCGCCGAGTTTCTTCATACCGCATGTGGGCGTTAGCCCTTGTTAGGAAGTGGGTGAGATCTCGTAATGATTCAAAGTAAACTCTTCGACGAACCGGTGGTCCGGTCGAATACCACGCCGAGATATTTCAACTTGTCCTTGTATCGACAAGTCACGAGCGAACTTCGACCTCGGTGTTAAACCGGTCGATATATCGCCTCGGCGTCTCATTATCTCCTTGAACAACAGAGTCCAAGTATTCTTCATACCGATATTGGCGCGGTTTGCGGTGTAGTGAGACAGAATATTACGATCAGTGTCGTCCCAGGAGAGATGGAATTGGGTCGCGAGAGACTCCCACCATTCCAATGCTCTACCGCCCGAGATCGGGAAAAAGCTCGCATTTCATAGTCGGTCCCAATTCCTATAGCAGCAGTAATTATTGAAGTAACGGAGATGCTTGTCTGGATCTCCTCGGCCGTCAAACTTGTTGAGATTGGGCGGCTTGCGGAGGTCTCTCGGAATCTTGTAACGCCTGATCTCCCTGGAGAACGGGCCGTGTTCATTCTGAATGCCGTTCGACCCAAAGGGTTGCATTGCGAGGCACGCCTCGTTGCCCGGCATTCCATAGAATCCTCCGGACGGGCCAGTTGGTGGATGCTGAGGAGGCCTTCTGGGTCGCTCGCTTTGGCCTCTCCTTGGCCGATGCGAAACGTCCCTAATTCTCCCATTTTCGTAATCTTCCGGCTCTTTCACGAGAATCCCGGGATCGCGCTCGACCGACGTGACCCGGACGACTCATTGGAGGAGTACCTGGTAGGTGAGCGACCGGTGTCAGGACGGTAGCTGGAATCTTCATAATCATAGGACATCGAACGGCGTCTACGCTCGTTCCTGCTTGGGGGCGATCTGTGCGCCCTGCTTCTTCTTGCCGGAGAGCGATGAGTAGTGCTCTCTCGGCGAGAGATGCTCCTTCGAGGAGGGGAGCGGTGTCTTCGCGCCGGTCGGCGACGAGCAGAAGGTTCTCCGTCTTCCGCCCGTGGGCGGCCCGGAACTGAACCTCTCTCGTACTGAGAGATGAGCGCATCTCGGTCTGCGATCACTTGATTTTTGTTTTTGCAGAGCCGCAAGCGGCGAAGTGACATGATATGGTAGAGGTTCTGAATGCCCGCTTCAACCCGGCTCGGGCGGTAGGTCTCGTGAGCGGCCGGATGGATCTGGCTGGAGGACCGGTCCACGCGGCCGTTGTGCACCGAAGGTTCTTGTCGTGGAAGTCCTTGAGATTCGTGGGATCGTGGCGGCCACGCCCCCTCGGTCTGCATTGCGATTCTCGCCGGAGGATTGAGTCGAGAAGCGGCCCGCGCCCGGGGCGGGCCGCGTGGAGCCATGAATGTGGTAGGATAGCGCCGCGGGCCTCCCATCGTGGTCGCCGATTGATCGTACCTTGACCAATGAAGAGTTGAAGTGTTGATTGATTCGCCTATGGGCGGTCGTTGAATGGGTGAAAGGACCGGCCACGGCTTCACGCGTTGAACACCTCGGGTGGTACCGCAAAGACACTCCGACGATCTAGTGAGAGGTCGCCAGGCGGATAGCACAAGGTTAGAGAACGCACACGATGCCATATGCGAATGGCGATATATCTCGCGAGGTCCGACCGTTAGCGAGATTTTCGGTCGGCGAATTGCGCTCCAAGCGGCGTGTTTGGGGCCGTCGAGTTGGTGGGCCGCAGTCCATTGCCGCTGGCGCTTCGTAATTGCCGATACACCCGAGAACAGTCGAAGGACCCACCAACAAGTGTAGGCCTCGAGCGGTCTACAATCGAGTGTCGTCGAAATGGCCCAAGGGTCGAAGGACCCACAACCGATGTAGGCCCCGAGCGGTCTACAATCGAGCGCCATCGAAATGGCCCAAGGGTCGGAAGGACCCACCAACAAGTGTAGGCCCCGAGCGGTCTACAATCGAGTGCCATCGAAATGGCCCAAGGTCGAAGGACCCACAAGCAGCGTAGGCCCCGAAGCGGTCTACAATCGAGCGCCATCGAAATGGCCTGGCGGTCGAAGGACCCACATACGGCGCCAGAGGCCCCGGCGGTCTACATCGAGTGCCACCGAAGTTGGCCCAATCGAGCGCCACCGAAGTTGGCCCAATCGAATGTCACCGCTTGACCTACATCGAAGTGCCACCGAGTTGGCACAACCATCGATGTCATCGAATGACCGAGGTCAAGCAATGACCCAATAACGAGCATTGACTGCCGAACACGGCCAGAAGAGACCGGCTACGATGAGGGCCGTCTAACCTAGTAAGCCCATTGCCAAAAATCGCAAAACGCGCCGAACGAGTCCGCTACGATAGCGGCCCGCTGATGTCACAATCGAGCATTTTAAAAACGAAATAGCGGTGAGAGCGACAAAGATTGAACAATTTGAGCGACCCGAGAATGATCGCACCTCCTAAAACGAGCAAGATCCAAGTAGACTTCGTAAGTTAAGGAGGTCGGCCGAGTCCCGACCAATTGAATTGCTCTCCAGCATGAATGGCAGCACCCACACCTCGGCGGTGGCGCTGGCCCACATCCCGACCAAGTGCCATCGAATGGTCCAAAAGTCAAAGATTGACCCACGAACAAGCGCGGACCTTGAGCGGTCTACGGCGAGAGTAGGACGTCGAACGACCTACAACAAAGGCAGCCAACGAATGGCCTCCAGCGATTTCTGACATGTGTCGCTCCTCGTAGGTCAGCCCCGCGAGGCTAGACAGGGGGGCAACATATCGAGCCTCGAATTGGTCGCGCATGACCCCAAGGGCGCAGCGACCTCGAGGAAAGATCCGCCCCGGCGACCCAAAGTGCCAGACTACAAGACGGATCGCGCCCGGGTGTGGCAGCGACCACACACTTCAAGGGATGGAGATCGACTGCGCAATGCAACCCGACCGCTTACAACATTACTTGAAGGCAACGATTCAAGCCTCAGCCCGCTCTTAAGCGACCTAGGCTTGGGGGGCAACTGTTCCGGGGTGTATCAGCAATTACACGGGCTCCCAATAGTAATTGGGCCGTCGGCCCAGCGCAACCGGCCCAAGTAAGCTGCTTGGACCGCAATTCTCGCTACCGGCCGAAATCTTCGCAAACGGTCGGACCTCGCAGTATATATACGCCATTCGTATATGGCATCAGGTACGTTCTCTAACCTTGTGCTATCTGCCCGAGCGACCTCTCACTAGATCGTCGGAGTGTCTTTGCAGGTACCACCCGAGGTGCTCTACGCGTGAAGTCAGGACCGGTCCTTTCACTCATTCAACGACCGGCCCATTTGACGAATCAACAAACACTTCAACACTTCATTGGTCAAGGTACGATCAATATTAGATTATAACAACAACCCCAAAGCATTCATAAACTCTATTTTCTTAGTAAAAAGTCAAGAGAACTTTATGATCTAGTTACAAGAAAAATAGTAAATTAGACAGATCCTTAGCGCTTTTATTTAAAACGCTAGCCAATTAGAAAACACGCTAGATAGATCCCTAGCGTTTTTTATAAAACGCTAGGTATTTAGTAAACACTCTAGACAGATCCCTAGCGCTTTTATTCAAAACGCTAGGTGTAACACCCCCTTTCTATTTATTATTAATTAATCGATTATAAAATCAGAGTTTTCAAAAACATAATATTTTTCCACGCACCACAAAGAGAGTGCCACATTTCTTCAAAACACCTTACAATACTTCAGAATATTAATTAAAGTAAAACCCCAGTATACGATACATAGCACTAACAAGTCTGAGAATAAAGTAGTACAACAGCGGAAGATAATAGCTTAACATAATAGTTCAAAACGTAATAAAATAACAACTACTAAATATTTTTCCCCCGGTGCTACGTATCAGAGCCGACTCGACCACACTAGAGAAAAGATTAGGTAATAAATAAAACAAGATATACAGGTTGCCGACATACGAGGCAATACGACTTGATGAGGTGAGTCTCAATACATAGATAATAATAAATAAAACAAGAAACACAATAGATTAGGTACACGGATATACGAATAATTCGGTACACCATCAACACACGATTACACCAATTACGATTACGCCAATATACTGATTCGTCAATTATACGATTCGTCACTTATCGATTTACAACAAATCTGATTACACCGACACACCATTAATTCATGAACACCCAATCAATCACTGAGCATGCATGTAATGCATGGAATGCAATATGCATGTGGATCCATAACCACCTCAATAACCCCGTCTGTAACACCCATTTCTACCGTGTAATTTAAATCAAAAATCGAGTATACAAAATCATTTACGGTCATCTTTTAGTTTAGTGTGTTATAAAATAGTGAATCGATCGACTATGGGATTACTCAGTAAGCGATACTACTTGCAATGAGCATTGACCTCCTTTGCAAGGCTACCGGTGATGCCCTTGTAAATACACCAAATGAAAGAAATTTCGACCTTAGTGGCGAACCACAATTTAGCCATAGTCATTCAAAGACACTAATAGAATAACATAAATCATTCCTCAATAAAATGGAGCGTCACACATTTCTCTTAAAACATTCACTAGTTAACTCATCTCATAAACATAATCAAAATACGTAACACCAACCAAATAAACTCGTGGAACTATAGTTTCACATAATGCGTGGAAAATACTCATGATCTCAGCAGAATAATTCAACAGATCTCAAATCAATACATACAAGGCTCAACAAAGAGCAAAACAAGACAACTATAGTTCATAACCCCAACCCCCAGGTGCTACGTGATCGTGAGCGGGGCCAGACTCGGGAGTAGTGAAGGTAGAAAGCCCTCACTCATGACTACCGTGGTAAACAACAACGAGAAAGGGTGAGTCTCGAACTATATAATAAAAGTGATAATAAGCAATATATGTATAATCATAGTTCACAAACACACCAATCATCACTCAACAATATTCATGCACTAATGAGAATGTATGCAATGTAAGTATGCATGTGGTACCATTTGCCTCCGGCATTCTCATCAATAATGCGATCCTCATGACTCGGCCCTCCGCCGCCTCGAGCTTCACAATCATTTTATAAGGCCCTCCGCCGCCTCGAACTTCACAATCATTTTATAAGGTCCTCGGCCGCCTCAAAGCTTCACAATCATTTTATAAGCTCTACGACCGCATGAATGTATGCATGAGACTCCATGTACAACACAAACACAATTTCAAGCATTTCAATACACCCATTAACTCTTACCTCGGTGTTAATCTCTTTTTATAGCCCTCCCGGCTTGGCCTCCCGCCCATGCCCCCATGGCATGCTCAATCACCTCATTTTAAACCCTCAACACCATTAAGTCCCAAGGACTAATCTCCTCTAGAGTACTCAACCTCACTCGAGGACCTAAACCACCATTTAGGACCAAAACAATCATCTAGGGACCAAAGCTGTCACCTAAGGACCAAAACAAAGACACCTAGGACCAAACCATCACCTAGGGACCAAAAGCAAAGACTCGGGGACTCAAACAAAGACGTAAAGGACCGACACGGCTCCATCATGACTACAAAGAAGACCTAAGGACTAAAACAACTCCACCAGACTACAACAAACACCTAAGGACCAAAACAACTCCACGGGACTACAAATGACTCTAAGGTTTTCAAAAGAGGAATCAATTCATAGCTACTTGTTTTCAAAAGAGGAATCGATTCATAGCTTTCATTTCTAAAGGAGGGAATCGATTCATGGCTTCATTTTCAAAGAGGAATCGATTCCTGCTTTCCTTTCTAAAGAGAGGAATCGATTCTTTGCTTCATTTTCAAAGAGGAATCGATTCCTTGCTTCCATTTCAAAGAGAGGAATCGATTCTTTGCTTCATTTTCAAGGAGGAATCGATTCCTGCTTCCTTTCTAAAGAGAGGAATCGATTCTTTGCTTTATTTTCAAAGAGGGAAATCGATTCCTAGCTCATTGGGTAGAGCTTAGAATCGATTTCAAGCTTCACTTTAGAGTCAAACTAGCTCAATTGGTAGTGGGAATGCGTTGGAAATGTACAAGAGGTACGAGGTTCGATTCCCACGGAAGGCAAAAACTCTACATGGGGTAGAGGAGTTCTTTGAGTAATAGCTCTGGGGTGGTGGACCCAGGCTGTTACACCGTCGGGCACCACCACGTTTGGCCGAAGCCACCCACCACGTTTTGGCCGAAGCCACCCACCACGTTTATATGCATATGATTTATGTGACACCATGACAAATGCATCACAACACAATAAATACATCACATCAATTATTAACCCACCTCTTTGGCCGAAGCCCACGTCAATTATTAACCCACCTCTTTGGCCGAAGCCCACATCACCTCATTATTAAATTAAATCCCACCTAAGGACCAAACCACCCCATAAGGACCTTTTCCACACCTATGGACCATTTTGACACACCAAAGATTAATCTAGTACCTAAGGACTATTTTGTTTAACAATTCAACACTCACTTTAACAACATTCACTTAGGCATTTAATCATCATCATTAAGTCACATATTTCTTCACATTGAAGCATTTTATCAAACATATGGCATGCACATTTAACAACACATTTATTTCCAACATCAAGATCATGGCATCCCCAAATTAAATACAAATACAACAATTAATGTAATCACATACTCAATCAAACAACCACCCAAACACACAATTACTTCATTAATTAATTAAACAACTACTCCTAACACCTAATCCATATGATTTCAAGGTTTATAAATTATTAACTATGAAAGAGAGCCCCATACCTCAAAATTGAAGAACTTAGTAGCCTCTCCTTCAAAAAAACACAAGAACCACCAAAAATGGATACTCTCCTACTTTGAGCTTCAAAACTCATTTATGGCAAAGTGAAAATGGAAAGGAATTAGGGTGTGAAATTTACACTAAAAGATAGAGAAAGAAAAATGGGGAAGATTGGTACCAAATACCAACTTACCCAAGCAAAGATGAAGATTTCCATCCTCCTCCTTCCCACCAAAACCCACGCACCCCTTTCTCCTCTCCTCCTCCCTTTTTCCTTTTCTTTTTCCTGATCCTCACTTTCTCCCTCTCGGTTCTCTCCCTGTTCATTTCTTCTTCCTTTTCTCTAATTCTCACTAAATCACTAGTGGAAAATATGGATTTTACATCAGCAATTAATAACGGTTCACACTATAACCGATATGAAAAAAGAGGCGGTGGCATTTTTGAAATTATGAGCAAATTATCTATATATCGTTCGCATTCTAACCGATATGGAAACTCTATTTTACTCTAATCCATATCGGCTCCTATTCAAACAGATATGGAAACTCGATTTTATCCTTAAAATTTTATTCACCCACGCCTCATCTTCCTTCGACGCTTCATCTTCCTTCTCTCTCTCACTGAAAACCCACCGAAAACCCTAGCCGCAGCGATCTCATTTTCGTCAAACTCTGTTCCGATTTCGTTCTCATATGATGTTGGTGCTTCCGTTTTCAGTTTCAGTGTTCTTATACCGAAAACTCTTGTAAAACCCTGCTTCTGTTGAATTGAATCTCCGCCAGAGTCAACTCGCCCTCTTCTAACAATGGCTGTAAGTATCAATTACTACCTATTTCCCGCTTACCATTTTCTTCTTCTTCTTTGCTAAACAACCTCGTAGTTCAAATTAGGCACAGAATATGCTACCATTTTTTAATTTCTTCGTTGATATTTTAAAAATAAAATAAAATCTTTTTCTTTGATTGTGGATTTATTTCTGCTTCTATCTCGTGATACTGCAAATCGATTTTTAGTTATAGTGATTTCATTTTCTCCTCGGTAGGACAAAAATAATGGAGTTTTAGGAATTTGATTATTCTAGGGTTTTCTCTTGATCTGTAACAAGTAATTAAAATTGTGAATTTGCAGACCATACCTGTTAATCCCAAGCCTTTCTTGAACAATTTGACTGGGAAGCGTGTTATTGTGAAGCTAAAGTGGGGAATGGAGTACAAGGGTATGTTCAATTTTTATGCTGCAATTATTTCACTTTATAGTCTTATTCACTGATTAAATTATTCATTTTCTCATCATTTACTGTATGAAGTTGAATATTATGTTTTTTTTTTTTGCTTCTTTCAGGTTTTCTAGTTTCAGTTGATTCCTATATGAACTTGCAGGTGCATTTTCTAACTTATCTTTTAGGTTTTTGATTCTGTATATTACTATAAGAAAGTTTGTGCCTGCTATTGATTTGTTGGCAACGTTTTTTATTCTCTTTGAAAACATTCTCATGTCAGATTGTGTTTAGATTGTAGATTTTATTAACATTATTATGCTCATTCTTCGTTCCTTTATGAGAATACATAATCATGTTTCGAAACATATGAAGTAGATATGCTTGTAGGCTTGTAGCTCTGTAACGTCAGAGTTGCTGATTTGTTTGATATCAAAACGCTGCATGCATAATCAGTTACCTCTATAAATGTATTCATTACTTTGATGTTTATTTGAAGTATTGATGCAATTGTTAGATGCTTACTTTATTTTTTATATTTGTGGATCGGTCTGTAGCTGGCCAGCACTGAAGAGTATATTGAGGGACAATTTACTGGAAATTTGGGGGAGATTTTAATAAGGTAACCTCGATCTTAATTATTCTTTTTACTAGCAACTTTCATGTCTTGGTATTGTACACACACGCACTTTCTCTATGTTTTGCCAATGATTTCAACCTTTGAGATTAGATTTTGTTTCTCTAGCATGTTATATTTGAGGGTCAAAGAGCACTATGCCCCCTGAGTTGTAAGTATAGCTGCACTTTCCATAAATATTAATCTAATCATATTATCCCCTAATTTAACACACCTTATTGCACCTTCCCCTAGAAATCTAAACTTAATGACATGCTACCCTGAGTACCAACTGTCAATTGATTTTGATAAGTTAACTACTCTTTAGACTGAAACCGAGATCAGCAGTTGAGGTGTCAATGAGCACCGTTCCGTTTTCAGAAGCGGTCTGCAATTGAATTAATTAATTGTTATTGTTATTTTTTGTTCGTTCTTAGACTGGATCTGGGAAGACATATACAATGGGTACCAATTATAGTGGAGAGGAAAGTGCTGAAGGAATTATACCCAATGTGATGAAAACCATATTCAAGAGAGTTCAACGTTTGAAAGAATACACAGAGTTTCTGATTAGAGTATCTTTTATTGAGGTAAAGAAAGAAAGAATACTGTTTTGTTTAGTGTTTAGTGAATTTTGTGTCAGAATTTTGATTTTGAAAACTTATTCTGCTATAAAATTTCAGATCTTCAAGGAGGAGGTATTTGATTTACTTGTTCCCAGTGCACCTAAAGGAGACATGGCTTCTAATGCAAAGCCTATTGCACCTACTAGAGTTCCCATACAAATTAGAGAAACTGTAAATGGGGGAATATGGATATTGAGTATTGAGTATAATTTGAGATCTTTGTATTTGTTTTTTGTATTTGGATATGGATATTGAGTATAATTTTGTATTTGGATATGGATTCGTTTTTTGTATTTGGATATGGATATTGAGTATAATTTGAGATCTTTGTATTTTTATATAAATATTGTATTTGTTATGATTTTGTTGTTTGCTGTATATCCAATTGAGGAATTTTTATTTATTTTTTTTAAAAAAAGACTTTTCATATCGGTTCCTTTAAATAACAGATATAAAAAGTGATTTTCAATATCGGTTTAACTAAGAAACCGATATAAAAAAAGCGTTTTATAGGTTTAAAAACTGACTTTCCATAACGGTTCTTATCGGGAACCGATATAAAAAACATTTTCCATATCGGTTCTTTTAACCGATATAGAAAGCGCTTTATTTTTAATATCCTTTATCTATATCGGCATTTAATCGATATGTAAAAGCTCTTTTAACCGATATAAAAAGCCTTTTTTCTAGTAGTGAATGGGCCTATTGGATCATGGGCCTATTAATTGCACCACCCCCTTTTATTTCAACCACTCGCTATCATAATAAAATCACTACTCCCTTATTTATTAACCACCATCTCTTATGTATTTTAAACACCTTATTATTATTTTAATATAACTAACCACTATAACACCTCCTAAATAACACAAAACTTCAAATTAATTAATTAACTTACCACTATTTAAATATGGCCAACTAAAACACTACTTAATTAAATTAGTCAAGTAATCACTTAATTAAATTAGTTAAATAATCACCTAATTAATTTTGGGGTGTTACAACTCTCCCCCACTTAGAATATTTTCGTCCTCGAAAATCTAACTATCATGGATATGCCAACTTAAACACTCCCCACAACAAGCATCGGACTCAGCAATGCACCCTAAATGAAATTCGCACTCTAGCTTGTAACCATCACTCCCCGCAGCTCAAAACTGCCAGAACAAACACTCTCCCGCTTATACCTCTCCTTCTTGGCTTTGTACACTTGTACTAATGTGCCCCCACTTCACCACAGTTGTAGCGAGACCACCTCCTTCTTCTCACACTTAGTAGCTATATGACCTTCATTACCACACTCGAAACACTTGTTGACCATGCAACTGGACTCTTATGCCCCCGCTTTCCACACTTGTGACACCCAATACCCGCAGCAGCGTCTCCCCCACTTGGCTTCTTGCTCGAACTCTCCTCTCTCTTGCCCTTACCACGGAAACATCATAGGGCTACCCACTAAATCGAGAACTCTTTTTCCCATTCGCTATCTTGTACGAACGATTGCTATCCTCCTCGAAAATCTACGCTAAACTCATGAAATCAACATCCACTCTTCTTATCTCCTCTAACCGTTATCATCCAAGCCCTATCATGACACACAATGCAGATCGGATACTCTCCTCTACACTCTTACCCTCCAAATAGGTATTCTAACCTGTAGGTTACCAAAATCCTACCCGACTACCCAACACGAGAGACAACAACAGTTATGGCCAGAGGCCCAACAACCCTAACAACCGTAATTAACACAACAATACCAATCTCAACAATTTATCATATATCCAACATCATTCACATCAACAATTAACCCAATCATAACAACAAAATTCAAGTTCAACCTATTCCACAATTAATCATTTTATTCAACGCTCAAATTATTCTTTCTAAACTCAAAGTGCAGAGAAAAATTCTGCAACTTTGCGCCTACTTTGGCGAATTAATTAAAATAGTAAACGACCTCGGATTTCGACAAATAAATACTTGTTGGAAAGCCACGGATGTGTAGTTTCTGAATATATCATTAAAGTTTCAAAACAGTGAGCTAATTAGTACAGTTTTCAGAAACAGCCCAAACAGTTTCAGACTTGACAGATTCTGTCCTCCTACTTCATTTCACGCTAAACTAACTTAAACTTGACCAAATGGGACAAAACTTCAGCCCGAATAAAAGCATTTTGAGTATAGTTTCTAATGGAAAAAGAATCGTTCAAAACGGAGTTCATTTGAGGACATAAAACTTGCAAAACTGAACCTACCCACAGATTGATTCTAGAAATTTGACTCGACTTTGGAGATTCATAACTGGAGCTACACAACTCCGAATTTAACGAAACCAGTGCCAAAACGACCGACTTTAAGTATATTTTCGAAAACAGTACCAGTTTATAAAAGACTGAAACAGCGTCCAGAACGCACAGAAATTATACGCAAGTAAAAACTCATCGTTATCAATCACCAAAACCAATTACAATTATCACATACTTATGCATTTCATCAAACGTCAAATAAGCATAACCAATCATGCAGACGCTTTAAACACTCAAGTCCGAAAAGATTTTAAACACGTAGGCATCATCTTCAATCTCTTTATTCCTAGGGATTTGGCTAATATGCGATTTTGCAACTTCCCTAGAAAATATCATGGACATATAATTCTACCAAATTCAATTGATTTCATATCACAAAAATAATATAACCAACTCATGCTTCTTAAAACAATTGCTTTGATTCAAGACTTGATATTAGCAAAGAAAACCAATCAAGTAAGACAAGTGCACAAAAATCTAGTTGCACGGTTTTTCATCATTAAATTTATAATCCACGTAAACAATCTTCAAGAAGGAACAATTAATGCTAGCGTTAGCAACGACAATGCCAAAGTTAAATCATAATCGAGCAAAACTTTCGCAATTGGAATTCATAGTTAGAAGGTACTCAAAATTGTATATGTTTGTTTCTAAACTTTGAGTCATTATTGGACTCACCTTCACATATCATAAAAATTCTACTTTTTCTAACCATGCAATTAGTGTAAAACTTCCTCATTTTCAAACAACGCCTAACCACAACCTAATTAGTGCAAAAGCCGAAATCATGTCTCATTTTGAAATAAAATCTTAGAACAACTTGAAAACAAAATTCAACACTAATTTGACATCCCATTCATTCCCAATAGCACGAATTTACCCAAGTACCGTTTTTGCAAAAACATAGAACTCACAGTTTTGTCAAAAATGAAATTCTATATGCAAACCCCCAACCTTACTATCACTAGAGTATGCAAAAACATAGAACTCAAAGTTACACTTGTTGGATAATGCACGGTGAGAAAAAAGGTGAATCTTCAAATATGAATGATATTAGTAAGAGATTTGCGCCGCCGGTTGACACCGGAACACATTCATTTGATGCGAACGAATTTGAAGAGATGGCAAAGGTGGTTGAAGAGGATCTTAATGATTGTCTGAAATGTTTGAGAAGTTGATAAGCGATGCATGAGACACCATTGTATGCGGGTTGTAATCGAATTCACAAAATTATTGGTCGTGATCAAGTTGTATAACTTGAAAACTCGCCACGGATGGATTCGGATAAGAGCTTTTACCGATTTACTCGCACGCCACGAAAGAAATGTTGCGGATGATAATGTGCTTCCTTCTCGGACGTATGATGCAAAGCAAATGTTGGGGTCTATTGGCTTGAACTATGAGAAGATACACGCTTGTCCGAATGATTGCATTTTATTTCGGAATGAACATGCGTTGTTAAAGTCGTGTCCTAAATGTAATGCACCGCGGTATAAGAAGAAAGAGTCTGCTCCAGAAAGGGTGTTGTGGTATTTTCCTATCATTCCTCGATTTAGGCGCATGTATCGTAGTTCAGAAGATGCAAAACACTTGACATGGCATGAGGATGAAAGGATTAAAGATGGTATGCTACGACACCCGGCAGATTCTCCGCAATGGAAAAAAATTAATATTGAGTATCCTAATTTCGGGGATGACCCGAGAAACCTACGCCTTGCATTGTCTGCTGATGGATTTAATCCGCATGGTATCCAGAGTAGCTCCCACGAAGACATGGCCCGTGATTTTGGCGATTTATAACTTATCGCCGTGGCTTTGCATGAAACGCAAATATATGATCTTTGTCTTTGTTAATTTACAGGCCCAAACAACCGAGAAATGATATTGATGTATACTTGGCTCCTTTAAATGAAGACTTGAAGCAAATGTGGGAGGCTGGGGTAGAGGTGTATGATGGGTCGGAGAGAAGAAAGTTTCACCACGAGGGCTATGATCTTTGGCACAATTAACGACTTTCCGCATACGGCAATCTATCAAGCATGCAGTAACAAAGAGCAAAGTGTGCATGCCCTATATGTGAAGATAACACGATTGGATGTGGTTGGAACATGGTAAGAAGAATATCTATCTTGGTCATCGTGAGATTTTTGCCATCAACTCATCACTTTATCGATTGTGGAGAAAGGCATTTGATGGGAATCTGAGAAACACGTAGAGCTCCCCGCCTTTGACTGAGGCGAGCAGTATTTGAAAAGGTGGAAGATTTGAACATTAAATTTGGGAAGCCTTTTGCGGGAGAGCTTGCCAAACGGGGTGGAAGAAAAGTCGATTTTCTTTGAGTTGCCATTTGGAAGTCATTATATGTAAGGCATTTCATTGATGTGATGCATGTTGAAAAGAACGTCTTCGAAAGTGTCATTGGTACCTTACTCAATATGCGGGTAAGACTAAAGATACCATCAACTCAAGGTTGGATTTGGTTAGTATGGGTTTGAGACTGAATTGGGTCCGGTAAAGAAGGGTACACGTACATATCTACCTCCGTGACTCATACTCTATCTAGAAAGGAGAAGACTGTCTTTTGTGAGTTTCTTCATGGAGTTAAAGTTCCAGAGGATACTCTTCAAATGTGGCAACTCTTGTATCGATTAAAGACCTCAAGTTAAAGTCTCTAAAGTCCCACGATTGTCATGTTCTCATGGAGCATTTGCTACCCATTGGTATACGATCCATTTTGCCTAAGAAAGTGCGTCGGACCTTAACCAAACTTTGTTTCTTCTTTAAGGCGATTTGTAGTAGAGTGATTGACTCGAAAGTTGCCAACATTGCAAAGAGAAATTACTGTCACTTTGTGTGAACTTGAGATGTATTTCCCACCTTCCTTTTTGACATAATGATTCATCTAATAGTTCATCCGGTTAGAGAGACACAATTGTGTGGCCCATGTTACATGAGATGGATGTATCCGTTTGAGCGTTACATGAAGATATTAAAAGGATATGTGAAAAATCGATCACGACTGAGGTTGTATTGTTGAGCGCTACATAGTTGAAGAGGCTATTGAGTTTTGCACGGGCTATCTATCTAGTCTTGAATATTACGTGGGGACCGCCAAGGTCTCGTCATGTAGGAAGGATTAGTAAAGGGATGACGGGAACTAAATTAGTGATGGTATCAAGGAAAGAACTAGAGCAAGCACACACATGCGTTCTTCACAATGATAGTGAGGTTGATTCATATGTTGCCAAGCACAAGGAGATTCTTAAGAGTCAATTCAGGGAAAGAAGCAACTTTGGTTAGCAAAAGAACACAATAGGAGTTTCATAGTGTGGCTAAAACATCACATTGATGGTGAGTGTGTTTGAATCCTACTTGATTTCAAAAAGATTGAGATGGTTAGCAAAAGGTCCAAATATACATGTCTTCTCTTACAAATGACTATCTAATGAGCGAGTGCACTTTCTATACAAAAGAACAAGATGATCGAGTAAAATGCAAAATAGTGGGGTGACTCTTGTAGCTCATTCTATGCATGCATCCGAGTACAAAAAGAGTAAATCCCATATATGCAAATATGTCTTACTTTGGTAGGATTGAACACATATGGGAGTTGGATTACAATATGTTTCAGAGCACGTGTTCAAATGTGAATGGGTTGACAATATCTTGGTTTTCTGATTGATGAATCGGGGTTCATGCGGGTGAATTTCAACAAGTTAGGATATAAAGATGAACCTTTTATTTTAGAATCGCAAGCTCAATTAGTGTTTTATGTCACCGATCCGATTAATATCAATTGGTCTATTGTTCTATTGATCGACAAAAATTTGTGTATAACAACGATGATGATTGTTGCGCCGAAAAAGTCCCCGAGGAGAACCTTCCTCGTTTACAACTTTTCTAAAAGAAATCGATCAATGAAGCCGCCACTAATATTTATTAAGGAAAATATTAGGAAAACCTTTTGAAAGCAACTGGTCTTTCAAAACTTCGAGAGATGTAGGTTTCGGGGTCGGTTAGGTGTGGGAAGGTATTAGCACCCCACACCTCCTTTTCTACCGAAAGGAACCATTAATTCGATGTGTGGTTTGGATTGTTTGATTTGAAATAAATCGTTCTACTTCTTTTCTTTTCCTTTTTATTTGAAAGAGTTTTTTAGAAAACAAGGAGAAAGAAATCTTTTTGGGATCTTTGAAAAGTGAAACTAAACTAAGATTTTTTAAAAGAGTGCTTGACGGGATGTGACCAGCTCCTACGTACCCTCAATGAGATGAGGGATCAAAGCTACGTAGTTCTTGGTTCTTAATCTTGAGAAAATCTGTGTTTTGTCTTTATCTTATCTTTTGAGTTTTGGAAATATGACTCAAGCGTTCATGAATACCAAACAAGCAATGGCTTGAGTGGCGTTCATTACTAACTTGAAAGAAAAGTGTTGGAACCGATAATCGATCGAGCAATTGCTTCAAGTGATTACAAGTTGCAACGTTTTTATTATCTTTTTGAAATTGTTTTGGAAAAGGATGAGTCGTAGTGATGATTATCACTAATGGCTCATATTATTTTTTTGAGTTTTTAAATTGACTTGTATTTGATTAAGGTGTGGGAGTTTTCGTGATAGTCAAACAAGCAAGGGCTTGAGTGACTACCACTAGTAACTCCATCATTGACGATCAAACAAGCAGCGGCCAGTGATGACCAATGATTTGTTTATGAAAAAAATGCCTTAGGGTTTTTATTAGAAAAACATGTGATTCCAAGTTTGAAAAAGAAATAGAACATTTCAAATCTTTTCAAGTCCAAACCAAGGCAACAATAAGAACACAAGCATAGCAATCATAAAGAATATTCACAAATTGTTATGAACAAATTGAATACATGATTGAGCTAACATGTGGGTGCATGAATATACAATTATAATATGCAAGGCACATCATTATTGCATGTATAAACAAATAAGACATAGTGCTAGTGAATGCATGAACATGTGAAGAAGAATGCAAGATACAATATTAATGAATGCATGATTATGCAACAATGGATACAAGACATAATATTGAGGGATGCATGGACATATGATAGAGCATGCGAATGCAAATGATGAAATGCAAGATATGGAAACACCTTTGGGTATTTTTGCAAAGGGGTAAAAACTTTTAGTGAAAAGTTAGTAAAGAGTAAATGAATGTGCATGAAGTGAAGGGTAATTATTTAATGAAATGGTAAAAGTAAAAAGTTAAAAATATTTTCTTTTTTTTTTTACTTATGGTAAAATGCTAGTGAGTGGTAAGATAAAAATGAGAATAAGTGGTAAAAAGGTGAAAAAACACATTAACACTATTACACATTTCTACACAAGATCAAACACACATTTTAAGCATTGAAATGAACCCTAAAACACACTCTAAGGCCGAAACCTTGCATGACCAAAACATCAAGTTATTTCATGCCTAAATTTATGATCAACACATGAAACAAAATATACAAATCAAAGATTTTATTTACATAAATCAAAAGGTAAAAAGAAGGCAAACAAACCCTAAATTTAAGGCCTAAAACCGAAACCCTCTAATCCCTCAAGATCAAGACAAAATTCAAACTTGCAAGTTATGACATGAACAATAAGATGCATATATCATGTGGAAATCACTTATTCATGAAAAGGTGACAAAACGAGTATGAAATAAAATGCAAGAACATGGTTGAAAACACAAGAAGCCTCTCCTCAAGGCCAAGGGTTCACTTCAAACACCCAAGGCTCCCAAAGTCCTTGACATAGTGTTTGAAATGAACCCTCTAAGCCTTTTAGAGAGGAAAGAGGAGTAGAAGGGAGATTTACATGCTAATAGTTAAAAATGCAAGAGATATGATGTTTACCTCAAGAAATGACTAGCAAAGAAGTAGAAAATGGAGATCAAGAACAAATCAACAATAATCTTCACAAATCTACCACAAATGTCACGCATAAACTTCAAGAAAGCAAGCTCCTTTATGGTGTAAAAATGGAATCAAAGGTGAAGAGAAGAAGATATATGAATGTGAAGTAGGTTTAAGGTGATTTGGTGGATGAAACTTGAAAAAACTATGGAAGGAATGAAGGGGAGGGTTAGACCTAGAGAGGAGAAGGAGAGGAGAGAATGCTAGCTAGGGTAAAAATGAGAGTGTGTGTGTATGATCTCTTATTTTTGGGTTTTTATATGGGGTGTCACATTAAGGGTATTTATGACAATGTATCTCTTGTAAATCAATAGGATTTGAGAAAGAAATTGAATCAATGGTCAAGATGCATTATCACATGGATTAAGGGCAATAAAATGAGAGAGAGGGCTGGGTGTGCAGCATAAGGAGGTGGTGGTGAAGGATAAGCTCATTTACAAAATTGTAATTTTCCATGAAGCTTATTACCACAAGTGCCATTTTGATTCAAATGAAAGGTGAGGATTGATTTTCACACTTAAATGGAAGGCCATGATTTAGTACAATTTGCAAGCAATAAAAATAAATGAAAATGGGGTGTATATGGCTGTTTATGCGCAGCTAAGGGAATGGAGAGTGAGTGGAATTGCAAATTGTACTATTGTACTATCCTTATCCTTTCAAAATTCAAAAGAGTGTAGAATATTTCCTTCTAGATTATTCTTCCTACTTCATGCCATTTTGGGCTATATCCCATGATTCAATGATTGGGCTCTGAATTTTATGATCTCACCAATCCCAAAATTGATTTATTTGCCCCACCTCAAAGGAAAAGACCATTTTACCCCTCTATCCAAAAACTAGGTTTTTAGACCAAAAGGTTTAATTGTCAATCACAAAAATAATCACAATGGAGCACAAATATCCTTTAAATAAATCATTGATGATTATCCAAGGATTTGGGACAAAAAACCGCTTTTATTGTGAAATGACCAAAATACCCTTTCACTCTAAAAACCCTAGTTTTTGCCTGAAACACATTTCCACTTCAAAACTGATTTTTCTCCCTAGTAGTGACCTCTAGTACCTTGAAATGCATGTTGGATGACTTGTTTTGAGGAATTGTCCCTTATTTGTGAAATGACCAAAATACCCTTTTGTGTTTGAAAAACCCTAATTTGTCTAAAAGTGCATTTCAACTCCAAAAATGATTTTAGAAACTTTGAAATGACTTTAGAAACCTAAATGCAATGCATGATGCCTTTTTTATTTTTTAATTTGATTATTTTTGGGGAAAATTAGGGTTTTGACCTAAGCCGGACAAAATTGGGGTATGACAACATGCACTTCACAAATGTAGATGAAAATGAACATATTAAAAGAGACACCTAATTTCTCTCCTATCAAACACATTCAACTAATTTTACACATATCAAACACATACAACTACATTCAACATATTCCTCTCCTATCAAATATATTTTTTTCACACATTCAACATATTCCAATCAAACTACATTCATCTCCAACCTAACAAAAAACCTCAAAAAACAAAAAACAAAATAGAGAACTAACCTTTGAGAGAAGATGAGGACAACCAATGAGGACTATGGGTGCTGGAGAGGATTGAGACAACAATGTGGGTTTGGGGGCTATTGTGGGTTTGGGGGTTATTGTGGGTTTGGGGGTTTGTGGGTTATTGTGGGTTTGGGGGTTTGTGGGTTGGGGGTTTGGGGGTTTGGGGTGGTGCTAGAGAGAACGAGAGTGAGGGAGAGCTGGGAGAGGAAGAGCTAATGAGAGTGAGGGAGAGAAGAGAACCGAGAGAGAGAGACTGAGCGAGAGAGAGACGTAGTTGAGAGGGAGGGTTTAGGTACTGCGCGCAGCTTGCTGAGAGTGAGAGTGAGAGCGAGGGAAGAGACCGAGAGTACTGCAGCTGAGAGGGAGGGTTTAGGTAGAAAATTTTAAGGCAATGGGTAGCGTTTTCAAAAACGCTGGCTATGTGTGAGAACGCCTCTATGATGCGTAGCGTTTTTAATAAACGCTGGTTATGTGTAGAACGCGTTGCGTGATCGGCAACATTTGGAAAAAACGCTGGGTATGTTGAGAACGCCTCCTTCAATGCGCAGCGTTTGGAACAAAAACGCTGATTATTCCTTGCGTGATGGGCAGCGTTTGGAAAAAAACGCTGGGTATGTTGAGAATGCCTCCTTCAATGCGCAGCGTTTGGAAAAAAGCGCTGATTATTCCTAGCGTGTTTTTGTGATAGGCAACATTCTTTGAGGAAACACTGCTCATGGTGGGGCTCATTTTTAGCCAATCTGGCGTAGTGAGTGTTGACTTTTAGCCTTTTAGAGTGAGCTTTTGGCCGATGTTGAATACTTCTTTTCTACTAGTGACTGGCTTGGGATTATAACTCCACTATAACGTTCTTCCGGTCGTAGGTTCGATGAGATGCTACGACACCTAGACACAGAGTTGAAGTGTTTTTGGCACTTTCACTATGATTTAATTAAGGGTACCGTATGTATTCGCTCCCTTTAATGTGGACCCTATCCATGATAAAAATGATTCAAGACCCCCCCCCATAAGCTTGGTTAGACATTTATAGTTTAGAGTAATGTTATTTAGCCAAAAACCTCCAACCAAAAATAGCCAAAAACCAATTTACAACAACTATTAACTAAGTTTTTAGGTTATTAACCAATCTGTCTTTTCCCAGTTTTCTAGGTAATTGACTAAAAACATGGTTAATTGGTACTTGGTTAATGTCCTAAAAAACTTGATTAATTGGTGTTGTAAAGTGGTTATTTGGCTGGAATTTTTTGTCCAAATATCATTATTTTATAGTTTAGCCAACATAATTAAAATATTCTTCAACTAAGGTTACTCATGTATATGCATTCTGCATCAAATTCAACAAAAGCACATAACAAGATTTAATGGACAAACAATAGAGGTTTTCAAGCCACCACCACCAACATTCTTGCTCTGATTCTTCAAGATGAAACGAATGAAAGTGGCCAAGAGCAAATTCGGATCAACCCTCTCTTTGGCGGACAAGTCATGTTGGAGGGTAATGTTAAATAAGATTGGAGGAATTGATGTATCATCTTTAGCAGAATGTCTAATTTAAATCACACTATTAGTCATATCATATCTTTACAATATCAATTAACCAAGTTTTTTAGGTCATTAACCAAGTGATCAATTAACCAAGTTTTTAATCAATGTCTCGAAAACTGTGAAAAAGTAGGTTGGTTAATAATTTAAAAAACTTGATTAATTGGTGTTGTAAATTGGTCTTTATCGTAGAGTTATATTTTATCTTGGTGAAGACAACCTCGTTATGAGTGGTTTATGACCTTCTTAATTGTATAGGGAGGCGATACTCCGATTAAAATAATATTTTTGCTATTAAAAAAAGAACTTACATCAAATTTGATAAATTCAAAGAGTTTCTTTTGAGACTAAAGATAAATATTGACAAGACTTTAAATGAAACATTGATTTTTATTTATTTCAATACTAAATTACAACAATAATGGTATGTAGCCAAAAATTTCAGACAAAAATAGACAAAAATCAACTTACAACACCAATTAACCAAGTTTTTTAGACCATTAGCCAACTTGTTTTTTCATAGTTTTCGAGGCGTTGATTAAAAACTTGGTTAATTGATCACTTGGTTAATGACCTAAAAAACTTGGTTAATTGATATTGTAAGTTGATTTTTGTCTATTTTTGTTTAAATTTTTTTGTCCAAATAACATTGTTGAAATTACAATTATTTTAAATAAAGTAATATAAAAAAGCATTACGACTAATATTTTTGCTTGTCGTATAACTAGAACATCAAAGGAACATATATAGTTGTGCAGATCAATATATATAAGAACTAATAGAAGGGTATCTAAATTAAAGGCCTGCAGTAAAAGGCACGCCTGTACTAGGTAACCAAGAGTTACCAGCAAGAAAGCTCCCAACAGTGAAAGGTGAAGCTTGAGAAGCAGTAGTAAGAACATGGTAACCCTTCCATGTAACTCTTTGAGAAGTAGAGGAACCAGGACCAGTATTAGCATATTCGGCATAATACAAAGTATCCAAAGCAAAATTACCTGACCATTCCATCCAACCAGCCGGGCTAATCAGACTAATCAAGAAAAGATTTAACAGAACTAGGGTTAAAATCTGAGGCACCAGTGACCCTAGAATTGTGAATGATGATTCCAGTGTTTTGGTTTGGATCAGTTCTTCCTTGCGCGGTAACTGTGATGGTCCTTTGAGGTGGGGCTCTAGCGTAGATATTACAGTTTTGTAGGACCACTGCTGCGTTACCAAAGATGAAATCTACTGTGCCATATATGTCACAATTTTTGTAAAATTGTCTTTCGGAGTGGACATATAATGTGTCTTGGTAACCTTCAAAGCCACATCTGTAAAATACTGAAAGATCTGAGCCAGAACGTAGTGCCACTGCTTGGTGATTTGTTGCTCCAGCTGTGTTTCTAAATGTTATGTCTTGCGCAATGAATCCATCACCCACAACAGCTGCAAAAATTTAAGAAAAATAAAGAATAGTTAGTTGCATCAACTAGATAACAATTTATGTGGAATGACTAAATTAGTTGCACAAGTTTTTTTTAGCAAAATAAAGGGATATGAAGTCTCATTGAAACTTTCTTATGTAAAGCCCTTCTTAGAGAAAAAACATTAAGAAGGAAAAAAAATACTCGCCCTAAAATTTATTAATAATAATATAAAAATAAACATAAAACATAAGGGATTAGACCAAAACTCATGAACATAAACAAGGTAATACCAATATTGTATACCCCTCCATTATTGTTGTCAAGAAAAAAACATTTACTTATTCAACAATGCTATTTTGACAAAAAAAATTTCTACAAATCGACAAGTCACCAACCTACAACACCAATTAACCAAGTTTTTTAGACGATTAACCAAGCGGTCAATTAACCAAGTTTTTAATCCACGCCTATAAAGCGTGAAAAAGCAGGTTGGCTAATCGTCTAAAAAACTTGGTTAATTGGTGTTGTAGGTTGGTGACTTGTCGATTTGTAGAATTTTTTTTTGTCAAAATAGCATTTTTGTTACTTATTATATGCCAATTTATAGATGTTTTCTAGCTTTAGGGAAGCAACCCATGTGCCATCCTTTTTTAAAGTATAGCTTAAAATATAAGGCATGCATTATCAATGTGGGTCATGCTTTAGAGTTTAGACGTTAGAATAGGATGGTACGTACCAACCAGGTACAATCAATATATATATATATATAGTCTAGACTCTATGCGTCGGCACGTCTTCTTTTTGTTTTGACAACATAACACTATTCTGATGTGAAGGTTATATTTTCTTAATTTCAATCGGGAAATATAGCTCACATGATATATACTTTGTTTAAAGACTTTTGATTAAGATGTGGTGTCTACTAAAATTATGATTGATTGTCAATCCAAAAGAAATATTATTACTTTAGGATAACTAATTTGAGTAAATTCAAAAGATGCTTTTATGAAACTAACCAATTGTATTTTCTTTTTTAAAAAGAATTGATGCACACTAAGAGATTTGAAACCAATATTATTGTGTCATCTGTATCATTTCTTTAGTAAATAATCACCACTACTGTACATTAATTTCTTAGTAGAAAACAACCGTAATATCATAGGTAACTGCTCTTTTCTCCGTCTTTATTTTAAACAATTGCTTATTTTCTTCGTTCCTACTCAAAAAATTATTTATATGGTAGTTGTTATGGAGTCTGTGAATTTATTTTTATTATTTAATAAGATTGTAACAACATTAGTATAATAGTATAGAAGACCCAATTTAAGTAGATAAATACTAAAAATATTTTATTGTTTTAGGAATTATTCCAAATAACTTCCTAAGCTTGAAAAGTAAAATAATCCAAAAAAAAGCAAAATAATAAATAACAACATATAAAAAAGTGAGATAATATTTAATTAGGGAAAGTAACTTAGTGAGGGGGTTCACTTGAAACTCTTGACATTTATCCCCTAAATAAAATATTTTTTTCCGATTTATTCCTTATTTAAAAATATTTTGAACCCCCTAAAATTATAATTTTGAATTAGAACCCCTGATTTTGCATCCAATTGCACCTAGATACCTCACACAAACACATCACTAGGCCAATTACAAATTGTGTAATTTATTTATTTAAATATATAAAAAAATTGAGTAATTTATTTTTTAAATATATAAAAGTTGTTAAAGTGTTACTATCTACTTACCAACGGTTGCTGAACTGAAGGTAGTGGTGCCACCTCCAACGCTCTTGCTACCAGTGATTATAGTCTTTCCAATACCATCACCCACCAGCATTATATTCTTCACTTTGATCTCAACTTGTTCATTATACACCCCCGCCTTCACGTATATCACATACCTTCCACTACTACTCTTTGGTGCAGCATCTATTGCGGCCTTCACCGTTGTGTACTTTCCAGACCCATCTTTAGCAACCACGACATTGGCCTTAGAAGCTGCCGAAGAAGTTTGAAGAAGTTTCCTATCGCCCGGTTTGACCCATGTTGGAAACCCATCTTTGTAACTAGGTTTTTTGTAAGGTACCTTATTGAGGGACAAGGTGTTACTTAACAACTTAGTAACATTATTAGACATCAAAGGTAACACATAATTTGGAACACCAAGGTCATAAAACCCATCTTTGCATGTCTCAAGGTTTGTTAGAGCTGTACTAAGCCATGTTTGTGAATCGGTTTCAGTGCACTTTGTGAGTATGGTTTTGTTGAGATTTTGGATTGTGTACTCATAGAGTTCAAGACAATCGGCCCATGCAGCTTTTTCGTGTGAATTACGGCACTTTGGGCCGAGTGAATGTGTGTTTTCTTCGCCCTTTTGTGCTCCCTCTATAGCGAGTTGGAGGGAAACTTTGAAAAAATCGGATTTATTATTAATGGGTTTCTTGAAATTGTTGTGGCTCAAATAGTATTCACATGGTTGAGGATATGGGGTTTGGCTACACCATGATTTGATGGAACTTGATGGGTAACTAGAAACAGTAGAGGAGAATACAAAAGGAATAATTATAAGGGTTGATAGCAAATGAAATGATGCCATAGCAAATTAGAGAAGGGTTTTAAGGATTGGTTGAGAATGGATGAGGTTTATGGCCTCATTTTTGGTGTCTATATATAGAGGGAGAGATGTTGACAATTATTAAGTATGTATTATGGGTACGTACCCTAAATACCCACGCCACTCACATATGTATATTTATTTAATATAATACATGAGCCTTGTCAAAAAAAAAAACATGTAAAATAGGATACTGCTCACCATGTCTTAGTTTTCCGACTCAGCTTTGGATTTGATCTAAAATTTGCATGCACGTTTGTCATACAGTTGTGTATAAGGAATATGTTTTTGAATTTTCTAGTACTTATCATTTACAGTACTGCTATTTGGACCTTACAAACCTTATAATGTAGGTAGGAATAGTTTAAAATTTAGAAAAAATAAATAATGTCTTTATTTGACCTTACAAACCTGCTGCATGACTTCGCCCAATAACGACAATAATCATCCATAATAATAATAATAATCCAATGATTTTTTTGACAACATAAAAAAAATAATTATCCAATGATGAAACGCGTTATAGAATAAAAATATATCACATTTGTTACATGTACGTAGAGCTGTCAAAATAAGTCCAACCCGACGGGCCGACCCAACCCGCCCGACAAAATAAGTAGTTTGGTCCCGCCCGGGGCAGCCCGAAAAATTACCAGCCCAACCCAGGCCCGCCCGAAAAAATACCAGCCCGTCATGGGCCAGCCCGCATGGGCTGAGCTTAGCCCGTTGGCCCGACGATTTTTTTTTAAACACTACAACAGATCTAGTAGATGGGCAGCGCTTTATTTCATCCATGGGCGCTTTTTTGGTATTCGAACGAGCGTGTATTTGGTGATTCCACTCCAAAAATGAGCGGCGCTCCCAAAAGCGCCACCCATTGCCAAACACGTCCTCCCGGATCACGCACTTTTAAAAAGCGGCGAATATTGCCAAGCGTCCTACCAAATACGCGGCGCTTGTTAAAAAGCGTTGAATATTTCCCAATTGTCTTCCCAGATACGCAGCTTCTTAAAAAGCGCGAATATTGCTCCCAGATCTGACGCTTCATTAAAAGCGCTGAATATTGCCTATTTGCGTTAAAAACGCATCGCTTCATTAAAAGCGCTGAATATTGCCTAAATTTTTTTTTTAATTTTTTTCTGTTTTGTGTGTTTTCCTTTTTATATTTACAAAGTTACTTGCCTGCATACCAATCCAATCCATATGTGAAACAAATACATAAGAGGAACCAAAACAAAATTGCTAAGAGGAACCAAATTACATATAACAGAAACAAATTACATAAGAGGAACCAAAACAAAATAGCTAAGAAGTTTCATTATCTAATTCATATGTATCCAAAACAAGCTATCAAGTTACAATATTATGAACCAAAAACTAGCTAACTAACTTATATGTATCCAAATGAAACTTTAAAAAAAACCGGAGACATAAGCGCACTAGTCTCCTTAAGCTCGACAAAGTTGCTCAACAGAGTATGTCCGCAATCGACAATCGCGAAAATACTGAAATTATATAAATAAATAAAATTAGAATTGAAATGGTTAAATATTGAAAAGAACCACTATTAAATCGAAACCATATAAAAATATATTATAAGTAGATACCTGACAGGGGATAGTCGTTTTCTTTTGGGTAATAATATCCTTCATATATTTCATGATGTAATACCCACAATCAATGTTATTGAATTGTCTAGGACACTACAAAACATAAGATTAGTTAATTGTTAAATTGAGTTGAATACGTTTTTTGACAAAATAATGTAATGTATAAGTTACAAACTTACAATTATTGGTAACCATTTGACCGTTAATTTTTCCACTCCCCAATATGTGCTTAAACAAACTGAATAGAATGTCATATAACTATATTAATAAGAATACATACATATATAAGTAAAAGTAAGAAATATGCGAGAATGAAGCAGAAATAAACACACTGTTAAAAAGCTCCACAAACTCGATGTGGTTTTGGTAATGATTTTGAAGTGAGTCAAGGTAATACACGGTTTGTTTGCTAGGATTAATTGCAAACAAAACCCAATGTCTCCTACAAAATAAATTTACGAATAAGTAATTGACTACTATTTAAAAATGCATGTTATATAAGAATGGGTAAAATTTCTCACCCTAAGTTAACCAGGTGCTAGAAGTAAGGTATCATCGCTTCTATTTTGAGCTTCATAGAAGCGCTCGGTGATATAAGATTTAACTTGACCCGATTTTGTTCCACAAGTGATTGATAATTAGGCAAGTTGCGATTCACTTGATGAAAGGTTGTACTTTAGGACACAAGAAGTAAATCTATGTGTTTGTTCGGAAGGACCAAAATGTCCTCGCATAAGTACCTACAATTAGAGATATATATATATATATATATATATATATATATATATATATATATATTAAATTAACGATATAATAAAATAAATTCGACAATGTCAAATAATAAATTACATAGTACCTGACATATATATTCATAACAACACCGGTTGCCTCATCCGAATCACATACAGCACGGAAATCCTCACGTCCGACTATTACTAGACTGCTAAATCCAAAAATTTCTTCATCAAACATTATGATAAGGTCTGTATCCTTCATCACGTATTTCTCGTACGTGTCGGCCTGACCAATATTCCTATAAGCTTCATTAATGGAAGAGGAAGAGGCGGGCTGAGACACAATTGGAGAAGGGGAGGGATGAGTCACTTGGCGAGAAGAGGAGGGCTGATCAGTCACTTTTGGAGGAGAGGCAGGCTGAGAAACTTCTGCATAAGGGGTGGACTGAGACACTTTTGTAGAAGGGGTGGATCGAGACACTTTCTTGCCAATAGATTTTTCCTTGCCAACACATTTCAAAGGAGACATTTTCTTTCCAGTAGACACTTTCTTAGATTTTGCATTTTGGCGTATCTATGTATAAACAAAAATAATTAGTTAGTTACCACAAAATATATTGTCACTTACAACGACAAGGTCTGATGGCCATGCCACAAAGGTACCAACTGCTTGTAACACCGTCAGTATATCAATACTGTCAATTGGAACAAGGAATGGTGCATCCTCCCTAATTGGTACCGCAACTCTGACTCTAACAAGATTTGGAGGTAGGGGTAAATTGTGCATCAAGGGACCCAATTCGTTACATGTGAAGCCTATTGAAACCATTTCATATGGGTTTGAGATATACAATTCACACTCACACTCATTGTTGTCCTAAATCAATTATAAACCAAAAAATAATAAATACATTATTTTATGTTATATATATATATATATATATATATATATATATATATATATATATATATATATATGTACAATAAAGAGAGATTAATTCCTTATTTATTGTAATAAAAACAATTAATACCTTAGTTGTGGCATGGTGCAGCTATCTCGTGTAATCGCTATGTGTAGAGAGGATGGTACCGGTGGCATAACATGGCCATAATGCGATCGGATATCATTAAGTTGAGCTTGCAAACTTTCATACAATGCCATCATCTTTCTCAATTGTGGACAATCATGATTCTCATCATAGACTTTCTGTTTTGGTCCAAAGTACTCGGTTGGATTAATGCCAAATCCGGCACCCCTCAGGCGATCGAGTATTCTTCTCTACCTAAGGCACGTGTAAGGATTTCCTTTTGAGCAATCGGTGAGCTCTCCCCGTGACACCGATCGTGATATGGCTTCCGATTCACAAAACAAAAGTATAATACATTATAAAAATCATAAAAGTTACAAAACAATATTTGAATTTAGGAAATACTTACAATTCTTTCGAGACACCTCCTTAGTTTTAGGATCAACAATCTCCTTTTCTTTGTTTAGTCGACCTCTCTCTGCATTCGGATGTACCGCTTGATGTCATGATACCAAGGCCTATCATCCTCCTCATCTTCAATTCTTCGCACAAGAGTGGTGATAATGTGCGGGCAAACTTCGATCTTGAATTCGATGCGGGTCAAATTCTTATCGCAGATTGATATTAAACATTGAAGACAAAGTAGCCAATGCATCATCGGCCGGTGATTCTCTGCGAGGCGAGATCTTTCAAACGCGTGATTTCTTCAAAGGTTCAACCAATTCTCTACGATATAATCTCTATAGAGTATCAACTCGGGATCTCTGGCCTCCCAATCTCCATTCACTTGATGAATGACTAGAGCTGAGAGTCTCCGTACACATCTAGTCTTTTGACTTTCCAATCTAGAAATTTGCTGAATACCGTAATACATGCTTCATACTCTGCAATATTGTTTGTGACATAGAAACTTAGTCTAGTGGTGACTGGTATGAAACGATTGTCGGGGAGATCAACTCGCTGCCTTGCCTACTGTGCCCATAATCATTGGAAGCACCGTCGAACACTACTCTCCATCTTTCACTCTCTGGGACTTTCCTTCTTCAAACAGAGCCATAATGTCCTCATCGGAAATCACACCGCATTGATCGATAATCTTCAATAGGTGATGTGCGGTATTCGCCAACGCACTACCTTTTATGGCCTTTTGAGTGACATAAAGAAGGTCATATTCTGACAACTGCATCTGCCATCTGGCGATTCTTCCTGTGAGCGCAGGCTTCTCGAAGATATACTTGATAGGATCCATCTTTGACACTAACCAAGTGGTATGACTTAACATGTACCGCGCTTAAGCGGTGAGCACCCAAGCCAAGGCACAACAAGTCTTTTCTAGCAATGAGTACCTCGTCTCACAGTCAGTGAACTTCTTGCTCAGATAATAAATTGCATGCTCCTTCTTGCCAGTTTCGTCATGTTGCCCTAGCACACAACCCATTGAATTTTCTAACACAGTCAGATACAGGATCAAAGGTCTACCATGCACTGGAGGCATTAAAATAGGTGGATTCTGCAAGTATTTCGAATCTTCTCAAAAGCTTCTTGGCAATCATCATTCCACTTAGTCTCTTGATTCTTGCATAGCAATTTGAAAATCGGCTCACATGTGGCAGTTAACTGGAAGATAAACCTGGAAATATAGTTCAATCTTCCAAGAAAACCCCGAACTTCTTTCTCTGTTCTAGGAGCAGGCATTTCGAGAATTGCACGCACTTTGTCTGGATCCACCTCTATCCCTTTTTGACTGACGATAAACCCCAGCAGCTTTCCTGACCTCACCCCGAAGGTGCACTTAGCCGGGTTTAACTCGAGCTTGAATTTTCTCTCAACCGCCAAGAGCTTCTGCAAGTTAACAATATGCTCCTCATCAGTTTTGGACTTTGCAATCATATCATCCACATAGACCTCTATTTCTTTGTGCATCATGTCATGAAACAACGTGACCATAGCCCTTTGATAGGTAGCACCGGCGTTCTTCAAACCGAACGGCATGACTTTGTAACAGAACGTCCCCCAAAGGGTCGTGAAAGTAGTCTTCTCCATATCCTCAGGAGCCATCTTAATCTGATTATAACCCGAATACCCGTCCATGAAGGAGAAAAGGGAGTGCTGTGCTGTGCTATCTACTAGGACGTCAATATGAGGTAGGGGAAAGTCATCTTTGGGACTGGCCCGATTCAGATCTCTGTAATCAACGCACATTCTAACTTTCCCATCCTTTTTGGGTGCGGCACAATGTTAGCAACCCATCGTGGGTATTTAGCTACTGCTAGGAAGCTGCGTCAAGCCCTGTTTCTTCACTTCGTCTCTCGATCTTTAAAGACATCTCGTGCTTCATCCTCCTTAACTTACATTTAAGCGGAGAGCATTGAAGCTTTGGTGGCGGCTTGTGCACCACTATATCGATATCTAATCGGGCATATCCTCATACGACCATGCAAAGAAGTCAACATAATCACGCAGAGTTGGACCAACCTCTCATATTCCCCCTTTTTCATTGAAGTGCCAATCTTAACTTCTTTCTTTTCACTCTCTCGTGCCTAAATTGACAATCTCAATAGTTTCCTCATATGGTAGAATAACCTTTTCTTCTTGCTCAACCATTCTCATCAATTACGGAGGTCTCCGGTCATCCTCAACATCTTCCTCACTTGATTAACGGGGTAATCAAAATTAACATATGAACCATTGGCATTATTATTTCGAGAGACATTCATTTTAGATCTGCATTTGCGGGAATAGAAAAGCAATGAACAAGCAAAAATGGAGACACAAAATGAAGACACAAAAGCAATTTTTATTCATTTGAGAATTCAAAACTACATTTTATTGATAGATGATATCTTAAAAGGAAACATGCATGCCCTTATGAAAATGTCCTAAGGCCTTGGGCAGAGCCAAAGGATTTGCATTACAAAAATCATTACTTTGAAATGAAAACAACAGGGAAATCGACGATCTTCCAGTTGCCAACTTCTTCTCCTGCAACGCTGCGACAAACCATATCCCGACCTCGCGCTTCTTCACTAATTCTTCTTCGACGATGACTATCTCGATTGTATTGCTCACCCTCCTCACCCCATCCCGTAATGGATATCTTCTATACGGATTCGGGCGCTTTCAGGGGGCATCATACCGACCAAATAGTCAAATTTTCCACTAGGCTCTCCGTGGTGTCCCAACATCCCTTCTTTGCGTGTAATGATGTTATTTACTCAATGGTTTCTTCCTTGCATGAGAAAGGAACTGTGTCTTCAATGATCGTTGGTCGAGCCCTAACTTGAACCATTCTTGGATCGGAATGCGCGCAGACTTCAATCGCTTCTCGGCCTTTCTATCACATGCTCAATATAGAGTCAATACTTCATCCCCATACCATGAATTCCTACGGACCATGTATCGATCCATCAAGTCTGCGGGATCATCGTGAAGCTTTCGCAATCTCCCACACACAAAAGAGTCAAGACACCCTTCTTCATGGCAACATCCTTTGTTAATAACCTCATCCGGCATAACTCATCATAAATGACACTTAGAGGAGTCTTGATCTCGTGTACTTTCTTTACCAATCGCCCACCGTAACTTTCTATGGCGTTGGTAGTCGGCTCTCGATGACCCCAAGCAGTGGGTTGGTGGTAATATTTGGATCCTCTTGTTTGAAAGTTATGCCTTTTGCATCTATCAAATCTTGTACCACTATTTTGAAGGCTTTGCAGTCCTCCACAACATGCCCCACTGCTCCTTCATGGAAAGCACAGATGCTATTAGGATTTGTTATACCCCAATTTTGTCCGTCTTCTTTTTCTTGTTTTAGTAGTTTATTTTATTCGTATTTTGAAGTCACACGATTCCGAGCTAATTTTTTTTAACACGCCCATTTCTTCTATTTTTGGTCTAGTCTTAGCGCACTTGTCAAGTCCGGTCCGGTCTCGTCTTTGTATTTGGCCTGGCTCCCTTTTATGATTATTATTTTTATCCTTATTTTGTTTATTTAATTTATTTAAGCATACATACAATTTAAAAATGTCAAAAATTCAATTTAGTTTAATTCACAATGTTTAAGAGTCCAATATATTTGAAAATGTCAAAAAAAATTCAATTCAATTAAATTTACAATTTAAAAGCATTTAATAGTCCCAAAAGTCCAAAAATACAAAAATAGTAATACAAAATATATAAAAAAATAAGCAAATCCGAAAATATACAGTAAACAGTAAAATAGGGTTCGAGCAAAGTGATTCAAGTGCTGCAGTGTGATAGGCTTGGATCGAACACGAAAATTATACAAAACCCAGTCAAAACTCAATTAATGCCCTAACCTAATTTTTGACTATAAATAAACAAATCCAATCAACGAAGAAAAGACACACGAAACCAAGGCGTAAAACTACCGCTAAAATCACCCAAAAATAGGATTAGAATTTCACATCGAAACCCTAATCCGCTAAACACTGATTACGAGGTTTCTAAGATCTAAAGGAAGAAGCCGTAGCATGATGAAGCGATCATAGTCAAGGAGAATCAAGCGATATGAGCCGTAACAGGAGCATAAGCGAAATTCGAGTCATGTTATCGCTACAATGGAGGAGAGACTTGGAGTGGAAATGAATAAAAATCGCCTACGGTTGATTTGAGTAAATTTTTATTAAGCGGGGTGAAAGAATGAACAATGGTTATATTGTATTATGCCATTTCTTCAGAACAAATAATGGTTGACTTTAAAAACGTGAAGTTCATTGTCTGTCTCTTAAATTTTTTGTTCTTAGTCTTGGTTTTATTCTGTTGTTATGAAACTTATAATATTGTTTAATGGCTGTGATAATTTCCATAATCATAAAACATAGCCATGATTTTCACTCGTAACAAAAAAATTATTTCACAAAGATGGTTTTTCTTTTACCCCACTATTGAGGATTGACCCAGAACTATGAATTTCTCCTCTATGCATTAAGGAGTTATTTGACCTTTGCACATTATCTGGTTCTAGAGAAGGAAATGGGGAGAAAGAAAAAGGCAATAAAAAGAGTACTAGTTTTTATATTGTTCCGTATGAGAGAAAAGGAAAGAATATAAAAAAGAAACGTTGAGTTCTCTCTCTCTCCCCTGGAAAATTGGTGGAAATTTCGCCTCTCTCTCTCTCAAGGTGCAGCGCCGCTGCTGGGTAGAAGGAAGGGAGGGAATGAAATTTAGGTCTAGGTTTTTTTTTTGGTTTTGGGCTTATGTATGTTATTTTATTTTTGATTTATTATCAGAACGCTATTTGCACCCCTCTTGTTCATACGCGCACCCCTCCCTCACTTAAGTCCAGTTTCGCATTCTGGGCTCCCACATGCGAACTGGGCTTCCTTTTTGCACCTCCTATTAATTATACAACCCCCTGCGACTAACAAAACCTCAATTTACAATTTTCACCCCCTGTTTTTCTTTTTAATTCTTTTCTAACTCAAACATAAACAATTTTTCTCTCGAAATCAAATAAACGGCTAAGTCGGTTGTACAACCGGGTTAGTCATTATTTTAGGGCCAATGAGCTGTACAGTTCAGTAACCCTGCAAACTTAATGAATACAAAAAAACTATTTTTCTCTAAAAATAAACAGCTAAGTCGGTTGTACAACCGGGTTAGTCATCATTTTAGGACCAATGAGTCACATGCAGATTCGGTAATCCTACAAAAAACTTAATAAAATATAAATAAATTATTTTTTTTCAAAAATAGGGGATTAAATCGGTTGTACAACCGGGTTAGTCAGCGTTCTAGGACTAATGAGCTGTACAGTTCAGGAGTTCTAGAATACCTATTCTAAAACGGACCCACCTCACACCAAACCAATTTCTTTCAAAAACTCTAAAATTACTTTCAAAAAGTAGGGGACTAAGTCGGTTGTACAATCGGGTTAGTCAGCGTTCTAGGAATCAGTGAGCTGTACAGTTCAAGGAATCCTAGGACCCCTACACTAAAAAACACCAACCCATAAACCTTTTTCAGGAAGAACTACGTAGCTTTGATTCCTCCATTGCATCCGGAGGTACGTAGGAGCAAGAGTCAACTCTTGTCAAGCACTAAAAATTAAAAAATTTAATTAAGTCTTTTTCTCTACAAATAAAAAGGGTAATTATTAAATAAATCTAAATTAATTAGACAATGGATGTCGTGGGGTGCTAATACCTTCCCCACACATAATGACTCCCGAACCCTAACAATGCCTTATCCTAAACATAAAGGGATTTTCCGAATTTGCCCTTAAACTAAAATTTGGTGGCGGCTTCCTAAGAACCTTTTCAAGAATCCTTTCCGGATTTTTCTTGGTCGCATTTCTGTTGGCGACTTCACTGGGGATTTATTTATTTTGAGAGAGTCAAAACCTAGTCTAATTAACTTAGGATTAATTCAATTTTTACCCTTTTATTTATTTATTTGCATTTGCATAATTATGTTATTTATTTGTGTAAACCCTAGGATAGAAGACGGTATTTGTATATATGTTTGTTTGTCTGTTTATGACTTTTGGGTTGTTTTTAAATTGCTCCTACACACATTGCACCTATACACATCACACACATGTGAGAAAAAGTCCTTACCCGGACTCGAGCATAAACCTAAGTTAGAACGAGATTGCGTAGTGATGGCTGCATGGACGACGTCTCGTTGGGTGGTCACGAAAATCTCACCTAGAGTTTGATTCCTTTTGAGGATGCTATCCTTCTAATAGCTTGCCTATTGTTGGGGTCGATATTCTTGTTTGGGGTCCTTGGCTCTAGGAACCTTGTGTAGGATTCTTTAGAACTACCCTTGTGAGGCTCACTAGAAAAGAAACCTTAGACCCACTCCGTAAGATACCTTTCTAGGGTCACAAAGGAGCTTCACACCCTTGCATTCAAACAAATATTTATGCATATTGTCTTTTATCAAAAAAAATCAAAAACAAAAATCATTATTTACTACTTTTTAGAAAATATACCACATGCATTTTCTCTTTCTTTGCACTACTGAAAAATACAAGCAAATAAACATCTCTTCATTGCGTGTACTTTTATGACCGTTAGAGAATTAAAATCTTTACCTTGGAGAGAAGCGTGCACGCTAAAGTCGAAATTAAATTTTGTACTTTACTCTCCAATGAAAAGTTTATAATTCCCGACGCGATAAATAAAATCATATGTTATCATTTCATGCACCTACATTATCATTACATTCGCATTTCACATACATTCATTCGCATATCATGCACATTCATTCATTGCATACTTACATCTTGCATAAAAAGAACGATTATAAATTTTAGAGAAAAACTATGATGAGAGATGGGGCGTTCTTGTGAAATAAATTACTCTTCTTTGGAAAAGTTTAGTCTTACTTAGTTGCAAGCTCAAGGTGTTTCAAGGCACTCAATTTTTTAAATTAGCAGCTCCAACATTTTTTCTAACAAAGTGTTGCATCCCATGATGAATGACCGAAATGGTCTGCCAAAAATTTCTGTCATGCTTTAACTAATGTTAAACTCTCTATGAAGCATTTGTATAGTAACTTGCGTGTAACATGTGTCTTCATTCTTGTTTGAGTCAGTTAATGTCTGTACCTTATCATCATCCCCCGTCCAAATCTAATCCCACCCAGACCACCCTAAAGTACATACTCCCCTACCTAGTCGACTTTTTGGTTTGTTCTCACTAATGAAATAACGCTTTAGGCCCCTCCATACTGGGGCAAATTTGTGATCTCTAAAATACCTTGTCAACATTATATTCCCTTGGTGCAAGTCCTTTACAAAAAATTCAAAAGGCCCGTTAGGTTGAAAACTCGTAAGAGCGGCCTAAGCAAAAATTAGGGCACAAAAAAAAAAGAGCAAATATTTTGTAAATAAGTAAATTATTGTCCTTAAGTTAATTTTTGAGAAAACGAGCAATCATGATGTGAAATGAAGTTGAACCATCTTTCCATACCCTCAAAACTCCTTTGCCACCCACCTTAAGCCAAAAATCCAAAAACCTTTCAACCACCCTAGACAAGGATCGGTTCTACATCAAAGATGGTATATCACTTTTATCCGCTCACTCAAACCAAAAGAAAGAGAAACAAAAATCACAAAAGAGTGAAGTCAAAAGAGGATTAAAAATCCCAAAAAAAAAAAAAAAAAAAAAAAAAAAAATAGTACAAATCGTGAGTGATACTTCATTACCATCAAAGCACAAGAGATCCTTATGCAGAAATAAACCCCAAACACTTCCCTTGTCCTCAATATCCTTTCCTTCATAAATCATCACCCATTAGCCAAGTTACATCACCAAATTATTCGTCCCATCAATCATCAAACACTTCATTGAGCCTAATAACCCTTCTTTCACAAACCATTAACCATTAGCCAAATCATACCGCTCAAAAATCATCCATCCCATCAATCCCCAAACACTACTTTGAGCCCAATTATCATGTCTCTCATAAACCATTAACCGTGACCACATTACAACTCCGAAAATCCATTCTGATCAATGACCGATTGCTTTTGTTTTCTCAAAATCTTAAATTTAGGACAAATAAGTTTATTTATTTACGATATATATGTCTCAAAAAAAAAAACTCTCAAATAAAGAGAAAAATCAAAGGACTTGCACCCCAAAGATTCATTCAAGTTCTGTCGACATCAAGACAAGGTTTAGTGATCACCAAGTGGTGTTGTCATCATAGCGGAAACTCAAGACTATCATAGTCTGGGAATCATTTTATGGAGAACCAAAAGTTTATACTAGGATCGTCATCGATATCCTAGAGTGGGGCATCCCTTTCACCATCTATTCCATTTGAACTTGGAGAAATTTGTACAGTGTCCATCCCATATCACACCCAGCCTATACCAGACCAACTCGAAAAACCCATAGCCCTAACTCTGTCACCTTTCCCAATCTCACTAAAGCCAACCACTCGAAATACCATTCCAAGTGGGGCAATTCCGTCGCTCTTCACTCCACCTTCAAATGGGAAAATTCACCTTACACCCATCTCATCCCCTTGCCATATTCACAGCAAAAAAACCATACCGGAGCAATTTCTCAACTCACTATCCTAAATGTTTCTACTCTAGTCGGGGCAATCTTGTCCTTACCATAATTAGGGAAACATCAAACTCTATGGGTTGAGACAACATCTCCTACTTGCCACCTTTCATTCCAGAGCCAATGCATTCCCAACTCATCATCTTCTACACCCCTAGCTTGTCACCACTAGACAGGGGCAGACACTCACCGTCATCAAAACTAAATTGGGGCAGTCCTACATTCCTTGGCTTGGGAAAACCTACCTTTCATGACCTTGACAAAGACCGGTCAGTCATTCACCCCTTCATGTGCCACAAATGCCCACACCCTAGGTCTTTAGAACCCCAAGTTAACTGACTCATTCATCTATATTCGCACTACTATACATCTTCACAAAACAATGCTTCAGAGAGAGAAAACACAAGTTGATCATATGATCTAGCTGTGCGGGCCAAAACTTCGGTCATCATGGGGCATCAAAATGAAAGAGAAAAATGAGCGAGCTTGCAAATACTTTTTCACATCAGTGCCCGTAAATAACAACCTTGAGATTGCTAAAGTTTGAATCAAATCTAGCCTTTCCAATGAATGATCAATCTCCACCTCTCACATCCAAAGTCTCACATCTCATCATCACAAAAAAGTGTTTCTACACCCAAATCAATCATTTCATATATCATCGCACCATAGCATTTGCATTCAAGCATTTCATCCACATTCGCATTTCATGCATTTATTGTATACCAAAAAAGAAGCAAAAAACTAAGAATTCAATTTGAGAATTCAAAACTACATTTTATTGATAGATGATATCTTAAAAGGAAACATGCATGCCCTTATGAAAATGTCCTAAGGCCTTGGGCAGAGCCAAAGGATTTGCATTACAAAAATCATTACTTTGAAATGAAAACAACAGGAAATCGGCGATCTTCCAGGTTGCCAACTTCTTCTCTCCCGCAACGCTGCGACAAACCATATCCCGACCCTCGCCTTCTTCAGCTAATTCTTCTTCGACGACAGCTATCTGATTGTATTGCTCACCCTCCTCACCCCATCCTGTGGGCTGGATATCTTCTATACGGATTCGGGCGCTTTCGGGGGCATCATACACGACCAAATAGTCAAATTTTCCACTAGGCTCTCCGTGGTGTCCCAACATCCCTTCTTTGCGGTAATGATGTTATTTCCTCAATGGTTTCTTCCTTGCATGAGAAAGGAACGTGTCTTCAATGGTGTTGGTCGAGCCCTGACTTGAACCATTCTTGGATCAGAACTGCGCAGGACTTCAACTGCCTTCTCAGCCTTTCTATCACTGTCTGAATATAGAGTCAATACTTCATCCCCCATACCATGAATTCCTACCTGGACCATGTATCGATCCATCAAGTCTGCGGGATCATCGTGAAGCTTTCGCAATCTCCCACACACAAAAGAGTCGACACACCCTTCTTCATGGCAACATCCTTTGTTAATAACCTCAGCCCGGCATAACTCATCATAAATGACACTTAGAGGAGTCTTGATCTCGTGTACTTTCTTTTACCAATCGCCCACCGAACTTTCTATGGCGTTGGTAGCTGGCCTCTGATGACCCGGCAGCGGGTTGGTGGTAATATTTGGATCCTCTTGTTTGAAAGTTATGCCTTTTGCATCTATCAAATCTTGTACCACTATTTTGAAGGCTTTGCAGTCCTCCACAACATGCCCCACTGCTCCTTCATGGAAAGCACAAAGCTATTAGGATTTGTTATACCCCAATTTTGTCCGTCTTCTTTTTCTTGTTTTAGTAGTTTATTTTATTCGTATTTTGAAGTCACACGATTCCGAGCTAATTTTTTTTAACACGCCCATTTCTTCTATTTTTGGTCTAGTCTTAGCGCACTTGTCAAGTCCGGTCCGGTCTCGTCTTTGTATTTGGCCCTGGCTCCCTTTTATGATTATTATTTTTATCCTTATTTTGTTTATTTAATTTATTTAAGCATACATACAATTTAAAAATGTCAAAAATTCAATTTAGTTTAATTCACAATGTTTAAGAGTCCAATATATTTAAAAATGTCAAAAAAATTCAATTCAATTAAATTTACAATTTAAAAGCATTTAATAGTCCCAAAAGTCCAAAAATACAAAAATAGTAATACAAAATATATAAAAATAAGCAAATCCGAAAATATACAATAAAAATAAGAAAATAGGGTTCGAGCGTGATTCAAAGCTGCTGCAGTCTTGATAGGCTTGGATCGAACACGAAAATTATACAAAACCCAGTCAAAACTCAATTAATGCCCTAACCTAATTTTTGACTATAAATAAGCAGTCCAATCAACAAAGAAAAGACACGAAACCAAAGCGTAGAAAACTATCGCTAAAATCACCCAAAAATAGGATTAGAATTTCACATCGAAACCCTAATCCGCTAAACACGGTTCTGAGGTTTCTAAGATCTAAAGGAAGAAGCCGTAGCAGTGAAGCAGTCATAGTCAAGGAGAATCAACAGTAACAGAGCCGTAACAGGAGCATAAACGAAGGCTGGAGTCATGTTATCGCTACAATGGAGGAGAGACTTGGAGTGGAAATGAATAAAAATCTGCCTACGGTTGATTTCAGGTAAATTTTTTATTAAACGGGGGGTGAAAGAATGAACAATGGTTATATTGTATTATGCCATTTCTTCAGAACAAATAATGGTTGACTTTAAAAACGTGAAGTTCATTGTCTGTCTCTTAAATTTTTTGTTCTTAGTCTTGGTTTTATTCTGTTGTTATGAAACTTATAATATTGTTTAATGGCTGTGATAATTTCCATAATCATAAAACATAGCCATGATTTTCACTCGTAACAAAAAATTATTTCACAGCATGGTTTTTTCTTTTACCCCACTATTGAGGATTGACCCTAACTATGAATTTCTCCTCTATGCATTAAGGAGTTATTTGACCTTTGCACATTATCTGGTTCTAGAGAAGGAAATGGGGAGAAAGAAAAAGGCAATAAAAAGAGTACTAGTTTTTATATTGTTCCGTATGAGAGAAAAGGAAAGAATATAAAAAAGAAACGTTGAGTTCTCTCTCTCTCCCCTGGAAAATTGGTGGAAATTTCGCCTCTCTCTCTCTCTCAAGGTCATGCGTGTAGCATTCTTTGGGTAGAAGGAAGGAGGGAATGAAATTTAGGTCTAGGTTTTTTTTGGTTTTGGGCTTATGTATGTTATTTTATTTTTGATTTATTATCGTAACGCTATTTGCACCCCTCTTGTTCATACGCGCACTCTCCTCCTCACTTAAGCCTGTTTTGCATGCAGGCTCCTACATGCTGAACCGGGCTTCCTTTTGCACCTCCTATTAATTATACAACCCCTGCGACTAACAAAACCTCAATTTACAATTTTCACCCCTGCTTTTTCTTTTTAATTCTTTTCTAACTCAAACATAAACAATTTTTCTCTCGAAATCAAATAAGCGGCTAAATCGGTTGTACAACCGGGTTAGTCATTATTTTAAGGCCAATGAGTACATCTGATTCAAGTAACCCCGCAAACTTAATGAATACAAAAAAACTATTTTTCTCTAAAAATAAAGCAGCTAAGTCGGTTGTACAATAAGGTTAGTCATCATTTTAGGACCAATGAGTCACATGCTGAACAAAGTAATCCTACAAAAACTTAATAAAATATAAATAAATTATTTTTTTCAAAAATAGGGATTAAATCGGTTGTACAACCGGGTTAGTCAGCGTTCTAGGACTAATGAGCTGTACAGTTCAGGAGTTCTAGAATACCTATTCTAAAACGGACCCACCTCACACCAAACCAATTTCTTTCAAAAACTCTAAAATTACTTTCAAAAAGTAGGGGACTAAGTCGGTTGTACAATCGGGTTAGTCAGCGTCCTAGGAATCAGTGAGCTGTACAGTTCAAGGAATCCTAGGACCCCTACACTAAAAAACACCAACCCATAAACCTTTTTCAGGAAGAACTACGTAGCTTTGATTCCTCCATTGCATCCGGAGGTACGTAGGAGCAAGAGTCAACTCTTGTCAAGCACTAAAAATTAAAAAATTTAATTAAGTCTTTTTCTCTACAAATAAAAAGGGTAATTATTAAATAAATCTAAATTAATTAGACAATGGATGTCGTGGGGTGCTAATACCTTCCCCACACATAATGACTCCCGAACCCTAACAATGCCTTATCCTAAACATAAAGGGATTTTCCGAATTTGCCCTTAAACTAAAATTTGGTGGCGGCTTCCTAAGAACCTTTCGAAGAATCCTTTCCCGGATTTTTTGGTCGCTCACTGTTGGCGACTTCACTTCACTGGGGATTTATTTATTTTGAGAGAGTCAAAACCTAGTCTAATTAACTTAGGATTAATTCAATTTTTACCCTTTTATTTATTTATTTATTTGCATTTGCATAATTATGTTATTTATTTGTGTAAACCCTAGGATAGAAGACGGTATTTGTATATATGTTTGTTTGTCTGTTTATGACTTTTGGGTTGTTTTTAAATTGCTCCTACACACTGCTGCACCTATACACATCACACACATGTGAGAAAAAGTCCTTTACCCGGACTCGAGCATAAACCTAAGTTAGAACGAGATTGCGTAGTGATGGCCTGCGGGACGTACGTCTCGTTGGGTGGTCACGAAAATCTCACCTAGAGTTTGATTCCTTTTGAGGATGCTATCCCTTCTAATAGCTTGCCTATTGTTGGGGTCGATATTCTTGATTGGGGTCCTTGGCTCTAGGAACCTTGTGTAGGATTCTTTAGAACTACCCTTGTGAGGCTCACTATAAAAGAAACCTTAGACCCACTCCGTAAGATACCTTTCTAGGGTCACAAAGGAGCTTCACACCCTTGCATTCAAACAAATATTTATGCATATTGTCTTTTATCAAAAAAATCAAAAACAAAAATCATTATTTACTACTTTTTAGAAAATATACCACATGCATTTTCTCTTTCTTTTGCACTACGAAAAATACAGCAAATAAACATCTCTTCATTTGCGTGTACTTTTATGACCGTTAGAGAATTAAAATCTTTACCTTGGAGAGAAGCCGCACGCTAAAGTCGAAATTAAATTTTGTACTTTACTCTCCAATGAAAAGTTTATAATTCCCGACGCGATAAATAAAATCATATGTTATCATTTCATGCACCTACATTATCATTACATTCGCATTTCACATACATTCATTCGCATATCATGCACATTCATTCATTGCATACTTACATCTTGCATAAAAAGAAACGATATAAATTTTAGAGAAAAACTATGATGAGAGATGGGACGTTCTTGTGAAATAAATTACTCTTCTTTGGAAAAGTTTAGTCTTACTTAGTTGCAAGCTCAAGGTGTTTCAAGGCACTCAATTTTTAAATTAGCGGCTCCAACATTTTTTCTAACAAAGTGTTGCATCCCATGATGAATGACCAGAAATGGTCCGCCAAAAATTTCTGTCATGCTTTAACTAATGTTAAACTCTCTATGAAGCATTTGTATAGTAACTTATGCGTGTAACATGTGTCTTCATTCTTGTTTGAGTCGATTAATGTCCAGACCTTATCATCATCCCCGTCCAAATCTAATCCCACCTGGACCACCCTAAAGTACATACTCCCTACCTAGTCGACTTTTTGGTTTGTTCTCACTAATGAAATAACGCTTTAGGCCCCTCCATGCTGAGGGCAAATTTGTGATCTCTAAAATACCTTGTCAACATTATATTCCCTTGGTGCAAGTCCTTTACAAAAAATTCAAAAGGCCCGTTAGGTTGAAAACTCGTAAGAGCGGCCTAAGCAAAAATTAGGGCACAAAAAAAAAGAGCAAATATTTTGTAAATAAGTAAATTATTGTCCTTAAGTTAATTTTTGAGAAAACGAGCAATCATGATGTGAAATGAAGTTGAACCATCTTTCCATACCCTCAAAACTCCTTTGCCACCCACCTTAAGCCAAAAATCCAAAAACCTTTCAACCACCCTAGACAAGGATCAGTTCTACATCAAAGATGGTATATCACTTTTATCTGCTCACTCGGCTCAAAAGAAAGAGAAACAAAAATCACAAAAGAGTGAAGTCAAAAAGAGGATTAAAAAATCCCCAAAAAAAAAAAAAAAACAAAACAAAAATAGTACAAATCGTGAGCTGATACTTCATTACCATCAAAGCACAAGAGATCCTTGTCTGAAATAAACCCCCAAACACTTCCCTTGTCCTCAATATCCTTTCCTTCATAAATCATCACCCATTAGCCAAGTTACATCACCAAATTATTCGTCCCATCAATCATCAAACACTTCATTGAGCCTAATAACCCCTTCTTTCACAAACCATTAACCATTAGCCAAATCATACCGCTCAAAAATCATCCATCCCATCAATCCCCAAACACTACTTTGAGCCCAATTATCATGTCTCTCATAAACCATTAACCAGCAGCCACATTACAACTCCGAAAATCCATTCTGATCAATGACCGATTGCTTTTGTTTTCTCAAAATCTTAAATTTAGGACAAATAAGTTTATTTATTTACGATATATATGTCTCAAAAAAAAAAAAAACTCTCAAATAAAGAGAAAAATCAAAGGACTTGCACCCCAAAGATTCATTCAAGTTCTGTCGACATCAAGACAAGGTTTAGTGATCACCAAGTGGTGTTGTCATCATAGCGGAAACTCAAGACTATCATAGTCTGGGAATCATTTTATGGAGAACCAAAAGGTTATACTAGGATCGTCATCGATATCCTAGAGTGGGGCATCCCTTTCACCATCTATTCCATTTGAACTTGGAGAAATTTGTACAGTGTCCATCCCATATCACACCCAGCCTATACCAGACCAACTCGAAAAACCCATAGCCCTAACTCTGTCACCTTTCCCAATCTCACTAAAGCCAACCACTCGAAATACCATTCCAAGTGGGGCAATTCCGTCGCTCTTCACTCCACCTTCAAATGGGAAAATTCACCTTACACCCATCTCATCCCCTTGCCATATTCACAAAAAAACCATACGGAGCAATTTCTCAACTCACTATCCTAAATGTTTCTACTCTAGTCGGGGCAATCTTGTCCTTACCATAATTAGGGAAACATCAAACTCTATGGGTTGAGACAACATCTCCTACTTGCCACCTTTCATTCCAGAGCCAATGCATTCCCAACTCATCATCTTCTACACCCTAGCTTGTCACCACTAGACAGAGGCGGACACTCACCGTCATCAAAACTAAATTGGGGCGATCCTACATTCCTTGGCTTGGGAAAACCTACCTTTCATGACCTTGACAAAGACCAGGTCGAGTCATTCACCCCTTCATGTGCCACAAATGCCCACACCCTAGGTCTTTAGAACCCCAAGTTAACTGACTCATTCATCTATATTCGCACTACTATACATCTTCACAAAACAATGCTTCAGAGAGAGAAAACACAAGTTGATCATATGATCTAGCTGTGCGGGCCAAAACTTCGGTCATCATGGGGCATCAAAATGAAAGAGAAAAATGAGCGAGCTTGCAAATACTTTTTCACATCAGTGCCCGTAAATAACAACCTTGAGATTGCTAAAGTTTGAATCAAATCTAGCCTTTCCAATGAATGATCAATCTCCACCTCTCACATCCAAAGTCTCACATCTCATCATCACAAAAAAAGTGTTTCTACACCCAAATCAATCATTTCATATCATCGCACCATAGCATTTGCATTCAAGCATTTCATCCACATTCGCATTTCATGCATTTATTGTATACCAAAAAAGAAGCAAAAAACTAAGAATTCAATTTGAGAATTCAAAACTACATTTTATTGATAGATGATATCTTAAAAGGAAACATGCATGCCCTTATGAAAATGTCCTAAGGCCTTGGGCAGAGCCAAAGGATTTGCATTACAAAAATCATTACTTTGAAATGAAAACAACGGAAATCGACGATCTTCCGGTTGCCAACTTCTTCTCCCGCAACGCGCTGCGACAAACCATATCCCGACCCCGCGCTTCTTGACTAATTCTTCTTCGACGACAGCTATCTGATTGTATTGCTCACCCTCCTCACCCCATCCTGTGGGCTGGATATCTTCTATACGGATTCGGGCGCTTTCAGGGGCATCATACCTGACCAAATAGTCAAATTTTCCACTAGGCTCTCCCAGGGTGTCCCAACATCCCTTCTTTGCAGGTAATGATGTTATTTCCTCAATGGTTTCTTCCTTGCATGAGAAAGGAACTGTGTCTTCAATGACTGTTGGTCGAGCCCTGACTTGAACCATTCTTGGATCAGAACTGCGCAGGACTTCAACTGCCTTCTCAGCCTTTCTATCACTGTCTGAATATAGAGTCAATACTTCATCCCCCATACCATGAATTCCTACCTGGACCATGTATCGATCCATCAAGTCCTGCAGGATCTTCGTGAAGCTTTCGCAATCTCCCACACACAAAGAGTCAGCACACCCTTCTTCATGGCAACATCCTTTGTTAATAACCTCAGCCCGGCATAACTCATCATAAATGACACTTAGAGGAGTCTTGATCTCGTGTACTTTCTTTACCAATCGCCCACCAGAACTTTCTATGGCGTTGGTAGCTGGCCTCTGATGACCCGGCAGCGGGTTGGTGGTAATATTTGGATCCTCTTGTTTGAAAGTTATGCCTTTTGCATCTATCAAATCTTGTACCACTATTTTGAAGGCTTTGCAGTCCTCCACAACATGCCCCACTGCTCCTTCATGGAAAGCACAGGTGCTATTAGGATTTGTTATACCCCAATTTTGTCCGTCTTCTTTTTCTTGTTTTAGTAGTTTATTTTATTCGTATTTTGAAGTCACACGATTCCGAGCTAATTTTTTTTAACACACCCATTTCTTCTATTTTTGGTCTAGTCTTAGCGCACTTGTCAAGTCCGGTCCGGTCTCGTCTTTGTATTTGGCCTGGCTCCCTTTTATGATTATTATTTTTATCCTTATTTTGTTTATTTAATTTATTTAAGCATACATACAATTTAAAAATGTCAAAAATTCAATTTAGTTTAATTCACAATGTTTAAGAGTCCAATATATTTAAAAATGTCAAAAAAAATTCAATTCAATTAAATTTACAATTTAAAAGCATTTAATAGTCCCAAAAGTCCAAAAATACAAAAATAGTAATACAAAATATATAAAAATAAGCAAATCCAAAATATACAATAAATAAGATAAAATAGGGTTCCAGAGAGCGTGATTCAAGGCTGCTGCAGTCTTGATGGGCTTGGATCAGAACCTGAAAATTATACAAAACCCAGTCAAAACTCAATTAATGCCCTAACCTAATTTTTGACTATAAATAAACAGTCCAATCAACAGTAAAAGACACAGAAACCAAGGCAGAAAACTACTGCTAAAATCACCCAAAAATAGGATTAGAATTTCACATCGAAACCCTAATCCGCTAAACACGGTTCTGAGGTTTCTAAGATCTAAAGGAAGAAGCCGTAGCAGTGAAGCAGTCATAGTCAAGGAGAATCAACAGTAACAGAGCCGTAACAGGAGCATAAACGAAGGCTGGAGTCATGTTATCGCTACAATGGAGGAGAGACTTGGAGTGGAAATGAATAAAAATCTGCCTACGGTTGATTTCAGGTAAATTTTTTATTAAACGGGGGGTGAAAGAATGAACAATGGTTATATTGTATTATGCCATTTCTTCAGAACAAATAATGGTTGACTTTAAAAACGTGAAGTTCATTGTCTGTCTCTTAAATTTTTTGTTCTTAGTCTTGGTTTTATTCTGTTGTTATGAAACTTATAATATTGTTTAATGGCTGTGATAATTTCCATAATCATAAAACATAGCCATGATTTTCACTCGTAACAAAAAATTATTTCACAGCATGGTTTTTTCTTTTACCCCACTATTGAGGATTGACCCAGAACTATGAATTTCTCCTCTATGCATTAAGGAGTTATTTGACCTTTGCACATTATCTGGTTCTAGAGAAGGAAATGGGGAGAAAGAAAAAGGCAATAAAAAGAGTACTAGTTTTTATATTGTTCCGTATGAGAGAAAAGGAAAGAATATAAAAAAGAAACGTTGAGTTCTCTCTCTCTCCCCTGGAAAATTGGTGGAAATTTCGCCTCTCTCTCTCTCAAGGTGCAGCGCCGCTGCTGGGTAGAAGGAAGGGAGGGAATGAAATTTAGGTCTAGGTTTTTTTTTTGGTTTTGGGCTTATGTATGTTATTTTATTTTTGATTTATTATCATAACGCTATTTGCACCCCTCTTGTTCATACGCGCGCACTCCTCTCCTCACTTAAGCCCCGCCAGATGCGGGCTCCTACATGCGAACTGGGCTTCCTTTTTGCACCTCCTATTAATTATACAACCCCCTGCGACTAACAAAACCTCAATTTACAATTTTCACCCCCTGTTTTTCTTTTTAATTCTTTTCTAACTCAAACATAAACAATTTTTCTCGAAATCAAATAAGCGGCTAAGTCGGTTGTACAACGGGTTAGTCATTATTTTAGGGCCAATGAGTACATGCAGATTCAAGAACCGCAAACTTAATGAATACAAAAAAACTATTTTTCTCTAAAAATAAGCACTAAGTCGGTTGTACAACCGGGTTAGTCATCATTTTAGGACCAATGAGCTGTACAGTTCAGTAATCCTACAAAAAACTTAATAAAATATAAATAATTTTTTTTTTTTCAAAAATAGGGGATTAAATCGGTTGTACAACCGGGTTAGTCGCGTTCTAGGACTAATGAGTCATGTCTGATTCAGAGTTCTAGAATACCTATTCTAAAACGGACCCACCTCACACCAAACCAATTTCTTTCAAAAACTCTAAAATTACTTTCAAAAAGTAGGGGACTAAGTCGGTTGTACAATCGGGTTAGTCGTTCTAGAATCGATGGTCATGCAGTTCAAGGAATCCTAGGACCCCTACACTAAAAAACACCAACCCATAAACCTTTTTCAGGAAGAACTACGTAGCTTTGATTCCTCCATTGCATCCGGAGGTACGTAGGAGCAAGAGTCAACTCTTGTCAAGCACTAAAAATTAAAAAATTTAATTAAGTCTTTTTCTCTACAAATAAAAAGGGTAATTATTAAATAAATCTAAATTAATTAGACAATGGATGTCGTGGGGTGCTAATACCTTCCCACACAATAATGACTCCCGAACCCTAACAATGCCTTATCCTAAACATAAAGGGATTTTCCGAATTTGCCCTTAAACTAAAATTTGGTGGCGGCTTCCTAAGAACCTTTCGAAGAATCCTTTCCCGGATTTTTCGGTCGCTACAGCTGGCGACTTCACTGGGGATTTATTTATTTTGAGAGAGTCAAAACCTAGTCTAATTAACTTAGGATTAATTCAATTTTTACCCTTTTATTTATTTATTTGCATTTGCATAATTATGTTATTTATTTGTGTAAACCCTAGGATAGAAGACGGTATTTGTATATATGTTTGTTTGTCTGTTTGCAGCTTTTGGGTTGTTTTTAAATTGCTCCTACACACACTGCACCTATACACATCACACACATGTGAGAAAAAGTCCTTTACCCGGACTCGAGCATAAACCTAAGTTAGAACGAGATTGCGTAGTGATGGCCTGCGGGACGTACGTCTCGTTGGGTGGTCACGAAAATCTCACCTAGAGTTTGATTCCTTTTGAGGATGCTATCCTTCTAATAGCTTGCCTATTGTTGGGGTCGATATTCTTGACTGGGGTCCTTGGCTCTAGGAACCTTGTGTAGGATTCTTTAGAACTACCCTTGTGAGGCTCACTATAAAAGAAACCTTAGACCCACTCAGTAAGATACCTTTCTAGGGTCACAAAGGAGCTTCACACCCTTGCATTCAAACAAATATTTATGCATATTGTCTTTTATCAAAAAAATCAAAAAACAAAAATCATTATTTACTACTTTTTAGAAAATATACCACATGCATTTTCTCTTTCTTTGCACTACGAAAAATACAAACAAATAAACATCTCTTTGTTGCGTGTACTTTTATGACCGTTAGAGAATTAAAATCTTTACCTTGAGAGAAGCGTGCACGCTAAAGTCGAAATTAAATTTTGTACTTTACTCTCCAATGAAAAGTTTATAATTCCCGACGCGATAAATAAAATCATATGTTATCATTTCATGCACCTACATTATCATTACATTCGCATTTCACATACATTCATTCGCATATCATGCACATTCATTCATTGCATACTTACATCTTGCATAAAAAAGAACAGTATAAATTTTAGAGAAAAACTATGATGAGAGATGGGACGTTCTTGTGAAATAAATTACTCTTCTTTGGAAAAGTTTAGTCTTACTTAGTTGCAAGCTCAAGGTGTTTCAAGGCACTCAATTTTTTAAATTAGCAGCTCCAACATTTTTTCTAACAAAGTGTTGCATCCCATGATGAATGACCGAAATGGTCTGCCAAAAATTTCTGTCATGCTTTAACTAATGTTAAACTCTCTATGAAGCATTTGTATAGTAACTTGCGTGTAACATGTGTCTTCATTCTTGTTTGAGTCAGTTAATGTCTGTACCTTATCATCATCCCCCGTCCAAATCTAATCCCACCCAGACCACCCTAAAGTACATACTCCCCTACCTAGTCGACTTTTTGGTTTGTTCTCACTAATGAAATAACGCTTTAGGCCCTCCATACTGGGGCAAATTTGTGATCTCTAAAATACCTTGTCAACATTATATTCCCTTGGTGCAAGTCCTTTACAAAAAATTCAAAAAGGCCCGTTAGGTTGAAAACTCGTAAGAGCGGCCTAAGCAAAAATTAGGGCACAAAAAAAAGAGCAAATATTTTGTAAATAAGTAAATTATTGTCCTTAAGTTAATTTTTGAGAAAACGAGCAATCATGATGTGAAATGAAGTTGAACCATCTTTCCATACCCTCAAAACTCCTTTGCCACCCACCTTAAGCCAAAAATCCAAAAACCTTTCAACCACCCTAGACAAGGATCAGTTCTACATCAAAGATGGTATATCACTTTTATCTGCTCACTCGGCTCAAAAGAAAGAGAAACAAAAATCACAAAAGAGTGAAGTCAAAAAGAGGATTAAAAATCCAAAAAAAAAAAAAAAAAAAAAAAACAAAAATAGTACAAATCGTGAGCTGATACTTCATTACCATCAAAGCACAAGAGATCCTTGTCTGAAATAAACCCCCAAACACTTCCCTTGTCCTCAATATCCTTTCCTTCATAAATCATCACCCATTAGCCAAGTTACATCACCAAATTATTCGTCCCATCAATCATCAAACACTTCATTGAGCCTAATAACCCCTTCTTTCACAAACCATTAACCATTAGCCAAATCATACCGCTCAAAAATCATCCATCCCATCAATCCCCAAACACTACTTTGAGCCCAATTATCATGTCTCTCATAAACCATTAACCAAAGAAACCACATTACAACTCGAAAATCCATTCTCGATCAATGACCGATTGCTTTTGTTTTCTCAAAATCTTAAATTTAGGACAAATAAGTTTATTTATTTACGATATATATGTCTCTCAAAAAAAAAAAACTCTCAAATAAAGAGAAAAATCAAAGGACTTGCACCCCAAAGATTCATTCAAGTTACGCGACATCAAGACAAGGTTTAGTGATCACCAAGTGGTGCTGTCATCATAGCGAAAACTCAAGACTATCATAGTCTGGGAATCATTTTATGGAGAACCAAAAGTTTATACTAGGATCGTCATCGATATCCTAGAGTGGGGCATCCCTTTCACCATCTATTCCATTTGAACTTGGGGAAATTTGTACAGTGTCCATCCCATATCACACCCAGCCTATACCAGACCAACTCGAAAAACCCATAGCCCTAACTCTGTCACCTTTCCCAATCTCACTAAAGCCAACCACTCGAAATACCATTCCAAGTGGGCAATTCCGTCGCTCTTCACTCCACCTTCAAATGGGAAAATTCACCTTACACCCATCTCATCCCCTTGCCATATTCACAGCAAAAAAACCATACCGGAGCAATTTCTCAACTCACTATCCTAAATGTTTCTACTCTAGTCGGGGCAATCTTGTCCTTACCATAATTAGGGAAACATCAAACTCTATGGGTTGAGACAACATCTCCTACTTGCCACCTTTCATTCCAGAGCCAATGCATTCCCAACTCATCATCTTCTACACCCCTAGCTTGTCACCACTAGACAGGGGCAGACACTCACCGTCATCAAAACTAAATTGGGGCAGTCCTACATTCCTTGGCTTGGGAAAACCTACCTTTCATGACCTTGACAAAGACCGGTCAGTCATTCACCCCTTCATGTGCCACAAATGCCCACACCCTAGGTCTTTAGAACCCCAAGTTAACTGACTCATTCATCTATATTCGCACTACTATACATCTTCACAAAACAATGCTTTGAGAGAGAAAACACAAGTTGATCATATGATCTAGGTATGCGGGCCAAAACCGGTCATCATGGGGCATCAAAATGAAAGAGAAAAATGAGCGAGCTTGCAAATACTTTTTCACATCGGTTCGTAAATAACAACCTTGAGATTGCTAAAGTTTGAATCAAATCTAGCCTTTCCAATGAATGATCAATCTCCACCTCTCACATCCAAAGTCTCACATCTCATCATCACAAAAAGTGTTTCTACACCCAAATCAATCATTTCATATCATCGCACCATAGCATTTGCATTCAAGCATTTCATCCACATTCGCATTTCATGCATTTATTGTATACCAAAAAAGAAGCAAAAAACTAAGAAAACAAAAAGAGAAAAGAATCACCTATTTCATCCATCACCCCACCAAAAATCACACCGTTGCATGTGCATGTATTATTGGCGTTGTATGTCCATTACATGATGTATTGCCTCTGAATCGACTTCAAGTGTCGATACCCATATTTTGATCCTCTAAGATCAAAACTCTAAGCGTTGATCCCGTATCGCATCACGACTCATCGGTGATCCCGCACCGAGTGGTCCTTCAGAGCACTACGCTCCTTGAGGTGCCCTAAGTGGCCTGTGTCGCAAACGCCGAGTCGAGCCGGCGGACCTTCCAGGACCGCGTGGTCCTTCGGACTAGTTGTGTCACCTAAGACACACGGTGTACGCCCTTCATGGTCAACATATCGATTCTAGACACGATCTTGACCCATCATGGCCGCTTCGAGTATAAAGGCCCCTCGGGCCGTTTAATTAGTACCGTAGCTAGTTGCGCTCCTTCGGACCACGATGGTCCTTCAATTAAGGCTTAGCGACCTTCCGGACCTTAAGTGGTCCTCCGAGCCTTATCGCTCCTTCGGACCTCGAGTGGTCCTTCAGAGCCTTAGTGCTCCTTCGGGTCCTTGTTGACCCTTCATTCAACTCTCGGTTAATGCGCCAAGTATTAAGCTGCTCCTCTTATCTCCCAAACCTTCCACTTCCCCTTAAACGGACAAAATTAGCGTCTATCTTATCTTTATTCCTATTTCTACTACGAAAGTTCGAGAGCTCCGCACTTTCTAGTGAAATATTAATAAAGAGGGGCAGCTGTTATACCCCAATTTTGTCCGTCTTCTTTTTCTTGTTTTAGTAGTTTATTTTATTCGTATTTTGAAGTCACACGATTCCGAGCTAATTTTTTTTAACACGCCCATTTCTTCTATTTTTGGTCTAGTCTTAGCGCACTTGTCAAGTCCGGTCCGGTCTCGTCTTTGTATTTGGCCTGGCTCCCTTTTATGATTATTATTTTTATCCTTATTTTGTTTATTTAATTTATTTAAGCATACATACAATTTAAAAATGTCAAAAATTCAATTTAGTTTAATTCACAATGTTTAAGAGTCCAATATATTTAAAAATGTCAAAAAAAATTCAATTCAATTAAATTTACAATTTAAAAGCATTTAATAGTCCCAAAAGTCCAAAAATACAAAAATAGTAATACAAAATATATAAAAAATAAGCAAATCCGAAAATATACAATAAACAGTAAAATAGGGTTCCAGGCAGCAGTTCAAGCTGCTGCAGGTGCTGATGGGCTTGGATCAGAACCTGAAAATTATACAAAACCCATTCAAAACTCAATTAATGCCCTAACCTAATTTTTGACTATAAATAAACAGTCCAATCAACAGTAAAAGACACAGAAACCAAGGCAGAAAACTACTGCTAAAATCACCCAAAAATAGGATTAGAATTTCACATCGAAACCCTAATCCGCTAAACACGGTTCTGAGGTTTCTAAGATCTAAAGGAAGAAGCCGTAGCAGTGAAGCAGTCATAGTCAAGGAGAATCAACAGTAACAGAGCCGTAACAGGAGCATAAACGAAGGCTGGAGTCATGTTATCGCTACAATGGAGGAGAGACTTGGAGTGGAAATGAATAAAAATCGCCTACGGTTGATTTCTGTAAATTTTTATTAAGCGGGGTGAAAGAATGAACAATGGTTATATTGTATTATGCCATTTCTTCGTAACAAATAATGGTTGACTTTAAAACGTGAAGTTCATTATGCATCTCTTAAATTTTTTGTTCTTAGTCTTGGTTTTATTCTGTTGTTATGAAACTTATAATATTGTTTAATGGCTGTGATAATTTCCATAATCATAAAACATAGCCATGATTTTCACTCGTAACAAAAAATTATTTCACAAAGATGGTTTTTTCTTTTACCCCACTATTGAGGATTGACCCATAACTATGAATTTCTCCTCTATGCATTAAGGAGTTATTTGACCTTTGCACATTATCTGGTTCTAGAGAAGGAAATGGGGAGAAAGAAAAAGGCAATAAAAAGAGTACTAGTTTTTATATTGTTCCGTATGAGAGAAAAGGAAAGAATATAAAAAAGAAACGTTGAGTTCTCTCTCTCTCCCCTGGAAAATTGGTGGAAATTTCGCCTCTCTCTCTCTCAAGGTGCAGCGCCGCTGCTGGGTAGAAGGAAGGGAGGGAATGAAATTTAGGTCTAGGTTTTTTTTTTGGTTTTGGGCTTATGTATGTTATTTTATTTTTGATTTATTATCAGAACGCTATTTGCACCCCTCTTGTTCATACGCGCACCCCTCCCTCACTTAAGCCCAGTTTCGCATTCTGGGCTCCCACATGCGAACTGGGCTTCCTTTTTGCACCTCCTATTAATTATACAACCCCCTGCGACTAACAAAACCTCAATTTACAATTTTCACCCCCTGTTTTTCTTTTTAATTCTTTTCTAACTCAAACATAAACAATTTTTCTCTCGAAATCAAATAAACGGCTAAGTCGGTTGCCTAACCAAGGTTAGTCATTATTTTAGGCCAATGGTACATCTGATTGAAGAACCCTGCAAACTTAATGAATACAAAAAAACTATTTTTCTCTAAAAATAAACAGCTAAGTCGGTTGTACAACCGGGTTAGTCATCATTTTAGGACCAATGAGCTGTACAGTTCAGTAATCCTACAAAAAACTTAATAAAATATAAATAAATTATTTTTTTTCAAAAATAGGGGATTAAATCGGTTGTACAACCGGGTTAGTCAGCGTTCTAGGACTAATGAGTCATGCAGATTCGGGAGTTCTAGAATACCTATTCTAAAACGGACCGCACTCACACCAAACCAATTTCTTTCAAAAACTCTAAAATTACTTTCAAAAAGTAGGGACTAAGTCGGTTGTACAATCGGGTTAGTCGACCTTCTAGGAATCGATGGAGTCTGATTCAAGGAATCCTAGGACCCTACACTAAAAACACCAACCCATAAACCTTTTTCAGGAAGAACTACGTAGCTTTGATTCCTCCATTGCATCCGGAGGTACGTAGGAGCAAGAGTCAACTCTTGTCAAGCACTAAAAATTAAAAAATTTAATTAAGTCTTTTTCTCTACAAATAAAAAGGGTAATTATTAAATAAATCTAAATTAATTAGACAATGAATGTCGTGGGGTGCTAATACCTTCCCCACACATAATGACTCCCGAACCCTAACAATGCCTTATCCTAAACATAAAGGGATTTTCCGAATTTGCCCTTAAACTAAAATTTGGTGGCGGCTTCCTAAGAACCTTTCGAAGAATCCTTTCCCGGATTTTTCGGTCGCTACAGGATTGTACCCATTAAAGTAAGGCGACTGGACAGGTTTCATGGGCCTTGTGTTGATGAGCTTGTTGGTGATAAGGTAGTTAAAAAGGTCTGTGTAGGACATGGGAATTGGGTCAAAGGTTCTGTTTTGGTAGGCTTTTTGGTATTTGCTTTGATCGTTGTTTTGGAATGGACGAAATTTGTTTGTATGGGAGTGGGGACTGGAATATTGGGTGGCTGATATGGTGGGTTGATGGTAATGGCATTGGTTTCTCCTTCTTTCTTTTTAGGGAAGCTGGAGAATGACTTTTTCTGGGGGTTTGCATTACTGGTGAGACCTTGTGAAATCTTCCCGCTTCTCAATCCACTTTCCAACCTCTCTCCTACAATCACCAAATCTGAAAAGTTGGATGAGACACACTCGATCAAAGCGGTCATAATACAACGGCGGCAAGGTTTCCATGAACATAGAAACCAACTCTTTGTCTAGCAGAGGGGGTGTAACTTGCGCAGCCAAAGCCCTCCATCTCTGGGAATACTCCTTGAATGATTCACTGTCTTTCTTACTCATGTTCTGCAGCTGTGTCCGATCTGGCGCCATATCTGCATTGTATTGATACTGTTTGAGAAAAGCATCTGCCAAATCTTTCCAGCAACGGATTTGGGATGGTTCTAACTTCATGTACCAGTTAAGGGATGCCCCGGCTAGGCTGTCTTGTAAGCAATGGATTAACAGTTTGTCATCCCGGGAGTAAGTAGACATTTTCCTGCAGTACATCGTTAGATGACTCTTTGGGCATGTAGCACCTCTATACTTGTCAAAGTCAGGGACCTTGAACTTTGGGGGTAGCACCACATCGGGGATAAGGCACAAATCTCTTGCCTCTCTAGCTCTGAAGCCAAAACCTTCAACCATCCTTAGCCTTTCTTCTAACATTTGGAACTGTTCCTTGGTCTGCTGGTGCTCAGCAGAATAACCCGGGGGAGAATTGCTTACAACATATTGCGGTGGCAGCATTGAGTGTTGAACCTGGGGATAAGCAGAGTTGCCTGACACGAAGCCCTGAGTCTGCGGAAAAACAGCTGGTGGTGTAGCGAGATTCTGAGGAGCGGGCCGAGGTATAACAATTGGGTGAGGAATGCGGACCGGGGTTCAAGTGATTACTCCTTCCCGGTCCAACAGGACTTTGTTGCACATTCTCGATTCCGACACGGGACCAACCTCCGATTTGCTTCTTGACTTGGGGAGTGTATCCCAAAGGAAGGCCATAAGCGAGCCATGGGCGATCTGAAAATCATTCCCATCTTTCAAGGACAACAAGAGCCTCATCACCTCACTCATCCGTGCTTTTAAAGCATTCATCTCATTCCTCATTTCGGGATCATTCGATTTGGAGCTACCGGAGGTATGCGGTTCGATTTCGCGTACGAGGGGTCGGGCTTGCCCCACTTCCATTCGGCCGAGTCCGGAGCCGAGGATTTCGATTCTCCGTTCTTTGGCCGAGGTGGATCGATATCCGCCAAGATTGCCATTCCTCCGGCACGTGAGCGAGTCCAATACCGATGTTGACGCACACTTGCTTTTTTTCGTTTATTTAGACGTTTATTACATAAGAGCGAAAAAAAGAAAGATGCATGGATGAATGTATGAATGTATGCATAATGCTTGCTCGACGTCGGGAACCACGTAATGCCTCATCTTGTTCTAAGCGCGTCAATCTTTCCTTCCTTTCTTTTTTTTTTTTTCTTTTTTTATTTTCTTTATTATTCTTTTTCTTTTTCTTCTCTTTTCTTTATTATTCTCTTTTTTTTCTTTCTTCTTTTAGAAAGTGAAAGGAAGGGAATCAAAATAGCAAACCAAACACTTCATTCATCAAGGACAACAAGCTTTAACGACTTTTGCCAATGGAAAAGGTGGTACCATATTCAAAATGAAATAAAGTAAAGGAGTACAATATTTGTAATACAATATTCGTGAGCAAATGCTTTAGATAAAGAAATACATCTAATCAACTCAATTACAAATGGCTTTAAACTCTTGGCTCTCTTCCTTTTCTTGCTGACTCTTGCTCTCTGAGATTGTTCCTTGAATTCCATGACCAATGCCTGGCAATACTTCACAAACTTGTATACCTCGGGAGGGTGTTGAAGAAACACATTTCACCTTCAGTTTGCTCTTAGATTTGGGAATTTCTGCCATAGCTTGACTAGCCGGCTCGGATAACTTTGAGAACTTGCCCTTCCACATCTGGATTTCCTCCCTTAGCTCTTTAATGATCTCTTGCTCCTCAATTTTCCCTATTAATTCCAAGTAGCGTTCTTCCCAATCACCGACTCTCAACTCGGACACACACTGTAGGCCTCCTCCGGGCAATGAAGGTTACCTTTTAATTCACCAAATATTTCTCTCTCAAAACTCAAGGCTTGTTGATATTCTTTGAGGATCTCCTCAACAGCATTTTTCTCCCTCTCAAGGTTCCTCAGCTGACCCTTCAATTCTCTCACCAGGTGTGATTCTTGCTCTGACTGGTGGGCTAATATCTTCCACTCTTGGGCTTCCTCAGCGCCTTCCTTGCTTTTTGTTTGTATACGGAGTTCTTCTTTGGCTCTTTTCAGAAATCCTTGGGCCTCTATTTTGCTTTGTTCCTCCCTCTTGAATCGCTTGACACTTTCTTCCACAGCGATCATCTTGATAGCATTTTCTTCCTCTAACCTTTCCTTTTCTAGAGTCATCTCTTCCAACTTGGTTTGCAAGGCTTTCTTCTCCTCTTCTACCTTTGCTAAAGTGAATTTAGCTTCATTCAACTCCTCATGGGTAGGGACATAAGGTTCTTGAATCTCCTCCTCAAGGGTAAGCATCCCTTGATTTGGTGATCTTACACTCTGAAGCTTGTCCTTAAGCCATTGGTTGAAGGTGACATCACTAGTTCTTTTGACAATTCTTCACTTCCTTTTTGCACTACTGATTCCCATGATGCGAACTCTTGAAGCAAGTCACCGCATCTAGGCATCCCCTTATAGAGGTAGATACGGACATGACATCTTTGTCGGAGGTGAGTTCTTCATAGGGTAACCGAGTTGCCTTAAAGTTAATGAGGGGTTATAGTTGATGCACCCTTGAGTCCCCATGAGAGGCACGTTCTGAAAGCTTCCACAACTGAGCAATACCGTAGGTCTGTCATTCCAACATGCAGCAGTGTACCATCAGATTTGGAGGTCATTAAGGTTTTGCAGAAACTCGAACCATTCTGAAGTAGTTCTGACCTTCACCTCACAACTTAGAGCATAGGAAATTAACTCTTTGACATCTAGGCGGTTATGGACCACATGAAGAATAAGCCGAGGCCTAGAGGGCGTGAACGGAAAGGCATATCTTCTTTGTGCAGGCCCGACCGTGCGGGTGAAAGCATGATACGTGTTAGCAAGAATGGCAGGCACGGGATTGACGGGGTTTTTGGCATCTTTGAAGGCTAAGAAGGCTCCAATTGCATCTTCATCAATATATTTCTCTATTTGAGGAAAAAGGACGACCCCAAATATGGTAAGAGCTAATACCAACTTGAACGGACCCCAATTCTTGGCTAGAGCATAAGATTGCATTAAGTCTTCAAAGTATTCTTGTGGATACCCGGCCACACCATTTCTTTTCGGTTCAGTAACCCGGTTGATCTTACCAATCCTCAACAATGTTGCTAACCTCTCATCAGTGTAATACAGTCCCTGGAATTGATAGGGCCTTGCCTGAGTCCGGGAGAATCCCAAAAGCTGCTCGTACTCTTCTAGTGTGGGCGAAAGCTGGAAATTTTTGAAGAAGAAGCACCTCGTATCAGAATCATAGAATTGGCTTAAAGCCACAAGAGCGTCTTCTTGGACATTCAACTGCAAGAGCTTGCGGATATTTCCATATGCTAAGTCGAAAGCATCTCTCTCAATTGGACCCATGAGGGCTGCACACCGCCTCAAACTACCAACATCCACTTTCTTCACAATCGGGAGGCGAGGAGTAAGTGAAGCTTTGCTACTTGATTCCATTTTGATACACCTATGACAAGATGGTGCATTACTTGGTGGTCCTCGACAAGCAAATGCAAATGAAATGCACCATGAATGCGTGAGTTGCAGAAACTTAAATTTATGCAATGCAGTGATGTATGCCAATGACAATGATGCTTTATGCCAATGCAAGGTTAGAAAAAAACTTTATTTGCGATAACTCAGGTTTCTTTTTTTTTTTTTTGAAAGTACGGACCGTACACTGCTTCATATAGACCGGTAGGAAAAAGCTACAGAAGTAACTCTTTCTTTTTTTTTTTTTGAAAAGTGGGTCATATGTCGCTTTGTACGGACCGGCAAAAGAAAAGGCTACAATAGCAATCTTTTCTTTTCTTTTCTTTTTTTTTTTTGAAAATTTTCTTTTTTAGGAAAGACATGTCTAAACTACAATGCAACACACAATTTGTATGTCCTCGTGTCCTACAAAGGTGGGAATCTTAAGTTCTAGGGCAACTTCAAAGGTCCCTTCCATGTAGTTCTAATTCACACCCTCACAATGGCTACAGAGCTATAGAATCCTCATACTGGCATCCACAAATGTAGCGAACTACCAAGTGTGAGCGTCATGAGAAAGCGTGCACTGGTTGAGACTTTCATGAGTATCAGATGGACAAAAGTCTCGAATAGCGATCACTAATCGTCTCCACTCTCCTAGGTTTTTGTTGGATCAGGGTATAGGAGCCCACTCATAACATATAAAATGTAAGGTGTGAAAGTGTGTGATTGAGGACATACTTTTCTAAAATCTTCCTCTCCCCACTGCAAGGAAAAACCGGACCAGTGCAGAGCGAAGCAAGCGGTAATATGTCGTCTACCCTAAGGTTTAGCATCACTTCAAAACAAATGAACTAACCTAAGGTGTCATCAACAACCATATAGAGCTTACCTCAAGAAAGGGAGCAGAGAAGAGGGGATTGTAATAGATGGGGAAAGCATGCATAGTTGTAAGCATATGAAGAAAGAAAAGGAAAAGGTAAGGAAATGAAGAAGTAAGGCGAAAACTAATTCAAATCAAACACTTTGAACCACACATCGGATTAATTAGGCTTGACCCACTTTTTTTAAAAAAAATTTTCCCAGTGAAGTCGCGGTATTGCGCTACCCGAAAAATCCGGTTTGGGATTTCTCGATGTGTACAACGTGAAAATTGTGAAGCCGCCACTAATATTTTAGTTTTTAGACCAAAAACATTAGAAAAGGTCTTTTTACAAAAAGCGAGTGGTCTTTCGAAAACAGAAATGTAGGTTCGGGGGTCAGTTAGGTGTGGGGAAGGTATTAGCACCCCACACCTCCTTTCTACCGAAAGGGAACCATTAATTCGATGTGTGGTTAGGATTGTTTGACTTGAAAATAATCGTTCTACTTCTTTTCTTTTCCTTTTTATTTGAAGGAGTTTTTAGAAAACAAGAGAGAGAAATCTTTTTGTGATTTTTGGAAAGCGAAACTAAACTTAGATTTTTTTTTAAAAGAGTGTTTGACGGGATATGACCCGGTCCTACGTACCCTCAATGACTGAGGGATCAAAGCTACGTAGTTCTTAGTTCTTTTGCGTCCGAAGACGGCTTTGGGATTTTTGAAAGCGAGCTTGGCGGGATATGACCGGTCCTACGTGCCCTCATTGACCGAGGGATCAAAGCTACGTAGTTCTTAGTTCTTTTGATTTTGAGAAAATCGTGTTTTGTTTTTATCTTATCTTTTGGGTTTTGGAAATATGACTCAAGCGTTCATGAATACCAAACAAGCATTGGCTTGAGTGGCGTTCACTACTAACTTGAAAGAAAAGTGTTGGGACCGATAATCGGTCGAGCAATTACTCAAGTAATTACTAGTCATAGCGTTTTATTATCTTTTTGAAATGATTTTGGAAAGGGATGAGTCATAGTGATAATTACCACTAATGACTCATATTGTTTTTGGATTTTGAATTGATTTATATTTGATTAAGGTGTGGGAGCTTTCATGATAGTCAAACAAGCGAAGCTTCGAGTGACTACCATTAGTAACTCCATCATTAACGATCAAACAAGCGAAGGCTTCGAGTGATGGTTAATGATTTTATTTATGAAAAGAGCCTTAGGTTTTTATTTGAAAACATTTGAATTTGAACTTGAAAAGAAAGTAGAACATTTACAAATCTTTTTTATTCTAAACCAAGATGCAACAATTGCAAATTCATAAGCAAAGGTAATCAACAATTAATACACGAGAGTACCATGAGGCATAAATCTAAGCTAACATGTGAAATTGCAAGATAAGTATCAAGCAAGGCATGTATTTATTCAACCTAAAAAACAATCTAGCAACATAAACCTCAAACCTAAACCTTAACCTAAAGGCACACATGGTGAAACCAAAACCCTAAAATCTAACCCTAATTATGGACCAAGCAATATTATTCAATGGAATAGGCCCATGGCCAAAACTAAGCGTGCAAGGAAAACTTTGAGTATTAAGCAAAACCTATGATTATTTTACAAGAACTATTAAGAGATAAAGCAAAGAATGAAAGGACAATTTGTACAAAATTAAATCTATTGAATCCTTTCTAGCCATCTTCACCACTTGGATTGAATACTCTAAACACTTTGTGGGAGTCATTTAGCAAGATCATCAACAACCAACAACAACATAATTAAGCTACAAGAGCACTAAACATTTAAACTATGAGATAGACTTGAATCCTTTCTTGCAATCTTCACCACTTTAAATTAAAAGCAACTAAGTACTTAGTGGGAATCCTTTTGCAAGATCATCAATAACCAAACCAAGAAATGCATCTAAATCAAGCAAGACCTAATTTATTTAAAACATGCGAAATGAACATGACATTAAACTATGAAAATGAACTTGAATCCCTTCTTGCAATCTTCACCACTTTAGATCAAAAGTACTAAGTACTTAGTGGGAATCCTTTTGCAAGATCATCAACAACTAAACCAAGAAATACATCAAAATCAAGTGAAACCTAATTTATTTAAGACATGCGAAATGAACATAATATTAAACTATAAAAATGAACTTGAATCCCTTCTTGCAATCTTCACCACTTTAAATCAAAAGCAACTAGGTGCTTAGTGGGAATCCTTTTGCAAGATCATCAACAACTAAACCAAGAAATACATCAAAATCAAGTGAAACCTAATTTATTTGAGACATGCGAAATGAACATAATATTAAACTATAAAAATGAACTTGAATCCCTTCTTGCAATCTTCACCACTTTAAATCAAAAGTAACTAGGTGCTTAGTGGGAATCCTTTTGCAAGATCATCAACAACTAAACCAAGAAATACATCAAAATCAAGTGAAACCTAATTTATTTGAGACATGCGAAATGAACATAATATTAAACTATAAAAATGAACTTGAATCCCTTCTTGCAATCTTCACCACTTTAAATCAAAAGTACTAAGTACTTAGTGGTGAATCCTTTTGCAAGATCATCAATAACTAAACAAAACTAAATTTAAATCACAAGACACATAAGATCAAATATAATGAGTTGAATCCCTTCTAGTCATCTCTATCACTCAAATCAAAGTGCCTTAAGCACTAGTGATAGATCATATGACTAGATCATCAACAACTAACAATAACAACATTTACTACTAAAATAAAATACTCACAACAAAATTAAATGAAGAAACACAAAATCAACTTGAGCATATTTTTTTGGTTTAGTGAAATGACAACAAAATTAACATAAAGCATCATAAATCCATTTATTAAGGGTGAGATGCCAAATCTCACCCACCAACAACAACAAGCTACATTATGAAAATGAAAATGATAAATATGCTAAATAATGAAGAAAATGCAAGATGAAGAAAAGAAAATAAGTTCTAATGTAAAATGCTTGAAGATGATGCAAAGGTATCAAGGGTTTTTACCTTATTTCTAAGAGAGGAAGGAAGAAATGAAAAAAATGTAGGAGAGGGAGAGGATGAGCTACGGCCTTGAGCTTGATGGAGGAGAAGGTTTTGTTGCTTGATTTTCTTGAGTGAGGAAGGAAAAGCTAAGGTAGTGAGAGATAGGTTTGAAGGTGTTTTGGTGGATGAAGGTGAAGGAATGGAGGAGAGGAAGGAGGGAGAGGCTTCGGTTTTGGGGTGTTTGGGAGAAGGGTTTTGGTTGCTTGATTTAGAGAAATGAGTGTGAAGAGGTAAAAACTTGTGAGGTGGGGAAATGAGGATCTATTTATAGGGATTTTTAGGTTTAAGGGTATCATTGTCTTTTTGTTTTTGATGTGCCTCTAAGATTGAGTCTTAAAATTAAATGGAGGGTTGGGATGGATCATCACATGGATTAGGGTATTGAAGAAACACAAAATAAGAGTGAAGGTGAGAGAGTGGAGTGGAGCGCAAGCCATAGGAAAAAAAGAAAAAGGAATAAACTTTTATTTATTTTGGGAAAGGAGTGTCTTGTGAGATAGGGTTAAGGGTATTTTTGTAATGGGGTGTTACCAAAGAAGTAAGTTTGCATTTTTGGGTGGAAGTATTAGTGTAGGTGAGTGAGGTAATTTACCAAAGAGGGCAAAGTTAAGGATAGGAACAAATCAAATCTTAGTGAATAAGAAAAGAAGTGTGTAGAAGCTTCTAGAAGAGAGAGAGTGGAATGGAGGGGTATGCGCATGGTATGAGCTGAAATGGGAAGGAAAAATAAAAAAATGCTTGTTTTTTTGGTGTTTTGTCTTATTGAGGACACTTCCCATTTTTGCATTTTGAATTTTGAATTTTTGGGCATGCAAAATGGGAATGCACCTATTAGAAAAATGTTACATGTTTTTGGTCATCATAAAATAACCTCCCCAACTATTCTTAGACAACCAAAATTGTCACTTAATAATTGGGAAATATTTAATGATCTTTTAATATTTTTTTTATGCAATAAAAATGGGGAAAATGCATTTTAATTATTTTAGGCTAGGATATTCTCTCTAAAAATTGTACAAAAATTCTCTTGGATAAGAGAAAAATGTACTTTTGGTGTGTGCATATTTTTGTGAGAAAATCATCTGTTCACGAAAAATGCCCCTTACCCTAAAAATCCTAATTTGTCCAAAAGTGCATTTCAACTTTAAAAATGATTTTAGAAACTTTGGAATGACTTTTAGGACCCTAAATGCAATGCATGATGCTTTTCTTTTATTTATTTATTTTTTGGGAAAATTAGGGTTTTGACCTAAAGCCAGGACAAAATTGGGGTATGACAAGTAGCACTAACCAAGAAGTTTGGATCTTCGGTGCGTATCCTAACAAATGTGTGCCAATCCTCCTCTGAAATAAACCCACTATATATTGGTGGAGGATTCCAATTGATGTTTCCATTATCATCTTTCAGCCAAGTTTTTGTTAATGTCGTTTTGAAATTTTTATGTAACTTTAAAGCTTCCTTCATTATCCAGTCCTTTTTAGAATCATCCACATCAAAATATTTCGCTTATGCACATTCAATGTAAATGATATAAATAAATTTATATATATATATATATATATATATATATATATATATATATATATATATATATATATATATATATTGATCGTACCTTGATCAATGAAGTGTTGAAGTCGTTGTCCTTTGACTAGGCCGGTCGTTGAGTAGGAGAAAGGACCGGTCTTGGCTTCACGCTGAGCACCTCGGGTGTTACCTGTAAAGACACTCCGACGATCAAGTAAGTGGTCGCTCGGGCAGATAACACAAGGTAAGAGAACGTACCTCATGCCATGTGCGAATGGCGTATATATACTGTAGAGTCTGACCGTTTTGCGAAAATTTCGGCCGGTTGCGAGAAGTGCGCTCCAAGCGATGGACTTGGGCCGGTTGGAGCTGATTGTGGGCCGACGGCCCAGATGCTGTTCGTACCTCTCGGTTTTGCTGATTACTAAATAAGATAACCAAAAAGATCTAAAATTATATACATGTATTGTTAACCTCAACTCATGTTTTTGTTTCTTCAAAACGGGATTTTTTGTGTGAACCCAAGTAGTGATTGTTATTGGTATCATTTGTTTTACCTTACTACCAAGGAAAGTAATCAAATGAGTGTTGTTTTCTCCAATTGGCAGACCCTTAACATTCCATTGGACCTGCATTATGTCATTAGTAAATTAGTTCACAAACAATTAAAACTTAGTATTGAATGAAGTTAAGTAGCAATTAATTAGTAACTTACATTTAATTTTCCTTTTCCTTTACTTATCCGGTTGATGATATCCTTTTTACGGTCATTCCACGAGAGCACGCTACGATATAGTTTTCAACATCATGATCACTATCATGACCGCTGTCATGCCCATCATGATCACTATGGGGTAATTCCATCAGTATGATCCTTTCTAACATACACAACATCCTCTCTATAAGTACTTTCCTCTACTAGTGATGTCCCCAAGAAAGGGTCGTCCTCGATACCATCATCATTGGTTTCTTGATCATAAATGTAATTCACTAATTTTTTTTTTGTCAGTAAAACAATAGACCAATTGATGTCAATTGGATCAGTGACATAAAACACTTGTTGAGCTTGTGATGCCAAAATAAAAGGCTCATCTTTATATCCCAACTTGTTGAAATTCACCCGCATGAACCCCGACTCATCAATCTGTAAACCATTATTATTGTCAACCCACTTACATTGGAACACAGACTCCTGAAACATGGTGTAATCCAACTCCCATATTTGTTCAATGACCCCGAAGTATGACATATTCGCGTATATGGGATTTCTGTCTTTGGCACTTGATGTATGCATAGCTTGAGCAACAAGAGTCACCCCACTATTTTGCATTTTACTCTGATCATCATGGGTTTTTGTATAGAACGTGTGCAGATTAATTAGATAGCTGGTGTACGTAAGAGAAAACATGCATATTTGGACCTTTTGCTAACCATCTCAATCTTTTTGAAATCGAAGTAGGATTCATAGCAAACTCGAAATCAATGTGCTCCTTTAACCACACTATGAAACTCCGATTGTGTTCCTTTGTTAACCAAACTTCACTCTTATATGGGTAATCACTCTTAAGTATGTCCATGTGCTTGGCAACATATGAATCAACCTCACTATCATTGTGCAAAACATATAAGTGTGCTTGATCTAGTTCTTCCCTTGACACCATCACTATTTTTATATCCCGACATCCCTTTACTAATGCTTCCTAAGTGGCGAGACCTTGGAAGTCCCACGAATATTCAAGACTAGATAGAGATGGCGGTGCGTAACTCAATGACTTCTTCAACTATGTAACGCTCAACAATACAACCCTCGGGTCGTGATCGGTTTTTCACATATCCTTTTAATATCTTCATGTAACGCTCAAACGGATACATCCATCTCATGTAACATGGGCCACACATTTGTGTCTCTCTAATCAAATGAACTGTTAGATGAATCATTATGTCAAAAAATGAAGGTGGGAAATACATCTCAAGCTCACACAAAGTGACAGTAATTTCTCTTTGCAATGATGGCAACTTTCTAGGGTCAACATGCATCACATCAATGAAGTGTCTTACATATAATGACTTCCAGTATGGCAACTCAAAGAAAATCGACTTTTTCTTCCACCCCCGTTTGGCAACCTCTCCTGCAAAAGGCTTCCCAAATTTAATGTTCAAATCTTTCACCTTTTCAAACAGTTGTTCACCCGTCAAAGCCATGGGAGCTTTACGGGTTTTGGTATTCCCATTGAATGCCTTTTTCAACAGTCTCTCGATTCCGAGCTTAAATTCTCTATCGAGACCCTCTTGATTACGAGCTTAAATGCTCTGTCAAGACTCAATTGACTATGAGCTTCAATGCTCAGTCTATATTTACTTGATTCCGATCTTAAATGCTCTGTCAAGCTTTTTTCAGGTCAAAGACGCGGAGCACTCCCCTAAAAGGCATCACTCCCGAAAAACCAACTTGACCCGAGGCGCAGGCTCCCCTGACTCGCAGGGACATGATTGAGTTTAATCAAGCCGAGCTCATCCATTCCTTGTGGATTGAGTTTAATCAAGCCTGGGCCAAAAGTCACTTAAGGAACTGGGCCTGGCCCAATCCAGCTTCAAAAGCACGGCGCAAAGCACATTTCGCAACGAAGCACCACGTGCCTCACACGGACTTCCATGACCGACGGCGCGTATCAATCGGTCAAATCCGATAATCAGAACCAGGTACTTCGTCTATAAATAGAGGTGCAACCCACTATTTCTAGGTACGTCCTCATTCCTTGCACATTCAGCCTCACTCATATACTAACTTAGGAATTAGAGTGTATGCAGGTACACCAGACGTGGGACGAAGGCTAACTCGGACAATCTTAGCTCGATCTTCACGGATCCAACTCTCATCTTCAAGGTTTACGAAGCAAGACTCTCAAGCTCCTCGGATAAGGTACTTTCCGATCTCCAGAACCGAACAATATTAAGAAAAAATTTCATTAATAAGAACACTTGGTGTACTCGAAATCAAAACACGAGGATTTTCTCAAGAATGGTTTATACAGGTAAGAGCATTAATCCACCAATAAGAAGGAAGACATCTACTATTATTACCCACCCTTAAAATATACCATCTCCAAGACAAATAGTGGAGTCTATCTTAGCTTCTACCCCTTCTAATCAAGAGATCAATCCGAGCTAACCACAACAACTATCTTGTCTTCTGAGCCTTCTTTCCTTTAAAGAACTCGTCGAACCTCACCAAAGGTTGGACTATTGCGGTCGACTGAGGCCACTTGATTTCCAACTGTAACACCCCAATTCTACCCGTTCACTTTATTTAAATATCAGAGTGCGGAAATTAAATTTTAAACAGGCAATGGAGTGTCACATACTACATTTTAAAATCCATACAACATATAATTAAAAACGAACGTGGAAAAACACTTCAATTTAGTTTACATCACCGGAAAATAAATAATATTTCAAAATCCACGACATCGTGTTCAAAACAACTAATGCAACAAATAATTAATAAAGACAACCTTCATCCCCTCCCTGGGTGCTACGTATCAGAGACGACACTGACTCAGCTAATAAGAGAACCTGGTCTTCATTCGTGACTACCTGCACGTTACCCACGTAGAGGTAACATTCAACAGAAGGGGTGAGACATCACCTTATATAGTAGAATATATGTAAAATGGCAGATTAGGACTGAATATTACTAATTACCACTTCACAGTCACATCGCAACTTCGGCATTATAGTTTTCGACAATATAATTCCACATATTCGACAATATGTTTCCCAATATAATTCCACTTCACAGACATCACGAAACACAACACGTCATAAAATGTATATGCGAAAATGCGTCCCTACACTAATCCACATGCATGTGGTACCATTGGAGCAGAATTCCCGACTTAAAAATATACCTGTAAATAAGGGCATCAACGACTTATAAATGAGGCAAAACCTCCGACTTAATAGCAACTTGGAAATGCTTGGGATGCCATGCAATGCGACAAGTAGGAATGCACAAGACGACATAATTAATCATTCCACAGCGACTTAGCGACAATAAACCACATTGGCCATAGGCCTATAATTCGACTTATTGCCCATAAATAGGGCTATTTTACAAGTTACAAGGTCACTAGCAAATCCACATATTATTGTTTCTCGGCAAAGCATCCGTTTTTTTTTTCTATTTTCGACAAGGCATTCAATTTTCTATTTTTCGACAATAGCCGCCGGGACGGCAAGAACAACCAATAATGGCAACAGTGAAAACTAGCAACAGCAATACGTCAAGCATGCATTAGCAACGTCAGTGAGCAACAACAACGAGAAAGCATAATAGCTAAAGCAACAATCAAAGCAACAATAACATCCACAACATGTCAATTCACGGATTTCGCACAGAACATACATGGTGGGAAATTAATAACACCCAATCCCTACATGCACATCATCATACGCCCTACTATAGAATGAGTACCCCACCCTTATCTGGAAATAAGTGGCGCAAATTCTCCTAGCCTCGCTCTCCGATCCTCTTAACACGACAACGCTCCTTAGACTATAGATTGGGAATATTCGCCCTTTCTCTCGCCTAACCAGGTTTTCCAACTCAGCAACTGCAATCCTATTGAAGCCCTTTGCGTTACGAAGAGAACGCAATAAACCGCGTCCAAAACGGAGTTCTAAAGAAGAAGTTATGCGAAAAGGAGTGTGACGGCTACAAAAACCCTAGGCTGCGCTGCACAACAGCATATATATATAGGAGACTCGCGCGCCGCGAGACAGTCGCGCGCCAACAGTGAGGGGGCACTGGAAACTCGCGCGCCGCGCGCCAGAGGCACCCCAAATTGCTGAAAACACGTTTTTGATCATAAGTTTTGATCCAGGAACCCGATTTAAGTGTTCTAAGATGCGTTTCGAAGCTTATTCAATGATCTATTCAGATATATTCTAATTTCTACAGTTATATTATGGAAATCAACTTCAAAACATGGCTAAACTTATGGATTGATGTAGGGCGTTACACCAACCACCTACCACCGAGAGAATTTCTTACCAGACACCGGAACATCCAAAAGATCCTTATCTGTGATAAAATTATTAAAATCATGGATACCTGCACGCTACCCCTTCCATTCCTCTCCTTCCTCACGTCCGCACTAGACAAGACAATGAAATCTCCAACCACCAACCACTCGTCCTTGACAAAACGATGTTTCAACCCTTTCAATTCCTACCACCCTCTCCTTATATTAGACAAAGAACATGATGCATAAACATTAACCACGTAGATGAAATAATCATTAATCTCAAACTGTTGATTACCCCACAAAATAATTGTCATACCCTAATTTTGTCCGCCCAAGTCAAAACCTTTTTTTTTCTCAAACAAGAATGGAAGCAATAAGGGTAATTCATAATTTGTGTAGATTAATGGACTTTCGCATTTATGTGTATTTGTCCCCTATCTCCCATTTTCCCTTTGCCATTTGGCACCCATTTTAATCTTCAAAAAGGCCATTTATTGATCGTCATTAATTTTTGGCACCCAAAAACATTTTTATTAATTTTTGAGAATCTTAGGGAATAAAAATAGTGCATGTTTCAATATCTGTGGGGATTCAAATGAGAGCAAGTTAATTATTTTTGAACTAAACCAAGTCAAGGATGGAAAATACAATTTATTCTATCAAGGATAATTCTCGTATAATTTTTTGGAAGAAAATCCTAGTTCAAAATAATTAAAAAGCATTTTTCCCATTTTTATTGCACAAGAAAGCTGAAAAAGGACCATTAAATATTCCCCAATTATTAAATGACAATTTTTTATTGTCATGAATTTTGCATAAATTCAAAATTCAAATAAAAAGTACAAAGTGTCCTCAATAAGACAAAAGACCAAAAAAGAGAAGCAATTTTCCCTCCCCATTTTTGTTGTCATAGCCTAATTCTCCCTCTCTCTCTCCACAAATATTTCTTCCACATTCTTCTATTGTACAATTATTCCTTAAGAATATTCTTGTACTATCCTTAATCCTACTCATTTCATACACATCCCTAATTCCCACACACTCTCATGTAGATTCATACCCTTTTTTTGTAAATGATACCATCCTCTCACATTCTTCTATTGTACAATTATTACTTAAAATAGAACGTCCCATTCCTATTCTACCCTTAACCCTAATTTCACCCAAGACCATATATAAGCCTACTCTCCCAAAATACAAGAGAAAGAGTTCATTTTGCACACAAACCTCTTCTTCCGCCCCTCCATAGCCGAATTCCATCTCTCTCCCTCACCTCATTTTCTTCAATTTCTTCACTCAATCATCCATTAAAACACCTTTCCTACACTAAATCTTCCATCCTTCTTGCATTCTTCTCAAAGATTGAAGAGTAGATTAAAGGGGTTTGGCATTCATTCATCTCATTTCCTTCCTTATTCTAGCTTGTAGTTGAGGTATACTTTGAAACCTAGCATCATCTTCTAAGTTTAGCATCAAAGATGTAAATCATCACTTCATTTTTGCATCCCATTGCATTTTAATGTCATAATGTTAGCATAGTTGTTGTGGTTGAGTGAGAGATGTATTTCAAGTATCTTGACAAGCACTTTGGGAGGCTTGGGTGCTTGAAATGCTTCTCTCTTTTTAGAATAAATTGTGTGTTGTTGTTATTTCACTCATTATTTTGTTGTTTCCATGAATAAATGGTGTTTTAAGCTCATGTTCATTTCGCACCTTAAGGGAAAATTAGGGTTTATGAGATTTTTGATGAGTTAGTTGTTTAATCTTGCAATTACTGGGAATTGAACCTTGATTATGACGTTTGTTTGCTTAAAACTTGTTGTTCTCATGAATTTACTTGCAAATCATGCCCTATGTTGATGATTGGCAAGAGGACTCTCACTTGTGCTTTGAGGCACACTTTAAGTGTTGAGGATTGCCTAAGAAGACTCAATTTCTTTTGTGATTCCTAGTGAACGAAGATGCAAATTTAAGTTTCCTTTCCTTACCAGTTGCTTTGATTACCAAACACAACTTATAAATCATTTTGGAATGCTCTTGGTCTTGCAAATAAGTAATTGTTTTGAAACAATTGTTAGTTATGTGTTGATGATTTGGTAAGAGTATTTGACACTTATACACTTGTGCATATCCCAAGTGTCAAAGGTAACCTAAAGGGATTCAACACCCTAATTGCCTAAACTTGTCAATTTAGTCTTAAGACTTGCCTATGATCTTGCATGAGGCAAATGCCCCTTTCAATTTATTCCTTTCATGTGATCGATTGAAGAAATGTATTAGATGTGAAACCCTTAGGGTTTTGCAAGTGATTCATTGGAAGTTTGATATCACTTGTGTTTTGAAATGCCTTTGCCTATTCACATATTGTGTCATAAATGCCTAGTTAGGTTTATTCCATTGCCTAGCATCTTCAATAAGATGTGCAACTCAGGTTCATTTTCTTGCCTATTCATGCATTTTTGCCAAAGTGTTAAACTTGGGTTCATTCTTTGCCTATCTATGTATTGTGTAATAATGTGTGTAGTCTAGGTCCACTTTCAATCAAAAGCCTTTTCAAGCATCAAAATCATTCCATAAGCAGAAATTAATCCAATTGCGAAAACTCTTCAAAATCAAACTTTGTTAGTAGTCTTGTGAAACCTTTGCTTGCATGACTATTAACAACGAGGTACTAGTGGTGATCACTTGGAGCCTTCGCTCAATTGATCACCGTGAATGCCTAATTTTCCTAAAGATTTTCACTAAATCAAAAACTTTGTTAGTAGTCTTGTGAAGCCTTTGCTTGCATGATTATTAACAATGGAGTGCTAATGGTGGTCACTTGGAGCTTTTGCTCAATTGATCATCATGAAAGCTCAATTTTCACAATTAAACAAGATAAAAAACAAAAACCTTTTCTAGACAACCCAGAACTACGTAGCTTTGAATTCTCCATCGCACTGGGAGATACGTAGGAGCGGATACTCTCCGTCAAGCACAACAAACCGAAAACATTTTTCCTTTCAAAAACCGAACACTCTTCCAAAATAAAACATTTCTCAAAAATCAAGAACTACGTTGCTTTGAATTCTCCATCGCACCGGGAGATACGTAGGAGTGGATCCCCTCCATCAAGAGCGAAAACTAAAGATACTTCATTAAGTCATTCATAAACAAAAGAGGTAAAGACAAAGCAATTTTCCGAATCAACTTTTCAAATCACATATTTAATTAAGGTAACCCTTCTTTGAAGGGACGTTATGGGGTGCTAATACCTTCCCCATACGTAATTAGACCCCCGAACCCAAATCTAATGGTTCCAAAGACCATTGTTTTTTTCAAAAAAGGTTTTTTCAATGTTTACCTTAAAAAAATATTTGTGGCGACTCTAAAATCCCGTCGTGCGAAGAAAAGTCCCTCCAAGGATTTTTCGTGGTGCGACAGCTGGCGACTTTGCTGGGGACCTTTTTCTTAAGTGGGTCACGCCGATTAATTGAATGTGTGGTTTGCTTTGCTGATTTAACATGCTTTGTTTTACCTCCCTTCTTCTTGCTTTTGTTCTATTTTCTATGCCATTTGTTTGCTAGATTTTAGAACATTCCTTCTTCTCCTTCCTCTCATGTCTACATAATTGCATCTTTGCAATTCCATTAAATTCGCACATTGTCATGTTGCATTCATGTGTATTTATTCCTTCTTCTTCTATGTTCTCTTCTTGCTTAAAGTGGTAGATAGTCTCTCCTCTTATCCTCTTTGCTTATATGCTTCTTTCTTTCATGCATTCCCCCAATCTTACCATGTTCCCTTTTCTTTGCTCCCTTTCTTTGAGGTAAGTTCATGCATTACCCCAATTCTATTATGTCCCCTCTTCTCGGCTCCTTTTCTTTGAGGTAAGCAATGCGTGTAATTATTGTTGACTTCTTAGGATGGTTTGTATATTGAAATGATGTATGCATGTTGAACCCTAGGGTAGACGACCTTTTTGTCTGGTCTGTTCATGGTTTTTCTTGCAGGTGGGGAAGGGTAGTTAATTCTAGGTGTTGTGCCCTCAACACACACTTCACACCCTATACTTGTGAGCATTGAGTGGGGCCTAAAACCCAAGGTCTGAACAAAAACCTAGGAGAGTGGGAACGATTAGTGACTGCCATTGGTAGACCTTTGTCTGTATGACTCTCATGAACGTTTCGCCCAAGAGTGCGCTTTGTCATGATGCCTCACACTCGGTAGCTTTCTACAATTGAGGGTGTCATCATGAGAGAGACTTTAGCTCTTGGTTGCCATTGTGAGGAAGTGATTAGAACCTACATGGGAGGATTACCCTTTTCGTCGACTTTAGACCCTAGGATTCCCACCCTTTGTAGGACATGGGGGCACACCTTTGTTTGTTGCATTAGCTTAGGAATTCCTTTTTCTCAAACTCTATTTCAAAAATTGTAGAAAGTAATTTTCTTTTCCCCTCATAAACACCTACATGAGGTGACATGTAGCGTGCATCTTTGAAAATGTTCAGAGTACCACCAATAACCTCATTTTCTTACCCTTTTTCCGTATAAATAACACATCATTTTACATCCACATCATTTCGCATTCACATCATTTTGCACCATTGCATTTGCATCTAACAAAATTTTGAAAAAAAAACTATCATCATTTGTATTCCTCATGCATTAAAGTTTGTGTGCCGGAGATCGCAACATAACGCCAAACCTTGTCATAGGTGTATAAGAAGCAATATGGAATCAAAAGGAAAAACCGCATTCAATTCGAGGTTCCCTATTGCAAAGAAGATTGATGTAACTAGTTTGAAAGAGTATGCTTCCCTATTAGCTCCTATTGAGCTTCGGTCCTTTGACAAGACTTATGGGTTCCTATTACAGTTAGAAGTACAGGAGAGTGCCATCGCCGCCCTATGTTGGTTCTATGATTCAGAGGTTAGGTGTTTTCTTTTCAAGAACTTCCAAATGGCGCCTACCCTAGAGGAGTATGAGAAGATTCTGGGTTTTGATCGCTTAGAGGTTAGACCTTACCAGTATCAGGGGCAGTATTATTCAGATGAGAAGTTTGCTTCCTTGTTACAAATCAGTGTAGAAGAAGTGCGATCCCACAAAGTTGAGCGTAACAAGATATTTGGGTTTCCTCAGGAGTACTTTGAGAGTTTGATGACTAGTTATGTAGTATCAGATGATTGGGTTTCTTTCAAGCAAGTACTAGCTTTGACCATCTTCGGCATTGTTCTTTTCCCTCAGATTGAGAAACATATAGATGAAATCGCTATTGGTGTGTTCCTACCTTTCAAGAGTGCAAAAAGTCCCATCAATCTGGTTCCCGCTATTCTCGCAGAGACCTATCGTGCCTTCACCCGCCATCATGAGTTCCGAAAGGATAAGATGTGTTGTTCCTTCCTTGTGCTATACACTTGATTGATCAGTCATGTGTGCATTAACAAAAGTGATGTTGGGGATTTGCTTTCCTATGCCTTGGGTTGCAATCCGAAGACTATGAGCCCTCAGGAGTGGAAGGATACTTTTAAGAACCTCGATGCTCTTCAAATTCGATGGTTCTCGCACAAGTGTTGGGAAGATAAACCCTCAGTGATATTCCAATGTGGCAGTTTCCAGAACGTTCCTCTCATGGGAATGCAGGGATGCATCAATTTTAACCCATCTTTGACCTTGAGACAACTCGGGTACCCTATGTGGGACTCACCCTCCGAAGCTATGCTGTCTCGTTTTTACCTCCATGTGGGGATCCCTAAAGACGAGGACTTACTTCGGCGAGTCTTGCAAGCTTGGGAAACCGTGGTGCGAAAAGACAAAGGCGAGTTATCTAAAAGGACCACTGCTATCTCCTTCACTCAATGGCTTGAAAAGAGGATTAAGGAAACTCGATCATCCAACCAAAAGGTGCCATCACTTGAAGAGAAAATACCGGAACCACGTTCCCCTCATTGAAGAACTAGAAGAGGCTAAGTTGGCCTTATCTAAAGTGGAAGAAGAGAAAAGGGTTTTGCAAAACAGTTTGGGAAAGGTGATGCAAGACAAGCGGAAGCTAGAAAATGAAAATGCTCTCCAAGCCGCAGCTATTGAAGCAACCAATAGGAAACTTGAAATAGAAGAAGAGAGCAAGAAGGAAATTTAGAAGCATTTGAAAGCTGTTAAAAGGAAGTAAAGAGGTGCGCCTCAAAGATGAATGAGGCTATGGCAGAAGCAAGTGAATGGAAGAAACTATATGCCAAGTCATGGGGAAATGAGAAAATGGTTAGAGATGCGCTAGCTAAGTCAAAAGAGGAATTCCAAGTGATGAAGTTTGAATTGGAGAACCAAGTGAAAAGCATCAGGCAAGATAGAGAGTCTATCATAGGGATCTTGAAAGAGTATCAACAAGCTTTAGGGTTTGAACAAGGAAGGTCGAAAGAATTGAAGAGGGATCTCCGATGTTTAAGGAAATCTTATGGGCAAGTGCAAGCAGAAAGCCAGTATTGGGAGAAACGTCATGGCATTAATTGGCAGATAGAAGACCAAGAGATCGTCAGGGAGCTAAAGGATGAGATTCAGCTTTGGAGGAGCAAATTTTCAAACCTAGCAGGGCTAGCTAACCAAGCTGTAAGGGATGTTCCCAAAAAGCTAAGAAGAGTTGAAGCATAAATGAACCCTTTCAACACTCCGGCCAAGGTGTGTGAGTTTGTCGAGTACTGCAAGATTCTGACAGAAGAACTCATGGAGAAGGCCAAGGGGACAGCCGAAAGCAAGAAGAGAAAGAGGAAGGAGAAATTGAAAGCTATATGCTTTTGAAGTTCACTTTAGAGCATTGTAATAATCCTTAGGAAATTGTAATTTTCTCTAAAAGGTTGTAATTTTCCTTGGGATATTGTACTTTTCTGTTGAAAGCGTTGTTTTCAGAATATTGTACTTTGCTTTTCTTTCGAGTTTGAAGTTGTAGTACTCTTTCCTTTTGAATAAAGTGTGTTTGTTTTGCCTATTGCTTCCAACCTCGTTGCAACCAAAATTAAAAAAGAGAAGTGTTAGAGCTTTAAACTTACACGTCTATGACAAGACGAGTTGCATTCATTTATTTTATTCTTGCGCTCATAAAATGTGTTCCATCAATAGAAAAAGGCAAGCTGGTTCGCCAATATCGATACCTGACTCGTCTGCAAGCAAGGCTCATGGCAGCTAACCAGAATGACCCGGACCGTCCTGTTATTGAAGACTTAGGAAGTGGTGAATCGAACCATGGTAACCCAACTGCTGAGGTTCCCAATCTAGAGCAATTGGCTCAGGAGAATCGGGAGTTGAGAACGAAAATTGGGGCAATGGAAACACAGATGACTGAAATGATGGGGATATTACAAGCTTTGAAGAACGGAACTGCCATTGAAAATCCCACCGTCACTACCGAAGTTGTTGTCGCTCTCCCTCCTCCGAGTCTTGAGACTGTCAACTTTGCTCATACTTCAAGGACAAACAACCAAGGCCAACCAGCCCTGCATAGGATGCCTTGGGGACTCCCACCCGGATACACACCTCCAAAAGCCTAAGTTAATGTAGGAAGTAATCCCCCTGGGGTTGCAGAGCAAGTCCAACCCCTCTCAGCCGCAAACAGGGGAGGAACGGGAACACCTCAGGTCCAAATTCAGATTCCAATTCTGTCGGGAACTCCGTTTGGCTTTCATTCACCAGCAACGGTCCATCCCCAAGTTCAGGGACCAATTCCTGGGAATACCACTCACTCACGTGACCCACACGTGAACCCAAATGTAGTGTCGATGAGTAATCCTCACTACGGTTTGAATGGTTTTCCTCAGAACTATCCTGTTAGAAGAGCGCTTAAGAATGATTGAAGGGTCGAGCTCTAGAGCAAGAGAAGCTCGTGATCTGTGTCTCATCTCTGATGTGGTTTTACCTCCTAAATTCAAAGTGCCTGACTTTGACAAGTACCGAGGCGTGACTTGCCCTAAAAGCCATCTGACCATGTATTGTAGAAAAATGGCTACACATTCTCAGGATGACAAGTTGTTGATCCATTATTTCCAAGAGAGCCTTGTTGGGGCATCTCTCAACTGGTACATGCAGCTAGAACCGTCCCATATCCATTGTTGGAAGGACTTGGCTGATGCCTTCCTCAGACAGTACCAGTACAATACGGATATGGCGCCTGACAGAACACAGTTACAGAGCATGGCAAAAAGAGATAATGAGTCATTTAAGGAGTATGCCCAGCGGTGGAGAGCTTTGGCTGCACAGGTGGCACCCCCTTTGTTGGAGAAAGAACTTGCCTTCATGTTCATGGAAACCCTGCCACCATTATACTATGATTGGTTGATCGGCAGCGTATCTTCCAATTTCTCAGACATGGTAGTCATCGGTGAAAGACTAGAAAATGGACTGAGAAGCGGCAAGATTGCCCATGGTTCCGTAGGTACAACCACCCACAAGAAGCCATTCTCCGGATTTTCGAAGAAGAAAGAAGGAGAGACCAATACCATCACCATAAGCCCACCTTATCAACCACAAATATCCTTGTCCCCACTCAAACACAACCAATCCGTACACCACAAAATAACTACCACAAAAACTACCAAGACAAAAAACAGACCACCTTTGATCCCATTCCCATGTCCTATACTGACTTTTTCAGCTATCTTGCCACAAACAAGCTCATCAATACCAGACCCATGAAACCAGTCCAGCCGGGTGAGGCTACAATCCCAACATTACCTGTGCATTTCATGAAGGGGCAGTTGGACACACTGTTGAGGACTGCAAGGCCTTCAAAATTGTAGTGCAAGATCTGATTGATACCAAAGGGATAACCTTCAAACAAGAAAGCCCAAGCATCACAACTAATCCGCTGCCTGGTCATGAGAAACCTGCAACCAATGTCATCCATGATATGGGGGGACAACCCTTAATTAGAACTGTGGATTGTATCCAGACACCCTTAGAGGTTATTCATGCAAAGTTGTACAAATTCGGGGTCATCGAGAGAGGTTGTACTCATAAAGAAGTCTGTGTTGATGTTAATTGTGCTGGGGCATGTGAGGCCTTCAAGACAGTTTTGCAGGACTTATTGGATCATCATATAATCCAAATAGGTGTGCAAGAGAAACGTTCAGAAACCTATTAAGGCCCCGTATAGCCGAAAGACGATCGTGGAGAGAAATAAGACCATTGTGATTCCTGTCCCAGCTCCTTATCAAAAGAACAGTGTTGTTCCATGGAGCTATGGGGCGTCAGTTCCAATTCAGAAGCCTCAAGTTGTTCCCGATGTCACAAACATTGCGGGAAGCAGTGGAGTCACTAGAAGCGGACGTGTTTATTTCCCCGAAGTCCTGAAAGAAGGCCCCTCAAAGGAAGATGAGGAAAGGATTCGCAAAGGTAAGGGTTGTCATACCCTAATTTTGTCCGGCTTGGGTCAAAACCCTAATTTTTCACAAAAATAGTAAACTGTGAAGTGTGAAATCATTTTGTAGAGTGTAAGGAGCATTTTGCATGCATTTTTAAGGTTTTGAAGTCATCCTAGGATTTTTAGAATCATTTTTAGAGTGGAAATGCATTTTTTGGGCAAGAAGCAAGTTTTTAGGTCAAAGGGTATTTTGGTCATTTTGCAAAGTAGGATAATTGCTCATCAAGAATCATTGTGCACTTTTAAGGGAATTTATTTGGGGCAAATGTTTTGAGTTATATTTGTTGCGCATGCATTGTTGATTTTTGTACAAAAAGTCAAATTTAAAAAGTCAACAAAAAAGGGGATATTCTTCAAAAATGCAAGGAGAGGTTTTATATCATTTTTGGGCATAGTGATCTCATGAAAATGGCCCATTCATTTATATTCCTAGTATTTGGCCCAATATGGTTAGATTTTATGGAATTATCTTGAGAAGAATAATAAAAAAAAGGATATTTGGAAGGGTCTCACAATAGTACAATAGTACAAGATGACAACTTGCAAAACTTGGGCACCACTCTCCCTCTCATTTTCGTGCCCCACAGCCCATTATCCCTCCTTTTTTGATTTATTTTCATTACTTACAAAGTGTATCTCAATCATGACCCTCCATTCAAATTAAGATGCAAATCTCCACCATTCATTCATAGTTAATGGCAATCTTGTAATATGCAATTGTGGAGAAACATTTTTGGATATTCACACCCTCTCCACTCCCCTCATGAGCTGCACATATACACCCATTCACTCCCTCATTTGTGCTTTCTCAATGTCCTCAATCCATGTGATCATCAATCCTAGCCTTTGATTCAAAATTAAGGTCCAATCCTAGAGCACAACTAGAATGCAAGGCCCTCAACCCTAATTGCATTCTATAAATACCTTGTTAAGCCCATCTCTCACAATCTTTGGCCTCTAATTTCTCACTCACATAAACCCTAACACACTCCCTCTCCTCTCCCACACTCTTGGCCGAATACAACCCACCACCACTACTCCTCCATTCTTCAATTTTTCACCATCAAATCCTCCATTTATTTGATTCCTACACTAGATCATCTTCTACCATTTTATTCTCTTCAAGGTTTCATCATAAAATCTCCAAGATCTAGCTATTTTTGAAGTTCAAGAGTAGATCCAAGTTTGTTCTTGCATAATCTCTCTTCTCCTCATCTCAACTCCTTCATGTTGTTGTTGTTGCTTTGAGGAGCCACTTCAAACTCTATTGACAAGCACCTAGGGAGGCTTGGGGGTTTGAGGTGGCTCATTGGCTTTGGAGGAGTTGTTCTTGTGTTTTCTTCCATTTCCTTGCATATCCATCTTGTTTGCATAATTTTTGGTCAAATAAAACTCATTTTTCATGCTTATTAGCTTCGGCCAAGAAGGGAAAAATAGGGTTCTTATGTGTTAGTTGAATAATTGCTTGATTGTGGGTATGTGTGGCCTCGGGTTCATGCTCAAGAATTAGGGTTTGTGTTTTCTTTTGATTCCTTTGATTTTTGTGTGAATAAAATGCATGATTTGCTTGATGTTTTATCTTAGAACCTTGCATGGTAGATTAGGGTTATATCTTGTGATGTTTTATGTGTTAATTTGTCAATTTTTGCATGAAATAAGTTGATGATTCAATGCACAATTGCATTCGGCCATGATTAGGGTTTTTGCCCCTTTTGATTGCTTGAAAATTGTCATTTTGATTGTGTTTGAGTAAATGCAAGTTGTGCAATTGTGTTTGTTCACTTTTTACCATTTTACTTTACCACTTCATTAACTTTTTACCAGAAAACATAAAAACATTTTACCACTTTGGTTTTTACCATTTCACTTAGTTTTTACCAAAACATTTTCACTGCACCTCATAAAACATTTTTACCCTCTTGCATTCATAAACTTTTACCAAAACTTTGCCCCAACTTTTTACTTTAACTTGCTTGTTTAGTTAAGTTATTTAGTGAAATAATAAGAAGGTCTTCACCCCTTCATGTGCTTTGCACACTTCAAAAGAATTAGGGTTTGGGTTTGTTCCTAAATGCTTGCTTTAATAAACTTGTCTTTGTTGATGATTGGCAAGAGGATTCACACTTGTGCACTTGTGCACTCTAATTTAAGTGTTGAGGATTGACCAAAGTGATTCAACATACTTTGATGCTTTGATTGCTAAGATGACTTGCTTGTTTATGGTTTGCCAATGATCATACTTGAGGCTACTCTTTTGAATTCATTTGTGCCTACAACTTCCTTGTCTACTGTAACACCCCCTTCTACATAACTACTATTTAATTAATTTGAAAATCAGAGTGCGTAACAACTTTTCAGTGCAGCCACACGAGGGTGCCACATTTAAACAAAACACCTTAAATAACTCCAAAACAATTAATTAAAATGGACTCCAGTATATTAACCAAAATAAACTTAAGTATATGATACATAGCACCAACAATGTCTGAGGACCAAAATATTACAGCAGTGGAAAATAATAACTTAACATCTTAGTTCAAAATATAAAGGAAATAACAACTAAACATCCCCCCGGTGCTACGTATCAGAGCCGACTCGACCACACTAGAAGAAGGATCTCTAGTCACCTTCAGTCACCGTCACCTGTAGGTTGCCGACATACGAGGCAACACGACGCAGTAAGGTGAGTCTCTATACATAGAAAATAATAGATAAAACAAGAAACACAGTAGAATAGACACACCAGAGATACAGTCAATTCCAATACACCATTAATACAGTTACACCAGAAATACAGTTCAGTCAAATACACCATTGATTTATGAACACCCAATCAGTCACCAGAACATGTATGCAATGCATGAAATGCAACCCAATACTCCACGGGTATATGCATGTGGATCCATCACCAAAATAGCCTTGAGGGCATTCACCAATAATTTAATAGGCCGAGGCCTATTCACCAAAATATGCATATGATAATGCGACACCATGACTATGCACCAGAAACACCAAATCACCAAAATAATGCAATAGCATGCTCACCAATAGCCTTGTGGGCTCACCAACACCAAAGGAAAGGTCATAGACCCCAACTCACCAATATTTATTCACCAATAATACACCACACAACAAATAGAAATTCTATAGGGACTAAAAGATCACCAAGACTAATTCTACACCAAAGGACTAAAGTCAACACCAGGGACTAAACCCACACCTAAGGACCAAAATAACATTTTTGGGGACTAAAAAGTTCAGAGGGACCAAAACAGTATTTTTGACACTTTGGGTAACATTGGCAACACCCGCACAAAGTGCTGGATTCCTACAGCAGTACTCCTACTTCGGCGAATTATTTAAAATAGAAAGCGACATCGAAAAATTACAAAAGACCACTCATTGGAAAGTCCTCTGAGTGTAGTTTCTACCTATGATTTTAGTTTTTCAAAATAAGTATCCAGTTGGTACAGTTTTTCAAAACACTACACTGAAGTACCAAAATCGGACAGAACGCGTTACCCAACTTGCAACCAAATTTTCTTTCTCATTTCTTAATGAAATTCAGTGAAATCAGTGCCTATTTCGTAGAGAATTAAGTCTATTTTTCAATGAAATAAGAATCACTCACAACGGAGTTCAATTGATAACACAAAACCTGCAAAAACCGAACCTACTCCCAGTTTGACTCCAGAAATTTGACCTAACTTTAGAGACTCATAACTTAAGCTACACAACTCCGAATTGAACGAAACCAGTGCCAAAACGATCGGCCTTAAGTCTATTTTCAAAAACAATTAGCCACACAATTTTTGGATCATCCAAACAGTACCAGTTGAGAAAAACCGAAACAGTGTCCAGAAAACACACAAAAACCATAAACAAGTAAAGTTCATCATCAACATACACACTCCAACTCAACTCTCATTCAAACAATCCATCAAACACCTAACAAGCACCAATATTTATCCTATTCAATTATATCAATTTAACAACCAATCATCTCCATATTAATTAACACCTATTACACATCATATTGCATTAAATTCATGTAACTCACCTTAACACCAACAATCAAGAACAACATTTTCAATTCAATCACATATAAAATCAAACAATCACCCAATCACTCAAATACTTCATGAATTAATTTAAACAACTACTCCTAACACCTAAACCCTATGATTTCATGGTTTATAAATTATTAACTATGAAAGAGAGCCCCCATACCTCAAAATTGACAACCCAAGAAACCCCTCCACCAACAACCCAAGAACCACCAATTAATAGCTTTTCTCCTACACTTGAGCTTCAAACCCATCAATGGAAAAGAGAAAAAGAAACATGATTAGTGTATGAATCTTACACTAAAGGATAGAGGAAGAAAAATGGAGTGGATTGGTACCAAAATCACTTACCCAAAGCAAAAAGATGAAATTTCCCTTCCCCCCCTTTGAAGAACAGCTGCGCTGCCTACCCCTCCTCTCCCTCTCTTCTATTTTTTTTCTTTTCTTTGTTCTAATGAGATGAAAACCCTACCCTAACTTAAGTCATGAATTTGGGCCTATTTAGTGGGCTTGAGCCCCTTATTTACACCCCTTAGGTACTTACACACATCCTCCCAAATTAACTAAAATACTCCTCATTTATTTACTACACCCCACTCCTAGATTAAATAAATTACCTTATTATTATTTAATATGATCAACTAAAATATCACTTAATTAAATTAGTTAAATAATCACCTAATTAATTTTGGGGCGTTACATCTACTCTCATGTGGTATCATCAATACTTAGATAGGTCCATTCCTTACATTGCATCTTCCACTAGATGTGCATTTAGATTCCCTAGCGTTTTGTAGAAATGTTTGAGTATGGTCCTCGCCTAGCATCTTCCATTAGATGTGCATTTAGGTTCAATCTTGCCTACTCTTGCATTTTTGCTTAATGCCCAATTCAAGTTCCTTCTTTGCCTATCTATGTGTTGTGGCCTAATATGTGTAGTCTAGGCTAATATTTGCTCAAGAATTCAAATGAGATTAGTTGCAAGTTAAGTCCATGTTGTTGCTTGCCTAAGGATTCGATTTCAATGATTGTCCCATGCTTGAATCTCCAAATCTTCTTGCATTCATTGTTTTCTTTTCTAAATAGCTTAGCATGAAAATGGTGACTAGTGACAATCACCCATAACCTTTGTTAGTTTGGTTGTCATGAGAGCCTAAATTTCAAAAAAAGATGTTTTCATATGCATAAGCTACTAGCGATAATCACCCATAACCTTTGTTAGTTTGATTATCATGAACGCTTTCAATTTCAAAAGATATTTTCCTAAGCATCAAAAGTTATGGCAAGTTGTTAGTGATCACCACCCAAAACCCTTGTTAGTTTGGTCATCATGAAGGCTTTTATTTTTCAAAAGAGATTTTTACATGCATTTAAGTGAGTTTTTAGTAATGATCAACCATAACCTTTGTTAGTTTGATCATTATGAACGCCCTTCACTTTTCAAAACCAAAGCAAAAAAGACTTTCACTTTCAAGGCTCGTTAGAACTACGTCGCTTTGATTCCCATTTGGAATACGTAGGAGCGAGCCACATTCTCGTCAAGCGCAACCATAAAAATTAGCATTTGCATAACAAAAAAGAAAAGAGTTATTTTCATAACAAAAAAGAATCACTTTCGCAAACCAATATCATTTTCAGAACAAAAACATTCTCCTTTCAAGAATCATTTTCAAACCCATTGTCGCTAGTGGCTAATCAGAACCTTTGTTCGTCTAGGCATTGGTAGCGATGTCTTTTTCCCAAAAGAACAATAAGCGATGATTACTCATAACATTTGTTAGTTTGATCATTCGTGCCAATCAATCTCTTTCGAAAACCACTTTCAAAAGAGCTAATAAAAAACGAGTTGCTACTAATAGTCAATCAGAACCTTTGTTAAATCGACTAGTGGTAGTGACTCTCATTTTCAAGAGTACTTAGCGGTGATTACTCATAACCTTTGTTAGTTTAATCATTCACTAAATGCTCGTCCTGTTTCGAAAACTCACTAAAAAGATAAAAGACAAAAACCTTTTCAAAGAAAAGACAAAGAAGAACTACGTAGCTTTGAGTTCTCCATCGCACCGGGAGATACGTAGGAGCGGTCCACATCCCATCAAGCACTCTTTCTAAAAAACCTTTTTCCTCCTTTTTTCATGATAAATGAGATTTTCATTAAGACTTTTTCAATAAGAAGTAGAGAGGAAAAATTAAGTATTTTTAAATCAACACACTAAAACCACACATTTAATTAAAGGTTCCCTATCAATAGAGAGGACGTGTGGGGTGCTAATACCTTCCCCGCGCGTAACTGACCCCCGAACCCAAATCTCTCAAGTTTTCAATGGCCATCGGCTTTTCCAAAAAGGTTTTTCTAATACTTTCCTTAAATAAGTATTGGTGGCGGCTTCATTGTCTTAGAAAAGTTGTAAACAAGGAAGGTTCTCCCTCGGGGACTTTTTCGGGTGCGACAAGGGTATAACACAAGATCCCAAGGAAAGTAGGAAGGTGTCAGAGCAAGAAGCCACCGAATTTTTGAAGATCATGCGACAGAGTGATTACAAAGTGGTGGACCAGCTACACCACACCCCTGCAAAGATCTCTATCATGTCCCTACTGTTCAATTCTGAGGCCCACCGTGCAGCTCTAATGAAAGTATTAAATGAAGCCCATGTAGCCCAGAACATCACTGTTGACCAGCTCGATGGCATCGTAGGTAATATTGTTGCATCCAATTATATTACCTTTACGGATGATGAGCTCACCCCTGAGGGGAAGAGGCATAATCAGGCACTTCACATTTCAATTAGATGTGGTTAATATACACTCTCTCGGGTCCTCATCGACAATGGATCCTCTTTGAATGTCATGCCCAAATCTACTATGAGCAGACTAAATGTAGATTGTTCGTATATGAAGCCTAGCTCAACACTAGTTAGGGCATTTTACGGATCCAAGAAGGAGGTTATGGGAGAAATGGAGTTCCAGATGCAGATAGGGCCAGAAGTATTTTATGTGAATTTTCAGATCATGGACATTGCATCATCCTACAACTGTCTCCTGGGGAGACCCTGGATTCATGCTGTCGGCGCTGTTCCTTCATCCCTCCACCAAAAGGCTTAAGTTTGTAGCGATTTCCCTGTTATTTTCATTCCAAAGTAATGATTTTGTAATGCAAATTCTTTGGCTCTGCCCAAGGCCTTAGAATATTTCATATGGGCATGCATGTTTTTCCTTCAAATATCATCTATCAATAAAATGTTGTTTTGGATTCTCAAATGAATAAAATTGCTTTTCATTATCATGTGTCTTCATCTTGTGTTTCTATTTTGCTTGTTCATTTCTTTCTATTCCCGCAAATGCAGATCTAAAATGAATATCTTTGAGAATAATGATGCCAACGGTTCATCTGTTAATTTTGATCACCCCGTTAATCAAGCTGAGGAGGATGTTGAGGATGACTGTGAAGCTCCTCAAGAATTGATGAGAATGGTTGAACAAGAGGAAAAGGTTATTCAGGCGCACAGGGAGTCTATTGAGATAATTAACCTAGGCACAGAGGACAGTAAGAAGGAAGTAAAGGTGGGTACTTCAATGAAGGAGAGTGAGCGCAAGAAGTTAATCGAACTCCTACATGACTATGTTGATGTCTTCGCATGGACTTATCTGTGGATATTTTGTGTTGCAGGTTAAGTTTTGATGATGAAGTAATCTAAGACAAAGTGACAAATGGAATTCCAAGGCACAACCAGCTCAAGAAGTATGTCTATGTCAAGGGTAGTCCCTAGGAAGTCGGGTCGTGTCTTAGGAATGAATGTAAATCGCTTTTGAGGATCGGCTCAAATCACACCACACACTAGCACTCACAATGAACCAAACGTTTGTTTTCAATTGATAAAAGCATGTTAAATAGGTTAGGCACTTGTTTTTAAAGAAATAGATTAATGGCTTAATGTCTTACAAGAAATTGTTTTTGAACTAAAGAAATTGTTAAATAGGTTTGAAAGCACCCGCTTTAAGCTTTGATTTGATAGTGAAAATCTCACAAAGGGTTTTGTGAGGACTGGAGTAGGTCACTAGGAGGTGGCTGAACCAGTATAAATCTCGTTCTTTCTATTAACCTGCGCGAAAAACAATCTAAGTTGTTAAAAGGGGAACGATTTTCTAAAAATTTCAATTCACCCCCCTCTTGAGACTAAAGCCACTTGGTAACATTATCAGGATATGCCAGGATTAGATACTGACATAGTGGTGCATAAGTTGCCGATCAAGCCAGAATGTCCTCCGGTAAAGCAGAAACTGAGAAGAATGAAGCCAGAAATGTCCTTAAAGATTAGAGATGGGGTGAAAAAGCAGTTTGACGCTGGGTTCCTAGCGGTAGCCAAGTATCCGCAATGGGTTGCTAGCATCGTGCCGGTTCCGAAAAAGGACGGGAAAGTTAGAATGTGTGTTGATTACAGAGATCTGAATCGTGCTAGTCCCAAAGATGATTTCCCCTGCCCCATATTGATGTCTTAGTGGATAGTACGGCGCAACATTCACTGTTCTCCTTCATGGATAGGTATTCAGAGTATAACCAGATCAAGATGGCTCTTGAGGATACGGAGAAGACAACTTTCACAACTCTTTGGGGAACATTCTGTTACAGAGTCATGCCATTCGGGTTGAAGAACGCCGGTGCTACCTATCAAAGGGCTATGGTACCGTGACATTGTTTCATGACATGATGCACAAAGAAATAGAGGTCTACGTGGACGATATGATCGCAAAGTCTACAACTGATGAGGAACACATTGTCAATTTGCAAAAGCTCTTCGAGCGGTTGAGAAAATTCAAGCTCAGATTAAATCCTGCCAAGTGTACCTTTGGCGTGCGATCAGGAAAGTTGTTGGGATTCATCGTTAGCCAAAAGGGGATAGAAATCGATCCAGACAAGGTGCGTGTGATTCTTGAGATGCCAGTTCCTAAAACAGAAAAAGAGATTCGGGGTTTTCTTGGAAGACTGAACTACATCTCTAGTTTCATATTCCACTGCCACTTGTGAACCAATCTTCAAACTATTGTGCAAGAATCGAGAGACCAAATGGATGATGATTGTCAAGAAGCATTTGAAAAGATCAAGAAATATCTTCAGAATCCACCTATCTTGATGCCTCTTGTACCCGGCAGACCTCTGATCTTGTACCTAACCGTGCTAGATAGCTCAATGGGTTGTGTGTTAGGGCAACATGATGAATATGGGAAGAAAGAGCATGCCATTTACTATTTGAGTAAGAAATTCACTGACTGTGAAACAAGGTACTCGCTGCTAGAAAAGACTTGGTGTGCTTTAGCCTGGGCTGCTCATCGTTTGAGGCAGTACACACTAGTGGAAAAAGGACATTAAACAGCACCATTTAGCATCGGTTGTTTGAACAGCCGATGCTAAATGTAGACGCAGTGGCAATTTTGAAAATAAGTAGAAGTTTTCAATTTTCGCGTCTACATTTAGTATCAGTTGTTTAAACAACCGATACTAAATGTGCATCTCAAACACATTTAGTATCATGTTTCTAAACACCCGATACTAAAATCCACGTTTAATTTTTCCAAATAGAAACACGCGTTCTCTCCCTTTCCCCTAAGTCTCTCTGTCTCTCACGATGCTCTCTCACGATGCTCGATCTCTCACAGATCTCACTCTCTCACGACACTCTCTCACTCTCTCGTCGTTGCCGCCTTCGCCCTTTCATCTTTCCCCTTTCACCGCTCTGCATTCTCAACTCTCGTCGTCGCCTTGGTCACCATCGCCTTCTCGCGCGCGTGCAAAGAGCTTCAAAACCTAAGTTTTAAGAAAGCTACTTGAAGGCGATGGGTGAAGTTCGTGAGTTCCGAGCGACCTTCTTTCAAAGAGCCTGACCTCCTCTTCGTGGCACTGGTTTGTATTCTACTCTTCTCGATTTGTATTTCAGTGAAACCCTAAAAAGAAGAGGATATTGTATTTGATTTGAAACCCTAAGCTCGGTGTTTTGTTAATTGATTAACGAGAACATAATAGATGCTATGGAGATACTATGTTGAGGTTATACCCGATTGACTTGTCATAATGGTTGTATTTGCATGCATGCGGGTTATACCCGATTTACTTGTCATAATGGTTGGTTCGTGTTCAACTCTTATTCAAGTACTTTGTGTTCATGTTGCTCCCGGATATTAGTCATTATTTTCTTTTCGCAAGTTGGGTAGTTATTCTTTTTGTTTTGTGATTTGTCATGGGTGTATCACTTTTTGAACTATTGACATCAAGGACTTGATTTGCAATTGCATGCCATTTTTTCTTTAAAAAGGTTGTCTTCGTGTACAATTTTATTAAGTAGTCTCGTTGATTACGAGATAATTAATGCAATCATGAGTGGAAGAGATGTTTAGTTATTATGGTCTGCGGTGGTGGCAAGAGCCTCTTCTACCCGACTTCCCCTGTTGTTCTTTGTGATGGAATTGCTCTAGTTGTCCATCCCACCGCTTTCGTTAATTCAAGATCGGTGAATTTTTTCAAGATATTTGAATCCAGTCCAATTTTTGATTCATCAACATTTTGTGAACTTAAAAGGTTATTCTCTGCCTATTTTTCTTCTGGATCGGAAATGAATTGCTTTAGGTAATGGGTTTGGTTGCTTTGGGCATTCCAGTATATATGTTAACTTCAACAACAAGTAAGGACAATGAGAAGTTTATATACAAGGCTTTGGAGAAGGGTGAGGGGGGCGAAAATAATGTTTGTGACTCAGAAAAGATATCAAAAAGCAAGATGTTTATGTCAAAACTTGAAAAGTGCCATCATCTTTGGTCGTCTATCTCTAATTTCAATTGATGTGAGTTCACAAAGTGTCATCCTCTTTAGAGTTGTTTTGAATTATGTTTGCTAGTTTCACATGCTTGTGCATTACCATGCTTCAAGGTCAAATAGCTCTTGCATGAAGGGGAGTATGAGGGTTAAGAGCTATTCATGTTCCTCCTTCTAATCGATTAAGCTTTTGGCTTGATTTAAGCTTTGACGTGCAACATTTGATTACTTATTTATTTATTTATCTATTGTTTATGGCTTCGAGCATATTGTCTGATCTTAGTATTAATTTGGATTCTTGTATTATACACATTTAACTAACCATATGAAATTCATTACACTGTTTATTCTACATGTCTAGACCTACTGTTACGACTATCTTGCTTTTGTTCTGGTTATGTTTTTGCACTGTAGGAGGCACATTACTGTAGTCAGTGGGGTCATGACTTTCGAGTCTTCGACCCGATTACAAGAATCTTGGTATTCTCAAGACTCAGTTCCATAATGTTCCGATGGTTGCTGTGACTGTAAGTCTTTATCTTCAAGTTTATGTAAAGTATTACAAATAAAAATATTAAATTTCCATTTGTTTCCCATAATTAGTTTTGATTTCTAAGTTGACATTAATTTGTCAGGCAACTGCTACTTAGAGGGTCCAAAATGATCTGATAGAGATGTTGCACATTCCTAGATGTGTCAAATTTGTCAGCACAGTCAATAGGCCAAACTTGTTTTATATGGTATATTTGTAATTAATATCAGTACTTCAACAGTTTTCATTTTTATACCGATGTCCCCCCTCCTCAATTATACCCTTGGCTTCAATAACAAGTTAATTTTATTTATTTATGATCATATTGTTTCATATTTTACCCTGCAGGTAAAGGAAAAGTCCTATGTCGGTAAGATAGCTTATTTGAAGACTTATATCATTTGTTTAACTCCTCCCAAGTTTTGTATTCATAAGTAAGGCTGCTGCAATAACTTCATACAAGTATCTCATTTATATGATTTCCATTCATATAAACCGGTCTCAAGTGTCATCAAGATCCCATTTGAACAGAATCATTTGGAAATTTCATGTGTGATGTCTTTATGAAATCTGTATTTAACTTTTCAGCATGCACTCCTACTGCTCTACTTTTTTTTTTATCAGCATTGCTTTTTCTGTGTCGAATGACAGACTTCTGTTCATGCTTATATTGAGTTGCATCTATGCTTGGCACATCATATTGAAATGAGAACATGGAGGAATCTATTTCATTGTAGAAATCAGTTATCAATTGACAGACAATTTTGGGATTTTAAACTAAAATCATCTTATTTTGACCACTATAGTGTTATCAATTTTGCCATTACAAATGTACCAAAGAATTTTATGTAAATCTTACAACCAATTTATAATTGAATGCTCCATTTCTCTTAAATTTACAATTAGTATTATTTTCCATTGCAGGTTCACAACATAACCTCAGACATCATTGAAGCATACATTCTGCATATGCTTTTTGTGGTCAAGAATGCCTTTGGGTTATCTCATTTTGGTTGTTCAATACTGTAACTTATGTTTTTCTTGATCCTTGGAAAATTGCTGGAATAAGAAGTATAGGTTGGGGTTGGACAGTGTTAGTCCTTGCAACAGCTCAAAGACTCAACATGAGCTCTTAGTAGTGATCTTGGGTTTGACAGAGTTGATTTGTATAAGTTTACTAAGTACTCTAAAATCTAGGTGCTAACTCTTTTAGTTATAACATTATAGGCTTTTTGTAAGTAACTTGTATAACTTATAGGATTAATAACTTGTGTTGTATGATATTAAATTTCAATAAAATTTGAAGTACTTTTATGAATTTATTACTTTCTGGAAATAACTTTGTATATCAGGATTTTATAAATTGGCAACTGATATCTATTAAATCTGCCAATTAATTTTTTTATTTAAAAAATAGACATTTAGCATTGGTTGTTTGAAACAGCCGATGCTAAATGTCACTTTTCAGGACATTTAGCAACGGTTGTTTGAAATAGCCGATGCTAAATGTGACATTTAGCATCGGGTTTTTAAACACTCGATGCTAAAAGTGACATTTAGTATCGGTTATTTAAATAACCGATGCTAATAGTACGTTTTCAAGACATAAAAATCACCAAAAAAAACATCATTTAGCATCGGTTTTTTGAAAATCTGATGCTAAATGTCACATTTAGCATCGGTTAGCATCGGTTATTTAACCGATACTAAATGTCTTTTCTGCACTAGTGACATGCTAAGTCACACTACTTGGTTGGTATCTAAAATGGATCCTATCAAGTACATCTTCGAGAAGCCCGCACTTATCGAGACTTGCGGTTGGCAAATGCAATTATCGAATATGATCTCCTATATGTCACTCGTAAAGCAATTAAAGGTAGTGTCTTTGGCGAGCACACAGTACACCGGCACCGTTGAAGATTATCACCTATGCGATGACTTTCCGGATGAAGATATCATGGCCTTGTTTGAAGAAGGAAATCGTAGAAGATGAAAGATGGAAAGTGGTGTTTGATGGTGCCTCCAACATATATATGGCACGGAGTCGGGCAATCGCCGATTTCCACGATAATCGCTTCATTCCGTTCACTGCCAGACTAAGCTTCTACGTCACCAATAATATCGCAGAATATGAGGCGTGTATTCTTGGTATCCAGGCTTGATGTGTATGGAGATTCAGCTCTAGTCATTCACCAAGTGAACGGTGATTGGGAGACCAGGGACTCCAAATTGATCCCTTACCGAGATTACATTCTAGAGTTGGTTGAGCCTTTTGAGGAAATCACATTTCAGTATCTTCCTCGCAATGAGAATCAGTTGGCTGATGCACTAGCCACTTTGTCTTCAATGTTCAATATCAATTACGACAAAAGCTTGATTCACATCAGGATTCAGCATCGAGATTTGCCAGCACATCATTACTGCGCGACAATTGAGGAAGAATCTGATAACAAGCCCTGGTATCATGACATCAAGCAGTACATCTTAAACAGAGAGTACCCTCCTATGACTGGTGAGCATGTGTTCTTGAGGGTCACGCCTATGACTGGTGTTGGGCGTGCCTTGAAGGCAAAGAAGTTGATTCCTAGATTTATCGGACCGTACCAAATCACTGAGAGGGTGGGAAAGGTTGCTTATAGGGTGGCTCTGCCACCAAATCTTTCGAACTTGCACGATGTATTCCACGTGTCACAGCTTCGGAAGTATATTCCAGACCCGTCTCATGTGATTCACATGGATGATGTGGAGGTGAGTGAGAACCTCACGGTGGAGACTATGCCAGTGAGAATTGATGACAGAGAGGTAAAGGTGTTGAGAGGGAAAGACATTGCTTTGGTCAAGGTAGTGTGGTTGGGAGCTGCTGGTGAGAGCATGACTTGGGAGCTGGAGAGCAGGATGAAGGAGTCGTATCCAGAGCTATTTGACTCAGGTATGAATTTCGAGGACGAAATTTCCTAAGTGGGGGAGAGTTGTAACACCCTAAATGATTTAACCAAGTAATGGATTAAATTATTTAACGTGTTGCACTATTTTAATTATATTTAGTTATAATATAGTATTTTATAAATAGTATTTTATTTGATTGAAGGGAGTGGTATTGGGAATACCGGAATTGCATGTATTGGCCCAGGAGCCCAAGCCCAATGACTTAGGCTCCTTGGAGTGATGCATTTCGCACCATTCACCAAAGAAAGAAAGAAAACGAAAAGAGAGAAGAGAGAAAGGAAGAGAACGACGCGCAAGAGCCCTAGAGGAAGAGAGGAGCTTCGCACCAAGCAAGGAGAGGAGAAGAAGACTCTTGTTCTTTGTGGTTTTGCACGTGACTCGAGAGAGAGAAGGAAATTCTACGGTTAAATTAAGGTAAGGGGAGTCTCACTCTATAATAGAGGATATAATAGGCTGTATATGGCCATAGAGTCTTGATTAGGTGTTATTTGATTGTTAATTGAGTTGTTGTTGGGTGAATTTGATGAATTGCATGATAAAATTGATTTAGGGCTTAGGTTAGGGTTTTATAATATATGATTTCGTGATTTTGATGTAATTGATAATTGAAACGTGCAATTGTTTGTTAATTTATGAAATTGGAAGTGTTAGAATGGTTATAGGATGAGTTGGTTTAAGAGAATTTGAGGAAATTGGGATTTTGGGGGTTTAGGGCGCCAAGGTGCTAGGGAAATGGCGCCCTGTGTACTGTTCACGTGTGGTGGGGTGAGTTTTGTGCAGTGTTGCCACTGACTGGGCGCCAATTTCCTAGAAAAATGGCGCCTGTGTCACTATAGCAGTGACTGGGCACGTGTGTCTGATGCCTGGGCACCACATTGCTGAGAAAATGGCGCCTGGGTTACTGTTCATGTGCTGGGTTGTGTTTTTGTGCAGGAATGTCACTGCCAGGGCGCCACATTGCTGGGGAAATGGCGCCTGGTTTACTGTTTGGGTGTCTGTGTGCAAAGTGTCACTTTGCTGGCGCCAAATTCTTTGGGAAAATGGGGCCCAGTGCACTTTTTGCGTCTTGTGTGTGTGTGTGTGCGATGGAGGGGCAAGTGCTTTGCCCTGTGGCGCCAGAATGGCGCTGTGTCACTTTATTCATGTCTTTGTGTGTGATGTGTCTAGGTGCGTGGCGCCAAAATTGGCCGCCAGTGCGCTGGATGTGTTGTGCCAAGTGCGCGTGGCGCCAAATGGTTGCCCTGTGGCGCTGTTGTGGCGCTAAGGGTGTGGAGTGCGTGGGTGTCTAGGTGTGGGCGCCATTTTGTGCCCATGGCGCCTAGAAGGGCGCGAGAATGTGTGTTGCGTTGTGTGGGTGCATGTGGCGCAAGATAGGGCGCCAAATGGCTGCCGCCTGTTGCGCGTGTGCTTTGCATGTGTGTCAGCGGCGCCAAGTGTCTTGCCAGGCGCTCGTGTTCGAGGATCGCGTGTCTCGGTTGTGTCTTAGTTTGTGTGTCAGGTTCATGCTTGCCGCGGGCCCTAGATTCTTTGTGAAAATGGCGCCCGATGGTCGTGTTGCCCAGAGCGCCAAGTTGCTGAGTGTTTGGCGCTGATCTTTGTGTTGCATGTGGTGGCGCGAATGTGGGTTAAATGGCGCTGTGTCTTTGGTGTGCCTGGGCGCCGTAATGTGGGGATTTTGGCGCTGGTGATGCCAAAATGTGTCCTAGGTGTGACAGATTTGGTCCCTAGGTGTGATTTTGTCTCGGGGTGTGGTTTTGGTCCCTAGGTCTTTGTTTTGGTCCCTAGGTACCGGTTTAGTCCAAACGGTGTCAATTTGGTCCCTAAGTGTTGATTTGGTCCTAAAGGGTGGTTTAGGTCCACGAGTGAGGTTTAGCCTCTGGTTGTGATTAGTCCTTGGGACTTGATTGTGTTGAGTAGTGGTCGAGGTGGTTGATGATGCCATGGGGGCATGAGCCATGGGGCTAAAGCCATGTGGTCTATAAATGAGATTAATAATGAGTTGAGGAATAATTTATTAAGCGTGATAATGTGGAGTGTGATTGTGGCATGTTCATAGAGTCTCATGCATACATTCGGCTGCGATCGCGACGTTTATCTTTGTGATGATGAGGCCATGGGGGCCAGAGTCATGAGGACTCCTTTTGTTGATGATGATGATGCCATGGGGGCAATTGGTACCACATGCATGACTGCATCTACATTGCATTCATCCTCATACATGAATTTGAAAGTGAATGTGATTGTTGTGCAATGATGTGATTGATTGGCTTACATGAAGCTATTATACTGCTTATTATCACTTTTATTATATAGTTCGAGACTCACCCTTTCTGTTGTTGTTTACCACAAGTGTGTCTGTCTGTCATATTGTGTAAGACCATTAGGTGCCTTAAATTAGTTCTGAATGGTTGTTCATGTTGCAGTGCTAGGTTTTTATGGCCAGGAGAGTTGATGTTTGCTATTCTTTGAGGCCTTTCAAGCCATAGCCCAGTTATAGGGAACCGTGCAGAATGTTGGTGAGAATCTTTGGGACCCGTAGCAGCTACGTTTTTCGTTTGAGAGAGAACCTCCTACCTTGAGGAAGGTACAATCCGGATAAGCGATATGGCATGGTGAAGGAGATTGAGAGGATCTTAGGGTGATGGACCGCAATGATGAGTAGAAAGTCGGGTATGGCACGCAAACTCTAGGCCGAGGAGGTCGATGGACCGTGGTTAGAGACCGGTGAGAGGCTAGAAATTTGGGCATGAGGAGGTTACTTGGGTGCGTGTTCAGGAGGGAGTTCCGAGGAAGTACTTTCCGAGGATGTCGGGGAAGAAAGAGATGGAATTCCTTGGTGAAGCAAGGAGTATGTCTGCATTTACGAGTATGTTGCGATTCATTGAAGTGGCTAAGTTCTATCCACATTACTCGAGGTTTGGTGCGAATTCTCAAAGTGTATCAAATTTGAGAACGGGTTGAGAGGCGATATCAAGCAAGCCATTGGGTATCGAAGATCAGTGTTTTTGATTTGGTTGGCTCGCTGCAGAATCTATGACGAAGACAAAGAATGCCCACTCTCTAGAGTCATGAGAGATCGGGGTAAGTTCCAAAACAGGGTAAGCCATATGAGTTGTCTGGCGATAGAGGTAGACAGCAGGTATCTTTGGTGGTAGCAGTGTTGGTGGTAAGAGGTCTGCGGATGGCAAGAAGCCAAGTGGGGAGATGCTCCGCTAACATTGTGTGCTTCAAGTGTGGGAAGCCAGGGTCACAAGAGTTTTGATTGTAAGTCGGGGATAAGATATGTTTCCGTTGTGGGAAAGAAGGTCACATGGCATCTGATTGTGATCGCAAGGAAGCTGTATGTTTCAATTGTGGAGAACCTGGTCACTTTAGCTCCAAGTGCACTAAACCAAAGAAAGAGAGGTCCACTGGAAGAGTTTTTGCACTAGCAGTTCGGAGGACCCAATGAGATTAGAGGTACTTGCTTTATTTATGGTACACCTTTAGTTGCTATTGTTGACACGGGTGCTACGCACTCTTTTATTGCTTCTGTCTGTGTTGAAAATTTGAATTTAGTCTTGTCTACTATGGAGAGGGGATGGTTATCGACACTCGGCTAAGGGGTTCAGTAACTACTTCTCTAATGTGTGCTAGGTGTCCTCTGTCAGTTTTCGGCAGAGATTTTCTGGTTGATCTTATCTGTTTGCCTTTGGGTGGGTTGGATGTTATCCTGGGTATGGACTGGTTAGTAGATAACCATGTATACATCAACTGTTTCAAGAAGTCTGTGAGTTTCCTTCCTCCAGAAGAGGAAGAGTCTGTTTTGCTGTCTGCTGATCAAATGCGTGAGGTAATGAAGGAGGGTCAGCTGTTTGCTTTGATGGCGTCTATGTCTGCTGAGAACCAGGCTGTAGTTGATGGGTTGCAGGTGGTGTGTGAGTTCCCGGAAGTATTCCCTGATGAGATTCCTAGTGTGCCACCAGAGAGGGAAGTCGAGTTTGGGATTGAGCTTGTGCCTGGTACTAGGCATGTGTCTATGGCACCGTACCGGATGTCAGCTTCTGAGCTATCCGAGTTGAAGAAGCAATTGGAGGAACTTCTTGAGAAGAAATTTGTGAGGCCTAGTGTGTCACCATGGGGAGCTCCAGTGCTGTTAGTGAAGAAGAAGGATGGGAGTATGCGTCTGTGTGTGGATTACAGGCAACTGAACAAGGTAACTATTAAAAATAAGTATCCTCTCCCGAGGATTGATGATCTGATGGACCAGCTGGTGGGTGCTAAGGTTTTTAGCAAGATTGACTTGAGGTCAGTTTATCATCAGATAAAGGTGAAAGATGAGGAAATAAGAGAATGCTCGTTGAGCGAGGTATGGGCACTATGAGTACTCTGTAATGCCTTTTGGTGTCACTAATGCACCAGGGGTGTTTATGGAGTACATGAACCGAATCTTCCATAGCTACTTGGATCGGTTTGTGGTTGTTTTTATTGATGATATTCTGGTGTACTCCAAGTCTGAGGAGGAGCATGCGAGCACTTGAGATTCTTTGCTAGAGGTGTTGAAAGAGAAGAAGTTGTATGCCAAGTTGTCAAAGTGTGAGTTCATTTGAAAGAGGTGAGCTTCTTGGGTCATATTATTTCTGGTAATGGTATAGCTGTGGACCCAGCTAAGGTTGATGCAGTGTTGCAGTGGGATAGCCCAAAGTCTGTGACTGAGATCCGGAGTTTCTTGGGGATGGCTGGTTACTACAGGAGGTTTATTGAGGGGTTTTCTAAGCTAGCCCTTCCGTTGACCCAATTGACTGTAAGGAAGAGCTTTTGTGTGGGATGCAATGTGTGAAGAGAGCTTCCAAGAGTTGGAGAGGAGGTTGACAACATCTCCGGTGTTGGTGTTACTGTCTTGGATCACCGTTTGTGGTATATTGTGATGCTTCCAAGATGGGTTTGGGAGGTGTTTTGATGCAGGATGGGAAGGTAGTTGCTTATGCGCCCGCACGGTTGAGGGCACATGAGAAGAACTATCCTACTCACGATTTGGAGTTGGCTGCTATTGTGTTTGTGCTGAAGATTTGGAGGCACTATTTGTATGGTACCGCATTTGAGGTGTTCGGTGATCACAAGAGTCTAAGGTATCTGTTTGACCGTATGAGTGAATATGAGACAGAGGCATTGGTTAGAGTCTTTGAAGGATTATGATTTCGGCTTGAACTATCATCCCGGCAAAGCTAATGTCGTGGCTGATGCTTTAAGTCGGAAAACTTTACATATGTCAGCTATGATGGTGAAGGAATTGGAGTTGATTGAGCAATTCCGTGATTTGAGCCTGGTTTGTGAGATGACACCACAGAGTGTCAGACTGGGAATGCTGAGGATTGGGAATGACTTCTTGGTTAGTATCAGAGACGCCCAGAAGTTGGATGTGAAACTGGTTGATTTCGCTGGTTGTTGGTGAGCAAGCTGTGGATGGTGACTTCAGATTGGATTCTCAGGGTGTGTTGAGGTTCGGGGGACGTAATTTGTGTTCCGATGATCTTTGAGTTGAAGAAAATGATACTTGAGGAGGGCCATAGGAGCAAGCTAAGTATTCATCCAGGTGCTACTAAAATGTATCATGATTTGAAGAGACTGTTTTGGTGGCCTGGTATGAAGAAGGATGTTGCGCAGTTTGTTTATGCTTGTTTGACTTGCCAGAAGTCAAAGATTGAGCACCAGAAGCCTGCAGGGTTGATGCAACCTTTAGAGATTCCGGAATGGAAATGGGACAAAGCATTTCCATGGACTTTTTATTTGGGTCTGGTTGCCAAACACCGTGTGAGAGGTTTGACTCTATTTGGGTGCTTGTGGATAGGTTGACCAAGTCTCGCTCATTTTATTCCTATCAACATCACCTATCCCGTGCCGAGGTTGGCTAAGATTTATATTCGGTGATCGTGAAGTCGCATGGGGTTCCAAGAGTATTGTGTCGGATAGAGACCCAAGGTTTACTTACGAGTTTTGGGGAGCTTGCGGGGAGGCATTGGGGGTCAGGCGAGGTTGAGTTCACTTTATCATCCCTGCATCGATGGACAAACAGAGAGAACCATCCAGTCCTTGGAAGATCTTTTGAGAGCTTGTGTGCTAGAGCAGGGAGGTGCGTGGGATACACATCTTCCACTGATTGAGTTCACGTACAACAATAGCTACTATTCGAGCATAGGGATGGCTCCTTTTGAGGCACTGTATGGGCGGAGGTGTAGGACTCCTTTGTGATGGCATGAGTCCGGTGAGAGTGTTGTGCTTGGACAGGAATTGGTTAGGGAGACTACAGAGAATGCGAAGATGATCAGAGAGAAAATGAAAGAGTCCCAGAGCCGGCAGAAAAGTTACCATGATAGGAGGAGAAAGGACTTGGAATTCCAGGCTGGTGAGCATGTGTTCTTGAGGGTCACGCCTATGACTGGTGTTGGGCGTGCCTTGAAGGCAAAGAAGTTGACTCCTAGATTTATCGGACCGTACCAAATCATTGAGAGGGTGGGAAAGGTTGCTTATAGGGTGGCTCTGCCACCAAATCTTTCGAACTTGCACGATGTATTCCACGTGTCACAACTTCGGAAGTATATTCCAGACCCGTCTCATGTGATTCACATGGATGATGTGGAGGTGAGTGAGAACCTCACGGTGGAGACTATGCCAGTGAGAATTGATGACAGGGAGGTAAAGGTGTTGAGAGGGAAAGACATTGCTTTGGTCAAGGTAGTGTGGTTGGGAGCTGCTTGGTGAGAGCATGACTTGGGTCTTTGGGAGAAAGCGGGGATGAGGAGTCGTATCAGAGCTATTTGACTCGTGTATGAATTTCGAGGACGAAATTTCCTAAGTGGGGGACAGTTGTAACACCCTAAATGATTTAACCAAGTAATGGATTAAATTATTTAACGTGTTGCACTATTTTAATTATATTAAGTTATAATATAGTATTTTATAAATAGTATTTTATTTGATTGATTGGAGTGGTATTGGGAATACCGGAACTGCATGTATTGGCCCAGGAGCCCAAGCCCAATGACTTAGGCTCCTTGGAGTGATGCATTTCGCACCATTCACCAAAGAAAGAAAGAAAACGAAAAGAGAGAAGAGAGAAAGGAAGAGAACGGCGCGCAAGAGCCCTAGAGGAAGAGAGAGGAGCTTCGCACCAAGCAAGGAGAGGAAAAGAAGACTCTTGTTGCTGTGGTTTTTGCACGTGACTCAGAGAGAAGGAAATTCTACGGTTAAATTAATGTAAGGGGAGTCTCACTCTATAATAGAGGATATAATAGGTTGTATAGGGCCATAGAGTCTTGATTAGGTGTTATTTGATTGTTAATTGAGTTGTTGTTGGGTGAATTTGATGAATTGCATGATAAAATTGATTTAGGGCTTAGGTTAGGGTTTTATAATATATGATTTCGTGATTTTGATGTAATTGATAATTGAAACGTGCAATTGTTTGTTAATTTATGAAATTGGAAGTGTTAGAATGGTTATAGGATGAGTTGGTTTAAGAGAATTTGAGGAAATTGGGATTTTGGGGGTTTGGGGCGCCAAGGTGCTAGGGAAATGGCGCCCGTGGTAATCTTTATTCACGTGTGGTGGGGTGAGTTTTGTGTGTGTTGTTGCCACCGATCGGGCGCCAATTTCCTAGAGAAATGGCGCCTGTGTCACTGTAGCAGTGATTGGGCGCGTGTGTCTGATGCTTGGGCACCACATTGCTGAGAAAATGGCGCCTGGGTTACTGTTCATGTGCTGGGTTGTGTTTTTGTGCCGGAATGTCATCTTTGTGGCGCCACATTCTTTGGGAAATGGCGCCCGTTTCATTGTTTGGGTGTCTGTGTGCAAAGTGTCTTTGCTCGGGCGCCAATTCTTTGGGATAATGGGGCCCGGTAATCGCTTTGCGTCTTTGTGTGTGTGTGTGTGCGCGATGTGAGGGCTGAAATCTTGCCCTGTGGCGCCAGAACGGCGCGCTCGTGTCACTTTATTCATGTCTTGTGTGTATCGTGTTCAGGTGCGTGGCGCCAAAATTGGCCGCCAATGCGCTGGGTGTGTTGTGCCAAGCGCGTGGCGCCAAATGGTCGACTGTGGCGCCTGTTGTGGGGCCTAAGGGTGTGGGTGCGTCGGTGTCTAGGTGTGGGGCACCATTTTGGCTGCCCATGGCGCCTAGGGGGGCGCCAGAATGTGTGTTGCGTGTGTGTGGGTGCATGTGGCGCAGCATAGGGCGCCAAATGGCTGCCCCGTGCGCTGTGTTCTTTGTATGTGTCAGGCGGGCGCCAAGTGTACGCCAGGCGCCGTGTGTCGAGATCGTGTCTCGTTTGTGTCTTAGTTTGTGTTCAGGTCTGCCGCCCGGGCGGGGCGCAGATTGCTGTGAAAATGGCGCCCAGTGGCTGTGTTGCCACTGGGGGCGCCAAGTTGCTGAGTGTTTGGCGCCTGGTGCTGTGTTGCACAAGGTGGCGCCAGAATGTGGGTTAAATGGCGCCTGTGTGCTGGTGTGCACAGGGGAGCGCCAGAATGTGGGGATTTTGGCGCCTGGTGATGCCAAAATGTGTCCTAGGTGTGGCAGTTTGGTCCCTAGGTGACAGTTTTGTCTTAGGGGTGTGGTTTTGGTCCCTAGGTGCTGTTTTGGTCCCTAGGTACCAGTTTGGTCCAAACGATGTCAATTTGGTCCCTAAGTGTTGATTTGGTCCTAAAGGGTGTTTTAGGTCCCTGAGTGAGGTTTAGCCCTCTGGTTGTGATTAGTCCTTGGGACTTGATTGTGTTGAGTAAAGGATCGAGGTGGTTGATGATGCCATGGGGCATGAGCCATGGGGCTAAAGCCATGTGGGCTATAATTGAGATTAATAATGAGTTGAGGAATAATGTATTAACTGTGATAATGTGGAGTGTGATTGTGGCATGTTCATAGAGTCTCATGCATACATTCGGCTGCGGTCGCGACATTTATACTGTGATGATGAGGCCATGGGGACCAGGCCATGGGGGCCAGAGTCATGAGGACTTCTTTTGTTGATGATGATGATGCCATGGGGGCAATTGGTACCACATGCATGACTGCATCTACATTGCATTCATCCTCATACATGAATTTGAAAGTGAATGTGATTGTTGTGCAATGATCGTGATTGATTGGCTTCTATGAAGCTATTATCATCGCTTTTTATCACTTTTATTATATAGTTCGAGACTCACACTTTCGTTGTTGTTTACCACAGGTAGTCATGAGTGAGGGCTTGCTACCTTCACTATTTCCCGAGTCGGTCTGCTCTGATACGTAGCACCTAGGGGATGGGATATAGACCCTAGGTTGATTTGTTTTGCTCACTATTGAGCTTTTATATGTATTATGTACTGTTTGAGACTGCTGAGCACTCTTTTGAGATGTAGTTTTATTTCCGCTGCGTGATATGAGATATTATTCCACGTGTTTTTATGGTGTTACGTATTTGATTATAATTATGAGTTGAATTGGCTGTTTAAGTGTTTTAAGAGAAAAGTGTAGCATTCCATTTTGAGAAATAAATTTTTATATACTCTGATTTTTGATTCAAATTACCGGGTAGAAATGGGGTGTTACATAGAGCGTCAGAGAATGACAAGAGAACCCTCAGAAGATTGTCAAGGAATTTATTTCTGAACGGCGAAGTTCTGTACAAGAGGAGTTATGATATGGTCTTCCTGAGGTGTGTGGCAGAAGAAGAGGCCACGAAAATCATGAAAGAAGTCCATGAAGGCTCATTTGGGGTTCATTCCAGTGGACACACTATGGCAAGAAAAATCTTAAGAGCTGGTTATTATTGGCTTCAAATGGAATCAGATTGCTATAGCTTCGTGAGAAGATGTCACAAGTGCCAAATCTACGCTGATCACATTCATGTGCCATCTGCTTCCCTAAATGTCCTGACTGCATCTTGGTCGTTCTCAATGTGGGGCATGGACGTCATAGGTCCTATCGAGCCCAAGGCATCAAATGGGCATCACTTCATCCTAGTCGCTATTGATTACTTCACCAAGTGGGTTGAAGCCGCTTCATACTCCAGCATTACTAGCTCTGTGGTTGTTAAGTTTGTAAAGAGAGATTTGGTTTGTCGCTATGGGCTTCCTTCCAGACAAGATTATCACAGATAATGGCAGCAACCTGAACAGTAAGATGATGAAAGAGTTATGCGAGAACTTCAAAATCCAACATCATAATTCTTCTCCATACCGTCCCAAGATGAATGGGGCAGTCGAAGCAGCCAATAAGAATATCAAGAGGATTATGCAAAAGATGGTAGTAACCTACAAAGATTGGCATGAGATGCTTCCTTTCGCTTTGCATGGGTATCGTACCTCAGTGCGTACTTTAACCGGGGCAACCCCTTTCTCTTTGGTGTATGGGTCAAGCAGTCCTCCCTATTGAAGTTGACATACCCTCCCTACGGGTGCTGATGGAAACCAAGTTGGAAGAAGCAGAATGGGTTCAAGCTCGTCTGGATCAGCTGAATCTCATTGAGGAGAAAAGAATTGCTGCCCTGTGTCATGGCGGTTGTATCAACAAAGGATGAAGACGACTTTCGACAAGAAGGTTCGCCCCGAGAATTGTGAGGAGACCTTGTGCTCAAGAAGATCCCGCCTATTCTGAGTGACCCCCGTGGGAAATGGACTCCTAGCTATGATGGACCATATGTGGTAAAGAAAGCCTTTTCTGGAGGTGCATTGATACTCACCAACATGGATGGTGAATAACTCAGAAACCCGGTCAATTAAGATTCAGTCAAGAGATATTACGCCTGAGAAAAATAAAAAGAAAAAAGAGAAAGATGAGCCAAACAAGAATTAGCTCACTAGGTTGAAAACCCGAAAGGGCGGCCTAGGAAAAAAAGAGCGACCCGGTGGACTGAAACCTCGCAAAGTGCGGTCCAAGCAAAAATTAGGGTCAGAAAAGTTGGACTTAAAAAAAAAAAGTAAAAAAGGCAAGCAGCGCCTCCAAAAGCTTGGATAAAAGGGTGATCAAGGATATAAGTATGGGTGATTGGCATCAACACTCCAAAGACAAAGAGCGCTCATAAAATCTGTTGCGTCCATTTTTTTTTAGTTTTAAGAATTCTCAATGTACTCTTTTCAGTCGGCACGACCTTTTGCGCGTTCGATTTCCATATGAATAGAAAGTACAAATTTTCCACTCCGTCTGCTTATTGTTTTATCATTGATTCCTTTTCATTTGTGCTTTAAAATGATGTTTTATGGTAGATGATAAATGAATTGTGAAAATGTGCATAAATCAGAGCATTAAAATCATTGCGAAACTTTTGAAAATCATGAGAAAAGAAATGATCTCTCAATCAGGTAAATTCACAAGAATCAAACAAAAGCCTTGATAGCGTCAAAGCAATTCTCAAAAGGCTGAAGCATGACCCTCGAACCATTATGGACGTGCCTCATAACGAAAGTCCTACGATTTGGTCGAACCAGCGAAAAAAAAAGGACTAGAAAAAGAACAAAAGAGCAATAAAACAAATAAAATTCATGCATTGCATTCATCAAACATATACAAAAAAAAAATTCATGCAAGCAAAAAGAAACTCCTGCATCACATCACATTCATCCCATCAAAAAGCAATCATGGCATTTGCATTGCATGCGTTTGTTCATCACACTTGCAGGTACAAGGACGGATAAATACTTTAGTGTTAATCCTCGCACTGAGTTCCTAGAAAATGCTCCCTTAGTTCGGAGTTCAAACGCTTTTCAGTCCGGCGCTCAAGCGTGCATTGCAGTTTGGAGTTCAAATCGCTCTTATCAGAGTTCAGCGCTCCCTTCTGTTCATGGTCTCATATTGTGTACGAGCAATGCGATGGACCGCAGCCCCATGTGAGGTTCAACGAATTAGTTGTATCAGCCTAAGATACAGTGGACGTCGTGCATTGATTAGTATATCAGTTCCAGAGCTGATAACGATCCCCCCGGTCGCTCGAAAGACCAGAGATTCTCAGGATGCGTGCTCCTCAAAGCCACGTGCAAACTCGGATTCGCAAGGATTTGTTTACAGGTTTTAGGCAGCCTGGCATTTTACCATTTTCTTTATCGCTTTCTTCATTTAGCGCTTTCCTTGCCTTTCGCAGTTAGCGTGCATGTTATTAACCACTTCGTTTATTGTTTCCTCATCGACACTCCAAGTGTTGATTTAAGAAGAATAGAGAAAAAACAAGAAAAAGAAAATTCGGGTTTCTCCAAGTAGGCAAAATTGGTATAATTTCTGAATTCTTTATTTCTATTTTATCTTCGAAATATGTCTCGGCCAATTCATATTTCTAGGTAAAATCCAAATAAAGAGGGGCAGTTGTCATACCATAATTTTGTCCGCCCAAGTCAAAACCTTTTTTTTTCAAACAAGAATGGAAGCAATAAGGGTAATTCATAATTTGTGTAGATTAATGGACTTTTGCATTTATGTGTATTTGTCCCCTATCTCGCATTTTTATTTGAATTACGCGCACACGCCAATCGTAACTGCGTGAGCTCCCCTTTTTCCCTTGCCATTTTGCACGCATTTTAATCTTCAAAAAGGCCATTTATTGATCATTATTAATTTTTGGCACCCAAAACATTTTTATTAATTTTTGAGAATTTTAGGGAATAAAAATAGTGCATGTTTCAATATTTGTGTGCATTCAAATGAGAGAAAGTTAATTACTTTTGAACTAAACCAAGTCAAGGATGGAAAATACAATTTATTCTATCAAGGATAATTCTCGTATAATTTTTTGGAAGAAAATCCTAGTTTAAAATAATTAAAAGGCATTTTTCCCATTTTTATTGCACAAAAAAGCTGAAAAAGGACCATTAAATATTCCCCAATTATTAAATGACAATTCTTTATTGTCATGAATAATTAGAGGGATATTTTTATGGTGCCCAAAAGTATGTGACACATTTTCAATAGGTGCACTATCATTTGCATGCCCAAAAATTCAAAATTCAAATAAAAAGTACAAAGTGTCCTCAATAAGACAAAAGACCAAAAAAGAGAAGCAATTTTCCCTCCCCATTTTAGATGTCATAGCCGAATTCCCTCTCTCTCTCTCCACAATGTCTTCCACATTCTTCTATTGTACAATTATTCCTTAAGAATATTCTTGTACTATCCTTAATCCTACCAATTTCATACACATCCCTAATTCCCACACACTCTCATGTAGATTCATACCCTTTTTTGTAAATGACACCATCCTCTCACACTCACTCCTTCATAAGAAATTGCAAACTTACTTAAAATAGAACGTCCCATTCCAATTCTACCCTTAACCCTAATTTCACCCAAGACCTTATATAAGCCTACTCTCTCAAATACAAGGAAAAAGTTAATTTTGCACACAAACCTCTCCTTCCTCCCCTCCTTGGCCGAATACCTCCCTCTCTCCCTCGCCTCATTTTCTTCAATTTCTTCACTCAATCATCCATTTAAAACACCCTTCCTACACTAAATCTTCCAACCTTCTTGCATTCTTCTCAAAGATTCACCTTCAAATTCAAGGATCAAGTTCAAAGTTGAAGATTGAAGAGTAGATTAAAGGGGGTTTGCATTCATTCATCTCATTTCCTTCCTTATTCTAGCTTGGAGTTGAGGTATACTTTGAAACCTAGCATCATCTTCTAATTTTAGCATCAAAGATGTAAATAATCACTTCAATTTTTCATCCCATTGCATTTTAATGTCATAATGTTAGCATAGTTGTTGTGGTTGAGTGAGAGATGTATTTCAAGTATCTTGACAAGCACTTTGGAAGGCTTGGGTGCTTGAAATGCTTCTATCTTTTTGAATAAATTGTGTGTTGTTGTTATTTCACTCATTATTTTGTTGTTTCCATGAATAAATGGGGTTTAAACTCATGTTCATTTCGCACCTTAAGGGAAAATTAGGGTTTATGAGATTTTTGATGAGTTGGTTGTTTAATCTTGCAATTACTGGGAATTGAACCCTGATTATGATGTTTGTTTGCTTAAAAATTGTTGTTCTCATGAATTTGCTTGCAAATCATGCCCTATGTTGATGATTGGCAAGAGGACTCTCACTTGTGCTTTGAGACACACTTTAATTGTTGAGGATTGCCTAAGAAGACTCAATTTCTTTTGTGATTCCTAGTAAACGAAGATGCAAATTTAAGTTTCATTTCCTTACCAATTGCTTTGATTACCATAAACAACTTATAAATCATTTTGGAATGCTCTTGGTCTTGCAAATAAGTAATTGTCTTGAAACAATTGTTAGTTATGTGTTGATGATTTGGTAAGAGTATTTGACACTTATGCACTTGTGCATATCCCAAGTGTCAAAGGTTAACTAAAGGGATTCAACACCCTAATTGCCTAAACTTGTCAATTTAGTCTTAAGACTTGCCTATGATCTTGCATGAGGCAAATGCCCCTTTCAATTTATTCCTTTCATGTGGTTGATTGAAGAAATTTATTAGACATTGATGACATCAAAAGGATACCACATGGGCGCTTATGTCTAATGTTGATGTGAAACCCTTAGGGTTTTGCAAGTGATTCATTAGAAGTTTGATATCACTTGTGTTTTGAAATGCCTTTGCCTATTCATATATTGTGTCATAAATTCCTAGTTAGGTTTATTCCATTGCCTAGCATCTTCAATAAGATGTGCAACTTAGGTTCATTTTCTTGCCTATTCATGCATTTTTGCCAAAATGTTCAACTTGGGTTCATTCTTTACTTATCTATGTATTGTGTCATAATGTGTGTAGTTTAGGTCCACTTTCAATCAAAAGCCTTTTCAAGCATCAAAATCATTCCATAAGCAGGAATTAATCCAATTGCGAAAACTCTTCAAAATCAAACTTTGTTAGTAGTCTTGTGAAGCCTTTGCTTGCATGATTATTAACAATGAGGTACTAGTGGTGATCACTTGGAGCCTTCACTCAATTGATCACCGTGAATGCCTAATTTTCCTAAAGATTTTCACTAACTCAAAAACTTTGTTAGTAGTCTTGTGAAGCCTTTGCTTGCATGATTATTAACAATGGAGTGCTAATGGTGGTCACTTGGAGCCTTTGCTCAATTGATCATCATGAAAGCTCAATTTTCACAATTAAACAAGATAAAAAACAAAAACCTTTTCTAGACAACCCAGAACTACGTAGCTTTGAATTCTCCATCGCACGGGGAGATACGTAGGAGCGGATACTCTCCGTCAAGAACAACAAACCAAAAACATTTTTCCTTTCAAAAACCGAATACTTTTCCAAAATAAAACATTTCTTAAAAAACAAGAACTACGTAGCTTTGAATTCTCCATCGCACCAGGAGATACGTAGGAGTGGATCCCCTCCATCAAGCGCGAAAACTAAAGATATTTCATTAAGTCATTCGTAAACAAAAGAGGTAAAAAAAAGCATTTTCCGAATCAACTTTGCAAATCACATATTTAATTAAGGTAACCCTTCTTTGAAGTGACGTTATGGGGTGCTAATACCTTCCTCATACGTAATTAGACCCCCGAACCCAAATCTAATGGTTCCAAAGACCATTGTTTTTTCAAAAAAGGCTTTTTCAATGTTTACCTTAAAAAATATTGGTGGCGACTCTAAAATCCCGTTGTGCGAAGAAAAGTCCCTCCAAGGATTTTTCGGGGTGCGACAACCACTTGAGAAGATTCATCATGAGAAATGGCAATATGAGAAGAACATCTAAGAAGATCAAGCATGAGAAGAGTCATGGCATAGAAAATTGAAGAAGATGGAATGCAATATCAAGCTAAGAAGAGTCATGATCCCAAGAAGGGTCATGATCATATGAATCATGTTAAGAAGAGTCATGGGCCTGAGAAGGGTCATGACAAGAAGAGTCATCATCCTTAGAAATTGCATCAACATGAGAAGATTCATCTTGAGAAGCATCATCTTGAAACTTTACAAGTCATGAGAAGAGTCACAGTGAGAAGGGTCACTGTGAGAAGGGTGATGACAAACCAGAATGTGACTTGTTTCGCAGAAAGCGTAATGCGGCAACGAGAGCGTCTTCCAACGGCTCCAAACAGCTAGTTGTTGATGCAACGACTCTATTTCTTGGACCAGGAGTTAAAGGGCTACAACAACTCTATATAACAACAACTCTGGTCTTCATTGATCTTTAAGAGAGTGAATTAAAATCTGAGCTATCAACCTTCTCACCCATTCTAGTTTTCTCTCTTTCATACTCAGCTGCTATTAAACAAGAAGGGATTCATCTTTCTCTGAGTATGTGTTAAGTCTTGGGTTGTAATACATTCATGTATATCCTATATATGTCAACCAAGCTCTAAGTAATCCCAAAACCCTTGTAATCAAAAGAACCTTGAATAGGGAACCTTCTCAAGTAGCATGTGTTGCTGTAGGACTTGAGAAGTGAGTGTTTTGTGTTAAAAGCAGTCTAATAGCTTTGAAGAAGTCTATTGGTGGAGTATACAGTAGGTAGAGCTGTGAGAAGAAAACTACCAAGAGCTTTCAAATTGTGTGAAGTGTGAGAGGGTGCAAACTATTTGAAAAATAGTTGAAAATCTCACTAGGTGTGAGGACTGGAGTAGCCCATGTTGTTTTTGGGTGAACCACTATAAATCCATGTGTTATTTACTTCTTTAAGTCAGTCAAAAAGGGATAGAAGTTGATCCAGATAAAGTTAAAGCAATCCTTGAAATGCCTGTGCCAAAGACAGAAAAAGAGGTTTGTGGTTTCCTTGGGAGATTGAACTACATCTCGAGGTTCATATCCCAATTGACCGCCACTTGTGAACCTCTCTTTAAACTGTTGTGCAAGAATCAGAAAGCATAGTGGAATGATGATTGCCAAAGGGCCTTTGAAAGAATTAAAGATTATCTGCAGAATCCGCCAATTCTAATGCCGCCGGTGTCTGGTAGACCGCTTATCTTGTATCTAACTGTGCTGGACAGTTCAATGGGGTGTGTACTGGGGCAACATGATGAAGCGGGAAAGAAGGAGCATGCCATCTACTATCTGAGTAAAAAGATCACCGACGGCGAGACAAGATTTCCGATGCTTGAAAAGACTTGTTGTGCCTTAGCCTGGGTTGCCCATCAATTAAGGCAGTACATGCTGAGTCATACAACCTGGTTGGTATCTAAAATGGATCCAATCAAGTACATTTTTGAAAAGCCAGCCCTCACAGGACGGATCGCTCGGTGGCAGATGTTATTATCAGAGTATGATATCCTGTATGTCACAGAAGCGATCAAAGGCGGCGCAGCACTCGCCGAGTATTTAGCATGTCAGCCAATTCAAGATTACCAGTCAATGCAGTATGATTTTCCCGATGAAGACATCATGGCACTGTTTGATGAAGGGAAGTCTCAAGAAGATGAGAGGTGGAGGATGATATTTGACGGTGCATCCAATGTGTGGGGACATGGAGCTGGGGTAGTGTTAATCTCCCCTGATAATCGCTTTGTTCCAGTCACTGCCAGATTGAGCTTTTATGTCACCAATAACATTGCAGAATATGAGGCATGCATCCTAGGCATTCAGGCAGCCCTCGAGTGGAAGCTTAAAAGACTTGATGTGTATGGCGATTCAGCTTTGGTTGTTCATCAGGTGAAAGGTGTAACACCCCCTTCTAATTATACTACTAATTAAATAATAAATCAGAGTTTTCAAAAACTTTTTCAATGCAACCACAAGAGGGTGCTACATTTTTCATCAAACAGCACAAGATAGTACATTTAAAAGCTCAAACACAACTAGTGTGTGATATATAGCACATCAAAACGGGGCGAACCCTCAAAACACTTGTTTAGTTTTTTTTACAACAACCTGAATATCATTTACCAGCACAGCGGAATAACAACACGAGAGCAGGTTGCCGACATGAGAAGCAACACGAAAGCAGTAGGGTGAGTCTCTTTACATAATTAATAGCAAATAAGATAAGCATTATGTTAGGGAAGACAACTAACAACAATCACATTCCAACAAATAGCATATGACATTAAGTTTGGCACATCAACTCACAACCATCATAAATGCAACACCAATTACATGACTGTATGCATGTATGCAACCCTACACTAAGGGCATATGCATGTGGTACCATCAACCTCCATAAATTTTGCTTTGAGGGCACAACCACCATAATAGATATCAACAACCACCATTCGATATCAAGGCCGAAGCCTACAACCACCTTTTGATGCATATGAAGTATGAGACACCATGAACAATGCATCAATCACATACAATCTCATTATATGCAAAACACCACCACCAATGAACAACCACCTTAAGAAACCACCTTAAACAACCACCTTAAACAACCACCTTAAGGTATTAAGCAACCACCTTAAATTATTTAGCAACCACCTTAAATTATTAAGCATCCACCTTAAATTATTAAGCAACCACCTTAAATTATTAAGCAACCACCTTAAATTCACCATGACATCATCAACCACTAGCTCTAAGGCTAACACCAAGACTTAGCTCTAAGGCTAACACCAACGTCAAGGACCAACTCACACATAAGGACCAACTTGTCACATAGGGACTAAACCGACACCCACAAGGACTAAACGGTCACCTAAGGACTAAACAGTCACATAGGGACCAACACAACACAATAGAAGGACCAATAGGGCACAAGGACCAAAACAGCACCTCCAGGGACCAACCGGTGAAAAGGACCAAAATAGCACTTTTAGGGACTAAAGGTGTAAAGGACCAAAACTGAATTTTTATACAGCACTTAGACATAACACAGGCGCATGGGGCATGCCATTTTGGCGCCCTTGTCCGCGCCACACACACACACGCCTACACTCAGGCGCACAAAGGCGCAAGGGGCAGCCACATTTGGCGCCCCATTGCAACACACCACGCCACCATACACACCTAGGCGCAACGGGCAGCCACATTTGGCGCCCTTAGCCATGCCACCACCCACACAACCACACCAACACACCCAAATTCTAATTTCTCCAACATACCCAAACACCTACTTCACCTATACCCACTCAAACACCCAATTCACTCATACACCTACCCAACACAATATAGGCACAGTACTTCAACTCCTAACTTCAACCCCAATTCACCCACACACATCACAATAGTGCATAACAACTCCATTTCAACTACAACCAACTTAAACTTATCACATGGAGCTTCAAATCATTTTTGGACAATTTATTCAACACCTTACAATTATCACAAATTCACAATCAACCACCATATCACATTTCCATACGCAACCACATTGTCACGATACAACAACCACCATATTTACATATTTCCTATCAAGCTCATTTCAACAACACATCATGGGTTCATCAATTTTAATTCAACACAACACCAATTAATTCAAACAAATTAATTCAAACAACACATAAACACCAATTAATTCAAACAACACATAAACAACAATTAATTACCCTAAAAACCTAACCCACACATAATTACTCATCTTATAACCTATTATGTATGAAAGAGAGCCCCCTAACCTTAAAAATTGAAGGAATGCTAGTAACCTCTCCTTCACCACTTCAAGAACCACCAAAAATAGATATTCCACCACTTTGAGCTTCAAGCCCCTTCCATGGTAAAGTGAAAATGAGAAGGAATGAGTGGCTGAAACTTACACTAATAGATAGAGCATGAAAAATGAGGAAGATTGGTACCCAAATCCACTTACCACAAGCCAAGATGGAATTTTCTCTGCTGAACCGTCGGCCTCCCTTCTCTCTACCCTCTCCTTTTTCTTTTCTTTCTTCAAATGGGAAGGGAAACCTTACACCCCAAAGTTATTTCTTGAATTTGGGCCTACTAATGGGCCATGGGCCCTTTATTTGCACCCCCTAGTTACTTCAACCACGCCCTGACATAATTAAATCACCACTCCCTTATTTACTACCCAACGCCTCTTAGTTATATTAAACACCCTATTATTCTTTTAATATAACTAATCACTATAACACCTCCTAAATAAAATAAAACTCCAAATTAATTAATTGACTTAAATAAATGTTGCAAGCCTTAAATAACTTAATTAAATGAGTAATTGAATTATTTTGGGGCGTTACAAAAGGCGATTGGGAGACCAGAGATCCCAAATTAATCCTCTATTGCAACTATGTCCAAGAGTTGATGGGGTCTTTTGATGAGATCACCTTCAAGCATATTCCCCGAGGCGAAAATCAGTTGGCCGATGCATTGGCAACCTTGTGTTGCGCCCGAAAAAGTCCCCGAGGGAGAACCTTCCTCGTTTACAACTTTTCTAAAAAAGAAATCTTTCAATGAAGCCGCCACTAACATTTATTAAGGAAAATATTAGGAAAACCTTTTGGAAAGCAATTGGTCTTTCGAAAACTCTGAGATGTAGGTTCGGGGGTCGGTTAGGTGTGGGGAAGGTATTAGCACCCCACACCTCCTTTCTACCGAAAGGGAACCATTAATTCGATGTGTAGTTTTGAAGTGTTTGATTTGAAATGAATCGTTCTACTTCTTTTCTTTTCCTTTTATTTGAAAGAGTTTTTTAGAAAACAAGGGAGAAAGAAATCTTTTTGGGATCTTTGAAAAGCGAAACTAAACTAAGATTTTTTAAAAGAGTGCTTGACGGGATGTGACCCGCTCCTACGTACCCTCAATGAGATGAGGGATCAAAGCTACGTAGTTCTTGGTTCTTAATCTTGAGAAAATCTGTGTCTTGTCTTTATCTTATCTTTTGGTTTTTGGAAATATGACTCAAGTGTTCGTGAATACCAAACAAGCAATGGCTTCGAGTGGCGTTCATTACTAACTTGAAAGAAAAGTGTTGGGACCGGTAATCAGTCGAGCAATTACTCAAGTGATCACTAGTTGCAACGTTTTATTATCTTTTTTGAAATGATTTTGGAAAAGGATGAATCATAGTGATGATTACCACTAATGACTCATATTGTTTTTGAATTTTGAATTAATTTGTATTTAATTAAGGTGTGGGAGTTTTCGTGATAGTCAAACAAGCAAAAGCTTCGAGTGACTACCACTAGTAACTCCATCATTAACGATCAAACAAGCAATGGCTTCGAGTGATGGCTAATGATTTGTTTATGAAAAATGCCTTAGGTTTTTATTTGAAAACATTTGATTTTGGACTTGAAAAGAGAGTAGAACATTACAAATCCTTTTTTATTCAAAACCGAGATAACAATGAAAGCATAGGCAAAGCAAACATGAAGAATATTTACAAGTTGCCATGAACACTTGCATACATGATTAATTGAATACATGATTAAGTAAGTATATGAGGATGCATGAATATACAAGGAATGAATATGCATGTTTGAATGCAAGACATGGTGTTAAGGGATGCATGAGCATTTAAGAAGGGATGCAAAGCATACAAGTGAATGAATGACTAGCACATAAAAGGAAGCAAGGGACATGAACATATGAGGATGCATGAGAGTGTTACATAAACCAAGTGTGAGAGAAGATGCATGAATGTAAAAATATTTTGGGTATTTTTGCAAATTGGTAGTTGCTAAAGAAAACTTTTGGTAAAAAGTTAATGAATGGTAAAGTATAAAGATGCATGAGGTAAATGGTAATATTTTTGAGTTTTAGTAAAAGGTTAATGAATGGTAAAGTGAAAAATAAGTGAATGGTAAAAGGTTAAAAACACACTAACACAATTGCCACTATCTACACAAGATCAAGCAACACATTTTAGGCACAAAATAGGCACAAAAAACAGCCCCTAAAACCGAAACATATACATGCTTAATCAATCAATTATTTCTTGCTAAATTTGCACAATCAACACATAGAACATACACAAGATAAGACCCTAAATTAATATGCTATACTACTAAACAACAATCAAGCAACTCATATATTTTATTCACACTAAACATTAAGAAACACAAGAGAAAACATAGCCCCTAATTTCTAAAACCAAAACCTTAAACTTTAAACTACACATATTCACAATCAAGCCATTTTGTACCTTCAACCCATGAAATGATCAAGAACACATATGAACCCTAATTTTTGCTCTAGAGGCCGAAACCACAACCATGAAGAGATGATCTTATTTGACTCAAAAATCATGCAATCAAAATAGTATATGCAAGGAAAACATGATAAAATGAGTGTGAAATGCAAACAACAAAGTGAAAACACAAGAAAACCCCTCTCTAGGCCAAGGACTCATTGCCAACACCCAAGGCTCCCAATGTCCTTGTCATAATGTTGGAAACGAGTCCTCTAAGCCTTTGAGAAGGAAAAGAGGAGTAGAAGAAGAATCTACATGGTGATAGTTAAAGAAAATGCAAGAGATTAAAAATTTACCTCTAGAACTAGTTAGCAAAAGAAGAAAAATGCAAGATGAAGCAAAATAACTTGATGAACAGCCCCTATCTCCACGCCAAACACCTTTTCTTGGAAGGATCTTGATGGAACTTGAAAGATTATGGAAGTTTGAAAGGGGGTTTAGTGTTAGGATCAAGAGTATTGAAGGTTTGGTGATGGAAAAATGAAGAAAATGGAAGAGAGAATGGAGAGGAGGGCTACGGTTTTGGGGCTGGTTAGAGGAGGGGTTTGGTTGCTAGGTTTTGAGAAATGAGAGTGGAGAGGTCCAAAACTTGTGAGGTGGGGAAATGAGGATCTATTTATAGGGGTTTTTAGGTTTAAGGGTATTTTAGTCTTCTCATCTTTGATGGGCTCTAGGATTTGATTTTATTTTTGAATGGATGGCTAGGATTTTTAGTCACATGGATTAGGGGTATTTAGAAAAACAAGTGTGTGAGGAGGAGGTGGGGTGAAGGTGGCGCATGCATGAACAAAAAAAAAGAGGGGAAATTTGTGAACAAAAATCTAATTTTGGAATGGTGACTCATATGGAGAAGGATCTAGAATAGGGTTAGGGGTAATTTGGTGAGGGAATGTTATCAAAAAGGAAAGATGGCATTTGTTGGTGGAGAGGTTAGTGTAAGTGTGTGGAATAATTTACCAAAATGGGCAAAATTGAGGATATGATCAAATCAAAACTTGGTGAGTAAGAAAAGAAGTGTGTAGAAGCTTCTTGAGAGAGAGAGAGGGAGAGAGAGCTGCGCATGGCCAGCTGATTATAGAGAGGAAAAATAAAAAAAATGCTTGTTTTTGGTATTTTGTCTTATTGAGGACACTTCCTATTTTTGGTTTTGAAATTTGAATTTTTGGACATGCAAAATGGGAATGCACCTATTGAAAATGTGTTACATGTTTTTGGGCACCATAAAATAGCCTCCCCAATTATTCTAGACAAACAAAAGTTGTCTTTTAATAATTGGGGAATTTTTAATGGTCTTTTAGCATTTTTTATGCAATAAAAAATAGGGAAAATGCATTTTAATTATTTTGGGCTAAGATATTCTCTCTAAAAATTGTACAAAAATTATCTTGGATAAAAGAAAAATGTACTTTTGGTATGTGCATACTTTTGACGAGAAAATTATCCTGTTGCGAAAAATGACCAAAATGCCCCTTACCCTAAAAAATCCTAGTTCGTCCAAAAAGTGCATTTCAACTCCAAAAAAGATTTTAGAAACTTTGAGATGACTTTTAGGACCCTAAATGCAATGCATGATGCTTTTTCTTTTATTTATTATTTTTTTGGGGAAAATTAGGGTTTTACCCTAAGCCGGACAAAATTGGGGTATGACACCTTGTCGTCAATGTTCAACATTAATTGTGACAGGAATCTGACTCATATCAGAATTCAGCATCGGGGTCGCCCGGCATATCACTACTGTACTGCAATTGAAGAAGAGCCTGATGACAAGCCATGGTATCATGATATCAAACAGTACATCACCAAAAGAGAATACCCATCTGGGGCATCAGAGAACGACAAAAGAACGCTTAGAAGATTGTCGAGAAGCTTCTTTCTGAATGGTGAAGTCCTCTACAAAAGGAACTATGATATGGTCCTCCTCAGATGTGTTGCTAAGGAAGAGGCTGAGAAAATTATGAAAGAGGTCCATGAAGGTTCATTCGGGGATCACTCCAGTGGACACACTATGGCTAGAAAGATTTTGAGAGCCGGCTATTACTTGTTGCAAATGGAGTCTGATTGCTACAGTTTTGTAAGGAAGTGCCACAAGTGCCAGATCTATGCTGATCACATTCATGTACCGCCTGCTAAATTGAATGTCTTGACTGCGTCTTGGCCGTTCTCAATGTGGGGCATGGACGTCATAGGTCCAATTGAACCCAAAGCATCAAATGGGAATCGTTTCATCCTGGTCGCCATTGACTATTTCACAAAGTGGGTTGAAGCTTTCTCATATTCAAGTATAACCAGTTCAGTGGTTGCTAAGTTTGTCAAGAAAGATCTGATCTGCCGTTACGGTCTTCCCAACAAGATCATCACCGATAATGGCAAAGAACTTGGCAATGAGAATGATGAAGGACACGTGGCGCCGCAGAGTTCAAGATTCAGCATCACAATTCATCCCCGTACCGTCCCAAGATGAATGGGGCAGTTGAAGCGGCCAACAAGAATATCAAGAAAATAGTGCAGAAAATGGTGGTAACCTACAAGGATTGGCACGAAATGCTCCCTTTCGCTTTGCACGGCTATCGTACCTCGGTGCGTACATCGACTGGGGCAACCCCTTTCTCTCTGGTATATGGGTCAGAAGCAGTGCTTCCCATTGTTGCTTCTCATTAAGTTTTTGAAGCACTTCTCTTCTCTCAACCATACACACTGCACTTCAAAGTTTTATAGGATCATTGCTGAGTATGTTCATATATTTGAAGATTATATCATGTCAAAAGGCATCTTTTAACCTAAGTTATTGTATGTCCAAACACTACCTTGTCACTGTACCTTCTTAACAAGGCATATGTTTGCTGGATTATTAATGAAAAAGCCTAACTAAGTTCTTAGGGGTTTGTACCTTCCTAACATGGCATAGGTTTGTTTGATTGTTAGCGAAGATGACTAAGATGTTTCTTGGGGGTATCATAGTAGCTAGATCCGTGGAAGAAAACTAGTGATACAGTAGATAGAGCTGTAGAAGAAAATTATCTTGTGCTTTAAGCCTAGGTTGGGTTGTAAAGTGTAAGCTATTTGGAAAATAGTGGAAATACTCATAGGATGTAGGGACTGGATATTTCTCTAGACCACTATACTTCTTGTGTATCCTTTACTGTTTTCTCATTATTCATCACTCACAACACTTTGTTATTAAGAAGGAAAACATCTTCGCACTGTACAGAAGACTACTACTTTGAAAAGGCTTCTTACAATTTCTTAATCTATCTCTCCATAAAACGACAATATTTTATATCTTCATAACCAAGAGTTTACCTTACCAAACGATCATCACTAGTGTAAGAAGCAAGAAACACATTTACACATCATTTATTAAAGTATCTTCTTGCACTATCCAACTTCTAAGAATATATAATAGTCACAATCTTCTAGTGCTTATATCTTATTAGATTAGTGACTTACCTTCTACCAGCTGATTGGGTTGGCCACGAAATGGATTTTAAAAAAGGGTCACAATTCAAACTCCCTTTCATGTGATCCAATTGACTCTAGGTATAGTGGCCGAAGTGAGTGGTGATGATACTACTTTTAGGGGTTCAAAGGTCCTTAAGGGGAAAGATGGCCTTGGGTCAGACTTCATGTATCAATTTATTGCATTCATCCCACAAAGAAGATTTTTTGGTAAGAGACTTGCTTGAGTGCGTAAAGAGGCTAAAGATGCCGAGGTCAGAGCTGCATCTCAGATCTCTGAGCTAGAGAAGAAATGCAAGCAGCTAAAGGACGACGGCGCCAGTATGGCGGTGGCTGGCTATAATCGGTGCATGTCTCAGGCCTTGGTGCTCAAACCAAATCTGCAAACCCAGTATATGCAGCTGCTTCATCGGGTAGTAGATGGCAAGATCTTGTCGAAGGACAAGGTCGTCTATCCCCCTCCCGAGGCTGACGCTGAAGTAGTTGCTAATGCTGAGGATGGCAACGAGGACCCAGAGGTTGACAGCGACGTAGGCGAGATCCAGACTCCGGCGAACGTAGCTCAAGATGAGGAAAAGAGCCCGGGACAAAATGATGCTGAAATGGGGGAGAACTGAGGTTCCCCCTTTGTAATTTTTCTCGAACAATTGATTCTCGTTGTTATGCGGCTTCGAGCATGTCCGGGGCCGTCCTAAATTTGTAAGCACCCCAAAAATAATTCAAGTATTTATTTAATTAAGTGGTATATTGGTTGGTTATATTAAAATAATGATAGGGTATTTGATGTAAATGAGGAGTGGTGGTTAGTAAAAAGTGAGTGGTAATTTAATTAAAAGAAGGAGTAGTGAGTAGAGAGAGAGTTAAGCCCATATCCATGAGATAAGTTTAGGTGTTGATGGTGAGAGAGTTCATTTGCAACCAATTACAAAGAAAAGTCAAAGAGTAAAGTGAGTTGAGAGAGAGAGAGAGAGGTGCGATAGCCTTAAGGAGGGAGAAGAGAAGATCTTGGCGTGGAGAGTTCAAGTCCAAGGAAGAGGAGCTTGCTTGTTGGTGATGGCTTGTGATTCTTGGTGGAGAGAGTGATGGTTTCTTCAATAAGGTAAGGGGGCTCTCTTTCACCTATAATAGAGTATATGATGAGTGTTATGTGTGGGTTAGACTCTAGGATGATTTTTGAGTTGTTTGTGTTGTTAGTTGTGTGATTGATGTTGTGTTTGCTTCAATTTGGTGAAATTGTGATGTGTGTATGTGTTGTTGATGATTGGTCATAGGAAAGACCTAGGAAAGAAATGGGATCTAAGGAACCCTAAGTGTCAGGACGTCATTGTTGGTGTTGGCACCTTCATTGATTACTTTGAGGTGTGTTGGACAAATTTTGAATAAGTATGTGTGTAGTAGTTGTGGTTTAAGTTTGATCATAGTATGAGAATCAAAGAGAAGAGGGAAGATGAGGGTTAGGCGCCTAGTGCGCCATTCGAAGTGAAGTGGTGCGCCTGTGTCGAGGTGAGGTGTTGCGCCATTCGAAGTGAAGTGGTGCGCCTGTGTCGAGGTGAGGTGTTGCGCCATTCGAAGTGAAGAATTACTGTGTGCCGAGAAGGGTAGGTGCGTTGTAGGAGTGTAAGTGTCGACGTGTCGACGTGTAGATGTGACGAAGTATAAGTGTATGGGAGTCGACGTGTAGTTGCCGAAGTGTAGAGTATGTATGCCGAAGTAAGGTGTATGTATGTCGAAGCTAGTGTTGTCAAGGTGTATGAGTACCGAAGTGTAGTGTTGTAGTGGTGACGAAGTGTAGGTGTCGACGTGTAGGTGTCGAAGTGTGGATGTGAAGAAGTGTGGTGAGACGAAGGGTAGTGTAGGTGTGCCGAGGTGCAGTGTGGTGTGCAAAAGTGCAGTGTGGTGTGACGAAGGGTAGTGTATGTGTGCCGAGGTGCAGTGTGAGTGTGCCGAGGTGCTGTTTTGACGCCAGTGTGGCGTAGGTTACTGCCAGACGCAAATTTGGGTGTTGTTTGGTGTCGAGTACGTCTAAGTGGCTGAATGGTGGAGCCAGTTTAGTCCTTAGGTGACGTTTGGTCCTTGTAGTGACAGTATAGTCCACTACTTTTGGTGTCGATGTGTTCGATGAGTTTGAGGTTAGCCATAGCGCTAGTGATCGATGAGTTTGATGTTAGCCATAGTGCTAGTGATCGATGAGTTTGATGTTAGCCATAGAGCTAGTGACCGATGTGTTTGATGTTAGCCATAGCGCTAGTGGTCGATGTGTTGATGTTAGCCATAGAGCTAGTGATCGATGAGTTTAATGTTAGCCATAGAGCTAGTGACCGATGTAGTGATGTTAGCCATAGAGCTATTGATGATGTCTTGGTGAATTAAACGACGGTGTAATGACGTTGGATTAAATGACGGAGGTAAATCCAGTGACAGTGTTAATTCATACATGGTATGATTGTTCGTGGTTGATGCATTATTCATGGAGTCACATGCCTCATATGCATTAAAGGACGGTGATAGGCTTCGGCCTCGATATTGTAGACTTCGGTCTTCATATCATTAACGACGGTGACGCCTGGCAAAATAATGACGGTGACGATACCATTAAGCCGGTGATGGTACTCATGCATTATACCCTTGGTGTTGGGTTGCATTCATGCATATACTCATGCAATTGGTGATGTTCTTGATGATTATGAGTTGGTGTGTCATAACTTGATGATGTGTGTTTGTCTAGTGAGTAGGGGTGTTTCTAGTTGCCTTTCTCTAACATAATGTTTATCATACATTTTATTATATGTGTTAGAGACTCACCCTTCTGCTTTCTATGTTGCTTCTCATGTCGTCAACGTGTAGGTGATCCCGAGTGAAGGTTCTTCTTTCCTCAGTCTGGTTGTGGCGTCTTGCTCTGATACGTAGCACTGGGGGGACGAGTAGTTATTAGTTGTTTCAATTTAAGTGGTTGAACTGTAACTTGGTGATGTATGAATTACTAAAAGAACCGGTGTTTTGAGGGTTCGCCCCATTTAAGTCGTGCTATGTATCACGTAATTATATTTATTAGTGAAAAGTATTGTTGAGTAGATTAAAGTGATGTTTTGGTGAACGTAGCATTCACTTGAGGATGTATTTTTAAAAGAAAAACGATTTTTGAACTCTGATTTTAAATTAAATTACCGATGAGAAAAGGGGGTGTTACACTTGGCCAAGAGGTGATCGTTTCAATTGTTCCCGAGATAACTCTAAGATCCACGTCGGGTGGGGGGTACCTGCAAGACACTCCGATGCTCAAGTCACTATGTGACCGAGGTAAAGGAAAAGAGAGAGAAAGAGAGAGAGAGAGAGAGAGAGAGAGCTCTGGGTGGATCAAATAGCTAAATGAGCAGAATGTGCCGTGGTAGAGGGGTGAACCCCTATTTATAGAGCAGTCGGGCGTACCGTGGCTGTCAGTCTTGCAAAGACCGAGCGGATCACGCCGTGCTAGGAGTTCAGAGGTACTTGGGCCATGCTGATAGAGAGATATTGGGCCGGCCCAATATCCAATGGTGCTTCGTAGCTCAGGTCGGAACAAGATGTTTATTATTATTTTTTTTTTGAAGCATATTTATTTAGTTTTTAAAAAATATGAAATATATATATATGAAGATTTTTATTGGAGACAATATATGGGATGATTATCGTCATTTCATTTAACATTTTTAAAAAAAATACTTTCCGTACGATAAGAAAAGATTTAGTGGCATTTGATTACGCATTTCTCAATTGGATAGAACTTAGGTCAAGTTCATCCTATTTCTAACTAAAAAGATGTAATAATACTCAAAATCTTATTACAAAGAGGATTTTTTTTCGCATCCCCCTTATTTCTCCCACCCCCATAAATGCCAAAAACCCAGAAACGCCCCTTACATTTTCTAAAAAAACGCATCAGATCCCACCACGTAATAGGATTTTCGAATTTACCTCCAAAAAAGGTAGATTCAGATACATTATATTGTTTTTACCGGATTTACCTCAAACCCCCCATAATTCTGGTTCAGAAATTGTGCACTGAATTTACCTCCTTTAAAGCTAATTCCAGATTTATTTTTTTCCTTTTTTTCCCGGAAATATACCGTTTTTAAAGGTAAATCCGGTTCAAAAATTGTGAACCGAATTTACCTTTAAAAACTGTATTTTCGGGATTTTTTTTCTTAAACAATTTTCCTTGTTTTTAACAGATGATTATTATAGATTTAACCGCTGCGTTTACGACATCTGAGATATTTCCCACTCGCGATGCATTGACACGTTGGGCTAGAGATACCGAGAAAGCCAACGGAGTCATTGTGGTTATTATTCGATTCGAGACCACAGAGAATGGGAAAGGGAAAAAGAACAAGGTGGTTTATGGCTGTTAGAAATAGGGCACATACAGTCGAGTAGATGTCGGGTGTTCAGCTAAACACAAGACATCAAAAAAATGTGGCTGTAAGTTTTCATTGAAAGCTAAACCACTCTTACCTCCTAGTTCTAATTAGAAAGTGAGAGTGGTGTATGGGATTCACAATCATGGGCCTCATAAGACTATTTTTGGAGCAGCAATTTTTGGCAAGTTTAGCAGGGAGGAGCGGTCAGTGGTTGAGCAGCATCTGTCTTTGGGAGTGAAAGCCTCCAAAAGTCTTAAGGCATTAAAGAACAGATTTACCAACAACTTGAGCAACATTAGTCAGTTGTATAGAACCCGCAACAGTATCTGGAAGGCAAAAAGAGGTAGTATGAGTGAGATGCATCGCCTTATGACACTGATTCAGGCAAATCATTACTTGTGTTGGACGAGACGACTTAAAGGTACTGATATTATTGAGGTGATCATGTGGTCACATCTCGATAGTATCAAGTTATTGAGGATGTTTCGATTCGTCTTGATTATAGATTGTACCTTTAAGACCAACAAGTATGCATTGCCTCTGCTGGAGATTGTTGGTGTCACTTCCACCACGAGTTGACGTTTTCGTTGCATCTGCATATTTGTCTCATGAGCGATATGATGACTACACGTGTGTGTTTGCAGAGCTTAAGATATTTGATGGTGTGTGATATTGCACTTCCTCAAGTTAGCTTCACTGAGACTTAAAAGTAGTTTTTGGCATTACATTCTGTTTTTATTTTTGCATTTCTAATTGAAGGTCTAGATTGTGTTTCTCAAGTTATCTTCACTGATTGTGAGGAGGCATTGATGAATGCTATCAAGGTTGTGTTTCCGGAGGCAATAAATTTGCTTTGTCTGTATCACATTAACAAAAATGTGAATGCTCACATTAAGAAGCTGGCGAAGGGAGATAGAGTGGAGTCACTGATGAGACTTTGGCTTAATCGTGTTCGGTGGTCCACCATGGATGTGAAGAACAACGATGACGTTTGAGCGATGATGGACAGGCATGACATCTTTCAGATGCGGAGTCCTTTGCAGCTGTATGTCGAAACTAGAAGGACCGTTGCTGAGATCCTTCGTCGTTTCAAACCACCATCTCAGTAGTTCACTACTAGAAAACAGTGATTTAGCGTAGGCCAAAAGCCCACGCTAAAACATTAGAAACAGACGCTAATCATGATTTAGAGTCGGATTAGCGTCGGTGTGGTGCGGACGCTAAAGGGGTCGAAGCTAAATTATAGCGTCCCAGAAAATCAGGCCGACGCAATACATTTACTTTTCACCTGTTACTTAAGTACCATTAAAAAACAATATAACCAACCAAAATGCTTAATCCAAAAACAACATAATACCATAGCTAATCCAAGTGTTTGGCATCCATTTCATTGGCAACCGAAATAGATTTAAACAGCGTGCCCGGAGCGAAGGAAGGGCTCCAACATCTAGAGAAAATACAAAATATCAATGTGTTTAGCATCCAACATATAGAGCAACTACAAATTATCAAAGTGTTTGGCAGCCAACAATTAAAGAAAGTATTGATAACAAGATCAATCACTATGTTCTGAATATTCATCCAAATCATCATCATAATGAGGATGGCTAGCACAAGATCCACCCCCAGATTTACGCTCAAGAGCATCCATACGAGCTTCTAACTTTCGCCCACGCTCATTTGCTTCTCGAGCTTCTTGGGTAGCCACTTCAGCTTGGGCTCTTGCCTCTTGAGCCACCTTCTCAGCTTTAAGTCTAGATGCCCTCTCTTCTTTCAAAGATATCCCAATCATGAAACCAAGATGATTCTGGAATGGCTGGATAAGTGACTTGGACCCAGGTTTGACATTCACACATAAGCCTGCTGTGCCATAAAGCCGACCACGATTAGGACCCCCCGCAGCCACCTTCCAACAATCAAGTGCCACTGCTCTATCTACCGGTTGATCATCATCACCAACTATATCAACCACATTTTTTTTTGAATGTATCCTGATCAATAAGAAAATAATAATAAGCTACTAGTAAAAATGTCAAACTAAACCAAAACAATGCATAAAGAATTAACCAAAAATTCAAGAAACAAGGACAATAATTTACATAGGTAGTTTCGGCTCGATGATCAACCCAAGCACCAGATTTTTTTTTGTGGGTTTTTAAAAATAACTCATCTGGTGCCACATCTCCTTGCTTCTCATTGCACTACAAATAAAATCAAGATGTAATCACAATTAATTAAACAAATGTTCAAGGAAAAATTTAAACCAATCCAGCAACTTATGTTAACATAGCATATTACTAATATTTTAATACTTACTAGCTCAAGTGCCAAATCAATATGAGCCTTGCATTCTGAGGTGTGGACCGCTCCACCTCTTGTTGATGCTTTATTAATCTTATTTCTCTCGGAGATCTCCTTGAACTTTGGTTTTTTCCAGTAATCTTGAAGACCAAGCCAAGCTTTCTCTCCCATCCAACCAGGCCGGACATTTTTCTTTCTGCGCTTAGTAAGTATGTCACTGAGTCTTTTCTTGGCCTTTTGTTCAAACAAAAGACGGACAATACCTGTAAGACTAGGATCCCATGACACCTTCTTCTGCAAATTACAATACAATTTAAAACATCACAATTTGATAGTTAATTGATGTCATATACAATTTTCCCATGTTTACTATGACTTTATTGGTGATCAAAGGAGTTCTCTTTCCACATCCTTCGAATCTATCATAACAAGGAGTATTAACCCAATCTAAGGTAAAGGTTGAAGTAGTAGTAGCTAAGAGAAGGAAGGACAGAAGCATAGTCCTGCCCATTCATCATTCTTTTAGAGCTCAACACCACAAAACCAAAATCAAAAAGTCAAAAAAAACCATAGAAGCCATAAACTATGAAAACCTTTTATTAGATCAAAATCAACCAAGTGCTTCACAAACTAACACAAATATATGCTATACAGGTAGTGCACTAACAGCCTAAAACCAACAGTAACAACAATACTTATATTAGATCAAAATCAACCAAGTGCTTCACAAACTACTTCAGCTTTATTTAAATCTTTTCTTAAGCTTAAATTTACACTCCAATGTCATAAATCATAATGTAGGTACTCAGGATTCAGAAAATGAATTGAACATGAAAAATAAAAAACGGATAAAGGGAATAATAATGTATAATTTATTGTAATGAGGATTTACAGATGAATATCCTGCTACCACATAATTATATAATCAGTGGTTTCTTTCTTCCAATATTCATAATCATAATTATATGCCAAACATATATGCTAAGATCTTAACATTAGATAAAGTCTATCTGTTAAGAGCTTTTTCTACAGGTTCAAGTTAAGAGCTTAGCCCAATTTGGAAAGAAAGTAGAAGCTAAGAGAAGGAAGGACAGAAGGAAAGAATAGTCTGCAACTTTGCTCATCAATCATTACTATAGTTCAGTCCAAATCATTACTATGCTCATCAATCATTACTATAGTTCAGTCCAAATCAAATAGTCCAAATCTGTCCAAATCAAATAGTACTATGCTCATCAAAGGAATATTTCATGTTAAAAATGTTGTTGTATAGAAATACATACTTACCCCAAATCTCGCAAACCAATCATCTCTAATTTTTTTGGTTGTTTGACTCCAATCATAGATAGGCTTTCGAAATTGTGTTTGAATAGCATCCTTAATGGCATCTGCAACTTCTTTGCCAGGAATGAGCCTGCAAAGTAATAAAAAGGAAGATGAATGAAGCATCAAAACCAACACATCCGCAGAGTAATAAAAAGTTGTTGAAAGGAATATTTTAAAACAAGGTGTAGTTTGTTGTAACTTACCCTTTAAGGAAATGTTGTATCTTGACCTTCCCTTCACCATCTCTCTCTGGTATGTGAGGAGGAAATGACCTTTCACCCAACTGAGCTTCATCCTCTTGGTCCTCATCCCCACTTTCCTCTTGGTCCTCATCCCCACTTTCCTCTTGGTCCTCATCCCCACTTTCATCTTCGTCATGGTCTTCAACTTCCTCATCATGGTCAGACACATCATCATTCGCTACTGAAGCCTCATGTGGGGCTTGTTGTGAAGAAGCACCCATGGTTTGAAGGTTTATACCTGGAGTTGGCATAAACATAAATACCCAGGGGTAGATGCATGAATGGGTGATGGTGTCCGAGCGGTGCTACATTCTCGATGAGGTGTCGCGATGCAGGTCGGCGCACGAGAGGCTGGGACACAGGTGGAGATGAGCGGTCAAGTGGCCTAGTGTTAATCAAATTGCGACGCAAGATATTCTGCTGCTCAAGTTTGCGCGGTGGTATCATCCTACATTTACCCTTGGTAGGTTGGACCTTTTCTCCTTTGCCACGCCACCGCCACCTTTGTTATTCATCCGTTGTCATAGAACAATCATCGATTAAAAGAACAAATACCTTCAACTAGCGAGAACATAACAAAGTAATCAAAATATTCAACTAACAAGACTCATGCAAAAATACATAAAGGAGAGATAATGTTGTTGTATCATATGTATGTACCTTTGAAGATGATGTTGTTGTATCTTGCTCAGAGCTTCTTCAAGATTGCTTTCGATGATTCTTCAGATCTTTTATTCTTTGCTCCACGTGTTGTCCCCTCTCCTCTTCCATTACTAGTTCTCATTTGCATGATTTGCACTGTGTAAAACTTTTAAAAAAAAAATTAAACTAAATATAGGCTGTGATAAACCATATATATCCCTTGAGGTTTCAAATTTTAATTAATTAGAAGAGGGAAACAGATAAATGAGGAAAACTTATCCCATGGAACTTATCATGGATAATAACAAACAATAGTGAATCAGTTTTTAGAGCAAGATTTTTGTATCAAAAGGAAAAATAGAACATAACAAAGTAATCAAAATCTTCCACTAACAAGACTCATGCAGAAATACATAAACAACACTCCAAGGATTCAGTGTCACTCAAAAATAATGTGCAATACAAAGTATTATAATAAAATACATGCTCAATCATTGTGAGGTGAATGATCAAAAATCTCTTCAAAGACATCTATATGTGAGGCGTCACGTAAACAAGATATTGATTCAATTTCTGGAATAGGTAGAACAGGTGACATCTCATCGATCGATATAGCATTTCATCCTCTCGTGTTATCAATCTCCACATGACCCCTTGGTTTTGTGGTGATTGCCGCACACCATCCACACATAGCTCTACACATTTCTGGATAGGGGACATAGTACACTTGTGTTGCTTTTTGCGCAAGGATAAAAGGATCGTAAGGACCATAACGTTTATCCATTTTAATATCCACAATTTTATAATGTGGATGAACCTTTGTGCCCCTTTTTTTTGTTGGGTCAAACCATTCACAATAAAATAGTGCAATCTTGTCATTGAGACCAAAGTAATCTACTTCAAAGATATGGTTGATTGTGCCATAATAATCATTTTCTCCTCCTTCAGTAAGACCCTTTACATGCACCCCACAGTTAACAGTTTTTTTACCATTACTCCAGGCCTTAGTATGAAACTTGTACCCGTTGACAAAGTACATGTTCCATGATATTGCCATTGATGAAGGACCTCGAGATAGTGCCATTATGTCTTTGTTTGTAACTCCATTTGCCTCCTCATCTACATATTCCATTAGCCATGTGGGAAACTCTGCATGTATACGTCCAGATGCGTCTTCTTCATTGATCGAGTGATTCTCCAAGAAAGTGCTGCATCAATCACATAATTCATCATTCAACATAGGTTATAATGTGTATCAAGATCATGATTGATGCGTAATGAAGGATACTTACTCAAGATATGGTTTGATCTCATTACAGTTAATCAAGACATGGACATGAGCAGAATCCCACTGATTGTCTGATAGATAATGTTCTCTTGGCTTCCCACTTGGCCGACCACCTTTGTGTATGATGGACAGTGTAGGTTCCATGTCATCACGTTCCAAACCAGTATTATTACTTAAACTTGTGGTTGGCAACAAATTGAATGAGTTGAAATAATGAGAACAAAAATAAGTTGTCTCACGTTGTAAATAGTCAGCACATATGGAACCTTCAACCCTAGCCTTATTTGTCATGGCCTCTTTTGAGACTCCCATACATCTGCACATTCAATCATTCCATGTCTATTAGATTATAATAAACATGTAACCGTTAAAAAAAATCAACCACAACAATTACCATGCATTGTACCCTTTTCGACATCAGCACATCTAGCAAGGTTTGATGCATAGCCATCAGGCATTCTAAGTTCCTTAAGCCATTTACAAACCAACTTGGAATCAGATGATGTCAGAGTGTAACTTGCCTTTGGCTTTCCCATCTTTCCGTTAGATAAGGCTTTCATTTCCAAGTCCACGCGACAACATAATAAAGGCAAATCTTTTCTTGCCTTTTCATTATCCTTTGTTAGACCTTTAATATTCATGATCGTCTTAAATATATTGTCAAAGAAATTTTTCTCTATATGCATCACATCAAGGTTGTGCCTTAACAAGTTATCCTTCCAATATGGAAGATCCCAAAAAATACTCCGTTTAGTCCAATTATGACCCACTCCATACCCATCAAACTTCTTTTCCCAACTAATTTCGGTCACCTTTGGAAAACCACTTACAACCTCCCATACATCTTGCCCTGTGGCAATGTAAGGTCGACCGTCTTTCTCATCCCTATTCTTGGTAAATCTTCTTTTACTTCTTCTGAAAGAGTGATTTGCTGGCAAGAACCGACGATGGCAGTCAAACCATGAATTCTTCTTGCCATGTTTCAAGGTGAAAGCTTTCGTGTCTTCCATACAATGAGGGCATGCCAACTTTCCTTGTGTTCCCCATCCAGATAACATACCATAGGCTGGAAAATCATTGATTGTCCACATCAAGCATGCTTTCATGATGAAGTTTTGTTTTGTTGATATATCATAGGTCAAAATGCCATTGGACCACAGTCGTTGCAGATCATCAATCAATGGTTGCAAGTAGACATCAATCTTTAGTTTAGGGCTACGAGGTCCGGGTATGAGACAAGTCAAAAACAAGTATGGTTTGGTCATGCACATTTCGGGTGGAAGATTGTAAGGGGCAACTATTACCGGCCAACAAGAGTATGGAGAAGCAGAGGCTTAAATGTAAGGATTAAATCCATCTGAACACAGACCCAACCTTACATTTCTGGGGTCACTAGAAAAGTCGGGATATACATCATCAAAGTGTTTCCATGCTTTTCCATCGGACGGGTGGCAAAGGACGTTTGAACTCTTTTTGTTCTCATGATGCCATCTCATTGCAGCTGCAGACTCAGGTGATGTATATAGTCTTTGTATCTGGGAATGATAGGGAAATAGAACATTCTCTTCACTGGGACATCTTTGTAGTTTCCCATACCAATCCTACGAGGAATAAACCTAGGAGAGTGACAAACTTTGCACTCAGATAACTTGCTATCGTCCTTGTAATATAACATACAACCTTCCTCACAACAATCAATCTTCTCAACCTTTAGCCCTAACTTAGACACCAACTGTGTTGCTTGGTAATAGTTATTGGGCAAGCAATTTTGAACTGGACATACAGTTTTAAGCATCTGAGCAACAAAATCTATACCATTTTGTGGAAGATGCCAATTCGTCCTTATTGCCAAAAGTTGAACTGATATTGACAACAAAGATTGGGTAGCCCCCTCGTAGATGGGCTTGTTGGCTAGTATCAACTTGTCGTAAAATTGCTTTGCATCTTCATTTGGCAACTCATCCTCACGAGGGACATCTTCATTTTCACACGGCCTAAAAGCATCAAACACCATCTGATTCATTGAATTAAATTGGTTGTCATGATGCACATGCCCGGTACTATTCGAACCACCCCTTGTATCAACACCGGGGTTCACTTCTCCGTGTTCAGTCCAAATCCAATAGTCCGTTGAAATCCATCCCGATACAAGTGAAGCCTAACATTAGTTGCCGTAGATATCTTGATGCACTTGCATTTTGTACACGGACACCGTATCCTCACTCAAATATACAAATGGGTAACTTCAAGGCCCTCTTCACAAAGTTTTTAACACCACAAATAAACTCTTTTTCAATCCGTGCCTATTAGCATTTGTCCTATTGTACATCCAAGTACGATCCATTCTCTATAAGGCGACCACGTAACTTGTCACTAAATGGTGATAATATCATCACAAGTTATTTTAAATAACTATAAGTTATTAGATAGAATAACATATGGTCCTCTTGCATAAACCAAACATTAAGCTTTTGGAGAAACAACCAAAACCAGAAAGTAGCATCCATTGGTGTGAGTTTTTATAGAAGTGTAATTATATGCATACATTTGAGAGCAAGTAGCATCCATTGGTGTGAGTTTATAACTCAAAAGAATGTTATCATTAAAAAAAAGCACGCTCAGAGAGCAAATCATATTTTTAATTGAAAAGCACATAGTGAAAGATGAACCAAGAGCTCCTATATGGTCGAGATTAGAAATCTCTTGGCGATGACACTATCAAAGACACTGTAAACACAAAAGCACCAAAAATCCGTAACTACAAAAAGAGATGATCCAAGGAGATGGAGACTAAAAGCTTTACTTAACACATATACTCAACCAAAAAGCTTTTTAACACATAATGAGAAACAAGAAGACAAGTTCACAAGCTTTAATATGAAACCTTAAAGATATAGTTTGTATGACAATCAACTCAACAAGCATGTTATTTTTCAGTTTTTTCATGATTCAAAACCTAAATTATATTCAGCAAGTACCTCTCAACAAAAACAAGTAGCTCTCGGCAAGTACCTCTCAACGAGGAACCTCAAGCAAGCACCAATCAACCAAGTACCTCCCTGAAATTACAAAGAAAAAAAATCAAATTAATCAAAATGCAATTATAGAAAAGGATGGGATCACTATCAATATAAAATTGGACTATGCTCCTCTAGTTGTTTAAGTATTGTCATGCCAAATATTTGAAAAAGAAATAGACCTGTTCAATCTCTGGAAGAGAGGGACTGAGAAACAGACCTCTAGTTGTTTAAGTATTGTCATGCCAAATATTTGAAAAAGAAACAGACCTCTAGTTGTTTAAGTATTGTCATGCCAAAAAGTGATGAAAGAGGGACTGAGATGAGAAAAACAGAACTGGCAGAGAGAATACAAGAGGGAGAATAATGACTCAATTATTCCACACCTTGAAAACCCCAACCAACAACAATTCAATGACACTGGTTGATATGCAAACTTGGGAATATGAATCCTAAAGCAGATAGGAAACCAGCCAATATGCCACACAAATCCTTTGGCTGAACTGCAAACTTGCATTTCACTTCAAAGAAACGAAATATACCAAAAATATGGGGGGCAACACAAACATACCGATTTATGTCATATTACTTAACAGAGGCATAGTTGCAAGGATTCTAAAGCTGGTGCCCCAAGATGACAGGGGGAAAATGGGTTTCCCTTTAGAAAGATTGGAATATGAAAAGATAAAATTAAATCAACCAATCATGTGACTTCAATAAAACTAATCAAAAATCAAAATACAAGTAAGGTTCATTGCTACATAACTTTAAGAAGATACAAAACAACAACAACTAGAATCAACTATCAAGGTTTCAAGGGATACAAATTTTAGACAATTGTGAGACAAACCATCAGCAGAGACATTATGCCTGAGACAATTACGTTATATTGGATGAAGCTTAGAAACGACCAAAGTGAAAGCTGTTGCAAAATTGAAATCACTTCAAGGAATCATATAACAAGTTCAAAATCGAGTACAAGATAACTTGAGAAAGGACTCTCTTATGAATTTAAGTACACATGTTTAATGCATTTTACTTGTATCGATCAATATTATGCTTCACTTACCAAAGTAGCAATTAGTAAATCAAAGATCGAGGACTTGTTTGATGTCTTCCTTCTTCTGTGAAGAAAAATATACGCAATCAAACACAAAATTCATCGAGAAAAATACACAAAATCAAAAAAACTATACAAACATAAATCCACAAACCTAGCTAACTTTGAGGAAAATTTGTCAAAAAGAATTGTTTTGAGAGAGATAGAGTGAGAGAACGAACCAGAGAGAGAGAGAGAGAGAGAGAGAGAGAGAGAGAGAGAGAGTGAACCTTGAGTAAAGAGAGGGAGAAGCGCTAGTGAGTGAAAATCGGACCCAAACGGACCGATACAAATCAGAGACAATCCTTGTTGAAGAATAGGAACGATTACTGAATCGAGATCGAGAATAGAGATTGAAGAATGATAGGGGTTTCAATTGGGAGAAGCGAGGTTTCAATTGGGAGAATCGAGCTTAGGGATTACGAATCGAGGTTTCAATTGGGAGAATCGAGCTTAGGATTTCAAAGGAGAGGATGGCTGAACCGAGCTTGTGAGTGAAAGGGAAAGAGAGGAAGTGGAAGTGGAAGGAAAGAGAGGATGGTATTTGAACGTGAAAGTGTTTGTGTTTGTGGGAAATGAAAAGTAATTTTAGGGTTTTATTTGAAAAAGTGTTTTGAAGGTAGCGTGGGCCAAGCGGACGCTACTAGGAAGAATCAAGTTAGCGTCGGCCAAGCTGACTCTAATATATCAAAAAGCTATTTCGTCGACATTTAGCGTCGGCGTGGCCGACTCTAATAATTATTTTACCAAACAAATAAAATTGGTAGCTTAGCGTGAGCCTAGCGGACGCTAAATCGACGTTAGTAGCGTCGGTGTCGAGGCCGGCGCTAAAAGGTTGACGCTAAATCACTGTTTTCTAGTAGTGGTTTCTACCGTGTTTTCATCAATTTCATGTATTGTTTCGTTTCGTGATCGAAATCGTTGTAAAACGCTTGTTTTTATTAATTTAAATTTGTTTTTTAATAATTTAATTTTTTCCGGAGTTACCTGCAATTTATGGTAAATCCGGATAGGTGTTTGAGGATTTCCGTATTTACCAAAAATTGCAGTAAATTCGGTTCACAATTTATGAACCGGATTTACCTGCAATTTTTGGTAAATCAGGAAATCTTCAAACCCCTATCTGGATTTACTATAAGCGGTAGGTAATTCCAAAATTTTAAGAAAGTGGGGCATTTCTGTCGTAATGACATTTATGGGGGTGCAAGAAATGATGAAGTGCGAAAAAAAATCCTTATAAAGATACACCCCTAAAAATAGGTTAAAGTAATCGGTGATTATTTTAGTCTATTTTTAATGAGAAACATTATAAAGTTAACCTGAGCAAGTTGACGTAAAGGATTCATTTGTGCGTGCTAATTCATAGGGCCCAACTTCTAACCAAAAAAGAAAAAAATTCATATAGGGCCAATTCGATAGAGAAATCCCAACGGTTAGTGGCGACAGCATTTTTCTATGTCATTAAAACCGTTGAAAATGAAGGTTGATAAAGGCTCAAAGATTATTGATTAATGTGATCTAACTACACTATTTTTTTGGTGTAACTATAATTTTGATTTTTGAGACACTAAACATCATTGCCTCCGTCATCTTCTAAAGAAAAAATATATATTATGGAATAGGAATATAACAAGGTAGGTGCCTGCATCCTTGGCTTTGCCTTAATCCACGACTTGTCAAGCAATGCATATTTCTAAAATATAATTATTTTTCAATTTTTTATAAGACGTACTTTTTTTGACCAAATTTATAAGACGTGCTTAATTATTAAATATTTTATAAATATATTTGTTGTCCAACTTAAAAGTTAGATCAGAGATCGGCTATTTGATTCTAGTAGTGATCTTTTTTCTTCAAATAATGACATTTAGATAGACGAACTCTATCTCTCAGTTATGAGTTGATTCTAAAGAGTGTTGAGTGAGGCGTTGTTGTCGTCAAACTCTTAGTCGTAGGATCGGCCATAGGTTTGGACATGTCTTCGATTCCTCTGCTCTTCAAGCAATTGCGCCGACGAGGGAATTTTGCTCCGCGACTATGGGTATCCTGACTTATCCAGAAAGGGTCAGGTTGGGTGAAAGGGACGCATGGATTGAACTATTCTACTGACCTAATGCAGTAAAGTAAAAGGATAAATAAAAAGTGTAGTAAAGAAAATATAAATTTGAAATAAATTTGGTTGTGTTGATGATGTATGTTCTTTACAATTTCTCTATAACCTATTTATATACATAGGCCCTCGTCGGCCACTCTCCGAGCAAACATTTGCCTACCGTTAGATCTACTAAAGATCAACGTCTCTCATTGCTCCCGAGCCTTAAATCTCAGCTAAACCTTTACTTCAACTAGCCCTTTCATCGGCTGAGATTTAATATTTTTTGGGTGTAAAGAAATTCCCCCTTTTTTAGTTGACCTAGTAAAAAAAACGTCATCAGTTTGACGTAGAAGCTAAAATACTCAGAACAAATAATATACAGTTCTTACAGTAGCTAATGGGGCGAAGAGAAATAAACTAATCGTTATACTACTAAATAGGCGTTTAAGAGCTAATCAATTATCCCAGAAATCTATCGAGTTACCCTCAACGACTTTATCCTTCTCATCTTTTTGACTTCATCTATAAACACTGATCTACTCACACACACTCATATACTATTTCTTTTTCAGTATTTCTATTCATTTGCTCTTCTTCAAAAGTGTTACCCTAGCACAAAATTTTCGTGAACCTTTGTGTTTAATATCTATATTATTTTGACACACAAGAAGACTTATTGAAACACATATTGAACTGTACTGGCTGCAAGTCTCAATCGAGCGCTACCCATTGCCCAAACGTTTTCTTAGATACGCAGCACTCCCATGAAAGCGCTGCCTATTGTCAAAAAATGTCCTCATATAGGCAGCACTTCATTAAAAGCGCTGCCCATTGTCTAAATATTTTTTTCTTTTTCTGTTTTGTGTATTTTCCTCTTTATATTTACAATTTACCTGGTCATATACAGTCAATCCAATCCAATCCAATCAAATTCATATATGTATACTTAAACACACACACACAATATATCCAAAACAAACTCTCAATATCCAAATGCACCAATATATCCACATAAGAGGAACCAAAACAAAATAGGTAACAAATTACAATACATAACCGAAACAAACTCTCAATATCTAAATGCACCAATATGTCCACATAAGAGGAACCAAAACAAAATAGCTAACAAGTTACATTATCTAATTCATATGTGTCCAAAACTAACTATCAAGTTACAATATTAACCAAAACTAGCTAGCTAACTTATATGTTTCCAAATCAAACTCTAATACAATGGGAGACATAATCGCACCACTCTCCCCTAAGCTCAACAAGCTGGTCAACAGAGTATGTCTGACACTGACAATCGGGAAAATACTGAAATTATATAAATAAATAAAATTAGAATTGAAATGGTTAAATGGAAATAACTACTATTAAATCAAAATCATATTAAAATACATTTTAAGTAGATACCTGACGGGGGATAGTCGTTTTCTTGTGGGTAATAATATCCTTCATATATTTCATGACGTAATACTCACAATCAATGTTATTGAGTTGTTTAGGACACTACAAAACAAAAGATTAGTTAATTGTTAAATTTAGTTGAATACATTTTTTTGATAAAATAATGTAATTAAATGTATAAGTTACAAACTTACAATTATTGGTAACCATTTGACCATTAATTTTTCCACTCCCCAATATGTGCTCAAACAACTGAACATAATGTCATATAACTATATTAATAAGAATACATACAAATATAAGTAAAACTGACAAATATGCAGAATGATCGAAATAAACACACTTGTTAAAAATCTCCACAAACTCGATATAGTTTTTGATCGTACCTTGACCAATAGAAGTGAATCTCTGGTGATGCTTGTAGCCCGGTCGCTGAGGAGCTGGCTGGACCGGGGTCTTGGCCGCACGCGGGTGGTACTTGCAATGACACTCCGACGCTCAAGTCAGTGGTGTGCTATCGGGCAGGATCACAAGGGTAAGGTTACGTACCTGACACCTGGAATGAATGGGCTATTTATACACTACGTGAGTGAGGCGCCCTGGCAGTTGTGCGTTCTGCTGCTAGGAGCGAGGATTGCGCTCCACGTTTAGGCGCTTGGGCCAGGTTGGGCCTGCCTTGGCAGATTGGGCCGATGGCCCACTTTGCGTTGAGCTGCTCTATTGGGTTTCTTAGCCCACTCCGGAACAGTTGCCCCTCAAGCCTAGGTCGCTTTTGAGAGGGCTGAGGCTTGAATCGTTGCCCAGTGGCCTTGCGGGGATGTTTGGGGAGTGCCCCAGGCGGTCGCTGCTACTCGAATGAAGTAGTGGGCCAGGTCGTGGTCGCTGCCACCCACGGTCGTCCTCGTTGACGTGACGTTTGATCTGAAACGCAATAAATGAGGTGACGTTTGCATTTCTCGAGGTGACCTTTGAGATCCCCTAGGCCTCGGTTGGGATGAGGAATGCAAACAGTCACGTCGCTTCAGATTTGGCCCAACACCCGCGTTGGGACCCTAGTATAAATATTCCTTATGGTCAACTCGGCTTCCACTCATAATTTGGAAAGATTCTCCTCGGTCGACTGAGCTTTCTAATTTCGACCAGCCAGCCTGCTTAGCGAAGGTTTTGTTCGCCTGGCCTAAAGAGTTTCGTCAGCTTTCACTCGCTGCACTTCGTTAGGTACGTCTTCGACCTGATTTCAACTTTATTCAATGCTATTTTGTTTCTGGATTCCCACGCCTTGTGAAGGGGGTGTCCGGTCGGGGGACGACCACGTCGCCGCCCTTCTCTTCTCGGCCGACCTGACGTTTCCTCCCTTCACAGGTGGATCTGGCAAGGACGAAGCAAACCCGTCAAATTACTGGTCCCCCCGATCAAAATCTTCCGCAGCAAATGACGCGGCCTGCGCAGAATGTAACACCCCGATTTTCGTGTGTCAGTTCTTTTAATATGTATTTGTTTTATGAACTATTTTATATTGATAAGATTAAACTATTTTAAGTAATAGTGGTTTGAGTTTGAAATTTAGTTGAAATCACGTTAAATTATATCTTAATACGCTATTGGTAATATATGATTATTATCATTATATATATATTTATTTATTTTATTTTTATAAAATATTAGTGTTTGAGATATTATTTCTTTAGAAAATTATATTTGGTCTATTGAGGTTTTAAAATAATAGTTGTAGTTAAATTGAGCTTTAAAAATGATTTAAAATAGACCTTGGAGCTTTTAAACGCATACAGCCCCATTTGTCTTACTAAGCACACCTCCCTTTGCTGTCCACTAAAGCCCAACGCCATCCAGCCCAGAACCCGACCCAGCTCGCACAATCTTCTTCTTCCCTCAGCCAAACGCAGAACGAACGGGAGAAAAAGAAAAACCTAGCCAAGCTTCATCTCCTCCTTCGTGTTTCATCCACACCCCACGGCCAACCCCGAAACTTGAGCGGTCCCACTCGAAAATGGCCGCTGGTCAAGAATATGACATTAGTTTACGCAAGCGCGTCACGGTTTTTGAGGAGGGAGCCATAAACAAAGCACCCTTAGCGTGTGGTATTTCGCCATCTCCGACCACCGTAAGCGTTCTTGCGTGAACCAAGCATGAACTCGAGTTCTTCTCACGAATCGACCCACCATTCGTTTATTCTATCAAATTTCACGATTTGAATTCCCTTGCTTCACCCCTTGCTTCCATGGCATACTTGATTCGGAATCTCTCACATGAACTTTTGGTGTTCGAGTCAATGATCACCTCACTAGAAATACAAACAAGATCGAGAGCTCGTCATCGACCTTCGCTACCTCTGTCGGAATAAACTCGCAAATCGAATCACGAGAGAAAGGGTGTGCGTGTCAGTAGAGGAGAAAGGGAAGAAAAGGAGAAGCTTGCTTTGTGGTTGTTCCATTGCTAGTGATTTTGAGTTCTTCAATCCTTCAAGGTATGGGGGCTCTTTCTATACATATAATACTCTTTAGGATTTGTGTTGTATGTGGGCTAGGTGTTGAGGGTGTTGAATGATTGATTGTATTTGTGAAACCTATCCTTGTTGTCGTGTTTGATGCCTAATTGGAATGCTATGTGTCTTCTGTGATGATTGGAAGTGGGTATGTGATTAAATTGTGCATGTAAATTGTTTGTGAGAACTCCTCGATAGAGTGAAGTGTGTGAACATGTTAGATGTAGACTAATCAAAGAAATGTTTGATGATTGTTGGTAGTATGGTGTGGATTAAGTATGAAAATTGTTGGGTAATTGGTGTTGTTGAAGTGTTAAAAGAATTATGCAAGTGGGAAGAGTTTAGCTCTACGGCCTAGGCGCCAATTGCCTAGCAATCTGGCGCCCATGGCGATGCGCGTGTGTCTTTGGGTGTGCGTTGTGCGAGGCACGAGGCGCCAAATGGGCAGCCACGATGCGCTGTGTTCGTTTTTAGGTGTGTTGTGTGTGTGTTGCGCAGGCACACAGGCGCCAAATGGGCGCCCAGTGCGTGCGTCGAGCGTGGCGCCAAAATGTGGCTGCGCCTGCGTCTGTGTGTGCGCCGGCCAGCGGGCGTGTGCGTGTGTGTGTCTTGGCGCATGCGCCAAATGTGGCAACCCTAGTGCGCCGGTTGAACTGGGCATGCATGTGGGTGTGTGAGTGTGTGTGCGCAGGGCGCCAAATGTGGCCGCCCTGCGCGTGTGTGTGGTGTGCAGATGGTGTGTGTGGCACTGTGGCGCCAAGATGGCGTGCAACTGCGCCTAGTCACGAGTTTTGGTTGCGTGCTAGGTGGGCGCCAAAGTGGCTGCCCCGTGGCGCCAAGTGGTGCCTAGTGTGGTTCCTAGGTGTCTTGTGGTCCCTAGGGCGTTAGTTGGTCCAACTCTTGTGTTGTGGAGTAATTGTGAGCTAAAATATTAACGTAAGAGTATAAATTAAATTGTAATTAAGTGGAGTGTGAAAGCGGTGTGGGACTTCGGTCCAAAAGCGATGGGAAGCCCTCAAGGCTAATTTGTTGGTGAGATGGAGTTGAGGAAATAAATAGAGAGGTGTGCATAATAAAATATTGTGGCATAGGTGTTGTTTGTGGTGCATTGACATAGAGTCACTTATTGCATGTGCATAAAGCGGTGTGTAGGCTTCGGCCAAAGCGGTGTGGGACTCCGGTCCAAAGCGGTGGGTGCCCTCCAGGCAAATTTCCGGTGATGAAGGATCCTCATGCATGTTGCACTCATGCATGTACCCATACATATGTTATTGATGTTTCCTTTGGTGGTTATACCTTGTGAATGCATTATAATTATGATGATGTGTTGATAATGTGGTGAACTAGTAGTGTTTGTTGCCTTGCCAATATGTAATGCCTATCGTATCTATTATTATTTGTATGAAAGACTCACCCTACTACGTCGTGTTGCTTCTTATGTCAAGAACCCGCAGTACCCGCGAGTGAGGGCATCCTTATGCCTGTCTACTAGTAGTCGTGTCTCAGCTCTGATATGTAGCACCAGGGGAGGGGCGTAGTCATCTTTTATTTATTATTTGATGCTTTAGACTTTTATTGATGATGTACTAAGTATAATGTTAAACTTAGTGATTCTTCCATTGTGTTGGAGGCGTTATTTATATTTTGGTCTTTGTAAACTAAAGCAGTGTTGTGGGCCAGTCCCTAAACTAATGTCTTTGCGTATCGTATTAATGTTTTATTGACTTCGTGTTATTTGACTATAAGTTGGATGTTTTTGTAAGCGTTGGAATGTGACATTCCCCTTCAATGATTTTATTTTGAAAACTCTGATAATATAAATATTAAATAATAGTTGTTTAGAAAGGGGGTGTTACACAGAACGTATAGCAATCTGGGTCTGAGTCGCCTAGGCCGATTCAGGATACTGAAATGCAGTCCAGGCCGGAATCGTCTGTGAGCGACAAGGATTCTAGCTACACTAGCTCTACGGGTGGTAGCTTGTCTCAGTCCACTCCTACCCAATCTTGGTCTCCCCCGCCGCCACCCCAGTCACCTGCTCAAGAGGGCGAGGGGAAGATAGCTCAATAGACATTGAGGGTGACGAGGATATGGAAGATGCCGTCCAGCCCGGTACGGATGACACCCGTGAGGAAGTGGTTGATGTAACACCTGAAGTGACTAAGTTGCACAAGAAAGGGGGGGATTGAATTGTGTGACTTTTTAAAATCAATTCCTGCAACCTTCTTAAATGTTTCTCAAGATAACTTGGATATAAGAAGGTTGAATGTTAGTTACACAAATAGTAAGAAATATAACAGAAGTGAAAGATAATTAACTTTGATGATTCTAGATTTCTTTTCTTATAGAAAGAGTTTTGTTTTCAAATAGTGATTAAGATAAAGATCATTTAAGATTAAGATTCTGGTTACAGAAGGTTGATGTATTTAACCTTCTGTATTGTTTGAAAACTGAGATGAGTGTAAACACATGACAAGAAAAGCAGATAATGACACAGTAGAGTTATAGAGGTTCACCAAACTATGGCTACTCCTCTCCCCACGTCCACGTGAGAGTTTCCACTATTTTCCAAATAGATTTTACACTTGCTTTAGCTTCAACTACTAAAGACTTTCACCTCCACTCTCTTTTGATCACACACAAAAGACAAGTGCTAACTTGCACAGCTTCCCCAAGCTGTCTCAACCTAATAGAAAAATCTCTTCTAGTTTCCTAAAGGTAATTTTTCAAGTAGAATCACCAACAACACTCACCTCTCACTAGGTAGTTTGTTGAGAAACTTTATACAGTATTCCTTACAATAAGGGGTTTGGGATGATTTATGAGCTTGTTGATGGATAAATACAACGTATTTCTAATAGCATAACAAGCAAACACACTCAAGATGATATCTCCCAATTCTGAACTTGTAGTAGCTTTGAGTGTGGATGAGAAGGTTGGATTACTTTGAGAAGTTTGATCTGTGAAGGCTCCAATTTAATCTCATGAATTGTATTTGAGCAGAACAGCAGTTATATAACCTTTGAACCTTTGAAAAATAGCTGTTGGAATGATGAAAAGAGTCGTTGGAATTTTGTTGTAGGCTTGTAGATAGGTATGATGTCATTTGAGCTTTAGTGGTAGCCTTTCATCCTTCACAAGCAACCTTATGTACTTTGTCTGTCATGACAGCTTGCACAATACTTCCTTTTCTGTTTTTATGTCATTTCATGCCCTGTTCTTGTACTTATAAAACTGTTTTACATACTTATATATCAAACTTCTGAAGCTTCTTTAGCATGAACAAACATGCTTTCAAGGCAAAACAATAATCAAGAATTTCCTCTTTACATAGGATAATATTTCTACAACATTTATTCCTAGAGAATTTATTTGATGCTCATTTGATCAAGAATTCGGATATGAACTTGTTTCCCAGAAAACAGAAGCTAGAATTCTTGTAATCTTCTTTTACCTTCTTGAGCAATCAACCTTCTTTAACATATTCTAGACTAGATCAACCTTCTTTTGACTTCAATCAAACTTTCTGTTGACTATTGGTCAACCTTGTGTTGACTTTTAGTCAACCTTCTGTAGAAAGTTACTTTTTCTTTTAAGCTTCTTAAATCAACCTTCTGTTGAGGTAACCTTCTGTAACCAACCTTCTTTAAGGTAACCTTCTTTAGGTAACCTTCTTTTGGCACATTTGATCTTTTAAAAACACTTGGTTTATATGTAGAGCCAAGATTTTTGCTATCAAACTGATTTCCTGTTCTTTTACACACTTGATTGAAACTTGTTAAATCATAATAAGTTTTAGAAAACTTAACTCATTCTTTTAAGTTTTTTTCATCAAACATGGAAAGAGATTTTCATTTCTACAATCTCCCCCTTTTTGGTGATGACAAACTTGAGTGTATGTTTTAAGTTTTCTGTTTCTCAGGAGTAGACATTTTAATACACAGTGAATAAATTTAACACATGCATAACAAGCAAAAGGATAATTATCATGTTATAAGTGCAGCAAACATGATTACATAGTTTCGATAATTATCTATTACAAACCATAAAATAGAACAAAATATCATGTCCAAATGATAATTAAACTATCAACAGAAACCCCAAACTATCACTAAACTAAGTAGCTAAATAATCTCCATTCTCCCCCTTTGTCAACAGCAAAAAGGAGGGAAGATAGGGAAATTAGGTTGCTACTTGGTAGGAGAGGAATCATCCGAGGAGTTTGAGGATGAAGCAGGTTGAGGAATGTCCTGGAAAGGTTGAGGAGGAGGAAAATCAGGTCTGCAACATCAGGAACCATAGTAGGCACTATGTTCTGCATCACCCATTGCTGATAGGCATAGTTTCTCTGTGCTTCAAGCCTGTTTTCTTGCTGGAGTATTCCAATGCTCATCAGAAGCTTGTTGTTCTGCACCCTCATCTTCTTCATTTGCTTCTCATGGTGTGCCCTCATCTTCTTCATTGCAGCCAAAACCTCCTTCTTGTCAGCATAGTTGAAGGAATCATCCTCAAACTCAGTGGTGCTTTGTCAGAGGAGGAGAGTGGTGCATTCATTGTTTGGCCGAAGGAGCCAAGAGATCCAAAGTGTGTGGTCAAATCAGAAGGTAATTTTGAAGGACCTGATCCTTCAGGCATTCTTGGTACAAAAGAGTCATAAATGGGAGAAAACATGAATCTGTGAATGTTTTCAGAAGCAAGAGTATTACCAGCTGAAGTTTTAGGATTGTCACGCCATTTGTTCAGTTGATCCTTGAATGTCCTGATGAAGAGGTGCTGGTGTAGATTCAGTAATAGGATCAATAGAAGGTGTTGGAGTATGAAGCAACTCTGTGAGAGCAATGGAGGCCATGATTTCAGGACTTGTGTAACGCCCCAAAGATTATTGGATATTTATTTAATAAATTATTGGGGATTAGATTGTGGAAAAATATTAGAAATAAAAATATGATATTTTTTATATGCTATTGGTAATATATGACTAATAATATTATATGTTAATTTTATTTCTATTAAATATTAGTGTTTGAGATATTATCTCTTTAGAAATTATTTTGGGCTATTGAGGTGTTAAAATAATAGTTATAGTGATATTGGGATTTAAAAGTGTTTAAAATGGGTTTTTGGTTATTTTTACTTGCATACACCACTTCCTTTCCTAAGCGCACCCCCCCAGTTACCTCACGGCCCACGACCGCATGTGACCCGAGCAGGACCATCATCTTCTTCCTCCTCACGCACGTCGATGCTTGGTAGCACGGAAACCCCATCCTCATTCTTTCTTGCATTTCGTTTTCTACCCATAGACCATGGCTAGATCCAAAACTTCACATTCCAACTCGAAATTTCCTCCTGAATCCGTTTCCAACCTCCGTTTAATCAAAAGAAGCACCGTTTGTCGCGTATTCTAAATCTGGGCGGACGGTTCTTCACACATTCCGACCACCACGGTCTTCGGTTGGAGAAACGGATATCGTATTCGGATTCTACGCGTCGAAACCTTCGAGAAGCACTAGTCTTTCACTCATTTCGGTGAAGTTGACGTCGAGCTCTTAGTGACTGTTGTTTTGGTAAAGAGGAGAAGCTATTCTCGTGGTTCGGTTGGTGACTCCGTAGAGAGAGCTTCATCTTCGGTTAATCAAGGTAAGGGGAGTCTCGCCTTATAATAGAGAGTATAATAGGGTGTATGTAGGTCATAGGGTCTCTATTGTTGTTAATTGATATTGAATTTGATTGTTGATTGAGTGTTTGAATTGATTAAATTGGATAACTGCATGAAAATCGATTTATATGTTGAAGTTAGGGTTACATGACTTTGATTTCGTGCTTGATGTGCTATTGATGTTTAAAATGAGTAATTGGAGTTGTTGATATGATCATAGTGTGTTTTTGGATTGGTGTGGGTGATTTGTTTTGGGAAGAATTGGTTGAAAATGACTTAAGGGACTTGAGGCACTATAGGGCGCCATATGGCTAGGGAAATGGCGCACGTGCAATCTTTATTCATGTCTTTGGAGTTGTGGGTGTGTGCGGGGTGTTCTTTGCTGGCGCCCGATTTCTTTGGGAAAATGGCGCCCAGTGCAATCGCTTTGCGTCTTTGTGAGTGTGTGTTTCTTTGCACTGGCGCCCGGTTTGCTAAGAATATGGCGCCCTGTGCACTGTTCATGTGCACCTATGGAGTAGTTGAAGTGAAACTTAGGGTTCTGGGCATATTTCACCGTGCCATCTTTTGTATTCACCTGCCCAAATTCAATTTAAAACATTTTGGCTCGAGTAGTTTTCCTTTTGCACGAGTCATTTGAGAGATGTCCTAGTGGGCAATTCTGTGGCGCCATATGTGTGCGCCTATGGGGTGGTTTAAGTGGAACTTAGAGTTCTGGGCATATTTTACCGTGCCATCTTTTGTATTCACCTGCCCAAATTCAATTTAAAACATTTTGGCTCGAGTAGTTTTCCTGTTGCATGTGTTGAGTGTTACGTTGCCAAATGCTGGCGCAAAGTTCTTGCCAGCGCCGATCAGCGCTCGTGTGCAGGCGTGTCTCGATTTGTGTCTTAGTTTGTGTGCAGGGTGTGTCTTTGTAGGGGCGCCAGATTGCTAGAAAAGTGGCGCTAGTGGTTGTGTTGCCACGGGGCGCCAAATTGCTTTGAGTTCTGGCGCTGGTCTTTGTGTTGCACAGGTGGCGCTTGATTTGTGGGGAAAATGGCGCCTGGGGCTGCCTTGTGTCTAGGTATGTGCTGTTTTGGTCCCTAGGTGACAGTTTGGTCCCTAGGTGACTGTTTGGTCCTAAGGGTGTGGTTTTGGTCGCTAGATGCCAGTTTGGTCCAAAAGGTGTCAATTTGGTCCCTAGGTGTTGAATTGGTCCTAAAGGGTGTTTTTAGGTCCGTGAGTGAGTTTTAGTCCCCCAGTTGTGATTAGTCATTGGGACTTGATTGTGTTGAGTTAGTGAATAGTGGACTAATGATGATGCCATGGGGGCATGGGCCATAGGGGCCAGAGTGAAATTGACCATGAGATGAGAGTTGGTCGGATTGATGTATAAAATGATAAACGATATGAAAGGCTGCGGTCTGGTCTATAAATGAAACTGATGATGTGTGGATGTTCATGAGTCATATGCATACATTTATTTGCCGCGATCGCGACGTTATATTGTAAAATTTGCGATGCGGTGTTTTATTTAAATTTTGCGGTTGTGGTGTATAATGAATAATGATGAAATTTGCGATGCGGTGATGATGGTACCACATGCATCTTTGCATTACATTGCATCCATTCTTATAAACGATATTGAACTGTCTCTGATGGTTGTGATTGATTTATTCCTATGAACTTGACATACTGCTTATTATAGTTTCTATTATGTGGTTTGAGACTCACTCCTTTCTGTTGTTGTTTACCACAGGTAGTCATGAGTGAAGGCATAGACCCTTCACTTTCCCAGTCGAGTGCCGCTCGATCACGTAGCACCTAGGGGATGGGTTTAGGATTGTAGTCGTTTACTCTTTGTTGACTATAGAACCATTTTGTTGATGTTTCCACGTTGTATTTGAGATTGTTGTTTCCGCTGTGTAATATTTATGGTTTATGGTGCGTGGAATTATTTAATAGAGTGTTGAGAAATTCCATCCTTTGAGTTGGTGTTGCGTATTAAATAAAGTATTTATGTTGTAATTGTTACTGGTTGTGCTGAAATAAGTGTAGCACTCCATTTGGAAATGAATTTTTATACTCTGATTTTTATTATAAAATGCCGGGTAGAAATGGGGTGTTACATTAGTGGTATCAGAGCAAAAGTTCGGTCTGTCCGACCAAGTTGTCCGGTCGTAGAGTCTTTTAGTCCTAACTATTGTTTATGCCGTAGTGCAGGTTGGTTCTAACCGGACCATTTGTATTATCTGTTGTGTCTTCCGATGTGTGAACTCTGACTAGAGTTGAATGTACTGTTTGTTTGATTCTTGAAAGTCGTGAAGCTAACCAGTTTAGTTGGTTAAATCTTCAAGGTAATGTGATGTGTTATATGTATTCTTTGATTTGTACGGGGGAGAGTATATTTTACTCATGGGGATAACAATGGTTGTGGGTGGAGGGGCTGGCCTTATACCCCAAATTTGGTTTAATTTTAGTACTTGTTATATTTTAAATATATTATATTGTGGTTGTTTTCCGTCAAAGTGGTTCTGAAATTGGGTGTGAAGGTTGTGTGCTCTATGAATTCCTTTTATATGTATTATTTTGTTAATTGCACTGAATCGATTAGATGAATATTGATTCATTGTTACAATATTTTTATAATGTTTTAAGATAACAACATGGTGTGAAATAGTGACATGTATATAATAAATATAGATTATAGATTATAGCGACATTACAAGAACCGTAAGATAGCAAATAGTCTTAACGAGCAGTGCTTAGGAAGATTGCTACAAAGCTATATATGTTTATTTATTATGATGTACCAAATTAATCTAAGGTTGTAGGGGGTGTTGGCCTTTATAGAGATATGCTAGTCATTAACAAAAGGATCTGTGCAGTAACGTTAGTAACAATTAAGTGTAGAAAAGAAAAGGAGGTCTTATGAATGGTTGCAACATAGGAGAAAATTATATTTTTCTGATAATTACTAGTTGGTTAGGTTGGCATACAGGTGTTTGGTCATTTTAGATAGAAGTAAAAATTGATTGTGGTTAATTAATGTGAATGAGTTGAGCTAAGGTATTAAGGAGCGAGGAGTTGTAATAATTGGTTTTAAAAGTTAGAGGTTCAATTAAATAAAAACTATAGTGAGACGAAACTATAAATAAGGTGATGTAAATATCTAATGACTTTATAAATAATAGGTAGTGATATTTCTTCAATTGGGGGAAGCAAAGTGTGTGACATAAATCTTAGTTTAAGTGTATTAGTCCTAAGTCGTGGATTGTTTTGTGATTAAATTAGATTAGGTATTTTGTATTTTATATGGCTGAAACTGGGCTGTTAGTTATATGAACATAACCATTAAAATTGGTTTCAACATAATTATTGATGATGTATGTATTTTTGTGATTGTGACTAAGTATCTGATGAGAGATAGGAAATATAGATTAATTATAGTTGTAAGTTTAGTTGAGACTAATTAGAACGGCTATGTGTTATTGAAGTTTTAATTATATAGAGAGAGCAAAGTTAAGTTAGTAAAAATAGAGCGAGGTGAATTTTATATACGAGAGAAAGAAAATTAAATTGAAGTAGGACAAGATGAATTTTATAAATAGGAGAATGCAAATATCACATGAGTTGATAGATCATATGTCGTTATTCGTTTGTAATTTTGAGAGGTCTAGCGTTTAAGATGTTAATGTTATTTTGAACATATTAGGCCAAGACCTTGACTTCTAGTTGTTTATAGAGTAGATTGATTATTCGATATTTTAGTTATTTTAGAATTCGCGTTGTTAGTTTGAAAATATGGGCATTAGATTCTTTACAGTTGTGGGACTAACCAATTGTGTTGAGGGTCTGTTGTGCTTTGTGTGTGTAAACTTATATTGAACTAGTTTTTATTATTAAGTGTTCACATTGTACCCCATATATTTATTTTAATTAATACCAAGTCTTGGAAATAGTCCTTTGTTATAACATGTGTATATTTGTATGATGTGCGTTACAACCTGATTTCCGGACTTGAGATGTGAGTTAGTACTAGCATGACATAGTTGAGAAAATTATTGTTTTGTCAAGTATTTTCCTTGTTGTTGTTTATTAGCTTGTTGAGTCCGATGGGGATGGCGTAGTCATCTCTTGAGTTAGGTTTGTATGAATGAGTCTGGTTATTATTTCTTGAGTTACCTGGCTGAAGAAGTAGGAGGGACGGCCGCCCAATCACTCACCGCCGGTAATCAATGAAATGATAATCAGCAGAGTAGATAGCATTAGTTGTCTAGATGGCTGTAGTTGTGAGCGGGAGGTTGTTTAGTTTTGGTCGGTAAGTTTCGAGGACGAAACATTCTAAGTGGGGGAGAGTTGTAACGCCCCAAAGATTATTGGATATTTATTTAATAAATTATTGGGGATTATATTGTGGAAAAATATTAGAAATAAAAATATGATATTTTTTTATATGCTATTGGTAATATATGACTAATAATATTATATGTTAATTTTATTTCTATTAAATATTAGTGTTTGAGATATTATCTCTTTAGAAATTATTTTGGGCTATTGAGGTGTTAAAATAATAGTTATAGTGATATTGGGATTTAAAAGTGTTTAAAATGGGTTTTTGGTTATTTTTACTTGCATACACCACTTCCTTTCCTAAGCGCACCCCCCCAGTTACCTCACGGCCCACGCACTGTGCAGCCCAGAACCGGACCATCATCTTCTTCCTCACGCACGTACAGTAACAGCGCCGGAAAACCCCATCCTCATTCTTTCTTGCATTTCGTTTTCTACCCATAGACCATGGCTAGATCCAAAACTTCACATTCCAACTCGAAATTTCCTCCTGAATCCGTTTCCAACCTCCGTTTAATCAAAAGAAGCACCGTTTGTCGCGTATTCTAAATCTGGGCGGACGGTTCTTCACACATTCCGACCACCACGGTCTTCGGTTGGAGAAACGGATATCGTATTCGGATTCTACGCGTCGAAACCTTCGAGAAGCACTAGTCTTTCACTCATTTCGGTGAAGTTGACGTCGGGCTTTAGTGAACTGTTGTTTTTGGTAAAGAGGAGAAGCTATTCTGGCGTGGTTCGGTTGGTGACTCCGTAGAGAGAGCTTCGTCTTCGGTTAATCAAGGTAAGGGGAGTCTCGCCTTATAATAGAGAGTATAATAGGGTGTATGTAGGTCATAGGGTCTCTATTGTTGTTAATTGATATTGAATTTGATTGTTGATTGAGTGTTTGAATTGATTAAATTGGATAACTGCATGAAAATCGATTTATATGTTGAAGTTAGGGTTACATGACTTTGATTTCGTGCTTGATGTGCTATTGATGTTTAAAATGAGTAATTGGAGTTGTTGATATGATCATAGTGTGTTTTTGGATTGGTGTGGGTAATTTGTTTTGGGAAGAATTGGTTGAAAATGACTTAAGGGACTTGAGGCACTATAGGGCGCCATATGGCTAGGGAAATGGCGCTGCACCGCTATTCATGTCTTTGGAGTTGTGGGCGTGTGTGGGGTGTTCTTTGCTGGGCTCCGGTTCTTTGGGAAAATGGCGCCCGAGTGCAATCGCTTTGCGTCTTTGTGAGTGTGTGTTCTTTGTCAGGCGCCGATTTGCTAAGAATATGGCGCCACATGCCTTTGTTCATGTGCACCTATGGAGTAGTTGAAGTGAAACTTAGGGTTCTGGGCATATTTCACCGTGCCATCTTTTGTATTCACCTGCCCAAATTCAATTTAAAACATTTTGGCTCGAGTAGTTTTCCTTTGCACGAGTCATTTGAGAGATGTCCTAGTGGGCAGTGCTGTGGCGCCATATGTGTGTGCTTTATGGGGGTGGTTTAAGTGGAACTTAGAGTTACGGGCATATTTTACCGTGCCATCTTTTGTATTCACTGCCCAAATTCAATTTAAAACATTTTGGCTCAGTAGTTTTCTGTTGCATGTGTTGAGTGTTACGTGCCAAATGCTGAGGCGCCAAAGATTCTTTGCCAGTGGCGCCGATCAAGCGCTCGTGTGTCTGAGCGTGTCTCGATTTGTGTCTTAGTTTGTGTGTCAGGATTTGTCTTGCGCCCGGCGCAGATTGCTAGAAAAGTGGCGCTAGTGGTTGTGTTGCCACGGCGCAAAAATTGAGTTTCTGGCGCTGGTGCTTTGTGTTGCTGCAGGTGGCGCCGATTTAATGGGAAAAAATGGCGCTGAAATTTGCCTTGTGTCTAGGTATGTCTTTGTTTTGGTCCCTAGGTGACAGTTTGGTCCCTAGGTATTTATTTAGTCCTAAGGGTGTGGTTTTGGTCCCTAGATGCCAGTTTGGTCCAAAAGGTGTCAATTTGGTCCCTAGGTGTTGAATTGGTCCTAAAGGGTGTTTTTAGGTCCGTGAGTGAGTTTTAGTCCCCCAGTTGTGATTAGTCATTGGGACTTGATTGTGTTGAGTTAGTGAATAGTGGACTAATGATGATGCCATAGGGGCATGGGCCATGGGGGCCAGAGTGAAATTGACCATGAGATGAGAGTTGGTCGGATTGATGTATAAAATGATAAACGATATGAAAGGCTGCGGTCTGGTGTATAAATGAAACTGATGATGTGTATGTTCATGAGTCACATGCATACATTAATTTGCGATCGCGACGTTATATTGTAAAGGCTGCGATGCGGTGTTTTATTTAATTTGCGATCGTGCGGTGTATAATGAATAATGATGAGGCTGCGGTCTGGTGATGATGGTACCACATGCATCTTTGCATTACATTGCATCCATTCTTATAAACGATATTGAACTGTCTCTGATGGTTGTGATTGATTGATTCCTATGAACTTGACATACTGCTTATTATAGTTTCTATTATGTGGTTTGAGACTCACTCCTTTCTGTTGTTGTTTACCACAGGTAGTCATGAGTGAAGGCATAGACCCTTCACTTTCCCCGAGTCGGTCTGCTCTGATACGTAGCACCTAGGGGATGGGTTTAGGATTGTAGTCGTTTACTTTTTGTTGACTATAGAACCATTTTGTTGATGTTTCCACGTTGTATTTGAGATTGTTGTTTCCGCTGTGTAATATTTATGGTTTATGGTGCGTGGAATTATTTAATAGAGTGTTGAGAAATTCCATCCTTTGAGTTGGTGTTGCGTATTAAATAAAGTATTTATGTTGTAATTGTTACTGGTTGTGCTGAAATAAGTGTAGCACTCCATTTGGAAATGAATTTTTATACTCTGATTTTTATTATAAAATGCCGGGTAGAAATGGGGTGTTACAACTTGTAGCTCGATTTTCAGGATTTTCTGGTGTAAGTTGATCTTCAATGTCCCTAACTACTTCATGAACAGCTTGGGAAATAGGAGATAGTGGACTTGCATATTCATTTCTCTGTTCCTCATTCACTGGTGATTGTTCTGCAATAAGCTCCCCCTAAGCTTGATCCTCTGTTATACCTTCTGCAGTTCCATGTTCCTCATGAGAGGAAACATATGGAACTAGAATAACTCCTTGAGAGAAGGGATAGTATATAGCTCTATCAGAAGGTTGGGTGTTCACAACAGTAGGTTCTATGTGAGGATTTGTTTTTGGAGATTGATTTCTCTCCTTGGGAGGTTGGTTTTGAAGCTAAGTTTGCTTGGTTAGAGGACATGTGTAGCACTAAGTCAGTACAGGGCTCATTCATTTTGTTAGGAGAAGGGTGTTGGTCTTTTTCAGAAGCTTCTGGTATCATTTGTTCAGGGGTGTGTTCTTTCTCAATGGGGTTTTGTGTTTTATTTAGGTTTAAAGGGGTTTCAAAAACTTCTTTCAAGCCTTGAGAAAGTTCTGTTTCAAATAAATCTTCAAGTGAAGGGTTTGGAGGAGCTATTCTTATGGGCTCAGTTGTGATAACTTTCTCAGAACCTTGTGACTCCCCCTGAGGAGTTTCCAAGGGTGTATTTTCTGGGACAAGAGGAGATGTCCTAGTGTTTTCAACAAGTGGTTTTGTGTTTAAGTTTGGTGCAGTGATTGATTCAGGGAAGATTTCTAATTTCTTGCTAAATGGTTTCAGTCCCATTTGTTTGGCACTCTTAGACCAGAAGGTTGTTTTCTCTTGAATGGATTCTTCTTTATTGAAAGGAATTTTCTTAAACTTAAACAGTTTGGTTAAGAACATGCCATAGGGTAAGGATGAGTTTTGCCTAATGGTTTTGCAGATATCAATCATATAATGAAAGATGATATATGGCAGGTTTATACTAGTCCTAGTGATCATGTGATAAACTAGAAGTAAATCAATAGGTTTTACCTGTTCAAAGCTTCCTGCTCTAGGGACTAAGGAATGAACTACCATGTTATGCATGATACGAACTTCATCCTTCAATGCTGATGATTTAAGCTTCTCTTCAGGTTTCTTCATCAGTTCTTTCAATACTTCTCCTTCTGTGGTTTCTGTTTGATCATACCAGTTCTTTCCATACAAGCAAACTCCATCCATAAGGATTTTTAGAGTAGAACCAATCAGAGTTGGGGTTACAATGATGGTTGTTCCTTTAACTTGAGTAGTGAAGGATGATCTTGTTTCACTCACATTTATACTTCCATAAAATTCCTTCACCATGTTGGGATAGATGATTTCCCCTTGAGACAGAACATTTTTCCATTCTTGAGTTTCAATGTGAACTTGAACATTCCAACCAGAGGCCTTCATTTCTTCTAGCAAGTAGATTCTTCCAATGAGAATGTTCCTCTTTCCCCATTTTTCTTTATCAAAAACTTGAGCAGGTTGAATTCCTTCAAGTTTCTCCAAAACTTCAGAAGGTTGCTCATCAAGTTTCTGTTCTTCAACAACCTTTTCCTTTCCTTTGCTTCCTCCATAGCTGATCTTAATTTTGGGCTTTTTGGAAGAGGATTGTGGTTGAAGAGATGATTTTCTTTTAAGTTCAAGTTTTGATTCTGCCATCATTTCTGAAAGAGTAGAATCATCATCATCATCATCAATGGCTATAGGTTGACTTCTCCTGGTTCTAGGACCTTGTATGTCCTTGACAGAACTTGTCTTGATCCTCGTGGATCGCCTAGAAGGAGTGAGTGATGATTTAGATGCCATTGGTTTTGAGTGAGAGATTACGAGTGGGAGGAGGTTTGAAGCATCTATGAGTGCGGTGGAAGATCATGGGTCATAGGAGTACTTTCTTTCTTCACGGAGGGAATTTTTGTTCTCACCAATTTAGAGAGAAGAAAGTTTGCGAAAGAAGGGAAGAAAGAGAGAAGAGAACCGTTTTGAGAGAAGATGAATGCAAGCGGTTTTGAGTGTGCGTTGAAGAGAGAGAGAGAGAGACTAGCCGTTGTGATGTGATGTTGTGTAGTTATGACGTGACATAACTGTCATAGGAGACAGTTTTAGTTACTTTAATAACTGATCCTCGGTTGAATTAATGTGTTCCTTCTCAAATTCAACCTTCTGAACTTGATTTTCTCCAAGTGAACATTCTCAAGATATGAGAAGGTTGAGGTTTTTGACATATTTTTCTCCTAAGGACATTTTACAATGTGCAGAGCCTTTTTAATAAAATTGAAACTTTCTTCAAACAAAGGCTTGGTAAATATATCAGCTAGTTGATGCTTGGTGTCTATAAAAATAAGTTCCACATCCTTCTTTTGAACATGATCTCTAATAAAATGATGCTTTATATCAATATGTTTAGATCTTGAATGTTGGATGGGATTTTTTGATAAATTGATAGCACTAGTATTGTCACAATAGATAGGAGTGCATGTGTACCTTATAGAGTAGTCCTCCAATTGATTCTTGATCCAAAGTATTTGTGAACAACAACTAGCAGCAGATACTTATTTTGCTTCAGTTGTTGATAATGCAATTGAGTTTTGTTTTCTACAGGACCAAGAAATTAAGGATTCTCTCCAAAATTTGACACGATCCACTAGTACTTTTTCTGTAAATTCTATCACCAGCATAGTCAGCATCACAGTAGCCAATTAGGTCAAAATGAGTATTCTTTGTATACCATAGACCAATACTTGTTGTTCCAACTAAGTATCTGAAGATTCTTTTGACAGCAGTAAGATGAGATTATTTAGGAGAGACTTGGAATCTAGCACACAAGCCAACTGCAAACACAATGTCAGGTCTACTAGCAGTTAAATATAATAGTGAACCTATTATACCCCTGTATTCTTTTTCAGAGATTAGTTTTCCTTCTTCATCCTTCTCAATTTGCATGGAAGGATGCATAGGTGTTGCCATGGCTTTTGCTTGATTCATCTTATATTTCTTGAGAAGGTCCTTGATGTATTTTTCTTGACTAATAAAGATACCTTCATCAAGTTGCTTTATTTGAAGTCCTAGAAAGAATCTTAATTCTCCCATCATACTCATTTCAAACTCACTTTTCATAAGATTCCCAAAATCTTTGCACAATTTTTCATTTGTTGATCCAAAAATGATATCATCAACATAAATTTGAACAATCAACAAATCTTTATCAAGGGATGTTTTAAACAAAGTAGTATGAATGTTTCCTCTTGTTAATTTATTTTTTATCAAGAAGCTACTTAACCTCTCATACCAAGCTCTAGGAGCTGGCTTAAGCCCATATAGAGCTTTGGTGAGTTTAAAAACATGGTTAGGTTTCTTTTGATCAACAAAACCAGGGGGTTGATTGACATAAACTTCTTCTTTTAAAAATTCATATAGAAAAGCACTTTTAACATCCATTTGAAATAATTTGAAATTTTTGTGTGCAGCAAATGCAAGTAAAATTCTAATAGCTTCTAACCTTGCTACAGGAGCAAAAGTTTCATCATAGTTAATACCTTTCTGTTGATTATACCCTTGAGCAACAAGTCTTGCCTTGTTTCTCACCACCTTACCATTTTCATCTAGCTTGTTTCTGAACACCCATTTAGTTCCTATAACAGACTGATTTTTGGGAGGTGCCACTAAGTTCCATACCTCATTTTTCTCAAATTGAGAGAGTTCCTCAGTCATTGATTCTATCCATGATTGATCTTGTATGGCCTCATTGATTGTTTTTGGTTCTATTTCAGAGATGAGAGCCATTCCAGCAGTATTGTCTCTAAATGATGTTCTGGTTCTAACAGGATCTGAAGTGCTACCAATAATTTGATCTTGTGGATGATGTACCACCATTCTCCAACTTCTTGGTAGTTGAGAAGGTTGATCAGAAGCTTGAGTAGCTTCATTTGATTGTTGAGAAGGTTGAACAGAAGCTTCTGTTTCTTCCTTCTCCAACCTGTTTTCATGTTCTGTACCTTCTTCTTTATTTTGGTTGATATCATCAATATCAATTACATCATTTGAACTGTTTCATTGAAAACAATATGCATGCTCTCTTCTACAGTTTGAGTCCTAATGTTGTATACTCTATAAGCCTTTGATGATGTTGAATATCCCAGAAAAATTCCTTTGTCTGATTTAGAATCAAATTTTCCTAGATTATCTTTGTTATTCAGAACGAAACAAGTGCAACCAAATACACGAAAGTATGCAATGGTTGGTTTTCTATCCAAATTTCATAGGGGGTTTTTTCCACAATTTTTCTAATGGAAACTCTATTCAAAATATAGCAGGCTGTGTTTATAGCTTCTGCCCAAAAATATTTTTCAATTTTTGAATCTTCTAAAAGTGTTCTTGCCATTTCTTGCAAAGTTCTATTTTCCCTTTCTACTACTCCATTCGGTTGTGGAGTTCTAGGACATGAGAAATTGTGAGTAATTCCCTTTTCATCAAAAAAGTTTTGAAAAGAGAAGTTTTCAAATTCTCCCCCATGATCACTTCTTACAGAAATAACATTCGTTCCTTTTTCATTTTGAACTTTCTTTAGAAACACTTTGAATGCTTCAAAAGCTTCATCTTTGTTTTTCAAGAATAACACCCAGGTGAATCTAGAGAAATCATCTACAATTACAAAACCATATCTTTTTCCATTAAGACTAGCAGTTTTGGTAGGACCAAATAAGTCTATGTGAAGCAGTTCTAGTGACCTTTGGGATGTGATCATGTTTTTAAGTTTGAAACTTGTTTTCACATGTTTACCATGAACACATGCTTCACACACTCTATCTTTTTCAAAATTGATTTTTGGTAGTCCTCTGACTAGTTCCTTTTTGGAAAGTTTCGAAATGGTTTGCATGCTTATATGGCTAGTTCTTCTATGCCAAATCCATTTGTCATTTTCATAGGACATAAGGCAAGTTTCTTGAGATAGTTCATCAAGACACAGGCTATAAAGATTTTTATTTCTAGATGCAGTAAACAAGACCTTACCAGAGGAGATTTCTTTAATAAAACATTTATCAGATTTAAAAGAAACTTTATGACCACTATCACATAGTTGACTAATGCTTAACAAGTTATGCTTTAAACCTTCTACATATTGAACATTCTTAATTTTAGGGGATTTAGAGTTACCTATAGTACCTATACCTTTGATGCAAGCTTTATCATCATTGCCAAAGATGACATAGCCTCCATCTATTCTCTCCATTGAGAGAAATTTATCTCTTTCCTCTGTCATGTGCCTTGAACATCCACTGTCTAAGAACCACAGCTTTTTCTTGGATGCTAAGAGGCATTCCTGTTTCAGATGTTAGTAGTGATTTAGGTACCCAATAATTTTTGGGTCCTTCATGGTTAGTTTTGTTTCAAGGTCAGAGTGTATAAGATTTGGTTGTTCTGAGACCTTATCTTTCAAAAGTTTGTGTTGTTAAGAAAGTTTAAAGTGAGAATGTTGAAGAGTTTGAACTGTTTTTATCAAATATTCATTTTATTTTTGAAGCTCTTCATTCTCCCTGTTTGCATTCAAGAGTTGATTTTTGAACATCACACATTTTTGAGCCAAAGTGTTTGAATCAAATAATAGGTTTTCAAAAGCATGTTCAGTATCTTTGCATGAAGCACAAGTTTGTGATTTATAAGTGTTTACCTCTTCTAGATCAGTATTTCCCACGAAGCATGAGTTGATTGATTCCATACTTGATGCAGGACATATTTGAGAAGGTTCCTCAGAATCAGCCATGAGACAAAAATTTGCAATATCTTCATCATGGTCTGAGTTGGTTTCTTCTGAGTCATCCCATGTGGCAAGTAGAGCCTTTTTCTTAGGTGTGAACTTTCTGTTGCTTCCTTTTAACTTTGGACATTCATTTCTGAAGTGTCCAGGTTTGTTACATTCATAGCACACAGGAGCAGTTTTACTAGTTCCTTCACCTTTAGGTTGATCTTTCTTGAAGAGGGGTTTTATGTTATTGTTCTTTCTAAATGCCCATCTTCTCAACCTTCTGGTGATTAGAGCCATTTCATCCTCATAATCAATGTCATTTTCATCATTTTCACTTTCTTCTTGCATATCCTCTTGAGCTTTAAGTGCCATGGCTTTAGAAGTTTGTGGAGATTTTTGAGAAGCTTTGAGTGCAATAGTTTTAACCTTCTTGGGTTGAAGTTCATCCATGATTTCTTGTTCATGAACTTTTAGAGATCCAAGTAGATCTTCTATTTTGAGAATAGAGAGATCTTTAGCTTCTGTTATAGCAGTCACTTTAGGTCTCCATACCTTTGGAAGGCATCTTAGGAGTTTTCGTAGTTTGGCTTGATTTGAGTAGGTATTTCCCAGAGAGTTCAAATCATTTGTTATTGTTGTGAATCTGCTAAACATTTCAGAAATTGTTTCTTGCTCCTCCATTTTGAATGTTTCAAATTTATGGAGGAGAAGGTTGATCTTTGCTTCTTTGACTTGGTCTGTTCCTTCATGGGCAGTCTTCAATGTATTTCAGATTTCTTTGGCAGTTTCTTTCCCAACTACTTTATCATATTCACTTCTACCTAGAGCACATGTTAGATAAAATTTAGCTTTAGAGTTTAGAAGTACCATGCGTTTATCTTTAGGTGTCCAGGTGTTTCTGGGCTTAGCCATAGTAGTCCCATCATCAAGAGTTGTAGTAGATTCAAAAGGACCATCTTCAACAATTCCCCAAATGTCAGTGTCTTGAGATTCTAGGAACAATCTCATTTGATCTTTCCCATAATAGTAATGTTCACCAGTGAATCCTGGTGGTCTATTTGCTGAAGCTCCTTCTGGAAGGAAAATCACAGAGTTGGAATGATGACTTATCACTTCTTCCAGGATCTTTCCTCTCACACTGCAAAGTGTGCTCAGCTGTTAGAGGTGAGCTCTGATACCAATTGAAGTGACTAAGTTGCACAAGAAAGGGGGGGATTTAATTGTGTGACTTTTTAAAATTAATTCCTGCAACCTTCTTAAATGTTTCTCAAGATAACTTGGATATAAGAAGGTTGAATGTTAGTTACACAAATAGTAAGTAAATATAACAGAAGTGAAAGATAATTAACTTTGATGATTCTATATTTCTTTTCTTATAGAAAGAGTTTTGTTTTCAAATAGTGATTAAGATAAAGATCATTTAAGATTAAGATTCTGGATTTCTTTTCTTATAGAAGGTTGATGTATTTAACCTTCTGTATTGTTTGAAAACTGAGATGAGTGTAAACACATGACAAGAAAAGCAGATAATGACACAGTAGAGTTATAGAGGTTCACCAAACTATGGTGTCATACCCCAATTTTGTCCGACTTTTCGAAAATTAAATAGAAAAAATATTTTTGTAAACCCCAATATTGACGGGTGTTTTTCTCGTTTTTAAAAGAGCTCAAAAATATGTGTGCACAGACTTATTCTCGTAATGCGTATTTAAGTTGCCAATCAGGTGCGTGTTTGCCGTACAAGAATTACGCTAATCGCGAGTATCTTTCGAAAGTCGTTACTAATTAGGATTATTACTATTGCGTGGTTATCATTATTGTTATTTGTATTAGTAGTTATAAACAAATAGAGAAACACCAAAAATAATCAAATAGTTAAACTTGTCTAAATCTTTTTTTATTAAAAATAATACTAAGTTACATGATTTTTTTTTTATTACACATCAAAAAATAAAAAGAAAAAAGGTCAAACAAAAAAAGAGGTTGTGCAAAGACACCCTTCTTTGTTGGAGTCCCTTAACGTATGGTTATTTTGGGCTCTAAGCTCAACTTGCCTTCTCCTTGTCTCTTTGGTTGGTTATCATTTGTGGCAAAAACATTTCACTTTGCAAAGACCACCTCCACCCTAACACGTCTGCATTGAGTGATTGTCTCCCATGAGAAATTTTTCCCTGCTCCAATGCCTCACCTACACCACACAAACCCCATTATAAATAGAGACCCACAGCAACAGTGAAAGGAAGAAGAAAAACTGCAAAAAAAAAACACACACGCAGAAAAGAAACCAACAAAGAACCATCATACCATATGAAATTTGAAACACCTATCTTCCCATAACACCTATCTTCCCATAATACCATATGAGCCCATAGTCCACCCTTCTCCTTCCCCTTATTGGTGGTGCTTCTTTCTTCCTCTCTCAAAACCCAAAACAACAACCATCATTCATACAAACACAACACACACACAGAACAAGGGGAAAAGTCTGAAAAAAGGAACCCAAGAATAGTAAAAACTGAGAGGGAGAGTGTGAACCTCACCACACCACCACTCAAACAACCATAACCACCTCACTACCTCACCACACCACCTCTCAAACAACCATAACCACCTCACTACCTCACCATAACCACCACCACGACCTCCGTTATCACCACCGTCGCCGTTCTGTCGACCACCACGCCTCCGTCACCACCACACAGTAGCGACTCAGTCAAGAAACCTCCTCGTCCCCCTTCTTCGCGATCCACCGTCGCTTCTTTCTCTCTCTCTGTCGCGCGCAACTATCGCCGACACGACACCACCGAAAACCGCCGTGCCTCCTCTCTCTCTGGTTCGCTCTTTCCCTCCTCTCTCTCTCTCTCTCTCTCTCTCTCTCTCTCTAGCAAATGAAAAAAAACGAGAACGGCGCAAGAAGGAAACAAGATTAGGGTTCTGTAAAACAAGCCTGTTAGCTTTATATGCTGTGTGTGTTTTTTTAGTTAATTCATTTTAACCCCTTATTTTTTAAAAAAAAAAAAAGGTCTGATGTAGTTAATTTTGCACACCCTTTATTTAATTAGTATACCCCCAAACCCACTTTCACCTTTTTTTTCCTACAAGCCAGCGCCCCCAACAAAAACAAGTTGGGCTTTACCAAGTGCACCCCCATGTTTTTGATTACAGCTTGTGTTTTTTAATAAAATGTGGACCTATGTTTCATTTGGTTCACATACTTATGATTAAGAATATTTTCAAGTTGATTTTATCGTTGTTCTTTGCTTGCTGATGTTTAATATTGTTGCTAGTATTTCATTTTTGGTGTTAAATATTATTTTAGTTGTTGATGATAGGCGAGTTGATTCTCACTAGTGCCTAGTGTACTTTTCTCAAAGTGAGAGGATTGCTCTATGTGATTCAGTCTTCCCCTTTTGATTTCTTAGTGAATAACAAATGAGATTGTATGTTTAGGGTTTAGGGTTCGTGAGGTATTGCAAATGATAGACTTACTTTAGCCTTTATGCAATTTCTCTTAGTTCATGTTATTAAGAAATCGTTGCTCACATGTCATTAATTTAACTAAGATCATTCTTTTCCTATAATCAATTGTTTACTTGTTTTCGATGCTACTTAAATTGTCTTGACTTAACTGTGTGACGTTCCCTCAACGTGTATGACCTCCTAATGAAGACGTAAGCCTGCATGCATGTTGTAGCATAGAGTCATTAGGGTAAATGCACTTGTCCTCACACACACGCATTTGTTTGGAGAAATTCACCTTGCATCCTTGACAATTGAATCTCTGATTGTATCGGCGTGTTTAGTCTTAGTTGATGTGTGACATACGCATGATTATTTGATTATTGAATGCGCCTGAAGTTTGTAACCAATCATTGATAATAACTTCACCCTTTTCCCCAAAATCATTCAAACTCTTTTCTAATTAACACAAGTTATTAGTGACTATCACCCAAAGCCTTGGCTTGTTTGATTGTCATGAACGCTATCATGAGTTATTAGTAATGATCACTCAAAGCCTTTTGCTTGCTTGATCATTATGAAAGCTCTTCCCTTCTCCGAAACCCTTTCGAAACATTTTCATCTTAAAATTAGAACTACGTCGCTTTGATTCCCATTCGGGATACGTAGGAGCGAGCCACGTTCTCGTCAAGCGCAATAAACAAAAGTCATTTTCATAAAACAAGCGAAAGAATTATTTTCAAACCCATTGTTGCTAGTGGCTAATCAGAACCTTTGTTCGTCTAGTCATTGGTGGCAATGGCTTTTCCCAAAAGAACAATAAAGCGGTGATCACCCATAACCTCTGTTAGTTTGATCATTCGTGCCAATCAATCTTTTTCAAAAATCATTTTCAAAAGAACAAATAAAAACGAAGTCGCTACTAACGATCAATCGGAACCTTTGTTAAATCGACCAATGCAGTAGTGACTCTCATTTTCAAGAGTACTTAGCGGTGGTTACCCATAACCTTTGTTAGTTTAATTATTATTTGAATACTCGTCCTATTTCAAAACTCATTAAACAAGATAAAAAAAACAAAAACCTTTTCACGACAAACAAGAACTACGTAGCTTTGAATTCTCCATCGCACCGGGAGATACGTAGGAGCGAGAGAGGCCAACTCGTCAAGCGCCAAAAATAAATTTTTTATTAAGTTTCCCCATTCGCCTCAAACAAGAAATAAATAGGCAAATCTAGGTATTTTTCAAATTAAATGTAAAACCACACACTTAATTAAAGGTTCCTCTCAATAGAGAGGGCGCGTGGGGTGCTAACACCTTCCCCATACGTGTCGACCCCGAACCCATATCTCTAGTTTTGAAAGACCATCCGCCTTGTTCAAAAGACATTTTTTCAATGTTTTGGTCTTAAAATTAAAATATTGGTGGCGGCTTCAAAATTTTTCCACGTTGTACATTGAGAAACCCAAATCGGATTTTTCGGGGTGCAACAGCTGGCGACTTCACTGGGGACCTTTTTTTAAAAAACGAGGGTCAAGCCTAACTAATTAAAATGTGTGGTTTAATGTATTGTTGATTTGACTAATACTTTGTTTGCCTTCATTCTTTTTTCCTTTCTTTCTTATCATTGATTGTAGGCATGTGTATTTGTTTTCTTCTATGTTTGTTCCCCATCTCCTCTTCTACTCCTTTTCTTATTGCTTATGCCCATGCATTCTTCCAATCCCCATGATCCCTTCTTCTTCGCTCCCTTTCTTGAGGTAAGCTCATGCATTTCCCCTCTCTTATCATGTTCCCCTCTTCTCAGCTCCCTTTCTTAAGGTAAGAAGTGTAATGTTGTTGGCACCTTAGGCTAGTTTATATTGGATTGATATTGAACCCTAGGGTAGACAAACATGTTATTGCTTGCAATTGTCTGGACTGCTCTGGTTTTCATTTCAGGTGGGGTAGTGCTAGGGAAAATGCCCTTGACACACACTACACTTATACCTTGTGATTACATGTTTTGAGTGGGACCATAACCCGGGTCTGCAAAAACTTAGGAGAGTGGATTCGAGTAGTGAGAGCCCATCAGGACCTTTGTCCGTTTGGCTACTTGCTAAAGTTTCAACCATAGTTGTGCTCTTTAATGATGCCTCACACCTAGCAGTTTGCTGCATTTGTGGGGAGTTTTGTGAAAGGGACTGTGGCTCTGGTGGCCTTGTGAGGGAGTGAATAGAGCTACATGGGAGGATTACCCTTTAAATTGCCCTAGATCATAGGTCTCACCCCTTTTTTAGGTCACAAGGGTGTTTCCAAAATTGTGTGTTGCATTGTCACATCTAGTTTAGTTCTTTTCCTTCAACAATTTTCGAAAAAAAAAAAACAAAATCAAAAGAATATATTTTTCCTTCTCTCTCATAAATACCTATATGAGGTGGCATATAGGGTATACTGCCCTAAATTTTCAAACCATCACTTGTAAATATCTTTCTTTATGTAAACAATATGAAAAAGCATCCTCATCATCCGCACTTTGCATCATAACATCATGCATTACATAAGCAAAATTATAAAAAGAAAAAGGACTTCATGTAGCACTCTTCATGCATCTAATTATTTGCCGGTGATCTTGGAGTAACTTGGAATCTTGTCATAGGTGTGAAAAAACGAGATAACATGGGATCAAGGAGCGAAGGTATGCTAAATTCGAGATTCCCAGTAGTAAAGAAGGCAGATGTGGCCAGTTTGACAGAGTGCGCCTCTCTAATGGGACCGGATGAGCGTAGTTTGTTTGAAAAAGCTTATGGGAATATTCTTCGGTTGCTACAATTGGATATTCAAGAAAATGCTGTGAAAGCCCTCAGTCAGTTCTATGATCCGGATATCCGCTGTTTCATCTTCAAGGATTTTCAACTCTCACCAACTTTAGAGGAGTATGAGCAAATTTTGGGTTTCTCTAGGTCTGGAGGCGACGCCTATCAGTGCTGGGGCATCAATATTCAGATAAAAGACTCTCTTTGCTATTGCAAGTTGGAGTGGGGGAGTTAGAGCTCCGAAAAGAGAAAAAGAACCGTATAATGGGGTTTCCACTGAGTTATTTTGAAGACTTAATGAGGTCACATGCTCAAGCTAACAGATGGGGTCCTTCAAGCGAGTTGATGGCACTAACCATTTTGGGATTGTCCTTTTCCCACAAGTCGAGAAGTTCATTGATGAGGCGCCATTGGGGTGTTCTTAGCCTTCATAAGCAAGGATAATCCAATCAAACCAGATACCACCATCCTTGCAGACACTTTACTACTCCTTTACTCATCATCGGGTGTTGGGGAAAAGAAGATTGCTTGCTCTCTTCATGTACTATATGCCTGGTTCCTCAACCATGTCATTGCTCACAAGGGGCAAGCTACAGATCTGTTGGGTTATGCCTTGAGTTGTGAGGTAGAGGTCAAAAGTGCTCAGGAGTGGGTGCACACCTTAGGGAGTCTCAATGCCCTCAAGGTCCGCTGGTACACTCATTCATGTTGGAAGAACAGACCCTCCGTTGTGTTTCAGTGTGGAGACTTTCAGAATGTGCCCCTGATGGGGACTCAAGGCTGCATCAACTATAATCCTTCCTTGATTATCCGGATGACTTGGGTACCCTATGAGGAATATGCCTCATCGAAGACATGTTGGCTCCGTTTTCCTGTGATGGGGAAGATCCAAAGAACAAGGGTTTACTTGAAAAATCTCAAAGGCATGGGAGATAAAGATAAAGATGAGCTCATGAAAAAAGTTGGTGATGTCACTTTTTACCAATGGTTGCATGAAAGGATCCAAAGTACTCGCCCACCTTCCCAAGAGGCACTACCAGTCGAGAAAGAGATGCCAGAGCCTCGCCTTCCTACCCCTGAGGAGTTGAATGAGGTTAAATCTGCCTTAGCAAAAGCAGAGGAAGAAAAAAGGGCGTTGCAAGCAGAGTTGGAGAAAATAACCCTACAAAAAGGAAGTTAGAGGAAGAGAATGAGATTAAGATGATAATTTGTTGAGGAGAGTGTCAAGCGATTCAAGGCGGAAGAGAAGAGTAAACCGGAAGCTCGAGAAATACCTAAGGGGGCTAGAGATGAACTCCAAAGATACAAGCGAGAAAACAAGAAAGGCCCCTTGAAGAAGCCAAAGAATGGAAGATTGTGGCGATCGAGCCCAAACAAGAACCTCACTTGGTGGTGGAGTTGAAAAGTCGGTGAGGAGTCTTGAACAAGAAAGAAATTCCATTGGGAATGTTCTCGGGAATACCAAGAAATCTTTGAGGTATGAGCAAGGAAGGTCGATGAACTGGAAAGGAATCTCTGCGGGACCTAGGGAGTCTTATAGGCGGAGTGCAAGCGGAGAGCCAATATTGGGAGCAGCGTTTCCTAGCACTAATTGGCAAGATAGAAGAGCGAGAGATTGTTAAAGAGCTAAGAGATGAGGTCCAGCTTTGGAGGGGTAAATTTTCAAGGTTGGCATGGCTAGCTAATCAAGCTGTAAGGGATGTCCCCAGAAAGCTAAGGAGGGCTGAGGCTGAAATGCTTCCTTTCAATACCCCGGTACATGTGTATGAGTTTGTAAACTTCTGCAAGGCCCTGACTGAGGAGCTCATGGAAAAGGCTGAGGGAGCTGCTGCTGCAAGCAAAGAAAGAGAAAAGAAAGAGGAGTTGAAGGCAATATGTTACTAGATTTCAGCGTATTGTAATTTTCTTTTTAGAATGTTCTTTAGGAAATTGTAATTTATGTTACTAGATTTCAGCGTATTGTAATTTTCTTTTTAGAATGTTCTTTAGGAAATTGTAATTTTTCTTTGGAATATTGTAATTTTTTCTAAGAGCATTGTATTTTTCTTTGAGAGATACTGTATTGCACTCTTAATGGTATTGTACTCTTTTTCTTTCTCATGAATGGTTTAAAACTCGAATGGAGTATGCTCATATCGCTTGTTGATCCCAATTCTCGTCACGATCTTAAATTTTTTCGGTATTTGCCTATGACAAGAGTGAGTTATCTCACGATCCCCGACGCTAAAAAAAAATAAAAAATAATAATAATAATAAAGTCATGTGCATATGCACTGCATTCATTTACGCATTCATACTTGTACTCATAAAAATGTTCTACCAAATGTAAAAGAAAAGGCAAGTGGTTCGCCAACACCGACATCGCACCCGTCTACAAGCAAGATTGATGGCTAGCAATCAGGATTTCGAGATTGAGGACCGCCCGGGTCAAGATGAGTTGGCTGTGGAGATTCTTAACCCTGAACAGCTGGCTCAAGAGAATCAGGCTTTGAAGACCAAAGTTCAGGCTATGGAAGCGCAGATGGCCGAAGTAATGAGTATGCTACAAAATCGAGGGTGGGGCGCGCTGGGCTGCCATCATTATGAATCTGAAGGGGTTGTTACTTTCGTTTCTCCTCGGTGACCGCTGAGTTACAACTACTCACACTCCTCCGGACTGAGGGTCATCACTTTGCCCATTCTCCGGGGTGAGCGGGCGAGAATCACCGAATGCACGTGCATATCCACGGGGATGCCAATGGGTTATGTGCCGTCCGCTGCTGAAGCTATTCCTGTGGGGTCGAGTCAACCTGCCATGGTTATACATAGTGGAGCTGCTATTGGACCACAAATTCATACTCCTAATCCCGGTATTGTGCTGCCAAGAAGTTTACCTAGTCCTACTCTGGGAGTTGCCGTAAATCCTCAAAATGTTGTCCATCATATGGGAAACCCCGCTCGATATGGGGTTATTATCACGATGCGGGAGCTATCCACAAGGTCATTTGTTTGAGAACACTCAGCATAGGGATCGGTACCACGTGCTTGAAGAGCGGTTAAGAGCTATGGAAGGATCGGGTACTAGAGCCAAGGATGCCCGAGATTTGTGCCTTGTCCCAGATGTTGTCATCCCTCCTAAATTCAAAGCACCGGACTTTGATAAATATCGCGGCACTGGGTGTCCATCTAGCCATTTGACGATGTATGTTAGAAAAATGGCCGCTTATGCTCATGATGACAAGGTGCTCATTCACTATTTCCAGAACAGTCTGACTGGGGCATCGTTAGATTGGTATATGCAGCTACAATCCTCCGACATTCATAGTTGGAAGGATCTCTCTGAAGCATTCCTGAAACAATACCAGTATAACATGGACCTTGCTCCCGACCGGTCCCAGTTACAGCACATGAGTAAAGGAGACAGAGAATCATTCAAAGAATATGCTCAAAAGTGGAGGAGCATAGCTGCTCAGGTGAAGCCGCCATTGACTGAAAAAGAGATGGTGTACATGTTTATGGAGACTCTTCCAGGGTTATATTATGATAGGTTGGTGGGGAGTATTTCATCCAGGTTCTCAGATATGGTTGTCATTGGAGAACGATTGGAGCACGGATTGCGCAGCGGAAAGATTGTTGGAGGTTTTAACAATTCTAGTGGACAAAAGAAACTCTTTTCCAACTTCCCCAAGAAGAAGGAAGGGGAAACCAATGTTATTATCAGCGGGGAGGCCCGTCTTTCACTCTCCACAACAAAGCAGTGCCATTTTCTGCTCGGCTCATTTTCACACACAAGAAACTAATTCAGTCACAAAGCCCGTAACTATCAGGAGAAGAGGCGTGCTAGTTTTGATCCGATTCCAATCACCTATACTGAGCTGTTCAATCACCTTGTCTCAAAGAATTTGGTCAATACTCGTCCCATGAAGCCTATGCAACCTCCCTTTCCTAGGGGATACAATGCTAATGCTACTGTAACTTTCATAATGGAGGGTCGGTGGCCACGGTAGAAGATTGCAAGGCTTTCAAACATGTAGTCCAGATTTGATTGACGCCAACCGGCTCTCTTTCAAGCCAGAATGGTCCAAGCACAACTACAAACCCCCTGCCAGGACATGGGATACCATCCGCTAATGCAGTAGAAGATTCTATGGGACTGACAATGATAAAAGATGTTAAGTGTATCCAGACCTCTCTTGAAAATATACATCTTTGAAATTTTGTGCCGTTGTGGTGTTATCAAGAAAGGTCGTGTATGTCGCGATCCTTCATGTGTAGGCGCCTGCGAAGTTTTCAAGCCAGTTTTGCAAGACTTGATGGATCGTTATGTGGTTCGAGTGGGAGTGGTTGAAAAGGAAGAAAGTGTGTTGATGTTGCAGTCTAATTATGGTAAAGAGGCTAGGAAGCCAATTGAGATATTATACAATCCAAAACCAGCCCAAGTCAAGCCTCAGCCAGTGGTTATTGAGGTTCCTGCTCCATTCCCATATGAGAAGGACAGTGCAGTGCCATGGAAATACAATACCCTGCCTCAAGTAGAGAGTTCTCCAAACACCTCTGTTGTTACCAATATAACCGGGGCAAGTGGAATTACAAGGAGTGGTCGTATATATGCCCCCGAGTTCGTTCGGGGTGAATCATCCAAAGAAGCTGAAGACAGGGCTCGTAAGGGGAAGGATAAAGAAGCGGAGAATGCTCAAAAAAAGAAAGGGGCAAAACAAGAAATGGATGAGTTCCTAAAAATTGTAAGGCAAAGTGACTATAAGGTGGTTGACCAGATGAATCATACCCCAGCAAAGATTTCAATGCTGTCATTGTTGCTAAGTTCAGAAGCGCATCGAACTGCCCTAATGAAGGTACTGAATGGGGCTCATGTTGCTCAGAATATTTCCGTGGGCCAATTTGACGAAATAGTCGGGAATATCGTAGCTGCGAACCATGTGACTTTTGCTGATGACGAGCTTCCCCCAGAAGGAAGGAAGCACAACCAAGCCCTACACATCTCTGTTAAATGTGGGGATTTCGTGCTAGCTCGTGTCCTGATTGATAATGGTTCTTCTCTAAATGTGATGCCAAGGTCCACTGTAAGCAAATTGGATGTAGATTGCTCTTTCATGAAGCCTAGCTCGACATTGGTGAGGGCGTTTGATGGATCGAAGAAAGAGGTAATAGGGGAGATGGAGTTCCCCATTCAGATAGGTCCTGAGACATTCTGCGTTAACTTCCAAATCATGGACATCTCCTCGTAAATGCGGTTGGTTGTCCGCTCGGAAGGCCATGGATTCATATGGCGGGAGCCATTCCTTCCTCTCTCTGCATCGAGAGAGTCAAGTTTGTGGTCGATGATAAAATTGTGGTAGTGTTAGGAGAGGAAGAGATGTTAGTCAACAAGCCTTCTCCTTTCCGCTATGTGGAAGTAGCCAAGAGTCCTCGAAACTTCTTTTCAATCTCTCGAGATTGCCAATCTTTGTGTTTGGAGGAGTGAATTGCCGTCGCTTTGTGATAAAGTTGTCGAAAGATGAAAAGATGGTTGCAAGGATCATGATGGGTCGGGGATACCAGTAGGGACGTGGTTTGGGAAATGCGGGACAAAGGAATTCTTGCTCTGCCCGGTGAAAGAAAACAAGGGTCGTTATGGGTTGGGATACCACCCAAGTGAGGTGAAAAAGGAAGAAGTTGGTCAAGAGAGAAGAGGTGAGTGGTTGGCCAAGTGGGAGGCCGGGACCCACGGTCAAAGAGGATCCCCATCCGTGACATCCGCCGTCGAGCTTCAAGAGTGCAGGTTACTAGACCCGGATCAAATTGCTTCTTTGTTGAGGATGGTTTAGAGGATGAAGAGGCAAAGACCGGCTTAGTCCGTCGTTGCCTTGCTAAAGAAGAGCTCAAAAATTGGGGAAAAGTGTCGACTTGCCCATCACTTTTAGTTCAAAGTAATGATTGTAATGCACTCCTTTGGCTCTGCCAAGGCCTCGAGGATAGTTTGTTAGGGCATGCATGTTTTTATTTTCAATGACACCATCATCAATAAAAAAGTTTGTTTTGAATTCCATCAATAAAATATCTTTTCTTCATTTATATTTTCTTTCTTTTCGCTTTATTTTGTTTGTTTCGCTTTTCATTCTACTTTCTGCTTCTACGAATTATCTCTGAAAATAACAGTGCCAATGATTCCTATTATGACTTTGATCACCCAATTAACCAAACCGAAGGGGATGTTGAGGAAGTGGGAAACTCCTCCGTAATTGATGAGACTAATAGAGCGGGAAGAAAAGATCATTCAAACCTCATGGAGAGTCGATTGAGATAATCAACTTGGGTACGAAGAGGATAAAAGAGAGGTTAAGGTCGATGATCGCCATGGAAGATAGTGAACGCAAAAGGCTAATCCAACTCTTGCATGATTACGCCGATGTCTTTGCGTGGTCATACAAAGATATGCCGGGGCTAGATACCGACATTGTTGAACACTGAGTTGCCGGTGAAGCCGTGGTGTCCACCGGTCAAACAGAAATTGAGAAGAATGAAACACGAGATGTCATTGAAAATCGGGGACGAGGTAAAAAGCGATTTGATCGCGGGGTTTCTAGCGGTGGCCAAGTATCCACAATGGGTAGCAAATATCGTCCCCGTTCAAAAAAAGATGGCAAGGTCGGGATGTGTGTCGATTCTGAGGATGCAAGCGAGCTAGCCCCAAAGATGACTTCCCTCGCCCCATATTGATATTACGGTAGACAAGATGCACCCAACATTCTCTATTCTCCTTCATGGATGGATATTCGTGGTACAATCGGATAAAAATGGCTCCGAAGATATGGAGAAAAACCACCTTCATAACTCTCTGGGGAGCGTTCGCTACAAAGTGATGCCTTTTGGACTCAAGAATCTTTGGTGCGACTTATCGAGAGAGCAATGGTGACATTATTCCACGACATGATGCACAAGGAAATTGAGGTGTACGTAGATGATATGATTGCAAAATCCAAGGCGATGAGGGCACATTGTTAATCTGCAGAAAACTCTTTGAACGTCTACGGAAGTTCAAGCTCGGAGTTAAACCCAATAAATGCACCTTCGGTGTGAGATCAGGAAAGTTCTTGGGATTTATCGTCGATCGAGAAAGGGATAGAGGTCGATCCGGATAAAGTCAAAGCAATCCTCGAAATGCCGGCACTAAAGACCGAAAAAGAGGTCCGTGGTTTCCTTGGGAGACCGAACTACATCTCAAGGTTCATATCCCAATTAACTGACACTGCGAGCCTCTCTTTAGGTGTTGTGCAAGAACCAAAAACTAGAGTGGAGCGATGATTTCCAAAGAGCCTTTGAAAGGATTAAAGATTATCTTGTAACCCACCACCTGATACCGATGCCGCGGTGTCCAGGAAGACCACTTATCCTGTATCTAACCGTGTTGGACAATTCGATGGGATGTGTCTTTGCAAAAGCATGATGAATCGGGAAAGAAAGAGCATGCTATATACTACTTGAGTAAAAATTCAGCGATTGTGAGACGAGATATTCAATGCTAGAAAAGACTTGTTGTGCTTTAGCATGGGCGCTCATCGTTTAAGGCGGTACATGTTGAGTCATACAACCTGGTTGGTATCTAAAATGGATCCAATCAAGTACATTTTTGAAAAAGCCAAAGACTCACGGGGGGCGGATCGCTCGTTGGCGGATGTTATTATCGAATATGATATCTTGTATGTCACGCGCAAAGCGATCAAAGGCCAAGTGCGCACTTGCTTGCGAGTACTTAGCATGTCACCGATTCGGACTACCAACCAATGCGACATGATTTTCACGATGAAGATATCATGGCTTTGTTCGACGAGGAAGTCCCAAGAAAATGAAAGGTGGAGAATGATATTCGACGGTCAAGGTCAAATGTATGGGGGCATGGGGCGGGAGGCGTGTTGATATCTCCCGACAACCGCTTCATTCTGTCCATTGCAAGACTAAGCTTCTATGTCACAAACAACATAGCAGAGTATGAAGCATGCATTTTGGGTATTCAAGCGACCCTAAAATGGAAAGTTAAAAGGCTAGATGTGTATAGGGATTGACCTTGGTTATTCATCAAGTAAGAGGCGATTGGGAGACCAGAGATCCCAAACCGATTCCTTATTGTGATTATGTGCAAGAGTTGATGGAGTCTTTCGACGAAATCAACTTTAAGCATATCCTCGAGATGAAAACCGGTTGGCGATGCATTAGCAACACTCGTCTTCCATGTTCAATGTTAAGCGTGTGACAAGAGTTTGACCAATATCGTCCCAAAGAAGACGGAGCCTACTGCGCATCATTATCGCACAACAATAGATGAAGAGTCCGATGACAAGCCATGGTATCATGATATCAAAGCAAGACATCACTAATCGGGAATACCCACAGGGCATCGAGAGAATGACAAGAGAACTCTCGAGAAGATTGTCAAGGAATTTCTTCTTGAGTGGTGAAGTTCTCTACAAAAGAAACTATGATATGGTTCTCCTGAGGTGTGTTGCCAAAGAAGAAGCCGAAAGAATCATGAGAGATGTGCATGAAGGTTCGTTTGGAACCCACCAGTGGACACACTATGGCTAGAAAGATTTTGAGAGAGCGGCTATTGTGCGGTTGCAAATGGAGTCGGATTGCTACGCCGTGAGGAAGTGCCACAAGTGCGGATCTATGCCGATCACATTCATGTACCGCTTTGCTAAATTGAATGTCTTGACTGCGTCTTGGCCGTTCTCAATGTGGGGCATGGGCGTCATAGGTCCAATTGAACCTAAAGCATCAAATGGGCATCGTTTCATCTTGGTTGCCATTGACTATTTCACAAAGTGGGTTGAAGCGCCTCCTATTCAAGTATAACTTGATTCGATGGTTGCCAAGTTTGTCAAGAGAGATCGACCGCCGTTACGGTCTTCCCGACAAGATTATCGCGATAATGGCAGCAACTTGAACAACGAATGATGAAGGACACGTGCTCGAAGTTCAAGATTCAAAGATCACAATTCATCCCCGCATCGTCCAGAAGATGAATGGGGCGATCGAAAGCGACCAACAAGAACATCAAGAAGATCATGCAAAAGATGGTGGTAACCTACAAGGATTGGCATGAAATGCTTCCTTTTTGCGTTGCATGGCTATCGTACCTCTAATGACGTACATCAACTGGGCAACCCCTTTCTCTTTGGTGTATGGGTCAGAAGCAGTGCTCCCTATCGAGGTTGAAATACCCTCCCTGCGGGTACTAATGGAAACTAAGCTGGAGGAAGCAGAGTGGGTACAAGCTCGCCTAGATCAACTAAATCTCATTGAGGAGAAGAGAATCACAGCCTTGTGTCATGGGCAGCTATACCAGCAAAGGATGAAAACCGCTTTCGACAAGAAGGTTCGTCCCAGAGAATTCAACGAGAGAGACCTAGTGCCCAAGAAGATCCTACCTATTCAAAGTGATCCCCGTGGAAAATGGACTCCCACCTACGACGGCCCATATATAGTCAAGAAAGCCTTTTCTGGAGGAGCGCTGATACTCACAAATATGGACGGCGAAGATCTGAGGAACCCAGTTAATTCTGATCAGGTGAAGAAGTATTATGCCTGAAAGAAATAGGCGAAAAAGAGAAAGATAAGCCAAGTAAAAATACCTCGCTAGGTTGAAAACCGAAAGGCTGCCTAGGCAAAATCAGAGCGACCCGGTGGATTGAAAACCCGCAAAGGGCGATCCAGGCAAAAATTAGGGTCAGAAAGCTTGGGCATGAAAAGTAGACAAAGGCATACAACACCCCGAAAGTCTGGATAAGAGGGTGGTCAAAGTCATGGAAATAAATGGTTGGCACTGACCCAAGAGATGGACAGTCAGAAATTAGCTTCTCTCTTTTTCGTGTCTTTTTGTAGGTTAAACTTTCAAATGTATTGAACAGTCGGCGTAACTTTCTGTACGACCGACTTTTACATCAATAAAGTTCACTCTTTCTCATATCGGTTTGTTTTTCTTTTCGCTGCTTTTTCTGCTCAAAATAAGCATTTTATGATGATGGTGACATTGATCTGTAAAACATGTGCATAAATCATAAAGCATCACAATCATTGCAAAATTTCTAGAAGTCATGGAAAGGAAACAACTTTTCAAAGCAAATTAAGTTCGCAAGTAAACAATTATGCTCGTAATCATTCTCAAATGGCAAAATTATAAAGCAAATCTGCACTTGGCTCATACGCCACCACAATCCTAATCGGTTCCACAGTTGTGTCACGGGTTGGTCGAACCAGCAAAAGAAAAAGCCAAAAGAGCAAAAGAGCAAATGAAAAACAGATGATCAGAAAAAAAGAAAGCTGATCAAGAAAAATCAAATCAAAAGGAAAACCTCAAGAATGTTCCGCCACATGCATCATTACACCAAAATCATAGCATTGCATGCACTCGCATAACATGCTCCTGTATAACATGCCTTTGCATAACATGCACCCATGCTTCATGCACCATCCCTTGCATCAACTGACATATGCAGGTACCTAAATTCAATACGCCAGCATTGGCCATCTCAATCAGTCAATCAACAGGATTTGCGAATCCCTTCAGGACCCACGTGTCCCTTCAGGACCAATGTGTCCCTTCAGATCCCGTCGTTATCGAGCACCGACGAATCATCAGACCCTAGGGTCCTTCAGTCTGGTTCAAATCAACAGTCCAAGCAGCGACTTTGAATTCGACCTTCATTTTGCCAAGTCATCACTGAGCATGACGGATCGGCCCCCCAGACTTCGTGTCCTTCAGACTAGCTGTGTTAGTATAAAGCATAGCGTAAGTCCATCAAGGTAAAAGGTATCAGTCCCACAACTTGATATTGAACCTCAGGCCGCTCGAGCGGGCCACCTTCAGAGCCCAAGTGCTCCTTCAGAGCCACAAGTGCTCCTTCAGAACCCAAGTGTTCCTTCAGAGCCACAAGTGCTCCTTCTTTACTGCATTCTTTATCACTTTCTTTACTTCCTGCCAGTGTCGGCTTACCAGAGGTCGATACCATCTTTACTGCTTTACTTTTTTTTTTTTTTTTTTTTTTTTTTTTTTGCCTGAGGGCTAGCGCCAATTCATTTCCTGTTTTGCTGGCCTACTGAGGGTTGACACCAATTTATTTCCTACCGATGATCGGCCATCGAGGGTCGATACCTTTCTTTATCGCTTTCTTTATCGCTTTATTTCTCGCCACGCCCGAGGGCTAGCACCAATTGATTTTCCGTTTTCTTTATCGCCGCTACCATCGAGGGTCGGGTGGTACCAAGCTTATTTTTCGCTTTTGTTGGGCGAAAGGTCGACACCCATTCGTAAAATTTCGGATTTCCCAAGCGGACAAAATTGGTATAATTTTGAGTTCTTTATTTCTATTTTGCCTTGGAATATGTTTCGGCCAACTCATATTCCTTGTCAAAATCCAAATAAAGAGGGGCAGCTGTCATACCCCAATTTTGTCCGACTTTTCGAAAATTAAATAGAAAAAATATTTTTGTAAACCCCAATATTGACGGGTGTTTTTCTCGTTTTTAAAAGAGCTCAAAAATATGTGTGCACAGACTTATTCTCGTAATGCGTATTTAAGTTGCCAATCAGGTGCGTGTTTGCCGTACAAGAATTACGCTAATCGCGAGTATCTTTCGAAAGTCGTTAGTAATTAGGATTATTACTATTGCGTGGTTATCATTATTGTTATTTGTATTAGTAGTTATAAACAAATAGAGAAACACCAAAAATAATCAAATAGTTAAACTTGTCTAAATCTTTTTTTATTAAAAATAATACTAAGTAACATGATTTTTTTTTATTACACATCAAAAAATAAAAAGAAAAAAGGTCAAACAAAAAAAGAGGTTGTGCAGCACCCTTGCTGTTGGGTCTGCCAACGTATGGTTATTTTGGGCTTCAAGCTCAACTTGCCTTCTCCTTGTCTCTTTGGTTGGTTATCATTTGTGGCAAAAACATTTCAGCTTTTGCAGCACCACCTCCACCCCTATTTCGCTCGCATTGATGTGTGTCTCCCATGAGAAATTTTTCCCTGCTCCAATGCCTCACCTACACCACACAAACCCCATTATAAATAGAGACCCACAGCAACAGTGAAAGGAAGAAGAAAAACTGCAAAAAAAAACACACGCAGGAAAAGAAACCAACAGCAACCATCATACCATATGAGCTGAAACACCTATCTTCCCATAACACCTATCTTCCCATAATACCATATGAGCCCATAGTCCACCCTTCTCCTTCCCCCTTATTGGTGGTGCTTCTTTCTTCCTCTCTGAAACCCAAAAACAACAACCATCATTCATACAAACACAACACACACACAGAACAAGGGGAAAAGTCTGAAAAAAGGAACCCAAGAATAGTAAAAACTGAGAGGGAGAGTGTGAACCTCACCACACCACCACTCAAACAACCATAACCACCTCACTACCTCACCACACCACCTCTCAAACAACCATAACCACCTCACTACCTCACCATAACCACCACCACGACCTCCGTTATCACCACCGTCGCCGTTGCTGACCACCACGCCTCCGTCACCACCACCGTAGCAGCTCCGTCAGCAACCTCCTCCGTCCCCCCTTCTCGCAGTCACCGTCGCTTCTTTCTCTCTCTCTGTCGCGCGCAACTATCGCCGACACGACACCACCGAAAACCGCCGTGCCTCCTCTCTCTCTGGTTCGCTCTTTCCCTCCTCTCTCTCTCTCTCTCTCTCTCTAGCAAATGAAAAAAAACGAGAACGGCGCAAGAAGGAAACAAGATTAGGGTTCTGTAAAACAAGCCTGTTAGCTTTATATGCTGTGTGTGTTTTTTTAGTTAATTCATTTTAACCCCTTATTTTTTTAAAAAAAAAACAGGTCTGATGTAGTTAATTTTGCACACCCTTTATTTAATTAGTATACCCCCAAACCCACTTTCACCTTTTTTTTCCTACAAGCCAGCGCCCCCAACAAAAACAAGTTGGGCTTTACCAAGTGCACCCCCATGTTTTTGATTACAGCTTGTGTTTTTTAATAAAATGTGGACCTATGTTTCATTTGGTTCACATACTTATGATTAAGAATATTTTCAAGTTGATTTTATCGTTGTTCTTTGCTTGCTGATGTTTAATATTGTTGCTAGTATTTCATTTTTGGTGTTAAATATTATTTTAGTTGTTGATGATAGGCGAGTTGATTCTCACTAGTGCCTAGTGTACTTTTCTCAAAGTGAGAGGATTGCTCTATGTGATTCAGTCTTCCCCTTTTGATTTCTTAGTGAATAACAAATGAGATTGTATGTTTAGGGTTTAGGGTTCGTGAGGTATTGCAAATGATAGACTTACTTTAGCCTTTATGCAATTTCTCTTAGTTCATGTTATTAAGAAATCGTTGCTCACATGTCATTAATTTAACTAAGATCATTCTATGCCTATAATCAATTGTTTACTTGTTTTCGATGCTACTTAAATTGTCTTGACTTAACTGTGTGCCGTTCCCTCAACGTGTATGACCTCCTAATGAAGACGTAAGCCTGCATGCATGTTGTAGCATAGAGTCATTAGGGTAAATGCACTTGTCCTCACACACACGCATTTGTTTGGAGAAATTCACCTTGCATCCTTGACAATTGAATCTCACGATTGTATCGGGCGTGTTTAGTCTTAGTTGATGTGTGACATACGCATGATTATTTGATTATTGAATGCGCCTGAAGTTTGTAACCAATCATTGATAATAACTTCACCCTTTTCCCCAAAATCATTCAAACTCTTTTCTAATTAACACAAGTTATTAGTGACTATCACCCAAAGCCTTGGCTTGTTTGATTGTCATGAACGCTATCATGAGTTATTAGTAATGATCACTCAAAGCCTTTTGCTTGCTTGATCATTATGAAAGCTCTTCCCTTCTCCGAAACCCTTTCGAAACATTTTCATCTTAAAATTAGAACTACGTCGCTTTGATTCCCATTCGGGATACGTAGGAGCGAGCCACGTTCTCGTCAAGCGCAATAAACAAAAGTCATTTTCATAAAACAAACGAAAAGAATTATTTTCAAACCCATTGTTGCTAGTGGCTAATCAGAACCTTTGTTCGTCTAGTCATTGGTGGCAATGGATTTTCCCAAAAGAACAATAAAGCGGTGATCACCCATAACCTCTCGTTAGTTTGATCATTCGTGCCAATCAATCTTTTTTCAAAAATCATTTTCAAAAGAACAAATAAAAGCGAAGTCGCTACTAACAAATCAATCGTAACCTTTGTTAAATCGACTCGACGGTAGTAGTGACTCTCATTTTCAAGAGTACTTAGCGGTGGTTACCCATAACCTTTGTTAGTTTAATCATTCGCTGAATACTCGTCCTATTTCGAAAACTCATTAAACAAGATAAAAAAAAACAAAAACCTTTTCACGACAAACAAGAACTACGTAGCTTTGAATTCTCCATCGCACCAGGAGATACGTAGGAGCGAGAGGCCAACTCTCGTCAAGCGCCAAAAATAAATTTTTTTATTAAGTTTCCCCCATTCGCTTCAAACAAGAAATAAATAGGCAAATCTAGGTATTTTTCAAATTAAATGTAAAACCACACACTTAATTAAAGGTTCCCTCTCAATAGAGAGGACGCGTGGGGTGCTAACACCTTCCCCGCACGTAATCGACCCCCGAACCCATATCTCTAGTTTTCGAAAGACCATCCGCCTTGTTCAAAAGACATTTTTTCAATGTTTTGGTCTTAAAATTAAAATATTGGTGGCGGCTTCAAAATTTTTCCACGTTGTACATTGAGAAACCCAAATCGGATTTTTCGGGGTGCAACATATGGCTACTCCTCTCCCCACGTCCACATGAGAGTTTCCACTATTTTCCAAATAGATTTTACACTTTCTTTAGCTTCAATTGCTAAAGACTTTCACCTCCACTCTCTTTTGATCACACACAAAAGACAAGTGCTAACTTACACAGCTTCACCAAGCTGTCTCAACCTACTAGAAAACTCTCTTCTAGTTTCCTAAAGGTAATTTTTCAAGTAGAATCACCAACAATACTCACCTCTCACTAGGTAGTTTGTTGAGAAACTTTATACAGTATTCCTTACAATAAGGGGTTTGGGTTTGGGATGATTTATGAGCTTGTTGATGGATAAATACAATGTATTTCTAATAGCATAACAAGCAAACACACTCAAGATGATATCTCCCAATTCTAAACTTGTAGTAGCTTTGAGTGTGGATGAGAAGGTTGGATTACTTTGAGAAGTTTGATCTGTGAAGGCTCCAATTAATCTCATGAATTGTATTTGAGCAGAACAACAGTTATATAACCTTTGAACCTTTGAAAAATAGCTGTTGGAATGATGAAATGAGCCGTTGGAATTTTGTTGTAGGCTTGTAGATAGGTATGATGTCTTTTGAGCTTTAGTGGTAGCGTTTCATCCTTCACAAGCAACCTTATGTGCTTTGTCTGTCATGACAGCTTGCACAATACTTCCTTTTCTGTTTTTATGTCATTTCATGCCCTGTTCATGTACTTATAAAATAGTTTTACATACTTATATATCAAGCTTCTTAACCTTCTTTAGCATGAACAAACATGCTTTCAAGGCAAAACAATAATCAAGGATTTCCTCTTTACATAGGATAATATTTCTACAACATTTATTCCTAGAGAATTTATTTGATGCTCATTTGATCAAGAATTCGGATATGAACTTGTTTCCCAGAAAACATAAGCTAGAATTCATGTAATCTTCTTTTACCTTCTTGAGAAATCAACCTTCTTTAACATATTCTAGACTAGATCAACCTTCTTTTGACTTCAATCAAACTTTCTGTTAACTATTGGTCAACCTTGTGTTGACTTTTAGTCAACCTTCTGTAGAAAGTTACTTTTTCTTTTAAGCTTCTTAAATCAACCTTCTGTTGAGGTAACCTTCTGTAACCAACCTTCTTTAAGGTAACCTTCTTTAGGTAACCTTCTTTTGGCACATTTGATCTTTTAAAAACACTTGGTTTATATGTAGAGCCAAAATTTTTGCTATCAAACTGATTTCCTGTTCTTTTACACACTTGATTGAAACTTGTTAAATCATAATAAGTTTTAGAAAACTTAACTCATTCTTTTAAGTTTGTATCATCAAAACATGGAAAGAGATTTTCATTTCTACAACACCCCTTTTTTCTAAGCGGAAAATTTAACACCAAAAATCAGAGTTTCAAAAACATTTTTCACTACACCCTCAAGGGATGCTACATTTCACCAATAAAACATTCACGGGTGATAGCAAGATTCACCATTAGGAATAGCGTAATACGTAACACGTCATAAATGAGACGAACCCTCAAAAACACCTGTTTAGTCTACATGACAGTAACTCTATCACCACGCAGCGGAATAAGATAAAGGTTTCAAGATAATAATCATGACATCACAAAATAAAATCCAGCGATCAAATAATAAAGACAACTAATAAGACTAGTGTTCGTCCCCCCTCCCCCCTGAGTGCTACGTATCAGAGTGACGACACCGACTCGACTGGCAAAGGTAGACATGCCTTCACACGCGGTCACCTGCACGTTACCAACATAGGGGTAACATTCAAATAGAAGGGGTGAGATATCTAACAATATAATAGCATGTATGATAGGCAATAAGCTAGAGTTACAGCAGCTATATCCACCCCTTTACAACAACATCAATATACAACTATCAATGAACATCACCAATGACATGAGTAAATGAATGAGATGCAACCCACACCAACGGGTATATGCATGCGGTACCGTTCATCACCATAAAATAGCCAACTAGGGCATCATCACCTATATCATCACCAAGTTTATTGAGCATCATCATCATCACCTATAGCTCTAAGGCCGAAGCCTTCAATCACCAAAATAATGCTTATGAGATGTATGCGACACAATGAACAGTGCACCAGAGACAATCAACAACCATGACCATCTAATTGACACAACAACACCAACATCAACAACCGGTCATAGACCCATCACCTATCACCTTAGTAAATAAAATAGACACATCACCTGTTATCGCATTACCACTAACACCGAAAGCACCAATAAGTTTACAAAGAACATCAATATACAACAATATCACTGGTGCAGGGTTTCCTACAACAGTGCACCTACTTCGGCGAATTATTTAAAATATCAAACGATATCGAAAAGTTACAAAAGACCACTCGTTGGAAAGCTGCGGATGTGTAGTTTCTGAATATATCTTTAGAGTTAAAAAACAATGAGCCAATTAGTACAGTTTTTAGAAACAATCCGAATGGTTCCCAGACTAGACAGATTCTGTCCTTCCACTTCAAATCACTCTAAACTGACTTAAACTTGACCAAATAGAACAAAACTTTAGCCCTAACAAAGAAAATTGAGTATAGTTTCTAATGGGACAAGAATCGTTCAAAACAGAGTTCAATTGAGGACACACGACCTAAAACACTGAACCTATACCTAGTTTAATTCCGGAAATTTGACTTGACTAGGGACACTCATAACTCGAGCTACACTACTCCAAATTTAACTAAACCAGTGCCAAAGGGACCAAAATTAAGTCTAGTTTCTAACGAAACAAGTCCCATAATTTTTGGACAAACAGAAAGTTCCCAGTTGTAAAAACACAGGACCTAGGTCCAGAATGCTTCCAGAATATTACACTTTGCAAGTAATGAAAGTAAATCAAAAATGGAGGGATAATGGGCTGGTTATCCGCAGCTCATGAGGAGTGGAAAGGGTGCAAATTGCTAGTTGACAATTGTATTATTTGTCCCCTTCATGAACCTTCCATTATCTCTCTTTTTTTGATTATTCCTCTTAGGATAATTGCACAAAAATACACCTCATTAAGGCCACATACTAGGAATCTTATGAATATGCCATTTTATGAGATCACCATGACCAAAAATATCATAAAAATCTCACCTTGCAATTTTGTAGAATATTCATTTTTGATGCCTTTTTGAATTTGAAATTTTTTTTACCATGCATGCGCCACATATATGCATGACCGAAAATATTTTTCCTCAAATAAACTTCTCTAAAATTGCACAATGATTTTTGACAAGAAATTATCCTTTTGTGAAAAATGACCAAAATACCCTTTTGCCCTAAAAACCTTGTTTTTTGCTCAAAAATGCATTTTCACTCTAAAAATATCCCTAAAAACCCTAGAATGACTTTTGAAACCCAAGAATGCATGCAAAATGCTCCTCACACTCTTCAAAAGGATGCCACACTTCACAAATTATTTTTTTGTGGAAAATTAGGGTTTTGACCAAAGCGAACAAAATTAGGGGGTATGACACCATTTCTCTTTATTTGGATTTTAACAAGGAATATGAATTGTAGAAACATATTCCGAGGCAAAATAGAAATAAAGAATTCAGTAAATTATACCAATTTTGTCTACTTAGGAAATCCGAATTTTCTTTTTTTTTTTTCTTTTTTTGTTTTTCTGTTTCTTTTCTTTTGAATGGGTGTCACCTTCGCCAAACACAAGCGAAAAAATAAGCTTGGTGCCGCCACTCGCAGTCGGGCAAAAGCGGTAAAGAAAGTGTTAAAGAAGGCAGTAAAGAAAGCGATAAAGAAAGCAATAAAAAGGTGTTGGTCCTCAACCGACACCGGAGGTTGCCTAAAGCCTTTTAACGAACCGCGAACGATCCGAGTTTGCACTTGGGCCTGGGGAGCACGTGGGCTCAAGGGGTGGTCTTTCGAGTGACCGGGGGAGGGTACTTTATCAAGTCTAGATCTCAATATTTCCCAGGATCGTGCCATGTTTTAGGCCAACACGGCTATCCTCTACGACTGGACCTATTGAGGTCAGGGGGACTTACCTGCAGCTCGAATGCAAGTTGAAGTCAATCTTTCTGGGGGACACGTGGGTCCAAAGGGAATTCGAAAATCCAGTTGGTTACCTTCAGTCGGTCAATGCTTCCGCACCGATCCAGGGTGTCTGCTCAAGCTAGCGGACTTTTCTTCAGCTTTCTCTGATTGGTGGTCAATGCCATTGCATTGATCCGAGTACTTGCACATGTTAGCATATGCAAGGCATGGTGCATGGAATATGAATGCATGTTATGCGTGGTGCATTATGCGAATGCATGTCATGCGAGTGCATGCGATGCGTTGATTTAGTGGAATGATGCATGCTGTAGAATGCTCTTCCTTCGCTTTTCTTTGATTGACTTTCGATCGACTTTCTTTTTTCTGATCGTTTGTTTTTCTTTGTTCTCTCTTTGATCAGCTTTCTTTTTTTCTGATCGTTTGTTTTTTTCTTTTGTTCTTTTGCTCTTTTGGCTTATCTTTTTGCTGGTTCAGCCAACCTGCGACACTCATGGCACGAGACTGAGGAACCTATTGGAATTGCGGGGCACATGGGCCGAGTGCAGGTTGGCTTTGACTTTGCCTTTTGAAGCAATCGCGGGTGCAGTCGCTTTCTCTTGCATGTCTAACTTGTTTTGGGGAATTGCTTTTTTCTGTGACTTTTAAGAATTTTGTAATGATTTGCAATGCTCTATGATGTATGCACATGTAGAAATCGGTCGCACAAAAAGTTACGCCGACTGTTCAATACATTTGAAAATTTAAACTACAAAAAGACACGAAAGAAGAAAGACGCAAATTTCTGACTGTCCGTCTCTATGGAGCAGTGCCGACATTAGTGTCCTTGACCTTGATCACCCCCTTATCCAAGTCCTTGGAAGTGTTGTATTCCTTTGTTTACTTTTCATGCCCAAGTTTTCTGACCCTAATTTTTGCCTGGATCGCCCTTTGGGTGGTCGTGTGTAATTTTGGTGATTAAAGGATTAGAATTCAGTACGGGGAATAGGATGCAGAGATGAGGAGGGCATTGTTTGTAGCTTGGATATAGATCGACATAAGATAGGAGCATTAGTACTTTAAGTAATTGCTATAGTGTAGTTCCCTAACGGTAGATTAATGGTGTTTGGATAATCGAGTGAGACATTGGTGACCCTGAGAATAGAGTTTCGTTACAAGGTAAGGGCGTAGAGAGGTGTGTATGTCCTAATACTTAGTGTACAAGAAGGCGTTATATAATTGATGAGATTTTCGAGGACGAAAATATTCTAAGTGGGGGAGAGTTGTAACGCCACAAAAATAATTCAAGTATTTATTTAATTAAGTGGTGTAATACCCTAATTTTGTCCGTCCCTTAACTTAAGCCAATTTCAATCATGGAACTCAACTAAATCAAAGTACCACTGTTTAAATTAAGCAGGCACGCTATTTAAATCGTGCGTTCTTCAATTTAATCTTCGTATTTGGGTTTAGTCGTACATAAGTAGTGTTTTTAGTTACTGAGCTCATTTCTTCTATTTGAGTCTCGTTGTAGCATATCCGTCTAGTCTGGCCCGTTCTCGTCTTTGTATTTGGCCAGACTCTTTTTATTATTATTAGTCTTTCTTGTGCAGTTAATTTAATTTGAGAATATATATAGAGTCCAAAATGTCAAGAAATTCTATTTAGTTTTATTTACAATTTAAAAGCGTTTAATAGTCCAAAAATGTCAAAAAAAATACTATTTAATTTTTATTACAACTTAGGAGAGTCCAAATGTCCAAATGTCCAAAAAATACAAAAAATAATAATACAAAACATACAAAAATAAATAAATTCGAAAATGCAAAAATAGAATAGAAGGCAAAGAAAGAATAAAGAATAAGAGTGGGGTTCCAAGCAAATGCTCTCCAAGTCTTTGGCTTGGGTCGGACTGAAAAGAGTCAAAACCCAGTCAAAGCAATTAATGACTAAACCTAAAATTTTAATATAAAAAGGATGGTCAACAGCAGCAGAAGGGTACACGTTTTTCAAGGTAAAAACAGCACCAAAAAACGATTAGGGTTTTATACTGAGACCCTAATCCCAAAAACAGTGGTTTTCTTTCTTTGAAGTTCTGAAAATTTTTCAAGGGATCCGTAGCAGCAACTACCAGTCTAGAACAACAACAAAGAAATCAAACGCTCAAAGAAATGATCGAGATTAGTTTTTTTTATTTTTCCCGAATCGATCGAAACTAAGGTTGGTAATCCTCCCTTCCTCGATCCGTAATTAAAGCGTAAATATGTATGCTTCGCTTTTATTTAGTACTCCAAATATGTTGAATCGAGTCTCGCGACGTGATGAAAGCAACATCGTTCAAATCCAGAAAAATAAACCATTGCGTTTTAGTAAAATAATGATTAACAGAGAGCCAACTCGTTTATGTATTCAAAATAGGAGAGAAATAACGAAATCCAAAAAAAAACTCAATACCAGAACCATCAACAAATTAAAAACAGAGACATGGTAGTAGATCAGAAGTTTTTTTGTAAAAACCAAGAACAAAAGAAGAAGTGATATGAGTAGAGAGGGGAAGTCGAAAAACAGAAGCAAAAAAAACGAAAAAGGAGAAACGAACCAGTAGAGGAGTTCGCCGCTGCCGTCTCGTAAGAAGGACCGTCGGCGGCGTGAGTCACCGATCCGCGTCGTCGCGCCTCCCTCTTCGTTTTTTCTCTCAGTTCGGTTACTCTCCCTCTCCCCTTCCTTCCTTCGTTTTTTCGGACCTCCCTCTCTCTCCCATGGAGGTTGCAGAAATTTTCTCTCTCTTGGAGAGAGGTTAGCGGCGGATGAAATGGGGAGGAATGAATGATGATGATAACCCTAAAAAACTCTTAAATGGTAGCTGCCGTTACGGTTTCTTTCTATTTTTTTTTTTTAATTTTAATAACTTACAAAACATACCCCCTGCATTACTAACTTAACCCCCCCTAAGCCCACCTTATTTTTTTGGCCGGCTGCGCCCCAATCCCACAAAAAACGCAAACTGGGCCTTTTCACCTGCACCCCCTGTTCAGTTACACAACCTCCCAGTAACTAGTAACACCCCCATTTTGCAATTTTCACCTTTTTCTCATTTTTTTTATTCTTTCTAAACTCAAACACTTTTCATTAAATAAAAAACTTTGTTAATGGTTTAGTGGTGATCACTTGGAGCCTTTGCTCAATTGATCATCATGAATGCCTAATTTTTCTAATAATTTCTCAATAAATCAAAAAAACTTTGTTAATGGTTTTGCGAAGCCTCTGCTTGCATAATCATTAACAATGAGGAACTAGTGGTGATCACTTGGAGCCTTTGCTCAATTGATCATCATGAACGCCTAATTTTTTCTAAATATTTTCAATAAATCAAAAAACTTTGTTAATGGTTTTGCGAAGCCTTTGCTTGCATAATCATTAACAATGAGGAACTAGTGGTGATCACTTGGAGCCTTTGCTCAATTGATCATCATGAATGCCTAATTTTCCTAAAAAACTTTTCATTAAATCAAAAACTTTGTTATTGGTCCTGCGAAGCCTTTGCTTGCATGATCATTAACAATGGAGTGCTAATGGTGATCACTTGGAGCCTTCGCTCCATTGATCATCATGAAAGCTCAGTTTTCACAACTAAACAAATTAAAAATAAAAACCTAGAACTACGTAGCTTTGAGTTCTCCATCGCACCTGGAGATACGTAGGAGCGGATCCCCTCCGTCAAGCACAACAAACTAAAAACATTTTTCCTTTCCAATAAAACCCAAAGCGGCTAACTCTCGTCGAGCGCCGCCAATAAAATTCATTAAGTCTTTTCGATCAGAGGCAAATTTAAGTACTTTTCAAATCAACACTTAAAACCACACGTTTAATTAAAGGTTCCCTTTCAGTAGAAAGGAGGTGTGGGGTGCTAATACCTTCCCTATGCCTAACCGGCCCCCGAACCCAAATCTTTAAGTTTTCCAAAAGACCATCTGCCTTCCAAAAAGGTTTTTCTTCAATATTTTCCTTATAAAAAATGTTGGTGGCGACTTCATCGTTTTAAAAAGTTGTAAACGAAGAAAACCCCTCGGGGACTTTTTCGGGCGCAACAGCTGGCGACTCCACTGGGGACTAAAAGAAAATTTTTTTTAAGAGGGTCGAGCCTAATTAATTAAATATGTGATTTGTGTGTTTGATTTGAATGTTTTGTTTTTGCCTCTATTCTTCTTCTTCTTTTTCATACAAGCATTGTTGCATCCATATGCATTCGCCTCTTCCTCTTCTATGATGGTTTCATATCTACTTGATCGCATCTTTGCAATTCCACTGCATCCTCATATTGTCATGTTACATTCATGTGTATTTATTCTTCTTCTATGTTCGCTTCTTGCTTAAAATTGTGGATAGTCCCTCCTCTTATTCTCTCTGCTTATATGCTTCCTCCTTTCATGCATTTCCCCCAATCTAATCATGCTCCCTCTTCTTTGCTCCCTTTCTTAAGGTAAGCAATGCAATTAGTCGTTGCTAAAACCATAGGCTGGCTTATTTGATATTAAACCCTAGGGTAGACAACATGTTTTTATTTGCCTTTGTCCGGATATGTCAGGTTTTCATTTGCAGTGGGGAAGGGTAGTTATTGCTAAGTATTATGCCCTCAACACACACTTCACACCCTATACTTGTGGAGGCTGAGTGGGGCCTAAAACCCAAGGTCGAAAAAACCTAGGAGAGTGGGAGCGACTAGTGATCGCCATTCGTAGACCTTTTGTCCTGTATGGCTCTCATGAAAGTTCCGCCCAAGAGTACGCTTTGTCATGATGCCTCACACTCGGTAGCTTTCTACGATTGTGGGTGTTATCATGAGGAAGACTTTAGCTCTTGGTTGCCATTGTGAGGAAGTGATTAGAACTTACATGGGAGGATTACCCTTTTCGTCGACTTTAGACCCTAGGATTCCCACCATTCGTAGGACACGGGGGCACGCCTTTGTTTGTTGCATTTAGCTTAAGCATTCCTTTTTCCCAAACTTTATTTCGAAAGTTGTAAATTTTCTTTCATAAACACCTACATGAAGTGGCATGCATCGTGTATCTTCGAAAATGTTCAAAGTACCACCAATTAAACCTCATTTCATTACTATTTTACCATGTCATCCACATCATTTCGCATTTACATCATTTTGCACCATTGCATTTGCATCTAACAAAATCGTGAAAATTCATCATTTGCATTCTTCATGCATTAACGTTTGTTTGCCAAAGATCGCAACATAACACTGAACCGTTGTCATAGGTGTGTAAGAAGCAAACATGGAATCAAAAGGCAAAACTACATTCAATTCAAGGTTTCCCAATGTAAAGAAGATTGATGTAACTAGTTTGAAGAAGTATGCTTCTCTGTTAGGTCCTATTGAGCTTCTGTCCTTCGACAAGACTTATGGGAACATCCACAGGTTATTACAACTAGAAGTGCAAGAGAGTGCCATCGCTGCTTTAAGTTGGTTCTATGATTCAGAGATTAGATGTTTTCTTTTCAAGAATTTCCAAATGGCACCTACCTTAGAGGAGTATGAGAAAATTCTGGGTTTTGATCGCTTAGAGAATAAACCTTACCAGTATCAAAGGCAATATTATTCAGATGAGAAGCTCGCTTCCTTGCTGCAAATCAGTGTAGAAGAAGTGCGGTCCCATAAAGTTGAGCGTAACAAGATATCTGGGTTTCCTCAAGGTTACTTTGAGAGTTTGATGGCTAGTCATGCAGTATCAAAGAATTGGGCTTCTTTCAAGCAAATATTAGCTTTGACCATCTTTGGCATCGTCCTTTTCCCTCAGTTGAGAAACATATAGATGAGGCTGGCATGTTGGGGTGTTCCTGGCTTTCAAGAGTGCAAAAAGTCCCATCAATCCGGTTCCTGCTATTCTCGCCGAGACCTATCGTGCCTTCACTCGCCATCATGAGTTCCGAAAGGATAAGATGTGTTGTTCCTTCCCTGTGCTCTACGCTCGGTTGATCAATCATGTATGTGTTAACAAAAGTGATGTTGGGGATCTGCTATCCTATGCCTTGGGTTGTGATCCGAAGACTATGAGCCCTCGGGAATGGAAGGATACTTTTAAGAACCTTGATGCTCTTCAGATTCGATGGTTCTCACACAAGTGTTGGGAGGACAAACCCTTAGTAATATTCCAATGTGGTAGTTTCCAGAATGTTCCTCTCATGGGAACACAGGGGTGCATCAACTATAACTCATCTTTGACCTTAAGGCAACTCGGGTACCCTATGCGAGATTCACCTCAGAAGCTATGTTGTTCGTTTTTACCTCCATGCGGGGATCCCTAAAGGCGAGGACTTACTTGGCGAGTCTCGCAAGCTTGGGAAACCGTAGTGCGGAGAGACAAAGGTGAGTTATCTAAAAGGACCACTACTATATCCTTCACCCAATGGCTCGAAAAGAGGATTAAAGAAACTCGATTATCCAATCAAGAGGGGCCATCACTTGAAGAGAAAAAACCAGAGCCTCACGTTCCCCTCATTGAAGAGCTAGAAGAAGTTAAGTTGGCATTGTCTAAAGCGGAAGAAGAGAAAAGGACCTTGCAAAACAAGTTGGGAAAAGTGATGCAAGACAAGCGGAAGCTAGAGAACGAAAATGCTCTTCAAGCCGCAACTATTGAAGCAGCCAACAGGAAACTTGTGATAGAAGAAGAAAGCAAGAGGGTGGTTCAGAAACATTTGAAAGGTGCCAAAGAGGAAATAAAGAGGTGTACCTCAAAGATGAATGAAGCTACGGCAGAAGCGTATGAATGGAAGGAACTATATGACAGGTCATGGAAGAAGGAGAAAATGGTCAAAGATGCACTAGCTAAGTCAAGAAAAGAATTCCAAGTGATGAAGTTCGAATTGGGGGACCAAATAGAAAGCATCAGGCAAGATAGAGAGTCTATCACAGGATCTTGAAGGAGTACCAACAAGCTTTAAAGGTTTGAACAAGGAAGGTCGGCCAATTGAAGAGAAATCTTAGATGCCTAGAGGAATCTTATGAGCAAGTGCAAGTAGAAAGCCGGTATTGGGAGCAACGTTTCATGGCCTTAATTGGCAGAATAGAGGACCAAGAGATTATCAAGGAGCTAAAGGATGAAATTCGGCTTTGGAGGAGTAAATTTTCAAAACTAGCCGGGCTAGCTAACCAAGCTGTGAGGGATGTTCCCAAGAAACTAAGAAGAGCTGAAATAGAAATGAATCCTTCCAACACTCCGGCCCAGGTGTACGAGTTTGTCGAGTACTGCAGGATCCTAACAGAAGAACTCATGGAGAAAGCCAAAAGGGCAGCCAAAAGCAAGAAGAGAAAGAGGGAAGAGAAGCTGAAAGCTATTTGCCTTTGAATTCCACTTTAGAGTATTGTAATAGTCCTTAGGAAATTGTAAACTTTCTCTAAAAAAGGTTGTAATTTTCTTTGGAATGTAGTACTTTTCTGTCAAAAGCATTTGTTCTCAGAATATTGTATTTTTTTCTTTGAGTTTGAAGTTGTAGTATTCTATCCTTTCGAATGAAGTGCGTTTGTTTTGCCTATTGCTTCCAACCTCGTCGCATCCAAATTAAAAACATAAACACAAAAATAAAATAAAAAGAGTGTTAGAGCTTTAAATTCACACGCCTATGACAACGCGAGGTGTATTACGATTCCCGGCGCCAAAGCAAACATAAAATCATACATATCGCATTGCATTACATTCATTTATTCATTCTCGTGTTCATAAGTGTGTTTCGTCAACAGAAAAAGGCAAGCTGGTTCGCCAACATCGATACGACTGCGTCTACAAGCAAGGCTCATGGCAACTAACGAGAATGACTCGGACCGCCCTATTATCGAAGACCTAGGGCGGTGAATCGAACCATGATACCCCAATCGCGACTTTCCGATCCGAGCAATTGGTTCGGGAGAATCGAGAGTTGAGAACGAAAATGGGGGCAATGGAAGCACGGATGACTGAAATGATGGCGATACTACAAGCCTTGAGGAAGGAATCGCCGTTGAAAGTCCCGCCGCCGCTACAGAAAGTTGTTGTCGCTCTTCCCCTTGAGATCCATCACCTTCGCCATACTTGAGGGCCAACAACGAGCCAACCTGGTCATGCATGGGATGCCTTGGGGACTCCCACCCGGATACACACCTCCAGGAGCTGAGGCTAATGCAGGAAGTAATCCCCCTAGGGTTGCAGAGCAAGTCCAACCTATCTCAGCCGCAAACAATGGAGGAACGGGAATGCCTCAGGCCCAAATTCAGATTCCTATTCCGCAGGGAACTCCGTTTGGCTTTCATTCACCAAAGAATGGTCCATCCCCAAGTTCAGGACCCATCCTTGGGAATACGATTCACTCACGTGACCCACATCGTGAACCCACCGTAGTGACGATGAATAATCCTCATTACGGTGTGAATGTTTTCCCTCAGAATTACCCTACTGAAACCAGAAATCAGTATCAGATGCTAGAGGAGAGACTAAGAGCTGTAGAAGGAGCAGGTTCACGGGCCAGAAATGCCCACGAGCTGTGTTTGGTCCCTAATCTAGTCTTGCCTCCTAAATTCAAAGCGCCAATTTTTGATAAATACAGAGGGACGACTTGCCCAGTCAGTCATGTGACAATGTACTGTCGGAAAATGACTGCCTATGCCCGGGACGATAACCTGATGATGCACTGCTTTCAGGAAAGTTTAGCTAGGGCTCCCCTTGACTGGTACATGCAATTGGAGCCAACCAATATCCGCTGCTGGAAGGACATGGCAGATGCTTTTATGCGTCAATACCAGTACAACAATGATTTGGCTCCGGATAGGACTCAACTACAATGCATGTCTAAGAGAGATAACGAGTCGTTCAAGGAATACGCTCAGAGGTGGAGGAACCTCGCTGCTCAAGTGAAACCCCCTCTACTGGACAAAGAAATGGTCCACATGTTTATGGATACGCTCCCTGCGGTGTATTATGATAGGTTGGTTGGCAGCGTAGCCTCAAATTTCTCCGAGATGGTGGTCACGGGGAAAGAGTAGAGAATGGCATGCGCTTGTGTGGAAGAATAACTCATGGCCCACCTCCTTCCTTCCGAATAAAAACCTTTTACGGACCCTACAAGAAGAAAGAGGGTGAAACCAATGCGCGTTATCGGAGCGGTGGTCCGTCACACGCCAATCCTCCGCAAGCTATTCCATTCCCTTCTCAAGCACCACCGCACAAATGACCATTTCAATCAAACTATCGATCACAGGAACTATAATGAAAGGAAGCCTGTTGTCTTTGATCCTATTCCCATGTCCTACACGGACTTGTTTAATTATCTCATTACCAACAAAATAATCAACACTCGTCGGATGAAGCCGTACTCAACCTCCCTATCCCGGGGATACAACGCAAATGCTACTGCGCGCTTTCATTCCGGGGGCGATGAGGTCATGTGGTGGAGGGCGTAAAGCATTCAAGTATGTGGTGCAAGAATTACTTGATGCAAAGACTATATCATTTCAACAACCTAATGTGGCCACCAATCCGTTGCGGGCATGGAGGACTGCCGCATTGTCTTAGATTGACCATCGGGGGTCGATGTATGCGGTTAGAAAAGTTGATTGCATTCAGATGCCTTTGAATTTTATCCATGCTGAATTATGTCGTTCTGGTGTCATCAAAGAAGGGTGTGCTAGGAAAGACGCCTGTGATAATCCTTGCTGCACCGGGGCATGTGAAGGCTTTAAGCCAATTCTCCAGGATCTCTTAGACAGACATCTGGTCCAAGTGGGAATCCAAAAGAAAGAAGAAAGTGTATCTACTTTGCAATCAGGCAATGGAGGCTTTAGAAGACCGATTGAAATTCCCTGCAATCTGAATTCCAGTCCAGCTGTGACAAGACCCTCAACTATCGTTATTCCTGTACCTGCCGAGACTAGGACGACTCCGTGGAGCTGCAATGTGCAAATGCAAGCAGAGGTCCCTAAAGGCACTTTGAATATAACCAACATTGCTGGAGGTAGTGGTATCACAAGGAGTGGAAGGGTGTATGCTCCTGAAAATCTTAGGGGAGAGCAGTCAAAAACAGATGAAGAAAGGGCCCGTAAGGGAAAGAACAAAGAAACGGTAGAAGTCAGACAAGTATCAGACAAAGAAGCTCAGGAGTTCCTAAAAGTAATGAAACAGAGTGAATATCGGGTGGTAGACCAGTTAAATCAAACTCCATCCAAGATCTCGATGCTCTCTTTGTTGCTTAGTTCAGAGGCGCATCGTCTTTGCCGCTGATCTTTGAAAATCTTGAACGAAGCCCACGTCTCCCATGACATCACGGTAAACCCGACTGAGCGGTATTGTTGGCAACATTGTAGCATCCAACTACTTGACCTTCTCAGACACTGAGCTTCCTCCGGCAGGAAAGAATCATAATCAAGCTCTTCACATCTCGGTCAAGTGTGGGGACTATATGCTCGCCAGAGTGCTCATCGATAATGGCTCATCCTTGAATGTGATGCCTAAGTCCACCATGAATAAATTTGAATGTAGGCGCTCATATCCAAGGCCAGAGTTCTACCTTGGTCAGAGCATTTGATGGGTCAGTGAAGGAAGTTTTTGGAGAAGTAGAAATGCCGCTGCAGGTAGGCCCCGAAGTGTTCTATGTCGTCTTCCAAGTGATGGACATCAGTTCCTCCTATAGCTGCCTGCTAGGACGTCCTTGGATACATGCTGCCGGGGCAGTACCGTCCTCGCTTCATCAGAAACTCAAGTTCGTGGCTGAGGGAAAGCTGATAGTGATCCACGGAGAAGAAGAAACACTGATAAACAGATCACCACCTGAATGTTACGTGGAAGCGGCGGAGGAGTCCTCGAGAGGCGCCTTCCGTGGATTGGAGATCTCAAACGCTGTCTTCATTGAAAGTGAGCCTCTGCAGAAGCCTAAGTGGTCCAAGGTGACGACATGATGATGCAAAGGTGATCTTTGGGGCATGGGTATCAGTCGGCAAGGGCACGGGAAAAGCTACTCAAGGGATTATAACTTTGTCGGTTGAGGGAAACATTGAAAGATTCGGTGTTGGGTACATCCCAAGTCTTCTTGATCGGGAAAGGCTAGCATCAGCGACAGAGAGGAGAAATGGTCGCCAAACTCGGAGGAGGAACACCCAATCGGGGAGGATAATCGTCGCTAACCTCAAGAACAACTTAGAGTCTTTGGCGCATGTTGAACCACGACTGAGTTAATGTGGTTGAAGAAGGATCAAGCTCGGGTGGTCGTGTTGTTTCGGCTTAGTCTTATTTCTTTGTCTTTGTTGGAGAGAAGCCGCAGAGCGGGAGACCATGGATTTCCCGTGTTTTTCAATTTAAAGTAATTTTCATTGTAATGTAGATTCCTTGGCTCTGCCGAGGCCTTGGAACATTTCATTTGGGCACACATGTTTTTGTCAAGACTCATCAATCAATAAAATGTTATTTTGAATTTTCAATAAAAAAATTTTGTCTTCATCTCTCGTTTGTGTGTCTTTTCTTTGTCTTTATTCGCGCTCCATTTTAATGCGGATCGAAAATAGTCTCTGAAAATAATAATGCCCATAACTCATATTGTGACTTTGATTACCCGGTTAATCAAGCCGAGGAAAATGTTGAGGGCGATTGGGATACTCCTCAGGAAATCATGAGAATGGTAGAGCAAGAAGAAAAAATCATTGAGCCCCATGGGAATCCACGAAATGATCAACTGAGTACTTGAGAAAGACAGAAAGAGGTCAAGGTTGGTGCTGCAATGGAGGATAAAGAGCGCAAAAAGTTGATTGAAACCGCTTGATTACGCTGACGTATTCGCATGGACTTATCGGGACATGCCGGGGTTGAGCACGAGATATTGTTGAGCCTGCATTGCGATAAGATCGAGAATGTCCCCGGTGAAAGCAGAAGTCGAGGCGAATGAAGCACGAAATGTCTTTGAAAATCGGGGATGAGGTCAAGAGCAGATTTGATGCGAGGATTCTTAGTCGTGGCAAAATACCACGAGTGGGTAGCAAACATCGTCCGGTCCCAAGAAAGATGGAAAGGTTCGAATGTGTGTCGACTCAAAGTGATTTGAGCGAGCAAGCCCTAAAGATGATTTCCCCTACCCCACATTGATGTCTTGGTAGATAGTCTTGCTCAACATTCGATGTTCTCCTTCATGGATGGGTATTGAGGCTATAACCGGATCAAAATGGCTCCAGAGGATATGGAAAACCACCTTCATAACCCTTTGGGGGACTTTACATTACAAGGTCATGCCTTTCGGGTTGAAGAATGCGGGGCAACCTATCAAAGAGTGATGGTAACCCTATTCCATGACATGATGCATAAGGAGATTGAAGTCTATGTGGATGACATGATCGCCAAATCAAAAAGCGATGAAGAGCATGTGGTTAACTGAAGGCCATTCGAGCGTCTCGGAAAATACAAACTCGAGGTTGAACCCGCTAAGTGCACCTTTGGGGTTAGGTCGGGAAGTTGTTGGGTTTCATTGTTAGCTTGAAGGAATTGAGGTGGACCGGACAAAGTGCGAGCAATTACGGAGATGCAGCGCCTAAAGCAGAGAAAGAAGTCCAGTGGTTTCTGGGGAAGATGAATTACATCTCTCGATTCATCTTTCGCTTGGATCGCAACTTGCGAACCAATTTTCAAAGCTGTTGCAAAAACCAAGAGATGAAGTGGAATGATAAATGTCAAGAAGCATTTGAGAAAATCAAGGTGTACCTCCAAAATCCACCACCCTAATGCCACCAGTATGCAGCGGGCCTCTTATCCTATACCTCACTGTGCTAGACAATTCTATGGGCTGCGTGCTGGGGCAACACGATGAGTCAGGAAAGAAAGAACACGCAATCTACTACCTGAGCAAGAAGTTCACAGACTGTGAGGCAAGGTATTCACCATTAGAGAAGACTTGTTGTGCTCTAGCACTGAAATGGCGCGCGATCGACCGAGACAGTATATCTTTGAGTCACTACTACGGTTGGTATCCAAAATGGATCCAATCAAGTACATATTTGAGAAACCTGCGCTCACAGGTCGAATTGCTCGTTGGCAAATGCTTCTGTCAGAATATGACCTCGTGTACGTAACCCAGAAAGCAATTAAAGGTAGCACACTGGCAGATTACCTGGCGCATCAACCGGTTGAGGATTACCAATCAATGCAATGTGAATTCCCAGATGAGGACATTATGGCATTATTTGTGGCGGAAATCTCAAGATGATGAAAGGTGGAGAATGTTGTTTGACGGTGCCTCCCAACATGTGGGGGGGCACGGGTCGGGAGCGATCTTGATCTCTCGGACAACCGCTTCATACCATTCACTGCCAGACTAAGCTTTTATGTCACAAACAATATTGCAGAGTATGAAGCGTGTATCCTAGGTATCCAAGCAGCTCTCGATTGGAAAGTCAAGAGGCTCGACGTGTACGGGGATTCAAACTCTCTAGTTGTCCACCGGTAAAGGGATTGGGAAACAAGAAATCGACTTGATTCCTTACCGTGACTATATTCAAGAATTAATCAAGCCCTTTGAAATCACTTTCCAACACATACCCCCGCGGTGAGAATCGGTTGGCGGATGCTCGCAACTTTGTCTTCTATGTTCAACGTCACATTTGTGACAAAAGTTTGACGATCGAGAATCCAAAGATGTGGGTCTACCCGCTTTATCACTCTTGTATGGCGATCGAAGGGGAATCGAGATAGTAAGCCTTGGTACCATGACATCAAGCGGTACATCACAAAGCAGAGTATCCTCCCGAGCTACAGAGAATGACAAGAGAACACCGGAGACTATCGTGAGTTTCTTCTTGAGTGGAGGCGTCCTTTACAAGAGAAACTATGACTTGGTACTCCTCGTGTGTATGGCGAAGAGGAGTCGATAAAGATTATGCGAGATGTTCATGAGGGTTCATTTGGGGTTCATTCCGGTGGGCACACAATGGCTAGAAAAATCTCGAGAGTGGTTACTCTGGTTGCGGATGGAGTCGATTATTCTGATTTCGTGAGAAGATGCCATAAATGTCAAATCTATGCGAGATCACACTCATGTACCTCCGACTTCTGCGAATGTCTTGAGCGCACCATGGCCATTCTCAATGTGGGGCATGGACATCATTGGTCCCATTGAACCCAAAGCTTCAAATGGTCACCGTTTCATTTTGGTTGCTATTGACTACTTCACCAAGTGGGTAGAGGTCGCTTCTTATCCCAAGGTAACAAGCTCGGTGATTGCTAAGTTCATCAAGAAAGATTTGGTTTGCCGCTACGGTCTCCCAAACAAGATTATCACAGATAACGGCAAGTGAGAACTTGCAATGAGAATGATGAAGGACTTGTGTGAAGACTTCAAAATACGGCATCACAATTCTTCTCCTTACCGCCCAAAGATGAATGGGGCGGTTGAGGCAAACTAACAAGAACATCAAGAAGATTGTGCAAAAGATGGTGGTAACATACAAGGATTGGCATGAAATGCTCCCTTTCGCCCCTGCATGGTTCTGAGAACCTCGGTGCGTACCTCAACCGGAGCAACCCCCATTCAACGGTTTATGGGTCGGAGGCGATCCTCCCCATTGAGGTTGAAATACCATCCTGCGGGTGTTGATGGAGACAAAACTTGATGAAGCGAGAATGGGTTGATTCCGTCTTGACCAGATTGAACCTCATTGACGCGAAACGGTGGCCGCTATATGTCATGGGCGAGTTGTACCAACAGAGGATGATAAGGGCTTTTGACAAAAGAGTCCGTCCTCGTGAATTTCAAGAAGGAGACCTTGTACTCAAGCGAGATCTTGCCATCTACAGACGGACCCCGGGGCAAATGGGCTCCCAAATATGAAGGACCTTATGTGGTGAAGAAGGCATTCTCAGGAGGAGCTCTAATCCTGGCAAACATGGACGGAGATGAGATTCCAAATCCAGTGAACTCAGATGTGGTCAAGAAGTATTATGCCTAGAAAAATAAACAAAAAAGAAAAAGATAAGCCAAGGAAAAGTTAGCTCGCTAGGCTGAAAACCCTCAAAGGGCGGCCTAGGCAAAATCAGAGCGACCTGGTGGATCGAAAACCCGCAAAGGGCGATTCAGGCAAAAATTAGGGTCAGAAAACTTGGGCTCGAGAAAAGAAAAGGCAATCAGCACTCCCAAAAGTTTGGATAAAAGGGTGATCAGAGTTATGAGTATGGACGGCGGGCACCGTTACTTCAGAGATGAAATCACAAGATCTGTTCCTTTCTCTTGTATTTTCTCAGTTTAAAAGAAAGATTGTAATGCACTCTCAATTGGCGTGACTTTCTGCACGTCCAATTTCTATATCAATAAAAGTCCAACTCTTCTTTCATATGTGTGCTTTTCGTGTCACTGCTTTCATCTATTCAGTCTCTTTCAAAATGATAATTTTTATGATTGATGAAATTGATTTGCAAAACATGTGCACATTCAAGAGCATTACAGGATCATTACGAAATCTTTGAAAAATACAGAAAGAAATGATTTCCCAAGTGAGTAAAGTTGCAAAAAAAAAGGGAGACAAAACAGCCATAACGAATCAGTGCGCAATCCTCGCGTGACTATCGTCCTGGAGCAGCTTCCGTCCGACAGTGGGATTTAACCAGCAAAAAAGTGCCAAAGAAAAAACAAATAAGCAAAAAAAAGAAAACTGCTTAGAGAAAAACAGAATAATAAAAAAAAATAAAAAAAAAAAACAAAAACAAAGGAGAAGAAAATCACAGAGGACGGAACACAAAAGAACACAACATCTTCATATCATTCATCATTCTCATGTCATCCATACCATTCAACACTCCATGTCATCAAACAGTAGTGCATTACATTTTCAAATTCGCATCTCAAAAGAGCGAAGAAATAATCAAACAGAAAGAGCATCCCACCAGGATCAATCCTTGCATTCACATGCATTTCATGCACCATCCAAGAGAAAAGTTACTTCGGACCCGAGAGTCCCAAAAATCCCATTTTTAGAAAATCACCATCAGCACAGAGTTCGTAAACTCCATCAGCACGGAGTTCGTAAACTCCATCGACCCAGAGTTCGTAAACTCCATCGATGCAGTTCAGTAAACTCCATCGGCCACGAGTTCGTAAACTCCATCAATCCGAGTTCGTAAACTCCATCAACCCGAGTTAGTGAACTCCTTTGAGTTAGTGAACTCCTTCCACAGATCACAACATCGCACGAAAGCACGCGATGGATCCATCGGACCGTTAAGTCCGCCGGATTAGTTGTGTCGACCTAAGGCACAGCGTAAATCCATTGATCAAATCGATTCGGACGATGTTGATCGGCGCTCGAAAAAGCCACCCCGCATTTCGTAAACTCCATCAATCCGAGTTCGTAAACTCCATCAACCCGAGTTAGTGAACTCCTTTGAGTTAGTGAACTCCTTCCACAGATCACAACATCGCACGAGCACGCGATGGATCCATCGGACCGTTAAGTCCTTCGGATTAGTTGTGTCACCTAAGGCACGCAGCGTAAATCCATTGATCAAATCGATTCGGACTTGATATTGATCGGCGCTCGAAAGGGCCACCCGCAGCTCGGACTCAACAAGAGTCCGTTAAAAGGTTTTAGGCAACCTCGAATTCCCAATTTACCGCTTTTCCCAATTTACCGCTTTTCCCCAATTTATTGCTTTCCCGTTAATACGACAAGTGTTAACCTCCTCTCTCAAAAGGAAAATAACAAAAGATCCGAGTTTTTTAAAACGGACAAAATTAGTATTATTTCTATATCTTTATTTCCATTTCACCAACAAATATGAAAAGGCCAATTCATATTTTTGGCGAAATGTGAAAAAAAAGAAAGAGGCATTGTAATACCCTAATTTTGTCCGTCCCTTAACTTAAGCCAATTTCAATCATGGAACTCAACTAAATCAAAGTACCACTGTTTAAATTAAGCAGGCACGCTATTTAAATCGTGCGTTCTTCAATTTAATCTTCGTATTTGGGTTTAGTCGTACATAAGTAGTGTTTTTAGTTACTGAGCTCATTTCTTCTATTTGAGTCTCGTTGTAGCATATCCGTCTAGTCTGGCCCGTTCTCGTCTTTGTATTTGGCCAGACTCTTTTTATTATTATTATTAGTCTTTCTTGTGCAGTTAATTTAATTTGAGAATATATATAGAGTCCAAAATGTCAAGAAATTCTATTTAGTTTTATTTACAATTTAAAAGCGTTTAATAGTCCAAAAATGTCAAAAAAAATACTATTTAATTTTTATTACAACTTAGGAGAGTCCAAATGTCCAAATGTCCAAAAAATACAAAAAATAATAATACAAAACATACAAAAATAAATAAATTCGAAAATGCAAAAATAGAATAGAAGCAAGACAAGAATAAAGAATAGAGGGGTTCCAAGAAATTTGCTCTCAAGTGATGGGCTTGGGTCCAGACCTGAAAAGAGTCAAAACCCAGTCAAAGCAATTAATGACTAAACCTAAAATTTTAATATAAAAAGGATGGTCAACAGCAGCAGAAGGGTACACGTTTTTCAAGGTAAAAACAGCACCAAAAAACGATTAGGGTTTTATACTGAGACCCTAATCCCAAAAACAGTGGTTTTCTTTCTTTGAAGTTCTGAAAATTTTTCAAGGGATCCGTAGCAGCAACTACCAGTCTAGAACAACAACAGCAAATCAAACGTTCAGCAACAGATCGAGATTAGTTTCTTTTTATTTTTCCCGAATCGATCGAAACTAAGGTTGGTAATCCTCCCTTCCCTCAGATCTGTAATTAAACTGTAAATATGTATGCTTCGTTTTTATTTAGTACTCCAAATATGTTGAATCGAGAGTCTCGCGACGTGATGAAAGCAACATCGTTCAAATCCGAAAAATAAACCAGTTTTCGTTTTAGTAAAATAATGATTAACAGAGAGCCAACTCGTTTATGTATTCAAAATAGGAGAGAAATAACGAAATCCAAAAAAAAACTCAATACCAGAACCATCAACAAATTAAAAACAGAGACATGGTAGTAGATCAGAAGTTTTTTTTTAAAAACCAAGAACAAAAGAAGAAGTGATATGAGTAGAGAGGGGAAGTCGAAAAACAGAAGCAAAAAAAACGAAAAAAGGAGAAACGAACCAGTAGAGGAGTTCGCCGGCTTCGTCTCCGGCGCAAGGACCGTCGGCCGGCGTGAGTCACCAGTCCGCCGTCGCGCCCTCCCCTCTTCGTTTTTTCTCTCAGTTCGGTTACTCTCCCTCTCCCCTTCCTTCCTTCGTTTTTTCGGACCTCCCTCTCTCTCCCATGGAGGTTGCAGAAATTTTCTCTCTCTTGGAGAGAGGTTAGCGGCGGATGAAATGGGGAGGAATGAATGATGATGATAACCCTAAAAAACTCTTAAATGGTAGCTGCCGTTACGGTTTCTTTCTATTTTTTTTTTTTAATTTTAATAACTTACAAAACATACCCCCTGCATTACTAACTTAACCCCCCCTAAGCCCACCTTATTTTTTTGGCATTTGCAACTTCAATCCACAAAAAAGCAAAACGCCCAGGCCTTTTCACCTGCACCCCCTGTTCAGTTACACAACCTCCCAGTAACTAGTAACACCCCCATTTTGCAATTTTCACCTTTTTCTCATTTTTTTTATTCTTTCTAAACTCAAACACTTTTCATTAAATAAAAAACTTTGTTAATGGTTTTGCGAAGCCTCTGCTTGCATAATCATTAACAATGAGGAGCTAGTGGTGATCACTTGGAGCATTTGCTCAATTGATCATTATGAATGCCTAATTTTTCTAATAATTTCTCAATAAATCAAAAAAACTTTGTTAATGGTTTTGCGAAGCCTCTGCTTGCATAATCATTAACAATGAGGAACTAGTGGTGATCACTTGGAGCCTTTGCTCAATTGATCATCATGAACGCCTAATTTTTTCTAAATATTTTCAATAAATCAAAAAACTTTGTTAATGGTTTTGCGAAGCCTTTGCTTGCATAATCATTAACAATGAGGAACTAGTGGTGATCACTTGGAGCCTTTGCTCAATTGATCATCATGAATGCCTAATTTTCCTAAAAAACTTTTCATTAAATCAAAAACTTTGTTATTGGTCCCGAAGCCTTTGCTTGCATGATCATTAACAATGGAGTGCTAATGGTGATCACTTGGAGCCTTTCAGTTGATGATCATCATGAAAGCTCAGTTTTCACAACTAAACAAATTAAAAATAAAAACCTAGAACTACGTAGCTTTGAGTTCTCCATCGCACCTGGAGATACGTAGGAGCGGATCCCCTCCGTCAAGCACAACAAACTAAAAACATTTTTCCTTTCCAATAAAACCCAAAGCGGGTAACTCTCGTCGAGCGCCGCCAATAAAATTCATTAAGTCTTTTCGATCAGAGGCAAATTTAAGTACTTTTCAAATCAACACTTAAAACCACACGTTTAATTAAAGGTTCCCTTTCAGTAGAAAGGAGGTGTGGGGTGCTAATACCTTCCCTATGCCTAACCGGCCCCCGAACCCAAATCTTTAAGTTTTCCAAAAGACCATCTGCCTTCCAAAAAGGTTTTTCTTCAATATTTTCCTTATAAAAAATGTTGGTGGCGACTTCATTGTTTTAAAAAGTTGTAAACGAAGAAAACCCCTCGGGGACTTTTTCGGGCGCAACAAGTGGTATATTGGTTGGTTATATTAAAATAATGATAGGGTATTTGATGTAAATGAGGAGTGGTGGTTAGTAAAAAGTGAGTGGTAATTTAATTAAAAGAGAGAGTAGTACAAGTAATGGAGGAGGTGTGAATAGAGGTCCATGATAGTTAGGCCCATATCCATGATATAAGTTGTGGTGTCGATGGTGAGAGTTCATTTGCAATCAAAATAAAGAAAAGTCAAAGAGTAAAGTAAGAGAGTAGAGAGAGAGAGAGGTGCGATAGCTCAAGGAAGAAGAAGAGAGGATATTGGCGTGGAGAGCTTAAGTTCAAGGAAGAGGAGCTTGCTTATTGGGGGATCTTGAAGTCTTGGTGGAAAGAGTGCTTATTCTTCAATCTATTGAGGTAAGGGGGCTCTCTTTCACCTATAATAGAGTATATGATGAGTGTTATGTGTGAGTTAGACTCTAGGATGATTTTTGAGTTGTTTGTGTTGCTTGTTGTGTGATTGATGTTGTGTTTGCTTCATTTTGGTGAAATTGTGAAGTGTGTATGTGTTGTTGATGATGGGTCATATGAGAGACCTAGGAAGGAAATGGGATTTGAGGAACCCTAAGTATCAAGACGTTATTTTTGGTGTAGTCACCTTTGTTGATTACTTTGATGTGTGTGTGGGACTAATTTTGAATGAATATGTGTGTAGTAGTTGTGGTTTAAGTTTGATCATAGTATGAGAATCAAAGAGAATAGGGAAGATGAGGGTTAGGCGTCTAGGGCGCCATTCGAAGTGAAGTGGTGCGCCTGTGTCGAAGTGAAGTGTTGCGCCATTCGAAGTGAAGTATTACTGTGTGCCAAGAAGGATGTGTGCGTCGAAGGATGTGTGCGTCGAAGGTGTGTGCGTAGGAGGATATGTGTGTCGGAGTATGTGAGGGTCGAAATAAGTGTGTGACGAAGTGTCGAAGTGTTGTTGTAGTGCATGTAGGTCAAAGCTAGTGCAACCGAGGTGAGTGATGGTGAAGTGAAGGAGTGTAACCGAGGTAGTATAACCGAGGTGAGTGATGGTGAAGTGAAGGAGTGTAACCGAGGTAGTGTAACCGAGGTGAGTGATGGTGTAGTGTATATAAGCCGAAATGTAGTGGTCGAGGTGTAGTGTATGTATGCTGAAGTGTAGTTGTCGAGGTATAGTGTATATATACCGAGGTGTATGTGTTGAGGTGTAGATGTATTAAAGTGTAGTGTATGTATGTCGAAGTATATGGAGTCGACGAGTAGATGTGTCGAAGTATATGGGAGTCGACGTGTAGATGTGTCGAGGTGTATGTGTTGAAGTGTAGATGTGTCGAAAGGTAGGTGTGCCGAGGTGCAGTGTGGTGTGCTAGAGTGCAGTGTGGTGTAACGAAGGGTAGTGTATGTGTGCCGAAGTGCAGTGTAGGTGTGCCGAGCTGCAGCGTGGTGTGCCAAAGTGTAGTGTGGTGTGACGAAGGGTAGTGTATGTGTGCTTAGAAGTGCGGTGTGAGTGTGTCCGAGGAGTCTTTGTTTGGCGCTTGATGTGGCGCGAGTTCTTTGCCAGCGCAAATTTGGGTGATGTTTGGTGCCGAGTACGTCTAAGTGGCTGAATGGTGGAGCCAGTTTGGTCCTTAGGTGACGTTTGGTCCTTGTAGTGACAGTATAGTCCACTACTTTTGGTGTCGATGTGTTCGATGAGTTTGAGGTTAGCCATAGAGCTAGTGACCGATGTGTTGATGTTAGCCATAGCGCTAGTGACCGATGTGTTGATGTTAGTCATAGAGCTAGTGACCGATGTGTTGATGTTAGCCATAGAGCTAGTGACCAGATGTGTTGATGTTAGCCATAGCGCTAGTGCCCGATGTGTTGATGTTAGCCATAGAGCTAGTGGCCAGATGTGTTGATGTTAGCCATTGAGCTAGTGACCGATGTGTTGATGTTAGCCATAGAGCTATTGATGAGAGTTGATGAATTAAATGACGGTGTAATGACGGATATTGGGGGCTTCGGCCTGCATATCAAAATGACGGATATTGGGGGCTTCGGCCTGCATATCCAAATGACGGATATAGGCTTCGGCCTCAACGGTGGATTAAATGACGGAGGTGAATCCAGTGACGGTGTTAATTCATACATAAGGTGATTGTTTGTGGTTGATGCATTGTTCATGGAGTCACATGCCTCATATGCATCAAAATGACGGATATTGGGGGCTTGGCTGCATATCACCGATGGCGGATATTGGGGCTTCGTCACGCATATCACCGGTGCGGATATAGGCTTGGCCTCGATATTGTTGGCCGGCCTTCATATCACTAGCGGCGGATATAGGCTTCGACCTCAATGGTACCACATGCATTATACCCTTGGTGTTGGGTTGCATTCATGCATACACTCATGCATATTGGTGATGTTCTTGATGATTATGAGTTGATGTGTTGTAACTTGATGATGTGTGTTTGTCTAGTGAGTAGGGGTGTTTCTAGTTGCCTTTCTCTATCATAATGTTTATCATACATTTTATTATATGTGTTAGAGACACACCCTTCTGCTTTCTATGTTGCTTCTTATGTCGGCAACGTGCAGGTGATCCCGAGTGAAGGTGCTTCCTTCCTCAGTCTGGTTGTGGCGTCTTGCTCTGATACGTAGCACTGGGGGACGAGTGGTGTAACACCCCTTTTCTACCCCTCAATTTCCAACGCATTATCAGAGTAATTTCCTTTTTTGAAAATATTAATTTAATTGGTAGAAAAGAAATGCTACCTCGTCATGAAAACTCATCACATCAATTGCACTCATTAAAGTTTGTGCAGCAAAACCACGTCTTAAATTTAAGTATCATAAATCAACACGTCACAGCGGAATAAAATAATAACCTCACTAAGCCTCTCGAAACACATCTCATAGTATCAACATAGTCATTAAACAGTTAACTAATAACTAATAAATGTCAACCACGCCCCCTAGGTGCTACGGTATCAGAGAGCGACTCGACCGACAGCCCTATAGCTAACACCGAAGGCAGCAAGACCTTCACTCGTGGTTACCTGCAGTGTTGCCACAAAGGAGCAACATTCCAAGCAGAAGGGATGAGAATTTCAGCAAGACATAATCAAGCACATAGTAAAGTAATGAAAACAAACAATCATACAACATCACTATCAACTTCATAACATCTTCACCAAACTCCAACTCAAACCACAATTTGACAACAGTCACAGTCAATGAATATGCATGTAAATGCAACCCACACATGGGCATATGCATGATGGTACCATACTCGTCGCAATAACCCACTAGGGGCACACCGTCATCAATAAGAGGCCTAACCCTATTCGTCGCAAGAGGCCGAAGCCTATTCGTCACATTATGCACATGCTATGAGACTCCATGGACACATGTGCAATTCGTCATAAAACACTTATAGAGTGTATTCATCGCAATACATCACAATCACTTTACAGCATCATCATAATCATATTACATCATCATAATCATACTCATAGAGTATATTCGTCACAAGTCATCATAATTCATATTACATCATCATAATCATACTCATAGAGTATATTCGTCACAAGTCATCATAATTCATATTACATCATCATAATCATACTCATAGCGTATATTCGTCACAAGACATCATAATTCATATTACATCATCATAATCATACTCATAGAGTATATTCGTCACAAGTCATCATAATTCATATTACATCATCATCACACATATCACTCTTTGAAATTTGGGTAATAACACGTTTAGAGTCTAGAAAAACATCCCGTTTTAATTTATAAAACATCACATCTTAATTTGGAGGAAAGCGTATTTTAAATTCGGAAGAATAACACCACATTTTCAAGGTTGGAAAACATCACATTTTAATTGTGGAAAAAGCTCACTTGAAACACCAATTAAACCACAGTAAAACAACATAAAAATAATAGTATGTATGCGCCAAATACGGTAGAAAAACAACAGCCAAAACCGCAACCTTTTACGCACCAAAACAGCAGAATTTTTATTTGTATAAACGGCAACACAAAACAATTTACTCTGCCTTAAAAATAGAATATTCAGTCAGTCCTCTGAATAAGCTTTCCAACGCATTTTAGAACACCTAAATCGGGTTCCCGGTCCGCAAGATATCAATTTTTCAAAAACATTACAGCACTTTATTTTTAGGCAAACAACAGCATTTCATTCGTATAACAGCTACCACAAAACAGTTTATTTTGCCTTAAAAATGGAATATTCAGGTAGGCCTCTGAATAAGCTTTCCAACGCATTTTAGAACACCTCAATCAGGTTCCCGGTTCGTAAGATATCAATTTTTCAAAACGTGACAGCACTTTAAGAATTACAAAGACAAAGCGGTGAGAAAGCGGGACGCGCTCGGAGCGCAACTTAAGCGCAAGCGAGGCGCGAATGGGCAGCAGCAGCAGGCCACAGTGCAGCGTACTTGCGCCTGGAGCGCAAGTGAGGCGCGAATGTGCAGAAACATTAAATTGTGCAGAAAATTCAGATCAGCAACACCAAAAACACATTTTATTCACCAAATCACTCATCACATCATCACTAATGGTTCATCAAGAACAATCAACAATTTATCAACAACATCAAAATCATCAATTCGGATCACAAACATCAAAATTCAGCAAATCATCTCAATAATTCCTCAAGAACATCAAAATCATCAATTTTATATTACAAACATCAAAATTCAAAGCAATCACTTCAATAATTCATCAATTTCATCCACAATTTCCATTCCCACAATCCCCACAAAACCCCACTATAATATTCAATCATGTCAAACCGAAACGCTCACCCTTACCTCGAATTTGTATGATCCGGAAAATAACGATGATGGAATCACGTACAAAACCCAAAGAACACAACGAACGAAACTTCTTCTTCTTCCTTTGAAATCGTGACCACTCTCTTTCCTTTGATCAATGAAGAATCAACACAATGGAGGTTATGGATAGGTTACAACACTAGGATAAGGAAGAAAAGCGGCATAGAAGGAATCAAGAATTCTCACCAAGCAAACTTGCGAAATTCCCTTCCTTCCTCTCCTTGTAGCGCAAAGACACTCTCTCTCTCTCAACTCGATTTCTTTCTCTCCAAAAGCGTGAAATTGAGAGGAGCTTGGCTTAGACCCCTAGGGTTTAAGTTGTGGGCTCGCAATGTTTGGGCCTCCCACGCCAACACCACCCTTTTACTCGCTCCACCTCCGAACAACACCCATCAATTTTAATCAAATTAATCACGCCTCCAATAAATTTAATAATTCAATTAAATATTTTCCGGGGTGTTACAACTCTCCCCCACTTAGGATTTTTCGTCCTCGAAAACATACCGATTCAAACAATTTCGGATACGACTCGCATCTTATCTTCCGGCTCCCATGTCGGGCTTTCACCGGTGCTCCAAACCAAACAACCTTCACCAGATTGATCTTTTTTTACCTCGGCGGTCTTCACTTCCCTATCCTCAATTCGTACAGGCACGGTCTCCACAGTGAGATTATCCCGCACCTCTACATCATCTGGTTGGATCACGTGAGACGGATCCGCAATATACTTTCGTAGCTGCGACACGTGAAACACGTCGTGCAAGTTCGAAAGATTAGGTGGCAAGGCCACCCGATATGCAACACTTCCAACTCTTTCCGTAATCTGATACGGCCCAGTGAAACGAGGAGTCAACTTCTTCGATTTCAGCGCACGCCCAACATCAGTCATAGGTGTAACCCTCAGGAACACGTGGTCACCCGCTTCAAATTCTAAATCCTTACTCCTCTTATCATGGTAGCTCTTCTGTCTACTCTGCGACGCTTTCATTTTCTCCCGGATCATCTTTACATTCTTAGTAGTTTCTCTGACTAGCTCAGGTCCAAGTACTAAACTTTCCTCAGTCTTATACCAACACACCGGAGTCCTACACCTCCGACCATACAACGCCTCAAACGGCGCCATCCCGATACTGGAATGATAACTATTGTTGTATGTAAACTCGATCAATGGAAGATGAGTATCCCATGCACCTCCCTGCCCTAGAACACAGGACCTCAACAAATCCTCTAGAGATTGAATCGTCCTCTCTATCTGTCCATCAGTTTGAGGATGATAAGCTGAACTCAACCTCAATCTCGAACCCAACTCTTTCTGCAAACTACCCCAAAAGTCCGAAGTGAACCTTGGGTCTCTATCCGACACAATGTACAAGGAATGCCATGCAGCTTCACAATCACCTGAATGTAGATCTCTGCCAATCTCGACACCGGATACTTAATACCGTTAGGAATGAAATGAGCAGACTTCGTCAATCCATCCACAACCACCCAAATTGAATCATGTCCTCTCACTGTATTGGGTAATCCCGTCACGAAATCCATGGAAATACTGTCCCACTTCCACTCTGGAACACTTAACGGTTGCATCATTCCCGTAGGCTTCTGATGCTCGACCTTTGATTTCTGACAGGTCAAACACGAATGCACAAACTTTGCCACATCACGTTTCAACCCAGGCCACCAGAAAATCTTTTTCAGATCTTGATACATTTTTGTCGCTCCCGGATGGATACTCAACTTACTCTTGTGGCCTTCCTCGAGAATCGCCTTCCTCATTTCTTCATCTTCGGAAACACAAATCCTTCCTCGATATCTCAACACATTCTGCGCATCTATCTTGAAGTCCTCATTCTCAGACTGACCAATCCCACTCATCAGATCAACCAATTTCACATCTAACTTCTGCGCTTCTCGGATACTTGCCATAAAATCATTGCCAATTTTCAACATACCCAACCTGACACTCTGAGGTGTAACTTCACAAACTAAACTCATGTCCCTGAATTGCTCAATTAACTCAAGCTCTCGGCAGACAACGATGCTAACAGAGAAAACAGCTGGACCTCTTCCCTCATCTCCCTATGAAGCTGACCCGCAGATATCAAATCAGATTTCTCTTCTGGCGAAGCAAAACTCACGGACCTTTCACGACAGTTGATATGAACATGGTTATCAACTAACCAGTCCATACCCAGAATGACATCCTTTCCACTCAGCGGCAAACAAATCAGGTCAACCAAAAATTCTCTACCATATATTCTCATTCACCACATCAGATCCAGCTAGAGCGAATACCTTTCCATACGACCTCTCCTTCTTGGGTTTTGGACACTGTGCACTGACGTGTCCACTCCCCTCACAATTGAAGCATACTACATCCTTCTTATCACAGTTGGAAGACATGTGTCCCTCTTTCCCATACTGGTAGCATATCTTCTTATCCTTATTTGGGCAATCCGGACTCTTATGGCCTACTTTCCCACACGTGTAACAAGTAACACTGCCTGCAGCATCTCCCCCACTTCGCTTAGACTCACCCACAAACTTACCAACAAACTTCCCTTTGCCCTTACCAGCAGGCACCTCATACGGCTTACCACGACTCGGGAAGTTCTCTTGCTTTTCTTTCATAACTCTGGAGAAGGCATTATTGTCCTCCTCAAAAATCCTGGCGCTATCAACTAACAAGGGAAACACACAAATCTGTTGATACCCTATGGCTCTCTTAATATCAAGATAACCCGCTTTTCAAACTTGATGCATTTGGAGAACTCCGCACCTTCTCCATTATAGTGCGGATAAAACTTGGACGACTCGATAAACTTTGCAAAGATATTCGATCCACGGACATGCTACCTTGTTCAAGTCTCAAAACTCAACCTCTTTCTTTCGCGAACATCCTCCGGATAGTATTTTCTCTTGAATTCTCTCACACATGCCCAAGTAATCTCCTCGTTGGCGACCGTCAACTGCTGACTAGTCGTCATCCACCAGTCATAAGCCTCTTTCTTCAACATGTGCGTAACATAACGGACCTTCTAAGCATCGGTACAATCCATGACGCGGAAGATCCTCTCCAGCTCACTCAGCCACTCAAGGGCACCATCAGAATTATACCTGCCCTCAAAAGTAGGAGGGTTCTCTCGCTGGAACGTAGCCAAACTACGCGTCCCAACACCTATAGCATCAGGTATGTTGCCCATAACTCCAGCCATAGCCTGCAAAGCAGCAGCATGTGCAGCATCGTTCCGTTCTGCCATTCTAGCACTTCCAGAAAGAACAGAATTCAGAAATGAGTAGCAAAACTCAATACTACTCAACTCGACGACTCAACAACCGGCCGGACAGACCGAACTGCTCTGATACCACTAATGTAACACCCCTTTTCTACCCCTCAATTTCCAACGCATTATCAGAGTAATTTCCTTTTTTGAAAATATTAATTTAATTGGTAGAAAAGAAATGCTACCTCGTCATGAAAACTCATCACATCAATTGCACTCATTAAAGTTTGTGCAGCAAACCCACGTCTTAAAATTAAGTATCATAAATCAACACGTCACAGCAGAATAAAATAATAACCTCACTAAGCCTCTCGAAACACATCTCATAGTATCAACATAGTCATTAAACAGTTAACTAATAACTAATAAATGTCAACCACACCCCCTAGGTGCTACGGTATCAGAGAGCGACTTGACAGACAGCCCTATAGCTAACACCGAAGGCAACAAGACCTTCACTCGCGGTTACCTGCAGCGTTGCCACAAAGGAGCAACATTCCAAGCAGAAGGGATGAGAATTTCAGCAAGACATAATCAAACACATAGTAAAGTAATGAAAACAAACAATCATACAACATCACTATCAACTTCATAACATCTTCGCCAAACGCCAACTCAAACCACAATTTGACAATGATCCACGATCAATGAATATGCATGTAAATGCAACCCACACCTGGGCATATGCATGATGGTACCATACTCGTCGCAATAACCCACTAGGGGCACACCGTCATCAATAAGAGGCCTAAGCCTATTCGTCGCAAGAGGCCGAAGCCTATTCGTCACATTATGCACATGCTATGAGACTCCATGGACACATGTGCAATTCGTCATAAAACACTTATAGAGTGTATTCATCGCAATACATCACAATCACTTTACAGCATCATCATAATCATTTTACATCATCATAATCATACTCATAGAGTATATTCATCACAAGTCATCATAATTCATATTACATCATCATAGTCATACTCATAGAGTATATTCGTCACAAGTCATCATAATTCATATTACATCATCATAATCATACTCATAGTGTATATTCGTCACAAGACATCATAATTCATATTACATCATCATAATCATAGTCATAGAGTATATTCGTCACAAGTCATCATAATTCATATTACATCATCATCACACATATCACTCTTTGAAATTTGGGTAATAACACGTTTAGAGTCTAGAAAAACATCCCGTTTTAATTTATAAAACATCACATCTTAATTTGGAGGAAAGCGTATTTTAAATTCGGAAGAATAACACCACATTTTCAAGGTTGGAAAACATCACATTTTAATTGTGGAAAAAGCTCACTTGAAACACCAATTAAACCACAGTAAAACAACATAAAAATAGTAGTATGTATGCGCCAAATACGGTAGAAAAACAGCAGCCAAAACCGCAACCTTTTACGCACCAAAACAGCAGAATTTTTATTTGTATAAACGGCAACACAAAACAATTTACGCTGCCTTAAAAATAGAATATTTAGTTAGGCCTCTGAATAAGCTTTCCAACGCATTTTAGAACACCTAAATCGGGTTACCGGTCCGCAAGATATCAATTTTTCAAAAACATTACAGCACTTTATTTTTAGGCACACAGCAGCATTTCATTCGTTTAACAGCTACAACAAAACAGTTTATTTTGCCTTAAAAATGGAATATTCAGGTAGGCCTCTGAATAAGCTTTCCAACGCATTTTAGAACACCTCAATCGGGTTCCCGGTTCGTAAGATATCAATTTTTCAAAACGTGACAAAGACTTTTAAGAATTACAAAGAAGAAAACAAAGTGAGAAAGCGAGGACTCGCTCGAGCGCAACTTAAGCGCAAGCGCAGGCGCGAATGGGCAGCAGCAAGAGCAGGTACGGTCAGCAGCGTACTTGCGCTGGAGCGCAACAACTTAAGCGCAAGTGAGGCGCGAATGTGCGAAACATCAAATTGTGCGAGAAAATTCGGATCGTGACACAAAAACACATTTTATTCACCAAATCACTCATCACATCATCACTAATGGTTCATCAAGAACAATCAACAACATCAAAATCATCAATTCAGATCACAAACATCAAAATTCAGCAAATCATCTCAATAATTCCTCAGCAACATCAAAAATCATCAATTTTATATTACAAACATCAAAATTCAGCAATCACTTCAATAATTCATCAATTTCATCCACAATTTCCATTCCCACAATCCCCACAAAACCCCACTATAATACTCAATCATGTCAAACCGAAACGCTCACCCTTACCTCGAATTTGTATGATCCGGAAAATAACGATGATGGAATCACGTACAAAACCCAGCAACACAACGAACGAAACTTCTTCTTCTTCCTTTGAGAATTCGACTTGGAAGCTGGGAAATGGGATCAACATAAATTTTTGGACTGATACTTGGCTTTCTAGGCCTATTGTAGATATTATTGGAATTCCCCCTATGTTACATAAGGATCTTAAGGCTAACCTCAGGGACTTTATTGTTGATGGTAGATGGTCCATTCCTGCGGACCTTTCCTCTCACTTCCCTCAGCTTCATTCGGACATTCAAGCGATTGCTATTCCTTTTGTTTGGACTGAGGATCAATTAATGTGGAATCACTCAGTTTCTGGGGATTTGACTTTCAAGGAGTCATTTCTTTTCTGTAACCCCCTAGGGCAAGTGGTTCCTTGGACCAAGTCCATCTGGAAGCCTTTCATCCCGCCTTCTAAAGGTTTTATCCTTTGGAGAACTCTTCATAATAAGATGCCAACTGATGATCAACTCTGCTTTAGAGGTTGCACTGTTGTCTCTATTTGCAACCTTTGTGGTAATGCTTCTGAGACCTCTCATTATCTCTTCCTAGATTGCCCTTTTGCCCAACGTATTTGGAGCTGGCTTGGAGGTATCCACGAGTCTCCATATTGATATCGCTTCTTATCGTAACATCTTGTCTTTGACCTCTCATGGTTGGAGCCCCCATTGCGGGATATTGTCTCTACTGCGATTGTTAATGTTTTTGGACCATTTGGTATGCTTAGGAATCGGTGAGATTCAATAATTACATGATCCCCATTCATCGGCTATAAATTTAATTATTTCTAATGTCGCTCCGCCGAATGCTTCTAATTCTCCGTTGTCGCCCCTCTGTTTGCGAGTTTAAGATCATCAAAACCTTCAATATTATCGGTAATTATAGAAGCTCTAGTAACATTAAAGAGGTTCACTGGATTCCCCCTGCGCCTTATATGATTAAGTGTAACACGGATGGTGCGGCCAAGGGTTGCCCTGGGCCTGCTGCTTGTGGTGGTATTTTCAGAGACAGACGTGTTGCTACTCTTGGTTGCTTTTCCATGTCCATTGGTAACAGTTTTGCTCTTCATGCCAGAAATTTGGTTGGGGCCATGTTAGCTATTGAAATTGCTTTTGTTAAAGGTTGGCATTATTTGTGGCTGGAATGCGACTCTCAATTAGTGGTCTCTGCCTTCAAGAATTGTAATATAGTTCCTTGGAAGCTCAGAACTCGTTGGGATAATTGTGTTTATCTGACAAGACAAATGACTTTCCTTTGCACTCACATCTACAGAGAAGGTAACGCCTGTGCTGACAAGCTTGCCACGTATGGCATTAACACTAGTGGTCTTGTTTGGTGGAACTTTCCCCCTAGCTTTATTGCTGATGACTTCTGCAGAAATAGATCTGGCCTGCCTAACTATAGGTTTACTTGATTTCTGTTTAATGCTTTTAGTTCTCTATTGGACTTTGCTTTTGGTGTGCTGCAAATGATTGTTAGTGATTTTGGTGCCAACCTGGTTGGGATGAGAGTCACTTTAGTGATGCTTTTGCATGCCATCTTTTACTTCCTTTGTTGTTATAGGAGTGCCTTTTTTCCTTGCTTTTGTTTGGGTATGCTGCAAATGATTGTTAGTGTCTTTGGTGCCAACCTGGTTGGGATGAGAGTCACTATTGTGATGCTTTTGCATGCCATTTTTCAACTTCCTAGGTTAAGTTTCCTTGTTATAGGAGTGTTACTCTTTCCTCTTGGTTGTATTGTTACTTTACTCATGGGTTTTGGCCTAGTCCCCCCATGTCTCTTGTATATTTTCCACTTTTTATTAATAAATTGTAGGGGGAGTACTCTTTCCTTCTTGATGGTTTTTCCCTAAGGAGGGTTTTCCATTAGAAGGTTTTAACGAGGCTCCATAAACCCTTCTTTTGAAAAAAAAAAAAAAGAGAGGAGCTTGGCTTAGACCCCTAGGGTTTAAGCTGTGGGCTCAGCAAGCGCTGGGCCTCCCACGCCAACACCACCCTTTTTACTTGCTCCACCTCCTGAACAACACCCATCAATTTTAATCAAATTAATCACGCCTCCAATAAATTTAATAATTCAATTAAATATTTTCCGGGGTGTTACAAGTGGTTATTAGTTGTTTTAATTTAAGTTGTTGAACTATAACTTGGTGATGTATGACTTACTTAAGGAACCGGTATTTTGAGGGTTCACCCCATTTAAGTCGTGCTATGTATCATGCAATTATATTTATTAGTGAAAAGTATTGTTGACTAGATTAGAGTGAAGTTTGGTGTGAACGTAGCATTCCCTTGAGGATGTATTTTTAAAAGAAAAACGATTTTTGAACTCTGATTTTAAATTAAATTACCGTTGAGAAAAGGGGGTATTACAAAAATCATCCTTGGGGCTGGCCCGATTCAGATCTCTATAGTCGACGCACATCCTGACTTTATAATCCTTTTTCGGAACCGGGACGATATTGGCAACCCATTGTGGGTATTTGGCAACTGCTAGAAATCCGGCATCGAACTGCTTTTTTACTTCATCCCTGATTTTCAACGACATCTCCGGCCTCATTCTTCTCAACTTTTGCTTGACTGGCGGGCATTGTAACGCCCCAAATTTTATTAGAAATTATTAGGAGTTGATTTGATAGGGTAGTGGACCAAATTGGAGAGTTTTTGGCATAGGGACCATGTTGAGAAGGACTAAAATTGATGTTAGAAATACTTAATATATGATGATGATTATTATTATTATTGTTATTATTATTATTATTATTATTATTAAAAACAAGTTTCTAGGAAAACCAAAGTGGTTATGGGAGGAGGAAAAGTAGGAGGAAAAGTAGCGTATGGTTGGGAATTAAAAATCAAATTAAAAATAGGGTATTTAATTTAATTAAGGAGTGGGGTGTAGTAATTAAATGGGGAGTATTTTAGTTAAATAGGGAGGATGTTTGAAAATAATTAGAGGTGTGCAATTAGGGCCCAATGGAGTTAAGTGGCCCAAACCCAATTAATAAAACCTTAGGGTCTTAGGAGAAACCCTCATTAGAAACAAAATTTCAAAATTAGAAAGGAGAGAAGAGTGAAGAGGTGCGACGGCTAGGGCTAGAGAGAAGGAGAGGAGCGATTGATTCAAGGAGAAAGAGGGAAGGCTTGGAGTGTTGGTGTCTTGGAGGGGTTTTCTTGGGAGCTTTAGTGTTATCTTCTTCAAATAACAAGGTATGGGGCTCTCTTTCGTAGTTAATAATTTATAGAACATGAAACCATAGGGATTAGGTGTTAGGAGAAATTGTATAATTGATTCTTGGTGTGCTTGAACGATTGATTTGAATGACTATACTACTGTTTTCATGTTTTATGTTGCTGTTTCTTTGTTTGGGAGATAAAAAGTTGTTGTTTTTATGTTTTATGGTGCTGTTTTTTGTTTTGGAAAATAAAAAGGGTGCTGTTTTTATGATTTATGTGTTGTTTGCTGTTTTGGAAAATAAGGGGTTGCTGTTTTTCATAAATCAATGTTGCTGTTTTTTTATTGAAATATGAGCTGCTGTTTTCCTAATAATAAAGTGTTGTTTTGTTGGTCTAAAAATAAAGTCTTTGTACTATTTTTGTAAAGTTGATATCTTTCGAACCAGGAACCCGATTGAGGTGTTCTAAAATGAGTTGGAAAGCCTATTCAGAGGCCTAACTGAATATTCTATTTTTAAGGCAAAATAAACTGTTTTGTGTCGCTGTTTATACAAATAAAATGCTCTTTGTTTTCACACTATTTCATCTGCTTTGTGTTAGCGCGCAAAATTCTCATTTTTTTGGCGCATAAAAGGTGATGTTTCCTTCTAAATTTTAAATGTGTTGTTACTAAATTCTAAATGGGTTATTTTCTCAACTTTAAAGGTGGTGTTTCTTCCTAAATTATAAATGTGATGTTTCTTTCTAAAATCTAAAATGTGTTGTTACTAAAAATCTAAAGGTGTTATTTTTCCTCAATTTTTAAATGTGGTGTTTATGATGATGCGGTGATATAATTGTGATGGTTATGACTGTGATGTTATGATGATGTTGTGATATAATTGTGTTGGTTTAGTCCACGGCGTTGACTTTAGTCCTTTGGTGTGGAATTGGTCCTTGGTGTTCTTTTAGTCCACTGTAGAGTTAATATTTATGGTGTCATATATTAAATGGTGATTATATTGTGGTGATGAGAGGTCTATGACTCTCCTTGGTGATTGGTGAATATATATAATTGTTGGTGAGCATATTAATGCATTATTTGGTGTTCTGGTGTTATGGTGCATAGTCATGGTGTCGCATAATCATATGCATTTTTGGTGAATAGGCCTCGGCCTCTTAAAATATTTTAGTGTTTGGTGAATGCCCTCAAGGCAATTTTGGTGATGGATCCACATGCATATGCCCAGTGGAGTTTTGGGTTGCATTGCATACATTGCATACATGTTCTAGTGTAACTGTTTCTGGTGTGATTGCAAATGGTGTAAATTTTACGGTGTGATGTGTAGTTAGTGTAATCGCCTTGGTGTAATGCTTGTCTTAATAGTGTATTTAAATTTGTTGTTCTCACGGTGTGCTGTTTCTCTGTGTTCCTCGCTTTATTTATTATTATCTATGCATTGAGACTCACCCTACTGCGTCGTGTTGCCTCGTATGTCGGCAACCTGCAGGTGACGGTGACTGAAGGTGACTAGAGATCCTTCTTCTAGTATGGTCGAGTCAGCTCTGATACGTAACACCGGGGGATGTTTAGTTGTTATTTCTTTTATATTTGAACTAAGATGTTAAGTTATTATTTCCACTGCTGTAGTATTTTGTCCTCGGACATTGTTGGTGCTATGTATCATTTACTGAAGTTTATTTTAATTAATATTTGGAGTTGTTAAGGTGTTTTGTTTAAATGTGACACCCTCGAGTGGTCGCACTAAAAGTTTTTTCGCACTCACGATTTTCAAAATTAATTAAATAGTAGTTATGGTAGAAGGGGGTGTTACATTAGTGGTATCGAGCAAAAAGTTGGTCCGTCAGGCCAAGTTATCAGTCGTCGAGTCCATTAACCCTCGAGTCTTGGTACTCGTTCTAAGTTTTAGTTATGTTGTTGTCTATTCTTTGTCAAATGTTGTGAACGTTTAAGTCTTGTATTGTCTGCTATGATTGATCTTGTATTGCATGGTGTGTTCTCTGTGTCCCTTGTCGATCTTCGACAGAGACTTTGTTATGAATTTTTGTTTGCCGTTGGGTGGGGTAATTGCAATCTTGGGAATGAACTAGTTAGAGCATAACCATGTTCCTATTAGCTAAATTTTCGAGGGACGAAAATATTCTAAGTGGGGAGAGTTGTAACGCCCCAAATTTTATTAGAAATTATTAGGAGTTGATTTGATAGGGTAGTGGACCAAATTGGAGAGTTTTTGGCATAGGGACCATGTTGAGAAGGACTAAAATTGATGTTAGAAATACTTAATATATGATGATGATGATTATTATTATTATTGTTATTATTATTATTATTATTATTAAAAAAACAAGTTTCTAGGGAAAACCAAAGTGGTTATGGGAGGAGGAAAAGTAGGAGGAAAAGTAGCGTATGGTTGGGAATTAAAAATCAAATTAAAAATAGGGTATTTAATTTAATTAAGGAGTGGGGTGTAGTAATTAAATGGGGAGTATTTTAGTTAAATAGGGAGGATGTGAGAAAATAATTAGAGGTGTGCAATTAGGGCCCTGATGGAGTTAAGTGGCCCAAACCCAATTAATAAAACCTTAGGGTCTTAGGAGAAACCCTCATTAGAAACAAAATTTCAAAATTAGAAAGGAGAGAAGAGTGAAGAGGTGCGACGGCTAGGGCTAGAGAGAAGGAGAGGAGCGATTGATTCAAGGAGAAAGAGGAAGGCTTGGAGTGTTGGTGTCTTGGAGGGGTTTTCTTGGGAGCTTTAGTGTTATCTTCTTCAAATAACAAGGTATGGGGGCTCTCTTTCGTAGTTAATAATTTATAGAACATGAAACCATAGGGATTAGGTGTTAGGAGAAATTGTATAATTGATTCTTGGTGTGCTTGAACGATTGATTTGAATGACTATACTCATTGTTTTCATGTTTTATGTTCTTTGTTTCTTTGTTTGGGAGATAAAAAGTTGTTGTTTTTATGTTTTATGGTCTTCATTTCTTTGTTTTGGAAAAAAAAAGGGTCTTTGTTTTTATGATTTATGTGTTGTTTGCTGTTTTGGAAAATAAGGGGTTGCTGTTTTTCATAAATCAATTTTGCTTTTTTTATTGAAATATGAAATTCTTTGTTTTCCTAATAATAAAGTGTTGTTCTTTGTTGGTCTAAAAATAAAGTGTTGTACTATTTTTGTAAAGTTGATATCTTTCGAACCGGAACCCGATTGAGGTGTTCTAAAATGCGTTGGAAAGCCTATTCAGAGGCCTAACTGAATATTCTATTTTTAAGGCAAAATAAACTGTTTTGTGTCGCTGTTTATACAAATAAAATGCTCTTTGTTTTCACACTATTTCATCTTCTTTGTGTTAGCGCGCAAAATTCTCTTTGTTTTGGCGCATAAAAGGTGATGTTTCCTTCTAAATTTTAAATGTGTTGTTACTAAATTCTAAATGGGTTATTTTCTCAACTTTAAAGGTGGTGTTTCTTCCTAAATTATAAATGTGATGTTTCTTTCTAAAATCTAAAATGTGTTGTTACTAAAAATCTAAAGGTGTTATTTTTCCTCAATTTTTAAATGTGGTGTTTATGATGATGCGGTGATATAATTGTGATGGTTATGACTGTGATGTTATGATGATGTTGTGATATAATTGTGTTGGTTTAGTCACAGCGTTGACTTTAGTCCTTTGGTGTGGAATTGGTCCTTGGTGTTCTTTTAGTCCTGTAGAGTTAATATTTATGGTGTCATATATTAAATGGTGATTATATTGTGGTGATGAGAGGTCTATGACTCTCCTTGGTGATTAGTGAATATATATAATTGTTGGTGAGCATATTAATGCATTATTTGGTGTTACGGTGTTATGGTGCATAGTCATGGTGTCGCATAATCATATGCATTTTTGGTGAATAGGCCTCACCTCTTAAAATATTTTGGTGTTTGGTGAATGCCCTCAAGGCAATTTTGGTGATGGATCCACATGCATATGCCCAGTGGAGTTTTGGGTTGCATTGCATACATTGCATACATGTTCGTGTGCTTGTTTACGGTGTGATTGCAAATGGTGTAGCTTGTTTTCGTGTGATTTGTAGTTAGTGTAAGCGCCTTGGTGTGCTGTCTTAATAGTGTATTTAAATTTGTTGTTCTGGTGTGCTGTTTCTCTGTGTTCCTCGCTTTATTTATTATTATCTATGCATTGAGACTCACCCTTCTGCGTCGTGTTGCCTCGTATGTCGCAACTGCAGTGTGTGGTGGATTGAAGGTGACTAGAGATCCTTCTTCTAGTATGGTCGAGTCAGCTCTGATACGTAACACCGGGGGATGTTTAGTTGTTATTTCTTTTATATTTGAACTAAGATGTTAAGTTATTATTTCCCTTCTTTGTAGTATTTTGTCCTCGGACATTGTTGGTGCTATGTATCATTTACTGAAGTTTATTTTAATTAATATTTGGAGTTGTTAAGGTGTTTTGTTTAAATGTGACACCCTCGAGTGGTCGCACTAAAAGTTTTTTTTCGCACTCTGATTTTCAAAATTAATTAAATAGTAGTTATGGTAGAAGGGGGTGTTACATTAGTGGTATCAGAGCAAAAGTTCGGTCTGTCCGGCCAAGTTATCGAGTCGTCGAGTCCATTAACCCTCGAGTCTTGGTACTCGTTCTAAGTTTTAGTTATGTTGTTGTCTATTGCTGTCAAATGTTGTGAACGTTTAAGTCTTGTATTGTCTGCTATGATTGATCTTGTATTGCATGGTGTGTTCTCTGTGTCCCTTGTCGATCTTCGACAGAGACTTTGTTATGAATTTTTGTTTGCCGTTGGGTGGGGTAATTGCAATCTTGGGAATGAACTGGTTAGAGCATAACCATGTTCCTATTAGCTAAATTTTCGAGGACGAAAATGTTCTAAGTGGGGGAGAGTTGTAACGCCCCAAATTTTATTAGAAATTATTAGGAGTTGATTTGATAGGGTAGTGGACCAAATTGGAGGGTTTTTGGCATAGGGACCATGTTGAGAAGGACTAAAATTGATGTTAGAAATACTTAATATATGATGATGATGATTATTATTATTATTGTTATTATTATTATTATTATTAAAAAAACAAGTTTCTAGGGAAAACCAAAGTGGTTATGGGAGGGAGGAAAAGTAGGAGGAAAAGTAGCGTATGGTTGGGAATTAAAAATCAAATTAAAAATAGGGTATTTAATTTAATTAAGGAGTGGGGTGTAGTAATTAAATGGGGAGTATTTTAGTTAAATAGGGAGGATGTGAGAAAATAATTAGAGGTGTGCAATTAGGGCCCAATGGAGTTAAGTGGCCCAAACCCAATTAATAAAACCTTAGGGTCTTAGGAGAAACCCTCATTAGAAACAAAATTTCAAAATTAGAAAGGAGAGAAGAGTGAAGAGGTGCGACGGCTAGGGCTAGAGAGAAGGAGAGGAGCGATTGATTCAAGGAGAAAGAGGGAAGGCTTGGAGTGTTGGTGTCTTGGAGGGGTTTTCTTGGGAGCTTTAGTGTTATCTTCTTCAAATAACAAGGTATGGGGGCTCTCTTTCGTAGTTAATAATTTATAGAACATGAAACCATAGGGATTAGGTGTTAGGAGAAATTGTATAATTGATTCTTGGTGTGCTTGAACGATTGATTTGAATGACTATACTATCATTTTCATGTTTTATGTTGTCGCTTTTCTTTGTTTGGGAGATAAAAAGTTGTTGTTTTTATGTTTTATGGTGCTGTTTGCTGTTTTGGAAAATAAAAAGGGTGCTGTTTTTATGATTTATGTGTTGTTTGCTGTTTTGGAAAATAAGGGGTTGCTGTTTTTCATAAATCAATGTTGCTGTTTTTTTTATTGAAATATGAGCTGCTGTTTTCCTAATAATAAAGTGTTGTTCTTTGTTGGTCTAAAAATAAAGTCTTTGTACTATTTTTGTAAAGTTGATATCTTTGAACAGGAACCCGATTGAGGTGTTCTAAAATGCGTTGGAAAGCCTATTCAGAGGCCTAACTGAATATTCTATTTTTAAGGCAAAATAAACTGTTTTGTGTCGCTGTTTATACAAATAAAATGCTGCTGTTTTCACACTATTTCACTGCTGTGTTAGCGCGCAAAATTCTGCTGTTTTGGCGCATAAAAGGTGATGTTTCCTTCTAAATTTTAAATGTGTTGTTACTAAATTCTAAATGGGTTATTTTCTCAACTTTAAAGGTGGTGTTTCTTCCTAAATTATAAATGTGATGTTTCTTTCTAAAATCTAAAATGTGTTGTTACTAAAAATCTAAAGGTGTTATTTTTCCTCAATTTTTAAATGTGGTGTTTATGATGATGCGGTGATATAATTGTGATGGTTATGACTGTGATGTTATGATGATGTTGTGATATAATTGTGTTGGTTTAGTCCCTGGCGTTGACTTTAGTCCTTTGGTGTGGAATTGGTCCTTGGTGTTCTTTTAGTCCCTGTAGAGTTAGTATTTATGGTGTCATATATTAAATGGTGATTATATTGTGGTGATGAGAGGTCTATGACTCTCCTTGGTGATTGGTGAATATATATAATTGTTGGTGAGCATATTAATGCATTATTTGGTGTTCTGGTGTTATGGTGCATAGTCATGGTGTCGCATAATCATATGCATTTTTGGTGAATAGGCCTCGGCCTCTTAAAATATTTTGGTGTTTGGTGAATGCCCTCAAGGCAATTTTGGTGATGGATCCACATGCATATGCCCAGTGGAGTTTTGGGTTGCATTGCATACATTGCATACATGTTCTGGTGTAACTGTTTCTGGTGTGATTGCAAATGGTGTAACTGTTTTCTGGTGTGACTGTAGTTAGTGTAACTGCCTTGGTGTAACCTGTCTTAATAGTGTATTTAAATTTGTTGTTCTCTGGTGTGCTGTTTCTCTGTGTTCCTCGCTTTATTTATTATTATCTATGCATTGAGACTCACCCTACTGCGTCGTGTTGCCTCGTATGTCGGCAACCTGCAGGTGACGGTGACTGAAGGTGACTAGAGATCCTTCTTCTAGTATGGTCGAGTCGGCTCGATACACGTACACAGGGGATGTTTAGTTGTTATTTCTTTTATATTTGAACTAAGATGTTAAGTTATTATTTCCCATCTTTGTAGTATTTTGTCCTCGGACATTGTTGGTGCTATGTATCATTTACTGAAGTTTATTTTAATTAATATTTGGAGTTGTTAAGGTGTTTTGTTTAAATGTGACACCCTCGAGTGGTCGCACTAAAAGTTTTTTTCGCACTCTGATTTTCAAAATTAATTAAATAGTTGTTATGGTAGAAGGGGGTGTTACAGGCATTCTGGTTTAACCGGTAGCTTGTGTACTACAATGTCAGTACCCAACCCAGGCATATCTTGATACGACCATGCGAAAACGTCAGCGTAATCACGCAAGAGCTGAATCAACTTTATACGATTACTATCATTCATTGCGGTACCGACCTTGACTTCTTTCTTGTCCTCTTCAGTACCCAAATTGACCATTTCTGTAGGCTCCCCATGGAGCTCGATGACCTTTTCTTCTTGCTCCATTAATCTCATCAGTTCTGGAGGAGTTTCGCAATTTTCCTCAACATCCCCCTCAGCTTGGTGAATTGGGTGATCAAAGTTAAAATATGGTCCATTAACACTGCTATTTTCAAAGACAATTATTGTTGATCTGCATTTTGCCGAAGCGAAAAAGCAAAATGAAAAGCGAAACAAACAAGCAAACAATAATAAAACAGGAAAAAGGACACATGAAATAAAGATAAATTATTTTTATTGATTGAAAATTCAAAATAACGTTTTTATTAATGATGATGATTATGAAAATAAAAACATGAGTGCCCCTAGTAGCTTGTCCTATGGCCTTGAAAGAGCCACGAGGTTGCATTCCAAATAATTACTTTGGATTAAAGGTCACGGGAAAGTCGTGACTTCCCAATTCTTCAGTTCTTCTCCAGCAAGGCAACGACGGATCGGACTAACACCACCCTCTTCAGCTTCAAGACCATCCCCGATGGCAGCAATTTGATTGGAGTTAAAGAACCAAAGACTCGCAGATCTCGCGAATATCGATAGGGATTCTCCGGGGCCATGGATCTTGGCCCTTTGACTTGGCCAACCATCTCTCCTTCCTTTCCTCGCCATCTTCTTTCTTTCCGCTTGACTCGGATTATATCCCAATCATGGCGATTTACATTTTCCTTGGTGGATGGGCGCAAGGATTCCTTCCCCGAATTTTCCCAAACCAGATCCAACCTCATACCCTTGGTCAAGCATGATTTTAGCAACCTGCTCTTCCTTCTTGGACAATTTTTGCATAGGCAGCGGAGATCGGTTTCCTCCGAATACAACATTTGCGATCTCGAGGGATTGAAAAGAGGTTTCCAGAGATTCTTCAGCGGCTTCCAAATATTTGAACGGGGATGGTTTATTGACCAGTGTGTCTTCCTCACCAAATACCACACCGACCTTGTCATCTACCACAAACTTTACTCTTTGGTGCAAGGAAGAAGGAATGGCTCCCACCATGTGGATCCATGGCCTGCCCAGCAAGCAGCTATATGATGAGGTGATGTCCACGATTTGGAAATTGACATAGAAGACCTCAATACCAATCTGAATGGGGAATTCCATCTCCCCAACACTTCCTTTTTAGACCCATCAAAAGATCTTACCAGCGTCGAGCTTGGCTTCATGTAAGAGCAGTCCACATCTAATTTGTCCATGGTTGACTTTGGCATGACATTCAATGAAGACCCGTTATCAATCAAGACCCAGGCCAACACATAGTCTCCGCATTTGACTGAAATATGCAGAGCCTGATTATGCTCTTTTCCTCCTAGAGGTAACTCGTCATCGGAAAAAGTTATGTGGTTTGCCACCACGATGTTTCCTACAATCTCATCAAACTGACATACCGAGATGTCTTCAGCTACATGGGCTTCGCTGAGTACTTTCATCAGGGCAGTTCTGTGAGTTTCTGAGCTGAATAGTAATGACAACATGGAGATTTTGGCTGGAGTTTGCTTCAGCTGGTCCACAATCTGATAGTCACTTTGCCTGGCAATTTTCAAGAATTCATTGGCCTCTTTTTCTGTCACTTTTTCTTGGACAACTTTTGGCTCTTTCCCTTTATCCTTACGACCTCTCTGCTCAGCCTCTCTGGATGTTTCTGCCCGAAGGATTTCTGGAGCATATACTCTTCCACTTCTTGTTAACCCACTTGCTCCCGCTATGTTAGTTACAGTAGACAGCGTACTATACTTCCATGGGACAGCCTTATCTGACTCGTATGGAAAAGGAGCGGGGATTTCAATTACTATTGGTTGAGCCTTAGCTTGCACCAATCTTGGGTTATAATTGTACGGAATCTCAATGGGTCTTCTAACCTCTCTGCCACTATCAAAACGCTGAGTCAACAGCTCTTCTTCAACATCAAGAGTTCCCACCTGAATTACACATTGATCCATTATATCTTGTAGGATCATCTTAAAACTTTCACAATCTCCCACACACGTGGAATCAGCACATCCATTCTCATGACAACATCTGTAACACCCTAAATGATTTAATCAATTATTAGATTAAATTATTTAAGTGTTGCATTATTTTAATTATATTAAATTATAATATAGTCTTTTATTTTAGTTGAAGGGAGTAGGAACCGGTAAAACCGGGATGGCAAGGTTGGCCCAAGAGCCCAAGCCCAATGACTTAGGCTCCTAGGGTTGATGCAATTCGCATCATTTGTGCAAGGAAAGAAAGAAAACGAAAAAAAGAGAGAAAGGAGCGAAGAGAGAAGAGAGAAAAGAAGGTGAAATCGACGCAAACCCTAGGGAGAGAAAGAGAGAGTGATCGCACCAAGAGAAGAAGGAAGGGAAGGAGCTTCTAGTTTTTGTGGTTTCGTTGGTGACTCCGTAGAGAGAGCTTCATCTTCGGTTTAATCAAGGTAAGGGTGGGTCTTGCCTTATAATAAGGGGTATAATGGGTTGTATGTTAGAATTAGAATATTGATTGTATTTTTGATGTGTTCTTGATGTTAGAATTGTTTTTGAATTGTTTTGAATGATTGAATGATTGAGCGAATTATGATAATTGTGTAGGAAATCGATTTGCATGTGAATTGTTGTTAGAGAGTGTATTTGATAGTGTTAGAATGATTATGGAGTGTTTTTGGAATTGTTGTTAATGATTGATTATAGGAAAATTGGGAAAATTAGGTTTAGGGAACCCTAAGTGTCATAGGGCGCCAAATGCTAGGGAAATGGCATACAGGTTGTCTTGTGTTGTGTGTGTGTTCTTTGCTCAGGCGCCATTGGCTGCCCAAAATGGCGCCTGTGTGCGCCTGTGGCACTGTGTGCGTGTGTGTGCTGGAGCTGGGCGCCAATGTTGGCTGCCCAGGGCGCCAGGATGGCGCCTGTGTGGTATGTGTGTTGCTGCATGTGCTATGTGTGTGTTGTGTCTACAGTGCGTGGCGCCAAAATGTGGCTGCCCATGCTCCTGTGTAAGCCTTGTTCAAGTGCAGGGCGCCAAGTGGCTGCCTTGTGGCGCCTGGTGAGGCGCCAAGTTGCTGGTTGTGTGGCGTGTCTAAGTGTTGTGCGCCAATTTGGCTGCCCAGGGAGCCTGGTGTGGCGCCATGTGTGCTGCGTGTGAGGCTTGTCAAGTTGCTGGGCGCCAATGTTGCTGCCCAGAGCGCCTAGTGTGGCGCCAAGTTGTGTGGTGGTGTGTGTGTGCATGTGTGGTGCTGCACAGGGCGCCAAATGGCTGCCCTAGCGCGCCCATGTTGGTGGCTGTGTCTAGACTGGGCGCCAGTTTGGCTGCCCAGGGCGCCTGTGTGTGTGCCTGTGTCTGAGACAGTGTCTCAGTTTGTGTCTTAGTTTGTGTCTAAGTCTGTGTTGCGTTCCTGGGCGCCAATGTTGCCCGATTTGGCGCTGTGTGGTTATGTTGCCACGGGGCGCCGATTTCTTGTGTTTTTGGCGCTGTGTGTGCCCGTGTTGCCTGAGGCGCCGATTTCTTTGTGTTTTTGGCGCCTGGTGGCTGTGTTGCCACTCGGGGCGCCAATTTGCTAGAGTTTTGGCGCTGGTGGTTGTGTTGCCAGGCGCGCGATTTTTGGTGGTTTTGGCGCCTAGTGCGCCATTTTGTGTGCGAGTCTTTGTTTTGGTCCCTAAGTCTTTGTTTTAGTCCTTAGGTGATGTTTTGGTCTTTGATGTCTTTGTTTTGGTCCCTAAGTCTTTGTTTTAGTCCTTAGGTAATGTTTTGGTCCTTGATGTCTTTGTTTTAATCCTTGGGACACATTTTCTAATGAGCGAAGTTGATGATGTAGAATTGATGATGATGTTATTGTGATGGGTCTATTGACCAAAACTAAAATTGACGATGATGTGAGAGTTGATGTTGATGATGTATAAATTTTGGTTGTTGGTTGCTCATGGGGTCTCATGCATACATGTGCATTTTATTGACAATGTGTATTGACGATGTGAGGCTTCAGCCTTGAGCTATTGACGATGATAAAGTTCAACTATTGACGATGATGCCCATAGTGGCTAAAACTATTGACGATGAATGGTACCACATGCATGATTGCATTTCATTACATTCATTCCCATAAATGATAAATGTTCTACTGGATGATATTTGATGTGAATGTGATTGCTGTATGAATGATATGTGATGCTGTGATTGATTAAATTCTATGAACTGATATACTGCTTATTATAGTCTTTATTATGTGGTTTGAGACTCACCCCTTATGTTGTTATTTACCATAGGTAACCATGAGTGAGGTCTTAATCCTTCACATCCCGAGTCGGTCTGCTCTGATACGTACCACCTAGGGGATGGGCTTAGACTTCTAGTTGTTTAGTCTTATTTTGGCTGTTGAACATTATATTTGATACTATTATGTTATTGCTGAGACTGTCATTTATTTCTCTGAGGCTGTATTTTATTCCGCTGCGTGATGTGTAATTTTCTAGAGCGTGGATTGACTTAATATATTTTCTGAGGATCCCATTCCATATTATTGGTGTTACATATTTATTTGAGTTAGTAGATGACTTGTTATATTTTGTTGTTGATTTAAATGAAGTAAGTGTAGCATCCCGTTTGGATGAGTTAAAATAAATAATTTTTAAACTCTGATTTTTATTATAAATTGCCGGGTAGAAATGGGGTGTTACATTAGTGGTATCAGAGAAAAAGTTCGGTCTGTCCGGCCAAGTCTTTCTATCATAGTGTTTATGACAATTAGGTGTTGCTAGACTATTTCTAAATTGTTGTCTCATGCTGCAGTGCTAGGTTGAAATGGCAAGGAGAGATGATGCTGCTCTTGCTACTGCTTTGCAAGCTATAGCTCAGGTTGTTGGGAACCAGCAGAATGTTGGTGAAAATGCTGGAACTCGTAGTCTGGCCACATTTCAGAGAGAGAACCCGCCTACCTTCAAGGGCCGGTATAATCCAGATGGTGCTTTAGCATGGCTGAAAGAGATTGAAAGAATTTTCCGAGTCATGGACTGTACTGATGTTCAGAAGGTCAGGTATGGTACCCATGCACTGGCAGAGGAAGCTGATGACTGGTGGTTGGAGGTCAGGGAGAGATTAGAGACTGCTAATGAAGAGATCACTTGGGTTGTAGTCCGTAGGGAATTTCTGAGGAAGTACTTTCCAGAGGATGTCAGGGGAAAGAAATAGATTGAGTTCCTTGAGTTGAAACAAGGAAACATGTCTATCACAGAGTATGCTGCCAAGTTCACTGAGTTGGCTAAGTTTTATCCCCACTACACTGAGGCTGGTTCTGAGTTCTCTAAGTGTATCAAATTTGAGAATGGGTTGAGGGCAGACATCAAGCAAGCTATTGGGTACCAGAAGATTTGGGTCTTTGCTGATTTGATTGACAGTTGCAGGGTCTATGAGGAAGATAATAATGCTCGCTCCAAGGTCATGAGGGATCAGAGGGGTAAGTTTTAGAACTGTGGCAAGCCATATGAGGTTTCTAATGATATGGGTAAACAGAGATATGCTGGTGGTAATAGGTCTGCTGATGGTAAGAGAACTGCTGAGGGTAAGAAGCCTAGTGGGGGAGATACTCCCGCTAATCTGGTGTGTTTTAAGTGTGTCAAGCCTAGTCATAAGAGCTATGACTGCAAGTCTGGGGGAAGAATGTGTTTCCGTTGTGGCAAGGAAGGTCATTTGGCATCTGATTGTGACCGCAAGGAGGTAGTTTGTTTTAATTGTGGCGAAGGGGGTCATATTAGCACCAAGTGTCTTAAACCAAAGCAGGAGAGGTCCAGTGGAAGGGTATTTGCTCTAGCAGGATCAGAGGAGGCCAATGAGATTAGAGGTACTTGTTTTATTAATGGTACCCCATTACTTGCTATTGTTGATACTGGTGCTACACACTCTTTTATTGCTGCTGTATGTGCTGAAAAGTTGAATTTAGTTATATCTTCTATGAAGAGGGGAATGGTTATCGACACTCCAACTAAGGGTTCGGTGACTACCTCTCTAGTATGTGCTAAGTGTCCTCTGTCAGTCTTCGGCAGAGATTTTCTGGTTGATCTTATTTGTTTGCCATTGGGTGGGTTGGGCGTTATCCTTGGTATGGGTGGTTAGTAGATAACCATGTGCACATCAAGCTGTTTGAGTAAAGTTCAGTGAGTTTCCTTCCTTCAGAAGAGGAAGAGTCTGTGTTGTTGTCTGCAGGCCAGCTGCATAAGGTAATGAAGGAGGGTGGTCATCTGTTTGCTTTGATGGCATAATTGTCTGCTGAGAATCAAGCCATAGTGGAAGGGTTGCAGGTGGTGCGTGAGTTCCCTGAAGTGTTCCCTGATGAGATTCCTAGTGTGCCGCTGAGAGGAAGTGGAGTTTGGGATTGATCTTGTACACAGTACTAGGCACGTGTCTATGCACCGTCTGGGATGTCACCTACGAGTTGTATTAATTGAAGAAGCGGCTAGAAGAGCTACTTGAGAAGAAATTTGTGAGGCCTAGTGTGTCACCAAGGGGAGCTCCGGTATTGTTAGTGAAGAAGAAGGATGGGAGTATGAGACTTTGTGTAGATTATAGGCAGCTGAACAAAGTAACAATCAAGAACAAGTATCCTCTCCCGAGAATTGATGATCTGATGGACCAGTTGGTAGGTGCTAAGGTGTTTAGCAAGATTGATTTGAGGTCAGGTTATCACCAGATCAATGTAAAAGATGAAGACATTCAGAAAACAGCATTCAGAACTAGATATGGGCACTATGAATATTCTGTAATGCCGTTTGGTGTCACCAATGCACCCGGGGTGTTTATGGAGTATATGAACCGTATCTTCCATAGTTACTTGGATCGGTTTGTGGTGGTATTCATAGATGACATTCTGGTGTATTCTAAGATCAAGAGAGCACGCAGAGCACTTGAGGTCAGTGCTAGAGGTGTTGAAAGAAAAGAAGCTATATGCTAAGCTGTCAAAGTGTGAGTTCTGGCTGAATGAGGTAAGCTTCTTGTGTCATATTATTTCTGGTAATGGTATAGCTGTGGATCCCGCCAAGGTGGATGCAGTGTTACAATGGGAGAGCCCAAAGTCAGTGACTGAAATCAGAAGCTTTTTGGGGTTAGCTGGTTACTATAGGAGGTTTATTGAGGGTTTCTCTAAGCTAGCCCTTCCGTTGACTCAATTGACGTGTAAGGGAAAAGCTTTTGTGTGGGATGCTAAGTGTGAAGAGAGCTTCAATGAGTCGAAGAGGAGGAGGTTGACAACATCTCCTATTCTGATATTACCTGTTCCGGATCAACCCTTTGTTGTGTATTGTGATGCTTCCAAGATGGGTTTGGGAGTTGTGTTGATGCAGGATGGTAAGGTAGTAGCTTATGCGTCCAGACAGTTGAGGACACATGAGAAGAACTACCCTACTCATGATTTAGAGTTAGCTGCGATTGTATTTGTGCTGAAGATTTGGAGGCACTATCTGTATGGTACTAGATTTGAGGTGTTTAGTGACCATAAGAGCTTGAGGCACTTGTTTGACCAGAAGGAGTTGAATATGAGACAGAGACGTTGGTTAGAGTTGTTGAAAGACTATGATTTCGGCTTAAGTTATCACCCAGGCAAAGCTAATGTCGTGGCTGATGCTTTAAGTCGGAAGACTTTGCATATGTCAGCAATGATGGTGAAGAAGTTGGAGTTGATTGAGCAATTCCGTGATATGAGCCTAGTTTGTGAGGTAACCCCGCAGAGTGTTAGATTGGGTATGCTGAAGATTGGCAATGACTTCTTGGCTAGTATCCGAGACGCCCAGAAGTTAGATGTGAAGCTTGTTGATTTGTTAGTTGCGGGTGATCAAGCTGTGGATGGGGATTTCAGGTTGGATTCCCAGGGTGTGTTGAGATTTAGAGATAGAATCTGTGTTCCTGATGATGCTGAAATGAAGAGAATGATTCTTGAGGAGAGCCATAGGAGCAAGTTGAGTATTCATCCAGGGGCTACAAAAATGTATCACAACTTGAAGAAATTGTTCTGGTGGCCTGGTATGAAGAAGGATGTGGCACAGTTTGTGTATGCCTGTTTGACTTGCCAGAAGTCAAAGGTTGAGCACCAGAAGCATGCGAGGTTGATGCAACCACTAGAGGTTCTGGAATGGAAATGGGATAGCATTTCCATGGATTTTGTGACTGGGTTGCCAAATACCGTGAGGGGGTTTGATTCTATTTGGGTGATTGTAGATAGGTTGACGAAGTCTGCTCACTTCATTCCTATCAACATCACGTATCCGGTGTCGAGGTTGGCTGAGATATATATTCAGGTGATTGTGAAGCTGCATGGTGTTCCGATGAGCATTGTGTCTGATAGAGACCCTAGGTTCACTTCTGATTTTTGGAGGAGTTTGCAAGAGGCATTGGGGTCCAAATTGAGGTTGAGTTCAGCTTATCATCCCCAGACTGATGGACAGACAGAGAGAACCATTCAGTCATTAGAAGATTTATTGAGGTCTTGTGTTCTAGAGCAGGGAGGTGTGTGGGATACACATCTTCCATTGATTGAGTTCACTTACAACAACAGTTACCATTCGAGTATAGGGATGGCTCCTTTCGAGGCATTATATGGTCGGAGGTGTAGGACCCCATTGTGTTGGCATGAATCTGGAGAGAGTGTTGTTCTTGGACCTGAAGTTGTTAGAGAAACTACGGAGAAGGTGAAAATGATCCGTTTGAAAATGAAGGTGTCGCAGAGTCGACAAAAGAGTTACCATGATAAGAGGAGAAAAGAGTTAGAATTCCAAGCTGGTGACCATGTGTTTTTGAGGGTTACACCTATGACTGGTGTTGGGTGTGCGCTGAAAGCAAAGAAGTTGACTCCTCGATTTATTGGTCCATACCAGATTACTGAGAGGGTTGGAAATGTTGCCTATAGGGTGGCTTTGCTGCCTAACCTTTCGAACTTGCACGACGTGTTTCACGTGTCACAACTTCAGAAGTATATTCCAGACCCGTCTCATGTGATTCACATGGATGATGTGGAGGTACGAGATAATCTCACTGTGGAGACTATGCCGGTGAGGATTGACGATAGAGAAGTGAAGGTTCTGAGAGGGAAGGACATTGTTTTGGTAAAGGTGGTTTGGTTGGGAGCTGCTGGTGAGAGCATGACTTGAGAGCTGGAAAGTAGGATGCAGAAGTCTTATCCAAAGCTATTTGACTCAGGTATGAATTTCAAGGACGAAATTTCCTAAGTGGGGGAGAGTTGTAACACCCTAAATGATTTAATCAATTATTAGATTAAATTATTTAAGTGTTGCATTATTTTAATTATATTAAATAATAATATAGTCTTTTATTTTAGTTGAAGGGAGTAGCAACCGGTAAAACCGGGATGGCAGGGATTGGCCCAAGAGCCCAAGCCCAATGACTTAGGCTCCTAGGGTTGATACAATTCGCATCATTTGTGCAAGGAAAGAAAGAAAACGAAAAAAAGAGAGAAAGGAGCGAAGAGAGAAGAGAGAAAAGAAGGTGAAATCGGCGCAAACCCTAGGGAGAGAAAGAGAGAGTGATCGCACCAAGAGAAGAAGGAAGGGAAGGAGCTTCTAGTTGCTGTGGTTTCGTTGGTGACTCCGTAATCAAGGTAAGGGTGGGTCTTGCCTTATAATAAGGGGTATATTGGGTTGTATGTTAGAATTAGAATATTGATTGTATTTTTGATGTGTTCTTGATGTTAAAATTGTTTTTGAATTGTTTTGAATGATTGAATGATTGAGCGAATTATGATAATTGTGTAGGAAATCGATTTGCATGTGAATTGTTGTTAGAGAGTGTATTTGATGATTGATTATAGGAAAATTGGGAAAATTAGGTTTAGGGAACCCTAAGTGTCATAGGGCCCCAAATGCTAGGGGAAATGGCGCCCTGGGCTGTGCTGTGTTGTGTGTGTGTTGCTGCCTGGGCGCCATTGGTTGCCCAAAATGGCGCCTGTGTGCGCCTTTGGCACTGTGTGCGTGTGTGTGCTGGAGCTGGGCGCCAATGTTGGCTGCCCAGGGCGCCAGGATGGCGCCTGTGTGGTATGTGTGTTGCTGCATGTGCTATGTGTGTGTTGTGTCTAGGTGCAGGGCGCCAAAATGTGGCTGCCCATGCTCCTGTGTAAGCCTTGTTCAAGTGCAGGGCGCCAAGTGGCTGCCCTGTGGCGCCTGGTGAGGCGCTTGAGATTCTTTGTTGTGTGGCGTGTCTAAGTGTTGGGCGCCAATTTGGCTGCCCAGGGCGCCTGGTGTGGCGCCATGTGTGCTGCGTGCGAGGCTTGTCAAGTTGTTGGTCGCCAATGTTGCTGCCCAGGGCGCCTAGTGTTGCGCCAAGTTGTGTGGTGGTGTGTGTGTGCATGTGTGGTGCTGCCGCAGGCGCGCCAAATAATTTTGCTACGGGCGCGCCCATGTTGATGGTTGTGTCTAGACCGGGCGCCATTTACGCCTGCTGGCGCCTGTGTGTGCGCGCACAATACGCGAGACGATGTCTCGATTTGTGTCTTAGTTTGTGTCTAAATGCGTATTTGCGTTCTGGCGCCAATGTTGTGATTTGGCGCATGTGTGTTTGTGTTGCCCACGGGCGCCGATTTCTTTGTGTATTTTTAGCGCGGTGTACTGTGTTGCCTGAGGCGCCCGATTTCTTTGTGTTTTTGGTGCCTGGTGGCTGTGTTGCCACTGGGGGCGCCAGTTTGCTAGAGTTTTGGCGCCTGGGTGGCTGTGTTGCCACAGGGCGCCAGTTTTGGTGGTTTTGGCGCCTAGTGCTGCCATTTTGTGTCTGAGGTGTTGTTTTGGTCCCTAAGTGCCGTTTTAGTCCTTAGGTGATGTTTTGGTCTTTGATTTGCTGTTTTGGTCCCTAAGTGTTGTTTTAGTCCTTAGGTGATGTTTTGGTCCTTGATGTGCTGTTTTAATCCTTGGGACACATTTTCTAATGACGAAGTTGATGATGTAAGAATTGATGATGATGTTATTGACGATGGGTCTATTGACCAAAACTAAAATTGACGATGATGTGAGACTTGATGTTGATGATGTATAAATTTTGGTTGTTGGTTGCTCATGGGGTCTCATGCATACATGTGCATTTTATTGACGATGTGAGGCTTCGGCCTTGAGCTATTGACGATGATAAAGCTCTGTTGCGCCCGAAAAAGTCCCCGAGGGTTTTTCCTCGTTTACAACCTTTTAGAACAATGAAGTTGCCACCAATATTTTTTATAAGGAAAATATTGAAGAAAAACCTTTTTGGAAGGCAGATGGTCTTTTGGAAAACCGGAAGATTTGGGTTCGGGGGTCGGTTAGGCATGGGGAAGGTATTAGCACCCCACACCTCCTTTCTATTGAAAGGAACCTTTAATTAAACGTGGTTTTAAGTGTTGATTTGAAAAGTACTTAAATTTGCCTCTTAATTGAGAAAGACTTAATGAAAAATTTTATTTGCGGCGCTCGACGAGAGTTAGCCGCTTTGGTTTTTCGAAAGGAAAAAAAAGTTTTTAGTTTATTGTGCTTGACGGAGGGGATCCGCTCCTACGTATCTCCAGGTGCGATGGAGAATTCAAAGCTATGTAGTTCTAGGTTTTATTTTTATCTTGTATTTTTTTAATTGTGAAAACTGAGCTTTCATGATGATCAATTGAGCAAAGGCTCCAAGTGACCACCATTGGTGCTCCATTGTTAATGATCATGTAAGCAAAGGCTTCACAAGATCACTAACAAAGTTTTTGATTTAATGAAAAGTTTTTTAGGAAAATTAGGCATTCATGATGATCAATTGAGCAAAGGCTCCAAGTGATCACCACTAGTTCCTCATTGTTAACGATTATGCAAGCAGAGGCTTCGCAAAACCATTAACAAAGTTTGATTTAATGAGAAATTATTTGGGTTGAAAAAGAATAAAAAAAACGAGAAAAAGGTGAAAAATTGCAAAATGGGGTGTTACTAGTTACGGGAGTGGTGTAACTAAGCAGGGGTGTAAGCAAACAAGCCCGGTTCGCATATGGGAGCCCGGTATGCGGCGGGCTTAAGTTAAGTGAGGAGGTTGTATGCGTTGATTCATGGGAGTACGAATAGTGTCGATAAATTAAAAAAATTAAAATAAATGGATACCATATAGGCCCAACCCTAAGGCAGAAGACCCTAAACAATCGGATCCCCTCTTTCCTTCACCCTGCGCGCCGCGAGCTTCCATTCAAGAGAGAGAGAGAGAGAGATTTGCGGAGAAATTAACGGCAGGGAGAGAGAGAGACGGTCGGACGAGAGTTGGAGAGAGAGAGAGGGAACGACGTCGGCGATGGGGGTACCAACGATGACGGAACGGGATGGTTTCGGCGGTGATTGCGACGGCGCTATCTCCGGTGGTGACGGCGACTCTCAGGTTCGTTCCTCCTTCTTTTTCGTTCGTTTTTTTTTCGGTTTCCCCTCTCCTCTTCCGATTCTCTTCTGGTTGGTTGCTTGGCCGGTGTTTGAATCGGCTTGGGGGGCGTGTGGTGGCTGGTTGATGGTGGTTTTTTTGGATGAGAGAGGGAGGCTAGTGGTTGGGGCTCGGTTGAGAGAGAGATAGAGAACGACAATGGGAGAGAAGGACGACGGTCTGGGACTGATTTGCGATGGGTGAGAGAGGGAGGCTGGTGGTTGGTGATGGTGGTTGCTGGGATTGATGAGTGGTGGTGGCTGTGAGGGTTTGATGGTGGCTGTTGGTGGTGGTTTAGGGGTGAGTGGTGGTGACGGTGGTTAGGGTTTCAGTTTGAAATCCTAATTTTTGTGAATGACTGTCTCGTCTCCTTTTTTTTTCTTAGACTGATGGTTGACTGCTATTTTATATTAAAATACTAGGTTTATCATTAATTGTTTTTTTGAGTGGCCTTGACTCTTTTCGGGTTTGGAGTCAGGTGGACCAGGCCCAGCTACTTGGAGAAGCATTTCTTTGAACCAATTCTTCTTTTTGCATATACATTGTTTATTATTTTTTATGATTTAATTATTTTTGGACATGTTATTGTATTTTTCGACATTTGGACATTTGAACTCTCCTAATTTGTAATAAAAATTAAATAGATTCTTTTTGACATTTTTGGATTATACATATATACTCAAAATAAATTAACTGCACAAGATAGGATTAATATAAGAAAAAGAGTCGGGCCAAACACAAAGACGAGAACGGGCCCGACCAGACAAATACGCTAAGACGAGACCTAAAATAGAAGAAATGAGCTCATTAACTAAATACACTAAAATCGACTCGAATTGTATTCTTAAGCACGAGGCGAAAAGACGAGCTAAATTTCTAGAAAAAACGACTTTTGGTAGACCTACTTATGTGCGATTAAACCCAAATACCAAGATTAAATTGAAGAAGCATACGAGAAGATCGATCATTCGCGTTCTGCCTAATTTAAACAATGGTATTTTGATTTAGTTGAGTTGGATAAGCGAAATTGTCTAAAGTTAAAAAGGCGGACAAAATTGGGGTATTCACAATTTGCCTCTTTATTTCACATTTTCGCCAAAAAATATGAATTGGCCTTTTCATATTTGTTGGTGAAATGGAAATAAAGATATAGAAATAATACTAATTTTGTCCGCTTGAGAAAAGTTCAAATATTTTTGTTATTTTCCTTTTGAAAGAGGAGGTTAACACTTGTCGTGCTGGAAAGCAATAAATTGGGAAAAGCGATAAATTGGGGAATTTCGAGGTTGCCTAAAACCTTTTAACGGACTCTTGTCGAGTCCGAGCTCTGGGGTGGCCTTTTCGAGCGCCGATCAACATCGGTCCGAATCGATTTGATCAATGGATTTCTGTTGTGCCTTAGGGTGACACAACTAATCCAGAAGGACTTAACGAAGTCGATGGATCCATCGCGTGCTCGTACCGCGATGTTGTGATGCGTGGAAGGAGTTCACTAACTCGTGGGAGTTCACTAACTGCAGGTTGATGGAGTTTACGAACTCGGATTGATGGAGTTCACGAACTCGGGGGTGGCCTTTTCGGCGCCGATCAACATCGGTCGAATCGATTTGATCAATGGATTCTGTTGTGCCTTGGTGACACAACTAATCCGAAGGACTTAACGAAGTCGATGGATCCATCGCGTGCGTCGTACTGCGATGTTGTGATGCGTGGAAGGAGTTCACTAACTCTGTGGGAGTTCACTAACTCGGGTTGATGGAGTTTACGAAACGGATTAATGGAGTTACGAACTCGGGTTGATGGTAATTTTCTAAAGATGAGATTCTTGGGACTCTCTGGTCCGTAGTAACTTTGAATTGCATGCACTTGGGTATTTGGATGCACATGAATGCAATGATTGATTTTGGTGAGACACTTTTTCTGTCTTGTCCATATCTGATGAATGCTTGGTTTGCTAGAAAGGAAACAGTAAATGAACACTTGTCGTGCTGATTCTTGGAACTAGGCATGAGGATTAACATCTTGTGTTCGTCCACATTTTGCTTAGCAATGCAATGAATGACACATGTAATGCAAACTTATGCCATGATTGATGTCTTGAATATTATGGAATGCTCCTGTTCTAACTTCTGTTTGTTTCTTTTTTGCTTCTTCTATGAAATGCAAACATTAATATGATGCAATGCTCTGATGTTTGATGCAATGATTTTTGTTCTTTTCCTTTTATGGAAGTGTTAGCATTAGTATGATGCCACTGACGTGGATCGTTTTTTTTCTTTTTGCTATGTGATGAATGCACAAAATGTGAAGATGCAAATGTAATACTTTGATACATATGCCATAATGAATAGATTGAAATGCCTAGATGCATGAGGTGAACATTTTTGTGATGACGAGATGCGAGACTTTGGATGCAAGGAATTGAGATGATCATTGACCATTCTGTTGAAAAAAATTGAATTTGATTCAAACTCCGGTGTTCTCAAGGTTTTTATTTACCAACAACCTCACTTGTTTTCTCTTTCTTTCCATGATGGTGAATTTTAGATATCACGTAAACAACTTGTGCTCTCTCTTTTTGAAGCATTGTCTAGCAAGCATGCATGGAAGTGCAAATGTGAATGAACGAGTCAGTTAACTTGGAATTGGTTTAGGGCATGGACATTTATGGCAAGTGAAGGAATGACAGACACGGTTATTGCCGAAGCCCATGGGGGATCAAGAGATACAAGATTGCCCCAATTCAGGTCTTTGATGATTGAATAGCTTGCCCCTGTTTAGTGGTGACAACAACTAGGGGTGTAGAAGACGATGAATTGGGAATGCTTCGGCTTTTGAAATGAAGGGTGGAGCAGAAGAGATTTTGTCTCAACCCATAAAGTTTGATGTTGCCCAAGTCATAACAAGGACAAAGTTGCCCCAATTAGAATGACAATGCCTTGTTTAGGATAGTGAGTTGAGAGATTGCCCCGGTGAGGTTTTATAGGAATGAATGAGGTGAAGGAATGGGAACTGTTCCTGGGTGTATTAGCAAATACGAGGACTGCCAACAGCAATTGGACCTGCGGCCCAGCCCATCACGATCGGCCCAACACGCTGCTTGGAGCGCAATTCTCGCCGGCCGAAATTCTCGCGTAGCGGTCGGACATCATCGTATATATCGCCATTCGCACATGGCATCAGTGCACGTTCTCTAACCTTGTGCTATCTGCGGCGACCTCTCATTAGATCGTCGGAGTGTCTTTGCAGTACCACCCGAGGTGCTCAACGCGCGTGAAGCGGGGCCGGTCCTTTCTCTTATTCAACGGCCGGCCCATCAGGCGAAGCAACAAACACTTCAACTCTTCATTGGTCAGAGTACGATCAATTGGCGACCACGATGGGAGAGGCCGTGCGCTATCCTACCTCTTATGGCTCCACGCGGCCGGCCCCGGGCGGGCCACTTCTCGACTCAATCCTCGGCAAGGCGAACCAGCGGCGAGACCCGGGCGTGGCGATCTGATCCACGAATCTCGAGGACTTCCACGACAAGAACCTTACGTGCACTGCGGTGCGTGGGCCGGTCCTCCAGCCAGATCCATCCGGCCGTTCACGAGACCTACCGCGGCGATTGAAGCGGGCATCCGGGAACCTCTGCCGGACCATGTTACTCAAGCCGTTTGCGAGATCTTGCAAAACAAGAATCAAGTGATCGCGGTCGAGATGCACTCATCTCCGGTATGAAAGAGGTTCGATCCGGGCGCGCGTGCGAAGGCGGAGAACCTTGGCTCGCCGCCGGCCGGCGCGAAGACACCGCTCCTCCTCCTCGTAGGAGCATTTCACGCCGAGAGAGCACTACTCATCATTCTCCGGCGAGAAGAAGCGGGGCACGCGAGTCGCCGGCGAGCGAGCACGCGTGAGACGCCGTTCAATGTCCGATGACTATGAAGATTCCGGCTCTACCGCCCCGACGCGGTCGCTCGCCCACGAATACTCCTCTAATGAGTCGTCAGGGTCACGTCGGTCGAGAAGCGAGATCTTGGGATTCTCGTGAAGAAAGTGGAAGAGTGCGAGAAATGGAAGAATTAGGGGCGTTTCGCATCGGCTAGGAGAGGCCAAAGCGGCGCCCGAGAAGGCCTCCTCGCCTACCGCCAACCGCCCATCGGAGGATTCTATGGAATGCCAGGCAACGAGGCATGCCTCGCAATGCAACCCTTTGGGTCGAGCGGCATTCGGAATGAACATGGCCCGTTCTCGAGGGAGATCGGGCGTTATAAGATTCCGAGAGATCTCGCAAGCCGCCCAACCTCAACAAGTTTTGGCCGAGGTGATCGGACAAGCATCTCCGTTACTTCAATAATTCACTGCTGCTGTGGAATTGGGACCGACCATGAAATGCGGGCTTTTTCCCCGATCGTTGGACGGTACGAGCATTGGAATGGTGGGAGTCTTTGCGGCCCAATACCATCTCCTCGTGGGACGACACTGATTAGAATATTCTTGTCTCACTACTGCGCAAACCATTTGCCAATCTGGGTATGAAGAATACTTGGACTCTGTTGTTCAAGGAGATAATGAGACGTTGAGACGAGTACATCGACCGGTTTAACACCGGAGGGTGAAGTGCATCGCGTGACTTGTCGGACAAGGACAAGTGAAATATCACGAGCGGGGTATTCGATAGGACCACCGATTCGTTGAAGAGTTTACATTGAATCATTACGGGATCTCACCACTTACGACAAGGGCTGCGTCCACATGCGGTATGAAGAAACTCGGCGGCAAGAAAGGCCGTCCGCGCCACGACCTAAAGAAAAAAGCGCAAGCAAGCGGCCAAAGGGCATGAAGGTCGCCGCGACAATCGGCCCGACTTTCGAGACAAAAGTTCGATCATCGCACTCGACTCAACACCTCCATTGCGCAGATCTCACGAGTGTCGAATAATGAGTTTGTGGGAGTTAAGCGGCACGAACCACTCGTGCTCAAGAAGGGGCACGACCAGACCAAAAGATCTTGCCGCTACCACAAGAGTAAAGGGCACGATACCAACGATGTATGGCCCCTTAAAGATGACATCGAAGAGGTGATCCGAAAGGCAAGTTGGGAAAGTATGTGGAGGCGGAGGAAGGCGGCCGACCTCAAGAGAAGCGAAAAAGCCGATCGAGAGACGAGAGGAAAGGGCGGCGGCCATAGAAGGCACCCAAAACAAGGATCGTCGAAGATCGTGACACTTTCGGCGATCAGGCCGTAATGTTGCGATGGTTATTCATGGTGGAAACCCCACGGATCGCGGGGAATCTAATAAAGCCACTAAGAGAAAGTGGGGCGAATTGTTAATGGTTGCATCCACCTCGGACCACCACCGGTCTCGAGCGGACCTCCCATCTCGTTCGATGATAGCGACTGCATGCGACGGCAAACCTAATAGCTATGTTCCACCGTAATCGAGGCGGTTATGGCAAACACAGAAGTGCGAAGAATCACGGTCGATCAAGGTAGCTCGGTGATATAATGTTTGAAGGCTTGATCGGCGGGATAAAGGTTGATCGGCGAGATAATTCCCGTGCCGAGCCTACTCCTCTAACGGGGTTCAATGGGGTGACGACCTATCCGTTGGGAACGATCGAGCTGATGGTCACGTTTGGTGACGACACTGGGGATAGTACTCTGTACAGGACGGTCAGGACGACGTTCCTTGTACTCCCCCTCAAATCCTGGCTATCAATGTATTATTGGTAGGCCGACTTTGGGTAAGCTAGAGCCGTTACATCGACGGTGCATCTAAAAATGAAATTCTATAGCAAGGACGACCAAGTAGTTACCCTGGCGGCCGACCTTGAATCAGCAAGAAGAAGCCACGCTCTATACCAAGAAATATGTGACGAGGTAGATCGTGGCCCGAACGTTCAAAGCACTAGTGAAGGCCATCAAGTCAATGTCGCTGATTTGGATGCTCGGTATGATCCAGATAGCGACCCAGAAGACAATGATGGTGATTTGGCTCGAGAACCTGAAGCACAGGCTGATAAGACCCGAGCCTCACGGAGAGTTGGAAGGCGTTCAATTGGGTGACGACCCATCCAAAGCGGTGAAGCTCGGTAGCGACCTACCGAGCAAGTGAAGCAAGATCTTATGCGATTGCTTAAGAGACTATCCGACTGTTTGCATGGCGGGCATCGACATGCCCGGCATCCCTATCGAAGTGGCACGCCATCAACTTTCCGTCGATGAAGGGTTGGCCGGTCGCTCAAAGAAGGCGTACTCGAGCGAGGAAAAATCTCAAGCCACGCCAAGGCCGTTGAGGACCTCATAAAGGCCAATTTTATAGAAGAGATCAAATACACGACACTGGGTTGTCCAGCGTCGTCTTTGGTTAAAAAGAAGAATGGAAAATGGAGGATGTGTGTGGACTATACTAATCTAAGCGGGGCATGCCCGAAGGATGCCTTTCTGTGCCCAACATTGACAAGGCGAGTCGATGGTGCCTCGGGCTACAAACTCTCGTCGCTACGGATGCTTACTGCGGATACAATCGAGATCACGATGTATCCGCCCGATCGGCACAAGGCGGCCTTCATGGCCGATCGGGAAATTTTCGATATAAGGTGATGCCCGCCGATGCGAAGAAGCTGGAGCGACCTACCAATGGATGATGAACAAGATTTTTAAAAGACGGATCGGCGCATCTCGAGAGGTGTATCCGGGCGACATGATCATTAAAAGCGTAACCGACCCGGATCACGTGAGCGACCTCGCAGAGAAATATTTGAAGAAGCTAGGAGGAACTCGCTTAGACTTAACCACGAAAAGTGTACCTTTGAGTGAGGGCGGCGATTCTTGGGTTTTCACCGATTGAAAGAGGATAGAAGCAAACCACGAAAAGTGTAGAGGCGATCGCCCGATATGAGGCCGCCCACATCGAAAAAAAAGAAATACAACGATTAAATGGTATGGTGGCGCTCTATCGATTCATCCCCAAAGCGGCTGCAAGTCGCTTCCTTTGTTTAGATTCTTGAAGAAGGAAGTGGATTTTGAGTGGACCGAGCAATGCCACGAGCATTGGATGAGTTAAAGCAAGCCTTGATTAGCCCGCCGATCATGACCAAGCCGTTCTGGGCGAGGCGTTATATCGTACTTGGCCATAACGAGAAGAAGTTCTCGATCTTTGTGCTAGTTAGAGAGAATGATCTAAAGCGAGAATCCGGTCTATTTCATAAGCAAAAAAGTACTCGAGGGCAGTGAGATACCGGAAGATAGAGAAATTTGCCCTTGCACTCCTAATAGCCGCTAGAAGGTTGAGACCCTACTTTGTGGCCCACTGGTCGTGGTAAGGACCGCCCACCTATCGAGCAAGTCCTTCATCGGCCGGACTTTGGCGGGAAGAATGATAAAGTGGGCGGTAGAACTCGGTGAGTTTGGCATCAAATTTGAATCGGATCGGCCGCAAAAGCACGGTGTTGGCCGACTTTATAAGCGAAATGACTCCTACTCCGGAAGATCAAGTGGAGCGACACGGATCTTGCGTAGATGGGTCGTCTAATAGTAAAGGAAGTGGAGCCGGCCTAATTCTAGAAAATTCTGAAGGCCTGGCCGTGGAGGTGTCTTTGACTTTCGCTTTCCCACGTCAAATAATCGGGCCGAATATGAGGCGTGTATAGCGACCCGCAGCTCGCGAGAGACTTCAATGTTGGCCGGGTTGAGCTCGGATCGATTCCCTACTCGTAGTCTCACGAGATCAAAGAATTGTATGATGCTAAAGGAGCGTCTTTGAAAAGTTATCTAGCAAAAGTGAGAGAAGCGCTCAGCGATTCGGCCGAAGTGAAAGTGGTACATGTGCCTCGGACCGAAAATGTTCGAGCGGATATTCTGTCGAAGCTGGCAAGTACCAAAACTCCAGGGAATCATAGAAGTGTGATTCAAGAAACATTAAATAGGCCGGCGTTTCAACCAAGCCAAGTCGATCGTTGGCGTTACGTATGTCGGCGACGCAGTTGATTGGATCGCCCCATCCCGAGGTATATTGTGGAAGGAGAAGAGCGAACGATCCAAAGCAAGCTAAGTTGGTCGGACGGAGGCGACCAAGTACTCGGTTATAGAAGGAAAGTTATGCGAGAAGAGGATTCTCCTCTCCATTGTTAAGGTGTCTTCACGTCGATCGAAAGCCGACCATGTCTTTGAGGACATTCATGAAGGTGTTTGTGGGAGTCACCGGGCGCCGTTCCATAGCAAAAAGGCTCTCTGGGGCCGGCTACTATTGGCCGACCATGGACGAGGGACGCCAAGAAACTCGTTCGAAGTGCAAGAAATGCCAAGTGCATCGCGATGTCCACATTGCACCTTCCTCGAACTACAAAGTCTTGTCTCACCTTGGCCGTTACTTTGGTGGGGCATGGATCTTCTAGGCCCGTTTCCACCTGCTCCGGGCCGTTCAAGTTCTTGATCGTGGCGATAGATTACTTCACTAAGTGGATCGAGGTGAGCCGCTTGCAACAATCACATCGGCCAAAGTCGCAAGTTCTTTGGACGGTGTGTGCTAGCCCGTTTGGGATTCCCCGGCCAATTGATAACGCATAAGCGGCACCCGGTTCACGCAGACAAGAGATTCAGAGAAATGTTGGCGACTTAGGGTAAAAGCAGCGTTTCACCTCGGTCGAGCACCCTCGGACCAACGGCGGTAGGCGGCAGCGTGGTAATTCTGCGTGGTTTGAGGCGAAAGCTGGATGAAGCGAAGAGGAATCGGGTCGAAGAGCTGCGATCCGTTCTATGGGCCTCTGGGGCGACCCTCATTCATCGACCGGGGAGTCGCCCTTCAGATTGGTGTACGGAACCGATGCTGTGATACCCATAGAAATGGGCGAGCTGAATTGGAGGACTTCAAACCCCCCTACAGTGGTTGACAACGACCGGGCTATCCGAGAAGAGTTGGACTTAATTGAAGAACTGCGCACCCAAGCTTCGCTAAGAGAGCAATTGATCAAACAGAAGGTCGCAGCCAGGTACAACGCTCGAGTTCAAAAGAGGGAATTCTCGGTCGGCCAGCTCGTTCTAAGACGGGCCGACGTGGGAAACAAGAATGCACGCCAAGGGAAGCTGGCGCCAAATTGGGAAGGTCCGTATCGAGTCATCACGAAGACTGGCAAGGGGGCATACGAGCTGCAAACCATGAATGGGGCGACTATCCCCAGAACATGGAATGCAGAAAAACTTAGGAAGTATTACGTTTGAATGTAACAAGTGATTTGAATGTAATAACGACCGATCTATTAATGAAAGCAGGCAGGCGCTCTTTTTCCCACCGGGTTTTTACGAGGGCGACCTTTAAAAACATGATGTGTTCTTTACTTTCTCGCAAGAATGTATGGCCCGGTCGCTCAAGATTGCCCGTGGCAAAGGAGCGATCGACGACTTATCGAAGTTAATCAGATCGTCGAAACGATCTAAATCGAAGCGACCATCGAAATGGTCCCAACCGAGTGCCATCGAAATGGCCCGGGGTTAAAACCCGCAAACCTTAGATCGTCGAAACGATTCGAATCGAAGCGGCCGTCGAAAGCGGTCCCAACCCAAAGTGCCATCGAAAATGGCCCAACAATGCTAGGTCGTCGAAGCGATCTACATCGAGTGCCATCGGAAATGGCCCAAAGGTTAAGTAATAACCCATCACGGTGAGGCGTCGAAAGCGATCTACTTAAATGCCATCGAAAGGGCTCGATCGAAGATCGCCGAAGCGATCAAGGCCGTTGGGACATTAACTTATCAAAGAATGGATGCTTTCGAAATAAGCACGAATGACGACCGAACGGTCTTAAAATTCAAAGACTTAGAGAAAAATAAGCATACTGGTGTGTGGAATATGCCATATACACTTGAGTGCAAGTATACACTGTCCAAAAACAAGTAGTAAAAAGATCGAACCCACAGAGATTGAAAAACTCACTTTTAAATGATATAAAGTAATAAAGTGTAAAGTCACTAAGTAACAAAATAATTTTGGATTTTGTTTGATGATCACAACTAAGTTAGAAAGAAAGCAAGTAAAGAATGTTGATAGTGTAAAAGAGAAAAGCTAGTTGGAATGTCTTCATCAAGTAATTTACTTAAAAGTGTATGATGCAATATGTGATGCAGCTGCACTGAATGCTGTTGCATTAGCTATGTGCCTTTCGGTCACTTTCTTCAGAGTATCATTACCAGCTCTTATGATCCTTGTTCTATGCAGTAAAGAAAGGGGTGTTAGTGCCTATCTTGCCTCCTAACAAGTATTCATTTTGCTTAAGTGAATTCACTCTTGTATTTTAAGTACCCACAATTATCCTATGGACTATACTATCCTATGTCTAGGACTTAGCATGGTTTTCACAAAGTTTTCTTTATGTAAAACACTCACCCATATTAGTTCTTGAGTTCTTAATTGTAAGCCATGTCTGGTCATTTACAATTCATACTTATTCTAAGTGATCAAGTTTAAAATAAGTAATAAAAATATTATCAAGCAAGAACTAAAGTACAAACATACATACATGCAACATACTTACTTAAAAGCTCATTAAATGATTAGAACATTCCAACTAAGAAAGGTTTAGCTAACAAGAGACATTGCAAGATATATATAAACTGAATAGACCATGTTTATATATATAGAAATCACAAAAGAGAAACAACAAGAGTAAAGTTACAAATGTTGAAAACCTTTATATGAAGTCTTCTAGCAATGCACTAGCATTACTCCTTAGCACTATACAAACACTATGAAAATGAGTAAAGGAGGATTTGTCAATTCCTTCCTCTTCCTCTAAAAATATAAAAACTAACTATGTATATTGAAATTTTGATCTAACTTATGGATTGTGATATATTTCCAAATGAAGATGTGAGGTCCTTTTATAGCCTTCAAGAGAGGTGCTTCCTTCCTTCATGTTGAAGTAATCTTGAGTGGATCATAGTTGTAGTTACTTTCAGCGATTGTTTGCATGGATAAGATCTTTGACAAGTGTATAGGGAGGTCTCATGATGTATGAACATGTGTCCCTATGTTGATGACTCTTCAAAGCTACCCTATGGCTATGTGTGAATGGTAGCGCCTACTATACAAGTTTGGATGGCATCGGGGAAGAGGCGGGGAGGTCATCACATTGCATGTGGATGCATATGAAGCAGCCGCTTATTCACCAAGTAGCGAGAATTGATGCGAGGATCGGTGCGGGAGCATTGATGCGCGATATGATTGAGACCGCAGCGAACAAAACATCAAACATACCACAATATATCCAAAATGGCCTAATAATAACTATAACCATTCAAATCACTCAAGATATCATATATCACACTAAATACTATATAAACTCTTTATTATTACTTGAAAGAGACCAATTACTAAGTTTAAACATATGAAATACTCTATATAAAATAGAGTTATCACACCCCCAAACTTAAACCATTGCTTGTCCGCAAGTAATGACAAAGACAAACTATTAAAAACTATAATTCTAGAAGATAGATCAGTTTGATTTTTGAATTTTTATGAGGAGTTCCCTATGAACTTCATTTTTCAACAATCTTTCTTGTGCCTTTATTTCTTCAAAACTACCAAAGCTATTCAAACTCTTTTGTGTGTGTGTGAACCCACTGAGTTGAGATTGGTTCCAAGACTAAGTGAAAAATTTCCTCCTAGCCTTTGAAAGGATTGGTTCATCTTTGGTCACACCAAAATATTTTTCAAAAGAGAGATTAGACTCACAAAATTTTCTCAAGTGTTGGGGAGTTCTAATATCAAAAGGGCTTGGTTGAATCTTTCAAAGCTTTTGAGCCAATGCATATTTTTTTTTGTGTGGATCTTTTGAGCAGATGCAAATACTTCTTTGAAGTGTTTTTGTGCATTGATTTTTTTTTTACGCACGATTTTGCTTTTTCTTGATCTGATTTACATTGATGCAATTTTGACTTGATAATGCTTTTTTTTTCTAGCTCATATTACCTTCCTCACTCGACCTCCGGATGCAAATGCACTTTGCACAGTCTTTGACCTCCAGATGCATATATTTTCTCTTTGCACTTTGCACGAGTTCGATTTATTGAACTAACCTCCGGATACATTTATTCTGCATGGCACAGTCTTTGACCTCGGATGCATTCATGTACTTAAACGCACGGTATAGTTTCAAAAGATTCAGGATATGGCTTGTCCACTTTTTTGTATTCTTTTTCTACATTGTTTACTCTTTATACTTTTCAAATTCAGCCTTTGTTTTCATAAAACACCCCCAAACTTAATTCTTTAAGCTCTTCTTTCTTTTTAGTAAAGCTTTGTTTTGACCTAAGCTTACCAAAAATTCCCCTTGCATCAGATTGATCTTTAAATAGCAAGATTCTTTTCACAAACTCGGTTTTGAAGTGTTGAAGTAAAAATAATTTTGGTTATTTTCTAAGAAATAAGGTTTCTTTTTTCTCTTTTTCATCATTGAAATTCCATCCATAGGGCTTTCACCATATTTTTGAAAAACTGATCTTTCTACTAAAATACTTAGATACTACTCTGTTAAGTACATCTAATATTTAAACAAACTATAAACTACTTTAAAACATATATATTTACTATATAAAAACAGATATAATTAAACACACAGCATACTAGATAAAAAACAAACATATTTAAACATAACATGCAAGATAAATCCCCCCCAAACTTAAGGGGTAGCAGTGTCCTCACTGCTAAGTGTTCAGAAAACACAAATCAAGTTTGTTAAAATAGGGGAGAGGGATTAAGAACAACAACCAGGAAATAGTTTTAGATAGTAGAAACACAAACTATAGCAGGTGAACATATGAAAACTTGTAAATGATACTCATCTCTTTGCTCCACTCTTTGTTTTGGAGCTCTGCCTGATAGGAGGAGTGTGTTTCACCTTCTGCTTCTTCTCTTTTGGTTGCTTCTTTGGTGTTTCAACTGGTGCAGATGCACCTTCTCCCTCTGGTGTTGATGCAGTAATTGATGCAGTAGCATCAGTAGGTTTTGCTGCAGAATGCTTCCTCTTTGATTTTTGAAATTTGAGTGCAGGGAACATTCTTTTCTTTAGTGCAGATGCACTTGATGCAAGCTGCATTAGTATCCTGCATTCCTACAAAACACTTAAAAACATAAAATTGAAAAAATACTTAAAAGTGATGGGTTGCCTCCCATTAAGCGCTTGTTTTATGAGTCTTGTCAGCCTGACTACCTCTTTTTGTTTAGAGATTTTTCAATTGAGTGGTGATTTTGTCTCTCACCACATGTGCTCCATAATACTGCTTCACTCTTTTACCATTAACTTTAAGTGTACAACCAGTGGTTTCATCAAACAATTCCACCTCCCCATTAGGTGGTGAGGGTGGAAATATAGGCTGGTTGGGTGGGGTTTTGTTTGGTGTGGTGGTGGCTGATTGGGAAGCAGATTGTGGTGGGGATTTAGGTAAGAGAGATGTTTGTTTGTTGAGGACTACTCTAGGGTCTGGTTCAGGCTCAATCTCTTTAACACTCTCTTCTTTTTCTGGTTCATCTCTTCCTCCCTCACTCTCTTTAGAGCTCTCTATGATGGGGAGGATCCTACTAGCAAAGAGATTCAGTTCATAAGTTCTAGCCCACACTTCCTTACAAGAGTTTTCTATTGATAGATTTTCTTTTTCTAGTATTTCTTCATCTAGTAATGCTGCTGCATCTAATGCTTCTGCATTAGCTAAATGATCATACTGTTTATAAAATTGCTTTTCTACCAATTGATCTAGAGACACTAAGGATGAACACTCTTCTGTGTTTTCAGTGAGATACTTCATTGCATTCATCACATTGAATTTTATCTCTTGATCATTGACTCTCATAGTGAGTTCACCTTTACGCACATCAATTAAGGTTTTGCGGTTGCTAAGAATGGTCTACCTAGGATAATAGGCACTTCCTTATCTGCATCAAAGTCAAGGATAACAAAATCTACAGGAATACAAATTTATCTACCTTGACTAGGATGTCTTCTATGATACCTTCGAGGATAGGCTATTGATCTATCGACTAATTGAAGTGTTACAGTGGTTGGTTTTGCATTTCCAATTTCTAAATGGTCAAAAATAGATTTAGGCATCAAGTTGATGCTTGCACCTAAATCACATAAAGCTTTACCAGTATAGGATTTTCCTATAGAAAATGGAATTGTAAAACTACCTGGATCCTTCAATTTCCTAGGAATCTTATTTTGCATAAGCAAACTACAATCTTCTGTCATGGCAACTGTTTCAAACTCTCCTAATCTTCTTCTCTTAGTAAGCACATTCTTCATAAACTTTGCATAGTTTGGCATTTGTTGGAGTGCTTCTACTAAGGGAACATTGATGTGTAATTGTTTTAGTACCTCTAAGAATTTACCAAACTGCTTCTCCTCATGTGCTTTTTTCAGTCTTTGAGGATAAGGAGGAGGAGGGTACTCAGGTACTAACTTAGGTGTTGGAACTTGGGCTTCTTGTGATGCAGGAGCATTAAATAATTCTGCATTGCTTTCTTTTTGATTTTTGGCTTTTTCTCCCTTTTCTACACTTTCCATCTCAGTTGACTCTATAAGATCCTTACCACTTCTCAAAGAAATAGCCTTAACATGTTCCTTTCCTTGTCTTTGGGAAGGAGTAAGCTACATATTTGAAGGTAAGGCACCTTGTGGCCTTTGATACAAAGTTGTGGCTAATTGACCTACTTGATTCTCTAAATTCTTAATGGAAACATCTTGAGTTTGGATTGAGTTTTTTACATCACTCATAAATTCTCTTGTTTCACTCATAAATGCTTTCATTAGAGATTCCAAGGAGTTTTCCATTTCTGGTGCAAATGGTCTTTGGACATGTTGAGAAGGAGATTCTGGTGGAGTAGATGGTGCAGCAACATTGTTACTCCCCACCAAAAAAATGCAGGTGATTGTTCCAATTTGGATTATAAGTGTTGGAAAAGGGTTGTTATTTCTATTATATCCTACATTTACAGAGATAGGGTTGCTAGAACACTCCTCATACAAGTGACCTCCACCACAAGTACACACAACTAGGAGTGCACCGGAGGTACTTGTTCTCTCTTCTTGAAGTTGTCTTGTCTGCAGTAATGCTGTTTGCATTAGATGCGATAGCATTGCTGAAGTGAAGTTTTTCATCAAGTTAGCTAGAGTGGCTACTTGAGCGAGATAGGGTTGATATATCATTGATTTCATGTACCCACCGATGGCTTCTTTTGGGCACTCACCCTCTCGAGAGGCCAACTAGAGCTATTAGCTACTATTCTATCTATCAATTCACATGCTTCATTATATGGCCAGATTTAATAACACTCCACCGGATGATGCATCAAGAATTATTCTGGTTTGAGGTTCTAAACCATGATAAAATGTTTCCATTTGAATAATAACGAGTAAACCATGATGAGGACATTTTCTTAAAAGTTCCTTCCATCTTTCCCATGCTTCAAATAAAGATTCAAACTCTTTTTGTCTAAAAGATGTAATATCATTTCTTAACTCTGGCATTTTTGATAGGTGGGAAATATTTTCCTAAAAATTTTTCAGCCATTTCATTCCATGAATGAATAGAGTTAGGCTCTAAAGAATTTAGCCAAGCCTTGGCTCTATCTTTCAAAGAATATGGAAATAACCTTAATCTAAATGCATTTTCACCTTGACACTGTAAAATAAAATTACTACACACTTCTAGAAATTGCCTTAAATGCAAATGAGGATCTTCATGAGGAGATCCTCCAAATTGACCAATAGTTTGAAGCATTTGAAACATCATAGGCTTAAATTCAAAATGCATGGCATCAATATGAGGTCTGTTTATACTAGTTTGCATGTTTTGATGATCAAATCGAGCATAATCCTCATAGGTCTATCTCTATCATTAATCATACCTATGTGATCCATGTGGATGAGATTTTCTCTATGAACTTCTTCTTGATGAGCATTTGTGATCCCAGGCCTCCTCTCACCGAGTGTGGCCTTGAGCTTTGTTCTTCCTTTGAATGACATGTTGCAAGCTTGTTGATTTTGCTTACGGAGTCTTAGCAATCTCCTGAATTTTCTTTCTATTTCTAAATCTAAACTATATTCGGAGTTCTGTTTCTAGTTACTGTACATATACTAGGTACCATGTAATTGTTGTTGTGAAACTCTAAAAACCAGAATTTATATACAACACTAAATTACTATATATCGAATTTTAAAAAGAATTTACTTCAATCCCTTAAGCATGGCGCCAAAAACTTGGTGTGTGGAATATGCCACATACACTTGAGTGCAAGTATACACTGTCCAAAAACAAGTAGTAAAAGATCGAACCCACAGAGATTGAAAAACTCACTTTTAAATGATATAAAGTAATAAAGTGTAAAGTCACTAAGTAACAAAATAATTTTGGATTTTGTTTGATGATCACAACTAAGTTAGAAAGAAAGCAAGTAAAGAATGTTGATAGTGTAAAGAGAAAAGCTAGTTGGAATGTCTTCATCAAGTAATTTACTTAAAAGTGTATGATGCGATTATGTGATGCAAATTTGACCTTGAATCTTTGTTGCATTAGCTATGTGCCTTTCGGTCACTTTCTTGAGTATCATTACAGGCTCTTATGATCCTTGTTCTATGCGAAGAAAGAAAGGGGTGTTAGTGCCTATCTTGCCTCCTAACAAGTATTCATTTTGCTTAAGTGAATTCACTCTTGTATTTTAAGTACCCACAATTATCCTATGGACTATACTATCCTATGTCTAGGACTTAGCATGGTTTTCACAAAGTTTTCTTTATGTAAAACACTCACCCATATTAGTTCTTGAGTTCTTAATTGTAAGCCATGTCCGGTCATTTACAATTCATACTTATTCTAAGTGATCAAGTTTAAAATAAGTAATAAAAATATTATCAAGCAAGAACTAAAGTACAAACATACATACATGCAACATACTTACTTAAAAGCTCATTAAATGATTAGAACATTCCAACTAAGAAAGGTTTAGCTAACAAGAGACATTGCAAGATATATATAAACTGAATAGACCATGTTTATATATATAGAAATCAAAAAAGAGAAACAACAAGAGTAAAGTTATAAATGTTGAAAACCTTTGTATGAAGTCTTCTAGCAATGCACTAGCATTACTCCTTAGCACTATACAAACACTGTGAAAATGAGTAAAGGAGGATTTGTCAATTCCTTCCTCTTCCTCTAAAAATATAAAAACTAACTATGTATATTGAAATTTTGATCTAACTTATGGATTGTGATATATTTCCAAATGAAGATGTGAGGTCCTTTTATAGCCTTCAAGAGAGGTGCTTCCTTCCTTCATGTTGAAGTAATCTTGAGTGGATCATAGTGTAGTTACTTTCAGCCAGTTGTTTGCATGGATAAGATCTTTGACAAGTGTATAGGAGGTCTCATGATGTATGAACATGTGTCCCTATGTTGATGACTCTTCAAAGCTACCCTATGGCTATGTGTGAATGGTAGGCGCCTACTATACAAGTTTGGATGGCATCAGGGAAGCAGGCAGGAGGTCATCACATTGCATGTGGATGCATATGAAACAGGCTGCTTATTCACCAAGTAGCGCAGAATTGATGCAGGATCAGTGCAGGAGCATTGATGCGAGCGACATGAGGCTGCATCGAACAAAACATCAAACATACCACAATATATCCAAAATGGCCTAATAATAACTATAACCATTCAAATCACTCAAGATATCATATATCACACTAAATACTATATAAACTCTTTATTATTACTTGAAAGAGACCAATTACTAAGTTTAAACATATGAAATACTCTATATAAAATAGAGTTATCACATACAAGGCGCGCAAAGAAAAACGACCAACAACGAGCGCTATCGAAGTGGCACGAAACGGCCGCCGAGCGGCCCACAAGTTCAAAATGAACAAGGCGAATAAATGCAAGAAGTACGCAGAAATTGCAACATAAATTCAAACGGGCATAAATGAAAAGCAAATAAAGATTGTCATTACAAATAGGGGGCCGCCAAGCCGAGCGCCCACGAAAAAGAAGCGCACGGCGCGGGAATATTGTCGGCCCGAAGGCAAGTTACAAAATTACACGCTCGCAGCGGGCTTCAAAAAGAGAATGGTGGCCGGGCGAATGACGTTGCCCTGCTCGTCATATTCTGCAGGCAACATGATCTTGTTATTTTCGACATAGTGCGTGGGCTTGATCATCTTGTCATCGAAATTGATCTGCAGATCGGTATTCAACACCCGCGCCTAGCCAAGAGCGTTGTAAAATTGCTCGATCGCAGCCTCTCGACCGCCTTGGCCACCACAGATCTTCGCTGCGGCTCGGCATTTACGGCCTCCAACACTGGCTTTCTCCTTCTCGGCGGATTCAAGGTCGGCCAGAGTGTTCACCGCCGTGCAAGCTCCTTGTTCCTCTTTGATACCGCCCTGGCGGTCATCCTCCCCGTTTGAGGCCTCCTTCTTCGACTGGAGGAGCTTGTCGTATTTCTGCTGCGCCTCAGTCAAAGCCTTGCCCTTCCCTGCGAAATTCAGGTCGAAGGTTGGTTAGTCGGTCGAACAAAGATAAGAAGGAAATTACAAGACTAAGAAAGTAAAATTACCATCGATTCGCCACCACGGCTCGGCCATGACTTTATCGACCCCATACGAGAGAAGCGCAGAGCGCCATGGGCTTCGCCGGTACTCCTCCGGATCGGCCGCACCCAAGTGTTGAGTGAATGATGGGAACCTCCTCCGTTGCGAGAACAGGACCGAACGTCGCGCTTGGCCCGCTTGGGTGAGCGATCAGCACTGGGAGGAGGCGACCGAGTCCTGCCGACCGGCTTCTTTCCTTGGCTCTTAGGGGTGTGGGGGACTCTTGAGGAAGATTCGGGGTTACCCCCCGACCGAGGAGCGTCAGGTCCCTTAGCCCCTCCTTCGGGGCCGGGGCGGAAGCAGCGGTTCCAGCTTTTGCCGGCCATTCTTTCTGCAAAATGACGAGCCATGAGTTAAAAGAAAAAGAGAATCAATAACAAATTATCAGGGCAAAAGAGTTCGAAAGCGAACCAATCTCGGCCTCCAGTTCATAGCCTTCATACAAGACGAAGGGCCGGCAAGGTATGTCGCCCTTAGGATCGGGACGCATCATACTCGCCAGCGACTTGATCATCTCCAAAGTCTGCAGGTCGGCCTCTCCCAGGTCCTTCACTGTGTAGATGTAATCGCCCGGCCGCCTGCAGAAATGGGCCTCATTCCACATAATTGGGAAGTAAGGGGGACCCAGCATCCCGTCCGGCTGAACCTCACAAACGGTCTTGCCAGCTGCCTCGGTGGGAACGATCCAAAAATATTGACTTTTCAGCCGCCCCAACGACTCTGGGCGCTTTGAAAAATCTGTGGTGAGTCTTCTGCATCTTGAAGGAGACTTGCTCCCTTTTCTCCTTGTTGGCCTTCTCTCTGAGCCAGCTCAGCTCGAAGATAGCAAAGAAAAGCATCATCGATACCGGCCGACCCAGCTTGGTCAGCAGAACCTCAAAGGTCTTTAAAAACGCCCACGCGTTTGGATGAAGCTGTGAAGGGGCGACCCCAATATGGCGCAAGACGTCGCGCTGGAATTCGGTGAAAGGAGGGGTAATCTTCATCTTCTCGAACACGAGCCGATACATCGTGAACTTGAAGTTGGAAGAGTAAGTCGCGATATCTTCACCCTCCTTCATACCTCGTATCCTCCAGCCCGGTGAGTCTTCGAGGCGGCTCCGTAGATCGGGCAAAGCGTCGTGACCGACCGTAAGAATGCTCCTCTTAGAGCGAAGAGTCTCCGACACCCAAGACATGTCAGACACCTCCCGAGCCACGTCAGCTTGGACTTCGACCTCAGCTTGAACCTCGGCCGACCCTTCGTTCGACCCTCCGATGTTGGCCTCCAAACCAGAAATATTGACTTCGGGCTGAGCCACCTCTTCTCCTGGGACGTCTTCGGCCTGGCCCCCTTCGGCCTCCACCATCTCCTCGTCCACGACCGGGACGGCACTCTGCGCCTCATCATCATCAATGATAATCACGTCGGCGTCCTCTTCTTCTCCCTCCACTCGAGATACAACATCCTCGGGCGGTGGAGAGCTGCTCGGCCGCTTCGGCGAGAATGGGAAGGTCTAGAACCGGCACTCTTGGAGCTAGTTGATCCACGACTGTAAGAAGCGAGAACTCGAGCCCGTCTTTGCTCGAGGAACTGCTTGGGGAGCTAGAACTTTTGTCGCCCGAAGACAACTTGGATTCGCCCGGCCTCCTAGAACTTTTGTCGCCCGAAGACGACTTGGATTCGCCCGGCCTCGACATATAGGTGGCAAAGGATTGCGGTGGTTTCCCGGGAATACGGGCAGTTAACTTTGTCCGTGGCATACACAAACACCTGTGATAGAGGGATCGAGTCAGGTCGATCGAGCAAAGCACTCATGAGAGGGGGCGAGCTGGCCATCCCTCGACCTAACACCCCCTATCACGAGGCGTGGAAAAGCACGAAGGGCTTTCAAGGAAAAACTCAAGTTTAAAAGAGTAAAAGGGAGCGGTCGACTCGTACCTTAAGCAGGTGTTGAAGATCGGTCGCGAGAAGTCAAAAGCAACTACAGATGCGAGTCGCGTGAGCAGTCGAAGTGGGCCGCGTGAGCAAATCAGAAAATGTGAGATATGAACTCGTGCGAAGGGTATTTATAGTGAAGACCCATGGCGCGAAGGGGCCCGGGAGGCGAAAGCGTCGCAACGTTTCACCTTTCGCCAATGGTTGTCTCCGGACAACCTCGGAAACACCAAACGCCACGTCTTAAATGTCGGGAAAAACCAACGTCGCGGCGACAAAGACGGCCGATGGTTGACCGGTGCCGACACCGCCCCTACAGAGAAAGCGAAGCCGCGCGCGTTTCTTCAAAGAGAACACTCACGGGGCATCAATTCAAGCCTCGGCCCGCTCTTAAGCGACCTAGGCTTGGGGGCAATCGTTCTGGGTGTATTAGCAAATACGAGGATCGCCAGCACGAATTGGACTGCGGCCCGGCCCATCACGATCGGCCCAACACGCGCTTGAGCGCAATTCTCGCCGCCGAAATTCTCGCGTAACGGTCGGACATCAGTATATATCGCCATTCGCACATGGCATCAGTGCACGCTCTCTAACCTTGTGCTATCCGCGCGAGCGACCTCTCATTAGATCGTCGGAGTGTCTTTGCGAGTACCACCCGAGGTGCTCAACGCGCGTGAAGCGGGACCGGTCCTTTCTCTTATTCAACGACCGGCCCATCAGACGAAGCAACAAACACTTCAACTCTTCATTGGTCAAGGTACGATCAGGAACACACTTGCCCTACTTTCGAATGACATTTCAAATGGTTTCTTTTAGTGAGGTGGTGAAAGGCGACAGAGTTATGGTGATGGTTATGAACTGAGGGTGATATATGAATGAGGTGGGCAATGAACAAACCTCCCAAAGTTGAGCGGAGTGAGAGGCTCCACTTGGTGCCCCCTAGTACACACTTTTGGTTCTGTTTAAGAACAACTCAAATGCAATGTAAGTTTTGACTTTTTAGTATGAGGAGAGGCTCCACTTGGTGACCACTAAACCTTGTTTTAATGCAACATGAATGCATCTTGTAGTGCAAGTCCTTCTCTCTTTTTTACCCACTTTCTTTTTTGATTGTTTTTTTTTTTAGCAGCTTTCTTTTTTCTGCTTGTTTGTTTTTTTCCTTTTTGAGCGAAACACGTCGTAAATGGATAAACTTATTTGTCCTAAGATTAAAACTTGAGAGAACGAAAACAATTAGTCATTGATCGGAATGGACTTTTTAGGGTTGTGATGTGGACAAGGGGATGGTTGAGCTTAATGAAGTGTTTGGTTGATGGGGAGGATGGGTCTTATTCGGTGTTGGCCGATGGTCAATGGTTTATGAAGGAAATGATTATTAGGTTTGATGAGGTGTTTGAAGGTTATTAGGTTTGATGAGGTGCAGGAAATGGTTATTAGGTTTGATGAGGTGCAGGAAAGTTTTATGAAAGAAAAGATGGTTAAACCCAATGAATTGAGGGCCTTTTTTGAAAGGGGAAATTATTGAACCCATTGAATTTGAGGGCCTTTTTGGAAGGGGAGCTCTTATGCTTCATGACAAAATATATTGACTCTTAATTTATACTCCCTTTGTCTTCCTTTCTTTGTTTTGGGATTTCTCCTTTTTGAAACTTTGTTACTCCCCTTCTTTTGTGAATTTTCTTTCCTTTCGTCTAGGGTGAAAATGATATACCATCTTTGATGTGGAATTAACCCTTGTCTAGGGGGATGGAGATATCTTGGGCTTTTCTTGGCTTAAGATGGGTAACAAAGGGTATTTTTGTGACTTTGAATCTTTGGCTTAAGAGGGGTAGGAAATGGACTTTTTTGGGATTTTAGGTTTTTGAGGGTATGGAGAGATGACCAAACTTCATTTCAAATCCCGATTGCTTATTTCTGTAAGACTTAACTTTAGGACAATAATTTATCTACCTTCATGTGTTTGCTCTTTTTTCCTTTTTTTTTTTGTGTGTGCCCTAATTTTTGTTTGGACCGCTCTTTGCGAGTTTTCAATCCACTGGGCGCTTTTTTTTGCCTAGGCTGCCCTTTGCGGGTTTTCAACCTAGCGAGCTTATTTTATCTTTTTTATTTATTATATACCTTTTTTAGAAAGACTTGCACTAATGGAATATGATACTGACAAGGAAAATTAGTGACCACAGAATTGCCCCAACATGGAGGATTTAAAGTATTAACGAGAATGAACGCAAAGTCGAGTATGCACTGATGGGAAAGAATATGCGCTTTATGGGTGGACGGGGCGGGGTTAGACTGGGATGGGGGATGATGATAAATGAAGGAAATTGACTGACTCAAACAAGAGAAACTACATGTGGCATGCATGCTTACTAGAAGAACGCTTCACAGAGAGTTAACATGATATAAAAACTTTTTTGATGAACTGTTTCAGTCTTTTATCATGGAATGGATGAGATGCAATGCTTTTTTTGAAGGAAATACAAATGAGCTATTGATGTGAAAAACTGAGGGCCTTGGAACACCTTGAGTTTGCAAATGAGTGAGGGTAAACTTTACCAAAAAAGAAAGATTACTTTGCAAGAACATCTCGTCTCTCATCACAACGTTTTTGTTGTATGCAATGCATGGATGAAAACATTATGATGCATACATGATGAAAATGAAATGCATGAAAGCATGTTCACTTGAAAAGTGTGATTATTCTAAAAGTTTTTTTTTTTTGATGTTTTCTTTTTATGCAAGACGAAATATGAAATGTCAATGCATTTTTGGATGATGAATGATGCAAGGATAATGCTTCTTTTCCAAATGATTTTTATAGAGGCAATACAAGATATGAAATGCCGATGCCTCCTTTTCTTTTGACAGATGCAGGAATGATGCTTTTTCCTAAATGATTATTTTTAGAGGCAAGGCAAAGTATGACATGCCAATGTCCCTTCCCTTTTCTTTTGAATGATGAAAGATGCAAGAATGGTGATATGAGGCAACTGTCTGCATTATTTGATGATGATTTTTTTTGTACCTGCACCCAGACGAATGTGATGCTTATGCAATGCGGATGATAATTGCTTCTTGCTTTATTTTGTTTTTATTCAATGCAATGAAATGCATGATACTCACGATTATTTGTAACGCGTGGAAATGCATGCAAAATGAGAGGTTAATGTATTATTTTTCATGATGTGTGAAAAAGGAAAACAATAATGCATGAGACAAAATTAGGGGACAAAGCCTTAGTGAATGGAAACGAACACGTGCGGAGAATGCACTCCTAACAAGCCTTAATGAGATAGAGAAAAATGCATGTATGAATTTTATCAAGTTTTTGTTTTATGCAATGCAAATGATGTCTTTATATGAAAATGACGTCGATAATGCGACTTGACATGCATGTGAAAAATAAGATGAAAACATTTTTTTCGAGTTTGGTGACTGAAATTTTGGGAACATCACCTCATATAGCCCGGTAAAAGAAAAGACTATGATGATTTTTTTGAAAGTTTTGCTTTTTGTAATGCAAGAATGTATGCAAATGATGATGATGCTCTATGTGCATGCAAGATAAATGAAAGAGTTTTTATTGGCAATGATTAAAGTTTTTTTTTTGGAAGATGCGGGTCGTACGTGGCTTCATATGGACCTAGTAAGGGAAAGGCTACAACAGCAGCTCTTTATCTCTTTTTTTTTTGAAAAGAGTGAACCACATGCTGCCCCGTACGGACCGGCAAAAGAAAGGCTACGACGGCAGCTCTTTCTCGATTTTCTTTTTTTGAAAAATCTCCTTCTCCTTTTTGAAAACATGCCTAGATTACAATGCAACACACAATTTGGTATGCCCCTTGTGTCCTACGAAGGGTGGGAATCCTAGGGTCTAAAGTCGACAAAAAGGGTAATCCTCCCATGTAGGTTCTAATCACTTCCTCACAATGGCAACCAAGAGCTAAAGTCTCTTTCATGATGACACCCACAATCGTAGAAAGCTACCGAGTGTGAGGCATCACGACAAAGCGCACTCTTGGGCGGAACTTTCATGAGAGCCACACAGACAAAGGTCTACGAATGGCAGTTCAGACACTCTCCTAGGTTTTTGTTCAGACATTGGGTTTTAGGCCCCACTCAATGCTCACAAGTATAGGGTGTGAAGTGTGTGTTGAGGGCACGATACCTAGAAATAACTACTGTAACACCCCTTTTCTACCCCGAAACGTACACATCATTATCAGAGTAATTTCGTTTCGAAAATAATATTTATTTAGTAGGAAAGGAATGCCACATCATCATCAATTGTTAAAACTCAACTTTCGCACCATTATAATTCGTGCTAAATACTCAATCAACATAATTTCAAACATCAAAATAATGAGGTCGCAGCAGAATCAAACAACAATTCGCTATATCTCTCAAACTCGTATCATGACATAAACATGGTCATAAGATAATTATTCAACTACTAATAACTCCAAGTACGCCCCCTAGGTGTTACGGTATCAGAGAGCGACTCTAAGACTTCCCCAACAGCTAAACATGGAAGGCAGTAGTTCCTTCATTCGCGATCACCTGCAGCGTTGCCACGATAGAGCAACATTCCAAGCAGAATGGGTGAGAATTTCAGATAAACATAATCGAATATATATAATTAGAGGAAATAGGCACAGGCAATCACACAATGTTAACATCATCACTACATCGCAATCACGCAACACCAGCTCCAATCACAGACAACAACAGTACACAGTCATGATTATGCATGAAGATGCAACCCCCACCAGGGCATATGCATGATGGTACCATATCATCGCAAAATGGCCGAAGCCTAAACATCGCAAAAGTGGCCGAAGCCTAAACATCGCAAAAGTGGCCGAAGCCTAAACATCGCAAAATAATGCACATGCCATGAGACTCTATGAAACACATGTGCAACTCACCAAAACTCACCTAGAGTGCTCCTCGTCATCGTTATAAAACACTCATAGAGTGTATTCCTTCGCAAATCATCACAATCATTATACATCATCACTATATTATACTCATAGAGTTTACACATCATCAATCATCACGAATCATAATACATCATCATCAAGCAATTACTCATAGAGTACACTCTTCGCAAAAACATCGTTGTTCATATTACATCATCATAACACACATATCCTCATCATCATTCAATACATATATATATATATACTTCATTTGTCTTTTAGATTAGGGTGCCATAAAATAGTAGACTGATTGACTATGGGATTACTCTGGACCAGGTTACAACTCACCACAGGTATTGACCACTCCAGAAGAATTTATCTTCCGAAAGTTGGTGAGGTTCACGTGGTAGCCAAACAGAGCAAATACACCGTGAAGAAATTCTGGCCTTAGTGGTAAACCACAGTCTAGCCATAGTCAATTAGTGTACTAATAGTATAGCATTTCATAACAATTCACTTATATAAACATAGTATCACAATTTTCATAAAACCGCACCATTTGCTCAGTAAATACAGCAACAATAAACATTTTATTTTGCCTTAAAAGTAGAATATTCAGTTAGGCCTCTGAATAAGCTTTCCAACGCATCTTAGAACACCTCAATCGGGTTCCGGTTCAAAAGATATTCAATTTACAAAAACAAAGTGACAAAAGCGGTGAAAAAGCAGTGAGAAAGCAGGCACTTTCGCGCATGAAGCGCGAGTGAAGCGCAGTGAGCGCCATTGGACGTAAAACACGCAGAATTTGGGCATTGCATTGGCGTGTGAAGCGCCATCGCGCAGCGCAGTGAGGCGCCCCATCCGTAATAACGATGTATTATGCAGAATTTTTCCGAAAATGTGCAGCTTTTCACCCAACTCGATTTTTAACTCCAAAAATACGAATTTTTCATCAATTAAAATCATCAAAGCTCACCAAGAAAACATCAAACAATCCTTCCCACACATGATTAACACCAAAAACACATTTGTTCCTCAATTCAATCATCAAGCGGTTATCAAACTCATCAACCATCAAATTCATCAAAAATCATCAAAATTCATCAACACCTCATGTTCATCAAAAACATCATATTCATCAAAACATCACATTTACCAAAACCTCATAAATAATATCTAATCCCATAAAACCCCATATATACCCAATTATGTCAACCGAAACGCTCACCCTTACCTCGAATTTGTGCGTTCCGGAAACAACGACGAAGGAATCACGTACAAAAACCCAGCAACACAACGAACGGAGCTTCTCCATCTCCTTTGAAACCCTAGCCACGCTCACCTCTAGATCAATGAGAAATCAACAACATGGAGGTTATGGATTGAAAACTACAACGCTAGGAAAGGAGAAAACGGCTTAGAAGGATTAAGAACTCTTACCTAGAGCAAAACTTGAGAAGCTTCTCCTCCTTCCTCTTCTTTAGCGCCAATCTCCTTTCTTTCTCACTCTCTCAATTCGCAGCTCTCTCAATTTTGCACAAATGAGAGAGTTGCGCCTATACTCCTAGGGTTTAAGCAGTGGGCTCAGTGCCCACTGGGCCCTCCACGTCAACACCACCCCCATTACTCGCTTCACCTCTGGATAACACATATGATTTCTCTTGATTTAATCACACCTCTAATAACTTAGTAATTCAATTAAATAGTTTAATTAAATTATTTTAGGGTGTTACAACTCTCCCCACTTAGGACTTTTCGTCCTCGAAAACATACCTGCTTCAAATAACTCTGGATATGACTCTCGCATCTTATCCTCCAGCTCCCACGTCAGACTTTCACCAGCTGCCCCAAACCATACAACCTTCACTAGATTGATTTTCTTACCCCGAAGGGTCTTCACTTCCCAATCCTCAATTCGCATGCAAAGCACGGTCTCACACGAGAAGATTATCCCGCACCTCTACATCATCATTTGAATCACATGGGACGGATCCGGAATATACTTCCGAAGCTGCGACACGTGAAACACGTCGTGCAAGTTCGAAAGATTAGGTGGCAAGGCCACCCGATACGCAACACTTCCAACTCTTTCCGTAATCTGATACGGTCCAATGAAACGAGTCAACTTCTTTGATTTCAGCGCACGCGAGACACGATCATAGGGGTGACCCCTTAAGAACACGTGGTCACCTGCTTCAAACTCTAAATCTTTCCTCCTCTTATCATGGTAACTCTTCTGCCTACTCTGCGACGCTTTCATTTTCTCCCGGATCATCTTTACCTTCTCAGTAGTCTCTCTGACTAACTCAGGTCCAAGCACTAGGCTTTCCCCAGTCTCATACCAACATACTGGAGTTCTACATCTCCTACCATACAACGCCTCAAACGGCGCCATTCCGATACTGGAGTGATAACTATTGTTGTATGTAAATTCGATCAAGGGGAGATGAGTATCCCACGCACCTCCCTGCTCTAGAACACATGACCTCAACAGATCTTCCAATGATTGAATTGTCCTTTCTGTCTGTCCATCAGTTTGAGGATGATAAGCTGAACTCAACCTCAATTTCGAACCCAACTCCTTCTGCAAACTACTCCAAAATTCCGAAGTAAACCTTGGGTCTCTATCTGACACAATGCACAAAGGAACACCATGCAGCTTCACAATCACCTGAATGTAGATTTCAGCCAATCTCGATCACAGGATACTTAATACCGATAGGAATAAAATGAGCCGACCGTCAATCTATCCACAACTACCCAAATCGAATCATGCCCTCTCACCGTATTGGGTAACCCAGTCACAAAATCCATGGAGATACTATCCCACTTCCACTCCGGAACATTCAACGGTTGCATCATTCCCGCAGGCTTCTGGTGCTCGATCTTCGATTTCTGACAGGTCAAACACGAATACACAAACTGCGCCACATCTCTCTTCAACCCAGGCCACCAAAACATCTTTTTCAGATCTTGGTACATCTTAGTCGCTCCAGGATGGATACTCAACTTACTCCTATGCCCTTCCTCGAGAATTGCCTTTTTCATTTCCTCATCTTCGGGAACACAAATTCTTCCACGAAACCTCAATACATTCTGAGCATCTAACTCGAAGTCCCCATTCCCAGACTGACCAATCCCACTCATCAGATCAACCAATTTCACATCTAACTTCTGGGCTTCTCGGATACTAGTCATGAAGTCATTGCCAATTTTCAACATACCCAATCTGATACTCTGAGGCGTGACTTCACAAACTAGACTCATGTCCCTGAATTGTTCAATCAACTCAAGCTCTCTAGTCATCAATGCCGACATATGCAAGGTCTTCCGACTCAACGCATCTGCAACCACATTAGCTTTACCCGGATGATAACTCAACTCAAAATCATAATCTTTCAATAGCTCTAACCACCGGCGCTGCCTCATATTCAATTCTTTCTGATCGAACAGATACCGCAGACTCTTGTGATCACTGAACACCTCAAACCTCGATCCATACAAATAATGTCTCCAAATTTTCAATGCGAAAACCACAGCAGCAAGTTCTAGGTCATGAGTCTATTGTAACACCGGCTGCAGCATCTCCCCCACTTCGCTTAGATCCACCAGCAAATTTACCAACAAACTTCCCTTTGCCCTTACCAGCAGGCACCTCATATGGTTTACCACGACCCGAAAAATTCTTTTGCCTTTCCTTCATAACTCTGGAGAAAGCATTATTGTCCTCTTGAAAATCAGCGCACTATTAACCAACAATGGGAATACACGGATCTGCTGATACCCTATGGCTCTCTTAATGTCAGCACGCAACCCGTTTTCAAACTTGATGCATTTGGAGAACTCAGCACCCTCTCCATCATAGTGTGGATAAAACTTGGACAGTTCAGTAAATTTTGCAGCATACTCAGTTACAGTCATGCTACCTTGCTCAAGTCTCAAAAACTCCACCTCTTTCTTTCATGAGACATCTTAGGATAGTATTTCCTCTTGAACTCCCTCTCAAATACCGCCCAAGTGATCTCCTCATTGGCAGTCGTCAACCCCTGACTAGCTGCCCTCCACCAATCATAAGCCTCTTTCTTCAACATGTGTGTGCCATAGCGAACCTTCTGAGCATCGGTGCAATCCATGAAACGGAAAATCCGCTCCATATCGCTTAGCCACTCAAGGGCACCATCAGGATTATACCCGCCTTCAAAAGTAGGAGGGTTCTCACGCCGAACGTGGCGGACTCACGGCGTTCCATCACCAATAGCATTGGGTATGTTACCCACAACCCCAAAGAATAGCACGCAAGGCGGCGAAGAAGTGCGCGACATCGTTCGTCCCGCCATTCTAGTATCGCAATGAGAAAACAAAAATCAGAAACGAGTAACAAAGCTCAAATGTTACTCAACTTGACGACTCAACCACCGGCTGGACAGACCGAACTGCTCTGATACCACTATTGTAACACCCCTTTTCTACCCTGAAACGTACACATCATTATCAGAGTAATTTCGTTTGAAAATAATATTTATTTAGTAGGAAAGGAATGCCACATCATCATCAATTGTTAAAACTCAACTTTCGCACCATTATAATTCGTGCTAAATACTCAATCAACATAATTTAAAACTTCAAAATAATGAGGTCATCGCAGAATTAAACAACAATTCGCTATATCTCTCAAACTCGTATCATGACATAAACATGGTCATAAGATAATTATTCAACTACTAATAACTCCAAGTACGCCCCTAGGTGTTACGGTATCGAGAGCGACTCTAAGACTTCCCAACAAACTAAACAAGGAAGCGCAAGAGTTCCTTCATTCGCGATCACCTGCAGCGTTGCCACGATAGAGCAACATTCCAAGCAGAAGGGGTGAGAATTTCAGATAAACATAATCGAATATATATAATTAGAGAAATAGGCACAGGCAATCACACAATGTTAACATCATCACTACATCGCAATCACGCAACACGGCTCCAATCACGCGGACAACAACGACAGACACGTCATGATTATGCATGAAGATGCAACCCCCACTGTGGCATATGCATGATGGTACCATATCATCGCAAAATGGCCGAAGCCTAAACATCGCAAAAGTGGTCGAAGCCTAAACATCGCAATAGTGGCCGAAGCCTAAACATCGCAAAATAATGCACATGCCATGAGACTCTATGAAACACATGTGCAACTCACCAAAACTCACCTAGAGTGCTCCTCGTCATCGTTATAAAACACTCATAGAGTGTATTCCTTATAAATCATCACAATCATTATACATCATCATTATATTATACTCATAGAGTTTACACATCATCAATCATCACGAATCATAATACATCATCATCAAGCAATTACTCATAGAGTACACTCTTTGCAAAAACATCGCTGTTCATATTACATCATCATAACACACATATCCTCATCATCATTCAATACATATATATATATATATATACTTCATTTGTCTTTTAGATTAGGGTGCCATAAAATAGTAGACTGATTGACTATGGGATTACTCTGGACCAGGTTACAACTCACCACAGGTATTGACCACTCCGGAAGAATTTATCTTCCGAAAGTTGGTGAGGTTCACGTGGTAGCCAAACAGAGCAAATACACCAGCGAAGAAATTCTGGCCTTAGTGGTAAACAACAGTCTAGCCATAGTCAATTAGTGTACTAATAGTATAGCATTTCATAACAATTCACTTATATAAACATAGTATCACAATTTTCATAAAACCGCACCATTTGCTCAGTAAATACAGCAACAATAAACATTTTATTTTGCCTTAAAAGTAGAATATTCAGTTAGGCCTCTGAATAAGCTTTCCAACGCATCTTAGAACACCTCAATCGGGTTCCGGTTCAAAAGATATTCAATTTACAAAAACCAGTGACAAAACAGTGAAAAACAGTGAGAAACAGGCACTCGCGCATGAAGCGCGAGTGAGGCGCGAGTGAGGCGCCATTGGACAGAAACACGCAGAATTTGGGCATTGCACTGGCGTGTGAAGCGCCATCGCAGCCAGCAGTGAGGCGCCCGATCGGTATAACGATGTATTATGCAGAATTTTTCCGAAAATGTGCAGCTTTTCACCCAACTCGATTTTTAACTCCAAAAATACGAATTTTTCATCAATTAAAATCATCAAAGCTCACCAAGAAAACATCAAACAATCCTTCCCACACATGATTAACACCAAAAACACATTTGTTCCTCAATTCAATCATCAAGCGGTTATCAAACTCATCAACCATCAAATTCATCAAAAATCATCAAAATTCATCAACACCTCATGTTCATCAAAAACATCATATTCATCAAAACATCACATTTACCAAAACCTCATAAATAATATCTAATCCCATAAAACCCCATATATACCCAATTATGTCAACCGAAACGCTCACCCTTACCTCGAATTTGTGCGTTCCGGAAACAACGACGAAGGAATCACGTACAAAACCCAGCAACACAACGAACGAAGCTTCTCCATCTCCCTTTGAAACCCTAGCCACGCTCACCTCTAGATCAATGAGAAATCAACAACATGGAGGTTATGGATTGAAAACTACAACGCTAGGAAAGGAGAAAACGGCTTAGAAGGATTAAGAACTCTTACCTAGAGCAAAACTTGAAAAGCTTCTCCTCCTTCCTCTTCTTTAGCGCCAATCTCCTTTCTTTCTCACTCTCTCAATTCGCAGCTCTCTCAATTTTGCACAAATGAGAGAGTTGCGCCTATACTCCTAGGGTTTAAGTAGTGGGCTCAGTGCCCACTGGGCCCTCCACGTCAACACCACCCCCATTACTCGCTTCACCTCCTGGATAACACATATGATTTCTTTTGATTTAATCACACCTCTAATAACTTAGTAATTCAATTAAATAGTTTAATTAAATTATTTCCGGGGTGTTACAACTACCCTTCCCCACCTGCAAATGAAAACCCAGAACAGTCCAGACAAAATCAAACAATAACACGTTGTCTACCCTAGGGTTCAATATCAAATAAGCTAGCTTAGGGTTTCAACAACAATCAAATGCATTGCTTACCTCAAGAAAGGGAGCCGAGAAGAGGGGATCATGATAGAATTGGGGAGAAATGCATGAGCTTACATTGAAGAAAGGGAGCAAAGGAGAAGGGAACATGATTGGGATTGGGGAAATGCATGAGGGTACTAAGAACATAAGCAAAAAGGAGGGAGGAAAAACAAACCTGGAAGAAGAGAAAACAAATGCACCTGCATACAACATGATAAGAAAGAAAAGGAAACCGAAAGAGATAGAAATGGCATAAGGTATCCAAATCAAATCACAAACCACACATTTAATTAATTAGGCTTGACCCACTTAGAAAAGGAAAAGTCCCGGTGGATGGAGTCGCGGTATTGCTATACCGAAAAAGTCCCCGAGGGTTTTTCCTCGTTTACAACCTTTTAGAACAATGAAGTCGCCACCAATATTTTTATAAGGAAAATATTGAAGAAAAACCTTTTGGAAGGCGGATCGTCTTTTGGAAAACAGGAAGATTTGGGTTCGAAATTCGGTTAGGCATGGGAAGGTATTAGCACCCACACCTCCTTTCTACTGAAAGGGAACCTTTAATTAAACGTGGTTTTAAGTGTTGATTTGAAAAGTACTTAAATTTGCCTCTTAATTGAGAAAGACTTAATGAAAATTTTATTTGCGGCGCTCGACGAGAGTTAGCCGCTTTGGTTTTTCGAAAGGAAAAAAATGTTTTTAGTTTATTGCGCTTGACGGAGGGGATCTGCTCCTACGTATCTCCAGGTGCGATGGAGAATTCAAAGCTACGTAGTTCTAGGTTTTATTTTTATCTTGTATTTTTTTAATTGTGAAAACTGAGCTTTCATGATGATCAATTGAGCAAAGGCTCCAAGTGACCACCATTGGTGCTCCATTGTTAATGATCATGTAAGCAAAGGCTTCACAAGATCACTAACAAAGTTTTTGATTTAATGAAAAGTTTTTTAGGAAAATTAGGCATTCATGATGATCAATTGAGCAAAGGCTCCAAGTGATCACCACTAGTTCCTCATTGTTAATGATTATGCAAGCAGAGGCTTCGCAAAAACCACTAACAAAGTTTTTTGATTTATTGAAAGTTTTTTAGGAAAATTAGGCATTCATGATGATCAATTGAGAAAAGGCTCCAAGTGATCACCACTAGTTCCTCATTGTTAATGATTATGCAAGCAGAGGCTTCGCAAAAACCACTAACAAAGTTTTTTGATTTATTGAAAGTTTTTTAGGAAAATTAGGCATTCATGATGATCAATTGAGCAAAGGCTCCAAGTGATCACCACTAGTTCCTCATTGTTAACGATTATGCAAGCAGAGGCTTCGCAAAACCATTAACAAAGTTTGATTTAATGAGAAATTATTTGGGTTGAAAAAGAATAAAAAAAACGAGAAAAAGGTGAAAAATTGCAAAATGGGGGTGTTACTAGTTACGGGGAGTGGTGTAACTAAACAGGGGGTGTAAACAGCAAGCCCAGTTCGCATATGGGAGCCCAGTATGCGAAACTGGGCTTAAGTGAGGGAGGTTGTATGCGTTGATTCATGGGGTACGAATAGTAATCTGATAAATTAAAAAAAAATTAAAATAAATGGATACCATATAGGCCCAACCCTAAGGCAGAAGACCCTAAACAATCGGATCCCCTCTTTCCTTCACCCTGAGCGCCGCGAGCTTCCATTCAAGAGAGAGAGAGAGATTTGCGGAGAAATTAACGGCAGGGAGAGAGAGAGACGGTCGGACGAGAGTTGGAGAGAGAGAGAGGGAACGACACCGGCGATGGGGGTACCAACGATGACGGAACGGGATGGTTTCGGCGGTGATTGCGACGGCGCTATCGCCGGTGGTGACGGCGACTCTCAGGTTCGTTCCTCCTTCTTTTTCGTTCGTTTTTTTTTCCGGTTTCCCCTCTCCTCTTCCGATTCTCTTCTGGTTGGTTGCTTGGCCGGTGTTTGAATTGGCTTGGGGGGCGTGTGGTGGCTGGTTGATGGTGGTTTTTTTGGATGAGAGAGGGAGGCTAGTGGTTGGGGCTCGGTTGAGAGAGAGATAGAGAACGACAGTGGGAGAGAGGGACGACGGTCTGGGACTGATTTGCGATGGGTGAGAGAGGGAGGCTGGTGGTTGGTGATGGTGGTTGCTGGGATTGATGAGTGGTGGTGGCTGTGAGGGTTTGATGGTGGCTGTTGGTGGTGGTTTAGGGGTGAGTAGTGGTGACGGTGGTTAGGGTTTCAGTTTGAAATCCTAATTTTTGTGAATGACTGTCTCGTCTCCTTTTTTTTTCTTCGACTGATGGTTGACTGCTATTCTATATTAAAATACTAGGTTTAGCATTAATTGTTTTTTTGACTGGGCCTTGACTCTTTTCAGGTTTGGAGTGGAGCGGACCAGGCCTAGCTACTTGGAGAGCAAACTTTGAACCCCAGCATTCTTTGCTTCTTTGCCTATCGTTGTTTATTATTTTTTTTATGATTTAATTATTTTTGTACATGTTATTGTATTTTTCTGACATTTGGACATTTGAACTCTCCTAATTTGTAATAAAAATTAAATAGATTCTTTTTTGACATTTTTGGATTATACATATATACTCAAAATAAATTAACTGCACAAGATAGGATTAATAATAAGAAAAAGAGTCGGGCCAAACACAAAGACGAGAACGGGCCCGACCAGACAAATACGCTAAGACGAGACCTAAAATAGAAGAAATGAGCTCATTAACTAAAAACACTAAAATCGACTCAGAATTGTATTCTTAAGCCTGAACTGAAAAGACGAGCTAAATTTCTAGAAAAAAAACGACTTTTGGTAGACCTACTTATGTACGATTAAACCCAAATACGAAGATTAAATTGAAGAACGCACGAGAAGATCGATCATTCGCGTTCCTGCCTAATTTAAACAATGGTATTTTGATTTAGTTGAGTTGGATAACTGAAATGTCTAAAGTTAAAAAGGGCGGACAAAATTGGGGTATTACAAGCTCAACTATTGACGATGATGCCCATAGTGGCTAAAACTATTGACGATGAATGGTACCACATGCATGATTGCATTTCATTACATTCATTCCCATAAATGATAAATGTTCTACTGGATGATATTTGATGTGAATGTGATTGCTGTATGAATGATATGTGATGTTGTGATTGATTAAATTCTATGAACTGATATACTGCTTATTATAGTCTTTATTATGTGGTTTGAGACTCACCCCTTATGTTGTTATTTACCACAGGTAACCATGAGTGAGGTCTTAATCCTTCACATTCTGGGTCGGTCTGCTCTGATACGTAGCACCTAGGGGATGGGCTTAGACTTCTAGTTGTTTAGTCTTATTTTGGCTGTTGAACATTATATTTGATACTATTATGTTATTGCTGAGACTGTCGTTTATTTCTCTGAGGCTGTATTTTATTCCGCTGCGTGATGTGTAATTTTCTAGAGCGTGGATTGACTTAATATATTTTCTGAGGATCCCATTCCATATTATTGGTGTTACGTATTTATTTGAGTTAGTAGATGACTTGTTATATTTTGTTGTTGATTTAAATGAAGTAAGTGTAGCATCCCGTTTGGATGAGTTAAAATAAATAATTTTTAAACTCTGATTTTTATTATAAATTGCCGGGTAGAAATGGGGTGTTACAACATCCCCTTTTGATAAGCCCTGCACTGCATAATTCTGCATGAATGGCACTCAAGGGAGTCTTAACCTTCCCAACACTCCTTATCAACCGCCCAACGGAGCTCTCAATTGCATTGGTGGTCGGCCTTCCATGACCTGGCAGTGGGTTGGAGGTTATGCTCAGATTATTCTGCTTGAACGAAATCCAATTGGCATCAATTAAATCCTGGACCACGTGCTTAAAAGCTTTGCAGTCCTCTACCGTGTGACCAACCCCTCCATCATGAAAACTGCAGGTCGCATTGGCATTGTAGCTTCTGGGGAATGGAGGTTGAAGAGCCTTCATTGAACGAGTATTGATCAAGTTTTTGGATATCAGGTGATTAAACAGCTCAGTGCAGGTCATCGGGATACAGGCGCAGAAAATGGGACTGCCTGCGGTGGAGTACCAAAGGATGAATTTCCTCCAGAGATCACATTGGTCTCCCCCTCTTTCTTTTTGGGGAAGTGAGAGGAGTGCTTCTTCTGCCCGCTTGAGCTGCCTGAGCTTCCTGGATTACTGAAGTGATTAACTATCTTCCCACTGCGTAAATCGTTTTCAACTCTGTCACCGATAACCACCATATCCGAGAAGTTGGATGAGGCACTTGTAATCAACCTGTCATAATAGATCACCGGCAGAGTTTCCAAGAACATGTAAACCATCTCCTTTTCTGTCAAAGGCAGCTTTACTTGCGCAGCTGTACTCCTCCACTTCTGGGCGTATTCTTTGAAGGACTCAGTGTCTCCTTTGCTCATGTGTTGTAGTTGTGACCGATCTGGGGCCAGGTCCATATTGTACTTGTATTGCTTCAAGAATTCTTCTGACAAGTCCTTCCAACTATGAATGTCAGAGGACTGTAATTGCATATTGTTGCGCCCCGAAAAATCCGGCTTGGACTTCTCTTTATGCAACTTGGAAAAAGTTTGGAGCCGCCACCAATATTTTAATTTTAAGACCAAAACATTGAGTTCCTTAAGGATGCTCTCAATTGAGTTCCTTTCTTGCTGGTATTCTTTAAGGATGCTCTAAATTGAGTTCCTTTCTTGCACAATACTGTTCAACTTACTCCCCCACTCGGCCCGTAGCATGCGGGATTCTCTTTTTGTCTTGGCAAGCAAGCTTTTCACAGTTCTCTCGTCCTTCTTTGTCTTTTCCCATAAGTCTTTCCACTGATTGGCTTCTTCAATAGCCTTTTTCTCTTTCACATTTCGCCTCTTGAGCTCTTCTCTGGTACCTTGCAAGTATTTCTGTGTTTCTAACTTGCTCTTCTCTTCCATTTTGAGTTTCTTACCAATCTCCTCTATAGCAGCAGACTTGAGAGCACTCTCTTCTTCCAATCTTTTGTTCTTCAGAACCATCTTCTCAATCTCAACTTGCAAAGATCTCTTCTCTTCCTCTGCTTTCATCAGAGCCAACTTGACCTCACCCAACTTTTCGACAACAGGAGCACTAGAGTCTACTACTTCCCTGTCAACTTGCAGTGCTTTTTGATAAGGCAATTGAACACTTTGAATCTTTTTCTCAAGCCACTAAGCGAAGGTAATACCACTACTGTAACACCCTAAATGATTTAACCAAGTAATGGATTAAATTATTTAACGTGTTGCACTATTTTAATTATATTAAGTTATAATATAGTATTTTATTTGATTGAAGGGAGTGGTATTGGGAATACCGGAACTGCATGTATTGGCCCAGGAGCCCAAGCCCAATGACTTAGGCTCCTTGGAGTGATGCATTTCGCACCATTCACCAAAGAAAGAAAGAAAACGAAAAGAGAGAAGAGAGAAAGGAAGAGAACGGCGCGCAAGAGCCCTAGAGGAAGAGAGAGGAGCTTCGCACCAAGCAAGGAGAGGAGAAGAAGACTCTTGTTGCTGTGGTTTTTGCACGTGACTCAGAGAGAAGGAAATTCTACGGTTAAATTAAGGTAAGGGGAGTCTCACTCTATAATAGAGGATATAATAGGTTGTATAGGGCCATAGAGTCTTGATTAGGTGTTATTTGATTGTTAATTGAGTTGTTGTTGGGTGAATTTGATGAATTGCATGATAAAATTGATTTAGGGCTTAGGTTAGGGTTTTATAATATATGATTTCGTGATTTTGATGTAATTGATAATTGAAACGTGCAATTGTTTGTTAATTTATGAAATTGGAAGTGTTAGAATGGTTATAGGATGAGTTGGTTTAAGAGAATTTGAGGAAATTGGGATTTTGGGGGTTTGGGGCGCCAAGGTGCTAGGGAAATGGCGCCCTGTGTACTGTTCACGTGTGGTGGGGTGAGTTTTGTGCAGTGTTGCCACTGATTGGGCGCCAATTTCCTAGAGAAATGGCGCCTGTGTCACTGTAGCAGTGACTGGGAGCGTGTGTCTGATGCCTGGGCGCCACATTGCTGAGAAAATGGCGTATGGGTTACTGTTCATGTGCTGGGTTGTGTTTTTGTGCAGGAATATCACCGCCAGGGCGCCACATTGCTGGGGAAATGGCGCCTGGTTTACTGTTTGGGTGTCTGTGTGCAAAGTGTCACTGCCTGGGCGCCAAGTTGCTGGGAAAATGGCGCCTAGTGCGCTGTTTGCGTGCTGTGTGTGTGTGTGTCGATGTGGCGCAAATCTTGCCCAGGCGCCAGAATGGCGCTGTGTCACTTTATTCATGTGTTGTGTGTCTTTGTGTCAGTGAGTGCGGGCGCCAAAATTGGCTGCCCAATGCGCTGGGTGTGTTGTGCCAAGTGCAGGGCGCCAAATGGTTGCCCTGTGGCGCTCGCCAGGCGCCTAGGGGTGTGGGTGTGTGGGTGTCTAGGTGTGGGGCGCCATTTTGTTTGCCCATGGCGCCTAGGGGGGCGCCAGAATGTGTGTTGCGTGTGTGTGGGTGCATGTGGCGTAGCACAAGGCGCCAAATGGCCGCTCGTTGCGCGCTGCATTTTTGCCGTCAGGTTCAGGCGGTGGCCAAGTGTGCCGCCCAGGCGCTCGTGTTCGAGCGTGTCTCGATTTGTGTCTCAGGTTCTGTCTTGCCTGCGGGGCGCCGATTCTTGTGAAAATGGCGCCCGATGCATTTGTGTTGCCACGGGCGCCAAGTTCTTGAGTGTTTGGCGCTGGTCTTTGTGTTGCCGCAGGTGGCGCCAAAATGTGGGTTAAATGGCGCCTGTGTGCTGGTGTGCACAGGGGGGCGCCAGAATGTGGGGATTTTGGCGTCTAGTGATGCCAAAATGTGTCTTAGGTGTGACAGTTTGGTCCCTAGGTGACAGTTTTGTCTCAGGGGTGTGGTTTTGGTCCCTAGGTGTTGTTTTGGTCCCTAGGTACCAGTTTGGTCCAAACGGTGTCAATTTGGTCCCTAAGTGTTGATTTGGTCCTAAAGGGTGTTTTAGGTCCCTGAGTGAGGTTTAGCCCTCTGGTTGTGATTAGTCCTTGGGACTTGATTGTGTTGAGTAGTGAGTGAGGTGGTTGATGATGCCATGGGGGCATGAGCCATGGGGGCTAAAGCCATGTGGGCTATAAATGAGATTAATAATGAGTTGAGGAATAATGTATTAACTGTGATAATGTGGAGTGTGATTGTGGCATGTTCATAGAGTCTCATGCATACATTCGGCTGCGGTCGCGACGTTTATACAGTGATGATGAGGCCATGGGGGCCAGAGTCATGAGGACTCCTTTTGTTGATGATGATGATGCCATGGGGGCAATTGGTACCACATGCATGACTGCATCTACATTGCATTCATCCTCATACATGAATTTGAAAGTGAATGTGATTGTTGTGCAATGACTGTGATTGATTGGCTTCTATGAAGCTATTATACTGCTTATTATCACTTTTATTATATAGTTCGAGACTCACCCTTCTCGTTGTTGTTTACCACGGTAGTCATGAGTGAGGGCTTGCTACCTTCACTATTTCCCGAGTCGGTCTGCTCTGATACGTAGCACCTAGGGGATGGGATATAGACCCTAGTTTGATTTGTTTTGCTCACTATTGAGCTTTTATATGTATTATGTACTGTTTGAGACTGCTGAGCACTCTTTTGAGATGTAGTTTTATTTCCGCTGCGTGATATGAGATATTATTCCACGTGTTTTTATGGTGTTACGTATTTGATTATAATTATGAGTTGAATTGGTCATTTTAAGTGTTTTAAGAGAAAAGTGTAGCATTCCATTTTGAGAAATAAATTTTTATATACTCTGATTTTTGATTTAAATTACCGGGTAGAAATGGGGTGTTACATTAGTGGTATCAGAGCAAAAGTTCGGTCTGTCCGGCCAAGTGTGTCTATCTGTCATATTGTGTATGACCATTAGGTGCCTTAAATTAGTTCTGAATGGTTGTTCATGTTGCAGTGCTAGGTTGTTATGGCCGGGAGAGTTGATCTTGCTATTGCTTTGAGGCCTTGCAAGCCATAGCCCAGTTATAGGGAACCAGTGAGAATGTTGGTGAGAATCTTTGGGACCCGTAGCAGCCACGTTTCGAGAGAGAGAACCTCCTACCTTTGAGGAAGGTACAATCCGAGATGGCGCTATGGCATGGTGAAGGAGATTGAGAGGATCTTCAGGGTGATGGACTGCAATGATGAGCAGAAAGTCAATTATGGTACGCACACTCTAGCTGAGGAGGCTGATGACTGGTGGTTAGAGACCAGTGAGAGGCTAGGGGATGCGCATGAGGAGGTTACTTGGGCTGTGTTCAGGAGGGAGTTCCTGAGGAAGTACTTTCCCGAGGATGTCAGGGGGAAGAAAGAGATGGAATTCCTTGAGTGAAGCGAGGAGTATGTTTGTTTGAGTATCTTTGCCGATTTCATCGAAGTGGCTAAGTTCTATCCACATTACTCGAGGTGGTCCAATTCTCAAAGTGTATCAAATTTGAGAACGGGTTGAGAGTTGATATCAAGCAAGCCATTGGGTATCAGAAGATCAGAGTGTTTGCTGATTTGGTTGACTGCTGCAGAATCTATGAGGAAGACAGCAATGCCCGCTCTAGAGTCATGAGAGATCAGGGGGGTAAGTTCCAAAATAGGGGTAAGCCATATGAGGTGTCTACTGATAGAGGTAGACAGAGGTATGCTGGTGGTAGCAGGTCAGCTGGTGGTAAGAGGTCTGCGGATGGCAAGAAGCCAAGTGGGGGAGATGCTCCCGCTAACATTGTGTGCTTCAAGTGTGGGAAGCCGGGTCACAAGAGTTTTGATTGTAAGTCCGGGGATAAGATATGTTTCCGTTGTGGGAAAGAAGGTCACATGGCATCTGATTGTGATCGCAAGGAAGCTGTATGTTTCAATTGTGGAGAACCTGGTCACTTTAGCTCCAAGTGCACTAAATCAAAGAAAGAGAGGTCCACTGGAAGAGTTTTTGCACTAGCAGGTTCAGAGGGACCCAATAAGATTAGAGGTACTTGCTTTATTTATGGTACACCTTTAGTTGCTATTGTTGACACAGGTGCTACGCACTCTTTTATTGCATGCGTGTCTTTGAAAAGTTGAATTTAGTCTTGTCTACTATGGAGAAGGGGATGGTTATCGACACTCTCGGCTAAGGGGTTGTGAACTACTTCTCTAATGTGTGCTAGGTGTCCTCTGTCGGTTTTGCGGAGATTTTTCAGTTGATCTTATTTGTTTGCCTTTGGGTGGGTTGGGCGTTATCACAGGTATGGGTGGTTAGTAGATAACCATGTATACATCAACTGTTTCAACAAGTCTTTGAGTTTCCTTCCTCCAGAAGAGGAAGAGTACATTGCTTTTTGTCTCACGATCAAATGCGTGAGGTAATGAAGGCGGGTGGTCGGTTGTTTGCTTTGATGGGCGTATGTGCTGAGAACCAGTGTAGTTGATGGGTTGCGGTGGTGTGTGAGTTCCGGAAGTATTCTCGATGAGATTCCTAGTGTGCCACCGAGAGGAAGTCGAGTTTGGGATTGAGCTTGTGCCTGGTACTAGGCCTGTGTCTATGGCACCATACCGGATGTCAGCTTCTGAGCTATCCGAGTTGAAGAAGCAGTTGGAGGAACTTCTGGAGAAGAAATTTGTGAGGCCCAGTGTGTCACCATGGGGAGCTCTAGTGCTGTTAGTGAAGAAGAAGGATGGGAGTATGCGTCTTTGTGTGGATTACAGGCAACTGAACAAGGTAACTATTAAAAATAAGTATCCTCTCCCGAGGATTGATGATCTGATGGACCATCGGTGGGTGCTAAGGTTTTTAGCAAGATTGACTTGAGGTCAGGTTATCATCAGATAAAGGTGAAAGATGAGGACATCCAGAAGACAGCGTTCAGAACGAGGTATGGGCACTATGAGTACTCTGTAATGCCTTTTGGTGTCACTAATGCACCAGGGGTGTTTATGGAGTACATGAACCGAATCTTCCATAGCTACTTGGATCGGTTTGTGGTTGTTTTTATTGATGATATTCTGGTGTACTCCAAGTGTGAGGAGGAGCATGCAGAGCACTTGAGATTGGTGCTAGAGGTGTTGAAAGAGAAGAAGTTGTATGCCAAGTTGTCAAAGTGTGAGTTAATTTGAAAGAGGTGAGCTTCTTGGGTCATATTATTTCTGGTAATGTATAGGTGTGGACCCCGCTAAGGTTGATGCCGGTGTTGCAGTGGGATAGCCCAAAGTCTGTGTCTGAGATCCGGAGTTTCTTGGGGTTGGCTGGTTACTACAGGAGGTTTATTGAGGGGTTTTCTAAGCTAGCCCTTCCGTTGACCCAATTGACCTGTAAGGGAACAGCTTTTGTGTGGGATGCAAAGTGTGAAGAGAGCTTCCAAGAGTTGAAGAGGAGGTTGACAACATCTCCAGTGTTGGTGTTACCTGTGCCGGATCAGCCGTTTGTGGTATATTGTGATGCTTCCAAGATGGGTTTGGGAGGTGTTTTGATGCGAGGATGGGAAGGTAGTTGCTTATGCGTCCCGCAGATTGAGGTCACATGAGAAGAACTATCCTACTCACGATTTGGAGTTTGGTCGCTATTGTGTTTGTCTTTGAAGATTTGGAGGCACTATTTGTATGGTACCGATTTGAGGTGTTGGTGATCACAAGAGTCTAAGGTATCTGTTTGAGCAGAAGGAGTGAATATGAGGCAGAGGCGTTGGTTAGAATTTCTTTGAAGGATTATGATTTCGGCTTGAACTATCATCCCAAGCAAAGCTAATGTCGTGGTGATGCTTTAAGTCGGAAAACTTTACATATGTCGGCTATGATGGTGAAGGAATTGGAGTTGATTGAGCAATTCCGTGATTTGAGCCTGGTTTGTGAGATGACACCACAGAGTGTCAGACTGGGAATGCTGAGGATTGGGAATGACTTCTTGGTTAGTATCAGAGACGCCCAGAAGTTGGATGTGAAACTGGTTGAATTGCTGGTTGTTGGTGAGCAAATTTCGTGGATGGTGACTTGATTGGATTCTCGGGTGTGTTGAGGTTCGGGGGACGAATTTGTGTTCCTGATGATGCTGTGTTGAAGAAAATGATAATTGAGGAGAGCCATAGGAGCAAGCTAAGTATTCATCCAGGTGCTACTAAAATGTATCATGATTTGAAGAGACTGTTTTGGTGGCCTGGTATGAAGAAGGATGTTGCGCAGTTTGTTTATGCTTGTTTGACTTGCCAGAAGTCAAAGATTGAGCACCAGAAGCCTGCAGGGTTGATGCAACCTTTAGAGATTCCGGAATGGAAATGGGACAGCATTTCCATGGACTTTGGACTGGGTTGCCAAACACCTTGTGAGAGGTTTGACTCTATTTGGGTGATTGTGGATAGGTTGACCAAGTCTGCTCATTTTATTCCTATCAACATCACCTATCTGTGCCGAGGTTGGCTAAGATTTATATTCAGGTGATCGTGAAGCTGCATGGGGTTAGAAAGAGTATTGTGTCGGATAGAGACCCAAGATTTACTTACGAGTTTTGGGGAGCTTGCGGGAGGCATTGGGGTCTAGGCGAGGTTGAGTTCACTTATCATCCCGGGATCGATGGGCAGCAGAGAGAACCATCCGATCCTTGGAAGATCTTTTGAGAGCTTGTGTGCTAGAAGAGGAGGTGCGTGGGATACACATCTTCCACTCGATTGAGTTCACGTACAACAATGCAGCTACCATTCGAGCATAGGGATGGCTCCTTTTTGAGGCAATTGTATGGGCGGAGGTGTAGGACTCCTTTGTGTTGGCAAGAGTCAGGTGAGAGTGTTGTGCTTGGACCGAATTGGTTAGGAGACTACGAGAGAAGGTGAAGATGATCGAGAGAAAATGAAAGAGTCCCAGGCCCAGCGAGAAAAGTTACCATGATAGGAGGAGAAAGGACTTGGAATTCCAGTGGTGAGCATGTGTTCTTGAGGGTCACGCCTATGGTGGTGTTGGGCGTGCCTTGAAGGCAAAGAAGTTGACTCTAGATTTATCGACCGTACCAAATCGGTGAGAGGGTGGGAAAGCTTGCTTATAGGGTGGCTCTGCCACCAAATCTCTCGAACTTGCACGATGTATTCCACGTGTCACAGCTTCGGAAGTATATTCCAGACCCGTCTCATGTGATTCACATGGATGATGTGGAGGTGCGTGAGAACCTCACGGTGGAGACTATGCCGGTGAGAATTGATGAGAGAGGTAAAGGTGTTGAGAGGAAAGACATTGCTTTGGTCAAGGTAGTGTGGTTGGGAGCTGCTGGTGAGAGCATGACTTGGGAGCTGGAGAGCAGTATGAGGGAGTCGTATCCAGAGCTATTTGACTCAGGTATGAATTTCGAGGACGAAATTTCCTAAGTGGGGGAGAGTTGTAACACCCTAAATGATTTAACCAAGTAATGGATTAAATTATTTAACGTGTTGCACTATTTTAATTATATTAATTTATAATATAGTATTTTATAAATAGTATTTTATTTGATTGAAGGGAGTGGTATTGGGAATACCGGAACTGCATGTATTGACCCAGGAGCCCAAGCCAAATGACTTAGGCTCCTTGGAGTGATGCATTTCGCACCATTCACCAAAGAAAGAAAAAACGAAAAGAGAGAAGAGAGAAAGGAAGAGAACGGCGCGCAAGAGCCCTAGAGGAAGAGAGAGGAGCTTCGCACCAAGCAAGGAGAGGAGAAGAAGACTCTTGTTGCTGTGGTTTTTGCACGTGACTCAGAGAGAAGGAAATTCTACGGTTAAATTAAGGTAAGGGGAGTCTCACTCTATAATAGAGGATATAATAGGTTGTATAGGGCCATAGAGTCTTGATTAGGTGTTATTTGATTGTTAATTGAGTTGTTGTTGGGAGAATTTGATGAATTGCATGATAAAATTGATTTAGGGCTCAGGTTAGGGTTTTATAATATATGATTTCGTGATTTTGATGTAATTGATAATTGAAACGTGCAATTGTTTGTTAATTTATGAAATTGGAAGTGTTAGAATGGTTATAGGATGAGTTGGTTTAAGAGAATTTGAGGAAATTGGGATTTTGGGGGTTTTGGGCGGCAAGGTGCTAGGGAAATGGCGCCCTGTGTACTGTTCATGTGTGGTGGGGTGAGTTTTGTGCAGTGTTCCCACTGACTGGGCGCCAATTTCCTAGAGAAATGGCGCCTGTTTCACCATAGCGATGGATCAGGCGCGTGTGTTCGATGCTGGCGCCACATTGCTGAGAAAATGGCGCCTGGGTTACTGTTCATGTGTTGGGTTGTGTTTTTGTGCAGGAATGTCACTACCAGGGCGCCACATTACTGGGGAAATGGCGCCTGGTTTACTGTTTGGGTGTCTGTGTGCAAAAAGTGTCCTTTGCACAGGCGCCAAATTCTTTGGGAAAATGGCGCCAGCACTGCTTTGCGTGTTGTGTGTGTGTGTGCTAGTGCGGGCGCCAAGTGCTGCCCTTGCCCAGGCGCCAGAATGGCGCTGTGTCACCTTGTTCATGTCTTTGTGTGTCTTTGTGTCTAGGTGCGGCGCCAAAATTGACCGCCCAATGCGCTGGGTGTGTTGTGCAAGTGCGTGGCGCCAAATTGCTTTGCCCCGTGGCGCTGTTGTGGCGCCAGGGGTGTGGAGTGCGTGGGTGTCTAGGTGTGGGCGCCATTTTGCTGCCCATGGCGCCTAGGGCGCGTAATGTGTGTTGCGTGTGTGTGGGTGCATGTGGCGCAGCGCGAGGCGCCAAATGGCCGCCCTATTGCGCTGTGTTCTTTTGTGTGTCAGCAGGCGCCAAGTGTTTGCCAGGCGCTGTGTCTCGATTTGTGTCTTAGTTTGTGTCAGGTCTGTCTTGCCCGGGGCGCGCGATTCTTTGTGAAAATGGCGCCCGATGTGGTTGTGTTGCCACGGGCGCCAAGTTCTTGAGTGTTTGGCGCGCTGTCTTTGTGTTGCCTGGTGGTGGTGCAGAATGTGGGTTAAATGGCGCTGTGTCTTTGGTGTGCTGGGCGCGCGAGAATGTGGGATTTTGGCGCTGGTGATGCCAAAATGTGTCCTAGGTGTGTGATTTGGTCCCTAGGTGTGATTTTCGTCTCGGGGTTGTGGTTTTGGTCCCTAGGTCTTTGTTTTTGGTCCCCAGGTACAGTTTGGTCCAAAGCAGTGTCAATTTGGTCCCTAAGTGTTGATTTGGTCCTAAAGGATGTTTTAGGTCCCTGAGTGAGGTTTAGCCCTCTGGTTGTGATTAGTCCTTGGGACTTGATTGTGTTGAGTAGTGAGTGAGGTGGTTGATGATGCCATGGGGCATGAGCCATGGGGGCTAAAGCCATGTGGGCTATAAATGAGATTAATAATGAGTTGAGGAATAATGTATTAACTGTGATAATGTGGAGTGTGATTGTGGCATGTTCATAGAGTCTCATGCATACATTCTAATTGCTTGATCGCGACGTTTATCTGATGATGATGAGGCCATGGGGGGAGTCATGAGGACTCCTTTTGTTGATGATGATGATGATGCCATGGGGGCAATTGGTACCACATGCATGACTGCATCTACATTGCATTCATCCTCATACATGAATTTGAAAGTGAATGTGATTGTTGTGCAATGACTGTGATTGATTGGCTTCTATGAAGCTATTATACTGCTTATTATCACTTTTATTATATAGTTCGAGACTCACCCTTTCTGTTGTTGTTTACCACAGGTAGTCATGAGTGAGGGCTTGCTACCTTCACTATTTCCCGAGTCGGTCTGCTCTGATACGTAGCACCTAGGGGATGGGATATAGACCCTAGTTTGATTTGCTTTGCTCACTATTGAGCTTTTATATGTATTATGTACTGTTTGAGACTGCTGAGCACTCTTTTGAGATGTAGTTTTATTTCCGCTGCGTGATATGAGATATTATTCCACGTGTTTTTATGGTGTTACGTATTTGATTATAATTATGAGTTGAATTGGTTGTTTAAGTGTTTTAAGAGAAAAGTGTAGCATTCCATTTTGAGAAATAAATTTTTATATACTCTGTTTTTGATTTAAATTACCGGGTAGAAATGGGGTGTTACAACTAGTCCTCTGAGCAAGCTCTGCCTTTCCACTACGAATCACCGTACCCCATGCTTGCAAAACCTTTCTAAGCAAACTATCATCCTTTGGACCTCCTTCGAAGATGTAAAACGAGAATAACATCTCCTCAGTAGGCGAGTTCCTCATCGGATATCCTAATTGCCTCAGGGTTAGAGAGGGGTTGTAATTGATACACCCCTTACTACCCATTAAAGGAACATTCTGAAAGCCACCGCAACGAAAGACTACCTTGGGTCTATCTTTCCAACATGATGAGAGAGACCAACAGACTGAATGCTCATCTAGGCTTCCTAGAATTTGGACCCACTCTTTAATATTCATGGTTTTCACCTCACAAGTTACAGCATAGTCAATCAACTTTTCCACTCGTTTTGGATTGGTGAAAGAATGAATAAGAAGCCAAGCATACAACAGGTGAGATGAGCAAGAGATTTTCTTCCTTCTTAATTCACAATGATGAGTAAGAGCGGAATAGGTGTCGGCCAGGATTGCAGGAATTGGATTGATAGGGCTCTTCTCATTTTGAAAAGCTAAGAAGATGCCAATGACAGTCACATCCACATGTTTCTCGATCTGCGGGAAGAGAACAACCCCGAAGATTGTTAAGGCCAGGACTTGCTTGAAGACAACCCAGTTCTCGTTTCTAGCGTAAGCTTCCATCAAACTCTCAAGATAACTCTGCGGGAAACCTATCACATGGTTTCTCTTCTGCTTTTGGAGCTTCAGGTCTTCTTCATTCACATGCAACAATGCAGCAAACTTTTCATCTGTGTAATACTTCTCTTGATATCTTGGTAAGGGACGACACATGCATGCGAGCAAAACCCAAGATCTGTTGATACTCTTCCAATGTGGGAGCCATCTGGAAATTTCTAAAGAGGAAGCACCTGATTTCAGAGTCATAGAATCTACTCAGAGCCATGTAGCCTCAGTCTGTACCTCTAGCAACAACAACTTGTGAAGATTCCCATAAGCACTGTCAAACGATCCACTTTCAATCGGTCCCATCAAGGCGACACAATCTTTTAGACTGGCGACATCTACCCTACTTACAACTGGATACCTCGGAGTGTACGCTGTTTCACTTTTTGATTCCATACCGTACCTATGACAAGATATTACTTTGTGATTCTCGACAACCAAACTTTTAGTGAGATGCAATGATGCGTGCATGAGTTGCAGAAACTTATTTTTTATGCAATGCGGGGATGTATGCAAATGATGATGATGCTTTATGAAAATGTAGGGTTTGAAAAGAGATTTTATAGGCGGTGATTCTAGTTTTTTTTTTTTTGAAAACACGGACCGTACGTTGCTTCATATGGACCAGTACGAGAAAGGCTACAATGGAAACTCTTTCCCTCCCTTTTGAAAATAATATGAGCCATATGTTACTTCATATGGATCGCAAAAGAAAGGCTACACTGGCATTCTTCTTCCTCTTTTTTTTTTGAAGAAAATTTGTTTTGAAAAGACATGCCTAGACTATCAATGCAGCACACAATTTGCATGTCCTTGTGTCCTACGAGGTGGGGAACCTAGGTTCTAGGGCAACTCAAAGGTTCCTCCCATGTGAATCTAGTCATTTCCTCACTTTGAGTTACGAGCTAATTCTCTCTCATGATAGCACCCACAACGATGGGCGCCATCCGGTGTGAGGTATCATGAAAGAGCATCTCTCATTTGAAACTTTGTGAGAGTCGAGAAGGACAACGGTCCAATTGCCAGTCACTACTCATTTCCACTCTCCTATGTTTTGTCAGACCTTGGGTTTTAGGCCCCTCTCAAAGCACAATAAGCATGAGGTGTGAGTGTGTGTAGCAAGGACATACCACCTAAAAACTACCCCACATATATCCCACCTGCAAAGGAAAACCCAGAATAGTCCAGACAAAAGCAAGCAATAACATGTTGTCTACCCTAGGGTTTAATATCATCTCAAAACAAATAAGCTAACCTAAGGTGTCAACAGCAATCATGTATAGCTTACCTCAAGAAAGGTAGCGAAGAAGAAGGGGTCATAAGGGCATAAGGGCATAATGCATGAGATTACCTTGTAGAAAGGGAGCAAAGAAGAAGGGGACGTGGAGATTGGAGAAATTCATGCATGATCATAAGCATATAAAGAAAGAAAAAGAAAAGTAGAAGAAGAAAGAAGCAAATGCACATGGATGCAACATAACTTCATGCAAAGGGAACAATCAAGCATCATATACAAAGAAAGAAGAGAAAAGAAAAAGAAAAGGAACAGAAGGAAGAAGTAAAACGAAGTTATCAAATCAAACAATTTAAACCACACATCGAGTTAATTAGGCTCGACCTTCGTCTTTTAAAAAAAAAGGGTCCCCAGCAGAGTCGCCAGCTGTTGCGCCCCGAAAAATCCGGCTTGGACTTCTCGTTTATATGCAACTTGGAAAAAGTTTGGAGCCGCTGTTGCACCCCGAAAAATCCGGTTTGGGATTCTCAATGTACAACGTGGAAAAATTTTGAAGCCGCCACCAATATTTTAATTTTAAGACGAAAACATTGAAAAAACGTCCTTTTATACAAAGCGGGTGGTCTTTTCTAAAAGCAGGAGATGTAGGTTGGAATTCGGTTAGGTATGGGGAAGGTATTAGCACCCACACATCCTTTCTACCGAAAGGGAACCATTAATTTGATGTGTGGTTTCGACAAGGTTTGATTTGAAACAATTGTTCTACTTCTTTCCGTATTCTTTTTATTTGAGAAAAATTGTTTTGTAAGCGGAGAAAAGAAAGATTCGTTTTAGAATTTTTGAAAAGCGCGCTTGACGGGACGTGGCCCGCTCCTACGTATCTCCCGGTGTGATGGAGAATTCAAAGCTTATGTAGTTCTCGTGAGTCGAGAAGTTTTGGTGTGTTGTTGTTTTTTATTGTAGGGGTTCTCGGGTCTGAACTGTACAGTCCACTAACCCTAAAACATAGACATCCCCACCCGTACAGGCGACGTGCCCCCTACTTATCAAAAAGTTATTTGAATTACTTGAAAAATTTGTTGTGAGGTTGGTTGCTTTTATTTGAGCAAGTATCTCAGGCTCGCACGAACTGTACAGCTCGCTAACGCTAAGACGCTAACCAACCCGGATGTACATCCGACTTGATTCCGTACTCATTTTTGAAATAGGGTTTAAGTTGTTAGTTGCTTGTTTTATTTCTCATAAGTATCCCAAGATATTTGAGTTGTACAACTCCCATCTTAGGGCGCTAGTCAACATCGGCCGACGTCGACTTGACTCTTATGAGTTTTTTTAGGAAAAAGGGGTTCTTACTTTATTTACTTGTGAAAGGAAAAGAAGTTAATTTGGTGAGATTTTGGGAAAGAAGTAGAACACTTCAATCAACTCCAAATCCATAACCAAATGCAAAATGAATGAATGAAGTTCAAACATATTCAACTAACCAAGTAATCATGAACATGTTGATCATCAACTAAGATTAAGCATGCCAATATAATCAAGAGATTTAATTGTCAAAGATGCAAGACGAAGTTTTCAAAATAATTTTGCGTGTGTGTGAGAGAGGTGCATTTATCTTAATGACTCTATGCTACACAAGTAGTAGGCTTACGTCTTCATATAAGAGTACATGCATGGGGGAGGAATTGCACACAATTAAGTCAAGACATTCAAATGGCATCATGAACAAAAGAACACAATTAATCATAGGCATAGAATGATCTAGGTTGAATGAATAGACATGCAAGCAATGATGTGCATGATTAGGCAAGTATGCAAATGCATGAGCACGCAAGAATGTGAGTGAATGATCATATAAAGATGCATGAAGGAATAATCATACAAGGCTATGCATGAATGAATGATTGAGCATACAAGACTATGAATGCATGAGCATAGTTATTGTGCAAGGTATGAACATTTGAGTATGCATGAACATGTGAATGAATGCTAAACATGGAATTAATGAATGCATGAGCATGTGAGAGGGTAAGAGAATGCAATAGGCCTAAGCATGTATGAATGTATGAACATGTGAGCATATGAAAGTATGCAAGTACTAATGTGCAAACATAAGAATGTGCCACACAAGTGATACAAATAAATGAAATGCAAAGTGTAAAAAGTTTAATGAGATGAGGTAAAATGCTTAATGAAATGGTAAAAGTAAAAAATGCTTAATTTGATGATAAGAGTGTATGAAGTGAAATGAAAATGTTTTGGTGAAGGTTTATGAATGCAAAAGGGGGTAAAAACATGTTTTATGAGGTGAATTGGTAAAAATGTTAATAAAGTAAAAGATTAAGGAAATGGTGAAAGTAAATAATTAATGAAATGGTAAAAATGTTGTGGTAAACATTAAGTGAAATAGAAAAAAAATGAAAGTGGTAAAATGTTTATATTTTAGGTAAAAAGTTACTGAGTGGTAAAATAAAAAGTAAGTGAGTGGTTAAGAGTTAAAAAACACATTAACACAATTACACTCATCTATACAAGATCAAACAACACATCTTTAAGCACAAAAATATGCACAATCTAAGGCCGAGGCAACAACATGAACAAATCACCAAATTATTTCATGCCAAGATTCACAATCAACACATAGAACAAGACACAAGATTAAACCCTAAATTATCATGCCATGTTACAAGACAATCATCAAGCAAAACATGTACTTATTTACACAAAATATCAAAGGAAACAAAAGTAAACACAAACCCTAATTCTAACTACAATCAAGTAATCATTCAAACACAAGTCATGAAATAAGCAAGAAAACACAAGAACACTATTTTTCCCCTACTTGGCCGAAACCCTCACACATGAATGATGAACTTTATTCAACTTAAAATCATGCAAACAAGATGGAATATGCAAAGAAATGTGAAACAAAATACAAGAATAACTCCTTCAAGGCCAAGGACCCATCTCAAACACCCAAGGCTCCCTAAGTCCTTGTCATAATGTTTGAAAAGGATCCTCAAAGCAACAACAACAAGCAATCAAGAAGGAGTTAAGAGTAGAAGAGAGATTTACATGGTAAAAGTGAAAGAGAATAAGGATTTAAGGCTTACCTTAAGAACTTGCAAGAAGAAGTGAAGAAGAAGATCAAATAAAAACCAAGAACACTTGAACCTCTTCTTGAATCCCACAAAAACCTCTTGATCTTGAAAAATTGTTGATGAAAAATTGATGATGATGCAAGATTAGAAGTAGGTCTAGTATAAGAATCAAGAAAAGGGAGGCTTTGATGGTGAAAAATTGAAAAATGGAGGAAGGATGAAGGAGGGGTGGTTTCGGTTTTGAGAGAGGAGGAGAGGAGAGTATTGTGTGCTAGGGTAAAAATGAGAGTCCTCCTTCATGGTCTCTTATTTTGGGTTTTATATGAGGTGCAAAATTAAGGGTATAAGGGACATTGTGCTTTTTGCAAACCATTGAGATTTGAGATAGAATTTAAATCAATGGCTAGGATTGCAATGCACATGGATTAGGGGCAATGAGAAAACACAAGTGAGGGTGAGAAGGGAGTGGATTGGCGCATAAAAAATAAATAAAAAGGAAAGGAGGGTTTGTGTGAAAAAAATCTATTTTGGGAATGAAGGCTCATATGAGATATGATCTAGAAATAGGGTTAAGGGTATATTTGTGAGGAAATGTTATTAAAGAGGGAACTTTGCATTTTTTGGTGAAGGGGTGAGTGTAAGTGGGTGAGAGCATTTACCAAAAGGGGCAAAGTTGAGGATAATACCAAATCTATTCTTAAGGACTAAGAAATAGAAGAGTGTAGAAGATTTTTATGAGAGAGAGAGAGGGTATATGCGCATGGGCTGAAAATGGGAGAGGAAAGGAATAAAAAAAAAATTTGTTTTTGGTCTTTTGTTTTATTGAAGACACTTCTTTCTTTTTTAGTTTGAATTTTGAATTTTTGGGCATGCAAATGAAAATGGGGAATATTTAATGGTAGTTTTTTTTTATGCAATAAAAATGGGGAAAATATATTTTTAATTATTTTGGACTACGATCTTCTCTCTAAAAATTGTACAAAAATTATCGTTGATAGAATAAAATGTAATTTTTGGTGGATGCATACTTTGTGGTTTAGACGAAGGTTTGGTTTGAAAACGACTTGTTCAACTTCTTTTCTTTTCTTTTTTTTTTTGAAAGGATTTTTGGAAAACGGAGGAGAAAGGAAATCTTTTGTTATCTTTGAAAGCCGGAATAAAACAAAGATTTTTAAAAAAGGGGGTGGGAAAGAGAATTCTTTTATGATTTTTGAAAGTGTGTTTGTGGGACATGAACTCGCTCCTACGTATCCCCACCGTGATGAGGAATCAAAGCTACGTAGTTCTCATCTTTTGCTTTTGAGAATGGTTTGAGAGTTTTTCGCAATTGGGCGGCGTTTGTGGACGACCAAACAACAACGGTTTAGAGTGGTCGCGTACTACTAACTCTTTGGAAAATGAAATCGTCATTAACGATCAAACGGCAACGGCGCGAGTGATCATCAATGACAATTGGTTTTTGTTTAACGAAGAAGATGTTTTCGCAAAGAGGTCGAGCGTTCATGGCGACCAAACAACAATGGTTTAGAGTGGCCACACTACTAACTCTCGTGAAAAATCATCATTAACAATCAAACGGCAACGGCGCGAGTGATCATCAATGACAATTGGTTTATTTGAGGAAAAAAATGTTTTTTTTTGAAAAAAAGGTTGAGCTTTTGAGAAGACCCAAACAATAACGACTTAGAGTGGCCTCACTACTAACTCTTTTTGAAAATGAAATCATCACCAACAAACAAACGACAATGGCGCGAGTGATCATCACTAGTGCAAAAATGACTTAAGACAGCACCATTTAGCATCGGTTGTTTAAACAGCCGATGCTAAATGTAGACACGGTGGCAATTTTGAAATTAAATTGAAGTTTTCAATTTACATTTAGTATCGGTTGTTTAAACAACCGATACTAAATGTGTGACTCTAACACATTTAGTATCGGGTTTTTAGTCAACTGATACTAAATGTGTGTCTCAAACACATTTAGTATCGGTTGTTATTACACCCGATACTAAAGGTTCCTTTTATTTTTTCCTATTTCTCCTTCACACACGATCTCTCGCGTTCTCATCTCTCTTCTCTGAACCTTCTCGCTCAACTCTCTCTCTGAACTCTCAAATCAAAAACCTAGCCTTGCTCGCCGTCGCCTTCTCATTTCTCCGTCATTACAGAGCTCTTTTCGTTCGTCTTCCTCACACCATGAAACCTCCATGTTTCTCTGTGTATTCCTTATTTCACGCCACCAAATGATCAAAACACTGCGTCAGCGTGTCTTCCTCTTCCTCACATGGACGCCGATTGGACCACCACTAAGTCCGAATCTGCCGTGACAAACTCGGTTCATCTTCCTCATCTACAACTTAGGTATTTCCCGATTCAAACCCTAATAATGTATTTGTCCCCAAATTGATTTTCCTTGTCTTTGTGAATCTGTCCCTATTCAAACCCTAATTTCAATCTTCTCGAAATTGAGGTTTTAATTTGTTGATTTGTTTGCTGACTAGGGGTTTTAGATTCGTTAACAATCTTCACATTGTTTTGCTTATTTATGATATTTTGATTTCTTTGTGATTGTTTATTACTATTATGATAAGTATTTACGTATAAAAACCATTGTGTGTGTGTATATGCTTCTTTAGTAGTTCGTGCATGACTTGTTATACCGTTTTATGCGTGTGATGTTTGTTTAGTTAACTTTTGTTTGAACCAAGATCCATTGATGCCATACTTTCATAATGACTTTTCTCGATATATGAAATTAACCAACTCAATCATTGAGTCTGTGATAATATTTTGGTAATCATGTATAGAATTTTATAGATAATTTATAGAATTTTATAGATAATTTAGACATCCATATCATAGGTATAAAGTATGCAATTTAATAATACATATTTCTTGACATTTTGTTCAAATAAAGGGGAGCGATGAAGTGTCAAATGGTTTTTGTATTTTGTTAATTTTATCTACTTCATGAGAGCTTAAACTCAGTAATGGTTAGCTCATTAAAACTCGTGTATATAAAAAGTTATTAAAATTTAAATTTGAATGTATGCCGACACTTAAACTTTGTTTCAATGGATCCATATTATCTCTTTCGAGTGTGTATAATCACTTTACATACTCTTTCAAATTATTTATTTAAAGATCAAGATAGCACTTAATTTATGTTGCTCTAAGTTGTCAATGAAATGTAATTTTGTGTGTTTCTCTAAAATTTTACTTGCTTGTAATCATTTGCAGAGAGAATAAGAACTTAGCTGGGGCGCTAGGTATGCCAAGTATGAATACTCATCTTGGAATTGGTATGCTCTCATTGTCTCACTTGATCAATACCGTTTCTTATATCTTTATTGATGACCATTGATTTTGATTTGAGTTTGTCCATTTCACGCTTTAATAGAGCAAAGCCGTAGGGAGGATTTAGACTCACTTGGATATATTCTTATGTATTTTTTAAAAGGAAGGTAATTAATGTTTCACATTATTATTTGGTATTTCTTATATCTTTTAGTTTCCCTCTTTGTTTCTTATTTGGTATTTCTGCAGTATGCCCTGGCAGTGGATTGAAAGCGAGGCACTAAGAAGCGAAGTATGATAAAATTAGTGAGAAGAAAGTTTGTACTTCTATTGAGGTATGATTGAGTCATGAAAAAATATTTTGTTTCATCCAATGTATGTTACTTTTAGCTTTTAAAATCATATGATTGATAATAGATTGCTTCTTTGTTAGTCTCTCTGTCATGGCTATCCTCGAATTTGCATCATACTTCCATTATTGTCGGTCATCGAGCTTTGAAGATAAACCAGATTATGCTTATCTCGAAACGAATTTTGCGTGATCTTTTTATTCGTGAAGGTTTGAGCTTGTATTCCTATTTATATTTATATTTAATTTTGGGATGCATTGTAGTCCCCGATAACAATCTTTTAGGGTCTAGATGACTATGTTTTAATTTGTCAATTTCTTTGCATGTTCTTTTATTGTTGCTCCAGGTTTCTGATTTGATTATGTCTTTGATTGGACCATTTTGAAATATCAAGCAATCTCAAATTGCCACTCCCGCCCGTACTATTGTAAGTGATGTGTAATATCTCATTGCATTAGCTATTTAATTGTTGAGATCATTTTATTTGAGTGGTAGTGATGTCATGCGACACTTGCGGGGGCCTATTTCTTTGGACCAAGTTCAGTATACCACTAGCTTACGCAAACAACGATGGACAATCGGGTATCCTTGTTCACATCCACGATCTATCCTTTAACTATGTTCTGAGATAATATTCTAGTCTAATTTCATACCATTCAACAATCTGTTTGTTAGTTTTTCTATGGTGCTTCCTCCCTCCCGTATTTTATCGTTTGACTCATCCTTTTCATGCTTTTTATATACCACTACGGCATTGTTTTAATGTGGCGACTTACGTGTAGGTGGAAAAGATGGTAGGCATCTTGGTTGGTTTACATCTGATCCTACTCGTGGGAGAAACTCTAGACCTATTGCCAATGATGGAACCTTATCTAGACAAAAAGCCCCACTTACAAATGACCCAACTGGATCAAAAGATGTTATGGTGTGTGCTTTGCATTTATATGTGGATTGGTTTTTGCTCGTGAAGGCACCAATTTCTTATGAAGTTCAATGATGATCAGTGCTTTATGCATTAATTTCTAGAATATTTAAATTGACATTATTATACCTGTCTAGCCATTTCTGATTGAGGAAATGAATATTTATTTGGAAAATGAGATTGTTTATAAGAAAAATCATATGCTGTTAACCATTTATTTGATTGAAAAAATATGAAGCTGCCTTTGCCACGTCTTTGCTTTTTGCTCATGACTTGATTTCAAAGTATTGGTGTATAACTCATGTTTATATACACACGGTGATAAAGGGTATTATAATTTGTAAATATTTCTCAAAGCTCCACATTTTGGTAAAAAGAATACAAACACCATGTGTAGTATATGGCAGTTAGTTTTCACGTTACTCATGAATGTTTGTGCCTGGTTTATGCAGTTGCCAAGTTCTAATTTCTTCCGATCAAGCGGATCCGCAAGGCGAGGTGTTGTCTCAAAGAAGTAGTGATGCGATTGTTGGCGATGAGACTACGCCTCTCGCCCTCTCACGCTTGAATCAAATCAAGGAGTACTTCGTAAAAGCTCGGTGCTCGAGAGAAGTTCACCTATCATGTCATCCGAGCAAAACCAAGCACCATCCGGCAGAAACACATCAAACACAAAGAATTTGGAGTCAGCTCTTAGAGGTATTGATAGCCTGCATTTTAATGATGAGAGGGCACATTATTAGAGGTATTCACTTAGAAATAGGAAAGGAAGAGTGTGTTATGCATATGTTCAAAATTCAGATTGTTTATTTTCAAATTCAATTAGAGATGAGGTGCGTTACATGCGGGGAAGGTTTTTCTGCTTTTTCTATTTTACTTTTATTCGTTGTCTTGTTCTCATTTAATAAAAAATAAATAGGTTTCTCGGGGGTTGTGAATTTGAATAAGTTCCACTTATCTCCAAAATCTTGCAAGCAATTTCCCTTCCCCACTTTCCTAACTTACCCTTAAAATTTCTTAGGTGTTTAGTTTTGTTTCTTGGTTCATCTGTTGTTGACGTGTTTACTATATATCTAAGTTTGAAATTTGAGTTCCATTTTCTGCTTATGTTGTTTCATGATTGAACATATGCATATCTTACTTCCGTGATTGGGTTTCTTTTGTTAACACTTTATGCTAAAAAGTATATGCATTACTTGGTTCCTTTCTTGGCTTGCATCTTTTTTTGTTTATACTCCATGCTAAAAAGTATATGCATTATTGTGCAGTACATCGGAGACAGCTAGAAGGAGAATAATAATGGCCAATTCATAGCATATTGATAGCAAACAATGGAATGGCAGCAGTCAAGTTCATTTGTATGATTTCAATACTATTTGTATGATGTTTCATATCACATGCACCATTTGTAGAATTTATATACTAAGTATTCCGGTTTATAACATTTGTATTGTAAGATATAAAATTTCAATAGAAGTTGAAATATTTTTATGAATTCATTATGAGTCGCTTTGTGGAGATAATTTTGTGTATTTGGAATTTATAAATTGGTCAATTGATATCTATTAATTGATATCTATATATGCAGTGTGTGTGTGGTAAGATGTGAACTGAGAACTTTTTTTTTAAAAAAGTAGACTTTTAGCATCGGTTGTTTATAAACAACCGATGCTAAATGTCCTAAAAAATGACTTTTAGCATCGGGTGTTTAAACAACCGATGCTAAAAGTCACTAAGAATAGACATTTAGCAACGGTTGTTTAGATGACCGATGCTAAATGTCACAAAAAATGGACCTTTAGCATCGGTTATTTAAATAACTGATACTAATAGTATGTTTTCAAGACATAAAAAACACCAAAAAAACGTAATTTAGCATCGGTTTTTTGAAAATCCGATGCTAAAAGTCACATTTAGTATCGGTCGAATTAGCATCGACAGATAACCGATGCTAAATGTGCAAAATAACCGATGCTAAATGTCTTTTCTACACTAGTGCATTGATGACAATTTGGTCTTATTGGAGTTTTAAAGAAGGGTTTTGGGAATGAGTTTTGGAAAAACAAAATAGAACAATTTCAACCAAATTCCAAGTCCATAACCAAATGCAAAATGAATGAATGAAGTTCAAACATATTCAACTAACCAAGCAATCATGGACATGTTGATCATCTACTAAGATTAAGCATGCCAATACAATCAAGAGATTTAATTGTCAAAGATGCAAGATAAAGTTCTCAAAACAATTGTGCGTGTGTGTGAGAATTGCTACGGGACGAGCAACAATCTCAAAGGGTATGCATTTATCTTAATGACTCTATGCTACAACAAGTAAGTAGGGTTACGTCTTCATATAAGAGTAAATGCATGGGGGAGGAATTGCACACAATTAAATCAAGACATTTAAATGACATCATGAACGAGAGAATACAATTGATTATAGGCATAGAATGATCTAGGTTAGATGAATGAACATGCAAGCAATGATGTGCATGATTAGGCAAATATGCAAATGCATGATCATACAAGACTATGCATGAATGAATAAGCATACAAGACTATGCATGAATGAATGATTAAGCATACAAGACTATGAATGCATGAGCATAGTTATTGTGCAAGATATGAACATTTGAGTATGCATGAACATGTGAATATGTAAGTTAGAAATGAATGTAAAAAAATAAGTAAGAGGATGCATGAAGTATGCGAAATGTCTTTGGGTTTTTAGGTAAATGATTCATGATTCAAAGTGATAAAAAGCTAGATGAGTTATGGTAAGAAACTTTGATGCAATGTAGTAAAAGGAAAGAATGCAAGGTGATACAGAGACGTCGGCCTTAGTGCCGTAATGATGTATGAGAGTTGTTTGGCCGTAGGGCTACGAGTAGAGGAGTAATAAATGTTGAAGTCCCTGAGGGGCATTAAATAAACGAAAAGGGTGAACGCAGAGGACTTTGGTCCTAGAGGTGAGCAGAGGACTTAGGTCCTAATTATGAACAGAAGGCTGCGGTCTAAATGGTGAGTTCTTTGGAATTGTGTTATGATTTAATTGAATGATGTATATCTTTGTGTGTTATGCATTGTTCATGGTGTCGCATAAATCATAAGCATAATGGTGAAAGCAGAGGACTTTGGTCCTATGGTGAAAGCAGAGGACTTGGTCCTAAGGTGATAGCAGAAGACTTGGTCTTAATGGATCCATCATGCATATGCCCTTGGAGTTTTGGAGTGCGCATCATGCATATAACTCATGCACTAAATAATTGTGTTATTTGTGTGTTGTGCCGAGGTGTTTATATGTGTTTGCTTAGCATAATGCTTGTCATAAACCTTATTATATGTGTTTAGAGACTCACCCTTTGCTTTTATGTTGCTTCTCATGTTGGCAACTTGCGGTATCCCCGAGTAGAGGTGTCCTCACTCGATTGTCGTTTAGGCGTCGTCATTGCTCACGATATGTAACACTTTGGGGGCGAGTAGTTTAGAGGTCGTTTTGGGTTGGTTTTTGAAATGTAACTTGATGTTATTTTGGAACATGTTTCATTCCGACTGCGTTGTAAATTAAAACATGTGTTTTTATGAACTCGTTCCTTTTGGCCGAGGTGTTATATGTCACACTGATAACTGTTGATTTGCGCCATTGCTGCTTGTTTGTTTGTCTTGTAGAAAATGTAGCACTCTCTTGTGAGTGGTTTTTGAAAAACTCTGATTTAATTTGCTAAGTAGTATTAAAAGTAAGGGGGTGTTACATTAGTGGTATCAGAGCAAAAGTCCGGTCTTGTCCGACCAAGTATTGAGTCTTGAGTTCCCAGAATTTCGAGTTTTATGGCTCGTTCTAAGTAGATTTTGTTTATATGTTTAGTGTAATGGCTAGAAGAGCTGGGAGGAATGACGCTGCCATAGCTGCTGCTTTGGAAGCGACGGCGACTTCTATGGGGAATCAACCTCAGCAGGTGTCCTACCCCAATTTTGTCAGGCATTTAGTCAAAACCCTAATTTTCTCCCAAAAATAATTAAATTAAAAAGTAAAAAAACACCATGCATTGCATTTAGGTTTCTAAAGTCATTTCAAAGTTTCTAAAATCATTTTTGGAGTTGGAATGCACTTTTTAAACAAATTAGGGTTTTTCAGTGAAAAAGGGTATTTTGGTCATTTTCACAAATAAGGGACAATTCCTCAAAACAAGTCATCCAACATGCATTTCAAGGTACTAGAGGTCACTCCTAGGGAGAAAAATCATTTTTGAAGTGGAAATGTGTTTCAGGCAAAAACTAGGGTTTTTAGAGTGAAAGGGCATTTTGGTCATTTCACAATAAAAGCGGTCTTTTGTCCCAAAGCCTTGAATAATCATCAATGATTTATTTGAGAGATATTTGTGCTCCATTGTGATTATTTTTGTGCATAAATATTAAACCTTTTTGCCTAAAAACCTAGTTTTTGGATGGAGGGGTAAAATGGTCTTTTCCTTTGAGGTGGGGTAAATAAATCAATTTTGGGATTGGTGAGATCATAAAATTCAGAGCCCAATCATTGAATCATAGGATATGGCCCAAAATGGCATGAACTAGGAAGAATGATCTAGAAGGGAATATTCTATACTCTTTTGAATTAAGGATAAGAACAATAGTACAATTTGCAATTCCACTCACTCTCTCACTCTCCCTTAGCTGCGCATAAACAGCCATATTACACCCCATTTCCATTTATTTTTCTTGTTTGCAAATTGTATTAAATCATGGCCATTCATTCAAGTGTGAAAATCAATCCTTACCTTTCATTTGAATCAAAATGGCACTTGTGTAATAAGCTTTGTAGAAAAATACATTTTTGTAAATGAGCTTATCCTTCACCACTCTCCTTATGCTGCACACCCAGCCCTCTCTCTCCTCATTTTATTGCCATTAATCCATGTGATAATGCATCTTGACCATTGATTCAATTTCTTTCTCAAATCCTATTGATTTACAAGAGATACATTGTCATAAATACCCTTAAGTTTTCACCCCATATAAAAACCCAAAAATAAGACCAAAGGCACACATACACTCTCATTTTACCCTAGCTAGCAACCTCTCCTCCTCTCCTCTCCTCTTGGCCGAATACTCCTCCTTCATCTCCTTCACTATTTTTTCAACTTTCATCCACCAAATCACCTTAGATTCACTCCATATTCATACACCTTCCTCTTTCCACCTTTGATTCCATTTCTATACCACAAAGGAGCTTACTTTCTTCAAATTTGCGTGGCATTGTTGGTGTTCTTGGTTTTGATCTTCATTTTTCTACTCTTTTCTAGTTGATCTTGAGGTAAGCATCATATCTCTTGCATTTTAACTATTAGCATGTAAATCTCTCTTCTACTCCTCTATCCTCTCTAAGAGGCTTAGAGGGTTCATTTCAAACACTATGTCAAGGACATTGGGAGCCTTGGGTGTTTGAAGTGAACCCTTGGCCTTGAGGGGAGGTTTCTTGTGTTTTCACCATAGTGTTCTTGCATTTTTCATACTCATTTTGTCATTTTTGCATGAATAAAAATTTCCATGTGATATATGCATCTTATTGTTCATGTCATAACTTGCAAGTTTGAATTTTGTTTTGATCTAGAGGGTGTAATAGGTTCGGTTTTAGGCCTTAAGAATTAGGGTTTTGTTTGCCTTCCTTTTACTCTTTGATCTTTGTGTAAATAAATGCTTGATTTGCATAATGTGTTCCATGTGTTGATTATGAGTTTTGGCATGAAAAAAAAACTTGTTGTTTATGTTCATATAGGGTTCGGCCTTAGAGGCCCTTTTGGTGCTCATCTTTGTGCTAAAAATTGTATTGCTTGATCTTGTGTAGATGAATATAAATGTGTTAGGGTGTTTTTAACCTTTTCAACCATTCATTTTTTTTTTACCTTACCACTCATTAATCTTTTACCAAAAGTAAAAAAACATGTTAACTTTTACTTTACCATCTCATTAAGTAATTACCATTCACCTCATGCATTTTTACTTTACCATTCACTAACTTTTTACTAAAAGTTTTACCACTTACCAATTTGCAAAAATACCCAAAACATTTTCTCACTTGCATTTCCCACTTTTTATCTTCATAAAATAAACCCCAAAACATTTTTACCACTTTCAAAACAAAAACATTTCATCTCATTTCCTAAACACTAAAAACCCAAAAACATTTTACCACTTTCTTACTTAAACCTTTTACCATTCCTTACCAAATTACTTTCACATTCATACATCCTCATTCATACTTAGTCTATGTGACACTCTCATGCATCCTCATATGTTCATGTTACTTGCTTCCTTTAATGTGATAGTCATTCATTCACTTGTATGCTTTGCATCCATTCTTAAATGCTCATGCATCCCTTAACACCATGTCTTGCATTCAAACATGCATGTTCATTCCTTGTATATTCATGCACCTACATGTTTGCTTAATCATGTATTCATTTGTTCATGGCAACTTGTAAATATTCTTCATGTTTGCTTTGCCTATGCTTTCATTGTTGTCTCGGTTTTGAATAAAAAAGGATTTGTAATGTTCTACTTTCTTTTCAAGTCCAAAATCAAATGTTTTCTAATAAAACCCTAAGGCATTTTTCATAAACCAAATCATTAGCCATCACTCGAAGCCATTGCTTGTTTGATCGTTAATGAGGAGTTATTAGTGATAGTCACTCGAAGCCTTTGCTTGTTTGACTATCATGAAAGCTCCCACACATTAATTAAACAACAAAAACCCAATTCAAATTTCCTAAAAAATAACATGAGCCATTAGTGGTAATTATCACTAAGACTCATCTTTTTCCAAAACATTTTCAAAAAGATAATAAAACGTTGCGACTAGTGATCACTTGAGTAATTGCTCGACTGATTATCGGTTCCAACACTTTTCTTTCAAGTTAGTAATGAACGCCACTCGAAGCCATTGCTTGTTTGGTATTCATGAGCGCTTGAGTCATATTTCCAAAACCCAAAAGATAAGATAAAGACAAAACACAGATTTTCTCAAGATTAAAGAACCAAGAACTACGTAGCTTTGATCCCTCATCTCATTGAGGGTACGTAGGAGCGGGTCACATCCCGTCAAGCACACTTTCAAAAAATCACAAAGCCGTCTTCGGACGCAAAGAACCAAGAACTACGTAGCTTTGATCCCTCATCGCATTGAGGGTACGTAGGAGCGGGTCACATCCCGTCAAGCACTCTTTTAAAAAATCTACGTTTAGTTTCACTTTTCAAAGATCACAAAAAGATTTCTTTCTCTCTCGTTTTCTAAAAAAACTCTTTCAAATAAAAAGGAAAAGAAAAGAAGTAGAACGATTCATTTCAAATCGAACACTTCAAAACCACACATCGAATTAATGGTTCCCTTTCGGTAGAAAGGAGGTGTGGGGTGCTAATACCTTCCCCACACCTAACCGACCCCCGAACCTACATCTTTGAGTTTTCCAAAGACCAGTTGCTTTCCAAAAGGTTTTCCTAATATTTTCCTTAATAAATGTTAGTGGCGGCTTCATTGAAAGATTTCTTTTTTAGAAAAGTTGTAAACGAGGAAGGTTCCCCCTCGGGGACTTTTTCGGGCGCAACAGCAGGCAGCCGAGGATGCTGGAGCGAGGAGGTTGGCTACGTTTCAGAGGGAGAATCCTCCTACTTTCAAAGGGAGGTATGATCCCGACGGAGCTATGGCCTGGTTAAAGGAAATAGAAAGGATCTTTCGAGTGATGGAGTGTTCGACTGCGCAAAAGGTGAGGTTTGGTACTCACATGCTAGCCGAGGAGGCAGATGACTGGTGGCTTGAAAATCTTCAAAGGTTAGAGATTGCTGAAGGAGAAATCACCTGGGATATTTTCAAGAGGGAGTTCCTGATGAAGTATTATCCTGAAGATGTTAAGGGAAAGAAAGAAATGGAATTTTTAGAGCTGAAGCAGGGGAGTAAGTCAGTGGCCGAGTATGCGGCAAAGTTTACCGAGTTGGTGAAGTTCTACCCCCATTACACTGGAGCTACTGCTGAGTTCTCCAAGTGTATTAAGTTTGAGAATGGTTTAAGGCCCGACATCAAGCAGGCCATTGGGTATCAACAGATAAGGGTGTTTGCTCAGCTGATGAATAGCTGCAGAATCTTCGAGGAAGACAAGGTGGCCGCGACTACCACCTATAAAGCTGGAAGGGAGAAGCAGAATTCTCAATATCGTGCTAAGCCTTACGAGGGTTCTGGTGGAAAGGGTAAAGGAAAGTGGAAAGCTGGTTAGGCCAAGGCGCCGAGTGGCGGAGACGCTCCTCCGAGTATAGTGTGTTTCAAATGTGGAAAACCTGGTCACAAAAGTTTTGAGTGCTCAGTCGTTAAGTGTTTTAAGTGTGGCAAGGAAGGCCACAAGGCTCCAGACTGTGAGAAGAAGGATATAGTTTGCTACAACTTTGGGGAGGCAGGGCATAATAGTTCGAGGTGTCCCAAGCCGAAGAAGGAAAATAATGTTGGAAAGGTATTCGCTCTTGCTGGGTCCGAGGTGGTGAATGAGATAAAAGGTACGTGTTTTATAAATGGCATTCCTTTGCTTGCAATAGTGGATACTGGTGCCACGCATTCTTTCAATTCTGCTTTGTGTGCTAAGAAATTGGATTTAGTCTTATCTACTATGATGAGGGAGATGGTTATCGATACTCCAGCCAAGGGTTCGGTGACTACCTCTCTAGTGTGTGTGAAGTGCCCTCCGTCGAGTCTTTGGCGAGAGACTTCCTTGTTAATTTGATTTGCCTACCATTGGAGGATGGATGTCATCCTCGGTATGGATTGGTTAGTGGATAACCATGTCCATATCAATTGCTTTGAGAGGATCGTGAGTTTCCCTCCGCCGAGGTGGAAGAATGCATTACGATGTCTGCGAGCAGCACGCAAGCAAGGTAATGAAGGAAGGGGCTGCGTTGTTTGCGTTGAGTGTGACAATGTCTGCAGAGAGCCGAGCTAAAATTGATGAAGTACCGGTGGTGCAAGAGTTCCCAGAGGTATTTCCAGATGAAATTCCTGAGGTGCCACCTGAGAGAGAAGTCGAGTTTACCATTGAGTTAGTACCTGGTACTAGGCCGGTGTCTATGGCACCTTATAGGATGTCGGCATCTGAGTTAGCCGAGTTGAAGAAGCAGCTTGAAGAATTGCTAGAGAAGAAGTTTATTAGGCCGAGTGTGTCACCTTGGGGGGCTCCAGTGTTGCTAGTGAAAAAGAAGGATGGGAGTATGAGACTCTGCGTTGACTATCGTCAACTGAATAAAGTAACAATTAAGAATAAGTATCCACTTCCAAGAATAGACGATTTGATGGACCAATTGGTGGGAGCGCAAGTGTTTTCTAAGATCGACTTGAGGTCGGGTTACCATCAAATCAAAGTGAAGGATGAAGATGTTCCTAAGACATCGTTTAGAACTCGGTATGGACACTACGAGTATTCAGTGATGCCATTTGGTGTTACTAATGCTCCTGGAGTATTCATGGAGTATATGAATCGCATCTTTCATGAATATTTGGATCGGTTTGTGGTAGTGTTCATTGACGACATTTTGGTTTACTCTAAGTCCGAGGAGGAGCATTCCGAGCACTTGAGGCTAGTGCTGGAGGTCTTAATGGATAGGAAGCTGTATGCGAAGCTATCAAAGTGTGAGTTTTGGTTAGGAGAAGTAAATTTCCTTGGTCATGTAATTACCGGTGGTGGTATTGCAGTAGATCCTTCGAAGATTGAGGCTGTATTGCAATGGGAGACGCCCAAGTCAGTCACGGAGATAAGAAGTTTTCTGGGTTTGGCCGGTTATTACAGGAGGTTCATTGAAGGTTTCTCCAAGTTGGCGCTACCGTTGACCCAATTGACTTGCAAAGGTAAGGCATTCGTGTGGGACGATAATTGTGAAGAAAGTTTCCAAGAGCTGAAGAAGAGATTGACGACGTCTCCAATCTTGACGTTGCCGAATCCAAATGAGTCTTTTGTAGTATATTGTGATGCGTCTAAGTTGGGTTTGGGTTGCGTACTGATGCAAGACGGTAAGGTAGTTGCTTACGCTTCAAGGCAATTGAGAATTCATGAGAAGAACTACCCTACACATGATTTGGAGCTTGCTGCCGTGGTGTTTGCGTTGAAGATATGGAGGCATTATCTTTATGGTTCTCGGTTTGAAGTGTTCAGTGATCATAAGGGTCTACAGTATTTGTTTGACCAGAAGGAGTTGAACATGAGGCAGAGGAGGTGGTTGGAGCTGTTGAAGGACTATGACTTCTGTCTAAACTATCACCCAGGAAAAGCTAATGTAGTAGCTGATGCTTTGAGTATGAAGTCCTTGCATGTGTCGGCCATGATGATTAAGGAGCTGGAATTAATTGAGCAATTCAGATATTTAAGCTTGGTCTGTGAGGTAACTTCTCAGAGTGTTAAGTTGGGAATGCTGAAGATCACTAATGATTTCTTGGTTAGCATTAAGGAGGCTCAGAAGCTGGATGTCAAGCTTGTTGACATAGCAGTGGGAATTGGCCGAGCTGAAAATAAAGATTTTGAATTGGATACGCAGGGTTTGTTGAGGTACCGAGGTCGGATTTGTGTTCCTAATGAAGAGGAAATGAAGAGGCAGTGCGGAAGAATGTCATAGGAGTAAATTGAGTATTCACCCAGGAGCTACAAAGATGTACCAAGATTTGAAGAGGTTATTTTGGTGGCAAGGTATGAAAAGGGATGTAGCTCATTTCGTTTATGCTTGTCTGATTTGTCAGAAGTCCAAGGTAGAGCACCAGAAGCCGGCAGGGTTGATGCAACCATTACAGATTCCGGAGTGGAAATGGGACAGTATTGCTATGGATTTTGAATCGGCGGCCGCCGAGAAATCGTGTGAAGAGGTATGATGCTATTTGGGTAGTTGTTGATAGGCTAACTAAGTCGGCACACTTCGTTCCTATTAACATCACGTATCCGGTGCCGAGGTTAGCAGAAATTTACATCAAAGAAATTGTGAAGCTTCATGGAGTCCCTTCAAGCATTGTTTCAGATAGGGATCCTAGGTTTACATCAGCATTTTGGAAGAGCTTGCAAGAAGCGTTGGGGTCCAAGTTGCGTCTGAGCTCGGCATATCATCCACAGACTGATGGTCAGTCCGAGAGGACCATCCAGTCCTTAGAAGATTTGTTAAGGGCTTGTGTGCTCGAGCATGGTGGTGCGTGGGATTCGTATCTTCATTTAATCGAGTTCACTTACAATAATAGCTGTCATTCTAGCATTGGGATGGCACCCTTTGAGGCGTTGTATGGGCGGAGGTGTAGGACTTCGTTGTGCTGGTATGAGTCTGGTGAGAATGTGGTGCTCGGACCCGAGGTCGTTCGAGAGACCACCGAGAAGGTGAAGCTAATTCAAGAGAAGATGAAGGCCTCGCAGAGTAGGCAGAAGAGTTACCATGATAAGAGGAGGAAGGATTTGGAGTTTCAAGTCGGTGAGCATGTGTTTCTGAGAGTCAATCTAGTGACTGGAGTCGGTAGAACATTGAAGTCTAAGAAGTTGTCCCCTCGTTTTATTGGTCCATACCAGATCCTAGAGAGAGTTGGGAAGGTGGCTTACCGAGTTGCTTTGCCACCTAACCTATCAAATTTGCATAATGTGTTCCATGTGTCTCAGCTGAGGAAATATATTTGGACCGCCCCATGTAATTGGATGGATGGACGACGTGCAAGTAAGGGAGAACTTGATTTGTGGAGACAAGGCCGATCGAGATTGAAGGCGAGAAGTGAAGACTTTAAGAGGAAAAGAGATCAAGCTAGTGAAGGTGGTTTGGTTTGGAGTCCGTGAGAATGCTACTTGGGAGCTGGAGAGCAAGATGCGGGGAAGCCTATCCCGAGTTATTTGCTTTTGTAAGATTTCGAGGACGAAATATTCTAAGTGGGGAGAGTTGTAACACCCCAAAATAGTTCAATTAATTATTTGATTGAGTTATTTAAGGTTTACAACATTTTAGTTAAGTCAAGTATTAATTAGAAGTTTGTTTCATTTAGGAGATGTTTAGGTGAATGTGGAAGGTGGGCATAGAGGCCCATGAGTCATGAGAGGCCCATGAGCCATTAGAAGCCCAAATTGTTGACTCATAGAAGAGTGTCGAAGGAGAGGGAGCATTCATTACCAAAAATTATCAAGAAAAGTCAAAGGGAAAGTAAGAGAGAGAAGTTGGTAGGTGAGATCACTTTTTAGAGAGAAGGAAGAGCATTTGGCGTGGAAGAAGCTCAAGCTCAAGGGAGAAGAGTTGCTGCGAGTGTTAACTGGAGGATTTCAGTGAAGAGAGTGTGTTCTACTCAACTGAACAAGGTTAGGGGGCTCTCTTCTCACGTATAATTTTGTAGTATGATGAGTTGTTATGTGTGAGTAGATTGTAGTTATGTTTGCTGAGTTGTTTTGCATGCTTGGTGTGTTTTGATGTTTTTGATGTTGTGTTTTGGCTCACTTCAGTGGAGTTGTGTGGAGTGGATGAGAGAGTTGATCATTACGAGGGATCAAGGAGTGAAATGGGGGCTAAGGAAACTCTCAGTCCCAGTGAGCTAGAGTGAGTGAGAGTGAGCAACATAATTATGGAGAGGTTCTTAAAGAATAGGCTTAGGATAACAGAGGAGTAGCTGAAAACGTACATCATAAAGTGACGAGTGTGCGTTTGAGTTAAATGGAGTAGTCGGTTTAGGATTGCCGAGGTGAAGTTACTTTCCATACTTAAGCTGGAACTTAAGTGAATAATCGTAAGTGTCAAGAACGTAAGTAACGAGGTCATAGGAGCCGAGGTGAGTGATAGAGCACCAGTAACTAAGTGTATGAGTACCTGAGACTAGGTATAAGTATCGGTTTGTACTTGCCGAGGTGTAGGGTAAGTAGGCCGAGATGCTTAGGCCGAGATAGAGTACTTAGGCGTAGCTGCTGAAGTGCCGTTGATAACGTATAGCGTGTAGTAACCGAGGTGTTATGGCCGAGATGTAGAGTATACCATACCTAGGTGTACTTGTCGAGGTGAGATGTTGCGTTTAAGCGCGGTGTGTTCAAGCGTAGAGTAACTAGGTGGTATTATAGAGGAAGTAAAGTACGTTTCGTGTGAAGTGAAGTGACTATGAGTGGAGTAGAGTGTAGGCATGCCGAGGTGCCAAGCGTGCCGAGGTGCCGAGTGTGCCGAGGTGCTATAGGTGCCGAGGTGTTGTTTTAACGCTAGTGTAGCGCAGGTTGTTGCTGGACGCAACTGTGAGCGTCGTTTTGAGTGCCAAGTACGTGAGGGGTTAAATGGTGTAGTCATTTTAGTCCCTAATTGACGTTTTAGTCCTAAGTGACATGGTAGTCCTCGTGGTGACTTTCTGGTCCACTACTTGGAGCCGAGGTGTTTGGTGAGCTGAGGGCGACAGTCTTAGCGCTGTAGGCCGATACAGAGACGTCGGCCTTAGTGCCGTAATGATGTATGAGAGTTGTTTGGCCGTAGGGCTACGAGTAGAGGAGTAATAAATGTTGAAGTCCCTGAGGGGCATTAAATAAACGAAAAGGGTGAATGCAGAGGACTTTGGTCCTAGAGGTGAGCAGAGGACTTAGGTCCTAATTATGAACAGAAGGCTGCGGTCTAAATGGTGAGTTACTGGAATTGTGTTATGATTTAATTGAATGATGTATATGCTGTGTGTTATGCATTGTTCATGGTGTCGCATAAATCATAAGCATAATGGTGAAAGCAGAGGACTTCGGTCCTATGGTGAAAGCAGAGGACTTCGGTCCTAAGGTGATAGCAGAAGACTTGGTCTTAATGGATCCATCATGCATATGCCCTTGGAGTTTGGGAGTGCATCATGCATATAACTCATGCACTAAATAATTGTGTTATTTGTGTGTTGTGCCGAGGTGTTTATATGTGTTTGCTTAGCATAATGCTTGTCATAAACCTTATTATATGTGTTTAGAGACTCACCCTACTGCTTTTATGTTGCTTCTCATGTTGGCAACTTGCAGGTATCCCCGAGTAGAGGTGTCCTCACTCGATTGTCGTTTACGGCGTCGTCATTGCTCTGATATGTAACACTGGGGGCCGAGTAGTTTAGAGGTCGTTTTGGGTTGGTTTTTGAAATGTAACTTGATGTTATTTTGGAACATGTTTCATTCCGACTGCGTTGTAAATTAAAACATGTGTTTTTATGAACTCGTTCCTTTTGGCCGAGGTGTTATATGTCACACTGATAACTGTTGATTTGCGCCATTGCTGCTTGTTTGTTTGTCTTGTAGAAAATGTAGCACTCTCTTGTGAGTGGTTTTTGAAAAACTCTGATTTAATTTGCTAAGTAGTATTAAAAGTAAGGGGGTGTTACAAATTGGGGGTAGGAGTATTCGGCCAAAGGAGAGGAAATGGAGAAGGGAGAGTTGTGTGAGGGTTGTGTGAGTGAGAAAATGAGAGGCCAAAAGATCCTGAGAGATGGGCTTAACAAGGTATTTATAGAATGCAATTAGGGTTGAGGGTGTTTTGGTCCTTGCATTCTAGTTGTGCTCTAGGATTGGACCTTAATTTTGAATCAAAGGCTAGGATTGATGATCACATGGATTGAGGACATTGAGAAAGCACAAATGAGGAGTGAATGGGTGTGATATGCGCACTCATGAGGAGAGGAGAGGGTGTGAATTTCCAAAAATGTTTCTCCACAATTTCATATCACAAGATTACCATTAACTATGAATGAATGGTGGAGATTTGCATCTTAATTTGAATGGAGGGTCATGATTGAGATACACTTTGCAAGTAATGAAAGTAAATCAAAAATGGAGGGATAATGGGTTGGTTATGCGCAGCTCATGAGGAGTGGAAAGGGTGCAAATTGCTAGTTGGCAATTGTACTATTTGTCTCATTCATGAACCTTCCATTATCTTTTTTTTTATTATTCCTCTTAGGATAATTGCACAAAAATACACCCCATTTAGGCCACATACTAGCAATCTTATGAATATGTCATTTTATGAGATCACCATGACCAAAAATATCATAAAAATCTCACCTTGCAATTTTGTAGAATATTCCTTTTTGATGCCTTTTCGAATTTGAAAAACTTTTTTACCATGCATGATTGCGCCACATATATGCATGACCGAAAATATTTTGCCTCAAATAAACTTCTCTAAAATTGCACAATGACTTTTGACGATAAATTATCCTTTTGTGAAAAATGACCAAAATACCCTTTTGCCCTAAAATGCATTTTCACTCTAAAAATGACCCTAAAAACCCTAGGATGACTTTTGAAACCCAAGAATGCATGCAAAATGCTCCTCACACTCTTCAAAAGGATGCCACACTTCACAAATTATTAATTTTGTGGAAACTTAGGGTTTTGATACAAGCCGGACAAAATTAGGGTATGATAACCATTCGTTAGTTTATTTTCGTTGTGGGCTGTTCGGTGGCCCACCCTCGTTGTAGGCCATTCGATGGCCCACGTTCGTTGTAGTCATTCGATGACCCATCGGTCGCTCGTCTGTTACTCGCATGGTGAGCGACCAGTCATTCATTCAAGCAAGGAAAGTAAATTACAAGGGTGACATTTATTCATAGGTCGAGCCTCAGTAAAAAACCGCAGTAGGGAAAAAGAGCGCCCGCCTGACATTTATTCATAGGTCGATTGTTTATTACAACTTTGGGGTACTAAACGTAGTACTTCCTAAGCTTGTCCACATTCCATGTTCTTGGGATGGTTGCCCCATCCATGGTCTCCAACTCGTAGTCTCCTTTGCTGGTCTTGTTGACAACGCGGTATGGTCCTTCCCAATTTGGGGAGAGCTTGCCCTGCCGAGCGTTCTTGTTTCCAACATCTGCTCGCCTGAGAACGAGCTGGCCGATGTTGAATTCCCTTTTCGAGACGCAGGCGTTGTATCTTGCAGCGACCTTCTGTTTGATAAGTTGCTCCCTAAGTGACGCCTTAGTGCGCAGCTCATCAACTAGATCTAATTCTTCCCTTGTAGCTCGCTCGTTATCGGCCATAGTGTGTGTATTGTCCGTCCTCCAGTTGAGCTCGCCCATTCTATTGGAATAACAACATTAGTCCCGTAGACTAGTCTGAAAGGTGATTCGTCGGTCGTTGAGTGAGGGGTCGTTCTAAAAGCCCAAAGGACCGATTGGAGCTCTTCTGCCCAGTTTCCGTTTGTCTCATCTAGCCTCCTTTTCAGACCACGCAACACGACCCTGTTGGCCGCTTTAGTTTGCCTATTCGTCTGTGGGTGATCGACCGAATCGGGTTAGCATGTAACACCCCCTTCTAAATTACTACTATTTAATTGATAAAATCAGAGTTTTCGAAAACCACACACAAGGGAGTGCTACATTTACTTCATTTAAAAACCAAACAAACAACAATGGCGTAATCCAACAAATAACGGAAAGATACATAGCACCACAGTCAAAGGGACGAAGTCCCAACAACACCGGTTTAGGGACATAACAGTCCACATAATCACCACGCAGCAGAATAAAACATGTTTCATATACATCACCAAGTTACAGCTCAACAACTTAAATTAAAACAACTAATAGACTACTCGTCCCCTAGTGCTACATATCAGAGCAAGACGCCACTACCAGACTGAGTAAGGAAGAACCTTCACTCGGGATCACCTGCACGTTGCCGACATAAGAAGCAACATAAAAAGCAGAAGGGTGAGTCTCTAACACACATAATAGGATGTATGATAAACATCATGTTAGAGAAAGGCAACTAGAAACACCACTGTTCAATAAACAAACACACATCATCAAGTTATAACACATCAACTCTTAATCAACAATAAACATCACCAATCGCATGAGTATATGCATGAATGCAACCCAACACCAAGGGTATAATGCATGTGGTACCATCACCGTCATTATTTTGCCATTCGGGCGTCTCCGTCATTCATGATATGAAGCGCCGGCCAACAATATCGAGGCGAACCCTCGCTCGTCCTTTAATGCATTATGAAGCATGTGACTCCATGAACAATGCATCAACCACAAACAATCATATCATGTATGAATTGACACCGTCACTGGATTTACCTCCGTCATTTAATCCACCGTCGTTACACCGTCATTACACCGTCGTCTAATTCACCTAGACATCATCAATAGCTATATGGCTAACATCACTACATCGGTCAATAGCTCTATGGCTAACATCACTACATCGGTCAATAGCTATATGGCTAACATCACTACATCGATCAATAGCTCTTTGGCTAACATCAAACTCACCGGACACATCGACACCTAAAGTAGTGGGCTAAACTGTCACTACAAGGACCAAATCGTCACATAAGGACTACACCGTCACTTAAGTACCAAACTGGCTCCGCCATTCAGCCACTTAGACGTACTCGACACCAAACAACACCCAAAATTGCGCCTAGCAAAGAACGTGCCACTGCTACACATCAAAAAACAAAGACACCTCGGCACACTCACACTTCACCTCAAGACACACACCGCACTCCTCGGCACACTACACCGCACCTCGGCACACTACACTTCGACACACACCACGCCCGATACACCTACATTTCAACACACCTACACCTCGACAACACTAGCTTCGACATACATACTACACACCTCGGTACATCCACACCTCGGTAGATATACACTATACCTCGACAACTACACTTCAGCAACTACACTTCGGTATATATACACTACACGTCGACAAGTACACTTCGGTATACATACTCTACACTTCGGTAACTACAAGTCGACACCTATACTTCGACTCACACACACTTACACTTCGTCACCTACACCTCGTTGCCTACACGTCGACACCTACACTTCGACACATCTACACGTCGACTTCCATATACTTCGACACATCTACACTTAGGCAACTACACTTCGCTCCAAATGGCGCCCTAGACACCTAATATTCATCTTCCCTCTTTTCTTTGATTCTCATACTATGATCAAACTTAAACCACAATTACTACAACACATATTCATTCAAAATTTGTCCAACACACCTCAAAGTAATCAACGAAGGTGCCAACACCAACAATAACGTCCTTGCACTTAGGGTTCCTTAAATCCCATTTCTTCCTAGGTCTTTCACATGACCAATCATCAATAACACATACACACATCACAATTTCACCAAATTGAAGCAAAACACCACATCAATCACACAACTAACAACACAAGCAACTCAAAAATCATCCTAGAGTCTAACCCACACATAACACTCATCATATACTCTATTATAGTTGAAAGAGAGCCCCCTTACCTGAATAGATTGAAGAACAAGTACTCTCTCTACCAAGACTCCAAGATCCACCAACAAGCAAGCTCCTCTTCCTTGAACTTGAACTCTCCCCGCCAAGATCTTCTTTTCTTCCTCCTTAAGGCTATCGCACCTCTCTCTCTCTCTCTCTCTCTCTACTCACTTTACTCTTTGACTTTTCTTTGCTTTGATTGCCAAATGAACTCTCACCATCGACACCTCAACTTATATCATGGATATGGTCCTACTAATGGATCATGGGCCTCTATTCCCACCTCCTCCATTACTCAAACACCTTCTAAATAAAATAAAACTCCAAATTAATTATTTGACTTAATAAAATGTTGTAAGCCTTAAAATAAAACTCCAAATAAATAATTGAACTATTTTTGGGGCGTTACAACTCTCCCCCACTTAGAATATTTCGTCCTCGAAATTTTACCTGAATCAAACAACTCTGGATATGATTCACGCATCTTAGTCTCCAACTCCCATGTCGCATTCTCACTGGCAGCTCCCAACCAAACTACCTTTACCAAATTGATCTCCTTCCCTCTTAAAATCTTCACTTCTCAGTCCTCAATTCTAATCGGCATTGTCTCAATAGTGAGATTATCTCTCACTTGCACATGGTCCATATGAATCACATGAGACGGGTCTGGAACATACTTCCTCAACTGCGACACATGAAACACAACATGCAAATTCGAAAGATAAGGTGGCAAGGCCACCCAGTAAGCAACCTTCCCAACTCTCTCCAAAATCTGGTATGGCCCAATAAAACGAGGAGACAACTTCTTAGACTTCAAAGCACGACCAACACCAGTCACAGGGGTGACTCTCAAAAACACATGATCACCGGCTTGGAATTCCAAATCCTTCCTCCTCTTATCACGATAACTCTTTTGCCTACTTTGTGAAGCTTTCATCTTCTCACGAATTAACTTCACCTTCTCAGTGGTCTCTCGAACACCACACTCTCTCCCGACTCATACCAACACAACGGAGTCCTGCATCTCCGACCATACAACGCCTCAAAAGGTGCCATCCCAACACTAGAATGATAACTATTATTATAGGTAAACTCGATTAATGGAAGATAAGAATCCCACACACCACCATGCTCAAGAACACAAGCCCTCAACAAATCCTCTAACGATCGAAAAGGTCTCTCTCGATCGACCATCGATGCGGATGATACGCCGAGTTAACCGCAACTTAGAACCCAACGCCTCCCGCAAACTCTTCCAAAATTCCGAGGTAAATCTAGGATCTCTATCTTGAAACAATACTCGAAGGAACTCCATTAAGCTTCACAATTTCTCGGATATAGATCTCTGCCAATCTCGCCAAGACAGGATAAGTGATGTTAATAGGAACAAAGTGAGACGACTTCGTTAGCCTATCAACAATTACCCAAATTGCGTCATACCCCTTCGCCGTACTAGGCAATCCAGTTACAAAGTCCATAGAAATGCTATCCCACTTCCACTCCGGAATCTCCAACGGCTGCATCAGCCCTGCAGGCTTCTGATGCTCAACCTTTGACTTCTGACAAGTCAAACAGGCATAAACAAACCGAGCTACATCCCTCTTCATCCCCGGCCACCAAAATAACTTCTTCAAATCCTGATACATCTTTGTAGCTCCGGATGGATAATCAATCTACTTCTATGACATTCTTCAAGAATTGCTTTCTTTATCTCCTCTTCATCAGGAATACAAATCCGATTACGATATCTCAACAAACCTTGAGCATCCAATTCGAAATCCTTATTTTCAGATTGTCCAATTCCAATCACCAAATCAACTAACTTAACGTCTAGCTTCTGAGCCTCTCGAATGCTAACCAAAAATTCATTAGTAATTTTCAACATTCCCAACCGAACACTCCGAGGTGTCACTTCACAAACTAAGCTCATATCTCGGAACTGCTCAATCAATTCGAGCTCCTTAACCATCATTGCCGACACATGCAAAGACTTACGACTCAAGGTGTCGGCTACAACATTAGCCTTTCCTGGATGATAATTCAGACCGAAGTCATAGTCCTTCAACAACTCCAACCACCTCCTCTGCCTCATGTTTCACTCCTTTTGATCAAACAAATATTGCAAACCTTTATGGTCACTAAACACTTCAAATCTAGAACCATAAAGATAATGCCTTCAAATTTTCAGAGCAAACACAACTGCAGCAAGCTCCAAATCATGTGTAGGGTAGTTCTTCTCATGAGTCCTCAACTGCCTCGAGGCATAAGCAACTACCTTATCATTCTGCATAAGTACACAACCTAAGCCCATCTTAGAAGCATCACAATACACCAATAAAGGTTCACTCGGATTAGGCAACGTCAAAATAGGAGACGTCGTCAATCTCTTCTTCAACTCATTGAAACTCTCCTCATAACGAGCAACCCAAATAAACGCCTTCCCCTTGCAAGTACACTGAGTCAACGGAAGTGCCAACTTGGAAAAGCCTTCAATGAATCTTCTATAATAACCGGCCAACCCCAGAAAACTCCTTATCTCAGTGACTGACTTGGGCGCCTCCCATTGCAACACGGCCTCAACCTTAGAAGGATCCACTGCAATACCATTACCGGTAATTACATGACCAAGGAAACTCACTTCTCTTAACCAGAATTCACACTTAGATAGCTTAGCATACAGCTTCCTATCCCTCAAGATTTCCAACACCAACCTCAAATGCTCGGCATGCTCTTCTTCCGACTTGGAGTAAACCAGAATATCATCAATGAACACCACCACAAACCTGTGACATCCGGGGCCGACGAGGGCGGGGAGTGATCGCCGGTGCATAAAAAGGTGGCATGGCAAAGAGCGGCTCCTGGCAGCTTCAAAGCGAAGGGGCGCGTGAATGAACCGAATACGCACCGGAATGAGAGGGATCCTGAGGCTGTGCAGGTATGGGACTGTACAATTGAAGGAAGGCTTAAAAGAATTGATTTGGACTACCTATACCAACAAGATGCACCTTCTTTTCGGGAGCCCATCCCATAAGAACTCCATAGTTAAGCGTGCTTGGCTTGGAGTAGTAGTGGGATGGGTGACCTTCTGGGAGTTTTTTTAGGAAAGCATGCAAGTGAGGACAAAGCATCTTTGAAAAGACTCGTGTTGGTTCGTGAGGCGCCATCAGCGATTCAAGCGATGCAGGATGTTACAAGTGGTATCAAAGCAGCAGACCTCTCTCAGAACACGGTGTGGTTCGAGGACGAACCAAGCGGAAGCTGGTGGGCATGTGACATCCGGGGCCGACGAGGGCGGGGAGTGATCGCCGGTGCATAAAAAGGTGGCATGGCAAAGAGCGGCTCCTGGCAGCTTCAAAGCGAAGGGGCGCGTGAATGAACCGAATACGCACCGGAATGAGAGGGATCCTGAGGCTGTGCAGGTATGGGACTGTACAATTGAAGGAATGCTTAAAAGAATTGATTTGGACTACCTATACCAACAAGATGCATCTTCTTTTCGGGAGCCCATCCCATAAGAACTCCATAGTTAAGCGTGCTTGGCTTGGAGTAGTAGTGGGATGGGTGACCTTCTCGAAGTTTTTCGGGAAAGCATGCAAGTGAGGACAAAGCATCTTTGAAAAGACTCGTGTTGGTTCGTGAAGCGATCAGCGATTCAAGAAGCGATGCGGGATGTTACAAAACCGATCTAGATACTCATGAAAAATACGATTCATATATTCCATGAATACCCTCGGAGCATTCGTAACACCAAATGGCATCACCGAATACTCATAGTGACCATACCGAGTTCTAAACGCCGTCTTAGGAATATCTTCATCCTTCACCTTGATTTGATGGTACCCCGACCTCATATCAATCTTAGTAAACACTTGAGCTCCCACCAATTGGTCCATCAAATCATCAATCATTGGAAGCAGATACTTATTCTTAATCGTCACCTTATTCAACTGCCGATAATCAACACAGAGCCTCATGCTCCCATCCTTCTTTTTTACTAGCAACACAAGAGCTTCCCCACGGCGACACACTTGGCCTTACAAACTTCTTTTCAAGCAAATCCTCAAGCTGCTTCTTCAACTCGGACAACTCGGATGCAGACATTCTATAAGGTGCCATAGACACCGGTCTAGTACCAGGTACCAGATCAATAGCAAATTCGACTTCCCTCTCTGGTGGTACATCCGGAATCTCGTCAGGAAATACCTCAAGAAATTCTCGCACCACCGGCAATTCATTAATCTTAGCCTGATTCTCGACAGACAATGACGCCCTCAAAGCAAACAGAATAACTCCTTCCTTCATTACTTTGCGCAACTGACCAGCAGGCAACAAAACAGATTCTTCCACATCGGAAGAAGAGAAACTCACAGACTTACTAAAGCAATTAATATGAACATGGTTATCCACTAACCAGTCCATACCAAGGATGACATCCAACCCATCCAATGGCAAACAAATCAAATCAACAATGAAATCTCTGCCGAAGACCGACAGAGGGCACTTCGCACACACAAGAGAGGTAGTCACCGAACCCTTAGCTGGAGTATCGATAACCATCTCCCTCATCAAAGAAGACAAGGCTAGACCCAAATTCTTAACACATATAGCAGAAATGAATGAATGCGTGGCACCGGTATCAACAATAGCAATCAAAGGAATACAATTAATAAAGCATGTACCTCTTATCTCATTAACCACCTCGGATCCCGCGAGAGCAAACACCTTTCCACCACTCTTCTCTTGCTTCGGCTTAGAACACTTGGTGCTAATATGACCCACCTCGCCACAGTTGAAGCAAACTACGTCCTTGCGCTCACAGTCAGCAGCCATGTGACCCTCCTTGCCACACCGGTAACACCTCTTCTCACCGACCTTGCACTCATTCTTCCTGTGACCAGGCATCCCACACTTGAAACACACTCCGCTAGCAGGAGCATCTCCCCCACTAGGCTGCTTTCCCGAACCAGCTTTCGACTTACCTTTTCCACCAAAAACATCATAAGGCTTACCACGATGTTGAGACTGATTCCTCTTGTCCTTCATCACCCTAAAATGCGCATTGCTATCCTCCTCAAAAATTTTGCAACTGTCAACCAACTCGGAGAACACCCTGATCTTTTGGTATCCAATTGCCTTCTTGATGTCAGGCCTCAGACCATTTTCGAACTTGATACATTTAGAGAACTCGGCAATAGCCCCATTGTAGTGAGGGTAGAACTTAACTAACACTACGAACTTCGCCGCATACTCGGCCACCGACTTGTTCCCCTGCTTCAATTCTAGAAATTCCATCTATTTCTTGCCCCGAACATCTTCAGGGTAATACTTCCTCATAAATTCCCTCTTGAAGAAATCCCACGTGATCTCTTCGCCAGCATTCTCCAACCTCTGCAGAACCTCAAGCCACCAATCGTCGGCTTCCTCGGCCAACATGTGAGTACCATACCTCACCTCTGAGCAGTCGTACAATCCATAACACGGAAAATCCTCTCAATCTCCTTCAACCATGCAAGAGCCCCATCGGGGTCATACCTCCCCTTGAAAGTAGGAGGGTTCTCCCTCTGGAAAGTAGCTAATCTACGAGCTCCAGCATCCTCGGCAGCTTGCTGATTTCCCACAGCATTCGCCATAGCCACCAACGCAGCAGCAAGAGCAGCGTCATTCCTTCCGGCTCTTACGGCCATCTCACTAATCACTTAAACAAGATCAATTCAGAACGAGCACAAGACTCGAGGATTAGGAAACTCAAGACTCAACAACTTGGTCGGACAGACCGAACTTTTGCTCTGATACCACTAATGTAACACCCCCTTCTAAATTACTACTATTTAATTGATAAAATCAGAGTTTTCGAAAACCACCCACAAGGGAGTGCTACATTTACTTCATTTAAAAACCAAACAAACAACATGGCGTAATCCAACAAATAACGGTATGATACATAGCACCACAATCAAAGGGACGAAGTCCCAACAACACCGGTTTAGGGACATAACAGTCCACATAATCACCACACAGCAGAATAAAACATGTTTCATATACATCACCAAGTTACAGCTCAACAACTTAAATTAAAACAACTAATAGACTACTCGACCCCCCAGTGCTACATATCAGAGCAAGACGCCACTACCAGACTGAGTAAGGAAGAACCTTCACTCGGGATCACCTGCACGTTGCCGACATAAGAAGCAACATAAAAAGCAGAAGGGTGAGTCTCTAACACACATAATAGGATGTATGATAAACATCATGTTAGAGAAAGGCAACTAGAAACACCACTGCTCAGTAAACAAACACACATCATCAAGTTATAACACATCAACTCTTAATCAACAATAAACATCACCAATCGCATGAGTATATGCATGAATGCAACCCAACACCAAGGGTATAATGCATGTGGTACCATCACCGTTATTATTTTGCCATTCGGGCGTCTACGTCATTAATGATATGAAGGCCGAAGCCAACAATATCGAGGCCGAAGCCTGTCTCCGTCCTTTAATGCTTTATGAAGCATGTGGCTCCATGAACAATGCATCAACCACAAACAATCATATCATGTATGAATTGACACCGTCACTGGATTTACCTCCGTCATTTAATCCACCGTCGTTACACCGTCATTACACCATCGTCTAATTCACCTAGACATCATCAATAGTGTAACGCCCCGAAATAATTTAATTATTTATTTAATTATTCATTTAATTATTTATTTAATTAAGTTATTTAAGGCTTGCAACATTTATTTAAGTAGATTTATTAAGTTGTGGAGAAATATTAGAATTGATTAATTATTGGAGTTTTATTTTATTAGGAGGTGTTTAAGTATTAGGGAGTGGTGGAATTAATTGAAATGGGAGGTGTAGATAGCATTATGGGCTTTTAATGGATGGGTGTGTGAAAGCAAAAGAGAGGGGTGCAAATAAGGGTATGAGTGGGCCTAGGGTTAATTAATTAATGAATGAAAGGAAGGAAATGAATTAAAGGGAGGGGGACAATTTGGATGGAAGCAGGGAAAGGAACCGAGAGAGTGAGAGAGGGAAAGGAAGGGGAACCATGGGAGAAAGAAGGAAAGGAGGAGGAGAAGAAGTGGAGAGAACTTCTCCATCTTGGCTCAAGTGGGGTTTTAAGCTCAAAGTTGGAATTGGTGATGGTTTTGGTGTTTCTTGGGCTTTTGGAGGATAGAGGACTTACATTCTTCAATTTGCAAAGGTTAGGGGATTCTCACTATGTTCATAATAACAAGTAGAATATGTGTTATGTGTGGAATAGCCCTAGGAATAATTTGATTGGTTGATTTTTTATGTTATCTTTTGATTGATGTTGTGTTGAATTTATTTGGGTGAATCTATATTGTCAAAGTGCTGCTGAATGTGCTGTTTAATGTGCTGGATGTGTTCTAAGTGCTGTCGAAAATGCTGTTTAATGTGCTGGAAGTGTTTAAGTGCTGTCGAAAATTTTGTTTAATGTGCTGGAAGTGTTTAAGTGCTGTCTAAAATGCTGTTTAATGTCTTTGGAAGTGTTTAAGTGCTTTGTTTAATGTGCTGTATAATGTTGCTTTGAATATGTATAATTACTTGATTTAGCCCCTTTATGTCAATTTAGTCCCTATTTGTGATTTAGTCTATGATGTTAATATTGATATAATTGTTATTGGTGAATTAAATGACGATGTATTAAGTGACGTTGATGTTGGTAATTCAAAGACGGTGCATTGATTGATGATGTAATGATGAATTAATGACTGAGTATTAAATGATGTTGATTAATTGTTTAGATGAGTGTTATTAAATTGAGAATTGAATTGTTGAGTAAAGACTATGTTTAAAATTGTTGAGTTGGTGAGTTGAAGGAGAGGGGCGCCAAATGCCCAAGAAAATGGCGCCTGTAGGTGTGTGGGGTGCTAGGTGGGGCGCCAAAGTGGCTGCCCCTTGATGTCTAAGTACCCAAAATATGTCTAAGTGATGGTTTAGTCCCTAAGAATTAATTTAATCCTTGGTGCGACAAATTAGTCCCTAAGAATTAAATTAATCCTTGGCGTGACAAAATAATCCCTTAGCGTCTAATTAACCCCAATGTGTCAAAGAATTTCCTAAGTCCCTAAATTAATTCTTGGTGTGTCAAAATGGTCCACGAGTGCGGAGAATGTCCCTATGGGGTGATTTTGGTCCTTAGGTGAGATTTAATTAATAATTGATGAATTGGTGACCAACAATTGATGAGGTGATGGTAAACAATTGATGAGGTGATGATAAACAATTGATGAGGTGGTGTTTGACAACTGACGAGGTAGTAGTTAATAATTGATGCGGTGTGCTTAGTGTGGTGTGATGCATTGTCATATTGTCACATGAATCATATGCATGGCCTCGGCCAAACAGTTGATGAGTGGCTTCGGCCAAACAGTTGATGAGGGGCTTCGGCCAACAGTTGATGAGTTACCCGACGGGGTGGTGAGGTGAATATGGATCCACATGCATATTGCATACATGCATATGAACATGCATTACTTGGATTCACATTAATGCTTAATTAATCCTTGTCGCAACTTGTTGATGACCTAATTGAACGGTAAATGTTAAATTGTTACGGATTGTTGTTACTAGATACTTTCTGAATATAATGCTTATTTTACTTGTTATTATTTATGTAAAGAGACTCACCCTAGCATTTCTTGTTGCCTGCTCTCGTGGCGACAAACAGGTGATTCCGAGTGAAGTGCCATGCCTCTTGGGTTTATTGAGTCAGCTCTGATAGTAACACCGGGGATGGGATTTTAGTACTACTATTTTATGTTATGTATTTGACTATGTATTTGAGTATGTTGAACTCAGTTTTATTTCCGCTGCATTGCAAATTGTTTTCTGGATTATTGTAAACATTAAACAGGTATTTGAGGGTCTTAACCCACATGACTACGATGAGTATTTTGTGTGTTTGTTGAGTTTGGGATTTTTAAATATGTTTGACGTCGTTGTCATCAAATGTACCACCCTCTTTGAGGTGCGTGGAAAGTTTTTGAAAAACTCTGATTTTAGTTAATTGAATTAGCCTTAAATATAAGGGGGTGTTACATTAGTGGTATCAGAGCAGTTCGGTCCGTCCGGCCAAGTTGTCGAGTCTGTTAACCCTCGAGTCTTGGTACTCGTTCTAAATCATAAATTATGTTGCTGTCTATTACTGTTAACTTTGTTGGGTTGCTAATTCATTGACGTGCCTTGCGACTTATTTGCTGGATTACGATTGAGAGTTATATTGAATTAGTGAGGTATAGGTGATTGAACTGTAAAACTGTTGGTTGTAGCATCGACCTTGTCTGTTTGTGACTGTTGTTGTATTACTAGGTTATGTGTGATTAAAAGAGTTCTAACGACGTCAAAGGAGTGAAAGTCGTGACGACGCCTTCGCACTCCGGACTGCGTTAAAAGTCTTTTAATGTGATAGTATAAATTGAAAGTAAGTAGTTTTTGTGACCTTAATTAGTTGGTTGCATGAGTAGGAGGGACTGATCACCCCAATCACTCATCACCACTAAGAGAGGCGACAATAACTCATAGTTATTATTAACTTTGGATGCATGCACTAATTTTAAATTCGATTGACTGCGTGATTAGCTTATTAGAATGTAGAGAGTACTCTAATGTGACCTAATCTTGGTAAATTATGCACTAGACAATATTTGAACGATTACTTGTTGAATGTGGTTGCACTTGATTGACGTCCTTGCCATAAGTTGATTGTTTTTGTGATGCATATGAGTTAAATTTGATTTATGCTAAAATGAAATGTTGTGTAAGACTATATTTTCATTAACTCAATTGAAGTTGCATAACTTGAAGTTTTGACATTTTTAGTGTTCCAATTCGGCTTGTTTCGTGAGCATGATATGCCTTGTCAAAAATGAATTGATTAACTCTTCCTACTTTCTGAGTCTATGTCGGGATTAAATTTTGAATTAATAAGTAGTTGTTTATGTGGTAGCATGTTCGCGTGATAATAAGATTTGGGGTTGCATATAGTTTCCCTTTTTCGAACAAAACTGTAAGTTCTAGGATTTTCAAAAAGAAACGGTAATTGGGAATTTTAGGCTATTGGAAAATGAATGTGATGTCAAATTGGTGTTGAATTACATTTCCCCAAAATGTTTTAGGGTTTGATTTCAAAATGTGACGTAATTTCTGCTTTTGGAACCGATTAGTTTGTGGTTTAATGATGTTTGAAAACTAGGAGATTTTACATAAATTGCATGATTGGTTATGCTTGTTTGGCGTTTGATGAAATGCAAAAGTATGTGATGATTATAATTGGTTTGGTAATTGATCATGATGAGTTTTACTTGCGTATGATTTATGCGCGTTACTGGATGCTGTTTCAGTCTTTTAAGAACTGGTATTGTTTGGTCAATTAAAAAAAATTATGTGGTTTGTTATTTCGAAAACTTGATTGAATGCTTGTTAATTTGCCACTGATTGGGTTGGATTCGGAGTTGTAGAACTCAAGATATAGGTGAAACAAGTTAGGTTAAAATTCTGGAAAACAATCTGGACACTGTTCAGTCTTTTGGAAACTGGTACTGTTTGGTTGAGTCAAAAATTATGTGGCTGAGTGTTTTCGAAAATAGACTTAAAGCCGGTCGTTTTGGCACTGGTTTCGTTAAATTCGGAGTTGCGCAGCTCCAGTTAGGAGTCTCCAAAGTCGAGTCAAAGCTCTAGAGTCAAACTGTGAGTAGGCTCGGTTTTTGCAAGTTTATGTCCTCAAATGAACTCCGTTTTGAACGATTCTTTTTCCATTAGAAACTATACTCAAAATGCTTTTATCCGGGCTGAAGTTTTGGCTCATTCGGTCAAGTTTAAGTCAGTTTAGCGTGAAATGAAATAGGAGGGCAGAATCTATCAAGTCTGAAAACTGTTTGGGTTGTTTCTAAAAAAACAAAACTGTACTAATTGGCTCCTTGTTTTGAAACTTTAAAGATATTTACAGAAACTACACATCCGTGGCTTTCCAACGAGTATTTATTTGTCAAAATCCGAGGTCGTTTACTATTTCAATTAATTCGCCGAAGTAGGCGCATAGTTGCAGAATTTTCTGCACCTGAGTTTAAAGAGAATAATTTGAACGTGGAATGAAATGATTAAGTGTAGAATAGGTCGAACTTGAATTTTGTTATTATGATCGTGTTAATTGTTGATGTGAATAATGTTGGATATATGATAAATTGTTGAGATTGGATCAATGTGTTACTTACGGTTGTTAGGGTTGTTGGGCCTCTGACCATAATTGTTGTTATTTCTTTGTGTCGAGTAGTCGGGTAGGATTTTGACAACCTACAGATTAGAATACCAAATTGGGGAGTAAGAGTATAGGGAAGGCGTTTGATCCATTGTGTATATGATAGGACTTGGAGGAGGGACGGTTAGAGGAAAAGAAGAGTGGATGTTGATTCGTGAGTTTAGCGTAGATCTTCGAGGAGGATAGCAATCGTTCAGACAAGATAGTGAAGGAGGAGAGGAGTTCTCGGTTTAGTAGGAAGCCTATGATGTGTCGGGTGGTAAGGGCAAGAGAGAGGAGAGTTCGGGCAAAAAGCTAAGTGGGGGAGACGTTACTGTGGGAATTGTATGTCATTCTTGAACCTGTAAGTGGCGATTTATGATTAGAATGAAAGCACACAGTTATGTAACCTAAGAGGTGGAGTCAATATATTAGGTTGAGATCCATGAGGAGAAGTAGACACATACGTTAGTGTTTCACAGACCAAAGAATAGAACTTTGAAAAGGTTGTAGGTGGATGTACCGGGGTTAACATTAGGATTTAAATCGTGTAAGTTTTCAAAGAGATTAAGTGTGAAATAGATTCATCTCGTTGTTGAGATTAGCGTAGATTTTCGAGGACGAAAATATTCTAAGTGGGGGAGAATTGTAACGCCCCGAAATAATTTAATTATTTATTTAATTATTCATTTAATTATTTATTTAATTAAGTTATTTAAGGCTTGCAACATTTATTTAAGTAGATTTATTAAGTTGTGGAGAAATATTAGAATTGATTAATTATTGGAGTTTTATTTTATTAGGAGGTGTTTAAGTATTAGGGAGTGGTGGAATTAATTGAAATGGGAGGTGTAGATAGCATTATGGGCTTTTAATGGATGGGTGTGTGAAAGCAAAAGAGAGGGGTGCAAATAAGGGTATGAGTGGGCCTAGGGTTAATTAATTAATGAATGAAAGGAAGGAAATGAATTAAAGGGAGGGGGGACGGCTGGATGGAACAGGGAAAGGAACCGAGAGAGTGAGAGAGGGAAAGGAAGGGGAACCATGGGAGAAAGAAGGAAAGGAGGAGGAGAAGAAGTGGAGAGAACTTCTCCATCTTGGCTCAAGTGGGGTTTTAAGCTCAAAGTTGGAATTGGTGATGGTTTTGGTGTTTCTTGGGCTTTTGGAGGATAGAGGACTTACATTCTTCAATTTGCAAAGGTTAGGGGATTCTCACTATGTTCATAATAACAAGTAGAATATGTGTTATGTGTGGAATAGCCCTAGGAATAATTTGATTGGTTGATTTTTTATGTTATCTTTTGATTGATGTTGTGTTGAATTTATTTGGGTGAATCTATATTGTCAAAGTGCTGCTGAATGTGCTGTTTAATGTGCTGGATGTGTTCTAAGTGCTGTCGAAAATGCTGTTTAATGTGCTGGAAGTGTTTAAGTGCTGTCGAAAATACTGTTTAATGTGCTGGAAGTGTTTAAGTGCTGTCTAAAATGCTGTTTAATGTGCTGGAAGTGTTTAAGTGTTGTTTAATGTGCTGTATAATGTTGCTGAATATGTATAATTACTGATTTAGCCCCTTTATGTCAATTTAGTCCCTATTTGACAGTTTAGTCTATGATGTTAATATTGATATAATTGTTATTGGTGAATTAAATGACGATGTATTAAGTGACGTTGATGTTGGTAATTCAAAGACGGTGCATTGATTGATGATGTAATGATGAATTAATGACTGAGTATTAAATGATGTTGATTAATTGTTTAGATGAGTGTTATTAAATTGAGAATTGAATTGTTGAGTAAAGACTATGTTTAAAATTGTTGAGTTGGTGAGTTGAAGGAGAGGGGCGCCAAATGCCCAAGAAAATGGCGCCTGTAGGTGTGTGGGGTGCTAGGTGGGGCGCCAAAGTGGCTGCCCCTTGATGTCTAAGTACCCAAAATATGTCTAAGTGATGGTTTAGTCCCTAAGAATTAATTTAATCCTTGGTGCGACAAATTAGTCCCTAAGAATTAAATTAATCCTTGGCGTGACAAAATAATCCCTTAGAGTCTAATTAACCCCAATGTGTCAAAGAATTTCCTAAGTCCCTAAATTAATTCTTGGTGTGTCAAAATGGTCCACGAGTGCGGAGAATGTCCCTATGGGGTGATTTTGGTCCTTAGGTGAGATTTAATTAATAATTGATGAATTGGTGACCAACAATTGATGAGGTGATGGTAAACAATTGATGAGGTGATGATAAACAATTGATGAGGTGGTGTTTGACAACTGACGAGGTAGTAGTTAATAATTGATGCGGTGTGCTTAGTGTGGTGTGATGCATTGTCATATTGTCACATGAATCATATGCATGGCCTCGCCAAACAGGTTGATGAGTGGCTTCGGCCAAGCGGTTGATGAGGGCTTCGCCAACGGTTGATGAGTTACCCGACGGGGTGGTGAGGTGAATATGGATCCACATGCATATTGCATACATGCATATGAACATGCATTACTTGGATTCACATTAATGCTTAATTAATCCTTGTCGCAACTTGTTGATGACCTAATTGAGCAGTAAATGTTAAATTGTTACGGATTGTTGTTACTAGATACTTTCTACGAATATAATGCTTATTTTACTTGTTATTATTTATGTAAAGAGACTCACCCTAGCATTTCTTGTTGCTCGCTCGTGGCGACAAACAGTGATTCCGAGTGAAGTGCCATGCCTCTTGGGTTTATTGAGTCACTCTGATAGTAACAACAGGGGATGGGATTTTAGTACTACTATTTTATGTTATGTATTTGACTATGTATTTGAGTATGTTGAACTCAGTTTTATTTCCGCTGCATTGCAAATTGTTTTCTGGATTATTGTAAACATTAAACAGGTATTTGAGGGTCTTAACCCACATGACTACGATGAGTATTTTGTGTGTTTGTTGAGTTTGGGATTTTTAAATATGTTTGACGTCGTTGTCATCAAATGTACCACCCTCTTTGAGGTGCGTGGAAAGTTTTTGAAAAACTCTGATTTTAGTTAATTGAATTAGCCTTAAATATAAGGGGGTGTTACAAATAGCTCTATGGCTAACATCACTACATCGGTCAATAGCTCTCTGGCTTACATCACTACATCTGTCAATAGCTCTATGGTTAACATCAAACTCACTGGACACATCGACACCTAAAGTAGTGGACTAAACTGTCACTACAAGGACCAAATCGTCACATAAGGACTACACTGTCACTTAAGTACCAAACTGGCTTCACCATTCAGCCACTTAGACGTACTCGGCACCAAACAAAGACTCCAAAAATGCGCCTAGCAACAACTGCGCCACATCAAGGCTAAAAAAAAGACACCTCGGCACACTCACACTTCACCCTCAAGCAAACCACACTACACCTCGGACACTACATCGCACCTCGGTACACTACACCCGACACACTACGCCCGATACACCTACATTTCAACACACCTACACCTCGACAACACTAGCTTCGACACATACATACACTACACCTAGGTAGATATACACTATACCTCGACAACTACACTTCAACAACTACACTTCGGTATATATACACTACTCTTCGGCAAGTACACTTCGGTATACATACTCTACACTTCGGTAACTACAAGTCGACACCTACTCGACTCACACACACACACTTACACCCGTTACCTACACCTCGTCGCCACACGTCGACACCCACACTTCGACACATCTACACGTCGACTTCCATATACTTCGACACTTCTACACTTAGGCAACTACACTTCGCTCCAAATGGCGCCCTAGACACCTAACCTTCATCTTCCCTCTTTTCTTTGATTCTCATACTATGATCAAACTTAAACCACAATTACTACAACACGTATTCATTCAAAATTTGTCCAACACACCTAAAAGTAATCAACGAAGGTGCCAACACCAACAATAACGTCCTTGCACTTAGGGTTCCTTAAATCCCATTTCTTCCTAGGTCTTTCACATGACCAATCATCAATAACACATACACACATCACAATTTCACCAAATTGAAGCAAAACACCACATCAATCACACAACTAACAACACAAGCAACTCGAAAATCATCCTAGAGTCTAACCCACACATAACACTCATCATATACTCTATTATAGGTGAAAGAGAGCCCCCTTACTTCAATAGATTGAAGAACAAGTACTCTATCTACCGAGACTCCAAGATCCACCAACAAGCAAGCTCCTCTTCCTTGAACTTGAACTCTCCCCGCCAAGATCTTCTTTTCTTCTTCCTTAAGGCTATCACACCTCTCTCTCTCTACTCACTTTACTCTTTGACTTTTCTTTGCTTTGATTGCCAAATGAACTCTCACCATCGACACCTCAACTTATATCATGGATATGGGCCTACTAATGTATCATGGGCCTCTATTCCCACCTCCTCCATTACTCAAACACCTCCTAAATAAAATAAAACTCCAAATTAATTATTTGACTTAATAAAATGTTGTAAGCCTTAAATAACCCAATTAATTAAATATTGATAAGGAGAGAATAAACATGGTGTTAGTTTGTTCGGTTATTCTTGATATTGTCTCAAGTATATAATATGTTTCCGAGTTCCTTTGTAACTTGATTGATTTAGCTCCTTCTGGTGTGCGCGAGTTCGACTCAGTTGGTTCACTAGTAACTTGTTGTAACCTGTTGAATAAGTAATTTAGCCTGAATGTTGTGTTCTCTAAGCTGACATCCATATTTGAGTCAGCTTTTGTCGTGATGACAAGCTTTTGAACTGACTTGCACGCATCTCATAGATTCGCGACCTTGAATTGAGTGAGTGTCGACTAGGTATTTCCTGTTGTGCATCCCTCTATGTGTGAGGTCAACATGCCCAAAGCGTCTAAAGAATTTCAGCTTTGTGTCCGGTCGATGTTATGGTTGAGCCCCCTAGTTCGGCTTTGTTGGCTGTAGGCCGGCCTTAGGCTTCTTAAGTGTTTGTAGTGGTTGCCGACCTGTTTCCTTTTTACGTTTACAAAATGGTTGCATGGGTGACTCTTGAGGCATGAGGTCAATAAGGTATTCTTTATGCTAGTTTGACGAGTTGTGGCACGGGCCCTCAAGGCATGATTTTATTGTCATCCATGGCCCTTAAGTGGATGCGCTATGTTTGCGTTTAGTTCGGTTTCCTTTATTTAGTGAAAGATGGTCTTGTGTGGATTTCTTCCGCCCTTGACGTCATTATACGTCCCTTCCTTTGCTTAAATAGTCTCGGTTCATCCCAGGGGGACTTGACCTCGGTTGAGGTTTGTCTTATGGAAGGTTTGGTGCGTGGCTACCTCATGTCGGATTAACTCTTGGATCACCTTGTGGAGGTTTGGCTCTCGGCTCACCTCACGAAGGTTTGGCTGAATGGTCCGGGACGGGAAAAAACCCACTAGAAAGAACGGGGGGTCATCCACTGTGGCTCACTCCTTGGAGGTTTGAAGGTCGGCTTTTCTCGTAGAAACTTGGCCTTATTTGCTTTCTAATTGAGTAGCACTAAGTTAGCACTCTCATGGAGATTTGAACTTTAATAGTCTTTTACTCGACATGGGCCAAGAAGGAGCATCTCCTTGAGATTTGACCTTTAGTAAATTTCTTGACTTTTTCCTTGTCAAGTCATTGCATTTGCTCGGGTCTTTGATCCATGGTCGTTAGTGGGAGTATCTCCTTAGAGAAGGATTTTTAACCCAAATGTTCCCCAGATCGGTTTGGGTTTTAATTTCTTAATAATCGAGATCTCTGACATGAATTTTGGGAGAGGAAATGATGATTTAGGCAAACTGGAATGCCTTGTTTGAATAGTAGACATCGAGTTTGAGTTTATCTCCAGTTTAAAAAGACTTGGAGGGAGTAACCATGGAGTAAAACCTGATCTAAGTGTTTTGTCCAAGAATTATCTTTTACTTACTTTAGAAATAGTAAGTGGGGCATCTCTTCTTTTTCTTTCAAGAGGTTTAACCCAAATGTCCCCTTGTTGGTTTGACCTTTAATGATGGTGAGGCCAAGATTTCCAACATAAACTTGATCGGGGAGGTAATCAATGGGTGAACTAACCTTAACTGAGGTGAGCCTGATCAACTTTGGCCGAGGTCTGGTGTCCATTGATTATTATTATTTATTTTTAAATTGTAAATGGGAGTATCCCTTTAAAGAGGCGTTTTAACCCTTGAAGCACTGCATTTTGCTTTTTAGTTACAGTATGCGTGCGAAAAAGAATTTTGGCCAAGCGTTTATGTTATCACTGCGGCTTAATAGTAAAAGAATTTTAGAGTGATCGCCTCGAGTTTATAAGGACTTCGGCGGGAAAACCTCGAGTTTACAAGGACTTTGAGGGGGTGACTATGGAGTAGAACCTGATCAGTTTGTTCATTTCAAGGGTCCCCTTTTTCTTACTTTAAACCAGCAAGAGGGAGTATCTCTTTTTCTTAAGAGTTTTAACCTAAGTGTTCTCCCAAATCGGTTTGGCCTTTATTTTTGCTAGGCCGAGGATCTCCAATCAATATTGTCGCATGGGATTTTGATCAAATCGCTTGTCTTAAGCCTTATCTTATTTTGTCTGCTCAATAGTAAAAGAATTTTGGCCGAGTGTCTGTGTTATCACCGCGGCTCAATAGTAAAAGAATTTTGGCCGAGTTTATTAAGACTTAGAGGTTTAATTTTACATCGAGTTTATTAAGACTCAGAAGGGGTAACTGTGGAGTGAAACATGATCCACCTTTTTGTCCACAAGTTCCCTTTTTCTTACTTTACATGCAGCAAGAGGGAGTATCTCTTTTTTGCTAAGAGTTTTAACCCAAATGTTGTTCCCAAATCGGTTTGGCCTTTAATGGAGGGTAGGTCGGATCTCCGATCATTTGTTTGAGTGGAAATTTGATCAAATTGCTTAACTTGGGCCTGGCCGAGGTGGTTTAAACCGTCCTTAACCGAGGCTTGGTAAAAGCAAAATGTAAATAGTAGAGAAACAATGTTTCAACTGGCAAGTCTCGTTAAAAACTCCCTGTGGGAGAAAAGAGTACCTGCGAAGTTTTATTTATTGATGACATGATGTCTGCGTATCATTTTAAGCACATATGAAATCAACCATTACATGGGAAAGCAGTTTTGAAAGGAAATACAGGAAATGAAAGGGGGGTTTGCCGAGTAAGTGTGCAGTTGTTTTTTCTAAAATAAAGAAATAACTATCCATGATTATAATAAAGTAGTTATTTTGCAAGCTCAATGTACGATTTGATTCATGTCAAAATCTTTCAACATAAAAAGATAAAACATCGGATTATGTTGCTGAACTTATAATAAAATTTGAACTTATAATAAATTATGAACTTATCTTTAAGGAACGGTTAGTGAAATTCCATAACTGCTTGCTGGTGCAACCGCATTTCCTTATTTTCTTCCTTATTGAACAAGTGCAGCCGAGTGGGTGTCATTGGCTATATAATCCTTATCTCTGAGTCATAAGTGCCATGTTGTTTTCGTACGGTTGTCAGTGTCACCATGAAATTTTGTCATGCTTGGTGGTTAACTTGGTTTTGTAACCGTTCTTGCCAACGGAGAGAGGAATTATTTCCAGGAAATCCATCATTTGCGGTTCCAATTCACAGTTCCGAAAGTTAATATGCTTGAAGCGCTGTTTGACAAAGGGGAACGACGTCTTCTTTTTCTTTGGAAAGGATGAAGGCCGATAAAGTGCCTGCAAAGTCATGCATTCTCATGACAGCAAGAGGGATACCATTGAGGCGGCTTTTCGAAACGTTGATGTAGGGAAGAAGGTTAATGTGTGGCTGGGAAACGTTTTACCGCGGCCCCACGGTGGGCGCCATTGTTCTTGAGTAGAATTTCGTTGATGAACTCGGATCGTACAATGGAGGCCGAATTGCTTTTTGTCTATCTTGGTGTGTCTAGTTTTCATGTGTTTCTCTGTACTAGAATGTCTATCCCCTTATCTGTACTCTAAGCATTCTATATATAGAGTTTGAGTCACCCCTCTAGCAGTTATTGAGGGTAGTTTTTATCTTCCCCTTAGATGGGCTTAATCGGGCCCCTTGTCAGACGCCGGTGCCTTCATATAATTAAAGTTGGAAGCATATTAGCGCTTGCGGTGTAAAGGCGAAGTTCTCAAAAGTCCATGACGATCCAGAATTAATAAATAAATCCCTTCACATACTACCTCCCACCATCAAGTGGGAGAGTCCTCGTCTCATTATGGCAACTCAACAAGGAAGAAATTATTTGTGTCAAAAGAATATTTATACATTGTTTAAGTGGGATAAAATTTATATTGACAAAGATTTTGAGTAGCTACAGGAGGGTTTGGTTTTCCAAAACTTTTCTGCCTTCCAAAGAATTTCTCTATCTCATAACCAATTTTTGAAAGCTCTACTTGAGGTCAGTGGCGGATCCAGGACCCCGGGGTCAGGGGTGTCAATTTTTTTAAATACACAATTTGCTAAAAATATAATTAAAAACAACTAAAATATATTTAAATAAATAAATTATACATTTCATAATTGTCCGCTACGTGATTTCATATTTTGAAATCATTGAATAATAAGCTCAAAGTCAATTTTATTGAATACATCACTCTCAATGTATGTCACTAAATAGTCGTTCATCCATGTATCTCACATCCGGTCACACAACTTATTTTTCACAATATTCATAGCAGAGAAAGCTATTTCTACCGTTAGTGTTGCAACAGGCAAAACTAGTGTCAGCTTCAAAAGAAGGCTTTATCAAGTTCAACTTGTGTTGCACTAGACCAACCAAATTAAATAGCACAAATTAGTTCCTAAATACAAATTAAATAGCACTAAAAAAATCAATATTTGTGCTCCCCTTCCAACTAAGTTTTTGTCACACCCAAAATTCGAACCTGAGACATTGCGATGGGATCCAAGTTACCACTCAGATCAGCCGTTGTTGATAAAAAATAGATGTTGTTGATAAAAAAAATCAAATTAAATAGCACTAACACAAAATACAAACTAAATAGTACTAACAAATTCAAAATTAGGATAATAAGAACAAGAACGGATCCAAGGAGATTGAGAGACAGAAACTTTTTTAAAATAAAATACAAGAGTGTGAGTGGTTGTGTGAGTGTGGTGCATTAGAATGGTGCAAAATTAATAACATTGGTGCAAAACTAAGAACTTGGGTGCAAAACATATTTTTCAGGAGATGCAAAAACATTTTTTCCTTCGGTGCTAATTTTTTTATTTGAGGGGGTTCACTTGAACCCCCTCAAATATATGTAGATCCGCCCTGCTTGAGGTGCCATTTTTTTGATAACTATTGCACAAGGAATTGGGTTTTTTATGTTATGCTTTGAGTACATAACTTGAAGGGGAGAAACACCGTTAATGGAGAGGCAGCGTGAGTGAAGCTGATAGTGAGAGAATGTGTTTACGATGAACAGAGAGAAGCAGTAAGAGGCAGCTAGCGTTTACAACGACGAGCTCACGACGGTGAGAGAGGAGCTCACGATGGCGAGAGAGGAGCTCACGAAGGCAACGTTTGATGAATATGGGATGAAGAACGTTGAAGCTATAGCGTTAGTGTATTCTGAAAGAAAAAAAATTTAACAACCAATGGGCAGCGTTTGGTAGGAAGCGCTGCTCAATGGTTAGCGCATAAAGGCAATTGGTTGCGTTTTTTTAAAATGGTTGCTCAATGGTTAGCGCATAAAGGCAATTGTGCATTGCGTTAGCGTGTTTTCACCATGGGAAGGGTTTCATCTGTAAGCGCTACTTATTGTTTACCTGTTTTGGTCATCCGTAGCGTTTTCACTTGAAGTGCTGCTTATAGGAGCGCTCTTTTTTAACAAATATGGCGTAGTGATAGTTTGTGAGTGAAGTGTTGGGATAAATTTCGAGATGCTCCAGTTTTCTAATGCGTTAAAAACACACTTAGAGCAAGCGACCTCGACCACAGAGGATCAATCCCAACTAGGACCACCGTCAACCTTGCTGAGCCACCACATTCAATTACCACAAGGTGGATCTTCAAGCCGACCGAGGTACGAACAATGTATATATAAATTGAACTTTATTTTTCACATTATCTTCTTTTTTGCATAATAAAAAGCAAATTCAAGTCAATGATTAATATAACTTCTAATAATTGCTTTAAAAGTAGTTTAAAAGTAACTCCAAAAATAAATTAAATTAGAGTTTATCAACTCCCTCACACTTAACTTTTGCTTGTCGTCAAACAAATTTTCTAACTCAACAAATTTTTAAATAAGTATTAAAGACAACCAAATAAAGGACCCAAAATTAGAAGATAATATAGAACAAATGAGGTGTCTAAAGAGGTGCCAATAGATAACCGCCTTTCATTGTAATTCTTTGTTGCTTCAAAATTGTGGGCAAGTTACCCGCTCGCAACCCGCAATATACGAATGAAAAGCAGTGTGCAGGTCGTTCGGGTCGGTTGGTCGGGCTCTGTTAGAGGCAAAAGGGGTGTACATGAATTGCAATAGGGGTCCGGATAGAAAAATTGGAGCCAGCGGAACCCGAACACGCCCAGTAGTAACTCTCCATCTTATCGGTGAAAGATAAGTGCATTAGACACATCGCATCACCATGATGTCTCTCTGATAAAGTTTACAGTTTTTAATAAAAAGTTTAGAAACTACAACAATTAAAATTGCAAAAGTCACTATCATGACATCATTGCTCTTCTTAAAACTTTACGTTTGTTTCCTAGAAAGTAATCAACATTCTTAAAAATCATTTACTATTTTTTTTTGAAACACACTAATGTTGCCTCGGAAATCCACACTCCCTCACTCACTATTCATCTTCCTCTCCCCTTGTTCAACCTTCATCTCCTCACGCATGCTAATTCCATCTCACTCCCTCACTGATCATTCATCTTCCCCAACCTCTCTTCTACCCCAACCCACCCCTACCCACACGCTCAACCCGTCGAACTCGTCAAACCGAATCCGCACAATCTGAGACACTAGTGGAAAATTGACATTAAAAAGCATCATTTAGCATCGGTTGTTTGAACACCCGATGCTAAATGTAGACGCGGTGACAATTTTGCAATTAGATGGAACTTTTCAATATACGAATGAAAACAGGTGTCTGGGTCGTTCGGGTCGGTTGGTCGGGCTCTGTTAGAGGCAAAAGGGGTGTACATGAATTGCAATAGGGGTCCGGATAGAAAAATTGGAGCCAGCGGAACCCGAACACGCCCAGTAGTAACTCTCCATCTTATCGGTGAAAGATAAGTGCATTAGACACATCGCATCACCATGATGTCTCTCTGATAAAGTTTACAGTTTTTAATAAAAAGTTTAGAAACTACAACAATTAAAATTGCAAAAGTCACTATCATGACATCATTGCTCTTCTTAAAACTTTACGTTTGTTTCCTAGAAAGTAATCAACATTCTTAAAAATCATTTACTATTTTTTTTTGAAACACACTAATGTTGCCTCGGAAATCCACACTCCCTCACTCACTATTCATCTTCCTCTCCCCTTGTTCAACCTTCATCTCCTCACGCATGCTAATTCCATCTCACTCCCTCACTGATCATTCATCTTCCCCAACCTCTCTTCTACCCCAACCCACCCCTACCCACACGCTCAACCCGTCGAACTCGTCAAACCGAATCCGCACAATCTGAGACACTAGTGGAAAATTGACATTAAAAAGCATCATTTAGTATCGGTTGTTTGAACACCCGATGCTAAATGTAGACGCGGTGACAATTTTGCAATTAGATGGAACTTTTCAATTTTCGAGCTTACATTTAGCTCGGTTGTTTAAACAACCGATGCTAAAAGTCTTTGCATCAGACTTTTAGCATCGATTGTTTAAAACAACTGATGCTAAATGTCTATCTCAAACACATTTAGTATCACGTGTTTTAACACCCGATACTAAAAACCACCTTGTTTTTGCACGTTCTCACTCACTCAACTCTCGCTCTCGTCTCTGAACCTCACTTTCAACTCTCAACTCTCGTTCTCATTTCTTTTTCTCAACCATCGCTCTCAACTCTCAATTTTGCCCTCGCCTCCATCTTCCTCACAATGTTGCCCTAGTCTCCATCTTTGCTCTCCCTCTTCTTCTTTTACTCACAAATACCAAACCCTAGCCTCACAAATCAAAAACCCAAATAACGCTGAAGAGAAAACCATCGCCGTGTTCTTTGCTCGCTGTTAATGTCGTTCGCTCGCCGTCGCCGTCGACGTCGCGCTTTGTTCATCGTCACCGTCGCCGTTGATCGATTCTCTCTTGTAGGATTGTTCACATCTCAAGTAACTCATGTTTTGGTATTACTTTTTTTAGCATCCATTGCTCACTGTTAATGTTAGGGTGTGATGCTTTTTCAGTAATTGCCATGCTTTTTCACCTACTTTATTGTGGATCTTAACTAATAGAACAAAACTTGTATCCTGTTTGTTTGGGTTGTTCTATCGCCATCTACATGATGGACTCTAGGGTAGGACAACAGTTACATGGATTTGGAATTTCATTCATTAATATACTTTTGACAAACTTTGGGCCACGCTAATGCTAGTGGTCCTCTGTTTTACCTTATTTTTGACAACAAAAACAAACCTATGAAAGAATGGCATATACTTAATAAATACTAGTACCATATACTTAAGTTCATACTTTATAATTTTGTGCATGGGATTGTGTATGACTGGAATTAAAGAACAAGTAAGGTTTCTTACATAAACTTAAGTTCATACTTTGACATGTTGTCTCTCTTTTAGAATGATCAACATATTGCAAATATATTTTTGTGGCACATTAAACCCACTGAATATGGTAGATCAAAGTTATGTTTGGGTCATAATGCTTTACTGCAATTAGAACTATTTTATGAATTGTATTTTTTTTCCTCAGTTTTAAAGGTTCATCGTTCCATGTCTTTACCAATTAAGTTGTTTATTATTGCTTCCTGGAACAGTGTTGACGTTGATCCTCGCTGGTGCTACACATACCTTCTTGATCCATTGGATCCTCTATTGGTTGAAATTGGGGAAGCTTTTATTAGGAAACAAATTAAAGGTGTATCCAATTTCTCTATTTTTCCTTTCTTTGTTATGAGCATCTTTTTGGATAGGTGTTGCGAAAGTCGGTTAGGTGGGAGAAGGAATCTAATAGAAATGACTAAGGAAAGGGTAGGTTTTAGCTTAGGTGAAAATGAGGTGATCATTATTTGATCACTATAACAAATTTGGTCCATGTAACAACTAGGTTGATGATGAGGTAATAGCATGTGTTTGTCAGATTTGGGTTTGTCTCCTTCTAAGCAAACATCATCTTATACTTAAACTACAAGAGATAACTATATATGATTGCATGAGGGTATTTTATGAGTACACGAAAAGTAGGGCAAGATGGTAGTTTGTACACCTGTTACAATACCAGGATGAGATAACTGTAGGTGATTCAAGTTTCTGAAGAAAAATGAAAAATCCAAGGGAATGAGGCAAAAGCTGACGTGAGTTGTTATAATTGAGATTAATATATTTGCAAATGAAATGTGTTTGGTTAACTAGAACCCCCAGAGGTAAAACTCCAAGAGCCTTCAAACAAAATTCACGCCTAAAAAGCCCGAACACAAACAGAGCCTGCTGATAAACACTCAATGTCACAGCAGCAATGAAATTCCAAAGGTTGCAGGTTTTGTTGGTGTAAGCACCAAAACTGAAAATCAATCAGAACTTGCTCCACTCAACCTAGTGATGAGTATCAAGAAAAGGGTAATAGTAATTTGCAATCATTGACCTTATTTGGTGGAAGTGGTAAGGATTCAACATGTGAAACTAGTGGTGAAAATAGTACATATACTGTTGAAGTACCTGCTCCTGCTAGAAGAGCTTCTGATACCTTTGGCCAAAGAACTTCAATTTATTGTTGTGTAACAAGGTAGGGTAGTTCATCAATTCATTTTTTAGCTTCTGTTCTAACTTTTGTCAAATAAAAAACTTTTGCTCTAAATGTGCAAAAAAATGTGTATATATACATATACAGACATAGATGGACTGGAAGGTATGAAGCTCATCTTTGGGATAATAGCTGTAGAAGGGAAGGAGAAAAGGTCGCCAAGGTAATTATTTGTCCTTCATACTAATAACTTTTATGGTTTTGTTCTTTTTTTTGGAGTTCTATTAACACATTTCTTCTCATGTTTTGCTTTTGATTCTTCTCAACTCTTCTTCAGTCTATTTGGGTAAGTTTCTCTAGCTATTTTAATATGTTCAATCCCTTTCCATTTCTTTTGGAGATAGAGGATCAAAGTTTGTTTTCAATTTGTGATTTAATAATGGCAGGTGGATATGATAAAGAAGACAAAGCTGCTTGGGCCTATGATTTAGTTGCACTTAAGTACTGAGGGGCTACCACCACTACTAACTTTCCGGTAACTTTCCTTTTCTCAATTAACCCTTCTAAGAAAATTAAGGACTTTTTCTGTTGCTTCTGTTTCTATGGAAGCTGAAGATAGCATTAGTAGCAGCTACGAGTTTTTGGAATAGGCTTCAGTAAGTAAATTTCAAGCCTTGAAAGTTAAACAATCTATGGAAAGAGACTCATAAAGGTGATAGTGGAACAGTTGCATGTGAAAAGTTAGACTTAAGGTGTCTGCATATTTAGATGACTTAGGATGTCTGCATATTTAGATGTTTGTCTATTTAAGCATCTGAAAGTAATAGCAGCGGTGATCCTTTTCTTCTATCATGTTTTAATAAAATTGAGAGGCCTAAGTCTTTTAATAATATCATCTGAAAGTAATAGCAATGGTCTTAATTGACAGTCTCTTATAATTTTTTTGTTGGGTAGCTGGAGATGCTCCAGTCATTTGAGTGTGATGCATGAGCTGTGTCAATAATTGTTCTTGCTGTAATATTATTTTTATCTACTTTGAATGTGTTTTTGGGTCAAAAAGTTTCTCCTGAATGGTACAAGCTAAATTTAGATGCCACATGACCTATAAATGAAAAATGGGGTACGGGTGCTTTCATTAGAAATGAAGATGGTGTGGTAGTTACAAAATAGCTAGATTACATGAAGATGGTGCTTACAAATTCTAATTCTCATTGTTTTTGTTTCAATTTTAACCTTTTGTCTTAGCTATTTGGTTGATCATCAGTTGTTACTCTTAGAAACAGAAACAAAAATTCTATGGAAACAGAAAGAAAAACACAAGTACAAACTCTCTTCAACAGATTCTCACGTGTCTCAAAAAAGTGTAGTTGATGTGTTTGATAATAATCCAAGTACTTTTGGAGCATCATCTGATGTTGATAATGGTAACATCCTATTGTGCCTTTCTCTATGATAAAAGTTGTATGCCTTCTTATTTTTTTACTGGGAGTTGGCCTTCTTGTTTTGTTTCAGCCTCTGGAGTTAAAATGCAGATTGCTTGACCAGAAGAGAACATATTTGTTCATTTTGATTTTGGACTTAGATGATATGCTGTCTCTAGTTTCTAGATGTGATGCTTGTATTGGTTCTGGAGCTGCATGTTTTCTAAATCTATTATTGGTTAAGTTGTTGCTGAAATTTTGCACCTAAATTTCTATGAGCAGACCAAGCTTTCTATGCTTAGAAGTACTACTTGGACACTCTCAAATTTCTGCATGGGGAAGCCACAGCCTGCTTTTGATGAGGTCAAGTTCTGCACTATATATATATATATATATATATATATATATATATATATATATATATATATATATATATATATAATGATAAAGTTTAGGCACCTTCATTTGTGTTGTGTAGGTACTTTGCCATTGTAAAATGGAACTCTTTCACTTGCTCTGTTCATTTGATTTTTTAATGTGAATAGTATCTGCTTGCATAAATTACTGAGAAGGCCAATGTACTTAATGAACTGCATTTGTCATTTTGATAAAAATACGATATTTCGCGTGTTTATAGTGAAATATTATGAAATTACAGTTTCACTTATTGAGTGACAAACTGAAAGTTATAGGTAGTTCAATGTCTATCTGTCCATTCCCTTAAATGTTGCGACTGTCCTGCTATTGTTGATAATTGAGAAAAGGTATAAAATTTGGCTTCACATTTATACCAATACAACCGAATACATTTGATTGTGTGTATTAGTATCACTGCTATGTCTAATCGGTAACTAATTTGAAACTTGTAGGTATTTGATAACCCATAGGTATACACTAAAGAGGAACTTACGGAGATTGTCAGCTTTGGGCGGAATTCTTCTTGAAGATTAAATGCGAGCAGCAAAGAATACACAATTTTCTAACTAGTTTAACTCGTGTTTTAGCAATATTTTGTTGCATTTAGTGGAAAACTCTTTGGTTGAATTGGTAAACTAGGAAAGCTCTTTTGCTTTCTAAATGTAAGATTTAATGTTAATGTAATTCGACAAGACATTTAGCATCGGTTATTTAGATAACCAATGCTAAAGGTCACAAATAATGGATATATAGCATTGGTTATATTGATGACTGATGCTAAATGTCACAAAGAATGTACTTTTAGCATCGGTTATTTAAATGACTGATGCTAAAAGTAACTAAGAATGGACATTTACTATCGGTTATTAAAATAACCGATGCTAAAATTCACAAAGAATGTACTTTTAGCATCGGTTATTTAGATGACCGATAACTAAGAATGGACATTTAGCATCGGTTATTTAGATGACCGATGCTAAAAGTATGTTTTCAAGACAACAAAAAATTCGATGCTAAAAGTGACATTTAGCATCGGTTATTTTAAAAATTCGATGCTAAAAGTGACATTTAGCATCGGTTAAATAACCGATACTAAATGTGAGACATTTAGCAACCGATGCTAAATGTGCAAAATAACCGATGCTAAATGTCTTTTCTGCACTAGTGAGAAAAACTTTGGGCGGATATGGGCCTATATATACGAATCGTTGTTTTGGCCAGATCAGTGGAGTTTATCAACTCCAAAAATACACTAAATTGGAGTTTATTAATATCCCCACACTTAACTTTTGCTTGTTGGTGTGGAAAATGGTATGCAAGTATACATAGTCACACAAGTAATATAATGATAAGAAAATGTCGAATCCACAGGGATTATGTAAAGCTTTGTAAAGTTTAGAGTGTCACTTAGTGTGTCTACACTACTCACAGTTGGTTGGAATATGAAAATTGAATCAGAACAATATAAACAATAAAGGTGTGTAAGGAATCAGTGAGATAAAGTAGTTGAGATGTTTTCACCAAGTAAATCACTTCTAAGAGTTCTAGTGGTGTAGGCAGTGTAGGTACACTGGATGAAGCTGCATCAGTATGTGCCTTTCAGTCACTTCCTTCAAAGTTTCATTACAAGCTTCCTATGTATAGGCATGCTAAATAGGTTCACTCATGTCTCTTAAGCATCCACTATTTCACCCTAAGAACTATGTTATTCTATGTCTAGGACTTAACACGGTTTTAACAATCAATTCTTTATTAAAGCTAGTTTAACAAAGATGTTGGTACAAACATTCATTCTTATTAACTCTTGATTTCTTAAATGTAACTCATTGCTGTTGTTACAAGTCTACCTATTCTAAAGTGATCAAATTCAGAATAAGCTTTGAAAGAAGAATTACACAAGAGTTAAAGTGCACACACTACATAAACCACATTTACTTGCTTAGAAGATCATTACAAGGCTACAACATCTCAACTAATGGAATTTAGCTCATATTACTCATTATACAATAGAAATAATATGCAAATAGCATAATCAAATGAGTAATATTACAAAAGAACTCAAAAGGATAGAGATTACACAAGGGGGATCTTTTGCATGAGATTCCAAGTTGAGGTACAATACCAAATCCTTACACAAGTTTCCTCTAAGTAGAAGTGAAGGAAGAGGTTGTCAAGCACTTCCCTACCTTCTTACAATTCAGAAACTATCTAAAAACTACACCTAAATTACAAATATAAAGAAACTATGTGGTCCTTAAAAGCTTGGATGATTTTGAAATGAAGAGATGGTCTTCTATTTGTAGGCAATGAGCTTTCCTCCCTTGGAGGGTTTCCTTTGTGCCAAAGATAACTGAGATCAGCTAACCAATGTTAATTTGCAGACCCTCTATGAGAAAGTTGGTCTTTCACATCATATCACATGGGGTCGTCCAATGGTGAAGTGCCAAGTGGCCTTGAATGAATGGCTCCCTTAAAGCAAGTCTCCAATAGTAGGCGCCAAAATATGCAAGTGGGTCTGCTCCTCATGACTAAGCATGACGTCACATGTCAAGTGTTGGTGCATCAAATTGGTCCTTGGATGATTTGGTGCAATTTTGTTGGTGTAGCAGCATTGGATGCAGGTAGTGCAGGTACTCCAAGTGTAGCTGCACTAAGCAAAAATATCAAACATACCAAGACCTATGCAAATTGCTTAGTTCATTGGCTTTATCCATTTGAATCCTAGAAATGTTGTTTCTATACTTATAAGCTATATTTACATAATAATTTACTTGAAATTAAGCAATAATCTAAGTTTAATTGTATGAATAACTCTATATAAAATAGAGTTATCACACCCCCAAACTTAAATTGTTGCTTGTCCTCAAGCAACGACAAAAGAAACAAATACAAGACTACTATAATTATGAAGAACAGATCAGCTCATGCCTTTCAAAAAGAGTGGGGTTGAATTTGTGCATTTTTATGAGCTTTATTTTTCAGGAATCTTTTGTGCCTTTGATCTTCTTAAAACATCCAGAGTTATAAAAACTCATTTGTGTGAGTGTGTGTCCCACTGAGTATCATTTGGTTCCACAACTAAATAAAATGTTTTTCCTTAGCTTTTGAAAAATGTGGAACACATTTGGTCACCTCTAGAGATATTTCAAAATATAGACGAGGCTAAAAAATTTCTTCAAGTTTTGGGGGACTCTAAGCACAACAAAGGGCTTTAATTTAGTATTTCAAAGATGTTGGGCCAATGCCCTATTTCTATTTTTGGGTGGTTGCTTTTTATTGATGCAATGCAGTGCGTGCAAATACATCATTTTTCTGAAGTGTAGGTACACCTGATTTTAACGGAGCAGGCAGTGCAGGTGCACCTAGTGTAGGCAGTGTAGATACACTTTGTGTAGCTGCACTGTAAATTTTGAGAATTTTTGTAGCATTCACTGCCCTCCTCACTGACCTCCACATGCATTTTTTTCTTTTCTTTGGCTTGTTTTTCTTTTCTTTTTCTTTCTTCTTGAACTTTTGTTCTTTTTTTTTTTCAAACCATTTGCACTTAAGGGACAAGTTCAGTTATATGACTCGGGCAAGTGTAGCATTTTTACACATTTAGACACTTTCTGCCCTGCCCCATATGCCCTTTTTCAGAGAGAAAGACAGACTTGGTCTATAACACATTTGACAACCTATGGCATTGACTAATCTAAGCTTCTCATACTTTGCCTTAGTATTCATGGAATTTCCCCCAAACTTAATTCTTTATGCTGTTTTATATTTTTAGTAAAAATCTACTTTTGACCTTAGTTTTCCAAAAATTCCCTAGCCTTAGATAGCTTCCTATCTAGCACGGTTCTTTTCAAAAACTCAGCTTTGATGTGTCAAAGAGATTATAAAACTGGTTATTTCTAGAAAACAAGACTTTTCTTTTTCCTTTCCATCATTAAAATTTGGCTCATTGATACACTTTGAAAATTTTGAGAAAAGTACTATGAGTTGACCATGCTTCAAAATCATTTAAGTCTAACATAATTGATGTACTTAATTTACCTCTTTTGAAACAAATTATCATGCTATCACATGCTTTGTTAAGTACATCTAAAAACTAGAAGATAACCACTACTGCATATTTACATATTACTAACAGATTACCTTAACACCAAGTAATTTACTTAAACACATATAGCATATACCTGACATATAACTATACATAGTACAAAACATAGTACAAATCACATTGTTCATAGCATATAACTACTTCCCCCCCCCCCCAACGTAAAGATGGGCAGTGTCCTCACTGCTCAAAGTTGAGTAGACAAAACATGGAGCTCAAAAGTGGGGAGAAGGATTTCAAAAAGGTAGTTAAAACATAAGTTGAAACTTTAACACATAAGTCTTAAACACATAGCCAAATACTTAAAAACAAAGATAAGTACTTAAAACAACATAAAAGGATCCCTATTTGTTCTTTCTTTGGTGGATTTTGAGACGAAAGCAGCCCTCACAAAGAGTGCATGCTTGCCTTCACCTTCTTTGGCTTTGGTTTGGTAGCGACCATAGTAGTAGTAGTAGGGACAACAGTGGTCTTCAACATTAGCCTGCATTTTCGCATTCTGCGTGATGCACTGTGCAGTACTTGGATGTGGGCACACTACTCTACACTGAGACTTGTTCAGATGATTGTACAGTTGGCTCTTGCTCTTTTTCTACCTCCTTCATAGCTTCTGATCCTCCTCTTTTGGCATCTACTTTTGGATTGTTGCCTTTCCTCCACCTGTGTCCCCGATCCTCAGTACACCATAGAGAGAACTCATTGTCCAAACACCTTTTGAGGGGTGGATTGATGACTTTGGTAGTGTATCCTAGCTTCTCCCTCTTCTCATCCAAATCCTTCAACACTACTAAAATTGTTGCTGCAGAGCTAGTTGCCATGACCTTTGATTGCTTCTTGGATGCTCCTGCATCTTGTGTAGGTACACCAGGTGCTTTCTGCTTTGGTTCTCCTTGGACCTCTTGTTCAAAATTGTCCTTGCCTCCTTCATTATCAGGCTATTCATTTATCACCTGCAAATTTTCTTTCTCTAAAACAGGGTTAGTAGGTTCAAGAATTGGTTCTGTTATGGGGGTGGGAGATTTTTCTTGTGGAGATTGTGTTGGAAATGGGGTGGGCTCTCTAGAAAATTGGGTTTGTGTTTCTGTTTGTGCACTTTTTGCTGGTGGAGGGGTGGGTTGTGGTTGTGGTGGAGGTGATACAGTATGTGGTTGAGGTGTTGGTGATTTATGGATTTGAGGTGAGGTGTGAAGGGGTGATTGGTGAATGGTGCGGGATTTTTCTGTTGGTGAAGGGATGTTGGATTGTTGCTGAGATGGGGGTGATTGTGGTTGGGGTTGAGTTGTTGTTTTCTTTCTAATTTTCATTTCATACTTCTTCCTGGCCACTTCCTCCATAGTTGCACTTCCATCATCTTCATTTTCACTTTCCTCCATTGATTGAGATTCATCCTCATCCACATTTTTGTCTATATCCTTTACTGTCTTCCTTGCCTCCTCATCCTCCTCAGTATCTTCTTCACTAAGTAACTCAGGCTCCTCTTGTCCTTTTGGTTTCTTCCCCTTTTTATCTTTCTTAGCTTCTATTTTCCTCTTTGACCTTCTTTCCTTCTCAATTACCTCTTCCTCCTCTACCTCTTTTTCTTCTTCCTCATTAGTCTCAAACACCCAATTAGGGAAAATTGGTGCTTCCAGTTGTGATTCAGGGTTGACTTCATTGATCTTCATTTGCAACCAATCATGTTGCTCTTTCTGAAACTTCCATACTGCATGGAGATTCTGCATCAAGTGTTCCTGCACTTCCAGCTCTCGTCCTTGTCATACCCCAATTTTGTCCGGCTTAGGTCGAAACCCTAATTTTCCCCAAAAAACAAATAAATAGAAGTTGTGAAGAGCATCATGCATGCATTTTAGAGTTTTAGAAGTCATTCTAGGGTTAGGAAAGCATTTTAGGGTTTTTCAGGTTTTTTTAGGTCAAAGGGTATTTTGGTCATTTTCCAAAAAGGACAGTTTTTCATCACAAGTCATTGGGCAATCTTAATGGAATTATTTGAGTAAGAATGTGCTTAATTATCTTATTTTATGCGCATGAATGTTAATTATTTGCATAAAAACTCAAATTTAAAGGAAAGGGTAAAGTGGGAATTTCCCTCAAGGTGAGGTATCAAATCAATTTTGGGAATGGTGATATCATGGAATTTTAGGCCCAATGATTGATTTCTAGGATGAGGCCCAAAATGGTAAGATTTTCATGGGAATTATCTAGAAAAGAATAATCAAGAAAAGGAAAGGATAATTACAAAGGTAGTGGGAGACAAATAGTACAATGACAACTTGCAAATTGCCAACCCACTCATGGCTGCGAATTTCAGCCCTATTTTTACCTGATTTTTGTGCTTCTTCATGCCCTTGATCCATGAGAGTTGTATTCCTAGTCATTGATTAAAATTCTAGATCAAATCCTAGGCTACAACTTTGTGTACAAAGTCTTAATTGCCCTTAACAATTTTTGTGCAACAAAAATTATTAATTTTGGTGTATGACCAGCCATTTCCCCCTCATTTGTGTTTTCTCATTGCCCCTAATCCATGTGCATTGCAATCCTAGCCCTTGATTTAAATTCTATCTCAAATCTCAATGGTTTGCTAAAGCACAATGTCCTATATACCCTTAATTTTGCACCTCATATAAAACCCAAAATAAGAGACCATGAAGAGAGGACTCTCATTTTTTACCCTAGCACACAATACTCTCCTCTCCTCCGTCTCTCAAAACCGAAGCTACTTCTCCCTTTCTCCACACAAATTCTTCAAAATCAACCATCAAAACTTCAATATTCTTGATTCCTACACTAGATTTTCGTGGGATTCAAGAAGAGGTTCAAGTGTTCTTGGTTTTTATTTGATCTTCTTCTTCATTTCTTTTGAAAATTCTTAAGGTAAGCCTTAGATCCTTGTTTTTTTTCACTTGTACCATGTAAATTTCTCTTCTACTCTCAACTTCTTCTTGATTGCTTGTTGTTGTTTGCTTTGAGGATCCATTTCAAACATTATGACAAGGACATTGGGAGCCTTGGGTGTTTGAGATGGGTCCTTGGCCTTGAAGGAGTTTGTTTTTGTGCATGAATAATTTCCCTTGAATTTTGCACCTCATATAAAACCCAAAATAAGAGACCATGAAGAGAGGACTCTCATTTTTTACCCTAGCACACAATACTCTCCTCTCCTCCGTCTCTCAAAACCGAAGCTACTTCTCCCTTTCTCCACACAAATTCTTCAAAATCAACCATCAAAACTTCAATATTCTTGATTCGTACACTAGATTTTCGTGGGATTCAAGAAGAGGTTCAAGTGTTCTTGGTTTTTATTTGATCTTCTTCTTTATTTCTTTTGAAAATTCTTAAGGTAAGCCTTAGATCCTTGTTTTTTTTCACTTGTACCATGTAAATTTCTCTTCTACTCTCAACTTCTTCTTGATTGCTTGTTGTTGTTTGCTTTGAGGATCCATTTCAAACATTATGACAAGGACATTGGGAGCCTTGGGTGTTTGAGATGGGTCCTTGGCCTTGAACGAGTTTGTTTTTGTGCATGAATAATTTCCCTTGAATTTTTCTGATCACCAAGTGGTGACTTTCTCCATGATTTTGTTCGCCGAAGAGTTGTCACCAATCCCTTCCGTGCTTTTTGTGTGCTCTGTGAGGCTCCAAAGTAATCGCCTCAGATCTCCTGCTTTTTGCGGTGTCGGTTCGCCCGTAGGGTTTGGTATGCGGTTTTTCGATGGTTTAGGTGGCAATAAGTGTTGCACCAAATCCTTTTCACCTTTTCTCCGCTTTTGGTGCTTTTGGTCGGGGAAAAAGGAGAAGGGGGTTGAGTGTGTTTTTGGTCACTCTTGGAGTTGAGAAATGGATGTTTCTCCATGACAAGCTTCCTGATTACGATTCAATTGTTCGGAGGGTCAAATCGCTCACATGATGGTGGTTTTGGGTACATCGAGGGGACCGCAATGTCTTTATTGCAAGTGGCGTGTCACCCCACTTTCATGTTTAAGCAGGTAGGACACTCATTAGTATCCTAGTTTTGATATATAAATACATACGATTTTTTGCTTTAAAAAAACCTATTTTTTTTAGAAACAAAGGTAAACATTAACGTGTTTTATCGGAATATATATTATCATATTTAAGTCTAGTATCATCAAGAAGCATGATTTGAGAGATTACCACAGGTTTGTACGACAAGTCTGTGAAATTGATATTACATTAATTTAAGGAACGTGTATTGTTGCCGACAAGGTTGAGTCGAGAGAGGGACTAAATGATGGAGGAGAGAGAAAAGTTAGAGAGAGAAGCTCAGCTAGGGCATGGTGGAGAATGGAAAGAGGTCATCAGCAAGAAGACTATGAAACTGAAACGTAAGGAGGGGAAGATCGACGTAGCTTCGTATGAGAAATGGAGTAATAGTGAGAACACCACCTCATTCTACTTCTCAGAGATACCTGATTCACATGGTGCGAAAGATATGTTGTGGGCTTTCTCTTACTATGGTGAAGTCATTGAAGTGGTGATACCACCCAAGAGAGATAAGCGCGGGAGGATGTTTGACTTTGCTAGATTTCGTAACATTGGTGATCTGAGGGTGTTTGCGGTTAAACTAGACAACATTATCATTGGATCAACCAAGATTCATGTTAATGTTCCACGCTTTGACAGGGGGTGGAATGCAAGGAAGGTGAATAACCAACACACATTTCAAAGGAAGCCTCAACGGAAGGTACAATCTGTGTGGAGGAAAAAGGAAGCAGAGGTATGGAAGGAGAAGGAAGGTGTGTACGCAGGGAGAAAGAGAGAGGTGGAGGCTCATCGAAGGAAGGTGAACCAACCCCAATTCACGACCAATCCATTACCCCCGAGGATTGTTTATCATAGGAAGATTGGCCTGTCTGAGATCTGTTACAACGTTGAGGAAGCTGAGATGCAAAAATACAGTCATATGTACGTTGGGGTGGTTAAAGTCTCGGGGAGCACGTACTCTAACCAAGAGTGGTTCAACATCAACAGTGTCTTCTCCGTAAAGGTCACGCCTTTGGGAGCAAATAAAGTGTTACTTGAGGAATCAGAGGAACGGATTATCCAAGCCATGATAGAAGAGGGTGAGTGGTTAAATGAGAGGTTCGATGATGTACGGCAATGGAGTCCGAGGGAAGCTGATATTGAAAGGATAGTGTGGCTGAGATGTCATGGCTTCCCAATAAATGCATGGAATGAGGAGTTTTTTGTTGTACTGGCCCGGAAATATGGTGTGTTCATGGGGGTTGACGAAGCTACAAGGAAGAAGATAACAATGGACGTTGCAAGAATTTGTATCAGAACAAGTTGTTTTGATGTGTTTAACATGGTTGTGGTGGATAACATCAATGAGTCCCTATTCAATATTAAGATGGTTGAGGAGTGGTGTGGCACTCAACGTTGGTCGTGTCTGAATAAAGAAGATGGAGATGAAGCGTCTTTAACACAGGATGAGCATGAGTTAATCGGATCTGAAGACACGGAGGATGAGTATGAAAATGACCGGGCTCTATTCACTGCGGTGGATGGTGGTTTTGGGTTGTCTGAGACGGAGGAGGAAGGCGAGGAGTTATCCGGAAATGGAATCGCTGAAGAATTTGTTGAGGCTCCAGTTGTCAAAGTTGTCAAAGAATCTGTTGAAGTTCCCAAGGTATTGCGGCGCGGCGCTGAGGTTACAAATGATGATTGTGTGGGTTTTGCATTATCTCCAACGTCTCCTAGGCTGAGTAAATGCAAAGATATTATTGGGTTTGATAAAGGTGGGCTAGCAGTTACTCAAGAGGTGGCCAGTTTACGTTAAGTGGGGTGGGCTGTACAGCTATGAATGGGAATTTAAGTGATAATGGCATTAAAAGAGGTATCTTTGGAGGTATTCTAGAGAGAGGTGAAACTAGCAATGCTGGGGTGTGTATAAAGAAAGGCAGCCTAAGAAAAAATAAAAGAAGAAAGAGGGTTAAAAAGAATAAGTGTAAGCAGGCCCATTTTTGTGATGACAGTATTATTGGGTCAAGTACTAATCAGAGTCAGCCTATTCTCTTTTCATGCGAGGGTCAGGTCTTGCCCACTGGATCAGGTGTGGTGCGTAACTCTCCAGGCATATTCTCAGGCTCCTCAAGCGTGCCCCTTGCATATGTGTCTTCTCTCAATGACAACTCTGTGGGAGACTCAGGTATCAGGGTGGGTAATGGTAGATTTGAAGAGAATCATGAGAACATGGTGGCTGGCAAATTGTGGAGGATTGCAACTCAAGAATTGTGGAAGAAGTTTATATTGAGAGGATCAGAGACATGGAAGTAAGAGATCAGAATAGGCATGGTACGAAGGGGAAAAACAATAATTAGTCTAAATGAAGGTCTTTTCATTAAATATGAGAGGGTGGGGAGGAGCAGAGAAAAGAAGGCGAATTAAGCATTATATCTCCTCCGGTAATTTTGACGTCTGTATGTTCCAAGAAACTAACCGGAGTGGCCTAACTAGGAAGATGGTAGCATTTATTTGGGGCAGGGGATTTGATTTCTTAAGTAAGGACGCCGATGGGCGATCAGGTGGTCTGTTATGTGTATGGGTCTGTGGTTTATTTCGATTAACATCACCCACTGATCTCATCTCAAAGGAACTTGGTTCAGGACCCGTGATCAGAACTAATTCGATCAACATTAGGTGATTCTGCTTGCCGATGTTGAGATTGCACTACAGTTTACTAGGTCAGCTTCATAGCATTTCAAAATATGACTTTGAGGAGAAAGGAACATGATCAAGACTCGCAGCTATCCGAAAGGATGTCTCTAACTGCGATCTAAGCTGGGGTTTACTCTAACCATAAAATAAGGTTAATTTGTGAAACGAAGCGGTGTGTCAGAATCGATAGTCTGACTAAACAACGATCGGAATTCCGGGGTGTCAATTAATCTTAAAAGATCTAAGGATACCGAACCGTTATTCCTGCCTACAAGCTTTTCTTAATTGTAGTTCCTGTAGGACCTACAATAACTTCCACTGCAATTCTACAATTGCACTGGTTCCTTGGTGAACAGTCACCCACGATTTCTCGAACCAATTTGGCTGCCCATTGCTTACTTCAGAACACCAACTGTAGCCCTTTGCTTCCGCTACGTGCTCTAATAAACTGAGAAGGCCAGAATCCCTATGGTTTTGGGTTTGAACATTTTCGGGGCTGAGGCAATCAATTGTCATCATTCTCAGTAACTCACATGAATCATTGAGTGGATCCTAACTCAATACTTCACATAATATACTGAAAGGTTCTGACATTCAATTGTCTAAGTCCCTAGCTGACTCGATCTAACCTCTTGACCATAAGGTCTCTACGTCCGACGAGATCGAACTGCTCTGATACCAAAATGTAACACCCTAGTATTTCTAATTAATAGAAATACCAGAATGTACCTAATAACATACATCCGAGTATAAAAATTCTTGTTTCAGATATTGAACCAAACTAAACTCGTTGAACTCCAAATCAAGAGTTAACCACATAAGTACTTATCGACTAATCCATAACTCAAGTACTTAAGATATAACCTGTCTAACTGTTCAATATCCAAAAACAAAGGAAATACGGAAGCGGTTTACACAACTTAGCAACAAAGCAAGTTACATAATCCAAACAGAAATAACAAGGGAAACTAATATATATGGATAAAGACACTAAGTCTTCACAGCTCCATAAACACGCCACCTACTAGTGCCGCTTAACCTCCTTCTTTCCCTATCTATCTAATATCTATCTATTCAAATAACCAACACTTAAACTACCTATATTAGCCTCCATACCTATCTTTTATTTGTTTTTTTACTTATAAACTGAAATTTTTAATAAGGGTAAACTGGTCACTTTACCAACTTTAAAAAATTTGGAAACACAACTCTGACATTTATTATCATTGCCTTTCACTTCAATGAAACCCTCACCTGCTTCAATTAACTTGCTTTCAACTTTATCTTCAACTTTAACTCCTCGAAGCTTCCTCATCAACGTTAAACCCAACTCTTCTTCTTCCATCTTTATTCAGCTCTCCTTCATCTTTATCATCCACGTCTTAAAACAAAAAACAATTAAGCCAAAAGTCTCCAGCTTCCTTCAAAACAAAACTGAATGGTTTAAACAAAAATCAAGCTCTCCTCTTGATCCTCAAAACTCATACCAACAATATAAGTTCGCTACATTTCTTAGCTTCCTTTTCTTCCAACTTCAATCTCAGATTCCATCTTCCATTTCTCCCATCTTTCATGCTTTCCACTTTCTCTGCAACTAACTTTGCTTCATTTCCTCCATTTCAGCTTCATCAACGTTTTTCTTCTCTACTTGAAGGTAATATCTTTTTTATTACCCTACCTTTGTTCTATGTTCTTCATTTACCTATTGTGTTTACATCTTAATGAAACTTAGGGCTACAAGTAGGGCTGTTCAAACTAACTACCGAACTGAACCGAATTGCCGAACCGAATTATTACAAACCGAATTTTTAGTAATAGTTCTGAACCGAACTGCCCTTTATTAAACACAGTTCATTGACCGAACTATTAAACTCAATTCAGTTAGAGAACTCAAAACTGTTAAGCTCAAGTTTGATGCTTATCTCATTCCTCTTGCGAACTGTTATGTTTGATACTAATAAATTAATTCAATTAACAAACTAAAAAACACTGCGCAGCCATAGCCGTGATTTCCTCTTTTCTTTTCATCTCCCATCACTTTTCTTCTTCTCTAATTATGGCCTTTCTTAAATTCTTTTTATTTCCCATCATTATTAGACCAAAAACATTATCAGCAAAACAAATAAAGGAAAGGGGAAAAACAGATAAACACATATTCTGAAAAATAATTAATTAAAGGTTAATTCTTAAGTACCCAATACATAAAGTGGAGTACCAACACTTATGTGAGTTGTATAAAATTTGTTGAGCCAAGTGTCACAATATTTACCATGTCATTAGTATGGGCCAATTTTTAGTAGAAGCACAATATTTTACGTATTTGTAATTTACACCCTCAGTTAATTTTATATTTGTATTTTCTTCTTCTCAACGTGTTCTTTGAAAATTTGTCTTTCTCCATTGTTACCGATCCCTCTTGCCTTCTTTGTTGTTCTTCCTTTTTCTCTTTGCTATACAAGTGGGTTATTGTCATTACTATAACATTTACGGTGCTCTCGTTTATGGATGCAAAATCTACTTCTATAATTTGGATTATTCGCGATAGTTTCAGTGTTAGTGGTTGTACCGATTCCTTTGCCTCCAAACTAACAAGAAAAATCATTTGACAACAGATTTTTTTTATATGATTTTATTTGATAATATGGTGTTGTTTAAAGGCAAAAATCATCTGAAGATGGAAGACATATGATTTTTTTTTCACAATTGCATATGATTGAGTTTCAAAGAACTATCGAGACAAATTATAGTTTGAAATCATCATTTTGGTGAACACTTAAGATTTCTGCGATTTAATAAACTCAAAATGATACAAGAATAACATATTTTAGTTAAGTTTTAAAGTGGATCTTAACTGGTCGGTACAACCCGACCAAAGGTTGAAAATGACAAAAAATATTTTATTAAAAACTACCATCCAAAATTAAATGCATTATTTTATTGGCAAAAAAGAAAAATCAAATGCATTATATGTTTATAAATATCCACACCTACAATATAATTACTATTGACTATCAATAAGTGACAATCAATCCCTTGATTCGGTCGATAGATGAAAACGGAAGCCACATTGTACGTGTCTTTAAATGTTTTTAGGTTTTATATAACATGTAAAAAAATTATATTATACGATTTATTTAACATCAATATCGACATTTCAAGTTATTTTTTATAAAGACTTTTCAAGTTTATGGAAAGATACATGCATATAATATTTATTTATTTTTTCAAATAGTATGCATATAATATTTATTAAAAGTTGGATTGTTTTTCTTTATAATAAAACTGATTTTTTATAACAAATCTTCAGATTACATTTAGAATATTTTTCATATAACCTCAAGAGTTGGCCTAGTGGAGCATGACAGGAGTTGTATGCGAGGAGTTTTGGGTTCAACTCTCCACTAGTCTCTTTGGTCGAGGTAAATATAATTATCTCCGTAAGTGTTCGAAGAGCCGAAACGTCTTCCCTGCCTTGGATTGAGGTGTCATCCCCTCACCCAAGAGTTTCTGCAATAAAAAGTAAAAAAATATTTTTCAAATATTTGATCTATCTTAAAATAAATAAAATCGTAATGAAGTACATTTTCTTAAGAAAACATCAATTTTGTGAACTATTTAATTAAAAAAGAAATTATTGATAATAAATATAAAATTATATTCAAAATATTCAATTAAAATTAAAGAATACAATATTTCACAAGTCAAAATAAAATACTAAGGTTATGTTTGGTAAGACCTTGACTAGAGCTGTCAAGATGGGTCGCTGCCCCAGCTCGGCCCATTGGCCCAATCGTAAATGTGGGATGTGCTAGTCTAGCCCAATTATTCATTGGGTTGCGTTTTACGTAGTCCGGTTTGGCCCAAAACACTGGGCCAGTAGAGCAGCCCATGGCCCAATCTAACTTTAACATAGGAAATACTAAATATTGTTCAAAAAACATTACAAAGTAGGTCCAGTTTAGCCCATGGGCCAACTGGGCTAAGTCAAAACAACCCATTTGTTTCTAGGCCTCTAACCTTAATTGGTCATTCACTTCTGTAAAAAAATAGTCAACCTAATCACGTATCACTATTAGACTTGTGTTAACTAGTGGTCCCCACCTTAGTCAACCTAATAAGGTATCAAGGTCAAACTTATGTTGACCAAAGTATCTTGACTAAGTTGACTAGTTGGTCAACCCAGGCCTAACCTTGATACCTTATTAGGTTGGCTAAGGTGGTGACCAATGGTCAACCCAAGCCTAATCGTGATACATGATTGGGATGACATTTGATTACTCAATTAGTGGTTAGTTAAAGTATAACATTTAACTTTGACTAGGTTGACTAAGGCTTAGACACTTCTCAACCCAAATCTAACACTGATACCAGATTAGGGTGACTGCTGTTAGGAACATATCATATCTAAACCCAAACAAAAGTCTAACAAAATACATGATTTAAACCTAATTAGGTCAACTAACAATAACGCAAGTCTAAACCCAATACCTAGTCAGGTTAATCAAGACTAAGACCATTGGTAGCACAAGACTAACCTTGCTACCTAATTGAGTTGACTTTAAAGTTGTCATCAATCAACACAAGTCTGACATTGATACTTGATTAGGTTGATTAAGATTGAGACCATCGGTTAAAATGAGTCTAGCATTTTTTGCCCTTGACACATGCTTAGGTTAGATAAATGTCAACTTGGGTTGTGCTGCCCGGCTAGGCCAATGGGAAAGAAGTGAGCTAGGCTGAACTAGTCCAATTATTTAGTGGGCTGTCCTTTTTATAACCAAACCCAACCTAAAACACTGGACTAGCGGGCCGACCCAACTCAATCCAATTTTCAGCAAAGGAAAACAAAAAATGTTTTGAAAAGCTTAAAAAAGCAGGCTAAGTGCGCCCATGGCCCCCAATTTGGGTGGGGCCAAAATAGCTTGATTCTTTCTAGGCCACTATTTTTTAGCCCAACCCAAAACACTAGAACGTCGGACAGTCCATTGGGCTAAGCCAAAATTGACAGTTGTACCTACGATAGTAATCACCTTTATATATTGGGTTGCCATGTCATTGGTGCACAATTTTCATTGGCTAGGTGTTCCTGCATTGAAAAGAGTTGGGGATGCATGGGTGAACCACCTTTGAGACATCATGTGGTAAGTTTTGACAGCAGATTCTATGTCGTCTTTGTGAATTCCCACGGCAACCCTCATCAACATGTGTTGTGGCCTTCCCACAACCTTACCTTTCAACCTTCAAGAGGTAGGATTTCTCAAGGGTTTTGAAACCAAAATAATCATAATCAAAGTCCCTGCCGTAGATGATCTCACTGTCCAAACGAGCAGATTCTCGTGGCCAAACATAATATAATAAAAGTTTATTATATTCAACCTTTGTCACAGAACAAAAAAAGTCGAAAAAAGTATCAAAAATCAAAACACTTTCTACAAAGACAATTTGGCCACAAAACTTATACATAATTTCTAGAAGAAGTAGTAGTAGTAGTAGTAATGGTATGAGTTGAGGAAGATGAAGCATGGGAGTTTGAATGAACATCTCCTTCACTATGATTAGCCCTTTCTTCCGAATTCGAATGCTCAATCACTCTACTTTCTTAAACTCGGTTTCTTAATTGAAGCAAATTACGTGTGTGTGAAGCTGCCAAGGATGTGTGGCAACTGGTGCATAAATTCCGGTGGCGCCGCCGCTTTAGTATTTTTCACGATCTTCGCTTTGAGGTAGCAACATCGCAACATATTCTTGTGGTTGGACAAAAATGTTTCCTACAAGAACAAAAGGTCTTTGTTGTTTGTGAATTCGCATCATCGTTAATCGTCGAACTCGGTCTTCTAGTGTGTAAACGATATTTCTGTCCAAAACAAAAGCAGAAAATGCCGTTAGACTATCATTGAGAATATGGGCTGCTGGATTACCACTCATTCGACTTTGAAACCCTTAACTAGAGAGGACTAAAACAAGAACTAAAGAGACCAAACAAAATCAAAACACAAAAGAGGCTCGCAATCGTGATCTAGGCGCAACAATAGAGAGCCACATCAACCGCAAATCGCAATTGACCACAATTCTTTGGAATATTAAGGATTGCAACATGATGTGATCACAACCGTGACCGCAATTGGTCAATTCTTTCGTAATATCGATTGCAATCATTACACGCAATTTAAAACCTTGGATTTTACTATCTAATATCTAAAGCCAAATTTGACAATCATACATTTGGGAAGAATATGCTATATACAAACTCAGTAAATGACTTTTCACTTCATCATTTGTGAGGCCATCAACATTCATTAGCTCTACGATTTGCTTTGGTGTGGCATTTGCAGAAACCACCAAAATATTAAACATCAATATGCGGTTAAATTATCATCCTCCTCAGCAGAACACATAACACTCACAACTTTACTATAGATATTAAGATAAAATACTCACAATCTGCACCACCAAGTTGGTGAAGGGATTGTAAGAAGCGCTTATGCAACTCGGTGACCAAAGATCGACTTTGCTTCCTCTGTCCCTCTTTCTCCTCTCTTCCACCGCTTCCATCATTGTTATTCGTTACCGCATTTGCATGAGAAGAAGACGAAGTTTCTTTACTCAACGATTCACTTGTTTTCCCAACTCTTTCTTCTTTATGAAATGGCTGAAAAGCACCACCAACACTTCCACTTCTCTTCAATTCCACCACAGGCACTTTCCTATTAACATCCTAATCAAATTTCCACACCAATTACATCCAAAATCAAAAGTCAATTCATTGTTTCTTCCCTTTAACACAAAGCAAAAGACCAAGGTCTTCTTTGGATAACCAACCTAATTAAGTGCTTACATATATAAGATATTTCTCTAATCTATAATAAAAGATAAAATAAAATAAAACTCTATTCTATTTGTATAAGCTATTTACATAAACTAACTATTCTAGAGAGCTTATGCTAGTAGATAAGTCAAGATAAACCAATCCAATCAATTCCTAAAGCAAAAACTATGAATTGACAGTTAAGCTAAGCAATTAAGGTTTGGTTTAATTATTACCTCTTGTGATTGGGGACGAGGATTCCATAACTGAACAGATCTAAGCCAATCAGATTTCTTCTTATCATTATTGTTCTTGAGAATCTTTTGTTGCTTATGAGAATGTTGATCATCAAATTCTTGTTCACAATAAGGAGATGTCCTTTTCTTAATTGGAATGAATTCTTCCAAAATAGGTCCGTGCCTTTTGAACCCATGTCTCTTCTCAACCCATTCAACCTTTGTCACAGAGAAGATCTTCTGCAAATGTTAGATGAAAATCAAGCATCAGAAATCAAGCAAATCTACAATTAGAACACAGTTTAGGGTTTCAAATTCAAATACCATCTTCTCTTGTTTTTAGGGTTTCATGAGAAGCAATTAATCAAATCGAGAGAAGAATACATACCGTAAAACGATGAAGAGAAGAAGGGAATGGAAGACTTCGCACAAGCTTGCTTAAAACGAGAAGACAATCACGAGCAGAGAAGTCAAAACGAAAAGTATCGCGAAACGAAACGATCACAATCACAATCGAGGACTTCGTTTCACATTGTTGGACGATTAGAGGTTCGATTGTTGATTTGAAGGTTAGGGTTCGATTGGGAGCTTCATTTCAAATCGTTTCAAATCGATTAGAGGTTCGATTGTTGGACGATTAGAGGTTCGATACGCATCAATGAGGGAAAGTGAGAGAGAACCATGAGAAGGAGACGGTGAACAGAGATGATGAGAGTAGAGAATCAGACGGTGAGAGAGAATCATGAGTGAGAGAATCGTGAAATGAGGGTTCATAGAGAGAGAGGTTCAGAGAGAGAGAGGTTCAGAGAGTGAGAGGGCGTTTGTGAGTATTGTCGTGAGTGAGAGAATGAATTAGAGAGAACGCGTCTTCTGAGCAAAATTAAACGTCACTTGTAGTAGCGGGTGTTCTAAAACCCGATACTAAATGTGTTTGAGACACACATTTTGTATCGGTTGTTTAAACAACCGATACTAAATGTAAACGTGAAAATTGAAAACTTTCATTTAATTTCAAAATTGCCACCGCGTCCACATTTAGTATCGGTTGTTCAAACAACCGATACTAAATGGTGCTGTTTAATGTCCTTTTTCCACTAGTGAATTCTTGATACACCAATATGTTCTTCTGCATCTTCATCAGCATCTTCTTCGTCATCAACTTCATCGCCGGTGTTTGGTTGATCACATAAACGAGTAATGGGTTCCACTTGAATCACTTCATTTACATTAGACATCTCATCCATTTGAAATGGGACATCTTCCAGTGTGTCATTTGTCTCAATCCGGCCTCTTGGTTTTGTCTTAATTGCAACACACCAACCACGCCTATCAGTCCGCGTTGATGGATAAGGGACATAATAGACTTGTCTCACATTTTGAGCAATGACGAATGGATCATACAGTCGATATCTACTACTCATTTTAATGTCCACTGTATTTGACTTTGGATTCACCCTTGTTCCTCGAGCAGACGGATCAAACCAATTACAATAAAAAAGCACTACCGTCTGACTATAGTCTAGATAGGGGTACGCAACTTCGTATATGTGTTGAATCACACCATAAAAATCACCTTCACCACCTCCAGCGACACCCTTCATGCAAACTCCACTATTGATTGTTTCTCTGCCCTGTGTCCATTCATTATTGTGAAATTTGTATCCATTGACAAAGTATGTGTGCCATTCTTTAACACATCTTCGAGGACCGTCTGATAAGTTCCTCAAGTGTTGGTTGGGAGGAGTTGGTGGGAGGGCATAAACATGTTGCCTAAACCACATTCACTACAACAGATCTAGTAGATGGGCAGCGTTTTTTTTTATCCATGGGCAGCGCTTTTGAGCGCTGCTGAACGTGGCGCTGGCTATTCACTCCAACAATGGGTAGCGCTTCCTAAAAAGCGCCACCCATTGCAAAACACGTCCTCCCAGATACGCAGCGCTTTTTAGAAAGCGCTGAATATATCCAAAGCGTCCTCCCAAATACTTAGCGCTTTTTAAAAAGCGCTGAATATATCCAAAGCGTCCTCCCAGATACTTAGCGCTTTTTAAAAAGCGCTGAATATTACCCCTTATACGCAGCGCTTCATTAAAAGCGCTGAATATTGCCTATTTGTGTTACTAAATACCCAGCGCTTTATTAAAAGCGCTGAATATTGCCTATTTGTGTTACTAAATACCCAGCGCTTCATCAAAAGCGCTGAATATTGTCTAAATTTTTTTTTTTAATTTTTTTCTGTTTTGTGTGTTTTCCTTTTTATATTTACAAATTACCTGTACAGCCAATCCAATCCAAATTACATATAACAAAAACAAATTACATAAGAGGAACCAAAACAAAATAGCTAAGAAGTTTCATTATCTAATTCATATGTATCCAAAACAAGCTATCAAGTTACAATATTATGAACCAAAAACTAGCTTGGCTAACTTATATGTATCCAAATGAAACTTTAAAAAAAACGGGAGACATAACTGCACCATTCTCCCCTAAGCTCAGCAATCTGCTCAACAGAGTATGTGTGGCTTTGACAATCGCTAAAATACTGAAATTATATAAATAAATAAAATTAGAATTGAAATGGTTAAATATTGGAAAGAACCACTATTAAATCGAAATCATATAAAAATATATTATAAGTAGATATACGACGGGGATAGTCGTTTTCTTAGGGTAATAATATCCTTCATATATTTCATGACGTAATACCCACAATCAATGTTATTGAATTGTTTAGGACACTACAAAACATAATTAGATTAGTTAATTGTTAAATTGAGTTGAATATAGTTTTTGACAAAATAATGTAATGTATAAGTTAGAAACTTACAACTATTGGTAACCATTTGACCGTTAATTTATCCACTCCCCAATATGTCCTTAAACCATTGAATAGAATGTCATATAACTATATTAATAACAATATATACATATATAAGTAAAAGTAAGAAATGCAAAATGACACAAAATAAACACACTGTTAAAAAGCTCCACAAACTCGTGTGGTTTTTGTAATGATTTTGAAGTGAGTCAAGGTAATACACGGTTTTTTTCCTAGGATTAATTGCATACAAAACCCAATGTCTCCTACAAAATAAATTTAGGAATAAGTAATTGACTACTATTAAAAAGTGCATGTTATATAAGAATTAATGAGTAAAAATTCTTACCCTAGATTAGCAGGTGCTAGAAGTAAGACATCATCACTTCTATTTTGAGCTTCAATGAAGCGGTCATTGACATAAGTTTGAGCAATGACTGGTTTTGTTCCACAAGTGATTGATAATTTGGCAGTGGGAAGAACTTGATGAAAGGTTGTACTTTTAGGACACAAGAACAAATATCTATGTGTATGCATTCGGAAGGACCACAATGTCCTCGCACAAGTACCTACATTTAGATATATAAATATATATATATATATATATATATATATATATATATATATATATATATATAAATTAAATTAACGATATAATAAAATTAAATCGACAATGTCAAATAATAAGCCTCATCCGCATCACATACAAACATGGATATCCTCACGTCCGACTATATGAGGCAAGCCGGCTCAAAAATTTCTTCATCAAAATTTATGATAAGCAATTTGTCTTTCATCATGTATTTCTCAGACGCGTCGGGCCTCACCAATCTTCATATAAGCTTCAATGGAAGAGGAAGAAGAGGCGGCCGAGACACAATTGGAGAAGGGAGGGATGAGTCACTTGGCGAGAAGAGGAGGCTGATCGGTCACTTTTGGAGGAGAGGCGGTGTGAAACTTCTACATAAGGGGTGGTGAGACACTTTTGTAGAAGGGTGGATCGAGACACTTTCTTGCACATGACCTTTCGATCTTTGCACCCGGATAGATTGTCGTATGCTGGAAAGTCATTAATTGTGCCAAAAATCATAGCCCTCAAGTTGAAACTTTCTTCTCTGAACCCATCATACACCTCTACTCCATTCTCCCACATTAGCTTCAAGTCTTCAATTAAAGGAGCCAAGTATACATCAATATCATTTCCCGGTTGCTTGGGCCCAGAAATTAACAAAGACAACATCATATATTTGCGTTTCATGCAAAGCCATGGAGGTAAGTTATAAATCGCTAATATCACGGGCCATGTCTTTGTGGGAGCTACTCTGAATACCGTGCGGGTTAAAACCATCGGCAGACAATGCAAGTCGTAGGTTTCTTGGATCCAACCCGAAATCAGGATAATCAATATCAAATTTTTTCCATTGCGGAGAATCTGCCGGGTGTCGTAACATGCCATCTTTAATCCTTTCATCCTCATGCCATGTCAAGTGTTTTGCATCTTATGAACTACGGTACATACGCCTAAATCGAGGAATTATGGGAAAATACCACAACACCTTTTCTGGAGCAGAATCTATCTTTTTATACCGCGATGCATTACATTTAGGACACGACTTTAAAAATGCATGTTCATTCCGAAATAGAATGCAATCATTGGGACAAGCGTGTATCTTCTCATAGTTCAAGCCAATGGACCCTAACATTTGTTTTGCATCATACGTCCGAGAAGGAGCACATTATCCTTCGGCAACATTTCTTTCAATAGTGTGAGTAATTCGAAGAAAGCTCTTATCCGTCCATCCGTGGCAAGTTTTCAAGTTATACAACTTTATCACAAACCAATAATTTTGTGAATTCAGTACAACCTCCTCATACAACGGCGCCTCTGCATCCGTTATCAACTTCTCAAACATTTGAGGACGGTCATTAAGATCGTCTTCAAAAGCCTTTGCCATCTCTTCAAATTCATCCCCAACAAACGTAGGTATTTCGGTGTCAACCGGTGCACATCTCTCAAGACTATTACCCATATTCGAAGATTCAACTCTTTCCTCACCATGCATTGTCCAACAAGTGTAAGTTTGATCAATTCCATTACCCTTTAAATGTCCCCCCAACTCAAATGCATTAAGCGATTTTACATAGCAACAACGTAAGCGAGGACATATCATATTACTAGATCTCCTAAACGCGTTGAAGCAAAGACGATTCACAAAATAATCCACTCCATCTCTATATTCCTTGGGACAGACGATTGGCAGACATCTCTATCCATAATGTCCCAATATCTATAATAAATTCGGATAAGAGAATTTACAATTTTATTGAAGCTAAGACATTCAATCAACTAGCTAGTAGTTTCAACTAAACAAATCAAAGACTTTGATGTCTTCTATATAGTCATTAATTCTTCATATAAAATAAACAAAAGAACAAAAAAAGTACCTGAACAAGTGGAAGCAACACTAACAAATATCCAACCAGCTGTGAACTCGAACTAGAACGAACTCTCGAACCAAGACAAACTCGAACAACGATCGCGAAGCTCCGACAAAAAAAACTCCCAAAACCTAACAAACAATTCGCATATTCGATTTAGGCATATTTGATTTTACTAATATAGATGACACACACTTTGCTTAAAAAAATCTATCCTTTGAGAATCAAAATCTCAACAAAACCAAGCAACAAACACATATCAACTAATTTCTCTCCTATCAAACACATTCAACTAATTTTACACATATCAAACACATACAAATACATTCAACATATTCCTCTCTTATCAAATATTTTTTTTTCACACATTCAACATATTCCAATCAAACTACATATTCATCTCCAACCTAACAAAAAACCTAAAAAACAAAAAACAAAATAGAGAACTAACCTTTGAGAGAAGATGAGGACAAGCAATGAGGACTATGGGTGCTAGAGAGGATTGAGACAAGCAATGTGGGTTTTGGGGTTATTGTGGGTTTGGGGGTTTGTGGGTTTGGGGGTTATTGTGGGTTTATGGGTTTGGGGGTTTGTGGGTGGTGCTAGAGAGAACGAGAGTGAGGGAGAGTTGAGAGAGGAAGAGCTAATGAGAGTGAGGGAGAGAAGAGAACCGTGAGAGAGAGACGTGAGCGAGAGAGAGAGAGAGAGGTTTGTGGGTTTTTGGGTGTGGGTTTTTGCTGAGAGTGAGGCAGAGAACGTACGCAGAGAGAGAGAGGAGAAGAGAAGCGCGAAGGGAAATGAAAATAAGAGAGAAAACGAACGGGCAAATAAAAAAATTAAAGCAATACTCAGCGTTTCTAAAAAACGCTGAATATGTCAAGAACGCGTGTGTTATGGGCAGCGTTTGTGTAAAAACGCTGAGTATTCTACGCGTGATGGGTAGCGTTTGGTGTAAAAACACTGAGTATGTGTAGAGAACGCATGTGAGATGCGCAGCGTTTGGAGAGAAAACGCGAGTATATGGTGAGAACGCATGTGAGATCGTGAGCGTTTTTAAAGAAACGCTGGTTATATGGTGAGAACGCATGTGAGATGCGTAGCGTTTTTAAAGAAACGCTGGGTAAGGCTCACGCGTTCTACGCGATGGGCAGCGTTTTTTTAAAAACGCTGGTTATAGGGGCGCCTTTTTTAAACAAATCTGGCGTAGTGATTGGAAAATGTGCATTAATATAAGCCGAAGATTGTTCTTCACTTATTTCCTCAGATGACAAGAATTCCCTAAAAAAAATAATTAATTGTTACACATTTGTCTACTTTTATTGACTTAATTAAGATCGATATATATATATATATATATAGTTAATGTTGAGGAATACATACTCAATGAATGGTTGCACCTCAGTACAGGTTATCAACACATGAATATGTGCTGCCTTGAACTCAAATGTAAGGGGGAGTGAGAAGATACTCAATTACTAAAGAGAATAGTGAACAAAACTGCAACAAGAAGACAATCAAGAAACTGTTCATGCTTTCTCATTTGCTTTTGAGGGGAGTTTTTGGTTTGAAACTCAAATTTTTTTAATGTTCCATAAAACATTATTTTACTTGCTGAAGTCAAAGAAACTACTCATGCTTGATATTATTGATTGCTTGAAGTTTGTTTCATGTGCTTGGCCATTATATGTACCTTTTTTTTTACAACAACTGCCACATGTACCGAATCTTATTTCCATTGTTATTGCTTGAGCATAAATCAGACAGGCTTTGATTGTGTGAAGGGTTTGGAATCTTTGGATCATAATGTTTTGATTGTCTGGTGGTTCTGTTTTAATCTACACTACGAATTTGAAAATCATTGGTTTGCTCCTTAACCAATGACTAGCAAGCAATCTAGCATCCAACTTTTTCACTATATGATATGATATGATATTACCTAGGCTATATCTATTCTATTCTTTTAGTGGGTTATCAAAAAGCTTGAACCGTTTAAGTATGTAGAGACAAGGTTTTAAATTATAACTGATGAAGCTCATTATTTTAAAATTTGTTTTTCAACACCAATAAATATTTAATTTCTGTTGTAGGAAGGTCAAAAGGTGAAAAAATAAAATTATTGCCAAATTATAGAGTTTTGTGTACTTATATGGCTTCTACCAATATTTTTGTTTCAGGAGAATATTAGGTGTGTTTTCTGAGATATGCTTCCATTTGGCACCTACCAATATCACGCATATAATTATTCTTTGATTTTTTTCTTGACTCTTCGCGGAGAAACATGTACCAATTTTTGTATTCACTATCTAGATATAGTTTCTTTTTCTTTGAAAAAATCATTTTTATATGTATTTTTCAGTTACATATATTTATTCACAATACTAAGTGTCGATGGGAAACCATATTCTTCTCATTTTCAAAACGACAAGTAAGGCCTTATAAATTGTTTATCCTATTTCTTAATAGCTAATACTTAGCAAAAAAGTAGCTTTATTTTGAAATTACACATATAACATTTCAATTCTATTATTTAATGTATTATATTAACTTTTTCCAATACGGGAAACAAGTAATGACTTGAATTGAAATTATTAGATAGTTTTTATTTATTTAGTCAAAAAAGATAGTTTTTATTATTATTATTTTTGAACACTTGCGATTATTTGATACTTGACTATCATCAAACTAAAACTAATTTAATGGAGTGATTCTAAATATTATAACACACACACACACACACAGATATATATATATATATATATATATATATATATATATATATATATATATATATATATATATATATATATATATATTATTGTCTATTATTGATTGTTTGAGAAATATTATAGTATCCCACACGTTCATTACCAACATAAATAAGTTTTCTTTATAAATTATATTTTAATTACATTCATTAACCTCCTTATTTAGAACAGTGGACTTTCTCAATTTTAAATTTCCGATTGAGTACTATTCTTACCACATGACACAATCGCCGGTGCAACAAAATTTCACTATTATCCCACAAAACAAAACTATTACGTTTTTTGTTGTTTTATTTTCATATTTAGAACAATGCAGTTTCAAACTTTCAATTTCAATTTCAATTTCAATTTAAATACTAATCATACTACGTAATTCGTTTAACCCGTGCGGATACACGGGTATGTTACTAGTTTATCTATAAAAACAACAACAATGATAAGGTGAGATAACATATCTCAGTGAGTCTTACTGTGACCCCTGACCTATCACTCGGTTCATTTATAAAACATTTTTCCTTTCAAAAAGATTATTTATGACGCACCCAATCCCTCGCCGAATTGGTCAATAGCGCTGGAAGTTTCCTCTCAACCTAAGTACGCCTTGACGCACCCAATTTCTTGCCGAATTGGTCAATACCATTGAGAGTTTCCTTCCAACCTAAGTACACCCATTTATTAATAAGTCAATATTAATTACAATACACATTCGATCACTAGCAATAGTCCAATAGCGGTTATCCCGCTATCCGCTATTCTGCTTTAGCAATTTTGGGGCCGAGAGCTCTGCGCCGCTATCTAAGACTAACAACATATTGATACAATTGTATATATAAAAGAAGAGTCAAACCAACCTGAATGTAGTTAATAACATCACCTGTTGAAACCCTTGATGCTCCTTCTTCTTGTCTCCAAATCCACTAATAAAGCTTCTCCTGATATCACATTAATATAATATCAACACATGGTCATAACACCAAAAATAATAGCAAATCCCAGTGTAGATATATGAATTATACCATATATAACCTGAACATTAGCAAATCCGTGTCATATTGCCAAGGAAAATGGAAGTAGCAAGTTAAACAAGAACTCTGAAAAAAGTGACAAATATAGCCACTTGAATCTATACGCAACCAATTAAACTACACAAAGGGTGACAGAGACAGAGTAGTCAGTAACCATGAACTAGAAAAAGGTCAACAACAAAGTCAAAACAAACCCAACATGGAAAAAATAAATAAGGACTTAATAAAAAAAGGACAAAGAGATGCTAAAATGACAGAAAGTTTCACAAATGTAGGCATGCTAGCAGCATCTACTATTCTCACCAAAAAAAGCACCATCTACTACTTGTTCGGTTTAATAAAGACTCAAACTCTTTAGTAAACTATATTCTCTATCAATAAACCACGAGTCCACGACTAATGCATGATGCCATAAGATCCAAATTCCTCAAAATAACAGGAAAGCAGCAAAAGATAACAATAAAATGTACAAAAAGAACAAAACGCTTATTTTGCCATCCAAGCAAATAAATCCCAATGAAACTAAAATCGAGTAAAATGAATGCAATTCGTATAAGCCAATCAGTATAAGGACTTTTATACTAGCAATTTATCGTAAATTGACACATTATAAAAATGACTCACTTCTATACCAATGATTGACTTCTATACCCGTCACTTTGAGAGTATGAATTCTTATCGGTTGATGGTGTATAAAAACTTTACAACGATGGTATGTACCAATTAAACTCTAAAAATGATAAAATATGCCATAATCCAACAACCTTTGCCTACAACAGGAAAGGCAACAACAGAATCAAATCAATGTTCAATAAACATAAAATTTTGTTCAACAAACAACATTTCAACTGAGAAACCAATCTAAAGTTACAAACACAAAAAGCAGACAAAACAACAACAAACCCTAATAAAAGCAAATACAATCAAATCAAATTTACAATTTCTATTTCACAAAATAGAAAAATGAAATAATTTTGGATCGAAAAACACGAAAAGAGGAGAAAGAGAGAGATTTCTTACAAGAGCATGGCGTTCACCAGCATGAAAAGAGAGCTTCTGATGGTTCATGGCGTGAGTGTAAAGTGGAGAAAGAGAATTAGCGGTGGTTCAAAAGGAAGCATACATAGTTCGATCGACCTCATCGAGACTTGTGGCGGTGGATTTTCTCTTCTTCGCCATTAGTATCGGCGGGTGGTGGGGATCGATTTGTTTGGGTCGGTGGCGAAGATGATGGAGGAAGAAGAAGAAGTGAGCGTTCGTTTGTGAGAAGAGTGAAACGTTCTTATTTTTAGGGATCGTGGACTTTTATTTTGATAATTCGGTTGCCACAAACTTGCCACGGCATGTCCGTCGCAAATTTCTGTCCTTTCACAAGTCCGTGGCAAACATCAGCGGGAAATTTCGCACTCTTACTTTTTACACATGCCGTCGCAAATCCGTGGCAAATTACTGACGGAATAAGCTGCGTGGCAATTGCTGGTGGCTAAAACAAGCTTTTCTTGTAATTGGTGATTGATACCATAAAAGAGAAATTGAAGGTTTAGAGAATTGATGTTATCATTGAATTGAATGAAATTTTACAACTGAGCTTTCATTGAAGCTTTAGGGTTTATATATACAATGAATCTATACAGCACTCAATCGGTTACAAGGATAACAAATCTAATGACTATCTAACTCGAACCAACACGATTGATTAGCCTTAACAACTTGAGAAGCTTCGAGGAGGTTCTGCAGCTTGAGAAGAAGATTCAAGTGTCTTTGGTTTTGAGCTTCTCATTATTGCTTGAGTGTTCTCGGTGAGCTTGTTTGGAGTGAGAGCCGAGAGAGTGTTTTCTTCAACTTGTGTGTTTAGTGATTGTGATGACAAGTGTGTCTTAATTAGTTGGCAAGTCACTTTGCCGACTAGGCAAAGATATCTTCTTCGATTTTGACTTTATTAGTGCAATTCCCATGTTCTCTATCATTTCTCTCAAGCTCAAGTAAGTTTCTTACCTTGAGCTTGTCTCTTAGGTGTAAAAATGCAGTGGTGCCAAGCGGTTTAGTCAATATGTCTGTTATCTGTTGATGACTAGGAACATGCTTGACTCTCAATGCCTTGGAAGCAATTTTTTTCACGTATAAAATGCACATCCATTTCAATGTGCTTTGTTCTTGAATGTAGGACGGGGTTATGAGCAAGTAATACTGCAGAGAGATTGTCACAAATAATTGTTGGAGTTTGATGAGGCACTTTTAATTCATTCAAAGTGATGATTGAACCCAGAGAACTTCTGCAGTGGCATGTGCTAATGCCCTGCACTCTGCCTCTGCACTGGACCTTTCTACTAGGCTTTTATTCTTAGCACTCCATGTGACTAAGTTGGGTCCAAGAAACACACACAGGGCTGTTGTTGACCTTCTATCATCCACATCATCGCCCCAATCACTATCACAGTAAACATTAATAGAGAACTTAGTATCTGTAGCACCTGGTTGCAACAATAGACCATAGTGTAGTGTGCCACTTAGGTATCTCAGTAGTCTCTTTGTTACCTTCCAATGAGACTCAAGGGGGTAGGATATATACTGACACAGTTTATTAACTGTGTAGGCTATTTTTGGTCTCGTTAATGTGATATATTGCAGAGCTCCAATGATGGACCTGTACTGTTGGGAATCTTTCAACACATCAGTACCATGTTTGCTCAACTTAGGATGAGTGACCATAGGTGTGGAAGTGCTGTTACACCCATCCATGTTGGCTTTATGCAGAAGATCTTGAATGTATTTAGCTTGTTTAACTAAAAGAGAGCCATTCTGCAGAGTTTTTAATTCTAGGCCCAGAAAGTAGTCTGGTTTGCCCAGTTCTTTGATGATGAAATCCCAGTGATGATTATGTCATCAACGTAGACCAGTGCATACAGTGTAGTGCCTCTAACAGAGTATACAAATAAGGAAGAGTCACACTTGCTGGACTTAAATCCAAACTTGAGTAGTACTTGTGCAAGCCTCTCATACCAGGCCCTTGGGGCTTGTTTGAGGCCATATAGTGATCTGTGCAGTCGACATATTTGCGTTTTATCACTACTTGTGAACCCAGGAGGTTGTTTCATAAAGATATCTTCTTGGAGAAAGCCATTTATGAAGGCATTATTAACATCTATTTGTTGCATCTCCCATTTGTGAGTGAGTGCAAGTGTTAATATGATCCTAATTGTTGCTGGTTTGACTACAGGAGAGAATGTTTCTCGAAAGTCTTTACCATGTATTTGATGAAAGCCTTTGGCTACAAGCCCGGCTTTGTATTTGTTCAATGTGCCATCAGGGTTTTGTTTAACCCGGAACACCTACTTACACCCTATTGCTTGTCTACCAGGAGGTAAGTGAGTGAGAGACCACGTACCATTCTTAACAAGAGTGTCATACTCAGTGATCATAGCTTCATGCCATTTTGGATCCTGAAGAGCTTGCTTTGTTGTGGTTGGCTCTACAACAGACATAAATATCTTAGGTTTGAGATGCCCTGTTCTTGATCTTGTCACCATATGATGAGTGTTTCCATTCTGTAGTGTAGTTGGAGGATCACTTTTTGGCTTAGGTTTCCGACGCCATTGACGAAGGTTGAGCAGGGAAATTTGGGGAAAGTGGGAGCTAGGTTAGGGATCAGAATTGGTGATTGATACCTGTCATACCCCAATTTTGTCCGGCTTAGGTCAAAACCCTAATTTTCCACTAAAACAAGTAAACTATGAAGTGAGTATCATTTTGCATGCATTTCTAGGGTTTCTAGGGGTATTTTGGTAATTTCACCAAAAAGGACGCATTTTCTCATTAGGCGTACATTTTAAAGTGTTGAAAACTATGGTGGAATTTACAAAGTCATGTCTTAAGGGAAAATGCATTTTAAGCAAAAATTAGGGTTTTCAGGACCAAAAGGGCATTTTGGTCATTTCACTAAAATTAATAATTTCTCGGTAAGAACCACTATGCATCTCTTGAGGAATTTATTTGGGTCCAAGTGAGTGGAGTTGTGCGCATCATTGGAATATTTTTGGCATGAAATTCAGTTTTTGAACAAAAGGGTATTTTGGTCATTTTGCAAAGTAGGATATCAGTTGGGCTTGGATCTCCAAGATCTCCTAAAAACCCTAGCCGTCCTCTCTAAGCAACTGAAACCCTAGTCTCCTCTCCAAGTAATTGAAACCCTAGTCTTCCTCCCCAAGTAACTGAAATCAAATCAAATCTAGGTAAATCAAATAATTAATGGTCAGACCTAATTTTCTAGTATAAATATACCTCAACCCTTTTGCTCAAGGGACACGAAAAAAACCCTAGCACACAATACTCTCCTTCCCTCTCCTTGTTTCAATGAATTCCCCTCCTCCATTCTCATCCAAATTCTTCAAAAATCAACCATCAAACCTTCATTATTCTTGATTCCTACACTAAACATCCTTCTAAGCTTCCATAATCCTTCAAGTTCCATCAAAATCCACTCAAGAAGAAGGGTTTGCGTGAGGATTCAAGCTTGTTGGGGCTGTTCTTCAAGAGTTATTACTTCCATTTTGCACCTTTCTTCCTTTTCTAGCTAGATCAAGAGGTAAGCTTCTTATATTTTGCATTTTCTTTAATCATCAACATGTAAATCTCTCTGCTACTCCTCTTTCCTTTCTCAAAAGGCTTAGAGGACTTGTTTCCAACATTATGACAAGGACATTGGGAGCCTTGGGTGTTGGCAATGAGTCCTTGGCCTTGAGAGGAATTTTCTTGTGTTTTCACCATGTTATTTCCTTGCATGTTCCATCATATTTGTATGATTTAAAGTCAAAAATAGCTCATCATTCATATGTGGGGGGTTTCGGCCAAGGGGAAGATTAGGGTTCTTGTGTGTTTTTGCTTGTTTCATGTATTGTGTTTTATTGGTAACTTGATTGTGGGTATGTGTAGCCTAGGATTTAATCCCAAAATTAGGGGTTTGTGTTTTCTTTGGTTTCTTTTGATTCTTTAGTGTGAATAAATATTTGTTCTACTTGATCATTGTCTTGTAACATAGCATAATAATTTAGGATTTAATCTTGTGTTGATTGTGCATTTTAATCATTTCATTTCGCATTTGGTTATGGAGTAGAAGTTGGTTGAAGCGTTCTACTTCTTTTCAAATTTTCTTTCCAAACCATTGTTTTCAAAAAAAACAACAAAATATCTTTACTTTTAATAAATCTTTTCCAAAACTCATAAGGAGGCAAGTCGGACGTACGGCCGGTGTTGTCTAGCGTCCTGAGACCGGAGCTGTACAGCTCAAACGTCTTAGGATACTTGTGAGAAATAAAACAAAAAAATCAAAAAGATCATTTTTCAAAAAGTAGTGGGGCACGCGTCGTCAAATGCAGGCGGGGATGTCTATGTTTTAGGTCTATTGGACTGCTGAGTCTAGGACCGAGAACCCTACAATAAAAAAACACCAACACACCTCTTTCCTAAAAAATCACACAAAGCCGTCTTGGACAAAAAGCGCACTTTCAAGAATCACAAAAGCCGTCTCCGGACGCAAAAAGCATACTTTCAAAAATCACCAAAGCCGTCTTCGGACGCAAAAAACAAGAACTACGTAGCTTTGATCCCTCAGCCAGTGAGGGTACGTAGGACCGGGTTCATGTCCCGTCAAGCACCCTTTTAAAAAATCCTTGTTTTGTTCCGCTTTTCAAGGATATCAAAAATATTCTTTTTCTCGTTTCCAATAAAATATTTTCTCAATCAAAAGAAAAGCAAAGAAGTAGAACGATTTATTTCAAACCAAATATTTCAAAACCACACATCAAATTAAAGGTTCCCTTTCGGTAGAAAGGAGGTACGGGGTGCTTATACCTTCCCCGTACCTAACCGACCCCCGAACCTACATCTCTTGTTTTCAAAAAGGACCACCCGCCTTGTATAAAAAGACGTTTTTTCAATGTTTTCGTCTCGAAACCAAAATATTGGTGGCGGCTTCATAAACCTTCCCACGTTGTACATCGAGAAGTCCAAACCGGATTTTTCGGGGTGCAACAATACCATAAAAGAGAAATTGAAGGTTTAGAGAATTGATGTTATCATTGAATTGAATGAAATTTTACAACTGAGCTTTCATTGAAGCTTTAGGGTTTATATATACAATGGATCTATACAAAGACTCAATCGGTTACAAGGATAACAGATCTATCACTATCTCTAGCGAATCAACACGATTCAGATTAGCGTAATTACTTGAGAAGCTTCAGGAAGGTTCTGCAGCTTGAGAAGAAGGTTCAAGTGTGCTAGGTTTGAGCTTCTCATGGGTTGCTTGAGTGTTCTCAGTGAGCTTGTTTGGAGTGAGAGCCGAGAGAGAAGTGTGTCTTAGCTGGCAAGTCACTTTGCTGACTAGGCAGTATATCTTCTGACTTTGACTTTATTAGTGCAATTCCCATGTTCTCTATCACTCCCCCACGGTTTCCTCTCTCTCTCAACCCCCTTCTCTCTTTTTTCCCTTTACATTTTCTCCCTCTCTCTCTCAACACTTCCTTTCTTTTTCTTTCTTTCCCCAATCTGATTTGGTTCCCAAAATAAGAGGTGAAGTGTGTTATGGTTAAAAGAGCTGAAGGTTTTAAATGAGTAAGAAATGACCAAAATACCCTTGATTTACTAATCCACACCTAAAACCCCTTTTTTCCCCCAAACAATCACACTCAATTCACACAATTCAATCAATATTGCAAAGCAATCCTATAATTTAATGATTACTCATTGTTCTCGAGTCAAACTTGTATCCGAGACGTGACTTATTATTTACTCGAATAATAAATCACTCGTTAATTTCATAAATCGAAATTAACGAAACTAGGGATGTTACACTGTAGCGACCGAAAAATCCGGGAAAGGATTCTTCGAAAGGTTCATAGGAAGCCGCCACCGAAATTCTAGTTTAAGGGCAAATTCGGAAATCCCTTTATGTTTAGGACAAGGCAGGTTTAGGGTTCGGGAGTCGTTATCCTTTGTCTAACTAATTATATTTTAATATTTACCCTTTTATTTATGGAGAAAAAGACTTAATTAATTTTTAATTTTTAGTGCTTGACAAGAGTAGACTCTTGCTCCTACGTACCTCCGGATGCAATGGAGGAATCAAAGCTACGTAGTTCTTCCTGAAAAAGGTTTGTGGGTTGATGTTTTTTAGTGTAGGGGTCCTAGGATTCCTTGAACTGTACAGCTCACTGATTCCTAGACGCTGACTAACCCGATTGTACAACCGACTTAGTCCCCTACTTTTTAAAAGTAATTTTTTGAGTTTTTGAAAGAAATTGGTTTGATGTGAGGTGGGTTAGTTTTAAAATAGGTATTCTAGAACTCCTGAACTGTACAGCTCATTAGTTCTAGAACGCTGACTAACCCGGTTGTACAACCGACTTAGTCCCCTATTTTTAGGAAAAATGATTTATTTACAATTTTTATAAGTTTTTAGGATTACTGAACTGTACAACTCATTGGTCCTAGGATGATGACTAACCTTGGGTTGTACAACCGACTTAGTCTTTTATTTGATTTTTGAAGAAATAAACTAATTTGTGCATAAAAAAAAGACAAAAACTGATAATTAATAAAGACTAGGCTAAAAAAATAAATAAATAAATAACTATATACATAAATAAATATGAATAGATATATACATAAAAAATAAATAAATAAATAAATAATTTATATTACAAATAAATGATAAATAAATATGTACATAAAAATAAACAAAATAAATACAAAACTAACCTGGACTCGACGAGTGCCGAACCGGACAGAGCAGCAAACCGGACTCCAATTCGGTCTATATTGACCCTAAGACCGCAAGAACCGCTTTGAGAATCGGAAAGCCGACTCAAAACATCCAAATGATCAAAGACTGGTTTTTAGTGAAATGGGTCGCGAACGCTTTGACCCAAAAGATCACTTAACCCGCCAATGATCTCCTCCCCTAATCTTCACCTCTCAACCCCTTTATATCCAATTGCTAGGGAGCTCTTGTTTCTTGTGAGCAATGTGGGACTAAAACAAGGTAGAGAAAGCAATTCCCCTTTAAAACACATGCAATTCCCGTTTTTCTCAAACCTGTCACCGTAAAATTGAAATTCCGGATTCGTTAACCGTTGGATCGTCTTCCTTTTTTAACAGTAGGTTCGTGAAACATATATCTCCACTTTCACCGTTCGGATCGTCGAAAAGATTTCCGAGGAGAGAGAAATTGCCTTCGCAATAGAGCTGCAGATTTGGGTATTTCATCTTTTTGTTCTTACTTTGTAAACTCTTGTGCTTTGCTTCACTTGCTTTTTCAATTACTCAGAGGGTCAAAAGTAAATAACATGTGTGTTGCGCCCCGAAAAATCCGGTTTGGGACTTTTCAGTTTTACAACGTTGAAAATTAGTAGAGCCGCCACCAATATTTTATTTTTGGAAAACATTGAAAAAAACCTTTTTGAAAGCGGGTGGTCTTTCGAAAACTTAGAGATGTAGGTTCGGGGGTCGGTTGCGCATGGGGAAGGTATTAGCACCCCACACGCCCTTTCTACCGAAAGGGAACCATTAATTTGATGTGGTTTTGAAATGTTTGATTTGAAATACATAGTTCTACTTCTTTTCTTTTGAGAAATGATTTTATTGGAAACGGGAAAAAGGAATGTTTTTTGGTATCTTTGTAAAGCAAGACAAAACAAAGATTTTTGAAAAGAGTGCTTGACGGGACATGAACCCGGTCCTACGTACCCTCACTGGCTAAGGGATCAAAGCCACGTAGTTCTGGTTTTGCGTCTGAAAACGGCTTAAGAGTTTAAGTTTTGGAGTTTTTTGAAATAGGACTCGAGTGTTCGCGAACACCAAACAAGCAAAGGCTTCGAGTGGCATTCGGTATTAACTCGAAAGAAAAGAGAGTTGGAACCGGTAATCAAACAAGCAATGGCTTCGAGTGATTACAAGCGACAACGTTGTATTACTTTTTGAAATTGTTTTGAAAAAGGCGAGCATCGGTGATGATTATCACTAACAACTCGTGTTATTTTGAAATTTGGATTAGTTGATTTTTGATTAAGGTGTGGGAGCTTTCATGATAGCCAAACAAGCAAAGGCTTCGAGTGACTACCACTAATAACTCCTCATTAGCGATCAAACAAGCAAAGGCTTGAGTGATGGCTAATGATTTATTTAAGAAAATGCCTTTAGGATTTTTATTGAACAAGCATTTGATTTTTGGTTTGAAAACTAGTTTAGAAAAGAAGTTTGATTTGGAAAAAAAGATTTCTTGAAAACAAGTAGAACATTTCAATCAACTTTAATCCCATAACCAAATGTAAGATGAATGAATGAAGTTCAAACATGTTCAATTAATCAAGCAAACAAGAACACATTGATCATCAATTAAGATTAAGCATGCCCATACAATTAAGGGAATCAATTGTCAACGATGCAAGACAAAGTTCTAAAAGTAATTGTGCAAGTGTGTGTAAGAGAGGTGCAATTGTCTTAATGATTCTATGCTACACAAGTAGTAGGCTTACGTCTTCATATAAGAGCACATGCATGAGGGAAGGGATTGCACACAATTAAATCAAGACATTTGAATGGCATGATGGACAAGTGATACAATTAAATGATAGGCATAGGATATTCCTAATTGAATGATTGAACATGTAAGCAAAGATGCGTGAATGAGCAAGCATGTGAATGCATGAGTATACAATGGATGAATGCGCATTATAGAATGCAAGGCATGGCATTATTGGATGCATGATTAGGCAAACATGTGACTGCATGAATATACAAGGAATGAATATGCATGTTTGAATGCAAGACATGGTGTTAAGGGATGCATGAGCATTTAAGAATGGATGCAAAGCATACAAGTGAATGAATGACTAGCACATAAAAGGAAGCAAGGAACATGAACATATGAGGATGCATGAGAGTGTCACATAGACTAAAGTAATTTGGTAAGGAATGGTAAAAGGTTTAAGTAAGAAAGTGGTAAAATGTTTTTGGGTTTTTAGTGTTTAGGAAATGAGATGAAATGTTTTTGTTTTGAAAGTGGTAAAAATGTTTTGGGGTTTATTTTATGAATATAGAAAGTGGGAAATGCAAGTGAGAAAATGTTTTGGGTATTTTTGCAAATTGGTAAGTGGTAAAACTTTTAGTAAAAAGTTAGTGAATGGTAAAGTAAAAATGCATGAGGTGAATGGTAATTACTTAATGAGATGGTAAAGTAAAAATGCATGAGGTGAATGGTAATTATTTAATGAGATGGTAAAGTATAAACATGCATGAATGGTTAAAAGTAAAAAAAACACATTAACATGATTATACTCACTTATACAAGATCAAACAACACATTTTAAGCACAAAGATGAACATCAAAAAGGCCTCTAAGGCCGAACCCTATATGAATCATGAACACCCACAATTTTCATGCCAAAACTCATAATCAACACATAAAACAATTCATGCAAATCAAGCACATCATGCATTTTATTTACATAAACTCAAAGAGAGAAAAGAAAACAAACATAAACCCTAATTTCTAAAGACCCAAAACCGAAACTTCTAGACCCATACATCAAGCCAAAGTTAAAATTGCAAGTCATGATATGAACAAAAGGATGCATACAGTATGTGAAAATTCTTTATTCATGGAAAAGTGAAAAAATGAGTATGAAAATTCAAAAACACATGGTTAAAACACAAGAACACTCTCATCAAGGCCAATGGCTCACTTCAAACACCCAAGGCTCCCAATGTCCTTGACATAGTGTTTGAAATGAGCCCTCTAAGCCTCTTTGAGAGAGGAAAGAGGAGTAGAAGAATTTACATGCTAGAAAAACTAAAAAATTCAAAGGATAATAGTATTACCTTTAGATCCAAGCTAAACAAGAAGAAAATGAAGATCAAAGGTAAACAATCACCAACAATCTTCACAAATCAACAATAGCCAAATAAACTTGAAGAAAATACTCTTTGATGATGGAGTTAAAGATGAAAGGAAGAAGGTATATGAATATGGAGTGAGTTTGAAGTGATTTGGTGGATGAAGATTGAAAAGAAAGTGGTGGAGGAGGAGGGAGTGATTTCGGCCAAGAGAGGGAGGAGAGGAGGAAGAGTGCTAGCTAGGGTAAAAATGAGAGTGTCTATGTGAGCTAGGTCTTATTTTGGGCTTTTATATGAAGTGAAAACTTAAAGGGTAATTAAGACAATGTAACTCTTGCAAACCAATAGGATTTGAGATGAATTTTGAATCAATGGTCAAGATGCAAGATCACATGGATTGAGGGTAATTAAAACACAAAAATGGGGGAGAGAGAGGGCTGAAGTGTGCAGCTTAAGGTGAGGTGGTGAAGGATAAGCTTAATTACAAAATTGTATTTTTCTACAAAGCTTATTACACAAGTGCCATTTTAATTCAAATCAAAGGTGAGGATTGATTTTCACACTTGAATGAATGGCCATGATTTAATACAATTTGCAAACAATAAAAATAAATGGAAATGGGGTGATTATGGGCTGTTATTTCGCAGCAAGGAGTGTGAGAGAGTGAGTGGAATTGCAAATTGTACTATTGTTCTTATCCTTATCCTTTCAAAATTCAAATGATGTAGAATATTCCCTTCTAGATTATTCTTCCTAGTTCATGCCATTTTGGGCTATATCCATGATTCAATGATTGGTCTCTGAATTTTATGATCTCACCAATCCCAAAATTGATTTATTTACCCCACCTCAAAGGAAAAGACCATTTTACCCTTCTATCCAAAAACTAGGTTTTTAGGCCAAAAGGTTTAATGTTTATGCGCAAAAATAATCACAATGGGGCACAAATATCCCTCAAATAAATCATTGATGATTATCCAAGGATTTGGGACAAAAGACCGTTTTATTGTGAAATGACCAAAATGCCCTTTCACTCTAAAACCCTAGTTTTTTTTTACGAAACACATTTCCACCTCAAAAATGATTTTCCACCCTAGGAGTGACCTCTAGTACCTTGAAATGCATGTTGGATGACTTGTTTTGAGGAATTGTCTTTTATTTGCAAAATGACCAAAATGCCCTTTTGCCTTTGAAAAACCCTAATTTGTTTAAGAAGTGCATTCCAACTTCAAAAATGATTTTAGAAGCTTTGAAATGACTTTTAGAACCCTAAATGCAATGCATGATGCTCTCTTCTCCTCTGGTTATTTATTTTGGGGAAAATTAGGGTTTTGACCTAAAGTAGGACAAAATTGGGGTATGACATTTGCCCTCTTTATCTAGATTTTAACAAGGAATATGAATTGGCGAAACATATTACGAGGCAAAATAGAGATAAAGAATTCAGAAATTATACCTATTTTGTCTACTTAGGAAAAACCGAATTTTTTCTTTTTTTTTTTTTTTTTTTTTGATTTTTCTTTTTGGGTGAATGGATGCCTGCCAAAAACGACTGTAATGAATGAAGTGCCAACCTCAAAGCGGCAAAAACAAGAAGTAAATTGGTGCCAACCCTCGGGTGGCATAAGCAGCAAGAAATAAAGCGATAAATAAAGCAATAAAGAAGGTACCGATCCTCACGATAAGTCGATCTTGGCGGGTAACGAGTGCGGTAAAAGAAGGAGCGCTCGTCGCTCACGAAGGAACACTTGGATTACGAAGGAGCATTTGCGGCTCTGAAGGAACACTTGGGCTCAAGAAGGAGAACTTGCGGCTCTGAAGGAGTTCTTGGGCTCTGAAGGAGTGCTTGCGACTCGAAGGAGTTCTTGGGCTCGAAGGAGTGCTTGCGGCTCTGAAAGTGGCCTATTCGAGCGGCTTCGAGGTTCAATATCCGGTTGTGGGGACTGATACATTTTACCTTGATGGACTTACGCTATGCTTTATAATCGACACACGGCTAGTCCGAAGGGCCGCGAAGTCTGGGGGCGATCCGTCACGCTCGTGATGACTTGGCGAAATGAAGGACGCGAGGTCGGTCCGGGGCCGATCCGTCATGCTCGTGATGACTTGGCGAGATGAAGGTCGAGTTCAAAGTCATTGTTTGGACTGTTGATTTGAACTAAACCGAAGGACTCGAGTCGATGATTCGCTTCGGCGCTTCGATAACAGCGGGATCTCGAAGGACGTATTGGTCCGGCGGACACGCGGGTCTGAAGGGATTCACAAATCTGTTGATTGGTCGATTGAGATGACCGCATGCTTTGGCGTATTGAGGTGAGGTACCCGCGGCTCGAATATGAGGTGAAAGTCGCTTTTGAAGGGACGCCAGTCTCCGAAGGATTCACGAATCTTGTTGATCTTCTTTGCTAGATGATCAGGCTTCGCGCTTGCCGATCCAGGGTGCCTTCTCAGGTTAGCGGACCTTTCTTCTGCTTCCTCTAATTGGTGATCAGTGTCGTCGCACTGATCCAGGGTGTCTGCTCTGGCTAGCGGACTTTTCTTCTCGATGGGTGATCAATGTCGTTTGCGATCCGGGGTGTCCGCTCGAGCTAAGCGGACCTTTCTTTCTCGCTTCCTCGATTGGTGATCAACGCGTTGCAGCGATCTAGAGTGTGTCGCTCGAGCTAGCGGACTATTCTTGACTTTTCTCGGTGGTGGTTAGTGCCATTGCACTGATCTAGGGTGCCTGCCCTGGCCGCAGGTCTTTTCTTCAGAAACCTTCCGGCGGTCAATGCCACTACACTGTTTTAGGGAGTCTGCTCTGGAATAGTAGGACTCTTCTTAAACTTTTCTCTGATAATGTGTACCTGCACATGTTAGCAGATGCAAATGCATGGTGCATGGGAAGAGGATGCATGTTATGCAAGGGCATGTTATGCGGGGAACATGTTATGCGCGGCGCATGCAATGCTATGATTTTGGTGTGATGAATGCAATGAGATGCTATTCTTGATTTTCTTTGGTCAGCTTTCTTTTTTCTGACTGTTTGTTTTTTCGCTTTTTGACAAAGGCTTATTCTTTTACTGGTTCAACCGACTCCCGATACTCCTGGCACAAGACCGAGAGGCCGATGGAAGCCGCGCGGGGCTCATGGATCGGACACAAGTTTGCTTTATGATTCGCCATCTGGAATGGTTTGTGAGTGCAACCTTCTTTGTAAGATTAACTTCCTTTGGTCAGCTTTCTTTTTTCTGACTGTTTGTTTTCCCTTTTGCTCTCTTGCTCTCTTGCCCTGTTTAGCTTATTTCTTCGCTGGTTCAGCCAATCCGCGACACTCATGGCACGAGACTGAGGAATATACTGGACTTGCGGGGCTCATGGGCCAGGTGCAGGTGGGCTTTAACTTTGTCGTTCGAAGCAATCGTGGGCTCAATCACTTTCTCTTGCATGACTAACTTGTTTTGGGGAATTGCCTCTTCTCGTGACTTTTAAGAATTTCGTAATGACTTGCAATGCTATATGATGTATGCACATGTTTCTGATTCAGATCACCATCATCATAAAACGTTTATTTTGAGCAGAAAAAGCAGAAACTAATCAACAAACAGACATGAGAAAGTTTGAGCTTTATTGATGTAGAAGCGATCATCGCATGAATGTTACGATGACTGTTCAATACATTTGAAAGTTTTAAACTACAAAAAGACACGAAAAAACAATAGAGAAGCTGAATTCCGACTGTCCGTCTCTGTGGAACAGTGCCAACATTTGTGTCCTTAACCTTGATCACTCCTCATCCAAGTCTTGGGGAGTTGTATGCCTTTCTTTACTTTTCATGCTCAAGTTTTCTGACCCTAATTTTTGCCTGGATCGCCCTTTGCGGGTTTTCAATCCACCGGGTCGCTCTGATTTTGCCTAGGCCGCCCTTTGCGAGTTTTCAACCTAGCGAGCTAGTTCTTACTTGGCTTGTCTTTCTCTTTTTTCGTTTATTTCTTTCAGGCATAGTACTTCTTCACAGAGTTTGAATGGACTGGGTTCTTGAGATCTTCGCCGTCCATGTTGGTAAGCATCAGTGCTCCTCCGGAAAAGGCTTTCTTGACAACATATGGACCGTCATAATCGGGTGTCTACTTCCCACTGGGATCAGTCTGGATAGGCAAGATCTTTTTAAGCACCAGATCACCTTGCTTGAATTCACGGGGTCGGACTTTCTTGTCAAAGCGCGCTCTCATTCTCTGTTGGTACCATCGCCCATGGCACAAGGTCGCCATTCTTTTTCTTCAATGAGGTTTAGTGATCCAGACGGGCTTGAACCTATTCTCGCTTCTTCTAACTTGGTTTCCATCAAGACCCGCAGGAGGGTATCTCAACCTCAATAGGGAGGACTGTTTCCCACCCATATACGAAGAAAAGGATTTGCCCTCGGTTGAAGTGCGTACTGAAGTTCGGTAGCCATGCAAAGCAAAGGGAAGCATCTCATGCCAATCCTTGTGGGTTACCACCATCTTTTGCGCAATCTTCTTGATGTTCTTGTTGTTCGCTTGATCGCCCCATTCATCCTCGAGGCGTAAGGAGAAGAATTATGATGCTGGATTTTGAACTCTGCGCACAGGTCCTTCATCATTTTGCTGTTCAGGTTGCTGTCATTATCAGTGATGATCTTGTTTGGAAGACCATAACGGCAAATCAGATCTTTCCTCACAAATTTGGCAACCACCGAATCGGTTATACCGAGTATGAGGCGACTTCAACCACAGCAGTGATCTCTAAAACTTTGTCTTGATATAATTGTAACTCGAATGAATCTTGGAGTGCAAGCCTTTTGATTTTCTTTCCCCTTTTTTTTTTGAGATTTTTACGGGCAAACATATTTGAATAAATAAACTTATTTGTCCTAAAGCTAAAACTACGAGAAAACAAAAGCAATCGATCATTGATCGGAATGGATTTTGAAGATTGTGGCTTTTTGTGGAGGAAGGACGATTGGGTTTAATGAAGTGCTTGAAGCTAATGGTAGGATGATTTTTATTCGGCGTTGGTCGACGTTTGATGATTTATGATGGTTATTTGGCTTGATGAGGTGTTTGGAAGTTTTATTCTGGCTAAGGGTTGGTGGAGGCGGGATGCCGAGGTGCTAAGGGGTTGGTGGAGGCGGGATGCCGAGGTCAAAGGAAGTATTTGCAGTTTATTGGGACAAGGATCTCTTGTGTTTTGTGGTAACGTATATCACTCACCACTTGCATTTCTTTTGTATTTTTGGGATTTTCTTTTTTAAATCCTTTTTTTTTTTTTTTTTTTTTGATTTTTTTGATTGATTTTTTTTTCTTTGACTCGGGTGAGTGATAAAAGTGATGCACCTTTTTGATGTTTGAGATGATCCTTGCCTAGGGTGATTTTTGGATTTTTTGGCTTACAGTGGATAGCACAGTTTTTTTCAAGAATATGGGAAAATGGTCAAACTTTATTTCAAATCATGATTGCTCGTTTTCTCAAAAATTAACCCAAGGACAATAATTTATCTACTCCTATATGTTTGCCTTTTGTTTTTATTTTTATTTTCTGACCAGCTTTCTTTTTCTCGGTCCTTTGTTTTTGTGTTTGTTTCTTTTTTTTTTTTTGTTTGAAGGGAAAATCATCTTTGGGACTAGCACGATTCAGACCTCTGTAGTCAATGCACATTCTGACTTTATCATCCTTTTTCGGACCAACCGGGATGATATTGGCAACCCACTGCGGGTACTTGGCCACTGCTAGGAACCCTGCATCAAATTGCTTCTTCACTCCGTCTCTAATTTTGAGGGACATCTCAGGCTTCATCTTTCTCAATTTCTGTTTTACAGGCGGGCATTCGGGCTCGACTGGTAGCTTGTGTACCACGATGTCGGTGTCCAACCTAGGCATATCTTGATATGACCATGCAAACACATCCACGTAATCACGCAACAACTGAACCAACTTTATGCGGTCTTCTTCATTCATGGTGGTAACCACTTTGACCTCTTTCTTGTTCTCAGCTGTACCCAAGTTGATTACTTGGTATATTCCCGTGAATTTGAATAACTCTTTCTTTAACCTCACGAGTTACGGAGGAGTTTCCCGGTCTTCCTCAACATCCCCACCGGCTTGATTGTGGGGTGATCAAAGTCAAAATACTGATTTATCAAGATCTTTGTTTTCAAAGACTATTCTTTGTGGATCCGCTTTGCGAAGCCAAAAAGGCATGAAAAGCGAAACAAGAAAGCAAGCAAACAATAAGCGAGAAAAAGACTCACACAATGAAGAAAAATGATTTTTATTGATTGAGAAATTCAAAACAAGCGTTTTTATTGATGATGATGATTACGAAAATAAAAACATGCGTGCCCCTAACAAGCTGGTCCTATGGCCTGGGGCGAGCCACAGGTTGCATTACAAATGATTACTTTAATTTAAAAGGTCACGGAAATCAGCGACTTCCCAATTCTTCACCTCTTTTCCAAGAAGACAAATGACGCAACCGCACAGACCCACCTTCTTCTGGTTTGAGATCCACCACGGATGGCAACAGCGGCTTGGTTGTGATTAAGCAAACCAAAGACTCACGAAGCTCTCGCGGATGTCGCGATGAGGAATGCTTTGAGGCCAGGATCTTGACCTTTTGACTCAGCCAACCATCCGCCACTTCTTTCCTCTGCCATTTTCCTTCTTTTGGCTAGACTTGGATTGTATCCCAACCCGCAACGGTCCTTGTTCCTTTTTAGCTGGACAGGCGCAAGAATTCCTTGTCCAGATTTTCCCAAGCCAGACCCAGCCTTATACCCTTGATCCATCATGATTTTATCAATCTTTCTTATCACTTGCCCAGTAAAATCTTCTATGGCATTAGTGATTGGCCTCTCGAGTCCCGGCAGTGGGTTTGCAGTTATGCTTAGACCATTTTGCTTGAATGAAATCCATTTGGCATCGATTAGGTCTTGCACCGCATGCTTGAAGGCTTTACACTCCTCCACAGTATGACCAACCCCGTTTTCATGGAAACTACAGGTAGCATTAGCGTTGTAACCTCTGGGAAATGGCGGTGAGCGGGCTTCATTGAGCGAGTCGCCGACTAAGTTCTTGAAGGTTAAGTAATCAAACAACTCAAGATATCGTCATTGGGATTGGATCAAAAGCGGTCCGTCTCTTATCGATGCCCCCGAGCCTTGTGATCAAACGCCATAATGCGACTCACCGGACGTCGGTTCCTGCGTGCTTGTCCACCTCGGGAGCCTTGAATTTTGGTGGCAAAACCAAGTGCAGGACCAAACACGCTCACATGCCTCCTTGGTTACGACACGGCACCTCCATCGCCTTACTCTTTCTTCGAGTGCACGAATTGGGTCATTTGGCTGCGACCCCTTTCGAACATGTGTCCTTGGGGTGACTACCCATACCGTAATAATACCATCCGGGTGAGGAGCATTGTGAGGTGGTCTTTGCCCGGCCGAGTAGTAGACCGCGCGCAGCAGAGAGCTAGAAATCGGATCTGCGGTCCTCGGCGGCTCCTCTGAGCACACGCGCGGCAGTGACTTGATTGGGCGCATTCATACCTGCAGGAATAGATCCAACAGTTTGCGGCGTGTACCCAGCAGGCATACCCCAATGACATCTTTGTGGAGTGTACTTATTTGACACATTCATTTCAGGGTGACTGACCTCGGATCCCGGAGGAACTGCAACTATAGCGTTTCGCGTCTTTCGAGGAGGAACGAAAGAAGTGACACCAATCGGACCCACTACGGCGACGACTTCAACAGCTGGCCCATTCTTTAGACTTTGTAGCATGACCATCATCTCGTGCATCTGGGCCTCCATCGCCCCAACCTTATCCTTAAGCACTTGGTTTTCCTGAGCCAGCTGCTCAGGGTTCAAAATTTGCATGCTTAAATCTTCATGCTCTGGATTACTCTCAGTTTCAATCTCCGGATGCTCTTGCGGATTAGCCATCAGCTTGGCTTGTAGTCGGGTGAAGTATCGGTGACGGAGAACCAGCGTGCCTTTTCTGTTTGTTTAGACATTTATTGCATGAGAATGCATGAATGAATATATGAATGTATGTACAATGTTTGCTTGATGCCGGGAACCACGGGATGCCTTGTCTTGTCATGAGCGCAAAAACTTTTTCTTTGATTTAGGAAGTGAAGTAAACGAGGAATCGAAATAGCAAATCAACATACTTCATAACTGGGAAGCGAGAAGTAAGTCAAGCCTTGCTATTTGATTCCATTCTGATGCGACTATGACAAGACGGTACATTATTCAGTGGTCCCCGGCAAGCAAATGCAAATGAAATGCAATATGAATGCAAATATTTACAACATTTAGCTTTAATGAATGCAGCATGATGCGATTATGATGTGAATGATGCATGTGAAGAAAATAAAAGCGATGCATATGGACGGAAGTTCAAAAATTTAGGAGACACACTACGTGCCGCCTCACGCAGTGGTTTATTTGGAAAAGGAAAATATTTTTGTATTTCCTGGGAAAAACTTTGAGAAAGCTCCTTTTTGAGGAAGACATGCCCTAAATTACCATGCAGCACACAATTCGTATGCCCTCGTGTCCTACAAAGGTGGGAATTCACGAGTTCTAGGGGCGACTTCAAGGGTTCCTCCCATGTAGCTCTAATTCACACTCTCACAATGGCTACCGGAGCTATAGAATTCTCATGCCGACACCCACAAATGTAGAATGCTACCAAGTGTGAGGCGTCATGAGGAAGCGTACTCCGGTTGAGACTTTCATGAGTATCAGACAGACAAAGGTCTTGAATGACAGTCACTAATCGCCTCCACTCTCCTAAGTGTTTGTTGGATCCGGGTATAGGAGCCCACTCATAGCACACAAATCATAAGGTGTGAAAGTGTGTGTGATTGAGGACATACTTCCTAAAATCTACCCACCCCACCTGCAAGGAAAGCCAGAGCAGTCCAGATAAGCAGTCGTCTACCCTAGGGTTTAACATGCATACACCAGTTTAATATACAAACCATCCTAATAAGTCCACAGAAATTACACGCATTGCTTACCTCAAGAAAGGGAGCTAAGAAGGAGGGGACATAATAGAATGGGGAAATGCATGTTTTACCTTAAGAAAAGGAGCGAAGAATAGGGATCATGGGAATTGAGGAATGCATGTATAAGCACAACCATAGGCATACAAAAGAAGAGAAAAGAAAAGAAAAGGAAAAGGAAGAGATAGAACATAGTTTTTCAAATCAAACAATTTAAACCACATCAAATTAATTAGGCTTGACCCTCATCTCTCTTTAAATAAAGAAAGAAAGTCCCCAGTGGAGTCGCCAGCTGTTGCGCCCCGAAAAATCCGGTTTGGGACTTTTCAGTTTTACAACGTTGAAAATTAGTATAGCCGCCACCAATATTTTATTTTTGGAAAACATTGAAAAAAACCTTTTTGAAAGCGGGTGGTCTTTGAAAACTTAGAGATGTAGGTTGGGAATTCGGTTGCGCATGGGGAAGGTATTAGCTTCCCACTGCGCCCTTTCTACCGAAAGGAACCATTAATTTGATGTGGTTTTGAAATGTTTGATTTGAAATACATAGTTCTACTTCTTTTCTTTTGAGAAATGATTTTATTGGAAAGCGGGAAAAGGAATGTTTTTGGTATCTTTGTAAAGCAAGACAAAACAAAGATTTTTGAAAAGAGTGCTTGACGGGACATGAACCGGTCCTACGTACCCTCTTGGCTAAGGGATCAAAGCCACGTAGTTCGGTTTGCGTCCGAAAGCGGCTTAAGAGTTTAAGTTTTGGAGTTTTTGAAATAGGACTCGAGTGTTCGCGAACACCAAACAAGCAAAGGCTTGAGTGGCATTGGTATTAACTCGAAAGAAAAGAGAGTTGGGCAGGTAATCAAACAAGCAATGGCTTGAGTGATTACAAGCGACAACGTTGTATTACTTTTTGAAATTGTTTTGAAAAAGGCGAGCATCGGTGATGATTATCACTAACAACTCGTGTTATTTTGAAATTTGGATTAGTTGATTTTTGATTAAGGTGTGGGAGCTTTCATGATAGCCAAACAAGCAAAGACTTGAGTGACTACCACTAATAACTCCTCATTAGCGATCAAACAAGCAAAGGCTTGAGTGATGGCTAATGATTTATTTAAGAAAATGCCTTTAGGATTTTTATTGAACAAGCATTTGATTTTTGGTTTGAAAACTAGTTTAGAAAAGAAGTTTGATTTGGAAAAAAAGATTTCTTGAAAACAAGTAGAACATTTCAATCAACTTTAATCCCATAACCAAATGTAAGATGAATGAATGAAGTTCAAACATGTTCAATTAATCAAGCAAACAAGAACACATTGATCATCAATTAAGATTAAGCATGCCCATACAATTAAAGGAATCAATTGTCAACGATGCAAGACAAAGTTCTAAAAGTAATTGTGCAAGTGTGTGTAAGAGAGGTGCAATTGTCTTAATGATTCTATGCTACACAAGTAGTAGGCTTACGTCTTCATATAAGAGCACATGCATGAGGAAGGGATTGCACACAATTAAATCAAGACATTTGAATGGCATGATGGACAAGTGATACAATTAAATGATAGGCATAGGATATTCCTAATTGAATGATTGAACATGTAAGCAAAGATGCGTGAATGAGCAAGCATGTGAATGCATGAGTATACAATGGATGAATGCGCATTATAGAATGCAAGGCATGGCATTATTGGATGCATGATTAGGCAAACATGTGACTGCATGAATATACAAGGAATGAATATGCATGTTTGAATGCAAGACATGGTGTTAAGGGATGCATGAGCATTTAAGAATGGATGCAAAGCATACAAGTGAATGAATGACTAGCACATAAAAGGAAGCAAGGAACATGAACATATGAGGATGCATGAGAGTGTCACATAGACTAAAGTAATTTGGTAAGGAATGGTAAAAGGTTTAAGTAAGAAAGTGGTAAAATGTTTTTGGTTTTTAGTGTTTAGGAAATGAGATGAAATGTTTTTGTTTTGAAAGTGGTAAAAATGTTTTGGGGTTTATTTTATGAATATAGAAAGTGGGAAATGCAAGTGAGAAAATGTTTTGGGTATTTTTGCAAATTGGTAAGTGGTAAAACTTTTAGTAAAAAGTTAGTGAATGGTAAAGTAAAAATGCATGAGGTGAATGGTAATTACTTAATGAGATGGTAAAGTAAAAATGCATGAGGTGAATGGTAATTATTTAATGAGATGGTAAAGTATAAACATGCATGAATGGTTAAAAGTAAAAAAAACACATTAACATGATTATACTCACTTATACAAGATCAAACAACACATTTTAAGCACAAAGATGAACATCAAAAAGGCCTCTAAGGCCGAACCCTATATGAATCATGAACACCCACAATTTTCATGCCAAAACTCATAATCAACACATAAAACAATTCATGCAAATCAAGCACATCATGCATTTTATTTACATAAACTCAAAGAGAGAAAAGAAAACAAACATAAACCCTAATTTCTAAAGACCCAAAACCGAAACTTCTAGACCCATACATCAAGCCAAAGTTAAAATTGCAAGTCATGATATGAACAAAAGGATGCATACAGTATGTGAAAATTCTTTATTCATGGAAAAGTGAAAAAATGAGTATGAAAATTCAAAAACACATGGTTAAAACACAAGAACACTCTCATCAAGGCCAATGGCTCACTTCAAACACCCAAGGCTCCCAATGTCCTTGACATAGTGTTTGAAATGAGCCCTCTAAGCCTCTTTGAGAGAGGAAAGAGGAGTAGAAGAATTTACATGCTAGAAAAACTAAAAAATTCAAAGGATAATAGTATTACCTTTAGATCCAAGCTAAACAAGAAGAAAATGAAGATCAAAGGTAAACAATCACCAACAATCTTCACAAATCAACAATAGCCAAATAAACTTGAAGAAAATACTCTTTGATGATGGAGTTAAAGATGAAAGGAAGAAGGTATATGAATATGGAGTGAGTTTGAAGTGATTTGGTGGATGAAGATTGAAAAGAAAGTGGTGGAGGAGGAGGAGTGATTTTCGGCCAAGAGAGGGAGGAGAGGAGGAAGAGTGCTAGCTAGGGTAAAAATGAGAGTGTCTATGTGAGCTAGGTCTTATTTTGGGCTTTTATATGAAGTGAAAACTTAAAGGGTAATTAAGACAATGTAACTCTTGCAAACCAATAGGATTTGAGATGAATTTTGAATCAATGGTCAAGATGCAAGATCACATGGATTGAGGGTAATTAAAACACAAAAATGGGGGAGAGAGAGGGCTGAAGTGTTCAGCTTAAGGTGAGGTGGTGAAGGATAAGCTTAATTACAAAATTGTATTTTTCTACAAAGCTTATTACACAAGTGCCATTTTAATTCAAATGAAAGGTGAGGATTGATTTTCACACTTGAATGAATGGCCATGATTTAATACAATTTGCAAACAATAAAAATAAATGGAAATGGGGTGATTATGGGCTGTTATTTCGCAGCAAGGAGTGTGAGAGAGTGAGTGGAATTGCAAATTGTACTATTGTTCTTATCCTTATCCTTTCAAAATTCAAATGATGTAGAATATTCCCTTCTAGATTATTCTTCCTAGTTCATGCCATTTTGGGCTATATCCATGATTCAATGATTGGTCTCTGAATTTTATGATCTCACCAATCCCAAAATTGATTTATTTACCCCATCTCAAAGGAAAAGACCATTTTACCCTTCTATCCAAAAACTAGGTTTTTAGGCCAAAAGGTTTAATGTTTATGCATAAAAATAATCACAATGGGGCACAAATATCCCTCAAATAAATCATTGATGATTATCCAAGGATTTGGGACAAAAGACCGTTTTTATTGTGAAATGACCAAAATGCCCTTTCACTCTAAAAACCCTAGTTTTTTTTTACCTGAAACACATTTCCACCTCAAAAATGATTTTCCACCCTAGGAGTGACCTCTAGTACCTTGAAATGCATGTTGGATGACTTGTTTTGAGGAATTGTCTTTTATTTGCAAAATGACCAAAATGCCCTTTTGCACTGAAAAACCCTAATTTGTTTAAGAAGTGCATTCCAACTTCAAAAATGATTTTAGAAGCTTTGAAATGACTTTTAGAACCCTAAATGCAATGCATGATGCTCTCTTCTCCTCTGGTTATTTATTTTGGGGAAAATTAGGGTTTTGACCTAAGCCGGACAAAATTGGGGTATGACAATGTGGGATGATTGACCAAGAATCAAATCATGCATCTTTATTTCAACTTTATGTTAATTGTGGTTGATATGCACAAACTACTTATCTTTTACTTGAGTACATAGAAACGTTTGTTGCACATACACTACTTAATAAAATATTAAAATGATATAATAACTCAGACAAAATTGGGGTATAACAGCTGCCCCTCTTTATTTATATTTTACAAATTTTTTTTAGTAGATATAGAAATAAAGATAGAATAGACGTCAATTTTGTCCGTTTAGAGGGGAAATAGAGGGTTTGAGAATAAACAGGGAGCGGTTAACACTTGGCGTTTTAACCGCGAACAAAATGAAGGATCGCTCGGGATCTGAAGGAGCACTAAGGTTACGAAAGCCCACTCGAGTGCGGGAAGGAGCACTAAGGCTCTGAAGGACCACTAAAGTGCGAAGGAGCACTAAGGCTCTGAAGGACCACTCTGGGTCTGTGTTGCGCCCGAAAAAGTACCCGAGGGGTTTTTCTTCGTTTACAACGTTTTAAAATAATGAAGTCGCCGCCAATATTTTTTATAAGGAAAATATTGAAGAAAAACCTTTTTGGAGGGCAGATGGTCTTTTGGAAAACCAAAAGATTTGGGTTGAAGTCGGTTAGGCATGGGGAAGGTGTTAGCACCCCACACCTCCTTTCTACTGAAAGGGAACCTTTAATTAAACGTGTGATTTTAAGTGTTGATTTAGAAAATACTTGAATTTGCCTCTTGATCGAAAAGACTTAAGGAAGATTGTTTTATTTTTGGCGCTGGAAAGGAAAAATGTTTTTGGTTTGTTGTGCTTGACGGAGGGGATCCGCTCCTACGTATCTCCAGGTGCGATGGAGAATTCAAAGCTACGTAGTTCTAGGTTTTTTGGTTTTATTTTGTATCTTGTTTAATTATGATGGCCGAGCCTTTCATGATGATCAATTGAGCGAAGGCTCCAAGTGACCACCGTTAGTACTCCATTGTTAATGATCATGCAAGCAAAGGCTTCGCAAGACCACTAACAAAGTTTTTCGATTTATTTGAAGTCTTTAGAAAAATTAGGCGTTCATGATGATCAATTGAGCAAAGACTCCAAGTGATCACCACTAGTTCCTCATTGTTAATGATTATGCAAGCAGAGGCTTCGCAAAACCATTAACAAAGTTTTTTGATTTATTGAAAGTTTTTTAGAAAAATTAGGCATTCATGATGATCAATTGAGCAAAGGCTCCAAGTGATCACCACTAATTCCTCATTGTTAATGATTATGCAAGCAGAGGCTTCGCAAAACCATTAACAAAGTTTTTTGATTTATTGAAAGTTTTTTAGAAAAATTAGGCGTTCATGATGATCAATTGAGCAAAGGCTCCAAGTGATCGCCACTAGTTCCTCATTGTTAATGATTATGCAAGCAGAGGCTTCGCAAAACCATTAACAAAGTTTTTTGATTTATTGAAAGTTTTTAGAAAAATTAGGCGTTCATGATGATCAATTGAGCAAAGGCTCCAAGTGATCGCCACTAGTTCCTCATTGTTAATGATTATGCAAGCGGAGAGGCTTCGCAAAACCATTAACAAAGTTTTTTGATTTATTGAAAGTTTTTAGAAAAATTAGGCGTTCATGATGATCAATTGAGCAAAGGCTCCAAGTGATCGCCACTAGTTCCTCATTGTTAATGATTATGCAAGCAGAGGCTTCGCAAAACCATTAACAAAGTTTTTTGATTTATTGAAAGTTTTTAGAAAAATTAGGCGTTCATGATGATCAATTGAGCAAAGGCTCCAAGTGATCACCACTAGTTCCTCATTGTTAATAGTCATGCAAGCAAAGGCTTCGCAAGACTACTAACAAAGTTTTTGATTTAATGAAACATGTTTGAGTTAAAAGAATTAAAAAAAACGAGAAAAAGGTGAAAATTGCACAAATGGGGATGTTGTTAGCTGCAGGGGGGTTGTACAGCTGAACAGGGGGTGTAAACAGCAAGCCCAGTTCGCATAGGAGGACCCAATTAGCGAAACTGGGCTTAAGTGATGGGGGGTTCTGCGCATGAATCAGGGGAGTGTGGGTAGTAATATGAATAAAACAAAAAGGCTGATATAATAAGCCCACATTAAAAAAACTAAACCTAATTCCCTCCCTTCTCTTCCCAGCCGCCAGCCGTTGCATTCCTTCTCCCACCATCAATGGCGAAAATCTCGCCACGAAGAGGGAGGCTTCGCCGGAGCTCGGAATCGATGACAGAGAGTTCGCCGGCGCCGATGGGAGCACCTCCAGGTTCGTTTTCCGTCCGATCTGCGTCTTCTTCTTCCATAAATCTACTGAAAGGTTCAATTCCTTCACACTCTTCTCAGCGCTTGCATACCGTGCCTCCTCACTCTGAAATCGACCCAATGTGTTGCGAAACAGAAACCTTCTTGGACTGCAAGAAGATAACGTACTCTCATAGCAAGAAGGCGCGAAATAGCAAAACCAATACCTATACACGGATTCTCCCGCGCCACCATCAATCCATCTTCAACTTTATTGAAGAAAGCATCTTCATAAGTTTTATCCTTGTGACGCTACTTCTGGTAAAAAATTCTGAAAGGTGCGAAAGTGGGTGGAAGAGTTGGGTTGCATGTCTGGCCAGATTGAATTGCGTAACGCGAATATTCCCTGCAATCGACAACAGCGATGCCGATGCCAATGCCGGCGGGGATGATGCGTCTCCATTCGAGGAAGACGATGAATCATCTGTCTCAGCCACTTTCTGATGGGGCGTGGGTGATTGATGGTGGCTGTTGGTGGTGGTTTAGGGGTGAGTGGTGGTGTGGTTGAATATGGGTTTGTGAAGATTGGAGGTGACAGTGTTTACATTTTTCCCAGATATGTTTTCTCTCTTTTTTCTGATCTGTGTTGTTTTCTTGATCGGGGTTTCCTGATGAGGCTGTGCGATCGTTTTATTGAAAAATCCCCGATCAGTATCGATGTTGATCGCTTTTTATATTAAAATATTAGGTTTCTGCATTAATTGTTTTTACTGGCTTTGACTCTTTTCGGAGTTTGGAGTGGAGCGGACCGGACCAGTTGCTTGGAGAAGCATTTGTTGGAATTTCAGATTTCTTTCTTGCTGCTTGCGCTTTTAGTATATTTTTTTGTATTTTGGATTTACTTATTTTGTATATTTTTGTTATTATTTTTGTATTTTTGGACATTTGGACATTTGAACACTTCTAATTTGTAATAAAAATTAAATAGATTTTTTTTTGACATTTTTGGATTATATAACACTTTTAAATAACACTTTTAAATTGTAAATAACACTAAATAGAATTTTTGGCATTTTTGGACTATACATATATACTCAAAATAAATTAACTGCACAAGATAAGATTAATAAAGAGTCGGGCCAAACACAAAGACGAGAGCAGGCCGACTGGACAAATACGCTAAACGAGACCCAAAATAGAATAAATGAGTTCATTAGCTAAAAACACTAAAACCGACTCAGAATTGTATTCTTAAGCCTGAACTGAAAAGACGAGCTAAATTTCTAGAAAAAAACGAATTTTGGTAGACCTACTTATGTACTACTAAACTTAAATACGAAGATTAAATTGAAGAACACACGAAAAGATCGATCATTCGCGTTCCTGCCTAATTTAAACAACGGTGTTTTGAAATTGTCTAAAGTTAAAAAGGCGGACAAAATTGGGGTATTATAAGTTTTGCCCTCTTTATTTCACATTTCGCCAAAAATATGAATTGGCCTTTTCATATTTGTTGGTGAAATGGAAATAAAGATATAGAAATAATACTAATTTTGTCCGCCGAGAAAAGTTCAAATCTTTTGTTATTTTCCTTTTGAGAGAGGGGTTAACACTTGTCGCATTAACGAGAAAGCAATAAATTGGAAAAAGCATGAACCGGGAATTCGGAGGTTGCCTAAAACCTTTTAACGGACTCTTGTCGAGTCCGAGAAGCTCGGGAGTGGCCTTTTCGAGCGCCGATCAATATCAAGTCCGAATCGATTTGATCAATGGATTTTACGTTGTGCCTTAGGTGACACAACTAATCAGAAGGACTTAACGAAGTCGATGGATCCATCGGCGTGCTCGTACGCGATGTTGTGATTCGTGGAAGGAGTTCACTAACTCGAAGGAGTTCACTAACTCGGGTTGATGGAGTTTACGAACTCTAGATTGATGGAGTTTACGAACTCTGGGGGTGGCCTTTTCGAGCGGCCGATCAACATCAGGTCCGGAACTGATTTGATCAATGGATTTACGTTGTGCCTTAGGCTGACACAACTAATCCGAAGGACTTAACGAAGTCGATGGATCCATCGCGTGCTCGCGTGCGATGTTGTGATCTGTGGAAGGAGTTCACTAACTCGTGGGAGTTCACTAACTCGGGTTGATGGAGTTTACGAACTCGGTTTGATGGAGTTTACGAACTCGGTTTGATGGAGTTCACGAACTCTGTCTTTGATGGAGTTTACGAACTCTGTGCTGATGGTGACTTTCTAAAAATGGGATTCTTGGGACTCTCGGGTCCGAAGTAACTTTTCTCTTGAATGGTGCGTGAAATGCATGCACTTGGGTATTTGGGTGCATATGAATGCAATGATTGATTTTGGTGGGATGCTTCTTCTGTTTGATTTTTCATTCTCTTCTTTTTGTTATTCTTTCGCTCTTACGAGATGCGAACTTGAAAGCGTAATGTACTGTTTGATGCCATGGGGTGATGAATGGTATGGATGATATGAGAACGATGAATGATATGAAGATGTTGTGTTCTTTTGTGTTTGCTTCTTCTTTGTAGTTTATGAGATGCAAATATCAACATAATGCTTTGATGTTTGAATGCAAGTGTATGCGGTGATTGATGCTTTGATGAATGGAATGCTCCTATTCTAACTACATTTGTTTCTTTTTGCTTCTTCTATGAAATGCAGACCTTAATATGATGCAATGCTCTGATGTTTGATGCAATGATTTTTTCTTTTTCTTTTATGGAAATGCTAGCATTAATGTGATGCCAATGCAATGAAAAGATTTCTGCTTTTTCTTCTTTACTATTTTTTTCTATGAAATGCAAGTATTAGTATGATGCAACTGACGTGGACCGTTTTTTTTTGCTTTTTGCTATGTGATGAATGCACAAAATGTGAAGATGCAAATGTAATGCTTTGATGCATATGCCATAATGAATAGATTGAAATGCCTAGATGCATGAGGTGTACATTTTGGTGATGATGAGATGTGAGACTTTGGATGTAAGGAATTGAGATGATTATTGACCATTCTGTTGAAAAATTGCATTTGATTCAAACTCTGGTGTTCTCAAGGTTTTTATTTACAAACAATCTCACTTGTTTTCTCTTTCTTTCCACGGTGACTGAATTTTAGATATCACGTAAACAACTTGTGTTCTCTCTTCTTGAAGCATCGTCTAGTAAGCATGCATAGGAGTGCAAATGTGAATGAATGAGTCAGTTAACTTGGAATGGACCTTTACGGCAAGTGAAGGAATGACAGACATGGTTATTGCCGAAGCTCATGAGGGATCAAGAGATACAAGATTGCCCCAATTCAGGTCTTTGATGGGTGAATAGCTTGCCCCTGTCTAGTGGTGACAACAACTAGGGGTGTAGAAGATGATGAATTGGGAACGCTTCAGCTTTTGAAATGAAGGGTGGAGCAAAAGAGATTTTGTTTCAACCCATAAAGTTTGATGTTGCCCCAGTCATAACAAGGACAAAGCTGCCCCAATTAGAATGACAATGCATTGTTTAGGATAGTGAGTTGAGGGATTGCCCCGGTGAGGTTTTATAGGAATGAATGAGGTGAAGGAATGGGAACGCACTTGCCCCACTTTCGAATGACATTTCAAACGGTTTCTTTGAGAGAGGTGGTGAAAGGCGACAAAGTTATGGTGATGGTTATGAACTGAGGGTGATATATGAATGGGGTGGGCAATGAACAAACCTCCCCAAAATTGAGTGGAGTGAGAGGTGAAGAGAATGCCCCCTAGTACACACTTTTGGATTCTCTTTAAGAACAACTCAAATGCAATGAAAGTTTTGACTTTTTGGTATGAGGAGAGGCTCCACTTGGTGACCACTAGACCTTGTTTTAATGCAACATGAATGCATCTTGGAGTGCAAGTCCTTCTTTTTTTTTTTTTTTTTTTTACCAACTTTCTTTTTTGATTGTTTTTTTTCTTTTTGAGCAGAACACGTCGTAAATAGATAAACTTATTTGTCCTAAGATTAAAACTTGAGAAAACGAAAGCAATTAGTCATTGAATGGAATGGACTTTTTAGGGTTGTGATGTGGAGAAGGGGATGGTTGACCTTAATGAAGTGTTTGGGGTTGATGGGGAGGATGGGTCTTGTTCGGTGTTGGCCGATGGTCAATGGTTTATGAAGGAAATGGTTATTAGGTTTGATGAGGTGCAGGAAATGGTTATTAGGTTTGATGAGGTGCTTGAAGGTTTTATGAAAGAAAAGGTGGTTAAACCCAATGAATGGAGGGCTTCTTTTTTTTTTTTTTTTTTTTTTTTTTTTGAAAGGGAAATGATTTAACCCATTGAATTTGAGGGCCTTGGAAGGGAGCTCTTATGCTTCATGGCAAAATGTATTGACTCTTAATTTATACTCCCTTTGTCTTCCTTTCTTTGTTTTGAGATTCTCCTTTTTGAAACTTTGTTATTCCCCTCCTTTTGTGAATTTCCTTTCCTTTTGACTTGGGTGAAAATGATATACCATCTTTGATGTGGAATTAACCCTCGTCTAGGGTGATGGGGATATCTTGGGCTTTTCTCGGCTTAAGATGGGTAACAAAGGGTATTTTTGTGATTTTGAATCTTTGGCTTAGGAGGGTAGGAAATGGACTTTCTGGGACTTTAGGTTTTTGAGGTGTGGAGAGATGACCAAATTTCCTTTCAAATCCCGATTGCTTATTTCTGTGAGACTTAACTTTAGGACAATGATTCATCTATCTTCATGTGTTTGCTCTTTTTTCCTTTTTTTTTGTGCCCTAATTTTTGCCTGGACCGCTCTTTGCGAGTTTTCAATCCATAGGCGCTCTTTTTGCCTAGGCCGCCTTTGCGGGTTTTCAACCTAGCGGGCTTATTTTATCTTTATATACCTTTTTTAGAAAGACTTGCACTAAGGAATATGATACTGACAAGGAAAATTAGTGATCATAGAATTGCCCCAGCATGGAGGACTTAAAGTGTGAACCAAAAAGTCAAGTATGCACTAATGGGAGAGGATATGTGCTTTATGGGTGGACAGGGCGGGAGTAGACTTGGATGGGGAAATTGAAGGAAATGGACTGACTCAAACAAGAGAAACTGCACGTAGCATACATTCTTACTAGAAGAATGCTTCACAGAGAGTTAACATTGGTTAAATCATGATATAAAAACCTTTTTGACGAACTGTTTCAGTCTTTTATCATGGAATGGATGGGATGCAATGCCCTTTTTTGAAGGAAATACAAATGAGGTATTGATGTGAAAGAGGCGAGGGCCTCGGAACACCTTGAGTTTGCAAATGAGTGAGGGTAAGCTTTTCCAAAGAAGAAAGATTACTTTGCAAGAAAATCTCGTCTCTCATCACAATATTTTTGTTGTATGCAATGCACAGATGAAAACATTATGATGCATACATGATGAAAATGAAATACATGAATGCATGTTCACTTGAAAAGTGTGATTATTCTAACAGTTTTTTTTGTTTTTTTTTATGTTTTCTTTTTATGCAAGACGAAATATGAAATGCCAATGCCTTTTTGGATGATGAATGATGCGACAATGATGTTTCTTTTGAGAATGATTTTTATAGAGGCAAGACAAGATATGAAATGCCGATGCCTCCTTTTCTTTTTGAAAGATGCATGAATGATGCTTTTTGAAAGATGCATGAATGATGCTTTTCTTAAGTGATGGGGGGTTCTGCGCATGAATCAGGGGAGTGTGGGTAGTAATATGAATAAAACAAAAAGGCTGATATAATAAGCCCACATTAAAAAAACTAAACCTAATTCCCTCCCTTCTCTTCCCAGCCGCCAGCCGTTTCATTCCTTCTCCCACCATCAATGGCGAAAATCTCGCCACGAAGAGGGAGGCTTCGCCGGAGCTCGGAATCGATGATGAGAGTTCGCGGCGCCGATGGGAGCACCTCCGAGTTCGTTTTTCCGTCCGACTGCGCGTCTTCTTCTTCCGTAAATCTACTGAAAGGTTCAATTCCTTCACACTCTTCTCAGCGCTTGCATACCGTGCCTCCTCACTCTGAAATCGACCCAATGTGTTGCGAAACAGAAACCTTCTTGGACCTGCAAGAAGATAACGTACTCTCACAGCAAGAAGAAGCGGCGGCGAAATAGCAAAACCAATACCTATATTTGGATTCTCCCGCGCCACCATCAATCCATCTTCAACTTTATTGAAGAAAGCATCTTCATAAGTTTTATCTTTGTGACGCCGCTTCTGGTAAAAAAATTCTGAAAGGTGCGAAAGTGGGTGGAAGAGTTGGGTTGCATAATACGAGCAGATTGAATTGCAGAACGCTGAATATTCCCTGCAATCGACAACAGCGATGCCGATGCCAATGCCGGCGGGGATGATGCGTCTCCATTCGAGGAAGACGATGAATCATCTGTCTCGACCACTTTACGATGGGGCGTGGGTGATTGATGGTGGCTGTTGGTGGTGGTTTAGGGGTGAGTGGTGGTGTGGTTGAATATGGGTTTGTGAAGATTGGAGGTGACAGTGTTTACATTTTTCCCAGACATGTTTTCTCTCTTTTTTCTGATCTGTGTTGTTTTGCTGATCAGGGTTTCCTGATGAGGTATGCGATCGCTTTTTTGAAAAATCCCCCTCGATATCATTTGTTGATCGCCTTTTTATATTAAAATATTAGGTTTCTCGCATTAATTGTTTTTGGTAGGCTTTGACTCTTTTCAGGTTTGGAGTGGAGCGGACCAGACCCAGCTGCTTGGAGAGCAGCTGTTGGAACCCCAGATTTGCTGCTGCTGCTGCCTTTTAGTATATTTTTTTTGTATTTTCGGATTTACTTATTTTGTATATTTTTTGTTATTATTTTTTGTATTTTTGGACATTTGGACATTTGAACACTTCTAATTTGTAATAAAAATTAAATAGATTTTTTTGACATTTTTGGATTATATAACACTTTTAAATAACACTTTTAAATTGTAAATAACACTAAATAGAATTTTTGGCATTTTTGGACTATACATATATACTCAAAATAAATTAACTGCACAAGATAAGATTAATAAAGAGTCGGGCCAAACACAAAGACGAGAACGGGCCCGACCAGACAAATACGCTAAACGAGACCCAAAATAGAATAAATGAGTTCATTAGCTAAAAACACTAAAACCGACTCAGAATTGTATTCTTAAGCCTGAACTGAAAAGACGAGCTAAATTTCTAGAAAAAAACGACTTTTGGTAGACCTACTTATGTACGACTAAACTTAAATACGAAGATTAAATTGAAGAACGCACGAAAAGATCGATCATTCGCGTTCCTGCCTAATTTAAACAACGGTGTTTTGAAATTGTCTAAAGTTAAAAAGGGCGGACAAAATTGGGGTATTACAGTCTGGAAGGCTTCCTAGGCCTTATTTGAAGGACCATCGTGGTCTGAATGAGCACAACTAGCTACGGTACTAGTTAAAGCGGTCTATAGGGGCCTTTATACTCGAGATGGGTCAAGATCGGTCTAGAAGCGATATGTTGACCATGAAAGACGCCCATCGTGCCTTGGGGCGACACAACTAGTGCGAAGGACCACACGGAGTGCGAAGGTCCGTCGGGCTCGACTCGACGCGTTGCGACTGGGCCACTTAGGGCCGCTCTCGAAGGACCACTTGGGGTCTATAGAGTGCGAGGATCAACACGGTGATGCGTGATACGATATGAGATCAACGCTAAAGCGGCGATATTAGAGGAGCAAAATATAGGGACTGACAATTTATGTGTTTATCCGAGCACACCTAACGAATGCATCTACTGAGAAGGGGAAAACCAATCTACGTTTGATGAAGCAATTAATGGTGCAAGCAATGATTGGTATCTGGTAGGATGTGGAATGACTTTTTCCCTTTTCTCTTTTTGCTTATTGCTTTTCGCTTTTTTGTTTTTTGTTGAAAAATGATGAATGCCAAATGTGAATATGATGCAAATGAAATGCTCGGGTGCAAATGCTATGGTGCATGAGGTGATGATATGATATGATATAATATGATATGATATGATATGATATGATATGATATGATATGATATGATATGATATGATATGAGTGATTGGGGTATAGAAACATTTTGGTAATGATGAGATGTGAGACATTAGATGCGAGAAGCAGAGGTGAATACTGATCATTCTTTGAAAAAAAATAGTTTTGATTCAATACTTCAGCAATCTCAATGTTGTTATTTACAGACACTGATGTGAAAAAAGTATTTGCAAGCTGGCTCATTTTTCTCTTCCATTTTGATGCCCCATGATGACCGAAGTTTTGGCCCACACAGCTAAATAAGTGGATTTCCAACATCATATGATCAACTTGTGTTTTCTCTCTCTGAAGCATTGTTTTGTGAAGATGTATAGTAGTGCGAATATAGATGAATGAGTCAGTTAACTTGGGGTTCTAAAGACCTAGGGTGTGGAAATTTGTGGCACATGAAGGGGTGAATGACTGACTGGTCTTTGTCAAGGTCATGAAAGGTAGGTTTTCCCAAGCCAAGAAATGCAGGACTACCCCAATTTAGATTTGATGACGGTGAGTGAATAACTTGCCCCTGTCTAGTGGTGACAATCTAGGGGTGTAGAAGATGATGAACTGGGAATGCATTGGCTTTGGAATGAAAGGCGGAAAGCAAGAGACTTTATCTCAACCCATAGAGTTTGGTGTTGCCCCATTTATGGTAAGGACAAGATTGCCCCGGCTAGAGTAGCAGCGTTTTAGGGTAATGAGTTGAGAAAGGTGACAGAGTTAGGGCTATGGGTTTTTTGAGTTGATCTGGTATGTATGTTTAGACTGGGTGTGGTGTGGGATGGACGTTGGACACATTTCCCCAAGCTTAAGTGGAACAAATGGTGAAAGGATTTCCCCACTTTGGGATCTAGGTGACGATCCTAGCATAAACCTTTTGGTTATCTTTGGAATGACTCTCAGACTATGATAGTCTTGAGTTTGCTATGATGAAAACTGCACTTGGTGATCGCTAAACCTTGCCTTTATCAATGAAACTTGAATGAACCTTTGGAGTGCAAGCCCTTTTTGATTTCTTTATTTTGAGTTTTTTTTTAGATACATTTTTTTTCGAGCAAACATATTGTAAATAAATAAACTTATTTGTCCTAAGATTAAAACTTTGAGAAAACAAAAGCAATCGGTCATTGATCGGAATGAACTCTAGAGAGGTTGTAACGTGGCCGATGGTTTAGTGATTTATGAGGAAATGATAATTGGGCTCAAAGTAGTGTTTGGGGATTGATGGGGACGGATGATTTTTTTATTGAGCGGTATGATTTGGCTAATGGTTAATGGTTTGTGAAAAAGAGGGGGTTATTAGGCTCAATGAAGTGTTTGATGATTGATGGGACAAATGATTTTTGAGTTTTTGAAAGAAATTGGTTTGATGTGAGGTGGGTTAGTTTTAGAATAGGTATTCTAGAACTCTGAACTATCTGACTCATTAGTTCTAGAACATTGACTAACTTGGTTGTACAACCGACTTAGTCCCCTATTTTTAGGAAAAATGATTTATTTACAATTTTTATAAGTTTTTAGGATTCTTGAATATGCATGACTCATTGGTCCTAGGATGATGACTAACAGGTTGTACAACCGACTTAGTCTTTATTTGATTTTTGAAGAAATAAACTAATTTGTGCATAAAAAAAGACAAAAACTGATAATTAATAAAGACTAGGCTAAAAAAATAAATAACTATATACATAAATAAATATGAATAGATATATACATAAACAATAAATAAATAAATAAATAAATAAATATTAAAATGATATAAGAGCTGCAGATTTGGGTATTTCATCTTTTTGTTCTTACTTTGTAAGCTTTTGTGCTTTGCTTCACTTGCTTTTTCAATTACTCAAAGAGGGTCAAAAGGAAATAACATGTGGGATGATTGACCAAGAATCAAATCATGCATCTTTATTTCAACTTTATGTTAATTGTGGTTGATATGCACAAACTACTTATCTTTTACTTGAGTACATAGAAACGTTTGTTGCACATACACTACTTAATAAAATAAAATAAAATATTAAAATGATATAAGAACTCGGACAAAATTGGGGTATAACATACACCGTCCTTATTAACCAGTAAGAAACTCCCTCAGCAGCACGTTTTGCGCCCTTTCCCGCGTACTCTTTCTCATTTCACCACGCGCCCTTGGTTCCGTAGCACCACTTTCACTAGCTGATGTGGCATGCTGACCTGTCAATCTCGTTACAGGTTGCCAATAGATTAGGGGGTTCCGTGAGTTTTGATTTTAATAGTTGGTGTATTAACCCTTCTTCTTGTCTAGCTTCAATTGCTTGAATTGTAAGTGGGTTGAGGTACCCCTTGTGCCTCCTTAATGCAATTTTGAATGATAAAAAAAAACTTAATTCAAGGTGCATAATTTTTTTTGGCCTCATCTATGTCATATTTCCTTTTCTTGTTTTCAATAAATTTAGTGGGAATTGGGAATCACTCTTTTTCTTTCTTGATGTTTCTCAACATGAGAATGTTTTGATGAAGCTTCTTTCCTTCTATTTGCTAAAATTATAATAATAATAATAATAATAATAATAATAATAATAATAATAATAATAATAATAATTCAAGGACACGCAAATTAGACACATAATATTAGGAGGGAAGGTTAGAGAAACAAACATAGAAAAATTGCAGTGGTTGTTTTTTTGGGTTAGAGAAACAAACGTAGTGTGTTTAAAGTGTTCTTATATCCCTTAATAGTGCCAAAATGGCAACACTTTAAGCGCTGTCATAGGGCTATAACTAGTGTTATTAAAATTATTTCTTGTGGTAGTCTATGATAAGATATAGTTCTCTAAAATTATAGATGTGCATGATGTCCATATTTTTTCTGTGTTTGTCAACAATATATATATATATATATATATATATATATATATATATATATATATATATATATATATATATATATATATATATATAATATCATCTAGATGTTATTAACTGTTTGGATATTTATGTAGAGTCCAGAGGTATGTTGGGGGCCTCCAGACTTTCTAAATGAAATTAGTCACCTTTAATATTGGAGGAGTTGGCAGCAATGCTGCAAGCAGAGGCGATCGATCGCATTGTTCGAGAGGAGAAGTTTGATGTGTGTTTTATTCAAGAAACCAAGAGGGAGGTGATTGACAAAGTTGTGGTGTCTCGGTTGTGGGGTGGTGATGATGTGGAATGGCTCGCTCAATCTTCATCCGGTCTCTCTGGCGGTATATCGACATTACGGCAAAAAGGTTTGTATGATGTTCTCTTTTCTTTTTCTAAGGCTGGCTTTGTTGGTCTTACAGTGCAGGCGGATGATCACGTGATCTATTTAGTCAATGTGTATTCGGGATGTTCCATAAGGAGGAAAAGGGCTTTGTGGAGTAGCTTGCTTGGTGAGAAGGCTAGATTGAGCCCGAGTATCAGGGTGATTGGGGGGGATTTCAACACGGTTACAGACAGGGAGGAAAGGAAGGGTAGAAGCGTTCGGTTTAGCGAAGCGGAGAGTCAAGATTTCAAGTTATTTATGGAGGAGATGGGTGTGGAGGAACCATCGGTTTTAGGCAAGAAATTTTTGTGGTTTCAACCCAATGGTCTGGCGGGGAGTAGGATTGATAGAATATTATTATCACAGGACTTGATGGATGTTTGGGGAGTTAGAGCTCAGTGGATTGGGGAGAGAGATACATCCAACCATTGTCCAGTTTGGCTTCTCTCATCTGGGAAGAATTGGGGACCAAAGCCTTTCAAGTTTATTAATGGGTGGCTTGATCACAAGGAAGGGAAGGAATTCATTGAAGCTAAATGGAAGGAGTGTAGAGTGGAGGGGTGGATGGCTCACATTGTTAAAGAAAAATTAAAGTTTCTGAAAGAAGAGTTAAAGGTGTAGAACAAGGAGGTATATGGTTATGTGGACTTGAATATTGAGAAAATTGTTAAGGATTTGAGTATATTAATTTTATAATATACATTAATTTTAAAAAATAAAACAAACATATTTAAAAGTAAAAATAAAACTTATTTTGACATTAAAAATTAAAGTGAATTGAAGATAGAGAGAATTGAATTGAAAAAAAATAAGATAAGATTATTTTGCCTTTTCTTTTTTTGATATTTTAAATCTAGGATAAGATTGAATTGAAGAGGGAGGGAGAGAATTGAATTAAAAAATATATTAAATGTGAAAAGCTAGATTCAGATTGACTTGAATTAAAGAGAGAAAGAGAATTGAAATGAAAATAAATAAATATTAAAAGCTAGGATAAAATTGAATTTAAGAGAGTGATAATTAAAATAAAAAAAAATTAAAAGCTGAACAAAAACTACCAATTATATATATATATATATCATAACTATATTAAATCATAAGTTGTCCACGTAAGCGTCCATATAGGACCAATAGAAAAATGCCACGCGCATTTTAGGAAAAATAGGTGGCACGCCAGCTGGCAATTAAAAAACAACCGCAGATTTGATCAATGGATCAGATTGCACATCACAAAAAACCTGCTGCTACTACTGATGATAAATATGTGATTTAAGGCCATGAATTGTAAATTTGAATTGTTACAACAGAGACGCGTTTCGATTCATTCTTTGGAAATTAATTCCATGAGTCAACCATTACAAGGCTAATTTATTAGTCTCAATTATTACCCCCAATTTGAGTCAATCATTCTTTCACAATTATTTATTAGAGTCAATCATTCTTACTGGTTCTTGGCTCTCGAACGATAGGAACAAATCGTTCCTGGTTTGGCTGATCGGCTATTGCATTCCCGTCTGTTTGCGGTTCTCCATTCGGCAACACAGACTGATTTCATGGTTGGCACCGCAGCGAGATTGCTGAAAATCGCTCCATGCTAGCAACACAGGTATGAATTTGTTTATTCCTTCCTCTTCCTCCGTTCTACTTCTAATCTTCTCATTCTTAGGTTTTTTAGTTTGTAATTCTGTGTATCTGTGTGTGCGGCGCAAGTGTGTTATATGTTTCTATGTTTTAGTAAAGTATCTATAGCTTGTGTGCGGTATTTCTATCTAACATTTATATTCACTTATTGTCATTGTGTTCGATGTTATCCTTGAAGTTAACTCCCACTTTTATTTTTATTCAATACTATTGTTTCTCAATATATAAAAATGGCTTATCAGTATCTCTGAAGTTAAAACTTCTTCTCTGGACCATATTTGACTTGGACACAAAAGATCAAGAGCTTCTGGTAAGAATCTGATTCTTTTCCCGTGTCTCATCTTTGCAATATCAATTAGTTTCTTCCTTTCTGACTCAGTTTCAGAATCGGTAAATGCAAGATGATAAAGTTGTTTCTTCCTACTGTTAATGATCTTCAGTGGAAAACTGAAGACTATTCTCTAGGTAAAGAAACTGATAGCCATAGTCATGTTACAATTTAATTTGTTGTAGATTTTCAAATTTGTCGGGTCCATGTTCATGATTGTCTTCTTTATCCAGTGAGTCACATGCTAGAGGTGGGGAGAATGTTATTATTACTCAGAGATGCACCTCAGTCTAAGTAGTACAGGTATTGGGTTATTTACATTTGCAAGTGCTTATTATTAGAATTATCCAGGGTGCTGATTTCAACTGTAATTGCTAATTATTATTAGGCTTTTGGTTATTCTTCATGGTTGTGTGGATTATATTGAGCTTTGCTGGTATCGGTTTGTGTTATCCTAATTTGGTGGTTTTTCCTTATCTCTAATTTATTTTTGAAATTCTTGGGCATTTAGCTTTTTCAAATTATGGGACTATAATATTTATACTTAAGTTTCTCTTACTTTTTGATCTTACCTCTGATTTACATATTGTTTATGTTGTCTAATATTTTCTTTTTCTTTTATTTAACAGAGGTTGATTAAAATCCCTAGAAGCTTTTATAGAGATTATGATCAACCGTTTCCTCCTACTCTTGGCATAGAAACAAGACCTGACACACCATATCCTACCTCTATTTTTGTTGATGCAATCGGATCTACATATCTAGACATTGACGTTGTTCGGATAATGGAACTTTTGGAGATGATGGTTTATATGGGACGTCTTGCAGTAGAGAAGTCCAACTGACTTACACTTCAACCTGTGTTTTAAAATACGTTGCCCAATGTCCAAAAATAATGCGTCATCAACCAATACCTCTTCGAGTTGAGTACCCTAATGAAGCTTTTGGAGGAAACATTCCAAACAATTCTTCTACTAATGAGGTTTTTGGATACGAATAAAGTCTTGATAACCCAATTATCATGTATATATACCTATCTTTTTTTACAATGGTTGTTGTTTTCGGTAAATTTCCAGACCTTCTTTTGTGATTTCCATGGACTATTAGTTATGTTTAAATTATAAATCTTAATAATTACTCCATGAATCTTCCACATCACCTGTCCATCTTCCGTGTCACCAGGCAAAAAATAATATGTTAATTACACACACACACACACACATATATATATACTATAACATAATAGATTTATATATTTTATGCTTCAAAAAAACTAGAGTTATTTTAAATGTTGTACCAAGTATTTTATGTCTCACATAATACACATAAATATACATTTGCCCCTTTTGTTTAGTCCCAAATAAAAAAAATAATGACTTAAGTTAAAATAAAATGTATACAGTGCAAATACGCATTATAATAATAAACTAATATATATATATATATATATATATATATATATATATATATATATATATATATATATATATATATATATATATATTAATTTTTTAGTTCATAGTTTATTGATATAGTTGTTGTAAAATAGATAGAGAAAAATATAATATTTGATTAAATTTGTTATTAAATTTAAATGGTTTATAATTTGTTAGACACGTATGTATGTATGTATGTATGTATGTATGTATGGATAAGAATATAATTGCAATTCTTTGTTTTAAACGAATAGTATTGTTTTTATTTATTATTTTAGAGTGAAATTCACATTGAATGGAAGAAATAAATATAAAATTTTATAAGACATTATCTTTTAAAATTGTATACATTTTTCATTTCTAATATTCTAAATATCTCTTTTCAATAAAATTAAATATGCGTATCTTTTATTAATATTTTAGGATAAAATTTACTTTGGCATAATTAGTTAATATAATTTTTATGTAATTTTATTATATTCAAATTTATATATTTTTTATTTTATAAAATTATATATACGGATATGTCAATAACTAACCTAATTTTGACCAATTTTGTAGTTGGCACCTTATAAATATGTAGTTGAAATCATTACTTTCTCATTACTTGAGCAGGATCTGTGCCACTTCCTAAAACAACAAGGGTTTTTCCTCTCCTGCTCCCCTCCTTTATTTGTTCTGATTGCTTGCTTGTAGAGGGTTGCAAGACAACCTTTAACTATGCGTGCACTACTGAATTGTATATAAGGTATATTCGCACATATATAATTGTATTATTGAATTGAATTCATAATGATGATAGTTTGGGGAGAAATAAATCAATTTTGACTTCATTCTACATTGACCAATACCATACGCATGACTAACCCTAGTGCATTCATCTTGTTCTATCACTTATTGCATCTATATATCTTTTTTTGGGTTGATTTCTCCAATTTAATTGTGGGTTATTCTGTCTATTCTAGATCTGTAACTGAGGACAAATCTTGATTAATCAGTTATCAGTGATGGATAAAATGGATATCGCTGATGTTGGCTTATGTGTTACGCCTTCCCGGTTATGCTTTGCTCAATTACGCAGTTTGATGATGGCCAACATAGATCTCCAACAATCTGTGATTTTCTTGTTTAAATAACCATACACAAAAGGTAATAGTTCTCAAAGCTGTTACCTATATATGTTCTCCTTCATATTTAGTGATTATTGGTTTATTGATTTTATTTTGAAAAAATATAGTATATATTTTCTATTAGAATTTGGAGGTTTTATTCAATATTACGGTTTAGCGATTGGCTGGTAATATTTACATATATTTTCTATGTATTGCATAATTTTTTATCATGTAAATTACATTGGTAGACATGTTTATTTATTACAAAAAAACAATTTATAGGAATAATAACTTCGGCCAAAGCTCAATAAATCTATTATCATTGTTTGGGGTTACATCCATGTGTTATTGAACTATTTATATTGTTTTATTCATTTTTAGGGGTCTCTTCAAAATTGTCCACCAACCTTAAACCTGGGGTGTAGTACACAAAAAACTTATGCACTAGTCTGAGGAAAAATATTAGACATGCTCAAAGATCCCATGTTTTATTTTCGTAAACCATAGCTGAAGTTATGACTGCTCATTGAACCATAGTTTTGATACAAAGGGTTACCGTATTTTAAATTCAAATCTTTGCTTCGAAAATTTTCGTAAGTCTTCAAATTATATCTAAACCTATGTCCTTTCTCACATGAATTGCACATGGTTTGGACTTTTCCATGTTTATGGTGTTGGATGATGAATTGAGACAATTTGCACCACACTCATTATTTAGAGTAAAGGTTACAGGTGTAAAACTAAATATTACCTGAATTACAGGGAACATTCTTTATATCAAATGATTAGATTTTTAAAGTATAAACATTATTTGTAGAATAATATTGACAATACATTATGTCATTTCTCACAAGAAGTTCTCGTAATATTAGATAATCCAAATTGAAGTTGTATTACTTTGATGAATCAAAGATATCTTATAATTTCTAATATTTAGTCATATACATTACACTTCCAGAAATATCGCCTATTCATGAAAAAGGTTGTAGCAAAGGAAATGGTTGAAGGCCTATCTCATAGAGCACTAAGGTCAAAGTTTGCTGAAACTCTACCAATATCAGTGATCCATGAAATTCAAGAAAAATATGAGAAACAACGTGATCCTTCACAACAAAAGAACTCATTATATTAACCCTTTCAATAAAGTTGTAACATCCCTTGTTGATCAAAAAGTTTCAACCAGTAATTCCTATGCTAAACGTTTCAATCAAGTTCTTGATGGAAATTTGGTCCTTGGAGGAAACATTGAGAATAATAATATCTACCAGAACATGTTGAAAAGGAGTGAAAATCCACCATATAATAATAACTTCTCAAGAATTCAAATGGACAATGAATCACTAATGGGTTCTAGTGTAATATAAGTTGGATTCATTAACGGGTCTCAAAATGAAATTATAAATGTGTCATCCTTGGGAAATGAAAAATTTGTTTTGTTACAAGGAGGGTTTGGTTCTCAGTTCATTTCTAATGTTGTAAGTTGGAGTGAAAGTGAGTTTCCAGCGACATTAATCATTGCATGAGTTAGAGAGCTCAACATTCAAAAATTCACTTGCAACAAGGTTGTTCTCTTCAATCTGATTTAAGACAACAAAAATGTCAACACTAACTCTTAAACACAGCGGAATAAATTGTCATTATGCAGAAAATAAGTGTAGAAAGAAAGAACTATTGATCAATAAAATGTGTATTCATTGATGCTCAAAGCTGAAAATAGTACAACTATATATAGTGGAAACTAGGGACTATGCTACTCCAAATGAAAGGAAAATACACAATAGCAAAAACTAAGAAAGACCTAGAGAAAATATCCTAGCATATCCTAACAGAAAAGGAGAATCAAATCTGACAGCTAGCAAGAGCACAAAAGGACAAAAGGAAGCTTCTATCCAATGGAACAGTACACCTGGCGCAGAATGGCTAGGAAACCTGCGCCTGCTGGGTGGCGCCATATTGCCGAGAAAACGGCGCCCAATGTGGGACTTCACACACCAAACTAAATTCCCAGCTCAATGTGATGAACTTCACCAATTCCTTCTTTCTTCTTATCTAATCCTGACTTGTTTGCTTCTTCTAATTTCAATAGCCCCTCACAAGCTTGACCATGGTAGATATTTATCATGCCAAGCTTGGAAATGAATGAAGTAAACAAGGTTGGTGTTAAGGCCTTGGTAAAAAAATCTGCAATCTGCCCCTTTGATGGCAGCAACTTCATCATTCCACTTTGTAGCTTTTCCCTTACGAAGTGACAATCGATTTCAAGATGCTTGGTCCTCTCATGGAACACAGGATTAGCAGCAATGTGAATTGCACTCTGGTTATCACAGTATAAAACTGGAGGTCTGTCACAAGTTACTTTTAACTCTTCAAGCAAGTAAAGTAGCCATTGCATTTCACAAGTAGCAGTGGATAATGCCCGATACTCTGCTTCTGATGAAGATCTTGATACGGTTTGTTGTTTCTTAGTTCTCCAAGACACAAGAGAAGAGCCAAGGAAGAAACAATAGCCAGATACAGATTTCCTAGTATCTACACAATTTGCCCAATCAGCATCAGAGAAACCAAACACTTGTAGAATTGAGTCTCTAGGATAGTACAAACCACGGCCAGCAGTTCCTTTCAGATATTTCAACACTCTGCAAACTGTGTTGTAATGAGTGATTGTAGGAGAATTCACATGTTGACTCAATTGTTGGATAGCAAATGTTATATCAGGTCTAGTGTTGGTTAAGTAAAGCAATTTTCCAATCAATTTTCTGTATAGAGCTGTGTCAGTGAAGGCCTCACCAGAATCTTGACTTATCTTCATATTAGCATCTAGAGGAGTGGAGCAAGGCTTAGAGCCAAGGTGTCCTGTTTCATGGAGTAGATCTAAGCAATATTTCCTCTGACTAATAGTGATCCCTCCCTTGGATTGAGCTACTTCAAGACCAAGAAAATATTTCAAAGCCCCAAGGTCCTTGATTTTGAAAGCATCATCCAAAATTCCTTTAATTCTGTCAAACTCCTCTAGAGAATTTCCAGCTAGAATAACATCATCCACATATACTAATAGAACAGTGAAATTATCATTTCTTGCACAGGTGAATAGAGAATGATCTGAATTTGATTGCTTGTATCCTTGCTTGAGTAACAGATCAGTAAGTTTCTCATACCATTTCCTACTTGCTTGTTTAAGCCCATATAGGGATTTCTTTAGCTTGCAGACCTGTCTTTCTTTATCACAATTCACTCCTTTTGGAATTTCCATGTACACATCTTCTTTGAGATCACCATGTAAGAAAGCATTGTTGACATCAAGTTGATGAAGATTCCAATTTAACATAGAGGCTACTGCTAGTAACAGTCTGACAGAAGTTAATTTTGCAACAGGACTAAAAGTGTCAAAGAAATCCAATCCTTCAATTTGATTGTATCCCTTTGCAACTAATCTAGCCTTGTATCTTTCTATAGTTCCATCAGCTCTATGTTTGACTTTGTACACCCACTTGCTACCAATAGGCTTTACATTTGGAGGAAGATCAACAATTTTCCAAGTATCATTCTTCTTCAATGCTTCAAGCTCAGCTTCCATGGCTTCATTCCAATGACTTTCTTTGCAAGCTTCTTCATATGTTTGTGGTTCACTTACAGAACTTAAAGCTAAACAGAATTTCTGATAATCACTAGACAAATTGGTAAAAGAATGAAAGCTAGAGATAGGATAGATGATACCTGGAGAGATTGATTTGTCATGATCAAGAGAGGAATTGCTGCATATGTAATCAGATAAACGAGATGGCTGCTGCTTCTCTCTTGTTGATTTTCTCACATTTTGTGTGGTAGTGCAGTGTTATTGGGGAAGTAGGTGGTGGGAATTATTGTGTTTGGGGAGGTGAGTGGTGTTTCTGGTTTTTGAGGAGGTGTGATGGGAGGTGGATGAATGGTAGGTGAATGAGTGGTAGGTGTAATGGAAGGTGAGTCATTGGGGGGTCACTACTAAGAAAGTCAGATCTGTTATAGCAGGATCTCGCTATATCGATTGTCAAACAATGAGTTTGTTGAGTGAGATGAGTTAGGAGAAGAATAATGCCATCTAGACAAGGGTTGAGAGTTATTGTATGGTAAAATGTGCTCATGAAAGATGACATTTCTAGACACAAAAATTTCTCTGTTATGCAAATCTAACAGTACAATTCCTTTAACAGTAGGTTTATAACCCAAAAAAACACATTTCCTTGCTCTTGGATCAAGTTTTGTTCTATGAACCTTTAGAGTTGATGCAAAGCATAAACAACCAAAGACTTTTAGAGACTCAACATCAGGTAATGAATTGTTTTGAAGAAAATAAGGTGACTTATTTTGAAGTAATGGACTAGGAATTCTGTTTATGATGAAAATAGCATGAAGTACAGCATAAGACCAATACTGTTTAGGCAATTTTGACTGAAATAATAGTGCTCTCCCCACATTAAGAATGTGTTGGTGTTTTCTCTCAACCCTCCCATTTTGTTCAGGTGTTTCAACACAAGAAGTTTGATGAATTATCCCTTTGTTTGAATAAAAATCAGATAGAAGGAACTCAGGACCATTATCAGTCCTTACGGTTTTGACAGAAGCATTGTATTGTTTTTCAAGAGTGTTTATGAAATTTTTGACATGATTACTAACTTCAGCTTTTGTTTTGAGCAAGATTATCCAAGTATATCTACTGTAATCATCTAAAGCAGTAAGAAAATACTTGTGTCCATGAATAGAAGGAATGGACAAGGGACCCCATATATCAAAATGAATCAACTCATAACATTTTGTAGCTCTATTCATACTTAATTGAAAGGACAATTTCTTTTGTTTGGCATAGTGACAAATATCACAAACTGCTCCTTCATCAACAGTAATTGAAGGAAAAACATCATGCATAGTTTTTATTCTTTGGTTTGAAAGATGTCCTAGTCTAAAATGCCATAAAGCAGTCTTAGGTAAGGTGTCTTGTGTTTTCTCAGGGGTGGTTACTGCAGCAGCAACCTCGTTCTCTAGTGATTCCAAATACACAAGTCCATCAATGATCATACCCGAACCAATCATCTCCTTGGTCCTCTTGTCCTGTATGATACACTTAGGAATATCAAATAATACACTAGCATTCAGATCTACCATAAGCCTAGGTACAGAAATTAAGTTTAGATAAAATTCTGGAATATAAAGCACATCAATAATAAAGAGCTTTGGAGAAAATTCTACAGTTCCTTTGAAAGTAGCATAGGCTTTGTGTCCATTTGGAAGTCTAATACTAACAGGTTTTATAGGAACATAATTCTTGAAATACTTCAAAGAACAACATATGTGAACACTAGCACCAGAATCCAAAATCCACAGACCAAATTTCTTCAAAGTTAAAGAACAAATGTGAAGTATACTACCTGGATCAGTATTATCAAGAGAAGGGAATGATTTTCCAACCATGTTGACAGACTTTGAAGAAGAACTCGAGCCATTTGAAGTGACAACACCTTGAATCATATTTATCAGCTTCTCATATTGGTCTTTGGAGATTCCAACAGACCTATTTTCTTCATCTTCCTTTTGTTCTTCAATTTCATCAGCTCCAGAAACATTAGAGGCACTCCTTGACCAATTAGGTGGAAAACCATGCTTCTTATAGCATGTTTCCACTGTGTGACCAGGCCTGTTGCAGTGAGTGCAGATTCTGTTTGGCTTTCCTTGATAGTTTCCCTTTCCACGACCAAAAGGCTTCTTAGTATCAACGTTAGCTATCAATGCTTTGCTGTCATTAACAGGGCAAAATTGCCTTTCATGTTGAATTACCATAGAGAAAATTTTGTTTAGTTTAGGCAGAGGTTCTGTTATCAGTATCTGTGATCTTATGACAGCAAAGTTTTCATTTAGGCCTGTGAGAAAACGAATTGTCTTGCTTAATTGATGCTGTTTCTGTGATTGTTCTATACCAGTATGACAGACACATTTCCTAGGACAACCACAAGTAGGTTCAGGCCAATATGACTCTAATTCTTCATAAAGAACCTTTAACTCAGAAAAATATTCAGTGACAGACTGTGATTCCTGTTTTAGAGAGTGAATTTCACATTGAAGTTCAGAGATTCTAATGAGATCTCCTTGAGAGAATCTCTCCTTGAGCTCATTCCATACATCTATGGCATTCTCAAGGAAGACAATACTTTGTCCAATAGACTCAGCAACCGAGTTCATGATCCATGAATGTACTATCATGTTGCTTCTGCACCATGCTTTGTAAGAAGGATGATAAGAATCTGGAACCTCAATTGTTCCATCAACGAAGTCAAATTTGTTCTTAGCACCTAGAGCTCTTCTCATGGATCTAGCCCATGTATGATAATTTGTGCCATTAACATTCAAAACAGGGGAAATTGTGACAGATGAAGGGCCATCACTGGGGTGTACATAATACACACTGGTTGGTTCACTAGCAGGATCCTTAGGTGGATCTGCGTGACCAGGGCCAGAAGAACCAGTTCCTTTAGCCATGAAAAAAACAGAAAGGATAAGGACAGAGATGAAGAAAATAGGTAATCAGAGCAAAAGCTCTGATACCATCTTAAACACAGCGGAATAAATTGTCATTATGCAGAAAATAAGTGTAGAAAGAAAGAACTATTGATCAATAAAATGTGTATTCATTGATGCTCAAAGCTGAAAATAGTACAACTATATATAGTGGAAACTAGGGACTATGCTACTCCAAATGAAAGGAAAATACACAATAGCAAAAACTAAGAAAGACCTAGAGAAAATATCCTAGCATATCCTAACAGAAAAGGAGAATCAAATCTGACAGCTAGCAAGAGCACAAAAGGACAAAAGGAAGCTTCTATCCAATGGAGCAAAGACACAGCGCAGAATGGCTAGGAAACCTGCGCCTGCTGGGTGGCGCCAGATTGCCGAGAAAACGGCGCCCAATGTGGGACTTCACACACCAAACTAAATTCCCAGCTCAATGTGATGAACTTCACCAATTCCTTCTTTCTTCTTATCTAATCCTGACTTGTTTGCTTCTTCTAATTTCAATACTAACACTAGGAAACATAAATTTGTGGGAACAAGGTTGTTCTCTTCATTGCCTATGTTATTTAAGGAGTTACTTTTGCATAGTATGTTCAGTTGTGGGATGTATGTATATATATCATACATCACACAAGTGATTTAATTAGTTGCTGCAATAAAAGAGAATTGAACTATCTCATATTACTTATTAGCATGATGTTACTATGTCATGTGTGATAATATTAGCGATTGGCTGGTAATCTTTACATATATTTTCTATACCTTACATAATTTTTATCATGTAAATTACATTGGTAGTCGTGTTTATTTATTACAAAAAACAATTTATAGGACTAATAACTTCGGCCAAAGCCCAATAAATCTGTTATTATTGTTTGGGTTTACATCCATGTGTTGTTGAACTATTTATATTGTTTTATTCATTTTTAAGGGTCTCTTTCAAATTGTCCATCAACCTTAAACCTGGGGTGTAGTACACAAAAAACTTATGCACTAGCCTGAGGAAAAATATTAGACATGCTCAAAGATCCCATATTTTATTTTCCTAAACCATAGTTAAAGTTATGATTTCTCATTGAACCATATTTTGGTACAAAGGGTCACCGTATGTTGAAAGCATAGCACTAATTTATACATTATATATTTGTTTAGGAAAGCTTTTTAATATATTTTTTTGGATACATTATTTTTCCATGTAGAACATTATTCAAAATTTTACCAAAGTAGAGGAAATTACTGCTTCCATGCTAGGATATAAGAATTGTTGGTTTTGTTACACCTTTCTTGAAAGGGTTAATATAATATGTTGGCGCTTTTGCTGTGCAGGATCATGTTTCTCATATCTTTCTTGTATGAGATAGGCCTTCAACCGTTCCTTCCCCTGCAACCTTTTTTTTAGGAATAGGCGACATTTTTGCAAGTGTGTTGTACATAACTAAGTATTAGAACTCGCGTTGACAAAAAAACCGAATTAGAACTTGTAAGATTTCTATCATTCATGACACTACAAAAAACGGAACAGATAGCGGGGGTTATTTTACGGAGGTTTTAAGAACCTCCTCAGAATAACGTTAAAAATACGGTCCTTGGATTCTTCAGTTAAAAAGTTTTATTCAAATTGAAGAGGTTAAAAAAACCCCAAAACCCCCGCAGATTGAAACAAAAACCCACAAAAAATTCCCTCCTCTTCTCGCTCAATCGCGCGGAAACCCTACCTCTCTCTCACAACTCTCACGACTCTCTCTCACTCACAGATTGAAACGAAGAAGAAAGGGGAACAGAAACCCTTTCTTCCAATAGAAACCCAATGGTATAAGCTTCACCGGCAACCCAAGAACAGAAACCCTTTCTCACGACTGAAACCCTTTCTTCCAATAGAAACCCAAGATGAACTCTCAGGCTTCAAGAACAGAAACCCCTTACGATTGAGGTATGAATCCTTTCATCTTGCCATTTTTATTGTTATTCCCTAAATCGTTGCTAACTCCGGTGATTCTTGTCATTGCTATTGTGAAAAACAGAAACCCTTTCATCTCAGGCTTCTATTTACGAATCTCAAACACCATATCTTGCTTCAGGTATGTATCCTCTTCATTTCTTCCTCTTAAATGCATTCTCTTCGTTTCATCCTCTATTGTTGAACCCTTTCTAGTTTGTCTTTGTTTCTTCCTCTTCGTAACTTAATGATTTGTTTTCTTGATAATTTTGGTTTGATTGAGTTGGAATGAAAATGTGTTGATGTATTAAGTTTTCCCTTTTAGCTTAATGATTTTTTATATTCATTCATTCTTTTAACTTTTTCCCTTTTGGTTGTAGTTAGATTTTAGATAGTAAGTTAGAAACTTATGAGATATGATTATGCTTTTCTTACTTATTTTATTCGGATGATGAATAACATGGTGTTGGCCAATTAGCCAAATACATTTTTATAAATTGGAGATGTGTGAATAATATTGTGTGTGGATAAATTAAAATATGTGTGGATAAATTGGAAGAGACATTGTATGGTATGTATGGTCATCTTTGCACAAAGAAGCTCAAAGCCGAGTATCTATTCTTATTATGAATATGATCACTCACACAACACAATTAAACTCTTTTCAAGATTCTATGCCCATTTCTTCATAGGTTGTCTCTAATATTACTTAAATGTATGCTCTTTGGACTTCAATGACTAGTTATGGAACATTAAATGTACAAGTGTCACACTCTTTGCTTATTGCTTCTGTTATGTTCACATTCAATCTTATTGCTTATTGCTTATTGCTTCTGTTATGTTCACATTCAATCGCATCAGCTTAGAAACTTTTGTTTTACAAACAAGTAACACATTTTTCAACAGCCAACATAAAACTTTGCCAATCTTTATAACAAACATATATGTAGTTTGCATCCCAATAAACAATTTGTTATTGTAAATGCTGGCATCTTTATGTGTCCTAAGATCGTAAAGTTGTAAGAGTTTAAGAGTTAATTCGAGAATGTTGACAAGAATGCTCTTATGTTGAAATCTTTGGTTGAATTGTATTTTATTTCATTTTACTCTTGTTGATTTGAGTTGGTCATGATTTTTACGGTAAAAATATATTTGACTAGGACTCTCCCTGTTTTATAAAGTTATAACGAGTTCATGACTTTTAAACTCTATATCTTCAATTTATGATTTGAATTTTGAATACCATGATTTGTAAGTTAGTGTTAGTAAACAGCACTGCAAAGGAAATAGAAAGTAATTTGGTTACACCAATTATGTTTTTAAGGGTATATTATATATAATTTGTCAACATTCAAATATTTAGTTAAATAATTAGATTCAACTATTTGTATTACTTGCAACTATTTGTATTGTTACTTGCAACTATTTGTATTACTTGCAACTATTTGTATTGCTAGTGTTCTCCATCATTAATTCACTTCTTGAGGTTTTCTTAATTTCTTTTATACCTTCTTATCATTATTTAGAGGCCGAGTTAAATATGGACAAATCTTGGATTGCAAAGCCAAGAAATACAAGTGAGTACTTAAATGGAATAAGTCAATTCTTGGATTTTGCTTTTAAGCATAGCGCTATTAGAGATACAATAAAATGTCCGTGTCTGATTGCGGGATTGTTGATTGGCAAACAGAGATGTAGTCCAATCACACTTAGAATCGAAACCATTCCCTAAAAACTATATCATATGGACTCGTCATGGTGAGAAACAAGTACCACAATCTACTAGAAATGAAGATCATGTGCAAGGACATTTCATTATGAGAACCCGCTAGCCACAATGGTCAATGATGCATTTGGGCACCATAGGCAACAAACCACTAATAGAGATGAACCACAAGCAATAAAGGCGCAAATGAAGTATTAAATGAAGGGCCAAGGGGATTTTAGTGATTTTCATGAGTTTATCAAAGACGGAGTCGAGATGTTGCCTGAAGGAGCAAGTATACAAAACTAGAATTTGTAATCAAATTATATCATATAAAGGTTTTGTGTGGATTGAGTGACAAGGCAATGACTATGATACTAGATTTGTTGAGAGATGTGTTTCAACAAGCAAAGTTCCCCCTTCTCTCTATGAGGCGAAAAAATCATCAACAAACTAGGTCTTAATTATACTAAGATAGATGCATGTCCACAAGATTGCATGTTATATTTGGGAGATGAAGACAAAGACTTGCAAGCATGTAAGCATTGTGGAGTGTCTCGATGGAACCCTAAGAAGAAGAAAAAACAAGTCAGTAAAAGTTTTGCGTTACTTTCCATTAAAAGCAAGATTGCAAAGATTGTTCATGTGTTCTAAGACTGCAGAGCATATGAGGTGGCACTCACAGAGTAATAAGGATGGGTTGCTAAGGCATCCGAGGGATGGTATGGCATGGAAGACATTTGATTTGATGCATCCCGAATTTGCTTTAAATCCTCGAAATGTTCGCTTAGGCCTTGCAAGTGATGGTTTTAATCCTTTTGGAACCATGAGTTACGCTTATAGCATTTGGCGATGTTTTTGATTGGTATAATCTTCCTCCTTGGATGTGTATGAAGCACACTTCCTTCATCTTATCAATGATCATTCCGGAAAGAAGATGCTGGAAATAATATAGATGTTTACTTACAACCCCTTATAAATGAGTTAAAGGAGCTATGGAATGATGGTGTGGTTACTTTTGATGCATCAATGAATGAAAATTTTAGAATGCAGCAGCTCTTATGTGGACAATTAGTGACTTTCTGGCCTAGGGAAATGCATGCAGTTGGAACACTCATACATGTTTGGCTTGTCCAACTTGTAATTTTGATCTTTGAGCCATGTCGTCTCCCTCATAGTAGAAAATGGTGTTTTATGGGCCATCGTCGGTTTTTGAGCAGAAATCATAGATTTAGACTGAATCGTGTTCGCTCCGATGGAAGCACAGAGGAGCGAAATCCGCCCTTAATTATATCAGGATCTGATGTTTTGAAGCAAGTAGAAAACCTTGATGTTCCATTTGGAAGAGAAGCAATGTTGAATGGTAGAGGAAAAAGATCTAGACAACCAACTAAGCAATGGACTAAAAGAAGCATATTCTTTGAACTTCCATATTGGGAATCTAATTTGTTGCGTCATAATTTGGATTTCATGCATATTGAAAAAAATGTATGTGACAATGTTTTGTATACTTTGCTCCATGAGAAACCTAGATCAAAAGACAATCTTAATGCTCGAAAAGATTTGCAAGATATGGGTATAAGGCGTGATCTTTGGCCTGATAATAAAGGGAGATATCACCTTGCTTTGTTTTCACTAACACGCGATACGAAAAAGTTGTTCCTTAAAACTTTGAAGAATGTTAAAGTACCAGATGGTTACTCAAGTAACATTTCTAGATGTGTTGATGAGGCACAACAAAAGATATTTGGATTGAAAAGCCATGATTCTCATATTATAATGGAACAACTGCTACCATTAGCCATCCGCAATTTGTTGCCAAACCATGTTACAGCTGTCTTGGTGGAATTTTGTTCATTCTTTAGAGTTCTTTGTGGTAAAAGTCTGAGTCTTCGAGATCTTCAACTTCTCCAAGATCGCGTTGTGATCACACTTTGTCATTTGGAAATGTTATTCCCTCCTTCATTCTTCACAGTTATGGTTCATTTAACTGTCCATTTAATAGAGGAAGCCAAGCTTGGAGGTCCAGTACATTATAGAATAAGATTGGAACATGGTATACTTAATAGCCGTGAATTTGTGAAGATATTTGGCTGGTAGTAAGCCTGATGTGCAATTTGCTACTTGTGTTTTATAAAGGATATGCTCATCCCACTATATATATGTAAGGATATTTGGCTTATAGAAGTCACATTACTTCTCCTGAAATGTTTGTAATTGTATTGATTCAAAATAACTAATTAATACATCTGATACAAAACCAATTGATAAGTGTTTGAATTGTACTGATTCAAAATAACTAATTAATACATCTGATACAAAACCAACTGATAAGTGTATGCCTAATATTCAGGTAGTATTCGGACTAATTGGCTTATCAGTATTTTTAGGATTTGTCGACTATACTTATCAGTATGTATTTTAGTTTGGAACAACTTGTTTTGACTATCAGTATGACATCAAATGAATGAGAAATTAGAAATTTCTATGTTCTTCAATTTTTTAGTTGGAATTAAGTATGTATCAATTTAGTTTTTTTTTATTTGATTTTGGATATTTGAAATGAGTCAATTTTTCTTTTGTTATTTGAGTGCAAGTGGCGTGCAAGTGAACCTCATTCTCCATTGGATGCAAGTGGATCATTCGGTGCTAGCAACATTTAGTGGTTTTAGGATCCTTTAGTATATGATTTTTTTGATGTTATTAGGATTTTGAGCTGTATGACAATAGATATTTGAGCTACAATTGTTTCTTTTTATTAATTTTTTGAGTTGGATGACATAAATATTTGACATTACATTTATGTTATCACGATTATATTTTTAATGAAATTTTCAGTTTTTTAAGTAAGTGTTATGTAAGATATATGTATAGTTATTAGTAATTAAATATGATAATGAGATAAGGAAAAACGAAATTCTCAAATTGCAAAAAAATAAATTATGTCTATTATAGGAGGTTGTAACCCCCACAAAAAATCCTATATAACCCCTCAAAAAAACCTCCATCGATTGTGAGTGGAGGTTAGTAAAACCTCCACTAATTGTGGGGGTTAAAAACCTCCATGATAAAACCCCCGCTAAAACACATGATACCAGCGTTTTCTAAAAACCCCCGTAAAACGATTGCGACACTTGAAACTCCGGTGTTTTTTAAAACTCCCGCAGTTTACATTGCGGAGGTTTAAAACCCCCGCTAAACGACTTAAAAACCCCCGCAATTTGTTCCGTTTTTTGTAGTGTGAAAGTCACACAAGATTGGTTTGGATTATCCAATATTATGAGTGTCTTGGTGATTAATTAGAACATGTATTGTCAATAATATTCTATATATACTTCCATTCTAATACACCATATTAACAGTTTATAAATCAAAGTCATACACATGAGTTTACATAATATTAAGCATATTGGTTCACTCAATTACAAGATAACAGAAATTACTTTCAAACAATTGGGCCCTTAACAAGATAACAGAACAGTGTGTTTTTTTGATAAGCCAAAAGAATTTATTAATATTGGGCACAAAGGATACCACAACCTTTTTACAATTTTAATCTATTAGTGACAAACAATGGGAAGGATTATTACACCAGCTCTCGAAACTAAAGGGTAATTTGGCACCCACCCTATTGGCAAACCAGCCACATGACAAAAAAATTATGGGCTGTCTTTCGCTTCATTCCTTCCAATGTCTAACAGCACATGCATCTAAATCACTCACAATCAGCATGCTTGAAAAATTATCATTGATACAACGTTAAATTTAACTTGTCCCTAATTCTGTTCCAAATACAAAAGGCATATCAAAATATCCAGCAACGTCATAGGGAAGATGTAATTCAACAAACAATCAAAGGATCATATATTACTTGTCACAGATCGATAAAGCAATAGTAACGAAGTCAAAGTGAAATATCCAAATTCAATACAACGTACTCACTAGACTTTAGAACAAAAGCTTCCAGATAAGGTCATCAATAACAGTAAATGCACAAGCTCACATTCCCAAAGCACTAGAGGATTGTTATCTTGGATTTCAGCTTAAACAATTGACTAGGATCATACAAAACATAAACTCAATTCAAAACACCTCATGTAGATTCTAAAACTTATTTTACCATAATCTTTAACCATAGTCAAATACTCAAAAAACCAAAAGCACCATATCAACGCAAGAATACAACAAATGATTAGATCTAGAATGAATGAATATGCAATGTACAATCCATCACTCTGTCAAGAAGAATCTGGATGTCCCATGGTTCAGGATCATAAGGGTTTTCGGGAGTTTTTGGGGACAACGAAATAAATTGTCATTATTCTTAGTATCTTGTATGAAAAATTGAGTTGATTAGTCTCAATACTTGACACAATATACTGAGAGGTTTTGACAGTTAATTGCCTAAGTCCCTGACTGACTCAAACTATTTAACCTATTAACTGCGTAATCTCTGAGGCCGACTAGGTCGAACTACTCTGATACCAAAATATAGCATCTAGATTTAAGTGGACAATAAAATCCGGAATATTACTTTTTCGCATTTTAGAGATACACAATCAAAATTTGTATTAATAATAATGGGATAACACATATCCTTAAGTGACTCGAGAAGCTACTTTAATACATAACATTAGATTAAAGGTTTGACCATAAATCAATTTCAAACATCTCTTAGTAAAAAAATAGTCAACTTAATCAAAAATAAGAGTGCATATTCCATGAATTAATTACCAGTCCAAAACATGTACACAACAACAATTTACACTAACAATGCACATCAAACTTATAAATTTAGTACTAATTCTTATAAGTCAATTTCTTATCCATTTGGGCAACAATTGAGCAAGTTATTAACTTGTATATTATTCCACACCTCAGATATTCAGAACAATGTGAGTTTAAAAACTCACTTGAAATTCGAATAGGATATGTACAAACATAAGCTAGCACATCAATTTCACCAACAAGCTTTGTAGTTTTCAAACGACTCCCAAAACCCTTCTGTTGCGTTGAAAATACACTTAGAGCAAGTGTACTCTTTCGCAGAAGTAGTATAAAAGATTATCTTTTCCACAGGGAGTTATTAACAAGTACCAAATTACTCAAGATTATTTAATGTTTAGATGAACAAATAATTTGATAGTTATAGAAATGAAATAAAAGAAATAAATAACAATAATAAAAAGCAATATTTAAATAAATGGAGATAGGTCTAGGGTCACAGTTTCACTTGCAAGCTTCGATTCCCCTATGTCTAGTTCTACTTGAATTACCTTATTTTACTTAATTACCAATCCCTTTACTAACGCTATTAATCCATTTGGTCATTCGCGATTAAATTTTTTTTTCCTAAATTAACCCTCTCGTTTGGTCATTCAAGAATTTAAATTCAAGAAAAGCATAAAGAACAAAAAAGTTGAATAATTGGAAGACTAAATTAAAGTTTGGTCATGCATTAAATACAGTCCCAATTATCCTATAGGTCCACCAACGAATTGCAGTACGGTCGCTGATCAATCAATTGATTATATAAACATGCATAGGGTAGTTAATCCTAATTATGTGATAAAAACAATAGGACAATATTAATTAAAATAAAAGCAATAATTAAAATATGAAATTAGAACATAAAAAGGTCTCTAAACTTGCAAGATCCACCTGAGACCCTGGAAGAGGAATTAGGTATCCATAATAATCAAGAACAATAAAATAGAAATAAGAGTCATAATTTACATAGATAAAAAATAACCCGAAAGATAGAGAAATTTCAGATCTGAGTATTTAATCTCTTTTTTCTGCTCTAGAACGTTTTCACGGTGTTAAGAACGGTACCCAAAACCTTACTCTCTCCTCTCCTTTACTCTCTCCTCTTAATTGATGTTCCCTCACTTTATTCCTGGCCCATGCTTCGTACAACCCCCCCCCCCCCCTCACTAGAAATCCCAACCCTCCAAAAATGCCAAAAATTCCCCCAAGATTTTTTTTCCTTTAAAAACCCTCTTCACCACACTAGAACCCCCATTCCTCCTCCTCCACACTAGAACCCCCAAAAAAAAAAAAACATCCCTCTCATTTATCCTCCTCCCACCGGCCTCCTCCTCCTCCTCTTGGTAAAAATCCATTTCCCGTTCTCTATGTTCCATTTTCCCCATTTTTTCACTGTTTGCAGACTGTTCGACGCTGCAGAGGTCGAAAATGACCGACCAGGCGTGCGCCGAACAATCTATGTTGCCTAGTTTTGGCTCTCTTTTTCTACTGTTCGATCGAGCGTGAGCCGATCTACTTCGATCTGGCTTGCACCGACCATTTCATCGGATCTGGAAAGGCCGAACATGCCTGATAATCTATTTTTTTTCTTTTTTCAGGTATGGCTACTTTCTTCTTCACCGTTGATTGATATATTGGGGAGATTTGCTTCCCAGATGTGTTGGACCTGCTGCCAGACTTAGTGACATTTGTGATGGATATTGGGGGCGCAATCTATGGCTACAATCAGGTCTATGGCTGTTTAAGGTGATTTTTGGTAAACAACCGCTGGTCTGAATTATTAACTTGCAAGATCAACCAGTGAATCTCAGGAGCATATTGTGTTAATTATTTGGAGAAATAATGTGCGAACACTCTTCGTGTTCTTCGAGTAACCTTTAAATTCAAAAGAAAAGAAAAAGACGAATTGCCTTGAAAGCCAAGGAATCCTTGAAGGAAAACAAAAGATAAAGAAAAGTTTAAAGAAATAAACTTAAATTGCATAAAAGTGTAAAAAGGTGGTGCACAGATCCATACATTTGCTTCTGTTGCTCAGTTTTCCCTATCGCTAGAATTTTGAGCGTAAGAATGTGTATGTTGGGATTGTGACTCGTTTTCCTTCTCAGGAAAAACTATATATACTAAGAAGAGGGAAATAAACTGCCTACAACAGTTAATACATTTGAAATTTAAACTAAGAACCTTTGAATCTTCGACAGTTTGATCACCAAGATCATCGACAACATTGAAACAGCTTCCTTCGACGTTATCTTCCAAGCTTAAGCTTGCCATTATTCTTCGCTTTCGTCTTCACGTCGAAATGTACGTTTCACGCTTTCGAACCTGTTAAATCCCTTCAGTGATCGAAACACACCTTTGACATACCCTCTTAGTGTCGAAGGCTCAAACTGCTCCCTTTAAAGCAAAGGGTCAAACACTGTTGACTGCATTTATTTAAAGCAATGGCAGGATATCTGGTGACACTGGGGAGTTTGTTCGCGCCTACGGGTGAGGGCGCTACGATAGGTTTGACAGTGTTTATCTGCAGATTACCTACATGGGTGGGGACCACTTCAATGTCTGCGAAGCCCCCGACTCTGACGTCAGCTCTGGCATTGACTCTTACGGACGGTGAGTCTTACGACCGCTGAGTCTTCTGATTCCAATGATGACTCCTCCAGTTCCGATGATGAGTTATGAGCCTTCTGTATTTGTAGTTTATTTCTCTTGAATTATTAATGAATGAAATTTTAATTTGTTCTCCATTGTTAATTTTATTCGTTTTTTTTCATTGTGAATACTGGTGCATACATGAAAATAAAACAACATAAAAAATAAACGACATAAAAAATTAGTGAAAATAAACTAAACTCTTTCGGTGATCTCGGGTTGGGCACAATCGCAATTAATTTAGATCATCCATTTTAGTGAAAATCAACGAAGAGGGAGAGTGAGAATCAGTGAAGTGTGAAAAATCAAAGTGTGAAAATCACTAAAGAGTGAGAGTCTATTTATAACCGTTGGACAAATTTCCAAAAAATTTGAATTTTAGGCGCCAAAGTGGACGGTGGGAACTGTTCGGCGCATGCTTGGTCGACCATGGTCGACCCTCACTAGATCGAACCTGGTCAAAATTGAATTTGGGTCAATTTGGGGTGTCTGACAAATGATTGACAGGTTCGGCGCTGCGAGAGAATCGATCAACCGTGTGCCGAATCGTCCATAATCTTAAAAAAAAAACAAATTTCAGTAAGGGTTTTTGGTCTTTTTACACCTAAAAGGGGGTTCTAGTGTGTAGAGAAGGGGATGTACGAAGCATGGGCCTTATTCCTCTCCTAGGGTTGCGTGTTTCTTCCATTCAATAATTCATGGGCTGCTGGATCACTTCCATACAAATAGGCCGTGTGTAGACTTAGCTTAATTCATAGGCTTAGTCTTTTATTTTCTTTCTTCAACTTCTATATATATATATATATATATATATAGGGTTTTTTTTTTGTACCCCCACCCTCTCCCCTTAAACCCCCACCCACGCTGAAATTCCCAAAATGCCCTTCAAAAAATATTTTTTTTTCACTAAATTACACGAATCGTATATATATTTTTTGTGGCCTATATACGATGGGGAAAAATTACCCATCGTATATATGTTCATTGTGCGTATATACGATTGATGCGTTTTAAGTCAATCGTATATACGCAAAATGAACTTATATACGATGGGTAAAAATTTGACATCGTATATATGTCCCAAAAGAGATATATACGATGGGCTTTGTTTTTGTTAGCAGTTATGATTTTATTACCAGTTATAATTTGAAGTCTCGCGATTTGATTAACATCAACGGTACGTAGTGCTATTGGATAAAGTAAACGCGTATAATTACAAAAACGCGATATAGTATATATACACGTGTAATACAAAATATGTGTGAATCTATCTACAAGCCGTCAATAGAATCATCGGCTAAATCTATACATCTAGACGCATCATTTGTGAGTGGGAGCGCGCGCGGGAAGACACATAGAGGCGCCATAGGGTAAAAAGCGTCCGGCATACGGATGCAACCATGAAGCGAGACTCTCGTGCGTAGTCTTTGGTACCAGCTGTGGGGCAATAGGAGGCAATGACAAGTGGGAGAGATTGAAAGATTCAACCGGTGTACATTTTGCTCGTTCGAGCGGATATGATTTTCGGCTTAGATGAACTGTAAGTGCCTCTCAAAGGCGGATAAGTGAAATTCATAGGTAAAGAAAATCGAACCAATGCAACATTATACTGGTTGCAACCATATACCCCATCTCGAAGCAAATCAAACCACTTTGACTCGGTGACGTCCGTATGACTCGATAGTTAAAGCTTTGCAAAGCTCTAACGATCGGTTCTTCCCAAACATGTCGAATACAAGGTTTTCTGTCCTTTGTTTCTTGAATCAAAGCTTGCCTAATCAGAGGCCAGAGTCCTCACCCATGTCAAGTCCAACCGACCATCGCTCTAAACCGCGATTCTACCGTCACCTTCAACATCAACAATTTTTTCAACATAGTTGCGCACGTGTCTTTGGAAGAAAGCGGTAAGTGGATTTTAGTCTCGGTATCTGTGATAATACTCTAGAAGCACCACCGAGATAATTTGGTTGACATTTGTGTAGGAATTTTGGAAGCCCCGGATTCTTGGATGCATTTTTACCCTCTCATCCACGTGCTCCCACCCAGAAGGATCACGCTTAGCATCAAAAAATTTCCCTTTTTTCTTCTTTGGTGCACCTTTCGTTCTGACTTTTGATTTAGGTGCAACCATAGAAGAAGTAGAAGGGAAAGCTATCTCATTCAGCTGCCTCTTAATAAGAAACTTCTCCTCCTCACTCACTTTATTAAATCTTGCCAAGATAGCATCAAACTAGTAAGAAATATCGCATCCAGATGATTTATCCTGAGTGGATTTATCATCTATTGCATCCAAACTCAACTGTTTCCAGTGATCATCAACAACAGTAAGCGGAATAGAATTGCCGGAAGCATGAAAAATACCTATCTCACAAGCACAAGGAAGTAGATGTGTCTTCCTTTGAATGCACCGGCACCGCCTTTTGTCGTATCCAACCCCAGATTTCGACCTTTCAAACTCCTTAACCATGTGTCTCAGTGCAGATAAAGAAACAAGTCCTTGAAGATTTTTAAACAGTGGAATATTGGACTTGACTTCAATTCTGCTGATGCTTCGTTGAAAAGACCCGATAATTTGATCAAAATGTATTGCCAGCATGTCATCAATAGATATCAAACATTTTGATAGATCACCCTTCGAAGTCTTCTTTTGTCTTTTCAAAGACCAATGCAAGGATTCCGCTCTGAAATATGTCCACGTGTCAAAAAAAAATCGAGTAACGGATAGAAATAATAAACAAGTGTCAAAGAATTTTAATCGACGAAAAAAAATATGTCCACGTGTCAAAAAAATCGAGTAACGGATAGAAATAATAAACAAGTGTCAAAGAATTTTAATCGACGATATAAAAATATGTCCACGTGTCAAAAAAATCGAGTAACGGATAGAAATAATAAACAAGTGTCAAAGAATTTTAATCGGCGATAAAAATATGTCCACGTGTCAAAAAAATCGAGTAACGGATAGAAATAATAAACAAGTGTCAAAGAATTTTAATCGACGATAAAAAATATGTCCACGTGTCAAAAAAAATCGAGTAACGGATAGAAATAATAAACAAGTGTCAAAGAATTTTAATCGACGATAAAAATATGTCCACGTGTCAAAAAAATCGAGTAACGGATAGAAATACCTGTTGGTTGTGGAATTCCCCAAGTGTGGGATCTGGTTAGTCCATGCTGAGATAAATCGCTCCTTGTGCGTGGTCAACCATGTGTCGTGCACATATTTAATGAGAGCAGGTTTATCGAGCAAAGCGACCTCAAAAACTTCAGATTAGATAGATACTCTGACTCATCAACAGAATCAATAATACATAGCCAGAGAGATTCGACCTCCTCCGTCTATCCTTGTGAACCAACTCCTTAATCTTGGCTTTGACATTTTTTGTAACATGCCAATGACACAATAAATTTGTAGCAGCGGGAAAGACATCAAGAATAGCGGACATACTGGTAGAGATCTCTGTGTCATCAAGAAAAACACGAGGATGAATAGAATGCAACTCACATATACCTCGCATGTTTGCTCCAATACCCAAGAAAAATGAATAGCAAGCTCACGCCCAATATAAGCAAATGCAACGTGGAAGCTTATCTCGGTGTTTGTGACTCCCACAATCTATAGAAGAGGCAAATTATATCTGTTGGTCTTGTAGGTTGAGTCAAGAATGAGAACTTTGGGAAACAACACGAGCAACTTTATAGAAGTGGGATGAGCCCACATGATATCACCGCGACATCAGTTGCGGAATCTTTCTAGACCAACATAGATAATTATGGGATTCAATCAATCTCAACACCTCCCGAATGTCCGTTCTAGGACCCCTCTTTGTAGACCGGTGTTTGTGACGCTGCCTATAAACTTGCGAAGACTAGTCACATTCAGGATCTAGCTTCTTCAAAGCGATAATAGTAGCTTTGGTCCGACATCAAGATCGCATGCTCGTTAACTGGATCCTTTGCGCTTTAGACGAAGCCCAAATAAACAAGTACCAATGGAAGTTTTGAGCAACTCGTGCGTGTGTCTAACACATTTAACTCTCACACACCAACCCCACGACGAAGAGTGCAAGTAGCTTTCAATCTAAAAGGATGACCTCTCCTTTTAGAACCGAAAACCCTTGAATCATTAGTAAACCCGCCTTGTTTCTCACGACCAAAAACAATCTTGTCTCGCTTCCACTCTTTCCAGTGCTTTCTCGGATCTCACAATAACAACAACTACACCGATAGTTCTACCAATGACTTTGGCCTCCTCCTCCACACTGTGCGTGTAGAAAATATCTACAAAATATATAACTTACTAAGTACTTAAGTAAATTAATTCCATTTACCAAACTTGAGTAATAAAATTATACCGTATCCGTCGTGAAAGTTAATGTAGTATCAATATCAACAGCGGTAACCGAGAGTCGGCATCTCTATTTCAGAGGCGGGTCAATATCTGTTCCAACAAAACAGATAGCAACTCAGTAAAAAACGAAAAAAATAGCCCAGTCGTATATACCTCCTCAACCATGTATATACGATGGGTATTTTTTTCACATCGTATATACATGGCCCAGATGTATATACGATCAGATCTTCAAGCACACTCGTATATAACCTATATACGATGGGTAGTCAACGAAGCATTTAATAATGCAATCGTATATATGCCTTGAAGGACATATATACGATGGGTAGTCAACGAAGCATTTAATAATGCAATCGTATATATGTCTTGAAGGACATATATACGACGAGTACTTTTTCAGGTCAGCGTTCATTAATTAATGTAATCGTATATACCTTCCATCGAGGTATATACGATGCGTTATCTTGTGGGTCTCAGTCAGAGTGAAATAAATGAAAGTCAAAAACTGATTAATGGCAGGGGTATAATTGGAATAACAATAATGGGTGGGGGTGGGAGGGGATGGGGTGGGGGTATAAAAAAACAAAGCCATATATATATTGTGACTTTTTATTGGACTATTATTTGTTTCACCTATTTTTTTCATTCTGTAAAATAAAGAGCAAATTAAGTAAATTATTTATATAATAGGTAATAACTGCTCTAAAAATGACTCGAAAATAGCATTAAAAATGCACTAAATTAGAGTTTATCACCTTCTGAAACATGATTTCTCCCTCAATACTTCAAATGATGTGAACCAATCTCACATGCAAGCCTCAATCTAACATCTAAAGCTCCAAGAAACCACATGCAAAGAGAATGGAAGGCCACATTGTCGATTCTACTCAAAGTTAGTGCTCAAACCCTCCAAGGAAATTCAATTATGGTGATGAGAGTGAAGGAGAAACGACGCTTCTAATGATGGAAATGAGAGTTAGGCTTCATTGTGAAAGTTATTGAGAAGTGGTGAGTGGCAGTTTCCCTCTCCTCATCCACGAAGTCTTCCTCTACCACCCTGTCAATTTTCTAAAATTATGAAATGTGTGTTGTGTTTTTGTGTAGGAGTGAGGGTGTTCCTATCCTTTTATAGTAGGGCTATAACTCTATTTTCCCCTAACTAGAGCATTCAAATAAATAAAAACCACAATAACTCATTCAACAATTTCAATTAAACAATCATGTAAGAATCAATGTATTCATCAATCAAAGCAATTAAAATTATTTTGGGTGTTACATAGTGTATATAGAGTAAAAGGTTTATGTAACAGTATAGACAAAACACGAAGATAAATCTGTCTATGCAATCCATGATTCTAGCTTAGTGATCCTTGAAGTAGCCTTCTCATTCCCTCTAGTCGTCAAAAGTACCAAATAAGACCTCAATTTTTTCCATATCCAAATCCTGCATTATTATTAGAATATAGTAATTCTAAATTAGAAGTATTTCCATGTTCATTACAATAAAAAAATTATTTAGCAAATTAGGACAATTTGAATAGGAACGTAATTGAAATGAAACGTAATTAGTCTCTAACACTTATAATAGAATTAGAAATTTATTGTTTCTTACTTCTAAATTTTTGACGTTATTTAAACTTTTTATAGTGAAATGACTCACCAGCTCAGTAGTCGAGTTGTTTGAGGAACCAATAATGTCCCCCATGAACTTGTCAACTAGGTCCCTCTTCGCAAATAAGTCAACGCCTTGAACTCGGATATCACAAAAAAATGAGTCACTGAATGACAAACTAAATAATTCATGAAGATATTGATTTTCTAAATAATTTAAAACATTCATTTGGATAATTATGTTAATATGTTAATATGAGAAAGTTTAAATCTCATATAATGCATCAAATAATGGAATGAATCACTTATGATATATATATATATATATATACATGTTACATAACTCACTATACATTGCAATAGTAATCCCTAACATAACATACAGAAGAAATGAACCTGAGAAAGGGGTTGCACAATGTTGGATGAGTTAGAAAACTCAGCATTCGAAAAATCACTTGCAATAAGGTTATTCTCTTCCATCTGAAATAAGACAGGAAATATGTCAACACACTCACCGAGATATATAACACATTGACAACTTTATATATGCATGTGTGTGTGTCACTGCTAAAATTGGAGAAGAAAATATGTGATGGAAAATGGGAATCTATCACTAATTCCCTCAAAAAGTTTTGTGACGCTAAAATTCTGAATATATTTCAATTTTTTCCTCACTAATTTTGATGATTAAATAAACTTTTTCTAGTAGTGTATCATGTTCATTCAATATGTTTTTTGAAAGCAAGCATACCAGATCATTAAAAAGACCCATGTCTTCTAACATCAAGAAAAGCTCAGATGGGTTCTCTTCTATTAGGTTGACTTCACTATCACTAGTAGAAATCACATTGATGAACTGTTGCTCATTGTCTACAACATTTCCTTCCTGTTTCTGTTGAGTAATTTTGATGACCCCGAAATGGTTTCCTGCAGTGATTAATGTTGCGGAAAGCTCACTTTCACTCCCACCTCCAACATTAGAACCAAACTGAGGACCAAACACTGCTGCTTGTAACAAACCAAAGTTTTCATTCCCCAAGGATGTCACATTAATATTTCCATTTTGAGTCCCATTAATGAATCTAGTGCTATTATTATTTGCACTGGAGCCCATTAGTGATCCATCACTCATTTGGATTCTAGAAAAGTTATTGTTGGGATGATATTGCTCAAAGATCCCAGGTTGCAATTTACTAGACCATAGCAAAAGTTATGATTTCCCATTGAACCATAGTTTTGGTACAAAGGGTCACCATATTTTAAATTCATCAAACCCTCACTTAGGCATTTTTGAGAAGTCATTAAACCAGTCCCCATACATATGTTGAAAGCCTAGCACTGTTTGCTACATTATTAGTTTGGTTTGACTTTCCTTGTAGAGCTTGATTCAAAAGATTACCATAGTAAGGGAATTGACTCCTTCCATGATGATTAGTCGCATAAGAATTGTTGGTTGATACTTTTTGATCAACAATCGATGTTACAACTTTGTTGAAAGGGTTAACATTATATGAATGCTTTTGTTGTAAAGGATAATGTTGTTTCTCATATCTTGCCTGCATGTCATGGATCATTGAGATTGGTAGACTTTCAGCAAATTGTGACTTTAAAGCTCTATAGGATAGGCCCTCAACCATTCTGCAACCTTTTAAACAAATAGGCGATATTTCTGCAAGTGTAATGTACATAACTAGTATTAAAACTTGTAAGATATCTACGAGAACATGTATTGTCAATAATATTCTGTAATAAATATATGTACTTAAAAAAGAATGTGATCATTCTTTATACTCTAATTCAGGTAACTTCGTCTCAAGCTTGTAACCTTTCACTACGCCAGCGTACAAGCTTTGTCAGCGTTTTTTTTGGGCATTGGTAGCGTTTTAAAACGCTAGAGAAGCTGGCGCTACTAATGCGTACACCCCATTAGTAGCGTTTTAAGAAACGCTAGCCATTTACCCAGCGTGTTTTAGACATACGTAGCGTTTTATATAAAACGCTAGCCATTGACCCAGCGCCTTTTTACAATTCCTAGCGTTTTCTGTTAAACGCTAGGGATCCCATAGCTCATTTTACTACCATTCCTAGCGTTTTAAATAAAAACGCTAGGGATCCCATAGCTCCTTTTTACTACCATTCCTAGCGTTTTAAATTAAAACGCTAGGGATTATAGCCCTTTTTACTACCATACCTAGCGTTTTATATAAAAACGCTAGGGATGCTGTAGCACCTTTTTACTAGCATTCCTAGCGTTTTATATAAAACGCTAGGGATGCTATAGCATTCCTAGCGTTTTATATAAAACGCTAGGGATGCTATAGCTTTCTTTATTAGCATTCCTAGCGTTTTATATAAAACGCTAGGGATGCTATAGCACCTTTATTAGCATTCCTAGCGTTTTTCAGAAAAACGCTAGGGATCCTCTAGCTCCTCTTTACAATTCCTAGCGTTTTATCTTTAAAACGCTAGGTATTGAATGAATTTTTTAACTTCATTTCTAGCGTTTTCACTCTAAAACGCTACCTATTGACTGAATTTTTTTTTAAATATTTTTTTTATTTTGGTTTGTTCTCCATTTTAATTACAACCTATAAATTCATTCCCTTTTCAACAAATTCAGAAAATACATTCCAATCCAATATATCATTCAAACAAAATTCAGTCAACAAAATTCATCAAATAATATTTCCAATCCAATATATATCATTCTAAGAAGTACTTACAACATAATATAAATCCAATATATACAACATAAATAATAACTAAACTATTATGAATCTCAAAACTTGCTACAAAAAGCTAGAAACATAATGGCACCACTCCCCCCTTACTGCTGTAAGTTCTTCAGCAGAGTAATTCTGGATTTTTTGAAGCTGGGAAAATACTGAAAATAAAATGAAATAAAATTAGAATTAAAATGTTTATTAAATTTGAGTAAGTATTATAATATCAATATAAAAAAGAAATCTAAGTAGTTACCTTGGTTGGGATTGTTACTTTGTCATGAGTGATAATCTCCTTCATAAACCTCATAACATAGTACCCACAATCATTGCTATTTGGTTGTTTAGGACACTACAAAGCAAAAGATTATAACTTAATTGTCACATTTTTATGACCAAAAAATCAATTAAAATTATAAGAATGATTCTTAAAAAGCTTACAGATTATGGGTAGCCATCTTGTTTTACTTGTAGATAATCCCAAGTATTCTTTCAAAGCAATCGTAACGTCATACATATATATATATAACGTTAAGTTGAACAAAATACATATATTAAATTATACAAATTAAAATGAGAGGGTTACACATACACACCTCTCAACCGATTCTACGAAGTCTTCGTGAGACGTTGTAATGGCCTTGAAGTGAATCCGGATAATAGACAACATTGTGCTTAGGGTTTATTGCAAAGAGTACCCAATGTTGCCTGCAAGTAAATGAAGAACGAATGAGTACACATTAATTTACACTATAATACAATCCTCAAAATAATTAAACAAGTGATTGAAGACTAAATTTCTCACCCATTATTGAGTGGTGCCAAAAATAAAGAGTCGCCCTTCAAATGCTTGGCTTCCATGAAGCGTGAATGGATATAACTTTGTACTTCACTCTTTATAGTCTTAATGCGTTCCTCTGTGTTACCTTTATGAAACACAACTATACAAGCCGGACATAAGAAGAAATATACTGTGTCCGTTGAGAAAAGGACCAGAAGACGATTGTACAAAAACCTATAAATAATATATATACAACTTTGAGATCCTCATATATATACTCTAATATAAACAACTATTGTGTACAAATAATTTAATACATACCTCCGGTATACTCGATATCGATGGTGGTGGCCCAATCCATCTCAACTATAGCTTTCATATCCTCGATGTTGATCATTACCAACTGTTCCAGGCCCACAATTTTATCGGGCGGTAAAAAAATCGAGTCGTCCTGGTTCATTTTTTGAATGTGGACCTTTAGAGAATCGATGTAGTTCTGGAATTCATCATTGGGAAATTGACCAACATGTTGGACTGGCTGTATAGAAGATGGTCGGGAGAGTTTGGTAGTGGAAGGGGAAGGTTGGGAGACTTTCATGGAAGGGAAGGTCGGGACACATGGGGTACCTAGTATATATTAAAAAAATGATTAATTAGCTAGTTAGTTAACACACATTATAGTCATTTAATTATTAACAAAAATATTGTCACTTACAACGACAAGTTGTTCAGGCCATGCCACAAAAGTACTAAGCGCTTGATCCACAGTAAATATATCCGCATTAGCAATTGGAACAGGCAATGGTGCAGACCCCTCTATTGAATAGTCTACCCTAACTCTCAAATGGTTTTCAGGCATGGCCTGATTGTGCAGTGTGGCACTCAATTGGTTACACATATCAAACCCATCGCAACCTTTCGATGTGGGTTTGCAATATATAGCTCACACTCACAGTTATCCTAAATCAATTATAAAGAAAAATAAATATACATGATAATTTTATCAAATACAATTGTACAAAAAACAGGTCGAGTTTTGTTAAATACCTGTGTTGAAGGGATGGTGCAGCTATCTCGGGCGCTATGGGGGGGTGCAGCAGGCTCAATAGGTTCAGCAGGGGGTGGTGCAGCAGGGGATGGTGCACCAATCCTTTGTGCCAAGAGCTGCTTAAACATCTCTCTCTCTTCCATTAGCACAGCAACATTCTTGGATAGCTCGTCATACTTTTCCGCCATGAACGAAGATGAACGAAGAGGTACGATGAACGAAGATGAACGAAGATGAGTTCTGGGTTGTTCGTGGAGAAAAGTTAGGTAGATGAGTTCTGGGTTGTACGTGAGTGTGTGAGGGAGATGAGAGGCCGCGCCTTGTAAAAATTTTAATAGCATTCCTAGCGTTTTTACATAAAACGCTAGGGATCAACTAGCGCGTGTTTACCATTCCTAGCGTTTCAAGAAAAGCTAGGAATGCTAGTAAAAGGTGCTATAGCATTCCTAGCGTTTTAAAAGCGCTAGGGATGCTATAGCACCTTTACTAGCATTCCTAGCGTTTTATGTAAAACGCTAGGGATACTATAGCACCTTTTACTAGCATTCCTAGCGTTTTATGTAAAACGCTAGGGATCAACTAGCGCGTGTTTACCATTCCTAGCGTGCCAAGAAAAGCGCTAGGAATGCTAGTAAAGGTGCTATAGCATTCCTAGCGTTTTCTTTAAAAACGCTAGAGATGCTATAGCACCTTTTACTAGCATTCCTAGCGTTTTATGTAAAACGCTAGGGATGCTATAGCACCTTTATTAGCATTCCTAGCGTTTTCAGAAACGCTAGGGATCCTCTAGCTCTCTTTTACAATTCCTAGCGTTTTAACTTTAAAACGCTAGGTATTGAATGAATTTTTAACTTCATTTCTAGCGTTTTCACTCTAAAACGCTACCTATTGATTGATTTTTTTAATTATTTTTTTATTTTTGTTTATTCTCCTTTTAATTACAACCTATTAATTCATTCCCTTCCAAAGAAAATTCATCAAATATCATTCCAACAAAATTCAGCCAATATCATTACAATCCAATATATAGATACACACAAAATTCAACCTATTAATAGATATTTTTGTTTACAAATCATACAACATAATAAGTAACTTACATTATGAAACTCAAAAGTAGCTACAAATTAAAGCTATACCATATATGACTACTGTCTTGACCACTAGATCTCATGATCACTAAGTGATGCCATCTGACCTGCAATATAACATAATCCATGTTATTGTTAAATTTACAAAAACAATATAATAATTATCTATTAATAAAAAATAACGAGAAATCATTAAGTCTATATTACCTTTTCCTTTTCCTAGATAAAATTTTGTTTGCAATTCGCGTCTTGGTATTTTTTTTCCGACGAATAAAAATTCCATCATTATGATCTTTTCTAAAATATACAACATCCTCTATAGAAGTATTTTCCCCTATTATTGGTTCTGATGTTCTGAAGAACGGGTCGTCCTCAACACCAACATCATCGGGTGCTTCATCATCATCGTTGTTATACACAAATTTTTTGTCAGTCAATAGAACAATAGACCAATTGATATTAACTGGATCAGTGACATAAAACACTTGTTGAGCTTGCGATGCTAAAATAAAAGGTTCATCTTTATATCCTAACTTGTTGAAATTCACCCGCATGAACCCTAATTCATCAATCAGAAACCAAGATTATTGTCAACCCATTCACATTTGAACACGGGCTCTGAAACATATTGTAATCCAACTCCCATATGTGTTCAATGAAGCCAAAGTAAGACATATTCGCATATATGGGATTTCTATCTTTGCACTTTGGATGCATGCATAGAATGAGCTACAAGAGTCACCCCACTATTTTGCATTTTACTCGATCATCTTGTTCTTTTGTATAGAAAGTGCACTCGTTCATTAGATAGGTGTTGTAAGAGAAGACATGTATATTTGGACCTTTTGCTAACCATCTCAATCTTTTTGAAATCAAGTAGGATTCAAACACACTCACCATCAATGTGATGTTTTAGCCACACTATGAAACTCCTATTGTGTTCTTTTGCTAACCAAACTTGCTTCTTTCAGGAATTGACTCTTAAGAATCTCCTTGTGCTTGGCAACATATGAATCAACCTCACTATCATTGTGAAGAACGTACAAGTGTGCTTGCTCTAGTTCTTTCCTTGATACCATCACTAATTTATTTCCTGTCATCCCTTTACTAATCCTTCCTGCATGACGAGACCTTGGCAGTCCCACAGAATATTCAAGACTAGATAGATAGGCAGTGCAGAACTCAACAGCTTCTTCAACTATGTAGCGCTCAACAATACAACCCTCGGGTCGTGATCGGTTTTTCACATATCCTTTTAATATCTTCATGTAACGCTCAAACGGATACATCCATCTCATGTAACATGGGCCACACAATTGTGTCTCTAACCGGATGAACTATTAGATGAATCATTATGTCAAAAAGGAAGGTGGGAAATACATCTCAAGCTCACACAAAGTGACGGTAATTTTCTTTGCAATGTTGGCAACTTTCGAGGTCAATCACTCTACTACAAATCGCCTTAAAGAATAAACAAAGTTTGGTTAAGGTCCGACGCACTTTCTTAGGCAAAATGGATCGTATACCAATGGGTAGCAAATTCTCCATGAGAACATGACAATCGTGGGACTTTAGAGACTTTAACTTGAGGTCTTTAATCGATACAAGAGTCGCCACATTTGAAGAGTATCCTCTCTGGAACTTTAACTCCATGAAGAAACTCACAAAAAGCAGTCTTCTCCTTTCTAGATAGAGTATGAGTGCTTGGGAGGTAGATATGTACGTGTACCCTTCTTACTGGGACCCAATTCAGGTCTCAAACCCATACTAACCAAATCCAACCTTGAGTTGATGGTATCTTTAGTCTTACCCGGCATATTGAGTAAGGTACCAATGACACTTTCGAAGACATTCTTTTCAACATGCATCACATCAATGAAATGCCTTACATATAATGACTTCAAAGATGGCAACTCAAAGAAAATCGACTTTTTCTTCCACCCCGTTTGGCAATCTCTCCTGCAAAAGGCTTCCCAAATTTAATGTTCAAATCTTCCACCTTTTCAAATACACATTCGCCCGTCAAAGGCGGGGAGCTCTACGTGTTCTGTATTCCCATCAAATGTCTTTCTCCACAATCGATAGTGATGAGTTGATGGCAAAAATCTACGATGACCAAGATAGATATTCTTCTTACCATGTTCCAACCACATCCAATCGTGTTATCTTCACATATAGGGCATGCACTGCGCCTCTTTGTTACTCAGATGCATCAGATAGATTGCCGTATGCGAGGAAAGTCGTTAATTGTGCCAAAGATCATAGCCCTCGTGGTGAAACTTTCTTCTCTCGAACCCATCATACACCTCTACCCCAGATCTCCCACATTTGCTTCAAGTCTTCAATTAAAGGAGCCAAGTATACATCAATATCATTTCTCGTTGTTTGGGGCGAGAAATTAACAAAGACAAACATCATATATTTGCGTTTCATGCAAAGCCACGGCGGTAAGTTATAAATCGCCAAAATCACGGGCCATGTATTGTGGGAGCTACTCGATACCGTGCGGGTTAAATCCATCACAGACAATGCAAGGCGAGGTTTCTCGGGTCATCCCCGAAATTAGGATACTCAATATTGATTTTTTCCATTGCGGAGAATGCCGGGTGTCGTAGCATACCATCTTTAATCCTTTCATCCTCATGCCATGTCAAGTGTTTTGCATCTTACGAACTACGATACATGCGCCTAAATCGAGGAATTATAGGAAAATACCACAACACCTTTTGTGGAGCAGACTTTCTTCTTTATATCATGCGTGTGCATTACATTTAGGACACGACTTTAACAACGCATGTTCATTCCGAAATAAAATGCAATCATTCGGACAAGCGTGTATCTTCTCATAGTTCAAGCCAATAGACCCCAACATTTGCTTTGCATCATACGTCCGAGAAGGAAGCACATTATCATTCGGCAACATTTCTTTCGAAGTGAGAGTAAATCGGTAAAGCTCTTATCCGTCCATCCGTGGCGAGTTTTCAAGTTATACAACTTGATCACGACCAATAATTTTGTGAATTCATTACAACCCGCGCATACAATGGTGTCTCTGCGCATCGCTTATCAACTTCTCAAACATTTCGGGACAATCATTAAGATCCTCTTCAACCACCTTTGCCATCTCTTCAAATTCGTCGCGCATCAAATGAATGTGTTCCGGTGTCAACCGGTGGCGCATATCTCTTACTAATATCATTCATATTTGAAGATTCACCTTTTTCTCACGTGCATTATCCAACAAGTGTAACTTTGATCAATTCCATTCGCCTTTAAATGTCGTGCCAACTCCTCAAAGATGGCGATTTTACATAACAAAGACCTTAAACAAGGACATTTCATACCACTAGAAGTCCCTAAACGTTCAATGGCCTGACTCACAAAATAATCCACTCAGTAAGCATACTCCTTGGATGCAGGCGATTGGCGGACATCCAATTTCTATCCATAATTTCCAAATTATATTTATAATAAAATCACGAGAAGAGAACTTTAACATATGACCCATCAAGCAATTCGAATATAATGAAGAATCAATTCATATAAAAACAAACAAAAATTCCTCTTTTAAAATTTTTTCAAATCCACTCCTTATTTTCCCAAGCTATATCTATATCATATTCTATTTCTATTCTCGGTCCTTTGGTCAAGACAAAGGAACCATATAGTCTAGTCTTCCAAATAATTAATTTATGTTTAACAAGAAGAGGCTAGTGGTAAAAAAAAAAAAAAGAAGAGTCTAGTGTGCACAAGTGACAAAACTAATATATTTCTAAACTAGAACCCACAATTAATATCTAACAAGAAACAGAGCAAGGAACAAAAAACTCACCAATGTTATGCAGAGTGAGAGAGATGATGTTCATGAGAGAGATGATTTTCCTTGAGAGAGATGATGTTAATTTGAGTTAGGGTGTTAGGGTTTTGCGTTTCGGGTGAGTGATTTTGCATTTACGGGTGAGAGTGTTAGAATGAGAAAGGAAGTAGCTCAATAGGAAACAAAAAAATATTATTTAACCATACCTAGCGTTTTTTAAAAAAGCGCTAGGGATCTATCTAGCGTGTTTTCTAAATACCTAGCGTTTTGAATAAAAGCGCTAGAGGATGCTGTCTAGAGTGTTTACTAAATACCTAGCGTTTTATAAAAACGCTAGGATCTATCTAGCGTGTTTTCTAAATACCTAGCGTTTTGAATAAAAGCGCTGAGGATCCGCATCTAGAGTGTTTACTAAATACCTAGCGTTTTATAAAAACGCGCTAGGATCTATCTAGCGTGTTTTCTAATTGGCTAGCGTTTTGAATAAAAGCGCTAGGATCTGTCTAGCGTGTTTTCTAATTTGCTAGCGTTTTAAGTAAAAGCGCTAGGGATCTGTCTAGCGTGTTACCTAATTGGTAGCGTTTTACATTAAAACGCTACTAATGGTGTAGCGTGTTATTAAAATGGGTAGCGTTTTTTTATAAACGCTACTAAAGGTGGCGATCTCTTTTTACAATTCTGGCGTAGTGCTTGCTTATTTCTCATTGGACCTCCCTCTACACTTGAGTGTAAGCTTTAACTTGTGAGACAACTTCTGAAATTTACCATGGCTACACCTCTAGCTTACTTCAACTCCAAGGAAGGAAGCACCTCAAATAAAGACTATATAAAGGCCTTACTCCTTCACTTGGAATTATATCACAATCCATAAGTTAGATTCAAATTTCAATAGACATAGTTAGTGTCTATTTTGTAAGAAGAAAAGGAAGGAATTGACAAATCCTCCTTTACCTCACTTCGTAGTATTTACTAAGTGCTAAGTAGCTGATGCAACTGCATTGCTAGACTTCATGCAAAGAGCTTCAACTTATGTAATCTCTATCTTGTTGTTTCTCTTTGTGATTTCACTTATATAAACTTGATCTATTCAGTCTATATATACCTTGCAATGTGTATCATGAGCTAAATATCTCTTAGTTGGAATGTTCTAACCATTTAATGATCTTTTAAGTAAGTTTGATGCATGTATATGATATGTGCACTTTAGTTCTTGCTTGATAATTCTTTCAACACTTATTTTGAGATTGATCACTTAGAATAAGTAGATTTGTAAAAGCAGACATGGTTTACACTTAAGAAATATTGGTGAGTGTTTTAAATAAAGGAATCTTTGTTAAAACCGTGCTAAGTCCTAGACATAGGATATCATAGTCCATAGGGTGACACTATGGGTACTCTAAAAAGACAAGAATGAACTTATTTAGCATCTTAGACATAAGAGCTTGTAATGAAACTCTGAAGACAGTGACTGCAAATGCAATAGCATTCAGTGCACCATATACATCACCTCCAACTATATTTGTTATTTGGTTACTCGCCCTAATTACACTATATTGAAACTTAAAAGAGTTAAAACAATCCCTATGGGTTCGATCTTTTATACTACTTATTAGAAACTGTGTATACTTGCACAGGCTTTTCTCACACCACATATACAATTGAGTTAGAAGCAAAAATGAACCAATTAAGAGAATAGAATTCACAGCTGAAACATGCAATGGTATATACTGCGAAATAACATGAAGTTTTGTAGTTTTTGTTTAGTGATTCAATTACTATAGAAACTGACAAGGATCATGATCTTATTTTTGACGCCGATCAGCTTGAGAGGAGAAGAAGGCAACAAGTAAACAATGAATGATGATTCTAATAACATTTCCTGCTTTTCATGTAGAATTTGTGCTTTTAATGATAAGTGTTTATTTAATTTATTTAACATAAATATACTAAAAACATTGGCTATATGCATAGATTGTGATTCAATTGCAGATATTGTTTGCAACTCATATTCTAAGTTATTTTATTATGAACTGGTGCCAAGCCCCAAGCCTAGATGGGGTTTTTTTCCAAAAAATATTTTTGCAGAAGTGTTTATTTAGGGTTATTCTTCCACACGCTTATTTAGAATTTTTTTGGTAAATCCACTTATGCAAGTAATTTTACATCTTAAGGTTGATATATGCTTCAATGCAAAATACAATTACATATTCTTATAATATCAAAAAGATTGACATGCTAACAAATCTATACTATATACAAGTATGAACTTTCTCTCAATAACAAATCTTACATGTAACTCTATTAAATGACACTTAAACGTAATAATATGACATCATCCTGATTTTGCATTGTTGGCAGCCTGGATTTAAATTAAAAAGTAACAACAAATTTAATTTTTTTAATGCATATATCAAAGTGAGGAGCACATAACTTAATGACATAATTATATTGGCTGCATATTAAACTGATCATCACAAGCATATATTAACATTTAAGGCTAACAATTTGAATATGGTCAACTTTTTATTATTATTATTATTATTATTATTATTATTATTATTATTATTATTATTATTATTATTATTTTTGGTGTAAACCGGGTATCCTCTGCGCGCAACTGCAGAGACTAATCCCTCGAGCCGGGTAGGACCACAATTGGCGGCAAAGCTCTCCGTCAAGAGATTTAACACTGCTGCATGCCCAAGGCTGGATTCGATCCCAAGACCAGTTAAGCTGGAAGAGACCCTTACCATCTCATCCAAGTGCTCTTGGATCATTATTGTTATTATTACTACTACTACTACTATTAATATTATTATTATTATTATTATTATTATTTAACTTTCAAAAAAAAAATACAGATCATTCAGTGGTAAAAATCAAAACAAAGCTGAATTCTCATCCAGCCATTCAAAATTCAAAGCAAAAAGAATATTCATAGTAATTTGAAGTCGAAATTAATCTTTTAAGTTTTTGCACATACATCCTCATTTTACTTTGTTGGCACCTTTTATTTAAATTAAAAAGTAAAAATGAAATTAATTAGTGTTGAAGTTAATACAAATATCAAAGTCAGAACCAAACAAAATCAGTACATAATTGCGCGAGAAAATTTTTTCAGATGAAAAAAAAATGGCAGCCTTGAATTAATATAAAAAATTAGAAAAAGCTAAATAAAGAATTCTATTAATGCATACCGTAGTAAATGTGGAAGAGAAAAATCTTTAATTTAATGCACATATCAAGGTGAGAAAAAAAGCATTTAATGACAAAATATTTTTGGCTGAATATCGACAGTAAGCAGGACAAGCATTTCAACCCACTTAATATATCTTCAAACTCCCTCCGTTACAAAATATAAGCAAAAGTCAACGCTTTTATTTGTAACACAATATAAGCAAATGTTATTTTTTCACCCTTATTTAATGTTGACTTTCCAATATTGCCTTTCATTTTATTTTACATTTAGTTTCAATAAAAGATAAAAGAAATCAAACAAGTTTCCATGTCATAAATAATTTCATTGATAACCGAAAAGTTCATGTTACACTTCATCATTCTTCATTGAAAATATGAAAAGTTCCATAGAACATGAGAGTTAATGAATGATACACATTCATCAAGTTGGTTTTTTAGTAAATCAAGAGGATTAGTGAATTCCTAAGAAAATATTTTAGTGAGGGTAATTTGGGTAGTTAAAGTAATGATTTACAAAAATAAATGGAAGTTAGTAGTTATCTTAATATGTGTGATATAGTTAAATATGATTATATTGTGTAATATGAGAGGAGTAAATGAGATATACAATTAAGAAATACATTTAAAATCTGAATATTCGAAATTCAAAGCCAAAAATATATTATAGTAATTGGGAGGACAAGCATATCAGGAAGTGAAACATTGGCATTCAGAAAGTGTTCTATGCATTCCATGATCGAACTTTAGATACCCAATTCTTTCCCACCAAAATGATTTGAAATTTGTTCTATTTATTGTGTTCATTTTATTTAGAACACACATCTCTAATCACATTTCTACCATATCATTTTGTAGTTTTTTCTATATTTATGGAGTACATTCCTTGATGATTAACGATACTAGAATCAATAGCATACTGTTGGAGGAGTGTACCTATTAAAATGACTATTATCTGCAACAGTTTGAATAAAATGACATGACAATACATCTTGAAAGTAATTCTGAGTTGTCAATCAAAGAGCAGCTCCACATCCTCAATGTAATTTTTATGGCCTATTAGGATTTACTAATCCATGTCACCGCCAAGTCATGCTTTGTAATTAAAGAAATTTTTGTTGTTGCAATAATACAAAAAATAAATCATAGGCATAGGTTTCTTACTAAATATTGCATTTCCTTTCTGTTATAATATAGTCTTAAATTGATATCAATAATAATTATTGCATTTTCTTTCTGTTACAATATAGTCTTAAATATTAATGATGTTTTCAAATTTCAATATAGGAGTACACAAGAAAAATCATCAATCACATCCCTATAATTTTTCTTGTGACATGTATATTATTCTTCCATTTGTGTCTGAAGTTTATTTATCTTTTCTCTCCACAATCCTCTCTCCACAATCCTCTCTCTCTGTTGTTTTTTACTTTATTACTTTATTTGTTTGGTTTGAGATGCCTGATTATTTGTTTACTTTATTACTAATAAAAAATTAAGGGTTTGTAAAAAAAAGGGTTGTAAGCTCTAACACATTTATGATTTTGTTACCATTAATTATTTTCTTCTTCTTTTTATAAGATGGGGACTTTCCATATTCAAAAAAAAAATAGGTCAGAAAAGAGCTCAAGAAGGGACTAAGCCAAAACTCTTGAAAGAAACAGGTTACCATTAGTTTTCTTATCAAGGTTACTTTTTTTACAATCTAAAGTAAGTTGATCACTTTAGAGAATCCAAATCTATAAAAACCTTATATTATCAAATGAAACAAAGTTTTCAAAAAAAATGAAATGAATTTGTCTCAGTTATCATGTTCCATAGTTATATTCTTTCGGTGTTTGAAAAATCGGTAAGACTCCCTAATAGCGTTAACATTAAGATCATTAAGCATATTATTGGAAGCAGGTTGGGTCACAAATATTATGCACATAAATACTAAATTAAAATCAACTAATATGATTTATTGGTATTACACTTTACTAAATTTAGATACAATTTTTTTGACTTCTTTTTTTTAAAATTATTTGTTTTTTTTTTCATAAAAATATTTAAATTTAATATTATGCATGAAAATTGTTTCCCGTGCATCGCACGGGTTGCATACTAGTATGTATACAATATAATAGTTTTGTAATTTTATATCAGAATGTAATAATGTGCAAATATAATTGTTTTGGACTAGGCCAGGCACAATCCGCTTGAGAAACGGCCCTGCATAGCACAGGATTCAGCCCAAGCACCGACTGCCATAAAAATGCAGAGCTCAACAGTCCAGATGATCAGCCCTGACTGATCGCAGCTCAGATTCGACCAAGGCTAAGGGCAAAGGAGAGAACCCCCTGAAATCAGGTATGCCTCATTCATTTGTATATGTAGTCGTCTGAATTTTCTAATGTTTATAAGTTTTATTTCCAGTATGAATTCTTAAGTTAATTTCATTTGGTTAATTTTGATTTTGTTAGGATAATGCATTGTTAGTGTTAAGTATCTATTTTTTATATTTCAATAAATTATTGAGACAAAAATCACCCAATCCAATATGGTTGTTCTATTTGTAAGACTCATACCATTTTAAATAGATAATATATTACTCCTTAAACACGTTACCTATTGAAAATATCTAAAATATCAATTTTAGCGAGCACAAGATCAATTTTTAGCGAATATAATATCAATATTAGTTTGTCAGCGGTTGTGTATAATTAACAAATAAAAATCCAAGTTCTAAACTCCACTATAATATTGTGCATTTTTTGGTCAATTTGGACCTGATTATATGATATGCGACTTAATTGATTAAGAGCGTAATAGAATAAAACCGACTATTTTATTTTTGTTTAAACTCATTACTAATGGACCATTTTAAAAAATAGTTACATATCCTGAAATTAAAAAAAATAGTTTCATAAATTAATTAGGGATTTAAATATGAATTTATTGCGGTTTGTTTGTAATCAGTATTTATGATTTGGTAGTAATCAGTCTTAATTGTTTGAATATCAAATGATTAATAGAAAATAATAAATAGTAATAAATCCATTTGATTTTAGAAATACAACACTAATACCATTGTATAAAAGAACATTAAGAAAAAAACATATACTGAGCTAATTTAAATCGAATCAGTGTCAGTTTTTCTAAAAATAGGGACACAATTGCACAAACCAAGTTGGATACCTAAGTTCAGATTCTGTATGCCAGTCAGATAAAGACAATGATGTTCAAAGTGAGTGGTTTACTACTGTATTTCTAAACAAAATAAACTACTCGGGTATCCCAAATCATAAGTTACAGCTTAATATTGGTGTCCCTGTAATGCTCATGAGGAATATTGCCCAATTTGCTCACCTATGCAATGGTACACAACTAATGGTGTTCGGTACCTAGACTTTGGAGTAGCTCCTCGATTCGGGGTACTTGGACAGGAGTTCCGGAACAAGATTGATTACGGGCGCTCGGTGGCTTATACCTCGAGCTTAGTGTGAAGGAGATCTTCAGGCGTTCCGAGGAGATTCACGTTGGGTGGGGGGTACCTGCAAGACACTCTGACACTCAAGTCAAGAGTCGAGGCGTGCATAAAAGAGAGAGAGAGAGAGAGAGAGAGAGAGAGAGAGAGAGCTGCAGGAGCAGCGAGTGGCAAATGAGCGGGCGCACGGTGGTAGAGAGGTGGACCACTATTTATAGAGTGAACGGGCATACCGTAGCAGGCGGATCTTGAGGATGGATCTTGATCGTCGGCATAGTAGGAATCGAGCGGGTCACGTTGAGGGGCATTTGGGCCGCGTGGACCGAGAGGCATTGGGCCGGCCCAATATCCAGTGGGGCTTCGTAGCCCAGGTCGAAATAAATTGAAGTCAATGAATGTCACAAGGAAGGGGGGTTGGAATTGTGACCCTTTTTGAAATTAACCTGAAACAACATAAACACCTTCACAAGTATTGTTAGACAATGTGTGTGCAAATGCAAAGTTGAGAAGGGTGAGTGAAAACAGTCTTCTCAACTATGTAGTGAGTAGAGAAGGGTGATATGAATATGTCTTCTGGTGTGTGGAAATGCCACATACACTTGAGTGCAAGTATACACTGTCCAAAAACAAGTAGTAAAAAGATCGAACCCACAGAGATTGAAAAACTCACTTTTAAATGATATAAAGTAATATAGTGCAAAGTCACAAAGTAATAAAATAATTTTGGATTTTGTTTGATGATCACAACTAAGTTAGAAAGAAAGCAAGTAAAGGATGTTGATAGTGTAAAAGAGAAAAGCTAGTTGGAATGTCTTCATCAAGTAATTTACTTAAAAGAGTATGATGCAGTATGTGATGTGTTTGCCTTGAATCTTTGTTGCATTAGCTATGTGCCTTTCGGTCACTTTCTTGAGTTTCATTACCAGCTCTTATGATCCTTGTTCTATGCGAGTAAAGAAAGGGGGTGTCGAGTGCCTATCTTGCCTCCTAACAAGTATTCATTTTGCTTAAGTGAATTCACTCTTGTATTGTAAGTACCCACAATTATCCTATGGACTATACTATCCTATGTCTAGGACTTAGCATGGTTTTTTCACAAAGTTTTCTTTATGTAAAACACTCACCCATATTAGTTCTTGAGTTCTTAATTGTAAGCCATGTCTGGTCATTTACAATTCATACTTATTCTAAGTGATCAAAATAAGTAATAAAAATATTATCAAGCAAGAACTAAAGTACAAACATACATACTTGCAACATACTTACTTAAAAGCTCATTAAATGATTAGAACATTCCAACTAAGAAAGGTTTAGTTAACAAGAGACATTGCAAGATATATATAAACTGAATAGACCATGTTTATATATATAGAAATCACTAAAGAGAAACAACAAGAGTAAAGTTACAAATGTTGAAAACCTTTATATGAAGTCTTCTAGCAATGCACTAGCATTACTCCTTAGCACTATACAAACACTATGAAAATGAGTAAAGGAGGATTTGTCAATTCCTTCCTCTTCCTCTAAAAATATAAAAACTAACTATGTATATTGAAATTTTGATCTAACTTATGGATTGTGATATATTTCCAAATGAAGATGTGAGGTCCTTTTATAGCCTTCAAGAGAGGTGCTTCCTTCCTTCATGTTGAAGTAATCTTGAGTGGATGATAGCTGTAGTAACTTTCCAGCAATTGTTTGCATGGATAAGATCTTTGACAAGTGTATAGGGAGGTCTCATGATGTATGAACATGTGTCCCTATGTTGATGACTCTTCAAAGCTACCCTATGGCTATGTGTGAAGGGTAGGCGCCTACTATACAAGTTTGGATGGCATCAGGGAAGCAGGCAGGAGGTCATCACTTTGCATGTGGATGCATATGAAACAGGCTGCTTATTCACCAAGTAGCGCAGAATTGATGCAGGATCAGTGCAGGAGCATTGATGCAGACATCATTGAGACTGCACTGAACAAAAACATCAAACATACCACAATATATCCAAAATGGCCTAATAATAACTATAACCATTCAAATCACTCAAGATATCATATATCACACTAAATACTATATAAACTCTTTATTATTACTTGAAAGAGAGCAAATACTAAGTTTAAACATATGAAATACTCTATATAAAATAGAGTTATCACACCCCCAAACTTAAACCATTGCTTGTCCGCAAGTAATGACAAAGACAAACTATTAAAAACTATAATTCTAGAAGATAGATCAGAATTTTTATGAGGAGTTCCCTATGAACTTCAATTCTCAACAATCTTTTTTTTGTGCCTTTATTTCTTCAAAACTACCAAAGCTATTCAAACTCTTTTGTGTGTGTGTGTGAACCCACTGAGTTGAGATTGGTTCCAAGACTAAGTGAAAAATTTCCTCCTAGCCTTTTGAAAGGATTGGTTCATCTTTGGTCACACCAAACTATTTTTCAAAAGAGAGATTAGACTCACAAAATTTTCTCAAGCGTTGGGGAGTTCTAAAATCAAAGGGCTTGGTTTGAATCTTTCAAAGCTTTTGAGCCAATGCATTTTTCTATTTTTTTGTGTGGATCTTTTTGTGCAAATGCAATACTTCTTTGAAGTGATTTGTGCATTGATTTTTTCTGCATTTTTGTTTTTCTTCAGTGCAGTTTACATTGATGCAGCTGCACTGATAATGCTTTTCTTTTTCTAGCTCATATTACCTTCCTCATCGACCTCGGATGCAAATGCACTTTGGCAGTCTTTGACCTCCGTGATGCATATATTTTTCTTTGCACTTTGCACGAGTTCGATTTATTGAACTATCCTCGGATACATTTATTCTGCATGGCACAGTCTTTGACCTCCGGATGCATTCATGTACTTAAGGCACGGTATAGTTTCAAAAGATTCGAGGATATGGCTTGTCCACTTTTTTGTATTCTTTTTCTACATTGTTTACTCTTATACTTTTGAAATTCAGCCTTTGTTTTTCATAAAACACCCCCAAACTTAATTCTTTAAGCTCTTCTTTCTTTTTAGTAAAGCTTTGTTTTGACCTAAGCTTACCAAAAATTCCCCTTGCATCAGATTGATCTTTTAAATAGCAAGGTTCTTTTCACAAACTCAGTTTTGAAGTGTTGAAGTGAAAATAATTTTGGTTTTTCTAAGAAATAAGGCTTCTTTTTCTCTTTTTCATTATTGAAATTCCATCCATAGGGTTTTCACCATATTTTTGAAAAACTGATCTTTTCTACTAAAATATTTAGATACTACTTTGTTAAGTACATCTAATATTTAAACAAACTAAAAACTACTTTAAAACATATATATTTACTATATAAAACACACAACATACTAGATAAAAAACAAACATATTTAAACATAACATGCAAGATAAATCCCCCCCAAACTTAAGGGGTAGCAGTGTCCTCACTGCTAAGTGTTCAGAAAACACAAATCAAGTTTGTTAAAATAGGGGAGAGGGATTAAGAACAACAACCAGGAAATAGTTTTAGATAGTAGAAACACAAACTATAGCAGGTGAACATATGAAAACTTGTAAATGATACTCATCTCTTTGCTCCACTCCTTGTTCTGGTGCTCTGCCTGATAGGAGGAGTGTGTTTCACCTTCTGCTTCTTCTCTTTTGGTTGCTTCTTTGGTGTTTCTTCAATTGTTGCAGATGCACCTTCTCCCTCTGGTGTAGTTGCAAGTACTGATGCAGTAGCATCAGTAGGTTTTGCTGCAGAATGCTTCCTCTTTGATTTTTGAAATTTGAGTGCAGGGAACATTCTTTTCTTGATCTGAGATGCACTTGATGCATTGCATTAGTATCTGCATTCCTACAAAACACTTAAAAACATAAAATTGAAAAAATACTTAAAAGTGATGGGTTGCCTCCCATTAAGCGCTTGTTTTAAGAGTCTTGTCAGCCTGACTACCTCTTTTTGTTTAGAGATTTTTCAATTGAGTGGTGATTTTGTCTCTCACCACATGTGCTCCATAATACTGCTTCACTCTTTTACCATTAACTTTAAGTGTACAACCAGTGGTTTCATCAAACAATTCCACCTCCCCATTAGGTGGTGAGAGTGGAAATATAAATTTGGTTGGGTGGGGTTTTGTTTGGTGTGGTGGTGGGTGATTGGGAAGCAGTTGTGGTGGGGATTTAGGTAAGAGAGTTGTTTGTTTGTTGAGGACTACTCTAGGAGTGCAGTTGGGCTCAATCTCTTTAACACTCTCTTCTTTTTCTGGTTCATCTCTTCCTCCCTCACTCTCTTTAGAGCTCTCTATGATGGGGAGGATCCTACTAGCAAAGAGATTCAGTTCATAAGTTCTAGCCCACACTTCCTTACAAGAGTTTTCTATTGATAGATTTTCTTTTTCTAGTATTTCTTCATCTAGTAATCTTTGCTGCATCTAATGCTTCTGCATTAGCTAAATGATCATACTGTTTATAAAATTGCTTTTCTACCAATTGATCTAGAGACACTAAGGATGAACACTCTTCTATGTTTCAGTGAGGATACTTCATTGCATTCATCACATTGAATTTTATCTCTTGATCATTGACTCTCATAGTGAGTTCACCTTTACGCACATCAATTAAGGTTTTGCGGTTGCTAAGAATGGTCTACCTAGGATAATAGGCACTTCCTTATACTGCATCAAAGTCAAGGATAACAAAATCTACAGGAATACAAATTTATCTACCTTGACTAGGATGTCTTCTATGATACCTTCCGAGGATAGGCTATTGATCTATCAGCTAATTGAAGTGTTACAGTGGTTGGTTTTGCATTTCCAATTTCTAACTGGTCAAAAATAGATTTAGGCATCAAGTTGATGCTTGCACCTAAATCACATAAAGCTTTACCAGTATAGGATTTTCCTATAGAAAATGGAATTGTAAAACTACCTGGATCCTTCAATTTCCTAGGAATCTTATTTTGCATAAGCAAACTACAATCTTCTGTCATGGCAACTATTTCAAACTCTCCTAATCTTCTTCTCTTAGTAAGCACATTCTTCATAAACTTTGCATAGTTTGGCATTTGTTGGAGTGCTTCTACTAAGGGAACATTGATGTGTAATTGTTTTAGTACCTCTAAGAATTTACCAAACTGCTTCTCCTCATGTGCTTTTTTCAGTCTTTGAGGATAAGGAGGAGGAGGGTACTCAGGTACTAACTTAGGTGTTGGAACTTGGGCTTCTTGTGATGCAGGAGCATTAAATGCTTCTGCATTGCTTTCTTTTTGATTTTTGGCTTTTTCTCCCTTTTCTACACTTTCCATCTCAGTTGACTCTATAAGATCCTTACCACTTCTCAAAGAAATAGCCTTAACATGTTCCTTTCCTTGTCTTTGGGAAGGAGTAGCTTCTGTATTTGAAGGTAAGGCACCTTGTGGCCTTTGATACAAAGTTGTGGCTAATTGACCTACTTGATTCTCTAAATTCTTAATGGAAGCATCTTGAATTTGGATTGAGCTTTTTACATCACTCATAAATTCTCTTGTTTCACTCATAAATGCTTTCATTAGAGATTCCAAGGAGTTTTCCATTTCTGATGCAAATGGTCTTTGGACATGTTGAGAAGAAATTCGGTGGAGTAGATGGTGCAAAGCGACATTTGGTGCAAAGAACATTGTTACTCCCCCACCAAAAATCTGGGTGATTGTTCCAATTTGGATTATAAGTGTTGGAAAAAGGGTTGTTATTTCTATTATATTCTACATTTACAGAGATAGGGTTGCTAGAACACTCCTCATACAAGTGACCTCCTCCACAGTACACACAACTAGGAGTGCACGGAGGTACTTGTTCTCACTGCGCAAAGAAGATCTTTGTCAGTGATGCTGTTTGCATTAGATGCTTGATAGCATTGCAGTGAAGTTTTTCATCAAGTTAGCTAGAGTGGCTACTTGAGCGGATAGAGGCTGATATATCATTGATTTCATGTACCCACGATGGCTTCTTTTGGGCACTCACCCTCTCGATAGGCCAACTAGAGCTATTAGCTACTATTCTATCTATCAATTCACATGCTTCATTATATGATGATTTAATAACACTCCACCGGATGATGCATCAAGAATTATTCGGTTTGAGGTTCTAAACCATGATAAAATGTTTCCATTTGAATAATAATGAGTAAACCATGATGAGGACATTTTCTCAAAAGTTCCTTCCATCTTTCCCATGCTTCAAATAAAGATTCAAACTCTTTTTGTCTAAAAGATGTAATATCATTTCTTAACCTGGCATTTTTGATAGGTGGGAAATATTTTCCTAAAAATTTTTCAGCCATTTCATTCCATGAATGAATAGAGTTAGGCTCTAAAGAATTTAGCCAAGCCTTAGATCTATCTTTCAAAGAATAAGGAAATAACCTTAATCTAAATGCATTTTCACTAACACCAGGTATAATAAAATTACTACATACTTCTAGAAATTGCCTTAAATGCAAATGAGGATCTTCATGAGGAGATCCTCCAAATTGACCAATTGTTTGAAGCATTTGAAACATCATAGGCTTAAATTCAAAATGCATGGCATCAATATGAGGTCTATTTATACTAGTTTGCATGTTTTGATGATCAAACTGAGCATAATCCCTCATAGGTCTATCTCTATCATTAATCATACCTATGTGATCCATGTGGATGAGATTTTCTCTATGAACTTCTTCTTGATAGCATCTTTGTGAACTGGGGCCTCCTCTCACCTTTGAGTGTAGCCTTGAGCTTTGTTCTTCATTGAATGACATGTTGCAAGCTTGTTGATTTTCTTTTGGAGTCTTAGCAATCTCCTAAATCTTCTTTCTATTTCGGATCTAAACTATATTGGAGTTTACATTTACAGTTCTGTACATATACTAAGTACCATGTCTTTGTTGTTGTGAGAAACTACAAATACAGAATTTATATACAACACTAAATTACTATATATCAGAATTTTTAAAAGAATTTACTTCAATCCCGGCAACATGGCGCCAAAAACTTGGTGTGTGGAAATGCCACATACACTTGAGTGCAAGTATACCTACACTGTCCAAAAACAAGTAGTAAAAGATCGAACCCACGAGAGATTGAAAAACTCACTTTTAAATGATATAAAGTAATATAGTGCAAAGTCACAAAGTAATAAAATAATTTTGGATTTTGTTTGATGATCACAACTAAGTTAGAAAGAAAGCAAGTAAAGGATGTTGATAGTGTAAAAGAGAAAAGCTAGTTGGAATGTCTTCATCAAGTAATTTACTTAAAAGAGTATGATGCAAAGTATGTGATGCTGTTTTGCTTTGAATCTTTGTTGCATTAGCTATGTGCCTTTCGGTCACTTTCTTCAGAGTTTCATTACCAGCTCTTATGATCCTTGTTCTATGCAGTAAAGAAAGGGGTGTCAGTGCCTATCTTGCCTCCTAACAAGTATTCATTTTGCTTAAGTGAATTCACTCTTGTATTGTAAGTACCCACAATTATCCTATGGACTATACTATCCTATGTCTAGGACTTAGCATGGTTTTCACAAAGTTTTCTTTATGTAAAACACTCACCCATATTAGTTCTTGAGTTCTTAATTGTAAGCCATGTCTGGTCATTTACAATTCATACTTATTCTAAGTGATCAAAATAAGTAATAAAAATATTATCAAGCAAGAACTAAAGTACAAACATACATACTTGCAACATACTTACTTAAAAGCTCATTAAATGATTAGAACATTCCAACTAAGAAAGGTTTAGTTAACAAGAGACATTGCAAGATATATACAAACTGAATAGACCATGTTTATATATATAGAAATCACTAAAGAGAAACAACAAGAGTAAAGTTACAAATGTTGAAAACCTTTATATGAAGTCTTCTAGCAATGCACTAGCATTACTCCTTAGCACTATACAAACACTATGAAAATGAGTAAAGGAGGATTTGTCAATTCCTTCCTCTTCCTCTAAAAATATAAAAACTAACTATGTATATTGAAATTTTGATCTAACTTATGGATTGTGATATATTTCCAAATGAAGATGTGAGGTCCTTTTATAGCCTTCAAGAGAGGTGCTTCCTTCCTTCATGTTGAAGTAATCTTGAGTGGATGATAGCTGTAGTAACTTTCCAGCAGTTGTTTGCATGGATAAGATCTTTGACAAGTGTATAGGGAGGTCTCATGATGTATGAACATGTGTCCCTATGTTGATGACTCTTCAAAGCTACCCTATGGCTATGTGTGAAGGGTAGGCGCCTACTATACAAGTTTGGATGGCATCAGGGAAGCAGGCAGGAGGTCATCACTTTGCATGTGGATGCATATGAAACAGTGCTTATTCACCAAGTAGCGCGAGAATTGATGCGAGGATCGGTCAGGAGCATTGATGCTGACGAGATGAGAGGCCTGATTGAACAAAACATCAAACATACCACAATATATCCAAAATGGCCTAATAATAACTATAACCATTCAAATCACTCAAGATATCATATATCACACTAAATACTATATAAACTCTTTATTATTACTTGAAAGAGAGCAAATACTAAGTTTAAACATATGAAATACTCTATATAAAATAGAGTTATCATCTTCTCAACAATGATTCTGAGTTGAGAAGGGTTTGTTGAAACAGTTTTCTCAACTATGTTTCTGACCTGAGAAGGGTTAGTTAGTTATTTCTTCTCAAGACAACTATAAGTAAAGAGAACATGGTGATTTTCAAAATAGCTTTTCAAAGGTAAGAGATAGTGTTTGAAAATCTTATCTTAAGTGTGAAGTACTTAAGAATAGTGGTTTAAGTTTACCACTTGAAAATATTTTAGATGAATTGTAAATACAAAGTTTTTAGAAAAACTATGTGTAGCTGAGAAGGGTCAGCCAAATCTGTGTGTAGCTGAGAAGGGTCAGCAAATGGAGAGTTATATTCACATTGTAAAACAACTTAGAAAGGCAGTAAATAACACAATGATTTATAGTGGTTCACCCAAAAGAACATGGGCTAATCCACTCCTCACACCCCGTGAGTATTTCCACTATTTTCCAAATAGTTTTCAACTTTACAACCAACCTAGGCTTAAAGTTCTCATGGTAGTTTTCTTAACACAACTCTACCTACTGTTTCTCATTGTAGTTTTCTTCTCACCGCTCTACCTACTGTATACTTCACTAATAGACTTCTTCAAAGCTATTAGACTGCTTTTAACACAAAGCACTCACTTCTCAAGTCCTACAGCAACACATGCTACTTGAGAAGGTTCCCTATTCAAGGTTCTTTTGATTACAAGGGTTTTGGGATTTCTTAGGAACTTGGTTGACATACACGAATGTATAACAACACAAGACTTAATACATACTCAGAAACTAGGTGAATCCCTTCTGGTTTAAGTGCAACTGAGTATGGAAGAGAGGAAACTAGGTTGGCTGAGAAGGGTGATTACTCAGAAATTTAGTCCACTCACTTGGAGATCTTTGGCTACCACATATACTTTTATATAGAGTTGATATGGTGTATTAACTCCTGGTTTAAGAATTATATATGTTGCATTAAAAACTAGTCGTTTATGGTCGTTGCAAGACGCTCTTGTCTTTGTCGTTTTACGGTTTCGCTTTTACTGCGAAGCTGGCGACATCTGTTGTCATGACCCTTCTCACAGTGACTCTTATCATTGTGTCAACATGAGAAGCATCAACTTGAGAAGATTCACTTCTTTGATGTTGCTTTGATGATTCTTCTGAAGCTCATGACACTTCTGAGGTTCATGATTCTTCTCAAGATAACCATGTGGCTCTTGACTTTAATTCTTTGTCTTAGGAAGACTTCTTTCTCAGAATAGTGTAGTGTTATACCCCAATTTTGTCCGTCTTCTTTTTCTTGTTTTAGTTGTTTAATTTATCTTGAGTAATGTATAGTCCAAAAGTGTTAAAAAAAAAAGCTAATTTAATTTTTATTACAATTTAGGAGTGTCCAAAATGTCTCATCTCTAAAATACAAAAAAAAAACAATAATAAAAAATACAAAAAAAAATATAAAAAAACGAAAAATTAAATAAAAGGAGCGGCATCAGCAATCTTTGGGGTCTGTTCTTGCTCTCCAAGACTGCTCAGCAAGCCCACATTGTCAGATCTGCAAAAGCCCAGTCAAAAAACAGTCAAACAGCAATTAATGTTAAACCTAATTTCTACCTAAAAATAAACAGTCAACCTAGAGTCTAAGGACACAAAAGAGTCTCATGAAAATCACCCAAAAAATAGGATTAGAGTTTCACATTGAAACCCTAATCCACTAAACACTGATTACAAATTACGAGTTGGAAAAGAATGAAAGCGATGCTTGATAAAGAAACTGATGCTTGTGCATGATACTCACACAACAAGCACACAAGGAGACCAATCTGAAATTTGGAGTAAAGGTTGGCTCATTTGTAGAAAGTGTATAGAATCAGTATGCAAAACATGTTCTTATAGTTGTGTTAGTTTTTTTAAATCTAAAAGTCATAAACCAATTTGTGTGCGCAGCAATCCAAACCTTGTTTTACTCTCAAAATACTCTAGAAATGAATTTAGACAAGTTTTACATCAAAATATGATTGTTTCTGTTTGATTGATTGCCCAAAAGAAAAAGCAAAGAAACTCGATAGTTTTACATTTCTAAAAATAGGGTAGTTTCTTTTCCAAAAACTCATTATTTGTTGTTCTTTGTTAAAACCCCTTTAGTGCTTATTTCTGTTTCAAAACAAAACTAGTTGTTACCATCAGTTACTATTTGTTTTATTTCTGTCTTGATAAAAAAACAAGGAATCAAATCGAGAGATTAATAACAACTCAGATCTAGTTTGGGTTAAAAACCAACACAACTACCAAGCCAAATAACAGATCAAAGATAGAATTTAAAAGGATAGACCAGGAGAGATAGATCAATAGTATTTAGAAGAAGAGAATCGAGATAAGAGAAATTAAGCATTAAAATACATAAAAAATACAAAATAACCTCGATGGTGGTTCGCCGGAGCTCTGGTCGTCTTCTCGTGGCTCCCGGTGAGACGTCCACGAACTAAAACCGGTGGCGCGGAAAACCCCCTTTCACATGTCATTGCCACCCTCACATGGCGGCTCACTCTTTCACTCTCGCCGGCGCCACCAAGCACTCCCTCCGCGAGTGTCTCACCCAACACCTCCGGTTTCGTCCTCACCTTCCTCTTCCTCTTTTCCTTCTCTCTTTTCCTCCATTTCTCTCTTTCTCCTTCCTTTCTCAATCTGCGAAATCTCTCTCTCTCTCTCTCTCTCTCTTCCATGAGGAAGCTTCGCATCACTATCTCTCGGGTAAGGATCTGTAGTTGCGCGGGAACTACAGAGTGCGATCGATGTAAAAAAACAACATTTAAAATCGGTTCGTTGCAAACCCGATTTTAAATGTCTCTTACTACATACATTTAAAATCGGGTTTGCAACGAACCGATTTTAAATGTTATTTTTTAACTTCGATCGCACCTGTAGTTCCGCAACTGCTCTACAGAGATCCGCTTTCTATCTCTCTCTCCATAATGGTGCGGCGTGAAATATTGTGGGAATGAATTGTGTGGTTGGCAACATTTTTGGATCCCCTTTCTCTAGTTTTGTTTTTTTAATTAATTTATTTTAATGTTAAGGTTATTCAAAATTACTATTAGTGCACTCCTTATTTTAACTACACCCCTTTGCATATGGGGCCCTTAACTCACTAGCATTAGTCCAGCAACCCAAAATACTGCTAGTCACACCATTTTATTAATAATACTACACCCCACAGCTAACTACAAAGAGATTTTCCAAATATATTTTCCCTTAAACTAAAATTTGGTGGCGACTTCATCTTTCGAACTTCGAAGAATCCTAACCCGGATTTTTCGGTCGCTACAGCTGGCGACTCCACTGGGGACCTTTTTTTTAGAGAGTCAAGCCAATTAATTAAATGTGTAATTAGTTGTTAATTTAATATTTTGTTTTTACCCTTATGTTTGTTTTATTTATTTAATTTGATTCATTTAGTTATTTATTTGTGAATATTGCCTTATTGAACCTTAAGGTAGATGACTTTATTTCGTTGCATTATTTGTATCTTTTTGCTGTTTGGGTAGTTTAAATATTTTTGCCTTGACCACACACGTCACCTTACACAATTGCACACACATCTGAGTGGGGCCCTATACCCGGATCTGACAGAAACCTAGGACGAGTGGAGACAATTAGTGACAGTCACTTTGGATTTATCTGTCTGACTCTCATGAAAGTCTCAACCAGAGTGTGCCTCTTTATAATATCCCACACCTAATAGATATCTATTGTTGTGGATAATATTGTAAAGGGGACTTTAGCTCTGGAGACTTTTGTGAGGAAGTGACTAGCCACCTGAAAGATTGTTCACAAAAGTGACCCTAGACCATGATATCTTTTGGGCATGACCTACATAGGACACAGGGGCACTATACCTACTCCTTACATCAACATAATTAATTTTTTCTCAAAATAAGATAAAAAAACCTTTCATATTTATCTCTTTTAAGAGACAATGTCATTTCTTTCATTCATCATACAAAAAAAGCCATCATGCACTCATAAAATAAATAAAAAATCCATTTTTTTATGCATCACATTTTTATTGCACTACCATGCATCTCATCATCTAGGAAATAACAAAAATCATATATTTTTAATTTGTCCAAAATTGCATCATCTTGCATATCCATACCCAAAAAATAATAAATAATGTCACCTTGATGTTATAGAAAAATTGTTTTTATTCATCATTTCATTACTCCCTTTCATACATCAAAAAAATTTTTATTCCTCTTACATGCATCCTACATGCATCTCATCATACAAAAAATATTAAAGATATCAGGTTCATATATTTATTCAAAATACATCATTTTGTGTATCCATATTCCAAAAATAAATATCATCTTGATATTATAAAAATAAATATTCATTCATTATTTCATTACACCTCTTCATGCATCATAAAAAATAAAAAAAAATAAAAAATAGTGTTTCATTCCTATCCATCTCAAATGCATTAGTCCACCAACATGCATCAAAAATTAGGAATTGTTTCATTTTAGCATCACTCATCATTCAATAGTTTTTTTGTTAGCATCTCATTGTAGTTGAAACATAAAAAATCTCATACACCTATTTAAGGTGTCATTACACATTTCATTCATTTGCATTGTTGTCCATATACAACAACACCCATATGTTCATACATTATATTCTAAAAAAAAAAACTTGGGACACACTTTTTGATGAGAAACGATGAATTCTTGTAAAATAATATTCGAATTTTTCATTCTCCCTTGGAAGAAATTGTCATATCCTTTGAGTAAACACATACCAATATCAAGTGTTTCACTCATCACCCATATACATCCTTACCATACCTACCATCCACCCACTTAGCCACCATATAACTACCTTTCAATGAAATTCACCAATAACCCATTCACCATCATGTCCACTCCAATATTGACTGGACCGTTTCCAAACCTCCCTCCCATAGGCTTGACCCTTAGCCTTTGCATGCCTCACCAAAGGTATTAACCCAATACCATTTCTACCTAACCATTCTTGGTTACCTAAGAAACACACCTCAACTCTCCCATGATAAGAGCCTAAAATGTCTATTTTGTTAACTTGTTTTGGAAATTTAAAGTGTTATATTTTAACCAAAGATTCTCTCTCTCAAGCATTTTCAAAATAAACTATCATGACGAGTGTATTTCCTCTTGTTTGAGTGTACTACCCATTTTAAAAACCAATCCCAACCATCCATAAAATGCTTATGTCCCCAATGATGAAATTTCACTTTAAACGCTCCATACCGGGGCAGAGTTGTGATCACTAAGATTTCATGTTGGCATCCTAAACAATTGTGCAAGTCTTTTGAGTAAAAAAAAATCTAAAAAAAGCCCGTTAGGTCTAAAACTCGCAAGGGCAACCTAAGCAAAAACTAGGGTACAAGAAAAAAGAGCAAACATATTAAACCTGAATTTTTGTCTTCTAGTCAAGTTTTTGAGAAAGTAAGCAACCACGTTTTGAAATGATGTTTGTCCATCTTTCTATCTACCCACTTTGAGTCGAAAATCAAAAATTTCCTTTCAATCACCATAAACAATGATCAATTCCACATTTAGAAAATGTGTTCACCAGTTTACTCAGCTCCAATGAAAGACAAAAAAAAAATGATTAAAAAAAATATAAGACTCCGAGACAACAGAGGAGTAGAAACAAACAGTCTTGAAAAAATAGTATAGAGTTGGGCGATACATCACACCACGAAGCTCATAAGAATTCATTGTCTCAACCGACCCTCAAACACTTCTATGAGCCAAATAATCATTAAACATCAGCCACATTACAATCATAAAGTCCAATCTGATCAATGACTGGTTGCTTCCATTTTTCTCAAAGTTTTAATTCTAGGACAAAATAATCAGAATAATTTATTTGCTCAAAAAAAAATATTATTACAAAAAATTCAAAAAGAGTTCAAAAAAGAAAAAGAAAAAACTCAAAAGGCTTGCAGGCTCAAAGTCCATAAAAAAGATTTAGTGATCATCAAAGTGAAAGCATATCAAATCAAAGACTCTTAACTGTCATAGCTTGTGGAATCTTCCCCAAAAGAAAACCACAAATCCCTACTAGGACAGTCACTTGACTTACCATCTCAAAGTGAGCCAGTACCCCCGCCATTCATTCCACTCAAACTCAGGAAAATTTTTTCAACATCCCTAGACTGCCCTCACCTTTCATCCAGTTCATATACTACACCCATATCTATATAGCCATACCAGACAAGTCTCCAAACCATTATTCTAAGTTTGCACCATTTCAAGACCACTCTCAAAATGGGGCAACCTTTATCTTTCAGGGATTGGGGCAACCTTGCCCTTTTATAGATTGGAGCATCATATCACTTGCGCCAAAATAATTCATCCTCAGCCACCTGTTACTCCAACACCAGCATTTTCCAATCCTACAACCAATTTATACCCTTAACTGTCATTGCCCTCCCTAGACAAGGGCAAGCTATTTCGCTCCCCACTATTTGAAGTCAAAATTGGGGCAGTCGAACATTTTCTACCCTGGGGCAAGTTTATCTCTCATGGGCTTGAATGAATAACCCCCATTTTCACCCCTCACATGCCATATTTTTCCATACCCTTTGCCTCAAAACTCCGAGCCAATTGACACATTCACTTGTATTCACACTGTCATTCATGTTTATCAAACAATGTTTCAATGAGAGAGAACACGCGTTAATTTCTCGAAGTTAACATCTTAGACTTGAAAGCTTAGCCATCATGGATCATCATAACCAAATGAAAACCCATGTGACCAAATCTACAAATGCACCTCACAAATACATCATTACCAAATCATAGTCTTATAAAATGACAACCTTGAGTTTACCAGAGTTCAGGTTCAAGTCATCAAAATTTTATTCCAATGAACGATCAATTCAAAATATTCATCTTTAGCTTTTCTAGCATCAAAAGTCGCGTTTCTCATCGTTACCAAAGATATTTCCATATCCCAATCAATTCGATCATATCATCGCACCATGCATATATGCACTTCCTTTATTTCACCATAGCATTTGCATTAAAACATTACATTTGCATCATATTCATATTCATGTTTCATGTGTTCATCGTATACCAACAAAAAAGGCAAAACAAAAAGCAGAAAAAATCAAAAGACAAAAATCATTTCGTTCATCATCCTACCACGCACCAATCATTCATTGCATTGTTAGACATGCCAAGTATAGATAGCTTCTCCCTTCTCAGGCAAACACACTCATTGGGAATGTTCGGGTAGACACGCACAGTGTCAACCCTATATTTTGCTCCTCCGAAATCAATGCTTCAAGCGTTGATCCCATCAATCTGAGATCATAGTGCAAAGATCGAGTCCGCACGGATCCTTCGCACTCTTATTGGTCCATAAACTTGATCACCCGGATGATCCTCCGGACTCTTATTGGTCCATAAACTAGATCAATACGGACATATGTGATCCATAAACCGCACTCATTATAGTCCATAGATCGGACCAATATGCGCACACATATTGCTCCATAATCCGGACATGTTGGTCCATAAACTCGATCATTCCTGTTGATCCTTCGGACCTATTATTGGTCCATAAATCGATCACTCGGTTGATCCGCCAAACCATTTAGGTCCATAAATCGGACCAATATGCGCACACATATTGCTCCATAATTGACGGCGTGTCGGTCCTTAAACTAGACCAATTGTGGTCCTTAAATCGAACTTATGTCGGTCCATAATTCGAGATCCCTAGTGATCCTTCGAGCCCAGCGCTCCTTCTTCAGACCATATCGGTCCTTGGTTCGATTGAGAGTCAACGCGCCAAAACAGACTCGAGCCGCACCTTCAGATCATAACGTCGTCACTGAGCACGACGGATCCTTCAGACCCCCAGTGGTCCTTCAGATTAGCTGTGTCTGCCTAAGTCATAGTGTAAATCCTTCGTGGTCAACATATCAGTTATAGATCTGATCTTGACCCTCACGACCACCACGACGTAGGTCACCCTCAGACTGTTTATTAGTACCACAGCAAGTTGCGGTCCATCAGACCATTTTTTGGTCCATCAGCCCAGCAAATTTCTTCGGACCTATCGGTCCGCCTTCGGCTTTAATTTGAATCAATGCGCCAAGCATCGACTGCAGATTAGACCTTCAGACCCCCAGTGGTCCTTCAAAGCCCTAGTGCTCCTTCAGGCCCCCAGTGGTCCTTCAGAGCCCCAGCGCTTCTTCTTTATTCGTTTCTTGTTAATGCGCCAAGTGTTAACCAGTCTTGAGCAAACACAAAAAGCAAAAAGATCATTATAGTTGCATCATTTCACATTTGCATTTTATGCATTCAACATATACCAAAAAGAATAAGCAAAAGGGAGAAGTCATTCATACATTTCATTCATCATTCCACTCAAAAAAAATCATTACATGCATTTGACTTCAAATGTCGATCCCTACTTACTTCAATCCCTTAAGCCAACACGACAAGTGTTGGATCCTATAGCACAACAGATCTCAATGTTAGCACTAAGTCTAGCATCGATCCTTCAGAACCCCAACGCTCCTTCAGACCATATCGGTCCTTCAGTTCAGTTCAAGTCAACGCGTCAAACACGACTTCGAGCTACACCTTCAGATCATAACGTCGTCACTGAGCACGACGGATCCTTCAGACCCCCAACGGTCCTTCAAACTAGCTGTGTCCGCCTAAGACATAGTGGACGTTCTTCGTGGTCAACATATCAGTTCTAGATCTGATCTTGACCCTCACTACCGCCACGACGTAGGTCACCCTCAGACTATTTTACTAGTACCATAGCTAGTTGCAGTCCATCAGACCAATTTTTTGGTCCATCAGGCCCAGGCAGCCCTTCAGACCTATCGGTCCTTCAGTTTAATTCGAATCAATGCGCCCAACATCGACCGCAGGTTAGACCTTCAGACCCCCAGTGGTCTTTCAAAGCCCTAGTGCTCCTTCAGACCCCCTGTGGTCCTTCAGAGCCCCAGCGCTCCTTCTTTATTTCTTTCTTGTTAACGCGCCAGGTGTTAACCAGTCTTGTAAATAAGCAAACATAAAAAGCAAAAATATCATTATAGTTGCATCATTTCACATTTGCGTTTTATGCATTCAACATATACCAAAAAGAATAAGCAAAAGAGAGAAAGTCATTCATACATTTCATTCATCATTCCACTCAAAAAAAAAAATCACTACATGCATTTGACTTCAAATGTCGATCCCTACTTACTTCCATCCATTAAGCCAACACGACAAGTGTTGGATCCTATAGCACAACAGATATCAATGTTAGCACTAAGTCTAGCATCGATCCTTCAGAGTCCCAGCGCTCCTTCAGACCATATCGGTCCTTCAGTTCAGTTCAAGTCAACGCGTCAAACACGACTTCGAGCTACACCTTCAGATCATAACGTCGTCACTGAGCACGACGGATCCTTCAGACCCCCAGCGGTCCTTCAGACTAGCTGTGTCCGCCTAAGACATAGTGGACGTTCTTCGTGGTCAACATATCAATTCTAGATCTGATCTTGACCCTCACTACCGCCACGACGTAGGTCACCCTCAGACTATTTTACTAGTACCATAGCTAGTTGCGATCCATCGACCAATTTTTTGGTCCATCGTGCCCAGCGATTTCTTCATACCTATCCGTCCCTTCGCTTTAATTCGAATCAATGCGCCCAAAGATCGATCGTGAGTTAGACCTTCGCACTTGGTGGTCCTTCAAAGCCCAGTGCTCCTTCGCACTCGGTGGTCTGCAGAGCCCCAAAGTGCTTCTTCTTTATTCTTTTCTTGTTAACGCAACAAGTGTTAACCACTCCCGTAAATTCTCGAACCCTCTATTTTCCTCTAAAAGGACAAAATTGACGTTTATTCTATCTTTATTTCTATTTCTACTACGAAAATTTGAATACATTTCACCTTTTCTAGTAAAATATAAATAAAGAGGCAGCTTGTTATACCTCAATTTTGTCCGTCTTCTTTTTTCTTGTTTTAGTCGTTTAATTTATCTTGAGTAATGTATAGTCCAAAAGTGTCAAAAAAAAGCTAATTTAATTTTTATTACAATTTAGGAGTGTCCAAAATGTCCCAATCTCTAAAATACAAAAAAACAATAATAAAAATACAAAAATATAAAAAAACGAAAATTAAATAAAAGGAGCGGCATCGGCAATCTTTGGGCCTGCTTCTTGCTTTCAAAAGCGCTCAAAGAAGCCCACATTGTTAGATCGCAAAAGCCCGGTCAAAAAGCAGTCAAACAAAGAATTAATGTTAAACCTAATTTCTACCTATAAATAAAGCAATCAACCTAGAGTCTAAGGACACGTAAGAGTACTCGCGAAAATAACCGAAAAATAGGATTAGAGTTTCACATTGAAACCCTAATCCACTAAACACTAGCTCAAATTCCGAGTTGGAAAAGAGTGAAAGCGAAGAGTAGTAAAGAAGTACAAAGAGCGCACATGATACTCACACAACAAGCACACAAGGAGACCAATCTGCCTGGAGTAAAGGTTGGCTCATTTGTAGAAAGTGTATAGAATCAATATGCAAAACATGTTCTTATAGCTATGCTAGTTATTTTTAGATCTAAAAGTCATAAACCAATTTTTGTGCGCAGCAATCCAAACCTTGTTTTACTCTCAAAATACTCTAGAAATGAATTTAGACAAGTTTTACATCAAAATATGATTGTTCTGTTTGATTGATTGCCCAAAAGAAAAAGCAAAGAAACTCGTTAGTTTCGTTTCTAAAAATAGGTAGTTTCTTTTCCAAAAACACATTATTAGTTGTTCTTTGTTAATTAAAACCCCTTTAGTGCTTATTTCATTTCAAAACAAAACTAGTTGTTACCATTAGTTAGTATTTTTTATTTCTGTCTTGATAAAAAAACAAGGAATCAAATCAGAGATTAATAACAACTCAGCATTTAGTTTGGGTTAAAAACCAACACACATTTACCAAGCCAAATAATCGATCAAAGATGGAATTTAAAAGGATAGACCGGAGAGATAGAAATAGTATTTAGAAGAAGAGAATCGGATCAGAGAAAGCGTTAAAATACATAAAAATAAAAATAACCTCGATGGTGGTTCGCCAGAGCTCTGGCCGCGTCTTCTTGGCGAAAGCTCGGTGAGACGCCCACGAACTAAAACCAGTGGCGCGGAAAACCCCCTTTCATTGCCATCGCACCCTCACAAATGACTCACTCTCTCACTCACTGCTCAAAGCAGCCTTCACTCTCGCCGGCGCCACCAAGCACTCCTCCCATGCGAGTGTCTCACCCAAAGACCTCCCGGTTTCGTCCTCACCTTCCTCTTCCTCTTTTCCTACTCTCTTTTCCTCCATTTCTCTCTTTATCCTTCCTTTCTCAATCTGCGAAATCTCTCTCTCTCTTCCATGAGGAAGCTTCGCATCACTCTCTCTCTCTCTCTCTCCATAATGGTGCGGCGTGAAATGTTTGAATGAATTGTGTGGTTGGCAACATTTTTGGATCCCCTTTCTCTAGTTTTGTTTTTTTAATTAATTTATTTTAATGTTATGTTTATTCAGATTACTATTAGTGCACTCCTTATATTTACTACACCCCTTTGCATATGGGCCCTTAACTCACTAGCATTAGTCCAGAAACCCAAAATACTGCTAGTCACACCATTTTGTTAATAATACTGCACCCCGCAGCTAACGACACTTCCCTCATTTCTATTTTAACAAATTACTATGTTTTTCCTATTACATCAAAAACCATTTTCTCATAAATAAAAATACCCAACCCACAATTTTTTTTTTATTAAGAACTACATGCGATTTGATCCCCCACCAAGGGGATTTAGGAGCAGAGGGCGGCCGACCTCTATCAATTGCACTAATAAAACCATTTTTTAAGTTTCTTTAATAATTCATTTCCTACTTTCTCAAAAAATAACCAAAACAACTAACTATTTATCATAGTCTTTTATTTAGTCTTAATTTGTAAAAAGGTAAAATTCAATGTATTTTAAATTAACTATTCTTACACAATTAATTAATAGGTAGCCTTCCTTGAAGGATGTTGCGGGGTGCTAATACATTTCCCGCAAATAAATGACTCCCGAACCCAAACCTAGCCCTTATCCGAATTCAAGGGGATTTTCCAAATTTGCCCTTAAACTAAAATTTGGTGGCGGCTTCATCTTTCGAACTTCGAAGAATCCTAACCCGGATTTTTCGGTCGCTACAGCTGGCGACTCCACTGGGGACCTTTTTTTTAGAGAGTCAAGCCAATTAATTAAATGTGTAATTAGTTGTTAATTTAATATGTTGTTTTTACCCTTATGTTTGTTTTATTTATTTAATTTGATTCATTTAGTTATTTATTTGTGAATATTGCCTTATTGAACCTTAGGGTAGATGACTTTATTTCGTTTCATTATTTGCATCTTTTTGCTGTTTGGGTAGTTTAAATATTTTTGCCCTGACCACACACGTCACCTTACACAATTGCACACACTTCTGAGTTTTTAAACAACCGTTTAGCATCGGGTTTTTAACTGGAAGTTTTCAATTTTCACGCTTAGATTTAGCATCGGTTGTTTAAACAACCGATGCTAAATGTGTGTCTCTAACACATTTAGTATCGGGTTTTTAAACAACCGATACTAAAGGTCACACATATTTTCCAAAACGCGTTCTCCTTCTCACGACTCTCTCACTCACTCACGACTCTCTCACTCTCGCACTCACTCACGACGCTTCACTCACTCACTTCTTTCTCTCGCATCACCTCCGCTTCTTCTCTTCGCCGCCTCCGTTCTTCTTTTTCGCCGCGTCTCGCTCTTCTCTTCGCTCGCCTCTCGCTCACTCGTGTAGTCTTCGCTCTACTCTCGCGTCTCGCTCACTCTCATCGGCTCTCTCTCTCTCTCTCCTCTCGCTCAACTCAACGCTCTCGCCATTGCCAACAACGAAGACAACTCTCTCGCACCTGGTTTGTATTCTCCTCTTCTATGATTTGTAGTTCAGTGAAACCCTAAAAAGAACACAATTGTCCTCTTCTCTGATTCTCCTCTTCTTTGATTGGAAACCCTAAACTCAGTGTTGATTTTGATTAACAGGACAATAACAGATGCTATGGAGATACTTTGGAGATGGTATTTGTTCATACTTTAACAGATCTGTTCAATTCTGAGTCGTACTTGGCATTTTGAAGTTCATATAATCATATCATAGCCCGATTTCTAAAATAGAAGTACAACTCTTGTTATAGATTTGCATAGTTGGAGATCATTGCATGCTTTTACCCTTCCTCGTGGTTTTACTTTTTATGTTCTTCGTGTGTGTTGAGCTGCACCTAAATCTCTCGTGGTTTTACTTTTTGCGTTGTTATGTATTACCATTTTGTTAATTGTTACTTAATCATACGATTCTTTGGACACAGCTTGCTTAGGTTGCGAATTGTTTTGTTGTATTTGATTTCGTGCTACTTCACGATACCTTTCTTGCCGACCTCGATGAACTTTCTGATAACGAGGCTGAAGTTCACGTAAGTGTAGTTTTTTCGGTTTCCCCTCAGTTTTATTAAGCTTGTAAGATTTGAAGGACATACTCAATTAGGCAACTACACCTCGGCTCATATGTCACCCTATACCCTAACCTTCCTCTTCCCTCTTCCCTTTGATTCTCACACTATGATCAAACTTAAACACAACTACTACACATGTATTCCTTCAAAACTATTCCAACACACATCAAGATACTCAACGAGGGTACCAACACCCACAATAACTCCCTGGGACTGAGGTTCCCTTAGCTCCCATTTCTCTCCTAGGTCTCTCATATGACCAACTCACCAACACACATCACAACTTCACCAAAGTGAAGCAATACAACATAAAACACACACCAAGCAACATAAACAACTCAAAAATCATTCTAGAAGCTAACTCACACATGACACTCATCATATATACACTATTATAGTGAAAGAGAGCCCCTTACCTCAATAAGTCAAGAACTAACACTCTTTCCACCAAGACTTCCCGATCTACTAACAAATCAGCTCCTCCTCCTTGATCTTGAGCTCTCCTCTCCAAGATTCCTCTTCTTCTCTCTAAAAGCTTCGAACCTCTTTCTCTCTCTCTCTTACTTTCCTCTTTGACTTGTCTTTGATATTTGTTGCAAATGATTGTCTCCCCTTAGACAACATCATTTAAGGCATGCATATGGACTTTCAATGGATCATGGGCCACTAATGGATCATGGACCTCTACTCTCACCTTCTCCATTACTTAAACACCTCCTAAATGAAATAAAACTTCCAAATTAATTACTTAACTTAATTAAAATGTTGTAAGCCTTAAATAACCCAATTAAATAAATAATTGAACTATTTTGGGGCATTACAATAATGGTTCGGTTTGAAATTCAAAATAACAAATCTGTTGACTTCACAAATTAATATTAATCATGACAGTTTTCATTCAAAAAAAGTACTATTTGGTGTTGTTATGATGTAACATGAATGCATTACCATTAATATTGCAACGAAAACGTTGCCCTAATCCTTTTGGTGTTTTATTTGCCTCAAATTCATGTTACTGTTGTCTCCCTTTGACTGTTGTCTGACCCTTATTTTATACTAAAAACTAGGTTTAATATATTAATATATTCATTTATTATATAACATAAATGACTTACAATATTAAGATTATTTTAATATTCAATTAATTCATATTAAAATTATTACTTACATCATTAAATATTTTTCTAAACCCTAATATTTATTTATACCAGGTCATGCGTGTCAATTACTAACCCTTCTGTCCGACCAATGACCCATTGACCCTCTACACTGCTTGGATCAATGGCCGGGTCGAGTTTAATAACATTGCTTGTGATCTCTCCCACCTTCCCACAGATCCAGTGGCCGATATTAAACATTGGAAACGTTGGAAATATATCAACGGACAGTATTGGCCAAAATTGCGGCCAGCACGAATAACGACTCTGATTTGCCACAATCTCGACTTCAAAACTGAAGGGCTACGATACAAATTCGAACCACTCGCAAATTTCAATCATAATGGCTCTCGATTGAGTTGATCTAGTATTTATGGAGTAATTTACAAATTGTATGGAGGAAGAAATAATAGGTCAGCACATTCCAAATCGTATGGAGGAAGTTGAGCACATTAGGTGGCAATTTATTTGACGTTAATAGTGCATCACATTTCTCAAATTCGAAACTTTAAACTCAGATCCAACACATACGCCCAACACCTTCCTGCGCAATCCAGTGAATTAAAAGTGTAACGGCCGTGCTTTAATCAGGTGTCTCTCCAGCACAATTCATTGATAACACATCATCACACAATAATGGTTCGGTTTGAAATTCAAAATAACAAATCTGTTGACTTCACAAATTAATATTAATCATGACAGTTTTCATTCAAAAAAAGTACTATTTGGTGTTGTTATGATGTAACATGAAAGCATTACCATTAATATTGCAACGAGAAAACGTTGCCCTAATCCTTTTTGGTGTTTTATTTGCCTCAAAATTCATGTTACTGTTGTCTCCCTTTGACTGCTGTCTGACCCTTATTTTATACTAAAAACTAGGTTTAAGCATTTAATTATATTTTATGGGCTTTGACTAACCTTGACTCTTCTCTTTTCAAATCTGAACCCAAATCAGCGGCTTTGGAGAGCAGCTGGGAAAACCCTAATTGTATTTCTACATTTTTTTGTTATTTTCCTTAGTTTTGGATTTATTTATATATTTTTTGGATGACTGTAATTATTTTTTTCGATCTGGTTGTAATGATAATTTTCATTTTCGCAATATATTTTATTTTATTGTTTTTTATGTCTTGATCCAAAAGAGAAATAAAAATTGAATTGGGCCTAAGGAATCGTAAACTGGGCCCAATTAACATGTAAAACCCGAACTCGATCTGAAAAGTAACTCGCGCTAGGCCCAATGTTGCGATTTGTCCCAATCTCGTGGACGAGGCCCAATTTAGTTTAAAAGCACCTAGTAAACAAATCCATGCACATCCATTTATTTAAATGAGAAAAACTCGAATTAACTAAGCCAAATGACAACGACCTTAAGAAACGAAATGATCGAATGGATCAAATCAATGAACATTGACTTATTCAAACGAGGATAACTTGTTACTTTGATCGCTTAATGGTAGCACGATCAAATGAGACACGCGCTCACTAATCTCGTAATTAACTTACTTGTGAATTTGCGCCACTTGATCAGAAACTAAAATGCGACACCGCTTAAAATTGGGTGTTCACAATTAATATATTAATATATTCATTTATTATATAACATAAATTACTTACAATATTAAGATTATTTTAATATTCAATTAATTCATATTAAAATTATTACTTACATCATTAAATATTTTTCTAAACCCTAATATTTATTTACACCAGGTCATGCGTGTCAATTACAAACCCTTCAGTCCGACCAATGACCCATTGACCCTCCACACTGCTTGGATCAATGGCCGGGTCGAGTTTAATAACATTGCTTGTGATCTCTCCCACCTTCCCACAGATCTAGTGGCCGATATTAAACATTGGAAACGTTGGAAATATATCAACGGACAGTATTGGCCAAAATTGCGGCCAACACGAAAAACGACTCTGATTTGCCACAATCTCGACTGCAAAACTGAAGGGCTACAATACAAATTCGAACCACTCACAAATTTCAATCATAATGGCTCTCGATTGAGTTGATCTGGTATTTATGGAGTCATTTACAAATCGTATGGAGGAAGAAATAATAGGTCAGCACATTCGCAAATCGTATGGAGGAAGTTGAGCACATTAGGTGGCTATTTATATGACATTAATAGTGCATCACATTTCTCAAATTCGAAACTTTAAACTCAGATCCAACAAATACGCCCATCACCTTCCTGCGCAATCCAGTGAATTAAAAGTGTAACGGCCGTGCTTTAATCAGGTGTCTCTCCAGCACAATTCATTGATAACACATCATCACACAATAATGGTTCAGTTTGAAATTCAAAATAACAAATCTGTTGACTTCACAAATTAATATTAATCATGACAGTTTTCATTCAAAAAAAGTACTAATTGGTGTTGTTATGATGTAACATGAATGCATTACCATTAATATTGCAACGAGAAAACGTTGCCCTAATCCTTTTTGGTGTTTTATTTACCTCGAAATTCGTGTTATCGTTGTCTCCTTTGATCATTGTCTCGACCTTTATTTTATACTAAAAACTAGGTTTAAGCATTTAATTATATTTTATGGCTTTGACTAACCTTGACTCTTCTCTTTTCAAAAACTAGGTTTGGAGAGCATGGAAAACCCTAATTGTATTTCTACATTTTTTGTTATTTTCCTTAGTTTTGGATTTATTTATATATTTTTTGGATGATCAGAATTATTTTTTTTTAGATCTGGTTGTAATGATAATTTTCATTTTCGCAATATATTTTATTTTATTGTTTTTTATGTCTTGATCCAAAAGCGAAATAAAAATTGAATTGGGCCTATAAGGAATCGTAAACTGGGCCCAATTAACATGTAAAACCCGAACTCGATCTGAAAAGTAACTCGCGCTAGGCCCAATGTTGTAATTTGTCCCAATCTCGTGGACGTAGGCCCAATTTAGTCGAAAAAGCACCTTGTAAACAAATCCATGCACATCGATTTATTTAGATGAGAAAAACTCGAATTAACTAAGCCAAATGACAACGACCTTAAGAAACGAGAAATGCTAGAATGGATCAAATCAATGAACATTGACTTATTTAAACGAGGATAACTCGGTTACTTTGATCGCTTAATGGTAGCACGATCAAATGAGACACGCGCTCACTAATCTCGTAATTAACTTGTGAATTTGCGTCACTTGACTGTCGAAACTAAAATGCGACACCATTTAAAATTGGGTGTTCACAATTAATATATTAATATATTCATTTATTATATAACATAAATGACTTACAATATTAAGATTATTTTAATATTCAATTAATTCATATTAAAATTATTACTTACATCATTAAATATTTTTCTAAACCCTAATATTTATTTATACCAGGTCATGCGTGTCAATTACTAACCCTTCAGTCCGACCAATGACCCATTGACCCTCTACACTGCTTGGATCAATGGTCGGGTCGAGTTTAATAACATTGCTTGTGATCTCTCCCACCTTCCCACAGATCCAGTGGCCGATATTAAACATTGGAAACGTTGGAAATATATCAACGGACAGTATTGGCCAAAATTGCGGCAAACACGAATAACGACTCTGATTTGCCACAATCTCGACTGCAAAACTGAAGGGCTACGATACAAATTCGAACCACTCGCAAATTTCAATCATAATGGCTCTCGATTGAGTTGATCTGGTATGCATGGAGTCATTTACAAATCGTATGGAGGAAGAAATAATAGGTCAGCACATTCGCAAATCGTATGGAGGAAGTTGAGCACATTAGGTAGCTATTTATTTGACATTAATAGTGCATCACATTTCTCAAATTCGAAACTTTAAACTCAGATCCAACAAATACGCCAAAGACCTTCCTCGCGCAATCCAAGTTGAATTAAAGTGTAACAGTCGTGCTTTAATCAGGTGTCTCTCCAGCACAATTCATTGATAACACATCATCACACAATAATGGTTCGGTTTGAAATTCAAAATAACAAATCTGTTGACTTCACAAATTAATATTAATCATGACAGTTTTCATTCAAAAAAAGTACTATTTGGTGTTGTTATGATGTAACATGAATGCATTACCATTAATATTGCAACGAAAACGTTGCCTCTAATCCTTTTGGTGTTTTATTTGCCTCAAATTCGTGTTATCATGTTGTCTCCTTTGATCGTTGTCTCGACCTTTATTTTATACTAAAAACTAGGTTTAAGCATTTAATTTCATTTTTTGGGCTTTGACTAACCTTGACTCTTCTCTTTTCAAATCTGAACCCAAATCAGCGGCTTTGGAGAGCAGCTGGGAAAACCCTAATTGTATTTCTACATTTTTTTGTTATTTTCCTTAGTTTTGGATTTATTTATATATTTTTGGATGATCAGAATTATTTTTTCGATCCGTTGTAATGATAATTTTCATTTTCGCAATATATTTTATTTTATTGTTTTTTATGTCTTGATCCAAAAGCGAAATAAAAATTGAATTGGGCCTAAGGAATCGTAAACTGGGCCCAATTAACATGTATACCCGAACTCGATCTGAAAAGTAACTCGCGCTAGGCCCAATGTTGCAATTTGTCCCAATCTCGTGGACGTAGGCCCAATTTAGTTTAAAAAAGCACCTTGTAAACAAATCCATGCACATCGATTTATTTAGATGAGAAAACTTGAATTAACTAAGCCAAATGACAACGACCTTAAGAAACGAGAAATGCTAGAATGGATCAAATCAATGAACATTGACTTATTTAAACGAGGATAACTCGGTTACTTTGATCGCTTAATGGTAGCACGATCAAATGAGACACGCGCTCACTAATCTCGTAATTAACTTGTGAATTTGCGTCACTTGACTGTCGAAACTAAAATGCGACACCATTTAAAATTGGGTGTTCACAATTAATATATTAATATATTCATTTATTATATAACATAAATGACTTACAATATTAAGATTATTTTAATATTCAATTAATTCATATTAAAATTATTACTTACATCATTAAATATTTTTCTAAACCCTAATATTTATTTATACCAGGTCATGCGTGTCAATTACTAACCCTTTAGTCCGACCAATGACCCATTGACCCCTCTACCGCTTGGATCAATGGTCGGTCGAGTTTAATAACATTGCTTGTGATCTCTCCCACCTTCCCACGCATCCAAAGGGGCCGATATTAAACATTGGAAACGTTGGAAATATATCAACGACAAGATGGCCAAAAATTGCGCAAACACGAATAACGACTCGATTTGCCACAAATCGATCGCAAAATCAAGGGCTACGATACAAATTCGAACCACTCGCAAATTTCAATCATAATGGCTCTCGATTGAGTTGATCCGTATGCATGGAGTCATTTACAAATCGTATGGAGGAAGAAATAATAGGTCAAGACATTCGCAAATCGTATGGAGGAAGTTGAGCACATTAGGTAGCTATTTATTTGACATTAATAGTGCATCACATTTCTCAAATTCAAACTTTAAACTCAGATCCAACAAATACGCCCAAAGACCTTCCCGCGCAATCCAAAGTTGAATTAAAAGTGTAACAATCGTGCTTTAATCAGTGTGTCTCTCCAAAGACAATTCATTGATAACACATCATCACACAATAATGGTTCTGGTTTGAAATTCAAAATAACAAATTGTTGACTTCACAAATTAATATTAATCATGACAGCTTTTCATTCAAAAAAGTACTATTTGGTGTTGTTATGATGTAACATGAGTGCATTACCATTAATATTGCAACGAAAACGTTGCCCTAATCCTTTTGGTGTTTTATTTGCCTCAAATTCGTGTTATCGTTGTCTCCTTTGATCGTTGTTCGACCCTTTATTTTATACTAAAAACTAGGTTTAAGCATTTAATTTCATTTTTTGGGCTTTGACTAACCTTGACTCTTCTCTTTTCAAATTGAACCCAAATCGCTTTGAGAGCAAATTGGAAAACCCTAATTGTATTTCTACATTTTTTGTTATTTTCCTTAGTTTTGGATTTATTTATATATTTTTGGATGATCGTAATTATTTTTTTCGATCCGTTGTAATGATAATTTTCATTTTCGCAATATATTTTATTTTATTGTTTTTTATGTCTTGATCCAAAAGCGAAATAAAAATTGAATTGGGCCTAAAGAATCGTAAACTAGGCCCAATTAACATGTAAAACCCGAACTCGATCTGAAAAGTAACTCGCGCTAGGCCCAATGTTGCGATTTGTCCCAATCTCATGGACGTAGGCCCAATTTAGTCTAAAAGCACCTAGTAGACAAATCCATGCACATCAATTTATTTAAATGAGAAAAACTTGAATTAACTAAGCCAAATGACACCGACCTTAAGAAACGACAAATGCTCGAATGGATCGAATCAATGAACATTGACTTATTCAAACGAGGATAACTCGGTTACTTTGATCGCTTAATGGTAGCACGATCAAATGAGACACACGCTCACTAATCTCGTAATTAACTTACTTGTGAATTTGCGCCACTTGATCAGAAACTAAAATGCGACACCGTTTAAAATTGGGTGTTCACAATTAATATATTAATATATTCATTTATTATATAACATAAATGACTTACAATATTAAGATTATTTTAATATTCAATTAATTCATATTAAAATTATTACTTACATTATTAAATATTTTTCTAAACCCTAATATTTATTTATACCAGGTCATGCGTGTCAATTACTAACCCTTCTGGTCCAACCAATGACCCATTGACCTCTACACCGCTTGGATCAATGGTCGGGTCGAGTTTAATAACATTCCTTGTGATCTCTCCAACCTTCCCACTGCATCCAAAGGGGCCGATATTAAACATTGGAAACGTTGGAAATATATCAACGGACAAGATGGCCAAAATTTCGCCAACACGAATAATAACGACTGATTTGCCACAATCTCGATTGCAAAACTGAAGGGCTACGATACAAATTCGAACCACTCGCAAATTTCAATCATAATGGCTCTCGATTGAGTTGATCTCGTATGCATGGAGTCATTTACAAATCGTATGGAGGAAGAAATAATAGGTCAGCACATTCGCAAATCGTATGGAGGAAGTTGAGCACATTAGGTAGCTATTTATTTGACATTAATAGTGCATCACATTTCTCAAATTCAAACTTTAAACTCAGATCCAACAAATACGCCAAAGACCTCCCCGCGCAATCCAAAGTTGAATTAAAAGTGTAACAATCGTGCTTTAATCGTGTGTCTCTCCAAAGCACAATTCATTGATAACACATCATCACACAATAATGGTTCGGTTTGAAATTCAAAATAACAAATCTGTTGACTTCACAAATTAATATTAATCATGACAGTTTTCATTCAAAAAAAGTACTATTTGGTGTTGTTATGATGTAACATGAATGCATTACCATTAATATTGCAACGAGAAAACGTTGCCCTAATCCTTTTGGTGTTTTATTTGCCTCAAATTCGTGTTATCGTTGTCTCCTTTGATCGTTGTCCGACCCTTTATTTTATACTAAAAACTAGGTTTAAGCATTTAATTTCATTTTTGGGCTTTGACTAACCTTGACTCTTCTCTTTTCAAATTGAACCCAAATCACGGCTTTGGAGAGCAAACTGGAAAACCCTAATTGTATTTCTACATTTTTTGTTATTTTCCTTAGTTTTGGATTTATTTATATATATTTTTGGATGATCAGAATTATTTTTTTCGATCCGTTGTAATGATAATTTTCATTTTCGCAATATATTTTATTTTATTTTTTTTATGTCTTGATCCAAAAGCTTTAAATAAAATTGAATTGGGCCTAAAGAATCGTAAACTAGGCCCAATTAACATGTAAAACCCGAACTCGATCCAAAAGTAACTCGCGCTTAGGCCCAATGTTGCGATTTGTCCCAATCTCATGGATGTAGGCCCAATTTAGTCTAAAAGCACCTAGTAGACAAATCCATGCACATCAATTTATTTAAATGAGAAAACTTGAATTAACTAAGCCAAATGACACCGACCTTAAGAAACGATAAATGCTCGAATGGATCGAATCAATGAACATTGACTTATTCAAACGAGGATAACTCTCTGTTACTTTGATCGCTTAATGGTAGCACGATCAAATGAGACACGCGCTCACTAATCTCGTAATTAACTTACTTGTGAATTTGCGCCACTTGATCAGAGAAACTAAAATGCGACATCGCTTAAAATTGGGTGTTCACAATTAATATATTAATATATTCATTTATTATATAACATAAATGACTTACATTATTAAGATTATTTTAATATTCAATTAATTCATATTAAAATTATTACTTACATTATTAAATATTTTTCTAAACCCTAATATTTATTTATACCAGGTCATGCGTGTCAATTACTAACCCTTCGGTCCGACCAATGACCCATTGACCCTCTACCCTGCTTGGATCAATGGCCGGGTCGAGTTTAATAACATTCCTTGTGATCTCTCCAACCTTCCCCATGCATCCAAAGGGCCGATATTAAACATTGGAAACATTGGAAATATATCAACGGCCAGTACAAAATTTCGGCCAACACGAATAACGACTCTGATTTGCCACAATCTCGACTGCAAAACTAAAGGGCTACGATACAAATTCGAACCACTCGCAAATTTCAATCATAATGGCTCTCGATTGAGTTGATCTGGTATGCATGGAGTCATTTACAAATCGTATGGAGGAAGAAATAATAGGTCAGCACATTCGCAAATCGTATGGAGGAAGTTGAGCACATTAGGTAGCTATTTATTTGACATTAATAGTGCATCACATTTCTCAAATTCAAACTTTAAACTCAGATCCAACAAATACGCCACCACCTTCCTCGCGCAATCCAGGTGAATTAAAAGTGTAACAGTCGTGCTTTAATCAGGTGTCTCTCCAGCACAATTCATTGATAACACATCATCACACAATAATGGTTCGGTTTGAAATTCAAAATAACAAATGTTGACTTCACAAATTAATATTAATCATGACGCTTTTCATTCAAAAAAGTACTATTTGGTGTTGTTATGATGTAACATGAATGCATTACCATTAATATTGCAACGAAAACGTTGCCTCTAATCCTTTTGGTGTTTTATTTGCCTCAAATTCGTGTTATCGTTGTCTCCTTTGATCGTTGTCCGACCCTTTATTTTATACTAAAAACTAGGTTTAAGCATTTAATTTCATTTTTTGGGCTTTGACTAACCTTGACTCTTCTCTTTTCAAATTGAACCCAAATCAATGGCTTTTGAGAGCAACTGGAAAACCCTAATTGTATTTCTACATTTTTTGTTATTTTCCTTAGTTTTGGATTTATTTATATATTTTTTGGATGATCAGTAATTATTTTTTCGATCCGTTGTAATGATAATTTTCATTTTCAAATATATTTTATTTTATTGTTTTTTATGTCTTGATCCAAAAGCTTAAATAAAATTGAATTGGGCCTAAAGAATCGTAAACTAGGCCCAATTAACATGTAAAACCCGAACTCGATCTGAAAAGTAACTCGCGCTAGGCCCAATGTTGCGATTTGTCCCAATCTCATGGATGTAGGCCCAATTTAGTCGAAAAAGCACCTAGTAGACAAATCCATGCACATCAATTTATTTAAATGAGAAAAACTTGAATTAACTAAGCCAAATGACACCGACCTTAAGAAACGACAAATGCTCGAATGGATCGAATCAATGAACATTGACTTATTCAAACGAGGATAACTCGGTTACTTTGATCGCTTAATGGTAGCACGATCAAATGAGACACACGCTCACTAATCTCGTAATTAACTTACTTGTGAATTTGCGTCACTTGACTGTAGAAACTAAAATGCGACACTGTTTAAAATTGGGTGTTCACAATTAATATATTAATATATTCATTTATTATATAACATAAATGACTTACATTATTAAGATTATTTTAATATTCAATTAATTCATATTAAAATTATTACTTACATTATTAAATATTTTTCTAAACCCTAATATTTATTTATACCAGGTCATGCGTGTCAATTACTAACCCTTCTGGCCCAACCAATGACCCATTGACCTCTACACCGCTTGGATCAATGGTCGGGTCGAGTTTAATAACATTCCTTGTGATCTCTCCAACCTTCCCACTGCATCCAAAGTGGGCCGATATTAAACATTGGAAACGTTGGAAATATATCAACGCCAAGATGGCCAAAATTTCGCCAACACGAATAACGACTGATTTGCCACAATCTCGATCAGAAATCAAGGGCTACGATACAAATTCGAACCACTGCAAATTTCAATCATAATGGCTCTCGATTGAGTTGATCTCGTATGCATGGAGTCATTTACAAATCGTATGGAGGAAGAAATAATAGGTCAAAGACATTCGCAAATCGTATGGAGGAAGTTGAGCACATTAGGTAGCTATTTATTTGACATTAATAGTGCATCACATTTCTCAAATTCAAACTTTAAACTCAGATCCAACAAATACGCCCAAGCACCTTCCCGCGCAATCCAGTTGAATTAAAAGTGTAACAAATGTGCTTTAATCAGTGTCTCTCCAAAGACAATTCATTGATAACACATCATCACACAATAATGGTCTGGTTTGAAATTCAAAATAACAAATCTGTTGACTTCACAAATTAATATTAATCATGACAGCTTTTCATTCAAAAAAGTACTATTTGGTGTTGTTATGATGTAACATGAATGCATTACCATTAATATTGCAACGAGAAAACGTTGCCTCTAATCCTTTTGGTGTTTTATTTGCCTCAAATTCGTGTTATCGTTGTCTCCTTTGATCGTTGTCCGACCTTTATTTTATACTAAAAACTAGGTTTAAGCATTTAATTTCATTTTTTGGGCTTTGACTAACCTTGACTCTTCTCTTTTCAAATTGAACCCAAATCACGGCTTTGAGAGCAAAAACTGGAAAACCCTAATTGTATTTCTACATTTTTTGTTATTTTCCTTAGTTTTGGATTTATTTATATATTTTTGGATGACTGTAATTATTTTTTTCGATCCGTTGTAATGATAATTTTCATTTTCAAATATATTTTATTTTATTGTTTTTATGTCTTGATCCAAAAGTTTAAATAAAAATTGAATTGGGCCTAAAGAATCGTAAACTAGGCCCAATTAACATGTAAAACCCGAACTCGACCAAAAGTAACTCGCGCTTAGGCCCAATGTTGCGATTTGTCCCAATCTCATGGATGTAGGCCCAATTTAGTCTAAAAGCACCTAGTAGACAAATCCATGCACATCAATTTATTTAAATGAGAAAAACTTGAATTAACTAAGCCAAATGACACCGACCTTAAGAAACGACAAATGCTCGAATGGATCGAATCAATGAACATTGACTTATTCAAACGAGGATAACTCGGTTACTTTGATCGCTTAATGGTAGCACGATCAAATGAGACACACGCGCCACTAATCTCGTAATTAACTTACTTTGTGAATTTGCGCCACTTGATCAGAGAAACTAAAATGCGACACCGTTTAAAATTGGGTGTTCACAATTAATATATTAATATATTCATTTATTATATAACATAAATGACTTACATTATTAAGATTATTTTAATATTCAATTAATTCATATTAAAATTATTACTTACATTATTAAATATTTTTCTAAACCCTAATATTTATTTATACCAGGTCATGCGTGTCATCTACTAACCCTTCGATCCGACCAATGACCCATTGACCCTCTACCCTGCTTGGATCAATGGCCGGGTCGAGTTTAATAACATTCCTTGTGATCTCTCCAACCTTCCCATGCATCCAAAAGGGCCGATATTAAACATTGGAAACGTTGGAAATATATCAACGCCAAGATACAAAATTTCGCCAACACTTAATAACGACTGATTTGCCACAATCTCGATCGCAGAAATCAAGGGCTACGATACAAATTCGAACCACTCGCAAATTTCAATCATAATGGCTCTCGATTGAGTTGATCCGTATGCATGGAGTCATTTACAAATCGTATGGAGGAAGAAATAATAGGTCAAGACATTCGCAAATCGTATGGAGGAAGTTGAGCACATTAGGTAGCTATTTATTTGACATTAATAGTGCATCACATTTCTCAAATTCAAACTTTAAACTCAGATCCAACAAATACGCCAAAGACCTTCCCGCGCAATCCAAGTGAATTAAAAGTGTAACAATCGTGGCTTTTAATCAGTGTCTCTCCAAAGACAATTCATTGATAACACATCATCACACAATAATGGTTCGGTTTGAAATTCAAAATAACAAATCTGTTGACTTCACAAATTAATATTAATCATGACAGTTTTCATTCAAAAAAAGTACTATTTGGTGTTGTTATGATGTAACATGAATGCATTACCATTAATATTGCAACGAGAAAACGTTGCCCTAATCCTTTTGGTGTTTTATTTGCCTCAAATTGTGTTATCGTTGTCTCCCTTTGATCGTTATTCGACCCTTTATTTTATACTAAAAAACTAGGTTTAAGCATTTAATTTCATTTTTTGGGCTTTGACTAACCTTGACTCTTCTCTTTTCAAATCAAGCCCAAATCACGCTTTGGAGAGCAAACTGGAAAACCCTAATTGTATTTCTACATTTTTTTGTTATTTTCCTTAGTTTTGGATTTATTTATATATTTTTTGGATGACTGTAATTATTTTTTTCGATCTGGTTGTAATGATAATTTTCATTTTCGCAATATATTTTATTTTATTGTTTTTTATGTCTTGATCCAAAAGCGAAATAAAAATTGAATTGGGCCTAAAGAATCGTAAACTAGGCCCAATTAACATGTAAAACCCGAACTCGATCTGAAAAGTAACTCGCGTTAGGCCCAATGTTGCGATTTGTCCCAATCTCATGGATGTAGGCCCAATTTAGTCGAAAAAGCACCTAGTAGACAAATCCATGCACATCAATTTATTTAAATGAGAAAAACTTGAATTAACTAAGCCAAATGACACCGACCTTAAGAAAACGACAAATGCTCGAATGGATCGAATCAATGAACATTGACTTATTCAAACGAGGATAACTCGTTACTTTGATCGCTTAATGGTAGCACGATCAAATGAGACACGCGCCACTAATCTCGTAATTAACTTACTTGTGAATTTGCGCCACTTGGATCAGAAACTAAAATGCGACACCGCTTAAAATTGGGTGTTCACAATTAATATATTAATATATTCATTTATTATATAACATAAATGACTTATAATATTAAGATTATTTTAATATTCAATTAATTCATATTAAAATTATTACTTACATTATTAAATATTTTTCAAAACCCTAATATTTATTTATACCGTGTCATGCGTGTCAATTACTAACCCTTCTGGTCCAACCAATGACCCATTGACCTCTCTACCGCTGATCAATGGTCGGGTCGAGTTTAATAACATTCCTTGTGATCTCTCCCACCTTCCCACTGCATCCAAAGGGCCGATATTAAACATTGGAAACGTTGGAAATATATCAACGACAAGATACAAAATTTCGCCAACACGAATAACGACTCTGATTTGCCACAATCTCGATCGCAAAATCAAGGGCTACGATACAAATTCGAACCACTCGCAAATTTCAATCATAATGGCTCTCGATTGAGTTGATCCGTATGCATGGAGTCATTTACAAATCGTATGGAGGAAGAAATAATAGGTCAAGACATTCGCAAATCGTATGGAGGAAGTTGAGCACATTAGGTAGCTATTTATTTGACATTAATAGTGCATCACATTTCTCAAATTCAAACTTTAAACTCAGATCCAACAAATACGCCCAAAGACCTTCCCGCGCAATCCAGTTGAATTAAAAGTGTAACAAATCGTGCTTTAATCGTGTGTCTCTCCAAAGACAATTCATTGATAACACATCATCACACAATAATGGTTCGGTTTGAAATTCAAAATAACAAATCGTTGACTTCACAAATTAATATTAATCATGACAGCTTTTCATTCAAAAAAGTACTATTTGGTGTTGTTATGATGTAACATGAATGCATTACCATTAATATTGCAACGAAAACGTTGTCTCTAATCCTTTTGGTGTTTTATTTGCCTCAAATTCGTGGTTATCGTTGTCTCCTTTGATCGTTATTCGACCCTTTATTTTATACTAAAAACTAGGTTTAAGCATTTAATTTCATTTTTTGGGCTTTGACTAACCTTGACTCTTCTCTTTTCAAATTGAACCCAAATCACGCTTTGAGAGCAAAATGGGAAAACCCTAATTGTATTTCTACATTTTTTGTTATTTTCCTTAGTTTTGGATTTATTTATATATATTTTGGATGACTGTAATTATTTTTTTCGATCTGGTTGTAATTATAATATTCATTTTCGCAATATATTTTATTTTATTGTTTTTTATGTCTTGATCCAAAATTGAAATAAAAATTGAATTGGTCCTAAAGAATCGTAAACTAGGCCCAATTAACATGTAAAACCCGAACTCGATCTGAAAAGTAACTCGCGCTAGGCCCAATGTTGCGATTTGTCCCAATCTCATGGACGTAGGCCCAATTTAGTCTAAAAGCACCTAGTAGACAAATCCATGCACATCAATTTATTTAAATGAGAAAAACTTGAATTAACTAAGCCAAATGACACCGACCTTAAGAAACGACAAATGCTCGAATGGATCGAATCAATGAACATTGACTTATTCAAACGAGGATAACTCGGTTACTTTGATCGCTTAATGGTAGCACGATCAAATGAGACAAGCGCTCACTAATCTCGTAATTAACTTACTTGTGAATTTGCGCCACTTGATCAGAGAAACTAAAATGCGACACCGTTTAAAATTGGGTGTTCACAATTAATATATTAATATATTCATTTATTATATAACATAAATGACTTATAATATTAAGATTATTTTAATATTCAATTAATTCATATTAAAATTATTACTTACATTATTAAATATTTTTCAAAACCCTAATATTTATTTATACCGTGTCATGCGTGTCAATTACTAACCTTTGGTCCAACCAATGACCCATTGACCTCTACCCCGCTTGGATCAATGGTCGGGTCGAGTTTAATAACATTCCTTGTGATCTCTCCCACCTTCCCATGCATCCAAAGGGCCGATATTAAACATTGGAAACGTTGGAAATATATCAACGGACAAGATGGCAAAATTTCGCCAACACTTAATAACGACTCTAATTTGCCACAATCTCGATCGCAAAATCAAGGGCTACGATACAAATTCGAACCACTCGCAAATTTCAATCATAATGGCTCTCGATTGAGTTGATCCGTATGCATGGAGTCATTTACAAATCGTATGGAGGAAGAAATAATAGGTCAAGACATTCGCAAATCATATGGAGGAAGTTGAGCACATTAGGTAGCTATTTATTTGACATTAATAGTGCATCACATTTCTCAAATTCAAACTTTAAACTCAGATCCAACAAATACGCCAAAGACCTTCCCGCGCAATCCAGTTGAATTAAAAGTGTAACAATCGTGCTTTAATCGTGTGTCTCTCCAAAGACAATTCATTGATAACACATCATCACACAATAATGGTTCGGTTTGAAATTCAAAATAACAAATCTGTTGACTTCACAAATTAATATTAATCATGACAGCTTTTCATTCAAAAAAGTACTATTTGGTGTTGTTATGATGTAACATGAATGCATTACCATTAATATTGCAACGAAAACGTTGCGTTCTAATCCTTTTTGGTGTTTTATTTGCTCAAATTCGTGTTATCGTTGTCTCCTTTGATCGTTATCGACCCTTTATTTTATACTAAAAACTAGGTTTAAGCATTTAATTTCATTTTTTGGGCTTTGACTAACCTTGACTCTTCTCTTTTCAAATCAAGCCCAATCAACGCTTTGGAGAGCAAAACTGGAAAACCCTAATTGTATTTCTACATTTTTTGTTATTTTCCTTAGTTTTGGATTTATTTATATATTTTTTGGATGATCAGTAATTATTTTTTTCGATCCGTTGTAATTATAATTTTCATTTTCGCAATATATTTTATTTTATTGTTTTTTATGTCTTGATCCAAAAGTTTAATAAAAATTGAATTGGGCCTAAAGAATCGTAAACTAGGCCCAATTAACATGTAAAACCCGAACTCGATCTGAAAAGTAACTCGCGCTTAGGCCCAATGTTGCGATTTGTCCCAATCTCATGGACGTAGGCCCAATTTAGTCTAAAAAGCACCTAGTAGACAAATCCATGCACATCAATTTATTTAAATGAGAAAACTTGAATTAACTAAGCCAAATGACACCGACCTTAAGAAACGACAAATGCTCGAATGGATCGAATCAATGAACATTGACTTATTCAAACGAGGATAACTCGGTTACTTTGATCGCTTAATGGTAGCACGATCAAATGAGACACACGCCACTAATCTCGTAATTAACTTACTTGTGAATTTGCGCCACTTGATCAGAGAAACTAAAATGCGACATCGCTTAAAATTGGGTGTTCACAATTAATATATTAATATATTCATTTATTATATAACATAAATGACTTACAATATTAAGATTATTTTAATATTCAATTAATTCATATTAAAATTATTACTTACATTATTAAATATTTTTCTAAACCCTAATATTTATTTATACCAGGTCATGCGTGTCAATTACTAACCCTTCGGTCCAACCAATGACCCATTGACCCTCTACCCTGCTTGGATCAATGGTCGGTCGAGTTTAATAACATTCCTTGTGATCTCTCCCACCTTCCCACCAATCCAGTGGCCGATATTAAACATTGGAAACGTTGGAAATATATCAACGACAAGATACAAAATTTCGCCAACACTTAATAACGACTCTAATTTGCCACAATCTCGATCGCAAAATCAAGGGCTACGATACAAATTCGAACCACTCACAAATTTCAATCATAATGGCTCTCGATTGAGTTGATCCGTATGCATGGAGTCATTTACAAATCGTATGGAGGAAGAAATAATAGGTCAAGACATTCGCAAATCATATGGAGGAAGTTGAGCACATTAGGTAGCTATTTATTTGACATTAATAGTGCATCACATTTCTCAAATTCAAACTTTAAACTCAGATCCAACAAATACGCCCAAAGACCTTCCCGCGCAATCCAGTTGAATTAAAAGTGTAACAATCGTGCTTTAATCAGTGTCTCTCCAAAGACAATTCATTGATAACACATCATCACACAATAATGGTTCGGTTTGAAATTCAAAATAACAAATCTGTTGACTTCACAAATTAATATTAATCATGATGCTTTTCATTCAAAAAAGTACTATTTGGTGTTGTTATGATGTAACATGAATGCATTACCATTAATATTGCAACGAAAACGTTGCCCTAATCCTTTTGGTGTTTTATTTGCCTCAAATTGTGTTATCGTTGTCTCCTTTGATCGTTATCCAACTTTATTTTATACTAAAAACTAGGTTTAAGCATTTAATTTCATTTTTGGGCTTTGACTAACCTTGACTCTTCTCTTTTCAAATCTGAAGCCCAAATCGCTTTGAGAGCAACTGGAAAACCCTAATTGTATTTCTACATTTTTTGTTATTTTCCTTAGTTTTGGATTTATTATATATTTTTTGGATGATCTGTAATTATTTTTTTTCGATCCGTTGTAATTATAATTTTCATTTTCGCAATATATTTTATTTTATTGTTTTTTATGTCTTGATCCAAAAGCTTAAATAAAAATTGAATTGGGCCTAAAGAATCGTAAACTAGGCCCAATTAACATGTAAAACCCGAACTCGATCCAAAAGTAACTCTCGCTTAGGCCCAATGTTGCGATTTGTCCCAATCTCATGGACGTAGGCCCAATTTAGTCTTAAAAGCACCTAGTAGACAAATCCATGCACATCAATTTATTTAAATGAGAAAACTTGAATTAACTAAGCCAAATGACACCGACCTTAAGAAACGCGACAAATGCTCGAATGGATCGAATCAATGAACATTGACTTATTCAAACGAGGATAACTTGTTACTTTGATCGCTTAATGGTAGCACGATCAAATGAGACACGCGCCACTAATCTCGTAATTAACTTACTTGTGAATTTGCGCCACTTGATCAGAGAAACTAAAATGCGACATCGCTTAAAATTGGGTGTTCACAATTAATATATTAATATATTCATTTATTATATAACATAAATGACTTATAATATTAAGATTATTTTAATATTCAATTAATTCATATTAAAATTATTACTTACATTATTAAATATTTTTCAAAACCCTAATATTTATTTATACCGTGTCATGCGTGTCAATTACTAACCCTTCTGGTCCAACTAATGACCCATTGACCTCTACCCCGCTTGGATCAATGGTCGGGTCGAGTTTAATAACATTCCTTGTGATCTCTCCACCTTCCCACTGCATCCAAAGGGGCCGATATTAAACATTGGAAACGTTGGAAATATATCAAACGGACAAGATACAAAATTTCGCCAACACTTAATAACGACTGATTTGCCACAATCTCGACAAAGAAATCAAGGGCTACGATACAAATTCGAACCACTCACAAATTTCAATCATAATGGCTCTCGATTGAGTTGATCCGTATGCATGGAGTCATTTACAAATCGTATGGAGGAAGAAATAATAGGTCAAGACATTCGCAAATCATATGGAGGAAGTTGAGCACATTAGGTAGCTATTTATTTGACATTAATAGTGCATCACATTTCTCAAATTCAAACTTTAAACTCAGATCCAACAAATACGCCAAAGACCTTCCCGCGCAATCCAGTTGAATTAAAAGTGTAACAATCGTGCTTTAATCAGTGTCTCTCCAAAGACAATTCATTGATAACACATCATCACACAATAATGGTCTGGTTTGAAATTCAAAATAACAAATGTTGACTTCACAAATTAATATTAATCATGACAGCTTTTCATTCAAAAAAGTACTATTTGGTGTTGTTATGATGTAACATGAATGCATTACCATTAATATTGCAACGAAAACGCTGCCCTAATCATTTTTGGTGTTTTATTTGCCTCAAATTCGTGTTATCGTTGTCTCCTTTGATCGTTATCCGAATTCTTTATTTTATACTAAAAACTAGGTTTAAGCATTTAATTTCATTTTTTGGGCTTTGACTAACCTTGACTCTTCTCTTTTCAAAACTGAAGCCCAAATCACGCTTTGAGAGCAAATGGAAAACCCTAATTGTATTTCTACATTTTTTGTTATTTTCCTTAGTTTTGGATTTATTTATATATTTTTTTTGGATGATCAGAATTATTTTTTTAGATCCGTTGTAATTATAATTTTCATTTTCGCAATATATTTTATTTTATTGTTTTTTATGTCTTGATCCAAAAGCGAAAATAAAATTGAATTGGGCCTAAAGAATCGTAAACTAGGCCCAATTAACATGTAAAACCCGAACTCGATCCAAAAGTAACTCTCGCTTAGGCCCAATGTTGCGATTTGTCCCAATCTCATGGACGAGGCCCAATTTAGTCTAAAAGCACCTAGTAGACAAATCCATGCACATCAATTTATTTAAATGAGAAAACTTGAATTAACTAAGCCAAATGACACCGACCTTAAGAAACGACAAATGCTCGAATGGATCGAATCAATGAACATTGACTTATTCAAACGAGGATAACTCTCGTTACTTTGATCGCTTAATGGTAGCACGATCAAATGAGACACGCGCCACTAATCTCGTGAATTAACTTACTTGTGAATTTGCGCCACTTGATCAGAGAAACTAAAATGCGACACCGCTTTAAAATTGGGTGTTCACAATTAATATATTAATATATTCATTTATTATATAACATAAATGACTTATAATATTAAGATTATTTTAATATTCAATTAATTCATATTAAAATTATTACTTACATTATTAAATATTTTTCTAAACCCTAATATTTATTTATACCGTGTCATGCGTGTCAATTACTAACCCTTCTGGCCCAACCAATGACCCATTGACCTCTACCCCGCTGGATCAATGGTCGGTCGAGTTTAATAACATTCCTTGTGATCTCTCCCACCTTCCCACTGCATCCAAAGGGCCGATATTAAACATTGGAAACGTTGGAAATATATCAACGACAAGATGGCCAAAATTTCGCCAACACTAATAACGACTCTGATTTGCCACAATCTCGATCGCAAAATCAAGGGCTACGATACAAATTCGAACCACTCACAAATTTCAATCATAATGGCTCTCGATTGAGTTGATCCGTATGCATGGAGTCATTTACAAATCGTATGGAGGAAGAAATAATAGGTCAAGACATTCGCAAATCATATGGAGGAAGTTGAGCACATTAGGTAGCTATTTATTTGACATTAATAGTGCATCACATTTCTCAAATTCAAACTTTAAACTCAGATCCAACAAATACGCCAAAGACCTTCCCGCGCAATCCGTTGAATTAAAAGTGTAACAATCGTGCTTTAATCAGTGTCTCTCCAAAGACAATTCATTGATAACACATCATCACACAATAATGGTTGGGTTTGAAATTCAAAATAACAAATCTGTTGACTTCACAAATTAATATTAATCATGACAGCTTTTCATTCAAAAAAGTACTATTTGGTGTTGTTATGATGTAACATGAATGCATTACCATTAATATTGCAACGAGAAAACGTTGCCCTAATCCTTTTGGTGTTTTATTTGCCTCAAATTGTGTTATCGTTGTCTCTCCTTTGATCGTTATCTCGACCTTTATTTTATACTAAAAACTAGGTTTAAGCATTTAATTTCATTTTTTGGGCTTTGACTAACCTTGACTCTTCTCTTTCAAAATTGAAGCCCAAATCGGCTTTGGAGAGCAAACTGGAAAACCCTAATTGTATTTCTACATTTTTTTGTTATTTTCCTTAGTTTTGGATTTATTTATATATTTTTTGGATGACTGTAATTATTTTTTTCGATCTGGTTGTAATTATAATTTTCATTTTCGCAATATATTTTATTTTATTGTTTTTTATGTCTTGATCCAAAAGCGAAATAAAAATTGAATTGGGCCTAAAGAATCGTAAACTAGGCCCAATTAACATGTAAAACCCGAACTCGATCTGAAAAGTAACTCGCGCTAGGCCCAATGTTGCGATTTGTCCCAATCTCATGGACGTAGGCCCAATTTAGTCGAAAAAGCACCTAGTAGACAAATCCATGCACATCAATTTATTTAAATGAGAAAAACTTGAATTAACTAAGCCAAATGACACCGACCTTAAGAAACGACAAATGCTCGAATGGATCGAATCAATGAACATTGACTTATTCAAACGAGGATAACTCGGTTACTTTGATCGCTTAATGGTAGCACGATCAAATGAGACACACGCGCCACTAATCTCAGAATTAACTTACTTGTGAATTTGCGCCACTTGATCAGAGAAACTAAAATGCGACAATCGCTTAAAATTGGGTGTTCACAATTAATATATTAATATATTCATTTATTATATAACATAAATGACTTATAATATTAAGATTATTTTAATATTCAATTAATTCATATTAAAATTATTACTTACATTATTAAATATTTTTCAAAACCCTAATATTTATTTATACCAGGTCATGCGTGTCAATTACTAACCCTTCGGTCCAACCAATGACCCATCGACTCTCTACCCCGCTGATCAATGGTCGGGTCCAGTTTAATAACATTCCTTGTGATCTCTCCCACCTTCCCACCAATCCAGTGGCCGATATTAAATATTGGAAACGTTGGAAATATATCAACGGACAGTATTGGCCAAAATTTCGGCCAACACGAATAACGACTCTAATTTGCCACAATCTCGACTGCAAAACTGAAGGGCTACGATACAAATTCGAACCACTCACAAATTTCAATCATAATGGCTCTCGATTGAGTTGATCTGGTATGTATGGAGTCATTTACAAATCGTATGGAGGAAGAAATAATAGGTCAGCACATTCGCAAATCATATGGAGGAAGTTGAGCACATTAGGTAGCTATTTATTTGACATTAATAGTGCATCACATTTCTCAAATTCGAAACTTTAAACTCAGATCCAACAAATACGCCCAGCACCTTCCTGCGCAATCCAGTGAATTAAAAGTGTAACAATCGTGCTTTAATCAGGTGTCTCTCCAGCACAATTCATTGATAACACATCATCACACAATAATGGTTCGGTTTGAAATTCAAAATAACAAATCTGTTGACTTCACAAATTAATATTAATCATGACAGCTTTTCATTCAAAAAAGTACTATTTGGTGTTGTTATGATGTAACATGAATGCATTACCATTAATATTGCAACGAAAACGTTTCTCTAATCATTTTTGGTGTTTTATTTGCCTCAAATTGTGTTATCGTTGTCTCCTTTGATCGCTATTCCAATTCTTTATTTTATACTAAAAAACTAGGTTTAAGCATTTAATTTCATTTTTTGGGCTTTGACTAACCTTGACTCTTCTCTTTTCAAATCTGAAGCCCAAATCAGCGGCTTTGGAGAGCAGCTGGGAAAACCCTAATTGTATTTCTACATTTTTTTGTTATTTTCCTTAGTTTTGGATTTATTTATATATTTTTTGGATGATCTGTAATTATTTTTTAGATCCGTTGTAATTATAATTTTCATTTTCAAATATATTTTATTTTATTGTTTTTATGTCTTGATCCAAAAGCTTAAATAAAATTGAATTGGGCCTAAAGAATCGTAAACTAGGCCCAATTAACATGTAAAACCCGAACTCGATCCAAAAGTAACTCGCGCTTAGGCCCAATGTTGCGATTTGTCCCAATCTCATGGACGAGGCCCAATTTAGTCTAAAAGCACCTAGTAGACAAATCCATGCACATCAATTTATTTAAATGAGAAAACTTGAATTAACTAAGCCAAATGACACCGACCTTAAGAAACGACAAATGCTCGAATGGATCGAATCAATGAACATTGACTTATTCAAACGAGGATAACTCGGTTACTTTGATCGCTTAATGGTAGCACGATCAAATGAGACAAGCGCCACTAATCTCGTGAATTAACTTACTTGTGAATTTGCGCCACTTGATCAGAGAAACTAAAATGCGACACCGTTTAAAATTGGGTGTTCACAATTAATATATTAATATATTCATTTATTATATAACATAAATGACTTATAATATTAAGATTATTTTAATATTCAATTAATTCATATTAAAATTATTACTTACATTATTAAATATTTTTCAAAACCCTAATATTTATTTATACCAGGTCATGCGTGTCAATTACTAACCCTTCTGGTCCAACCAATGACCCATCGACCTCTACCCCGCTTGGATCAATGGTCGGGTCGAGTTTAATAACATTCCTTGTGATCTCTCCCACCTTCCCATGCATCCAAAGGGCCGATATTAAACATTGGAAACGTTGGAAATATATCAACGACAAGATGGCCAAAATTTCGCCAACACTTAATAACGACTCTAATTTGCCACAATCTCGATCGCAAAATCAAGGGCTACGATACAAATTCGAACCACTCACAAATTTCAATCATAATGGCTCTCGATTGAGTTGATCCGTATGTATGGAGTCATTTACAAATCGTATGGAGGAAGAAATAATAGGTCAAGACATTCGCAAATCATATGGAGGAAGTTGAGCACATTAGGTAGCTATTTATTTGACATTAATAGTGCATCACATTTCTCAAATTCAAACTTTAAACTCAGATCCAACAAATACGCCAAAGACCTTCCCGCGCAATCCAAAGTTGAATTAAAAGTGTAACAATCGTGCTTTAATCAGTGTCTCTCCAAAGACAATTCATTGATAACACATCATCACACAATAATGGTTCGGTTTGAAATTCAAAATAACAAATCTGACTTCACAAATTAATATTAATCATGACAGCTTTTCATTCAAAAAAGTACTATTTGGTGTTGTTATGATGTAACATGAATGCATTACCATTAATATTGCAACGAGAAAACGCGTTGCCCTAATCCTTTTGGTGTTTTATTTGCTCTCAAATTCGTGTTATCGTTGTCTCCTTTGATCGCTATCTCGACTCTTATTTTATACTAAAAACTAGGTTTAAGCATTTAATTTCATTTTTTGGGCTTTGACTAACCTTGACTCTTCTCTTTTCAAATTGAAGCCCAAATCGCTTTGAGAGCAAATGGAAAACCCTAATTGTATTTCTACATTTTTTGTTATTTTCCTTAGTTTTGGATTTTTTATATATTTTTTTTTTGGATGATCTGTAATTATTTTTTTCGATCTCCGTTGTAATTATAATTTTCATTTTCGCAATATATTTTATTTTATTGTTTTTTATGTCTTGATCCAAAAATTTAAATAAAAATTGAATTGGGCCTAAAGAATCGTAAACTAGGCCCATTAACATGTAAAACCCGAACTCGATCGAAAAGTAACTCTCGCTTAGGCCCAATGTTGCGATTTGTCCCAATCTCATGGACGAGGCCCAATTTAGTTCTAAAAGCACCTAGTAGACAAATCCATGCACATCAATTTATTTAAATGAGAAAACTTGAATTAACTAAGCCAAATGACACCGACCTTAAGAAATGACAAATGCTCGAATGGATCGAATCAATGAACATTGACTTATTCAAACGAGGATAACTCGTTACTTTGATCGCTTAATGGTAGCACGATCAAATGAGACACGCGCCACTAATCTCGTGAATTAACTTACTTGTGAATTTGCGCCACTTGATCAGAAACTAAAATGCGACACCGCTTAAAATTGGGTGTTCACAATTAATATATTAATATATTCATTTATTATATAACATAAATGACTTATAATATTAAGATTATTTTAATATTCAATTAATTCATATTAAAATTATTACTTACATTATTAAATATTTTTCAAAACCCTAATATTTATTTATACCAGTCATGCGTGTCAATTACTAACCCTTCTGGTCCAACCAATGACCCATTGACCTCTACCCCGCTGGATCAATGGTCGGTCGAGTTTAATAACATTCCTTGTGATCTCTCCCACCTTCCCATGCATCAAAAGGGCCGATATTAAACATTGGAAACGTTGGAAATATATCAACGACAAGATGGCCAAAATTTCGCCAACACTTAATAACGACTCTAATTTGCCACAATCTCGATCGCAAAATCAAGGGCTACGATACAAATTCGAACCACTCACAAATTTCAATCATAATGGCTCTCGATTGAGTTGATCCGTATGCATGGAGTCATTTACAAATCGTATGGAGGAAGAAATAATAGGTCAAGACATTCGCAAATCATATGGAGGAAGTTGAGCACATTAGGTAGCTATTTATTTGACATTAATAGTGCATCACATTTCTCAAATTCAAACTTTAAACTCAGATCCAACAAATACGCCCAAAGACCTTCCCCCGCGCAATCCAGTTGAATTAAAAGTGTAACAATCGTGCTTTAATCGTGTGTCTCTCCAAAGACAATTCATTGATAACACATCATCACACAATAATGGTTCTGGTTTGAAATTCAAAATAACAAATCTGTTGACTTCACAAATTAATATTAATCATGACAGCTTTTCATTCAAAAAAGTACTATTTGGTGTTGTTATGATGTAACATGAATGCATTACCATTAATATTGCAACGAAAACGCTTCCCTAATCATTTTTGGTGTTTTATTTGCCTCAAAATCGTGTTATCGTTGTCTCCTTTGATCGTTATCCAACCCTTATTTTATACTAAAAACTAGGTTTAAGCATTTAATTTCATTTTTTGGGCTTTGACTAACCTTGACTCTTCTCTTTTCAAATCTGAAGCCCAAATCAATGGCTTTGAGAGCAAATTGGAAAACCCTAATTGTATTTCTACATTTTTTGTTATTTTCCTTAGTTTTGGATTTATTTATATATTTTTGGATGATCTGTAATTATTTTTTTAGATCCGTTGTAATTATAATTTTCATTTTCAAATATATTTTATTTTGTTGTTTTTTATGTCTTGATCCAAAAGCGAAATAAAAATTGAATTGGGCCTAAAGAATCGTAAACTAGGCCCAATTAACATGTAAAACCCGAACTCGATCTGAAAAGTAACTCGCGCTAGGCCCAATGTTGCGATTTGTCCCAATCTCATGGACGTAGGCCCAATTTAGTCGAAAAAGCACCTAGTAGACAAATCCATGCACATCAATTTATTTAAATGAGAAAACTTGAATTAACTAAGCCAAATGACACCGACCTTAAGAAACGACAAATGCTCGAATGGATCGAATCAATGAACATTGACTTATTCAAACGAGGATAACTCGGTTACTTTGATCGCTTAATGGTAGCACGATCAAATGAGACACACGCTCACTAATCTCGTAATTAACTTACTTGTGAATTTGCGCCACTTGATCAGAGAAACTAAAATGCGACACCGCTTAAAATTGGGTGTTCACAATTAATATATTAATATATTCATTTATTATATAACATAAATGACTTACAATATTAAGATTATTTTAATATTCAATTAATTCATATTAAAATTATTACTTACATTATTAAATATTTTTCAAAACCCTAATATTTATTTATACCGTGTCATGCGTGTCAATTACTAACCCTTCTGGCCCAACCAATGACCCATTGACCTCTACCGCTTGGATCAATGGGTCGGTCGAGTTTAATAACATTCCTTGTGATCTCTCCCACCTTCCCACTGCATCCAAAAGGGCCGATATTAAACATTGGAAACGTTGGAAATATATCAACGGACAAGTATTGGCCAAAATTTCGCCAACACGAATAATAACGACTCTAATTTGCCACAATCTCGATCGCAAAATCAAGGGCTACGATACAAATTCGAAACCACTCACAAATTTCAATCATAATGGCTCTCGATTGAGTTGATCCGTATGCATGGAGTCATTTACAAATCGTATGGAGGAAGAAATAATAGGTCAAGACATTCGCAAATCATATGGAGGAAGTTGAGCACATTAGGTAGCTATTTATTTGACATTAATAGTGCATCACATTTCTCAAATTCAAACTTTAAACTCAGATCCAACAAATACGCCAAAGACCTTCCCGCGCAATCCAGTTGAATTAAAAGTGTAACAATCGTGCTTTAATCGTGTGTCTCTCCAAAGACAATTCATTGATAACACATCATCACACAATAATGGTTCTGGGTTTGAAATTCAAAATAACAAATCTGTTGACTTCACAAATTAATATTAATCATGACAGCTTTTCATTCAAAAAAGTACTATTTGGTGTTGTTATGATGTAACATGAATGCATTACCATTAATATTGCAACGAGAAAACGTTTCCCTAATCATTTTTGGTGTTTTATTTGCCTCAAATTCGTGTTATCGTTGTCTCCTTTGATCGCTATCTCGATTCTTTATTTTATACTAAAAACTAGGTTTAAGCATTTAATTTCATTTTTTGGGCTTTGACTAACCTTGACTCTTCTCTTTTCAAATTGAAGCCCAAATCACGCTTTGGAGAGCAAACTGGAAAACCCTAATTGTATTTCTACATTTTTTGTTATTTTCCTTAGTTTTGGATTTATTTATATATTTTTGGATGACTGTAATTATTTTTTAGATCCGTTGTAATTATAATTTTCATTTTCGAAATATATTTTATTTTGTTGTTTTTTATGTCTTGATCCAAAAGCGAAATAAAAATTGAATTGGGCCTAAAGAATCGTAAACTAGGCCCAATTAACATGTAAAACCCGAACTCGATCTGAAAAGTAACTCGCTTAGGCCCAATGTTGCGATTTGTCCCAATCTCATGGACGAGGCCCAATTTAGTCGAAAAAGCACCTAGTAGACAAATCCATGCACATCAATTTATTTAAATGAGAAAAACTTGAATTAACTAAGCCAAATGACACCGACCTTAAGAAACGACAAATGCTCGAATGGATCGAATCAATGAACATTGACTTATTCAAACGAGGATAACTCGGTTACTTTGATCGCTTAATGGTAGCACGATCAAATGAGACACGCGCTCACTAATCTCGTAATTAACTTACTTGTGAATTTGCGCCACTTGATCAGAGAAACTAAAATGCGACACCGCTTAAAATTGGGTGTTCACAATTAATATATTAATATATTCATTTATTATATAACATAAATGACTTACAATATTAAGATTATTTTAATATTCAATTAATTCATATTAAAATTATTACTTACATTATTAAATATTTTTGTAAACCCTAATATTTATTTATACCAGGTCATGCGTGTCAATTACTCACCCTTCTGGTCCAACTAATGACCCATCGACTCTCTACCGCTTGGATCAATGGTCGGTCAAGTTTAATAACATTCCTTGTGATCTCTCCCACCTTCCCACTGCATCCAAAGGGCCGATATTAAACATTGGAAACGTTGGAAATATATCAACGGACAGTATTGGCCAAAATTTCGGCCAACAAGAATAACGACTCTGATTTGCCACAATCTCGACAGCAAAACTGAAGGGCTACGATACAAATTCGAACCACTCGCAAATTTCAATCATAATGGCTCTCGATTGAGTTGATCTGGTATGCATGGAGTCATTTACAAATCGTATGGAGGAAGAAATAATAGGTCAGCACATTCGCAAATCGTATGGAGGAAGTTGAGCACATTAGGTAGCTATTTATTTGACATTAATAGTGCATCACATTTCACAAATTCGAAACTTTAAACTCAGATCCAACAAATTCGCCCAGCACCTTCCCGCGCAATCCAATTGAATTAAAAGTGTAACAATCATGCTTTAATCTGTGTGTCTCTCCAAAGACAATTCATTGATAACACATCATCACACAATAATGGTTCGGTTTGAAATTCAAAATAACAAATCTGTTGACTTCACAAATTAATATTAATCATGACAGCTTGTCATTCAAAAAAGTACTATTTGGTGTTGTTATGATGTAACATGAATGCATTACCATTAATATTGCAACGAAAACGCTTTCCCTAATCATTTTTGGTGTTTTATTTGCCTCAAATTCGTGTTATCGTTGTCTCCTTTGATCATTATCTCGACCCTTTATTTTATACTAAAAACTAGGTTTAAGCATTTAATTTCATTTTTTGGGCTTTGACTAACCTTGACTCTTCTCTTTTCAAACTGAAGCCCAAATCGGCTTTGAGAGCAAACTGGAAAACCCTAATTGTATTTCTACATTTTTTGTTATTTTCCTTAGTTTTGGATTTATTTATATATTTTTGGATGATCTGTAATTATTTTTTTAGATCCGTTGTAATTATAATTTTCATTTTTAAATATATTTTATTTTATTGTTTTTATGTCTTGATCCAAAAGCTTAAATAAAAATTGAATTGGGCCTAAAGAATCGTAAAGAAGGCCCAATTAACATGTAAAACCCGAACTCTATCTCAAAAGTAACTCTCGCTTAGGCCCAATGTTGCGATTTGTCCCAATCTCATGGACGAGGCCCAATTTAGTCTAAAAGCACCTAGTAGACAAATCCATGCACATCAATTTATTTAAATGAGAAAAACTCGAATTAACTAAGCCAAATGACACCGACCTTAAGAAACGACAAATGCTCGAATGGATCGAATCAATGAACATTGACTTATTCAAACGAGGATAACTCGGTTACTTTGATCGCTTAATGGTAGCACGATCAAATGAGACACGCGCTCACTAATCTCGTAATTAACTTACTTGTGAATTTGCGCCACTTGATCAGAAACTAAAATGCGACACCGTTTAAAATTGGGTGTTCACAATTAATATATTAATATATTCATTTATTATATAACATAAATGACTTACAATATTAAGATTATTTTAATATTCAATTAATTCATATTAAAATTATTACTTACATTATTAAATATTTTTCAAAACCCTAATATTTATTTATACCAGGTCATGCGTGTCAATTACTAACCCTTCTGGCCCAACCAATGACCTATTGACCTCTACCCCGCTTGGATCAATGGTCGGTCGAGTTTAATAACATTCCTTGTGATCTCTCCCACCTTCCCACGCATCCAAAGGGCCGATATTAAACATTGGAAACGTTGGAAATATATCAACGGACAAGATACAAAATTTCGCCAACACGAATAACGACTCTAATTTGCCACAATCTCGATCGCAAAAATCAAAGGGCTACGATACAAATTCGAACCACTCACAAATTTCAATCATAATGGCTCTCGATTGAGTTGATCCGTATGTATGGAGTCATTTACAAATCGTATGGAGGAAGAAATAATAGGTCAAGACATTCGCAAATCATATGGAGGAAGTTGAGCACATTAGGTAGCTATTTATTTGACATTAATAGTGCATCACATTTCTCAAATTCAAACTTTAAACTCAGATCCAACAAATACGCCAAAGACCTTCCTCCCGCAATCCAAAGTTGAATTAAAAGTGTAAACAATCGTGCTTTAATCGTGTGTCTCTCCAAAGACAATTCATTGATAACACATCATCACACAATAATGGTTCTGGTTTGAAATTCAAAATAACAAACTGTTGACTTCACAAATTAATATTAATCATGACAGCTTTCATTCAAAAAAGTACTATTTGGTGTTGTTATGATGTAACATGAATGCATTACCATTAATATTGCAACGAAAACGCTTTCCCTAATCATTTTTGGTGTTTTATTTGCCTCAAATTGTGTTATCGTTGTCTCCTTTGATCATTATCTCGATTCTTATTTTATACTAAAAACTAGGTTTAAGCATTTAATTTCATTTTTTGGGCTTTGACTAACCTTGACTCTTCTCTTTTCAAATCTGAAGCCCAAAATCGCGGCTTTGAGAGCAAACTGGAAAACCCTAATTGTATTTCTACATTTTTTGTTATTTTCCTTAGTTTTGGATTTATTTATATATTTTTGGATGATCTGTAATTATTTTTTTAGATCTGGTTGTAATTATAATTTTCATTTTCGCAATATATTTTATTTTGTTGTTTTTTATGTCTTGATCCAAAAGCTTAAATAAAAATTGAATTGGGCCTAAAGAATCGTAAACTAGGCCCAATTAACATGTAAAACCCGAACTCTATCTCAAAAGTAACTCGCGCTTAGGCCCAATGTTGCGATTTGTCCCAATCTCATGGACGAGGCCCAATTTAGTCGAAAAAGCACCTAGTAGACAAATCCATGCACATCAATTTATTTAAATGAGAAAACTTGAATTAACTAAGCCAAATGACACCGACCTTAAGAAACGACAAATGCTCTCATGGATCGAATCAATGAACATTGACTTATTCAAACGAGGATAACTTGTTACTTTGATCGCTTAATGGTAGCACGATCAAATGAGACACGCGCCACTAATCTCGTAATTAACTTACTTGTGAATTTGCGCCACTTGATCAGAAACTAAAATGCGACACCGCTTAAAATTGGGTGTTCACAATTAATATATTAATATATTCATTTATTATATAACATAAATGACTTATAATATTAAGATTATTTTAATATTCAATTAATTCATATTAAAATTATTACTTACATTATTAAATATTTTTCAAAACCCTAATATTTATTTATACCGTGTCATGCGTGTCAATTACTAACCCTTCTGGTCCAACCAATGACCCATTGAATTTTCTACCCCGCTTGGATCAATGGTCGGGTCGAGTTTAATAACATTCCTTGTGATCTCTCCCACCTTCCCACTGCATCCAAAGTGGGCCGATATTAAACATTGGAAACGCTGGAAATATATCAACGGACAAGATACAAAATTTCGCCAACACTAATAACGACTCTAATTTGCCACAATCTCGATCGCAAAATCAAGGGCTACGATACAAATTCGAAACCACTCACAAATTTCAATCATAATGGCTCTCGATTGAGTTGATCCGTATGTATGGAGTCATTTACAAATCGTGATGGAGGAAGAAATAATAGGTCAAGACATTCGCAAATCATATGGAGGAAGTTGAGCACATTAGGTAGCTATTTATTTGACATTAATAGTGCATCACATTTCTCAAATTCAAACTTTAAACTCAGATCCAACAAATACGCCAAAGCACCTTCCCGCGCAATCCAGTTGAATTAAAAGTGTAACAATCGTGCTTTAATCGTGTGTCTCTCCAAAGACAATTCATTGATAACACATCATCACACAATAATGGTTCGGTTTGAAATTCAAAATAACAAATCTGTTGACTTCACAAATTAATATTAATCATGACAGCTTGTCATTCAAAAAAGTACTATTTGGTGTTGTTATGATGTAACATGAATGCATTACCATTAATATTGCAACGAAAACGCTTTCCCTAATCATTTTTGGTGTTTTATTTGCCTCAAATCGTGTTATCGTTGTCTCCCTTTGATCGCTTATCCGATTCTTTATTTTATACTAAAAACTAGGTTTAAGCATTTAATTTCATTTTTTGGGCTTTGACTAACCTTGACTCTCTTCTCTTTTCAAATCAAGCCCAAATCGGCTTTGAGAGCAAACTGGAAAACCCTAATTGTATTTCTACATTTTTTGTTATTTTCCTTAGTTTTGGATTTATTTATATATTTTTGGATGATCTGTAATTATTTTTTTAGATCCGTTGTAATTATAATTTTCATTTTCGCAATATATTTTATTTTATTGTTTTTTATGTCTTGATCCAAAAGCTTAAATAAAAATTGAATTGGGCCTAAAGAATCGTAAACTAGGCCCATTAACATGTAAAACCCGAACTCTATCTCAAAAGTAACTCGCTTAGGCCCAATGTTGCGATTTGTCCCAATCTCATGGACGAGGCCCAATTTAGTCTAAAAGCACCTAGTAGACAAATCCATGCACATCAATTTATTTAAATGAGAAAACTCGAATTAACTAAGCCAAATGACACCGACCTTAAGAAACGACAAATGCTCGAATGGATCGAATCAATGAACATTGACTTATTCAAACGAGGATAACTCTTGTTACTTTGATCGCTTAATGGTAGCACGATCAAATGAGACACGCGCCACTAATCTCGTAATTAACTTACTTGTGAATTTGCGCCACTTGATCAGAGAAACTAAAATGCGACACCGCTTAAAATTGGGTGTTCACAATTAATATATTAATATATTCATTTATTATATAACATAAATGACTTATAATATTAAGATTATTTTAATATTCAATTAATTCATATTAAAATTATTACTTACATTATTAAATATTTTTCAAAACCCTAATATTTATTTATACCGTGTCATGCGTGTCAATTACTAACCCTTCTGGTCCAACCAATGACCCATTGACCTCTACCCCGCTTGATCAATGGTCGGGTCGAGTTTAATAACATTCCTTGTGATCTCTCCCACCTTCCCACTGCATCCAAAGGGCCGATATTAAACATTGGAAACGTTGGAAATATATCAACGGACAAGATACAAAATTTCGCCAACACGAATAATAACGACTCTAATTTGCCACAATCTCGATCGCAGAAATCAAGGGCTACGATACAAATTCGAACCACTCACAAATTTCAATCATAATGGCTCTCGATTGAGTTGATCCGTATGTATGGAGTCATTTACAAATCGTATGGAGGAAGAAATAATAGGTCAAGACATTCGCAAATCATATGGAGGAAGTTGAGCACATTAGGTAGCTATTTATTTGACATTAATAGTGCATCACATTTCTCAAATTCAAACTTTAAACTCAGATCCAACAAATACGCCAAAGACCTTCCCCGCGCAATCCAGTGAATTAAAAGTGTAACAATCGTGCTTTAATCGTGTGTCTCTCCAAAGACAATTCATTGATAACACATCATCACACAATAATGGTTCTGGTTTGAAATTCAAAATAACAAATCTGTTGACTTCACAAATTAATATTAATCATGACAGCTTTTCATTCAAAAAAGTACTATTTGGTGTTGTTATGATGTAACATGAATGCATTACCATTAATATTGCAACGAAAACGCTTTCCCTAATCATTTTTGGTGTTTTATTTGCCTCAAATTCGTGTTATCGTTGTCTCCTTTGATCGATTGCTATTCGACACTTATTTTATACTAAAAACTAGGTTTAAGCATTTAATTTCATTTTTGGGCTTTGACTAACCTTGACTCTTCTCTTTTCAAATCTGAAGCCCAAATCACGCTTTGAGAGCAAAATGGAAAACCCTAATTGTATTTCTACATTTTTTGTTATTTTCCTTAGTTTTGGATTTATTTATATATTTTTTGGATGATCAGTAATTATTTTTTTAGATCCGTTGTAATTATAATTTTCATTTTCGCAATATATTTTATTTTGTTGTTTTTTATGTCTTGATCCAAAAGCTTAAATAAAAATTGAATTGGGCCTAAAGAATCCTAAACTAGGCCCAATTAACATGTAAAACCCGAACTCGATCCAAAAGTAACTCGCTTAGGCCCAATGTTGCGATTTGTCCCAATCTCATGGACGAGGCCCAATTTAGTCGAAAAAGCACCTAGTAGACAAATCCATGCACATCAATTTATTTAAATGAGAAAACTTGAATTAACTAAGCCAAATGACACCGACCTTAAGAAACGACAAATGCTCGAATGGATCAAATCAATGAACATTGACTTATTCAAACGAGGATAAAACATTGGAAACGTTACTTTGATCGCTTAATGGTAGCACGATCAAATGAGACACGCCACTAATCTCGAATTAACTTACTTGTGAATTTGCGCCACTTGATCAGAGAAACTAAAATGCGACATCGCTTAAAATTGGGTGTTCACAATTAATATATTAATATATTCATTTATTATATAACATAAATGACTTATAATATTAAGATTATTTTAATATTCAATTAATTCATATTAAAATTATTACTTACATTATTAAATATTTTTCTAAACCCTAATATTTATTTTATACCAGTCATGCGTGTCAATTACTAACCCTCTGGACGTCCAACTAATGACCTATATAGACAAATCCATCTACCGCTTGGATCAATGGTCGGTCGACAGTTTAATAACATTGCTTGTGATCTCTCCCACCTTCCCACGCATCTAGTGGCCGATATTAAACATTGGAAACATTTGAAATATATCAACGGACAAGATTGGCCAAAATTGCGCCAACACTTAATAACGAACTCTGATTTGCCACAATCTCGATCGCAAAATCAAGGGCTACGATACAAATTCGAACCACTCACAAATTTCAATCATAATGGCTCTCGATTGAGTTGATCCGTATGTATGGAGTCATTTACAAATCGTATGGAGGAAGAAATAATAGGTCAAGACATTCGCAAATCATATGGAGGAAGTTGAGCACATTAGGTAGCTATTTATTTGACATTAATAGTGCATCACATTTCTCAAATTCAAACTTTAAACTCAGATCCAACAAATACGCCCATCACCTTCTCGCGCAATCCAGTTGAATTAAAAGTGTAACAATCGTGCTTTAATCGTGTGTCTCTCAAAGACAATTCATTGATAACACATCATCACACTATAATGGTTCGGTTTGAAATTCAAAATAACAAATCTGTTGACTTCACAAATTAATATTAATCATGACAGCTTGTCATTCAAAAAAGTACTATTTGGTGTTGTTATGATGTAACATGAATGCATTACCATTAATATTGCAACGAAAACGCTTTCCCTAATCCTTTTGGTGTTTTATTTGCCTCAAATTCGTGTTATCGTTGTCTCCTTTGATCATTATTCGACTTTATTTTATACTAAAAACTAGGTTTAAGCATTTAATTTCATTTTTTGGGCTTTGACTAACCTTGACTCTTCTCTTTTCAAATCAAGCCCAAATCACGGCTTTGGAGAGCAAACTGGGAAAACCCTAATTGTATTTCTACATTTTTTGTTATTTTCCTTAGTTTTGGATTTATTTATATATTTTTTGGATGATCTGTAATAATTTTTTTTCGATCCGTTGTAATGATAATTTTCATTTTCGCAATATATTTTATTTTATTGTTTTTATGTCTTGATCCAAAAGCTTAAATAAAAATTGAATTGGGCCTAAGGAATCAATAAAACGGGCCCAATTAACATGTAAAACCCGAACTCTATCTCAAAAGGTAACTCGCGCTTAGACCCAATGTTGCGATTTGTCCCAATCTCGTGGACGAGGCCCAATTTTAGTCTAAAAGCACCTAGTAAACAAATCCATGCACATCGATTTATTTAAATGAGAAAACTCGAATTAACTAAGCCAAATGACACCGACCTTAAGAAACGACAAATGCTCGAATGGATCAAATCAATGAACATTGACTTATTCAAACGAGGATAACTTGTTACTTTGATCGCTTAATGGTAGCACGATCAAATGAGACACGCGCTCACTAATCTCGTAATTAACTTACTTGTGAATTTGCGCCACTTGATCAGAAACTAAAATGCGACACCGCTTAAAATTGGGTGTTCACAATTAATATATTAATATATTTATTTATTATATAACATAAATGACTTACAATATTAAGATTATTTTAATATTCAATTAATTCATATTAAAATTATTACTTACATTATTAAATATTTTTCTAAACCCTAATATTTATTTTATACCAGTCATGCGTGTCAATTACTAACCCTTCTGGTCCGACCAATAACCTATTGACCTCTACCGCTTGGATCAATGGCCGGTCGAGTTTAATAACATTGCTTGTGATCTCTCCCACCTTCCCACTGCATCCAATGGCCGATATTAAACATTGGAAACGTTGGAAATATATCAACGGACAAGATGGCCAAAATTGCGCCAACACGAATAACGACTCGATTTGCCACAATCTCGATCGCAGAAATCAAGGGCTACGATACAAATTCGAACCACTCACAAATTTCAATCATAATGGCTCGATTGAGTGGATCCGTATGTATGGAGTCATTTACAAATCGTATGGAGGAAGAAATAATAGGTCAAGACATTCGCAAATCATATGGAGGAAGTTGAGCACATTAGGTAGCTATTTATTTGACATTAATAGTGCATCACATTTCTCAAATTCAAACTTTAAACTCAGATCCAACAAATACGCCTAGCACCTTCCCGCGCAATCCAGTTGAATTAAAAGTGTAACAATCATGCTTTAATCAGTGTCTCTCCAAAGACAATTCATTGATAACACATAATCACACTATAATGGTTCTGGTTTGAAATTCAAAATAACAAATCGTTGACTTCACAAATTAATATTAATCATGACAGCTTGTCATTCAAAAAAGTACTATTTGGTGTTGTTATGATGTAACATGAATGCATTACCATTAATATTGCAACGAGAAAACGCTTTCCTAATCTTTTTGGTGTTTTATTTGCCTCAAATTCGTGTTATCGTTGTCTCCTTTGATCATTATCTCGACCACTTATTTTATACTAAAAACTAGGTTTAAGCATTTAATTTCATTTTTTGGGCTTTGACTAACCTTGACTCTTCTCTTTTCAAATTGAAGCCCAAATCACGGCTTTTGAGAGCAAATGGAAAACCCTAATTGTATTTCTACATTTTTTGTTATTTTCCTTAGTTTTGGATTTATTTATATATTTTTGGATGACTGTAATTATTTTTTTCGATCCGTTGTAATGATAATTTTCATTTTCGCAATATATTTTATTTTATTGTTTTTTATGTCTTGATCCAAAAGCTTAAATAAAAATTGAATTGGGCCTAAGGAATCGCGCGTAAACCGGGCCCAATTAACATGTAAAACCCGAACTCTATCTCAAAAGTAACTCGCTTAGGCCCAATGTTGCGATTTGTCCCAATCTCGTGGACGTAGGCCCAATTTAGTTAAAAGCACCTAGTAAACAAATCCATGCACATCGATTTATTTAAATGAGAAAACTCGAATTAACTAAGCCAAATGACACCGACCTTAAGAAACGACAAATGCTCGAATGGATCAAATCAATGAACATTGACTTATTCAAACGAGGATAACTTGTTACTTTGATCGCTTAATGGTAGCACGATCAAATGAGACACGCGCCACTAATCTCGTAATTAACTTACTTGTGAATTTGCGCCACTTGATCAGAGAAACTAAAATGCGACACCGCTTAAAATTGGGTGTTCACAATTAATATATTAATATATTCATTTATTATATAACATAAATGACTTACAATATTAAGATTATTTTAATATTCAATTAATTCATATTAAAATTATTACTTACATTATTAAATATTTTTCTAAACCCTAATATTTATTTATACCAGTCATGCGTGTCAATTACTAACCCTTCTGGTCCGACTAATAACCTATTGACCTCTCTACCGCTTGGATCAATGGTCGGTCGAGTTTAATAACATTCCTTGTGATCTCTCCCACCTTCCCACTGCATCCATTGGCCGATATTAAACATTGGAAACGTTGGAAATATATCAACGGACAAGATGGCCAAAATTGCGCCAACACGAATAACGACTCTAATTTGCCACAATCTCGATCGCAGAAATCAAGGGCTACGATACAAATTCGAACCACTCACAAATTTCAATCATAATGGCTCTCGATTGAGTGGATCCGTATGTATGGAGTCATTTACAAATCGTATGGAGGAAGAAATAATAGGTCAAGACATTCGCAAATCATATGGAGGAAGTTGAGCACATTAGGTAGCTATTTATTTGACATTAATAGTGCATCACATTTCTCAAATTCAAACTTTAAACTCAGATCCAACAAATACGCCTAGCACCTTCCCCGCGCAATCCAGTTGAATTAAAAGTGTAACGACCATGCTTTAATCAGTGTCTCTCCAAAGACAATTCATTGATAACACATAATCACACTATAATGGTTCTGGTTTGAAATTCAAAATAACAAATCTGTTGACTTCACAAATTAATATTAATCATGACAGCTTGTCATTCAAAAAAGTACTATTTGGTGTTGTTATGATGTAACATGAATGCATTACCATTAATATTGCAACGAGAAAACGTTTCCCTAATCCTTTTTGGTGTTTTATTTGCCTCAAATTCGTGTTATCGTTGTCTCCCTTTGATCGCTTATCGATTCTTTATTTTATACTAAAAACTAGGTTTAAGCATTTAATTTCATTTTTGGGCTTTGACTAACCTTGTCTCTTCTCTTTTCAAATGAAGCCCAAATCACGCTTTGAGAGCAAACTGGAAAACCCTAATTGTATTTCTACATTTTTTTGTTATTTTCCTTAGTTTTGGATTTATTTATATATTTTTGGATGATGTAATTATTTTTTTCGATCCGTTGTAATGATAATTTTCATTTTCGCAATATATTTTATTTTATTGTTTTTTATGTCTTGATCCAAAAGCGAAATAAAAATTGAATTGGGCCTAAGGAATCGCGCAGAAACTAGGCCCAATTAACATGTAAAACCCGAACTCTATCTGAAAAGTAACTCGCTTAGGCCCAATGTTGCGATTTGTCCCAATCTCGTGGACGTAGGCCCAATTTAGTCGAAAAAGCACCTAGTAAACAAATCCATGCACATCGATTTATTTAAATGAGAAAACTCGAATTAACTAAGCCAAATGACACCGACCTTAAGAAACGACAAATGCTCGAATGGATCAAATCAATGAACATTGACTTATTCAAACGAGGATAACTCTGTTACTTTGATCGCTTAATGGTAGCACGATCAAATGAGACACGCGCCACTAATCTCAGAATTAACTTACTTGTGAATTTGCGCCACTTGATCAGAGAAACTAAAATGCGACACCGCTTTAAAATTGGGTGTTCACAATTAATATATTAATATATTTATTTATTATATAACATAAATGACTTACAATATTAAGATTATTTTAATATTCAATTAATTCATATTAAAATTATTACTTACATTATTAAATATTTTTCTAAACCCTAATATTTATTTATACCGTGTCATGTGTGTCAATTACTAACCTTCTCGTCCCAACTAATAACCTATTGACTCTCTACCGCTTGGATCAATGGTCGGTCGAGTTTAATAACATTCCTTGTGATCTCTCCCACCTTCCCCATGCATCCATTGGCCGATATTAAACATTGGAAACGTTGGAAATATATCAACGGACAAGATGGCCAAAATTGCGCCAACACTTAATAACGACTCTAATTTGCCACAATCTCGATCGCAAAATCAAGGGCTACGATACAAATTCGAACCACTCACAAATTTCAATCATAATGGCTCTCGATTGAGTTGATCTCGTATGTATGGAGTCATTTACAAATCGTATGGAGGAAGAAATAATAGGGTCAAGACATTCGCAAATCATATGGAGGAAGTTGAGCACATTAGGTAGCTATTTATTTGACATTAATAGTGCATCACATTTCTCAAATTCAAACTTTAAACTCAGATCCAACAAATACGCCCAGCACCTTCCCGCGCAATCCAAGTTGAATTAAAAGTG